>CM033439.1:41715000-42977500 GCA_019425775.1 Rafetus swinhoei | reverse complement strand
TGCCTGGGTATTCTTTTACCCCCTTTTATTTCTGACCTATCTCTCGTCATTAAAAATATCCCTATACTTCCCCCCACACTCCTCCCAAGAGGTGATGTGCACTCATACTCCATACAATTCCTGATCCTATTCTGCGGACAGCAGGGCTAGGTAGTTGTCTTTGAAGGATTACACTACACTGCACAACCAACTGGTGTTTTATCCTAAGAGTTACGGGTGTGAGCCTCGGCGTCCTGGTCAAATTCCAACTTGGATAACTGCATTTGTCCTTAAATTCCCTTTCACTTCAATGTCATACATCATCCTTCACTTCTTCTCCCCCAAACTATTTGAACTAATACAGAAGAGCATAAACAGTGGAGGAGTCCTGTGGCGCCCTAAAGACAAACAGATTAATTTGGGCATAAGCTTTCGTGGGTAAAAAAAGCTTATGCCAGAATAAATCTGTTAGTCTTTAAGGTGTCACAGGACTCAGGACTCCTTGTTATTTTTGCAGATATAGATTAATACAGCTACACATCTGAGACATAAGAACATGACAGGGATGGGAGAACTTAGTTTGGAAATTCTTGGTGTATAAGGTCTGTAATTCTGTAAAGCACGCTGCTTGATAAAAGCATGAAAAAAACCTAATCTATTATATATTTTGAAGAGCTTATATTGCACAAACAAATAAACAAAGTCATACTTTGCAATTATCTACAGATACTGAATTTTGCATCAGCAATCCTGCCACTTAAATTAGCTGAATGCACTACTTTTTACACTGGAATATGCTGGATGAAAGGTTTAAATAATTATTTTTGTTTTTCAATTGGAAAACGCCATGATTTTATTATTAGAGTTCATAAAAATATTTGCTAACAAAATTAAAATCAATTCACCTATTCAACTGTCATGTTAGTGCAAAGAAAATTTTTACTTTTACAAATCACAAAATAATTCAAATTAGTTACGGAAACAGTAATGGAAGCTTTACAAGTTTCTGATTCAAATTTACTATGTATGGTAATTATTCAATAAAGTGAAGAATGTTTGAAGTTGAAATCCTACAAATTTAAAACTATTCTTTTACTTTCCTTTTGCAAGCATATTAATAAAAATGTCTATTACATATAGGAAAGTTCAAGAAATGAAATATAAGTGTAATCTCACAAAATGACTTTGCCCGATCAATGATGGGCCTCACCTGCTAGTATATAATAATGCACACATCAAGGCAGATCCTCAGTCTGCACCCATGCACAGGAAATTAAGATGAGGGATATCTCCTATATCTGCTGCTTCAGTCTAAAGTCTGAGTTTATATCTGTGGGCCATTCCAGAGATGGATGTAACTTCTCTACTCAGTGGATATTCTACACCGCCAGAGGAGTCCCAACACCCTACAGTAGCATCTTCCACCTGGCCTGACCGTCCAAATACCAGTCCAGCATGATGGGGAGGCCTTGGGAGGCAGCCATGGAGAGCGAGCTTGTCTTACACTCACAACAAACAGCAGCTCCTGTCCTGGCAGGTGAAGAGTAGCACCATGCTTCAGGTGACCTGACCCACAGGGCTGCCGCACACCACTTAGGATTGGCCATGAGGGTGCAACTCCAGAGCAGAGAGCTGAGTCCAGCCACAGAGGACAGGAGCCAGTGCTGCAGGATGAGGGTGAAGCAGGTTTGTTCACCAACCCACATACATGCACAGATATGTACATACTCAACCTCCCTTCTACACCTGGCTGGGTGGGAGAAGTATATGTTTGCCTGCTTTTCCCTTGATATCAATATTTCTGTGGTAATAAGTGAACCCGTAAACCCATGCTAAAGCCACCATTGAGCTGCTCCCCTTGCTATTCACCCCATTCCCACAAAGGCATGAGCTCGCAATCTGCATAGGTGAGTCTAGACTACAGGGGTTTCAGAAAAATGGCCGTTTTTCCAGAAAAACTTCACTTATGTCCACACTGCTATTTCATTCTTTCAAAAGAAAATCGAAAGAACGCAGGGGTTTTTCTGACATTGGTAAACCACATTCTACGAGGAAGAACGCCTTTTCCGAAAGAGCTCTTTCGCAAAAAGGCGTGTGTGGATGCAGAAGAGGGAGTTTTTTTGGAAAAAGAGGAAAGAGGAAAAAAGCACAGGTGCCCTGGTGGCCACTCCGTCCATAGTAATCACGGCTTACATGTGAGATAGCGTCCATTCAGTGTGGACTCTATCTTTCGAAAAAGCAGATCGCTTTTCTGATGTGCTTTGACAGTGTGGACATTCTCTTTCTGAAGAAGTTTTTTTGGAAGATCTCTTCTGGAAAAAGCTTCTTCCGAAAGAAGCCTGCAGTCTAGACGCACCCCCATCTGGGTCCTAGGATGTGGAGGTGGTATATGCCCTCTCCCCAAGTTTCTATTTCCTCTGCATCATTTCCTGCTGTAGGATGAGTTCTGCAGCTATTCAACAGGCGCTAGGACTTGCTTCAGTTTGATTTGGATATAAAAAGGAAAAATAAAACCATTTACTATCCAAAATGGATTTTTCAACTATTGGGGTACTAGGAAATAATGCAGAGAGTGAAGTGCATTTGGAGTCTCTAACAAGCATGATTTCATTAACTATGCAAAACCTAATGAACACGTAAAGGAAATAAACAGGCACTGCTGTAACAGGATATGAACCACAATCTTAACTAAAAAGTGCTGGCTAGGAAGCAAGCTATTGTCAGAGCTTGGAGAGTTCAAATCCCGCTGCTGCTATGTCTGGCTTCATCAAACCTGGTATACTGGCAAGATGGAGAATTGGCCTATTTATGTCCAGGAAGCACAGAGATATATCAAAACTGTGCACCACTCACAGAAGGTGATTGTTAAGTTGATGGTTAGCAGTAGGAAAGTGCTTAGCTCTGTTTGATGCCAGTGAATGTTTACAAACATTTTAAAAAATACTGAGACAAAATTTATCAGTTTTAACTGATGAATATGCTCATTTTAGAGTACTTACTGAATGTGTTATATCTAATGTAAATTGAGCAACATCTGCATCTCTATTTTCGTTTTTCTTGTGGTCCCCACAAAGTACTTTTGTGTACAATGACCAGGTTACTTTACTGTGAGAGCAGATTTGAAAAGAAACTTGAAAATGGAGGTGGTAGTCAGTGTCCAACCAAAGTCTTTGAAATGGTGGTGAACATTCTTTGGTGCTGTCTGCAGGTGCAGTTGGACTGGTTTTTAGCTCACAGTTTCAGCTGCACAGATTGTTGGAACCCATTGTGCATGATGGGCAAGTTCCTGTTTACTCTTGGGACTTTTTTCTCAGTCTCCTCATTCCACTGGTCTTAGCTATACTGAAAGTCCCAAGTATCATTATGTGGATTATACCTGCTGTGAGCTGGGGTTCACGGACAAGGCATTAAAACTGCTAGTAGCCTGCCAATACCAGGACTTCCAATATTGCTAAACCCTGTGGAGCTGAACTATTTCCCCTTGTATAGATAGGGCTATAGGGCTGACAAAATTATTAATGATGTGGACACATTAGAGAGAACCCAGGGGAGAGCAATAAAACGGATACAAGATTTAAGAAACCTGACCTATGAGGAAAGATTAAACAACTGGATATACTTAGACTTCAGAAAAGACGACCGATGGGGGACTGATAAGAAAGTCTTCAAATATGTTAAGGGCTACTATAACTAGGATAATGCTTCACTGTTTTCCATGTCCACTGAAAGTAGGATTAAAAAGTAATGGGCTGGGATGCCGGGAAGTTCACTTCCTTAAGTAGCAGTTCTACAACAAGTTCATACCACCTCCCTCCACAAAGGGACTGGAATCCTTTGAAGGACAGTGGAGCTACCCTGTGTATAACAAATTCCACTCAAATCCTGCTAAAGTGAGAGTCTTTTCATAGAAGCAAAGGACCCATTCTAGACTCAGGAGCAAAGTACATTCTGGCTGTGTCTACACTGGGCCACTTATTCCGGAAAAGCAGCCGCTTTTCCGGAATAAGCTGCGAGCTGTCTACACTGGCCCGTTGAATTTCCGGAAAAGCAGTGACAATTTACTGTACAAAATCAGCCGCTTTTCGGAAAAGCTACGCTGCTCCGCTCGGGCAAAAGTCCTTTTTCGGAAAAGCTTTTCGGAAAAGGGCCAGCGTAGACAGCTTTTCCGGAAAAGCAGAAGAAAGCGGAAAAAGCGCTTTGGGCGGCGCGAGACCCGTAGGAGCCCTGGACTTCCTGGTAACCCGAGCTTTTAAAGAGCTCGGAGGCTGCTGGCGCACATGGCAGGGCGTGCCTCAGACCTGCGGCCTGAGGTTTGCCACGGCGCCCCTGTCCTGCCCAGCCAGCATCAAAGGCAGCCATGGCAGCTGCAGGTGGTGAGCCACCTGCACCCCCAGCGGAGGAGGCCCCAGGGGCCGCAAATGGCGAGCCCCATCCTGGACCCCAGGAGCTGGAGAGCCTCCTGGACCTCTGGCAGGAGGAGGAGGTTTCCACGACCTGCACTCCAGGCGCCGGAACATGGATATATACACGCGGCTGGCCGACAACCTGGCGCAGCAGGGACACCCGCCCGGAATTGTGAGCAGGTCGCTCCAAGGTCAGGAGCTGCGGCTGGGGTGCGTCGGGCCAGCGAGGGCAGGGGGCAGGACCAGGCGCCTGCCCGTACTACGAGCGGATGAAGCGCCTTTCTGGGCCAGCCAGCCCGCAAGCCCGGGTGTCCCTGTGGACACGTGCCAGCGCCCCATCGTCCAACCCACCGAGCCGGGAGGAGAGGACAGCGGCAGCGTTGGTGGAGAGGAGGCCAGCGTTGCCACCACCCAGCAGGCCCCCTCCAGCAGCTCCTCCGAGGCCGAGGCCGGGAGGAACCCACTGGTGAGTCTTTGCAGTTTGCACTCCCAAAGGCGGGGCGGAGGCGGGAGCCAGGTGCCTGGAGGAGGAGGGGAGCATGTCACTCAGGCCACGTGAGCTGCGCTGCGTTGCATGAGGCACCAAGCAGCACGTGCAACCACGTGCAGCCTGGTGACCGAGCGGCACGTGGCCGCGGCAGGCAGCTGCAGGGCACGCCTGGGACCGTGCTGCTCACACACATTTGGCGGGACCAGGGGGAAGGGTGGATGCTGGCTGGAACTGGCCAGGGCCCCAGGGACTCAGCCCAGAGCCTGCACCGCCGCCAAGGGTGCAGCACGGAGAACGGCACACTGTCCCATGCCTGGCTGTGAGGCACAGCCAGCTGCTCCTGGGAAAACCGCAGCGTCACAGTCCTGTGACCGTGGCCCCCCCACCGAGCCCCTCGCCTGCTCCCGGTGCCTTGGCTGGTTCCCGAGGAAGTCCCACTGTGGCCACACATGTCCCTGGGCTACCGGCCTTGCGGGAGGATAGTGGGAGGGACAAGGGCCCCTGAGTTTTGCTGCAAGGATGGGACACCCCCCCACCCAGTCACTCTTCTGGTTCCGTCCAGGAGGTATCCCACGCGAGGGGATCTGAGAGCCCAGACCGCCTCTGCCAGATGTGCTCCCAGGCACTTGCGTGGGGATGCATCTCGCTCCCTGTCAAACACCAGTGATTAGCCCAAAGCTTTTCACAGTCTCCACTGGCAGGGAGTTCCACAGGTGAATGCAGCACAAGCACCCTCCCGCCCTCCACGGGGCCAGGATACAGACCGGTGCTTACAATACTGGAGGGCGGACCCTACTCCAGGGGCGGTCCTCCTTGCCAACATACAACACGGGGCAGGAGGGAACCGAGTGGGCCCAAGCCACACAACTGTGGGGTCACCTGGGCTCAGGGGTGGAGGGCATGAGGTGTGGGGACAGTGGACGGCCTGCCTGACTGACCCATCCTTTCTTCTCTTCCCTGCAGCGGGACCCAGCACCAGACCCTCCACTGCGGCAGCAGCGGCACCCCAGCTGGCCAACCCGGAGGCGCAGGCTGCGTCAGAGGACCAGCTTCTGCGCCGCCATGTGAGCGCCCGTGGAGGCAATCCAGGCTCCATTGCAGAGCGGGTGCAGGGGGACCTGCAGTGGCGGCAGGAGGGCTGGGCTGCCTTCCTAACAGAGTGCAGAGGGATGAGCACCTCTATGGACATGCTCATGGCACATTTAGTGCACGCCATACATTATGGCATGGCCGGACCCCATGCCCCCGCCATCCCTCCCTGAGCACAGCCCATGCCCCCTCCTATCCCTGCTCCTATCCCAGCTCCTACCCCTGTTCCTGCCCCTGCTCCTATCCCAGCTCCTGCTCCTGCTCCTGCCCCTGCCCCAGCTCTTGCCCCTGCTCCTGCCCCTGCTCCTGCCCACCTCCCCGTGCAGCCTGCCCGGACGCGGTCTGCCCAGCGTGTGCAGGTCCAGCGCCGGAGGAGCGCTCGCAGGGGCCGCCCGTTGCAGTAACTGCCCCCCTCCCTGTCCCAGTTGAAGGTCTCCCCGTCCCTGTCCCAGTTGAAGGTCTCCCCCGTAAATAAAAAGTTTTCTATTTTTCAGTTCATTCTTGTGTTATTGTGTTACTCTAGTAACTGTAAGAAATGATTTGAGATGCCAATTAGCCACTTAAATTTAACAGGGTTACAAACTGTGGACAACAAATTCTTTACTCTATCACCGGGGGGGCCCTTTGTAAATGGTCATTGGTTTGTGGCGCATAAAGAAATACTGAGACTTTTCAGTAAAATATAAACCACAAACTATATTTACATAGCTAACAAACAAGCAAGAACGGTTAAAAGATGCACACTACAGATTATTAAACATAGTCTAGGCACAGGGAGGACAATTGGGTAGTGTTGCTGGCCACCTCAATCCTTTGGTCCTTCCAAGCCTCGGGAGAGGAACGGCCAGGAGATCCCTCGACGGAAGATGACGGCGATGCTGGCCACCTCAATCCTTTGGTCCTTCCGGGCCTCGGGAGAGGAACAGCCAGGAGATCCCTCGAAGACGACTGGAATCAGGTACGCTGACTTGAGCCTTCCGCACGACCCCTGAATCCTCTTCGCTGTTCTTCAGGACAGGCGATGGTGGCCTAAACCCTAGCCTAAACTAAAAAGAAAAACCCTAACTACACCCGACGCACAGTCACGATGACGGCCGATGTGCTTTGACCCGACGCTTTACAATTGGGGGGGAGGCAAGGGGAGGGGATGGGAGGGAGTAGTCTGGGGAGACCCAGGCGACCCTACTACGGGGCTTGGGCAAACATGTCCACCAGGGCCTCTCTGATGCGCACCGCATCCTGGCGCGCCTGGCGGACGGCAGCTATGTCGGGCTGTTCCCACGTCTGTGCCTCGGCTGCCATCCATGCAGGAGGAAGGCCTCCCACTGCGCTCCACAATGTTGTGGAGCACGCAGCACTGTGACCAGTACCTCCGTTGCATTCTGCTCACCCATCTCGAGGCGGGTGAGCAAACAACGGAAGCGGGCTTTTAAACATCCAAAGGTGAGCTCCACTGGGTTTCGGGCCCGGTTGAGGCGGTCGTTGAACCGGGCCCGGTTCTGGTCCGGCTGCCCCGTGTAAGGCCGCATTAGCCAGGGCATCAGGGGGTAGGCCGCGTCCCCGACCACGCAGATGGGCATAGGCACATCTCCGACAGTCAAGTTCCGCTGGGGGAAGTAGGTGCCCGCCTCCAACCTGCGAAACAGTCCAGAGTTGCAGAGGATGCGGGCGTCGTGTGCCCGGTCGGACCAGCCCCCGTAAATGTCCAGGAAGCGGCCCCGGTGGTCCACGAGGGCCTGCAGAACAATGGAGCAGTACCCCTTGCGGTTCATGAAATGGGCGCTCGATGCTCGGGGCCCGGATGGGGATGTGGGTGGCGTCCAGGGCTCCCCGCAGTTGGGGAACCCGAGGGCAGCGAAGCCGGCCATGGTATCATCCACGTCGCGCAGGCGGATGACTCGGGAGCAGGGCGTCGTTGGTGGCATGGGCGACCTGCAGAAGGGTGCAGAGAAACACAAGGGAACACATCACATATGGCAGGGGTGAGTGTGCGCTCCTTGGGCCCCCTTGATTCCCTCTGTCCTCACACACGCACACACACACACACACACACACACACACACACACACACACCAGGGCCCCCACGCCCCCTCCCCACCACCACGGGCCTGTGCAAGGAGGGACGGCTCAAACCCCTGGGCGACCCAGCCTGAAGTCTTGGCTGTCCCTGGGCCTGGAGTGCAGCACCCTCCCCATCACACTCCCCTGGGACTTACCTCCATGGCGATCACTCCGGCGGTTGATCTTCCCACCCGAACTGCTGTGCCACGGCGGTAGCTGTCCGGTGTGGCCAGCTTCCACAGCGCGATGGCGACCCTCTTCTTGGCGGGGATGGGTGCCGCAGCCGGGTGGTGGCTCTCTGCAGCGGGGTGAGCCAGGTGCACAGCTGCAGGAAGATCCGCTTTCTCATCCGGAAATTCCTGATCCATTGCTGGTCGTCCCATAGTCCGAGGACCAGCCGCTCCCACCAGTCGGTGCTGCTCTCGAAACTCCAGACGGGCCTCACCACGGTGGGGTGCTGATGCCACAGGGTTGCCAGGGCCTCCTGGTGAGGAGTCCAATGCGATCTCTGCCTCCTGGTACATGAACACCATGGCACCGGCCTGCAGCACGAGCTGCAGGCACTTGTACAGCTGCAACAGGGGCCCGAGCAGGCAAATGGCCACCCACAGCTCCATGGCAGACAGAGCAGGGCAGAAAAAACAAAACTCAGGAAAAGCAGTTGGGGGCCAAAGGGTGGTGTCCCCAAAACTCAGAGGGCAACCACCAAACCTGCTAAGGGTGCCAGTCCTGGCAGAGGTCCCAAGGCACGGAGCAGGAGACCAGCGGCTGTCGGCGAGACCCCTTTAAGCACGTTTCTGAACAGCGCTCTGGCGCCCGGAAAGGTCTGGTAGCCTTTGCCCTCTTCAAAATGGCTCCGGGCTTCTGCTTTTCGGAAAGCGCGCGCCAATGTAGATGCGCTTTTCGGAAAAGCGCATCGTTATAACGGTAACTCCGGGACCAATGTAGACGCTCCTTTTCCGGAAATACTTAAAACGGAAAACTGTTCCGTTTTAAGCATTTCCGGAAAAAGGTGCCAATGTAGACACAGCCTCTATGTTTTACTGGTTTACTATTGTTACTGGAGGGTCTGCCATTCCTAATGAATAATCAACACCTCCTAAAGCTCTTAAGTTTTTCTGAGAGGCTTCCCACCTAATTACTAAGTGTAAACCTGCTTAGCTTACAAGGCCTGAAAATATCAGGTATTATGGTTATAAAAGAAGGCACTTCTGAATTGAGTAGGATTTTTGGAAGTGAGCAAAACACATGAATGGTTCCTGCATGGTTACAGAACTACAGTAAAATGGAACAAATTTCAGTTTGTGTGATTGAAGGATATCTGGATCCATACTATAAGATTGTCCCACATGAGATCCCTTTGTTGATTTGTGTTTTTTTATTCCCTTCTTCATTTCTGTGGGGGAAAAAACCACCAGTGTAATATTACTATCTTTTTAAAAAGGAAAAAAAAACTTTTAAAAAATGGTAATGATGGTTGAAAATAGCAACTCTAGTCCCAGTTAGCAGTGGGAAGATGCCAACATTTGCTGTCAATTTTATCCTACTTTTTCTACAACAGAATAAAGCAGATCAATATTTGATTTTGGAGAAATGAGCAGCTCAAATTGAACCTCAGCACTCCTGTTCAAATCTGGAAAGGCAGGTGCTAGATTCCCTTTCTGAGTATTACATAAATCTGGAAAGGAAAAGCCAATTTCTGCTTCCATGGCTGCAGAAATTGAGAGAAATTCTCTTGCGTTCCTGGTACTGTACCTAAAGCTTCCCAGACCCTCCAGTAGAACCTTTCCTCCCTTACTTTTGTTAACTTCTCCTGGTGGAGTCCACATACCTCCCTTGCTAGGCTTTAGACTAGGGATGTCAACGACTACTCAACCATCCGATAAGCATTTGCTTTTCGAATAGTCAACAGGTTAGTCGACTAGTCGCTTCCCCGCTCCCCTTGCTGCCTCTATCAAATATTACTTTATTTACTTTTTGTGGTAATTCATTCAGGTAGACATTCCATCTTAGGCTACAAATATGCAGCTCTCATTAACTTAAGTGGGAGTTGTGAATGTGCACCTGATGATGGAAGTTGGTTCTAAGATTCAAATATGGCGTTATAGTATAGTTATATTATGATCTCATAATATAACTATACCAGAATAAAAGCTAAAGGAACACTAGAAGTAAAGTTGGCAAATGATACACATTAGTTTTGTTTAAAGTTTTAGCTTCTAGGTCACAGAATTATGAAGTTTCATTACAAGTCTGTATTCAGTGGGTGGCATGCACAGGACTGAGGCAATAGCATTTGTACAAAAATTCTGGCATCACGGATGTCAAACCAATTGATGGAGTTTCCTTTATCAGTGGTAACACTCAAAGGGCAATGCAACCAGAATTATATTGAAAAGAATCTAATTCTGGTAGATGCTGGGATTTGAGAACTCTCATTGGGCCAAATTTACATTTAACTGTATCAAAGTCATTGAGTTAATCTTTCTGTACTGATTCAAAGGAGAGCAGAATTTGGCTTAATGACATCAGTTGGAGTTGAGCACCCACAGAAACTGGATTTAAGCCTCATGGCAGCCACATGGTATTCTGAAATCCTACACAGAACAACATGCATAGTATTTTTTGATCTGATGTTATCTCAATTTAATGGTCTGTGCCAAAGTATAACAGAATTATATATTACACCTTATACCTGACTTTTCTTGTGGAACGGCAAATTACTTATTATGCAAGTACAAACAATTTTTTTAAAGCATCATATTAAGTATTTTTCACACTGGCAACAAATCAGGGCATTTACTTTTATTAAGTATGCTAACTTCCATGTCATAAGATTATGTCCCCTGCTAATGAAAAATAGAAAGGGCATAACCACAGGAATGGCACTGGAAAGAGGCAATTGCCTTCCACAGAAAAAACATAGCATACAGATATTATCCCCAGGGGAAATCTCAATTAACAGTGGCATCTTTCTAGAAGCAATACATGCTGAACGTGGTGTTTTCAGCTTTCTTCAACATTTCAGTACAGTAAGCTGCATCACATTCTGCTCTTTATGGCCTTATCTAGAGATCATTGAATGGAACAGGCCTTAGGCCAAGAAATTCTCACAGTAGTTGTGGCATGTTTTAGTGTAACCAAAAGGGCAAATCTTTTGGCAGCCCATGTCCACAATTGAAGCCATTTACATTCTGCCATAAACATTACCGCAACAATGTCGGAGTCAGTATCTAAAAATTAGTAGGGTACTTTCACATTTACTTTAGATGTTCTTTTTAGAATTAATAGAAGTATTGCCACTTGATCCCAGAAGCCTTTTTTATGATTCCTCAATCTCTAAAGGTATGAGTAATGCTGACAGGGCACAATAATCATGTCTAATGATCAACCAAAAGAGCTGATTGTATAGGGATGTGTCAGATTGGTCAGAGATGAGTAAACAGTGGCATTCTAGAAAACACAACTGGATTCAGATGTATTTCCTTTCCATGCCAGTGAAGGTTCTTACTAAAAAACAAATCTATTTATCACTTCCTGACACAACTGTTGGGCAGGGTATCCTGCTACAGGGTGGAGCATCAGATTGTTCAAGGAAAACACCGGCCCTTGGCCAACGGAAATTTCATAGAGCTGGTTGCTATTCTGTAGTGATTCATAAGTGCTTCAGCAGTACTAGGTATGGTGTGTGAATAGGAAAAAAGTGCCTTTTCATCCAAAAAGGAATGACTATTTATAAGAGCTCAGATACATGGCTCCTGTCTCTATTTTCCTGTGAATGTGCCATGAGTCTGTATTTCAACAGAAAATATACATAAGTTTATCAAATTCCTAATGTGATCACTTGTGTTGTTAAACATAGTTTATATGTATTGCATTTAAAAACTTTCTTGTTTAAACCATGTTAAAAGTTTCAACTGTAAGCTTTGACGTAGACAATTTATTTTATTTCTGGATCTCCGACCTGAAAGAGGATCAGTGACTTAGTGGTCTCTGTAGCTTTCTCTTCTCATCTATCTTCCCTTTTCCACTCTACCCTCTCTTATTATAAGATCTCCATCCTTTTCACTTCCCACCACCAGCTGGGCTGAAAGCCACCATGGGGCCTGAGGCAAGGTGTGTGGCGGGGAGCAGATCCACACCCCCAGAAGGGGTGAGGGCTCAGGAGGAAGGGGTGAGACTGAGACAGCCAGCCCTCAGCACTGCCCAGAGTGCAGTGCTATGTCCCATCCCCCCCCAGTACTCAAAGCTGCTCAGAGCACCCAGCACAGCATGGCACTCTGGCACTAATTCAAAGGGGCTCAGGGTTTTGGCCACCGTTACTGTGACTGGGAACTCCAGGCCCCTTTGAAACACCAGGCCCCAGAGCAATTGCCCCCTGTGCCTCCAGCTGTTGGTGGGCCTGCTCACCACTTCCACCTCACTCCCCTCTTTCAGAAAATCTCATTCCTGCTTCCATTTTATGATCTATCAGCTGCTTGATTCAGATGACCTGTCCTTTTACCAGTCCTCCCCAGACTTTCAGGCTTGCCTTTAGGGTGCACACTTGCAAATATTTTCTACATCCCAGTCAAATATATTCCTCCCATTTCCAAGCTTGTACCTCCTCTGAACTTTTGCCTCACATTCCAGAAACCCATTTCGACCTTTCAGTTTCCCATTCCCTGAAACTCTTCATTTTCAGGCCTTTAAAACCATCATCCTAATTCCATTTCTACTTCTATTTTTCTCATTCTTCCTAACCCATGGGGCATAGTAGAAGCTGCCTCATCTCATCCTTTTCTCAGTTCCAGGCTCTCTCCCCCACCTCCCAATTCCTGTCTCCTTTCAAATGCCTACCATGTCCTCCCATTTTGCATCATTTCATCGTTTAGCCAAAAGTCACAGTCCTCGCTATCCCTCTTCCTCAGTTTCAAAAACTGATCATTCTGATTCCCCGGGAATTTAATTTAAATGCATGACCACTTTGGTCCTTGGCCTCTTCTAAAGTCCAGGAGATGCACATCTTTGCTTCACACCCCTCCTAAGTTGAAAGGTTTGTATTGTTTCCACTCTTTAACAAAGCAGTGTGATTTATGTCAACACACATAGCCAATGTAGAGAGTTCATAAACAACATAGAAGCTAAAATTTGTTCACATGAAATTTTCAAGCAAATGAATGTTACATAATAAGTACAGCATAACAATTCAGATTCACTTCAAATAATTCTAATATTCTATCATTTAGAATGTAAACATCTTGGCTGTGTCTACACTGGGCCACTTATTCCGGAAAATCAGCCGCTTTTCCGGAATAAGGTGCGAGCTGTCTACACTGGCCGCTTGCTTTTCCGGAAAAGCAATGACGATCTACTGTATGAAATCAGCCGCCCGAAAGCTATGCCGCTCCGCTGGCAAAAGTCCTTTTTCCGGAAAAGCTTTTCCGAAAAGGGCCAGTGTAGACAGCTTTTCCGGAAAAGCAGAAGAAACGGAAAAAGCGGTTTGGTCGCCACGAGACCCCGTGAGGAGCCCTGGACTTCCTGGTAGGGAGGCTGCTGGGCGCACGTGGCAGGAGCACTTCGCAGACCCTGCAGCCTGAGCTCTGCCACGTGCTGCTGTGCTGCCCAGCCACCCATCGGACCGCGCCATGGCAGCTCCAGCTGGTGAGCCCCCTGCACCCCCAGCACAGGAGGCCCCCAGGGGCCGCAAACGCCGGGCCCCATCCTGGACCCCCAGGGAGCTGGAGACCCTCCTGGACTTGTGGCAGGAGGAGGAGGGTCTCCACGACCTGCACTCCAGGCGCCGCAATGTGGAGCTCTACACACGGCTGGCTGACAACCTGGCACAGCAGGGACACCCCACCCGGAATGCCGAGCAGGTCCGCTTGAAAGTGAAGGAGCTGCGGCTGGGGTACGTCCGGGCCAGCGAGGGCAGGGGGGCAGGACCAGACGCCTGCCCCTACTACGACCGGCTGAACGCCTTCCTGGGCCAGCCAGCCCCGCAAGCCCCGGACGTCCCTGTGGACACCTGCCAGCGCCCCCCCATCAGACGACCCACCGAGCAGGGGGAGGGAGAGGACAGCAGCAGCAGCGCGTCCGGCGCGGGAGGAGGCCACCACCCAGCAGGCCCCTCCAGCAGCTCCTCCGAGGCCGAGGAGGAACCCACTGGTGAGTCTTTGCAGTTTGCACTCCCAAAGGGCGGGGGGGCGGAGGGCGGGGGTGGGGAGCCAGGTGCCCAGAGGGAGGAGGGGGAGAGCATGTCACTCAGGCCACGTGAGCTGCACGCTGCGCCGCATGAGGCAGCAAGCAGCACGTGCAACCTCGCAGCCTGGCGACCGAGCGGCACGTGGCCGCGGCAGGCAGCTGCAGGGCACGCCTGGGACCGTGCTGCTCACACACATGCGGCGGGACCAGGGGAAGGGTGGATGCCGGCTGGAACCGCCAGGGCCCCAGGGACTCAGCCCAGAGCCCTCACCTCCGCCAAGGGTGCAGCACGGAGAACAGCACACTGTCCCATGCCTGGCTGTGAGGCACAGCCAGCTGCTCCTGGGAAAACCGCAGCGCCACAGTCCTCGCCTGCTCCCGGTGCCTTGGCTGGTTCCCGAGGAAGTCCCCACTGTGGCCGCACATGTCCCTGGGCTACCGCCTTGCGGGAGGGATAGTGGGAGGACAAGGGCCCCTGAGTTTTGCTGCAAGGATGGGACACCCCACCCACTCACGCTTCTGGTTACGCCCAGGAGATATCCCACGCGAGGGGATCTGAGAGCCCAGACCGCCTCTGCCAGATGTGCTCCCAGGCACTGCGTGGGGATGCATCTCGCTCCCTGTCAAACACCAGCGATTAGCCCAAAGCTTTTCACAGTCTCCACCGGCAGGAGTTCCACAGGTGAACGCAGCACAAGCACCCTCCCGCCTCCACGGGCCAGGACACAGACCGGTGCTTACAATACTGGAGAGGGGACCCTACTCCAGCAGGGGCGGTCCTCCTTGCCAACATACAACACGGGGGCAGGAGGGAAACCGAGTGGGCCCAAGCCACACAACTGTGGGGTCACCTGGGCTCAGGGGTGGAGGGCATGAGATGTGGGGACAGTGGACGGCCTGCCCGACTGACCCATCCTTTCTTCTCTTCCCTGCAGCGGGACCCAGCACCAGACCCGACACTGCGCAGCAGCGCACCCCCAGCTGGCCAACCTCGGAGGCACAGGCGGCGGCAGAGAGACCAGCTTCTGCGCCGCCATCGCGCGCGCCGTGGAGGCAATCCAGGCCTCCATCGCCGAGCCGGGTGCAGGGGACCTGCAGTGGCGGCAGGAGGGCTGGGCTGCCTTCCTAAATGAGTGCCGAGGATGCGCACAAACATGGACGTTCTCACAGCACATTTGGTCCATGCCATCCATTATGGCATGGCCGGACCCCATGCCCCGCCATTCCTCCCGGAGCACAGCCCATGCCCTCCTATCCCAGCTCCTATCCCAGCTTCTGCTCCTGCTCCTGCTCCTGCTCCTGCTCCTGCCCCTGCTCCTGCCCTGCTCCTGCCCTGCCCCTGCTCCTGCTCCTGCCCCTGCCCCTGCCCCTGCCCCTGCTCCTGCTCCTGCCCCTGCTCCTGCCCCTGCCCCTGCCCCTGCTCCTGCCCCTGCTCCTGCTCCTGCTCCTGCCCCTGCCCGTGGTCGTGCCCGTGGTCGTGCCCACCTCCCCGCAGCCTGCCCCCACGCGGTCTGCCCAGCGTGTGCAGGCCCCCGGAGGAGCAGTCGCAGGGGCCATCCATCCCAGCTGAAGGTCCCCCCATCCCAGTTGAAGGTCCCCGTCCCAGTCCCAGCTGAAGGTCCCCGTCCCAGTTGAAGGTCCCTCCCCCTTGTAAATAAACAGTTTTCTATTTTTCTGTTCATTCCTGTGTTGGTTATCGTGTTACTCTAGTAACTGTAGGAAATGATGTGAGATGCCAATTAGCCACTTAAATTTAACAGGGTTACAAACTGCAGACAACAGAATCTGTACTCTATCACTGGGGGCCTTTTAAGTGCTCATTGGTTTGTGGCGCATAAATAAATACTGAGACTTTTCAGTAAAATGTAAACCACAAACTATATTTACATAGCTCACAAACAAGCAAGAACGGTTAAAAGATGCACACTACAGATAATTAAACATAGTCTAGGCGCAGGGAGGACAATTGGGTAGTGTTGCTGGCCACCTCAATCCTTTGGTCCTTCCGGGCCTCAGGAGAGGAACAGCCAGGAGATCCTCGACGGAAGATGATGGCGAAGCTGGCCACCTCAATCCTTTGGTCCTTCCGGGCCTCAGGAGAGGAACAGCCAGGAGATCCTCGACGGAAGATGATGGCGGCTGGCCACCTCAATCCTTTGGTCCTTCCGGGCCTCAGGAGAGGAACAGCCAGGAGATCCTCGACGGAAGATGATGGCGGCTGGCCACCTCAATCCTTTGGTCCTTCCGGGCCTCAGGAGAGGAACAGCCAGGAGATCCTCGACGGAAGACGACTGGAATCAGGTACGCTGACTTGAGCCTTCCGCACGACCCCGAATCCTCGTGGCTGTTCTTCGACAGGCGATGGTGGCCTAAACCCTAGCCTAAACTAAAAGAAAACCCTGACTAAGCCCGACGCACCCGGCGAACAGTCACGATGACGGCCGATGTGCTTTGACCCGACGCTTTACAATTGGGGAGGTAAGGAGGGGGTGGGAGGGGTAGGGGACGGGCGGGAGTAGTCTGGGGAGACCCAGGCGACCCTGCTACGGGGCTTGGGCAAACATGTCCACCAGGGCCTCTCTGATGCGCACCGCATCCTGGCGCGCCTGGCGGACGGCAGCTGTGTCGGGCTGTTCCAAGGTCTGTGCCTCGGCTGCCATCCATGCAGGGAGGAAGGCCTCCCCGCTGCGCTCCACAATGTTGTGGAGCACCAGTACCTCCGTTGCATTCTGCTCACCCATGTCGAGACGGGTGAGCAAACAACGGAATCGGGCTTTAAACGCCCAAAGGCCAGCTCCACTGGGTTTCGGGCCCGGTTGAGGCGGCCGTTGAACCGGGCCCGGTTCTGGTCCGGCTGCCCCGTGCAGGGCCGCATTAGCCAGGGCATCAGGGTAGGCGCGTCCGCGACGACGCAGATGGGCATAGGCACATCCCGACAGTCAAGTCTCGCCGGGGAAGTAGGTGCCCGCCTTCAACCTGCGAAACAGTCCAGAGTTGCGGAGGATGCGGGCGTCGGTGCCCGGCCGACCAGCCCCGTGAATGTCCAGAAAGCGGCCCCGTGGTCCACGAGGGCCTGCAGAACAATGGAGCAGTACTTTGCGGTTCATGAAATGGGCCGCCGATGCCCGGAGCCCGGATGGGGATGTGGGTGGCGCCCAGGGCTCCCCGCAGTTGGGGAACCCGAGGGCAGCGGCCGGCCATGGTATCATCCACGCCGCGCAGGCGGATGATTCGCGGGAGCAGGATGTTGTTGATGGCGTGACGACCTGCAGAAGGGTGCAGAGAAACACAAGGGAACACATCACGTACGGCAGGGGTGAGTGTGCGCTCCCTTGGGGCCCCCCCTTGATTCCCTCTGTCCTCACACACACCCACACACACACCAGGGCCCCCCTCGCCCCACGGCCCCCCCCCCCACCAGCGGGCCTGTGCAAGGGAGGGACGGCCCAAACCCCTGGCCGACCCAGCCTGGAATCTTGGCTATCCCTGGGCCTGGAGTGCAGCACCCTCCCCATCCCACTCCCCTGGGACTTACTCTCCACGACGATCACTCCGACGGTTGATCGTCCCACCCCGAACTGCTGTGCCATCGAGCGGTAGCTGTCCAGTGTGGCCAGCTTCCAGAGCGCGATGGCGACCCTCTTCTTGATGGGGATGGGTGCCCGCAGCCGGGTGGTGGCTCTCTGCAGCGCGGGGTGAGCCAGGTGCACAGCTGCAGGAAGGTCCGCTTTCATGCGGAAATTCCTGATCCATTGATGGTCGTCCCAGACCCCGAGGACCAGCCGCCCCACCAGTCGGTGCTGCTCTCGAAACTCCAGACGGGCCTCTACGGTGGGGTGCTGATGCCACACGGTTGCCAGGGCCTCCTGGTGAGGGAGTCCAATGCGATCTCTGCCTCCTGGTTCATGTACACCATGGCACCGGCCTGCAGCACGAGCAGCAGGCACTCGACAGCTCCAACAGGGGCCCGAGCAGGCAAATGGCCACCCACGGCTCCATGGCAGACAGAGCAGGGCAGAAAAACTAAACTCAGGGAAAAGCAGTTGGGGCCAAAGGGTGGTGTCCCCAAAACCCAGAGGGCAACCACTGAACCTGCTAAGGGTGCCAGTCCCTGGCAGAGGTCCCAAGGCACGGAGCAGGAGACCAACGGCTGTCCGGCGAGACCCCTTTAAGCACGTGTCTGAATGGCGCCCGCCCCGCCCCGAAAGGTCTGGTGGCCTTTGCCCTCTTCAAATGGCTCCGGCTTCTGCTTTTCCGAAAAGCGCCGCCACGTAGACGCGCTTTTCCGGAAAAGCGCATCGTTATAACGGTAACTCCGGGACCAATGTAGACGCTCCTTTTCCGGAAATACTTATAACGGAAAACTGTTCCGTTTTAAGCATTTCCGGAAAATCATGCCAGTGTAGACGTAGCCCTTCTCATCCAAATAAGCCATCTTTGAATACTGACAAAGCAGAATATTCAAGAAAAATACACATTTTTATAGTGATTGTCATACAGAAGACATAAAATAAAAATTGCATTGTACCATAGCATTTTACAGACAATTATGTTCAGGAATGTGTTTGACAGTAAAGAGCATTCCTTTTTACCTGCTTCCCTTTGGTTTTCTAGAGCTCCACATCAAAATCTGAAAGTAATGTACCTGATAAGAGAAGGTGGGGGGAAATTTTGATGGTATTCTAATAATGAGAATGTGCAAGAAACTAGCATGCATAATGGTCAATGTTATCATAGTGTCACCTGTGCTTACTAAGGGTACGTCTGCATGACACCGTTATTTTGGAATAATTAACGTTATTTCAAAGTAACAAAGTGTGTGTTTACACACAAACAGTTATTCTGACATAATGTCGAAATAATGTCCACCTGGAGGACTTTTTACTTAGCGTTATTCCAAAATAACAATGCGAGCATCTACACAGCAATTCCATTATTTCAAAATAAATTTGAAATAATGGATGTCTTATTCTGACTTCTGTAAACCTCATTCCATGAGGAATAACGCTTATTCCGGAATCGCTATTTCGAAATAGCTGTAGTGTGGACACTCCCGCGGTCTATTCAAAGTAATTACTCCATAGTGCTTCCTGGGGCTCTAAATCGAGGTAGCACATCCACATTAGGGGAGCCTGCCTCAGACTAATTTCAAGGCTTCCCTGTAGTATAGACATGCTATTTCGAAATAAGCTATTTTGGAGTATTTCTTCCGGAATAGCTTATTCCGAAATAAGTGTGCAGTGTAGACGTACCCTAAGGGCATGTCTAGACTACATGGTTTATTGACAAAAGTGGGCTGTTGTCGATAAAACTATACATGCGTCTACACTACCGCCACGTTCTGTCGACAGTAAGTCGACAGAACGCGGCAGTTTTGTCGACGGCGGTAAACCTCATTCTACGAGGAATAATGCCTTTTTTCGATAGTACTCTGTTGAAAAAAGGCGCTATTGCATGCAAACTGTGCTTTTTTGAAAGAGAGCATCTAAACCAGTGGTCCCCAACGCGGTGCCTGCGGGCGCCATGGCGCCCGCCGGGGCATTTATGTGCGCCCGCCGAATGATCAGGGCCGGCCCCACCCCCCGGTGCACGATGCCGGCCCCAGGCGCGTGGCGCATGGGTGGCCCCGCCCCCAGGCACGTGGCATATGCACGGTGCCGGCCCCAGGCGCACAGAGCATGGGCGGCCCCTGCCCCGGGCACGCGGCACATGCACAGTGCTGGCCCCCGGCGCACGGCACATGCGCGGTGCTGGCCCCAGGCGCGTGGCGCATGGGCGGCCCCTGTCCCAGGTGTGCGGCACATGCGCGGTGCCGGCCCCAGGCACGTGGGCGGCCGCTGCCCCGGGGGCATGGCACATGTGCAGCGCTGGCCCAGGGTGCAGCCCCGCCCCCAAGCGCCCGGTGCATGAGTGGCCCCGCCCCTGGGCACCCGGCAGCCCCAAAAGGTTGGGGACCACTGATCTAAACTCTCTTTCGAAAAAGCGGCTTGCTTTGTCGACAGTACTGGTTGTAGTCTAGACACTCTTTTTCGACAGAGGCTTTGTCAACAGTATCTATCGACAAAGCCTCTGTCGAAAAAGGCATGCAGTCTAGACGTACCCTAACTGTCTACACTAAAATGTAGCTCCCACTGATGCCCTCGCCCACTACACTAACTTAATTTCACCTCTATGAGAGGCACAACATTTAGATAAATGCAATTAGGTTGACTCAGTGTCAGTGTAGACACTGTTATTTACATTGATCGCTGATGCCTTTCAGAAGATATCCTGCAGTGCCCCCACACAATTAAGTCAATGCAAGCCCTCCCGGTGAGGAGGTTGCATGCCACCAACACAAGGAATATAATGTTAATATGAAAAAGGTTTTTATTTACTGTGGTGGCTGTATGTTGATGTAACTTAGGTCAACCTGCCTGTTGGTAAGTTTATACTAAGGATGTTAAGGACTAGTCAACTATCTGATAAGCAAATGCTTATTGGATAGTCGAGTCGACTAGTTGCTTCCTCCCCCTTGCTGCCTCTATCAGATAGTAGCAGCAAAGGGGGGAGAACAAGGGGTGCTTCAAACTGTCAGCGCCGCATGGAGTTGTGGTATTTCAAAGGGGCAATGCTGCACAGAGCCCAGGACCAGCTGGGGACTGCCTAGCTGACCCCGGGCTCTGTGTGGCATTTCCGCAGAACCCGGAGTCAGCCGGGGACTCCCTCGCTGATTCTGGGCTCCACGCAGTGCATCCGCTTTGAAATGCGCAAGAACCAAAGTGGAAGCGCCCGTGTGGTGCCCAGAGTCAGAGGGACTTCCTGCTGGCCCGGGCTGCATGTGAAGTTCCAACTTTGAAATGCCCTGCTTGGGCTCTTGTACATTTCAAAGGAAGAATGCAGAAGTGCCTATTGACCAGTTGAGTAGTTGATGGAAATTCCATTGACTACTCGACTAGTAAATTAATTTATACTTAATATCCTTGGTTTATACTGCAAATTTACAGGGGCACAGCTGTGCTGCTGTAGTGCATTAAGTGAAGATACTCTAAGCTGATGGGAGAGCTCTCTCATCAACTTAACTTATGTCCCTGGAAAGCAGTAATGTTGACAGAAGACGCTCTCCCACTGACATAGCGCTGTCTACACAGGGGGTTAAAGTCAGTATAACCACATCACACAGGGGAGTGAATTTTTCATACCCCTGAGCAACATAGGTTTACCTAAGTAAATATGTAGTGTAGACCAAGTCTCCATTTTTTATCATCTGTGAAATGGAGATAATTGGATTAACCACTTCACAGGGATGCTATAGTAATGAACGTCTATCCAGCACTTTTGTAGCACACTAGGGTATGTCTAGATTACATGCCTCTCCCTTATGCCTTGTGAAACGAGGGTTAAAGGAGTAGTCAACAAAGGCGTTCCCTGTCGACCGATCCGCATCTTGACTGCCACACTGTGCCGATGATCAGCTGAGCCGGCACAATGCGCGGCCATTTTTATTTTAATGAAGCGGGGGATATTTAAATCCCCGCTTCATTGACTATGTCGGTATGTCTAATTTACATGCCTCTGTCGGCAGAGGCATGTAGTCTAGACATACCCTATGAGTGTGTCTAGATTACAGGGTTTTTTCGAAAAAATTTCCTCTGCGTCTAGACTGCTGCCGCATTCTTTCAAAAGTAAATTGAAAGAACGCGGCAGTTTTTTCAACCACGGAAAACCTCATTTTACGAGGAAGAACGCCTTTTTTTGAAAGTGCTCTTTCGAAAAAAGGCGCTACGTAATACGAACTGTGCTTTTTTGAAAGAGAGCATCCAGACTGCCTGGGTGCTCTCTTTCCAAAAATCGGCTTGCTTTTTCGAAAGTACTGGTTGTAGTCTAGATGCTCTTTTTCGAAAGGCTTTTTCAAAAGTATCTTTCGAAAAAGCCTCTTTCGACAGAGTCTTGCAGTCTAGACGTAGCCTAAGTGACAAGCATTTTTATTACCACTATTGTTATCTATATTATAATAAACTTCAATGGCAAAAGCATAAAAGAGCAGCATAAAAGAAGTCAACATACACATAAGAGAACCCATATCCCCTCTTGAAGTTCAGGAATAAGAATGAGCAGAGGGCTAATGGACAGTTTTTATTGTATTAAATCCCATTCTCTCTCCTTACAAGTAGGCCTGTTTTGCTTCTTAGAACCATGTTTTAAGATACGGCAGTTAGCATTAGAATTTGTCCACTTTAACTAGATGCAACAAAGTTTTTAAAATATTCAGAGTAAAAGATTAAATTACTAAGATCTGTGAGGAGCTACTTACATTTATATGGCCTATTTCACCCTTACATATCAAAAGAGTGTTGTAATTGGTTGTACAGGAATTGCTAGCTCAGTGGTGGGCAATACCTGGCCCTTGGGCTGGACACAGTTCACCAGGGGTAGTCCTTGGTGGGCTACCAGCACTATTTATGTGCACTTCTTCAGGTATAGCCACTTGAAACTCCTGTTAGCTATGGATTGCCATTCCTGGCCCATGGGAGCTGTAGGAAGTGGCACAAGCCAGGACACTACCTCCTGAAGCTCCCATTGGCCACGAACGGTGACCTGTGGTGAATGGGAGCTTCAAGCTACCATACCTGCGGAGGTGCAGGTAAATAAAGTGCCAACAGCATGCCAGGGGCTAACCCTCGTGATCTGTGCACAGTTTATAGTAATGAGTGACTAGACTCATCGAACTGTGGATCTAGTAGCTATTCCTCTGGCCCGTCCCCACAGCTTCCCTCCCTCAGTTTATTCAGAAAGCTTGCTCAGCATACAACCGTCACCTGCATTGCAGAAAACTTTAAAAAAAAAAAAGTAGTCCTGTCTGTCTAAAGCAGATGCTTTGCCATTGCTCCCAGTCTCAATATAGGTCTTCTGGGCATGGAGAGCCTTGCAGTGGAACTCTCTACAAGAAGGGTTCAGCTCATATGTGCAAGAGCCAGAATTTTCTTAGGGATGGTTCAAGAATGTGGAAAGAACCTCCACAGGACCATCACAAACATCAACAGCTTCAGCTCTAAATGCAAGGTGCTAGATGGAGAAGTATAGAATATATATGGCAAAGCCATATTAAAAATTGTACATATTCTCATGATGTATGCTTAGCCACTTTTATAATCCTAAATAATCTTTATTATTGGTGTTATTTATTATTTAGAAATTTACCTGGTGTTACTCAGGTCTTTAATTCAATTAGTTTTTTTTAAATAAAAGGAAAATTTACATGCTTTATTTTAAAAGATTGTATTTAAAAATACATATATAGGTTTTTTCATTAAGTTAATTTCATATTTCTCTAAAAAAGGGACTGTTAAAATTTTTCCATTTAATTTTTAATGGGAATTCAATCAAGTGTATATTTTCATCATCCCTATAAACTTCTATCATTCACTATGTTTTAACAAAAAAGGGCTATAGCCAAATTTGGTTTCCAGTAATATTTTCTTCTTGTTTTCAAACTGTAAGCATTGTTTTAGTTGTGCCACAACAGTGCAATACTCCAAATTTCTCTGTTTTATCTCTTTTCTGTAAAGTCTATTGAGAAGCAATCATATTTCAGGTTTATCCTATTTTTCTGGTTCATGTTGGTTCAGTCTCTTTCAACATTCACTCAGTTATGTCAGTTTTGAGGACTGTACTTGAATTGGTAATTCTGTCTCTTTTCTGTTTGGTTTTATGAGAAGCAATCCCATTCCAGGCACATCCCATTTTCCTGGCACAACCAAATCCCTACATTGCTTTAAGTTATAAGAGGAAGCTGTAAACCATATTTGGTGGTCCTAGACTCTTAGGCTACATCTATACTGCAACACTATTTTGAGATATCGGAGTATCCCAAAATAGCTATCCTGTGTCTTCACAGCCAGCCCGTTATTTCAGGTTCGCTATTCCGACATCTCTATAAACTTTATTCTATGAAGAGTAAGGTATGTTTTAGAATAGTGCTTTATTTCAAAATTTGGCGCTATATAGATAGTGCCAAATGCTGAAATAAGATCTTTCAAAATAGCATTAAAATAAGATATGAAATTTGCATAGCTCAAATTGCATATCTTATTTTGAGTTACGGTGCAGTGTAGATGCACCCCTTGGGTATGTCTAGACTACATGGCTCAGTCGACCGAGCCATGTAGATGAGTTTATTAGATATAGGAAAATGAGGCGGCGATTTAAATAATTGCCGCTTCATTTACATCAAAATGGCCGCCGCGCTGTGCTGATCAGCTGTTTGGCGGCACAGTGGGGCAGTCTGGACGCGCTACGGTCGACAAGGGAAGCCTTTGTCGACCGCTCCGGTAAACCTCATTTCACGAGGCATACCAGAGCGGTCAACAAAGGCTTCCCTTGTCAACTGCGGCGCGTCAGACTGCCCCGCTGTGCCGCCAAACAGCTGATCGGCACAGCACAGTGGCCATTTTGATGTAAATGAAGCGGCGATTACTTAAATCGCCGCTTCATTTTCCTGTGTCTAGTAAACTCATCTACGTGGCTCCGTCAATGGAGCCATGTAGTCTAGACATACCCCTACTGTTTAGGGGGAGTTCTTGATCAAATAGATAAACAAATTCACTCTCTAAAATATATAGTAGATTATCTCTCTTCATTGGAAGAAAATTAGAGAGGGACTGAATGTTGTTTCCACTGAAGTTAATAGAAGTTGTCAACTGACTTCTGTGACTTGGACAGGCCCCTCACAAAAAGAGTACATATAAAAAAATTGCAAATAAATAATTCTTTTCTACCAAAAGTGGTTTATATAACACTTCTAGATTTCTTGTTTTGTTTTTTGCTTCCACGTGACACAGTTTAAGTGAAATTAAATCCAGAAATGCTATTAATATGAACATTTGAAATATTAATAAATTAAATTATGTGGCAGAATTCCATACTTACCTAATTCTCTTTTACAATCCAACAGGTTGAAAATCTGCCCAACACAGTTAATGAAAATATAGGCTTGCAAATTTCTGTTGACTTTGGTAATTATTTAACAAGCCTGATAGCTACAAGTAAATAATTCTTGTGCAAGATTTCTAGGATCACAGGCCTGCCCTAGGACTGGGCTAGGGAGTAGTATGGCTCATTGACCTTACAGTACTATAGTTTCATTTCTGTGGTTCTCTTCAGGCTTTTTCCTGAATTGTATGACTATTTCATGACTAACTGTGCATACTATAACAGACAAAGAGCTAATAGTTTGGTAATTTGACCTGCTATTTATTAGATGTGCCCCAAACATGGAGTGAAAAGGACTCTGATTTTCTGATTAATAATAATGAAATGCAATATTGTTAGCTCTAGAAACTTTCTCTCGCCTTTAACCTAGCTAATTGCTGTTGGATGAAGAGCCAAAGAATATGATAAGTATTTTCAATTGGAAAGGAAAGAAATTTAGTGAGGTAGTTAGACAAAGATAGACTGCTATACATCACAAACACATATATTTAATACAGACGTTAACAAGTTAATTCTTTAAAAAAAAAAAGCCACACCACATTACCTAAAATTTTTGCTTACCTTACTAAATGATAAGTCTTACTATTGGTAAAAAGTGGCTAAATATTTTGGACTACCAATAATTAGAAAATAAAATATTTTTTCCTTGAATTGGGCAACATCTAAATTTTTGTAATGAAAGAGAAGTTGTTTTGATACAGAAGTTTTTACTATGCATGTGGGAAATTTTGAGCTCAAGTAATTTCCAAGAGACTGCTTTAGAAGTAGTTTTTAGCATGTAAAGAGAGCATGTTAGGTGGGTATTTGTTGATGGGAAATGCAAAGTTCTAAGGCAAAGCAGAAGTGGTCTCACTTGACTAACTGGGCACAAAAGAAGTCTTTGCCTTCATCCCCTTCTTCTCTGCCCGCAAAACAAAAAACATTAGCTTGATCAATCAAAGAGAGAAACAGGAGCATGGGGTACAAATTGAAATATGAGGCCACTTTAGTGTGTTAAGTAACACATAAAGTATAACAGGCCCGTACTCAGGAATTTCTGGGGATATGCTTTTTTTGTAAATGAGGACCACAAGGATGTGAATGCAAACCCCTCCCCACCCTCCACCCCTGCCCCCCATGTAAGCAGGGAAATCAGCCCCAGCCTTCCCCTGACAGGCCAGAGCATGCTTACTTGGGGGACAATGGGAGGGCGTGCTTTTGCACCCTTCTCACCTCCCCCCCCACCACTACATATGGGCCTGTATTAACACCCTAACAAATACAAGGGAACTGAGCCAGTAATAGAGAACCTGCATATTGCATGAAGAGATGCAGTGGCTGACTTATTAAGGTCCTTCAGGATAATCCTGAAGATTGTGGATTTCATTCTTGCTAAATGTCCCACCGAAAGGCCATCTCTTTTTTATCTCTTTGCCATGGGTGCCTGATCCATCAGGTTTGGGTGATCAGATGTGATGCTAGCCACATTGCTTCCTTATGTTCCTTGGCTATGAAATTGAGTAAGCAACACCGAGACATCCTCTTGCACCCCTATCCCAGCCTGGAGTCCCCTCCTATACCCAAACTACCTCCCAGAACCCATTCTCCCCCTGCGCCCCCAAACTCCTGCCCCAGGCCATACCCCACAACCTGCACCTCCAGCTGGAACCCTCACCCCCTTCCACACCCCAATGCCTTGCCTCAGTGCAGCTAGTTCCTGCGGAGGAACTACGTGGACTACTGGAGGTAGAGATTGACTGCACAAAGAGTCTGGGCGGCTAGGGTGGAGAGGTGCTGAATGGAGAGAGTGCTAGGGGCTAGGATCACAACCGAGTGCAGGGGTTGGGGTAGAAGGGCGCAGGAATCTACACTGGCCTTGCCCCCCTTTCTACAAAGGTTTCAGCACCCTTGATTCCATGCCAGTAGCATTGGACTTCTAACAGCTTCCCTTGTGTCAGATGTTCTGTAGACATCTGTCAGTTTGTTTTGTTGGAACTGCTTTGCATTAGTTCTAAATCAAACAGTAGAAGGCAGCAGAATTCACACTATTTGGCTTTTCCCAGTCCCATCTCATCTTAGTGGATCAATCCTCTCCATCTTTGTTTCTCACAAAAGTTACTTCCTTACATGGATTCCATTAGAAACCTCTGAGTAGAATGGAGTTCTCTTAGCCCTGATCCGCACTACAACATTCTATTGGTATAACCCAGGGCGACTCAACTTTGGAAGCCCCCGGGGCCACAATGATACTCAAAGCACATGCTGAGGGCCGAAACTTAAGTGTGTTTGCATCTACATGTAAATATATATGCAAATAGCTTTTCACACTGACAGGCATGAATACAAAGATTAAGGCAAGACTACACAACACACAGGCCCCATTTAAGTCAGTTCTGCTGATATTAATAAAATGCAATATTTACCTGATTTCTCCCATGTGACAACACTTAATGAGTAATGACAGTCCAGGAATTTAACTAGTAAAATGCAAATCAGCAGAAGATTGACTACTTTTTTGCTTTGGTTTCCACCCAAGGGCCGTGTGTTGAGCCCCGCGTTAATCCAAACTTTTCCGCAGGCCGAAGGGCCATGTGTTGAGTAGCCCTGGTATAACCACTCTACTGAGTGACATCAGGGAGCCGACAGAATTATCGGGCCTCTGGGCAAGGTGGGACGGACCCAGATCCATGCTCCCAGAACTGACAGGGCCTTGGGCAGAAGAGGTGGGAGTGGGGCTAGCCTCCCCAGCCAGCCCTTCAGCACCACTGAAGGAGCATGGTGCCCAGGGCTCCAGTGGCAATTTAAAGGGCCTGACACAGCTGCTGCTGCTGTCCTGGGTCCTTTAGAATACCTGGGCCCCAGGGCAGCTGTCCTCTTGCACCCACTCCCAACCCATCTCTGTTGGTGGGTCTGACGTACTCCCCAGAGGAGATAGAAGGGTTCTCTCATTGACACAGCTACCACTTCTCAGAGAGGTGGAGGAGTATTTATGTCAATGGAAGAAGCTCTCCAATAGGCCTAGGTGGCATCTTCACTAAGCACTGCAATGCTACTGCTGCAGCACTGTATATGTAGGCTTGCGAACAGGAACAGCTAACAGGCAGTTTGGAGAGGGAGTTCTCCAGGTAAAAGAGGAGTAAAAATGGGACCCTTGTGGTAAGTGGCTGTCTGGAGTGTGTGTGTGTGTGGGGGGGAGTTATTTGCTGTGTGCTGAGCTTGTGTTTGTCTGTTTGGTTGGTTGGTTGGTTTGTTTGAAGGAGCTTCTGAAAGGTTTGAAATCTAGAAGCCTCTGTTAATTGGCTGAGCCTCAGCCAGGGGGAGGGGCTACCAGAGCTATATAAGCCTGTGACTCAGCAACCAGGGAGCTTGTGAACAGGAACAGCTAACAGGGAGTTTGGAGAGGGAGTTTAGAGGGGAAGGTTAGAGGGCACTAGTGACTTCTGACCTTCTTTAAAACATTACTCTTATAATAATCTATATTCCAGAGATTTAAAAAGAATCCCAGTTTATACTTAAACTTATTCATTAGAAACATGGAGACAGAAGCCCAGCAGCAGAGTGGGGGCTATCCTGTTTATTGCGTCAAGTGTAACATGTATGATTACCTGCCCTGTGGGCGGGTGGCGTATGTGTGCACCCGTTGCAAGGAGCTCCTGACCCTCAGAGACCGAGTTCGGGCTTTGGAGGCCAGGGTGGCTGAACTGAAGGAGCTAAGGGAGGTAGAGATATGTTGATGAGACTTTCCGGGACACTGTAGTACTGTCCCACCTCCAGTCTGAGAGCCCCAGTGCTCTTAAGGAGGATGAAAGTCTCAAGGGAACAGAGCATTCAATGGGAGCAGAGGGAAACCATCCTAGTTGGGACCCTCCTTCCAGAGGATGTTGCGGTATCCTCTCGCACTGAGGATACCTCTGAGGGGGAGGGAATGCCAGTTAGGAAGAGGCAGGTGTTAGTAGTGGGTGATTCGATCATTAGAAACATAGATAGTTGGGTTTGTGATGACTGGGAGAACCGTATGGTCACTTGCCTCCCTGGTGCGAAGGTTGCGGATCTCTCGAGGCATCTAGATAGACTTATGTGTAGTGCTGGGAGGAGCCGGTGGTCGTGGTACATGTAGGTACCAATGACGTAGGGAAGGGTAGGAGAGATGTCCTGGAGGCCAAATTTAGGCTGCTAGGAAAGAGACTGAAATTAGGACCTCTATGGTGGCATTCTCGGAAATGCTTCCAGTTCCACGCGCAGGGCCAGGTAGGCAGGCAGAGCTTCAGAGTCTCAATGCATGGATGAGACGATGGTGTAGGGAAGAGGGGTTTGGATTTATTAGGAACTGGGGACACTTTTGGGAGAGGGGGATCCTATACAGGAAGGATGGGCTCCACCTAAACCAGGGTGGAACCAGACTGCTGGCACTAAACATTAAAAAGGCCGTAGAGCAGTTTTTAAACTAAGAGATGGGGGGAAAGCCGATTGGTGTGGAGATGCACGTAAATGCAAGGGAGACTTCTCTTAGAGGAGAATCCATTGATAGAGATTCTCTAAGCTGTAGTCAGAAAGAGAGGAAGGGAGAGGGCAAACCATGGGCCAGAGCAGACAAACAACTGCATACAAAGGAATCCAATGCATCAGGGAAGGGCAGACAAATAAGCAGTGGCAAATTTTTAAAGTGCTTCTACACAAATGCTAGGAGTCTGACTAATAAGATGGGTGAACTAGAGTACCTAGTATTAAATGAGGAGATTGACATAATAGGCATCACTGAAACCTGGTGGAATGAGGAAAATCTGTGGGACACAATCATACCGGGATATAAAATATATCAAAGGATAGAGCAGGCCGGTGGGTGGCGGAGTGGCACTGTATGTGAAAGATAATGTAGAATCAAATGAAATAAAAATATTAAGTGAATCAACATGTTCAATAGAATCGCTATGGATAGTAATTCCATGCTCCAGTAATAAGAAATTAGCAGTAGGGATATATTACCGACCACCTGACCAGGACAGCGATACTGACATTGAAATGCTGAGGAGATTAGAGAGGCTACCAAAATAAAGAACTCTATAATAATGGGGATTTTAATTACCCCCATATTGACTGGATACATGTCACCTCAGGAAGAGAAGCGGAGATAAAATTTCTCAATGGCTTAAATGACTGCTTCTTGGAGCAGCTAGTGCAGGAACCCACGAGGGGAGAGGCAATACTCGATTTAGTCCTGAGTGGAGCGCAGGATCAGGTCCAGGAAATAACCGTTACAGGACCGCTTGGGAATAGTGACCATAATATAATAACATTCAACATTCCTGTAGTGGGAAGAACACCTCAGCAGTCCAGCACCCTGGCATTTAATTTCAAAAAGGGGAATTACACAAAAATGAGGAGGTTAGTTAAACAGAAATTAAAAGGCACAGTGACTAGAGCCAAATCTCTGCAAGCTGGATGGAAACTTTTTAAAGACACCATAACAGAGGCCCAACTTAAATGTATACCCCAAATTAAAAACATAGCAAGAGACCTAAAAAAGAGTCAGTCAGGCTTAACCACCATGTAAAAGAAGCAGTGAGGGACAAAAGGCATCTTTTAAGAGGTGGAAGTCCAATCCTAGTGAGATAAATAGAAAGGAACATAAACACTGTCAAATCAAGTGTAAAATGTAATAAGAAAAGCAAAAAGATTTTGAGGAACAGCTAGCCAAAAACTCAAAAGAAATAACAAAATGTTTTTAAGTACATTAGAAGCAGGAAGCCTGCTAAAAACCTGTGGGTCCCCTAGACGATCGAACTATAAAAGGCACAATCAAGGACGATAAAGCCATTGCGGAGAAACTAAATGATTTCTTTGCTTCAGTCTTCACGGCTGAGGACGTCGGGGAGGTTCCCAAATCTGCACCGTCCTTTGTGGGTGATGAATCTGAGGAACTGTCCCGGATTGAAGTGTCATTAGAGGAGGTTTTGGAACAAATAGAAAAACTTAATGTTAACAAATCTCCGGGACCGGATGGCATTCATCCAAGGGTTCTAAAAGAACTCAAATGGGAAATTGCTGAACTATTATCTGTGGTTTGTAACCTATCCCTTAAATCGGCTTCTGTACCTAATGACTGGAAGGTAGCCAACGTGACACCAATATTTAAAAAGGGCTCTAGAGGCGATCCGGCAATTACAGACCGGTAAGTCTAACTTCAAGGGCAAATTAGTCAAAACAATAGTAAAGAATAAAATTGTGAAGCATGTAGAAGAACATAATTTGTTGGACAAAAGTCAACATGGTTTCTGTAAAGGGAAATCCTGTCTTACTAATCTATTAGAGTTCTTTGAAGGGGTTAACAAACATGCGACAAGGGGGATCCAGTAGATATAGTATACTTAGATTTTCAGAAAGCCTTTGACAAGGTCCTCACCAAAGGCTCTTGTGTAAATTACATGGCCATGGGATAAGAGGGAAGGTCCTTTCTTGGATTGAGAACTGGTTAAAAGACAGGAAACAAAGGGTAGGAATAAATGGTAAATTTTCAGAATGGAGAGGGGTAACTAGTGGTGTCCCCCAAGGGTCAGTCCTAGGACCAATCCTGTTCAACTTATTCATAAATGATCTGGAGAAAGGGTAAGCAGTGAGGTGGTAAAGTTTGCAGATGATACCAAACTGTTTAGGATAGTCAAGACAGAAGCAGACTGTAAGGGACTCCAAGAAGATCTCACCAAACTGAGTGATTGGGCAACAAAATGGCAAATGAAATTTAATGTGGATAAGTGTAAAGTAATGCACATCGGGAAAAATAACCCCAACTATACGTACAGTATGATGGGCGCTAATTTGGCTACGACAAATCAGGAAAGAGATCTTGGAGTTATCGTGGACAGTTCTCTGAAAACTTCCACACAGTGTGCAGCGGCGCTCAAAAAGGCAAATAGGATGCTAGGAATTATTAAGAAAGGGATAGAAAATAAGACCCAGAATATCTTACTGCCCCTGTATAAAACTATGGTACGCCCACATCTTGAATACTGTGTACAGATGTGGTCTCTCACCTCAAAAAGATATTTTGGCCTTGGAAAGGGTTCAGAAAAGGGCAACTAAAATGATTAGGGGTTTGGAACGGGTCCCATATGAGGAGAGGTTAAAGCGACTGGGACTTTTCAGTTTAGAAAAGAGGAGACTGAGGGGATATGATAGAGGTATATAAAATCATGAGTGGTGTGGAGAGGGCCGATAAAGAAAAGTTATTTATTAGTTCCCTAAATAGAAGAACTAGAGGACACCAAATGAAATTAATGGGTAGCAGGTTTAAAACTAATAAAAGAAAGTTCTTCTTCACACAGCGTGTAGTCAGCCTGTGGAACTCCTTGCCAGAGGAAGCTGTGAAGGCTAGGACTATAATAGAGTTTAAAGAGAAGCTAGATAATTTCATGGAGGTTAGGTCCATAAAGGGCTATTAGCCAGAAGATAAAATGGTGTCCTTGGCCTCTGTTTGTCAGAGGCTGGAGAGGGATGGCAGGAGACAAATCGCTTGATCATTGTCTCGGTCCACCCTCTCTGGGGCACCTGGTGCTGGCCACTGTCGGCAGACAGGATACTGGACTAGATGGACCTTTGGTCTGACCCAGTACGGCCATTCTTATGTTCTTATGTTATGTTCTTATGTTCTTAGACAAGCCCTTAGCCTCAAGGGTTTTTTTAAGGCTCACTTCAGAAACTTAAGCCTTGGTACTTTACCATTTCCAATGAATATCTATTATGTTCATCCTCGGCTGCTCTTACCTGTTATTTATATGAACTTTTCTTTATGCTAGATTAAATGTAGCTCTCATGGAAATTACTTTCCTCAACAGAAACACATCTGAACTCTCGGAGCACAGCTCTCCTCAAAAATACAAAGAGAAAAGCTATTCAGCTTCATGGAGAACAAAAGTGGCAGGTTCGCAGAGTAGTCCTCACCAACTCTGAAATTTTCACTTTTTTTTATGGCTATAAATAACAAAGTGAAACCAAATCATTGTCAACGCTGACATAGTGAAACTGCTCGCCATTGTACAGCAAGTCAGAAGGAAGGCCCACATTTTCTCAAAACATTACAATTTGCAAAACAGTTACTTGAGTCACAGTGAATCTCTCCTTAAGAAAAGTAAAATTGTAGGGGGAAAAATAGCTAATTAACAAAGGAATCTACTTCAGATTCTAATGATGATACTGTACTACTACCATTGTATCGCCACAAAAAATATCACTAACAACAATAAATCAAATGCTCCCATAGTACTCTTCCTCTGTCAGCCTCCAATTGCTATAAATAGGTGGACACTTAGGGTGTGTCTAGACTACAGGGTTTTTTCGGAAAAAGTGGCCTTTTTCCGAAAAAACTTCCCCTGTGTTTAGACTGCTGCCCTGTTCTCTCAAAAGTAAATCGAAAGAACGTGGCAGTTTTTTTGACCGCGGAAAACCTTGTTTTATGAGGAAGAACGCCTTTTTTCGAAAGTGCTCTTTTGAAAAAAGGCGCTATTGCATCCACACTGTGCTTTTTCGAAAGAGAGCATCCAGACTGGCTAGGTGCTCTTTTTCGAAAAAGCGGCTTGCTGTTTCGAAAGTACTGGTTGTAGTCTATATACTCTTTTTTGAAAGAGGCTTTTTCGAAAGTATCTTTCAAAAAAGCCTCTTTCGAAAGAGGCTTGCAGTCTAGACGTAGCCTTACAGTTATCCCCATTTTTACAGATGGGCAAAATGAGGTTCAGAGCTATGAAATGATTTCCCCAAGGTCCAACAGAGGATTAGTGGCAAAGTTAGAAGACTTGGATGGCATTCTTGAATACTCAATCCTGGGTACTTTTTGTTGGTTTTCCCACACACAACTTATTCAAATTAAATTTTATGATCATGATTTTTTTCATAGTTTCAAAAATGTTCAAAGAGCCCATTTAGTTAACAGTCAGGCTCAGATATCGGATGCATAGAACACCTCAAAAAAAGCCCTGAAAACCAAATGAAGTGTATGCCTGAACAGCACAGGATTTAAGGCATGCAGTGTACCTGGCCTGCATCTGACCAGGATCTGGCCTTTGCTGTTGTGTTGCTAGACAAGAGACCAAGGCTCAGGGGCAATCCCCACAAACTTTACATTGGCAACTGAAATGACATACGTCACACTCAGCCCTGATAAAGTTCCCTCTGCTGGACACTCACCAAGCTGTTTGGGTCCCAGTAAATCGACCCATGAGCTCTTAAGCTTCCATTGATCTGAGTAGACTGCAGTATTGTCGTTCCCCTTGGCTTCTCTCTGAGTCACCTCCAGGATATAGACTAACCTAGAGTCTCAAGCCCATATGCACGAATTTCTGTGTGTGTGGGGGGGGGGAGATACGAGCCATGGGAGGGGCAGGTGGCTGCCCTGCCACTGCCCCGGTGACCCAACCCTATCCCTGGCCTTGCTCCAGGAGGGAATTAGCCCCAGCCTTCCTCTGGCTGGCCAGAGCACAGGGGAGGGAGGCTGGGGCAATGTGCCACCCCAGCCTCACGCTTACCTAGAGGACCATGGGGGAGGTGCATTCGCACCCTTTGCACAAACACCCTTCCTCCGCATACGGGCCTGAGTCTGATACTCATTCATGAAAATAGGACCAAAAGGCTCAGCTGCCATAGGCTCTAGGATCAGTGCTAAAACCCTTCTGCTCCGTTTCTGCAGTAGCTTTTCCCAGGGCATTTATGTATAATCTCGGCTGACAGTTTAGCTCTTCAGGCTTTGTAAGGGTTCAAAAACCAGTCACTCTGTTAGCTAGGAACAAGAAATATACTGATTAGAAACAATAACAAACACACTGATATGCATTCGTCTGCCTCAGTTTCCTCACCACTCATGTATTCTTTGGACACATATCAGAGTCCTCTAAGGAGTGCAGGATCCATTCTCTCCCCCTGCCCTCTGGCAGATAACCTCTCCTCTGGAGCACAGAGTCTCTTGGGCTCTCTCTCTCAAACTGCCAGTGACAAAACCTTTACTTTTTAGCCCTTTATTGGATGATTTATTGCTTTGTGGCCAGTCTCTTTGGCTTTGTCTACATTGCGAGTTTTTGCGGCAGAAAAAAGCCACTTCTGTTTTGCGCAAAAAAACCCGTTTTGCGCAAGATCCTTATGCCTCTCCAGCTACACTGCTTCTTTTTGCACAAAAACCCCTTGCGCAAAAAGAAACGGCAGAAAATATGCTAATGATATCGCGACTCATGCTAATGAGTCCCTCATTAGAATATTTTCTGCCACAAAAACTCGCAGTGTAGACAAAGCCTTAGAATTCAAACTTAAAAAAAATTGATTAGCCCTGTGCAGTAGCCAATCTCTTTTTCAAGGGTGTTCATTTAAATCAAAGATCAAAGTTTAGTGACAGTCACTTGCTAGCCCTGCACCAAAATAGGTTTAGTTAAATTCTCAAAAAACGTCATTAACACAGAGTTAAATTATTAACTATTGTCTTGTGCCCTTCCAGAAGAATGTGATGAATGGCTACATTTCTAAGGGTATGTCTACACTAGCCCCCTAGATCCATCTAGGGAGGCTAATGAGGGCGACTGGAATTGCAAATCAAGCCCAGGATTTAAATATCCCGCGCTTGATTTGCATGTTCCCGGCCGGTCGCCATTTTAGAAATTGACTAGCCTGAAGTAACTGCCCGCGTCTACATGCGGCAGTGAAACGGGATTCCGGAATAAAGCCCTACCGAATTAGGTGGTATTCCTCATGGACTGCTAGTCAATTTCTAAAATGGCGACTGGCCGGGAACATGCAAATCAAGTGCGGGATATTTAAATCCCGGGCTTGATTTGCAATTCCGGGTAGCCCTCATTAGCCTCCTTAGATCGATCTAGGGGGCTATGTAGACGTACCCTAAGAGAGAAACAATGCTGCCTGTACATTTGTGATGGGTTAAGGTTATATTCACCTTGTGGAGCTATATGTTCACTTTCAATGGAAAAGAGTCCAGTGCCAATGAAAGAACCATAAAGCCACATGTGAGCAATGTATTGTTTCTCTATCTCTTTAATAAGGATTTTATCATTTGTTAAACTTTCCTAGCAAACCCTTTTGGTAATTACCTTCATAACATTCAGAATGCCTTTTCCCAAGGATGATACAATGAGTTTGGTGCATGTAATGAAATCATTAAGGTTAGCATATTAGTAGCTACAGCTAAATAAGAAACTCACATCTTTTCAGCTATATGTAAGTGGAAAAGCCTTCACTTTTTTGCATGAACATGAAGCAATCATATCGTAAATAGAGATGCTGAAAAAGACAGGCACCTCATTAGCTCTCTGAGCACAGTGCACTGCAGTTCATATTATCCAATACATTTCCACATAGCCAGTGCACAGGGGGTGTGGAAAACCACACTCACTGGGGCTGCATTGCAGGGAAATATTAATGATAATAAGCGGATATTCAGTATTGTTCTCAAATGAATTCTGTAGTTGACATATGCTTGTTAAATGGGAATAAAAATAAAGAAGCAGAATTACTGAAGTGCAGCAGCAGCATCACCCAAGAGTTCATTTACAATAGGGAGACCAACCTGATTGGGCTCCTGCCTTATCCAAGACCATACCCCAACAAAGCACATCAAGATGAAAAGATGCATGTCATAATAAGCATGCAGCATGCTAACTCATACTGCAAATTTGAGATCTAATAGAATATAAAAGCGGTATTGAGAAAATAGTTAAAGTAATTAGCATAGTAGTTCATAAAGCATTTTTTAGGAAAAGTCTTGCACCAGTTGCACAACAGAAAGAGGAAGTTACTCACCTTGGTGCACTAATGACGATTCTTCGAGATGTGTCCCCCCCGTGGGTGCTCCACTGTAGGTGTCGGGCCCATCCCAGCACCGCAGATCGGAGACTTTCAATAGCCATAGTCAGCCAGACTGCGTATGCATGGTCAGCATCTTGTGACATTCATGCCCTTTGCCTCATGCATGTGGTCCAGCTCCTGCCAGTTCCTCTCACCCACTCAAGTATCTGAAACAAGAAATTTTCTAACCAAGATTCTGGAGCAGGGAGGAGGGCGGGTAGTGGAGCACCCACAGGGACACACATCTCGAAGAACCATAGTTCCTGCACCATGGTGAGTAACTTCCTCTTCTTCATGAAGTGGTGTCCCCATGGGTGCTCCACTGTAGGTGACTGTGTAGCAGTACTCAGAAATGTCCGGATGGTGGGTAACAGGAATCAGGGATTGTTTGAAGCTGAAAGTACGGCCGAAGCCAATGAGGAATCCACAACCAAATTACACGATTGCATAGTGCTTTATGAACGTGGCATTGGATGACAATGTGGCTGCCCAGCAAATGTCCCAAAGGGGGACTCCCCATAAAAAAGGCCATGGTTGTGGCCACAGCCCTTGTAGAAAGAGCTTTTGGTTAGAATGGAAGCGGTTTATTGCAGATGGAGTAGCACGTGCTGATGCATGAAACTATGAGCCTAGTGATACGCTGGGAAGACAATGTCTCGCCCTTGGATCGATCTGCGAGAGAAACTATCAAACGATCAGTTTTACGCCAATCTCAGGTCCTATCGATGTAAAAGGCAAGCACCTGGTGCACATCGAGAGTGTGGAGGACTGCCTTCCGTGATGAGGCGTGTGGTTTATGGTGAAAGGAAGAGAGTATGATCGGCTCATTAATATGGAATTCAGAGCAGACTTTGGGGATAAAGGCTGGGTGAGGTCATAATACCATAGCATCCTTATTGAAGGTGGTGTACAACGGTACTGACATCAGGGCTACAAGCTCACTGACTGCGAGCAGATGATATAGCAAGCAGGAAGACTACCTTCAGTGTCAACACCTAGAGCAACATCGTGGCCAAGGGCTCAAAGGCAGGGGGGTCGAGTAAGAGTGTCTAGCACTAGGTCCAGGTTCCAGGGCACAGGTGGGGGTCTCCGCGGTGGGCTAAGGTTTCTCAATCCTTTTAGGAACCTCTTCGTAGTTGGGTGGGAAAACACCGAAGTGCTGTCTATCGAGTGGCGGAAGGCTGTAATCACGGTGAGTTGTACTTTTAAGGAAGTAACCACCAGACCCGTTTGCTTCAGGAAAAGGATGTAGTCGAGGATCTGGTACAGAGGTGCTGCCTGCTAGTCGATCCAGTTAGCAGAATACCAAGAAGCAAACCTCCACCATTTGGAGCGGTAAGTAGCTCGAGTGGTATCCCTCCTGCTGTGCAACAGGACATCTTTGACCTGCTGTGAGAGGAGATCCTTGGATGTGCAGAACCAGCTGAGAACCAGGCAGGGTCTGGGGCTGCGGGTGCAAGAGGGAGCCGCAGTCCTGGGTCAGCAAGTCCGGCAGGTTGGGAAGTGCATATGATTGCAACAGAGACATTCGGTGGAGGAAAGGGAACCATGGTTGGCATGCCCAGGTGGGGGCTATGAGCATCAGCTTGGCTCCGTCTGTGTTGATTTTGTCCAGAACCCTGGGTATAAGCACGACGGGGAGGAATGCATACAGGAGAGAACCACCCCCAACCCCAATCGAGGAGAAACCCCAATGACGGAAGATATGTTGAAGTATGTCTCGTGGTCGGGTGCGAAATGTCTACTCAGGTAGTCTACAACAGCATTGTTGGCACCAGGTAAGTAAGATGCTATTAAAGTGATCTTGTTGCGAATACACCAATTCTATAACTGCTCCATCTCATCGATTTATGTAATACATTATGGCGATATTGTCGGTGAGTACTGTGAGTTGCACCACAGATGTAGTCCTGGAAGTGTCTGCAGGTGTTGAAAACTGCCCTGAGCTCAAGAAAGTTTATGTGGAGGGCTGTCTCTCCTGATGCCCACCAGCCTTGCACAGACATACCATTCATACGGGCACCCCAACCAATGAGGGAGGTGTCCGTGGTAACCTGGGCTGAGGCCAGTGGAATGGAATGCCTGACAAGAGGTTGTGCAGATCGGTCCACCACTTGAGGGATTTGCGAATGCTGGGGCGATGAGTCACTGCTCTGTGGTGATGTCTTGCAGGGGTATACACTGATGCCAGCCAGTGCTGAAGGCAGCGGAAGTGTAGTCTTGCGTGGTGGACTATGTAAGTTGTTGCAGCCATATGGCCCATTAGCTGCAGGCAAGTGAGTATTGAGACAGTAGGGCTGGTGATCAGCACAGAAAGTAGATCTTGGACAGACTGGAATCTTTGAATGGGTAAGTAGGCTCGTGCTGTAGTAGAGTCGAGTGCCTATGAAGTCCAAAATCTGAGAAGGTTTGATCGTGGACTTCTGTTCATTGATAATTAGGCCTAGAGAATTGAAAGCCTGTCTGGCTATTGTTACTATATGCTGTGTCTCCACAGAGAAGCGGCCTTTTATAAGGCAATCGTTGAGGTAGGGGGAAATTAAAATGCCCCTTCGATGCAAATGAGCTGCCACCACCGCAAGGGTTTTTGAGAATACCCTGGGGGCGGATGAAAGGCCAAAGGGAAGCACCCAATACTGGAAATGTTCCCCACCTACTGTAAAACAAAGAAATCACCTGTGTGCTGGATGGATGGTGATGTGGAGGTAGGCATCCTGAAGATCAAGGGCCACAAACCAATCCCTGTTGTCTAAGGCCAGTATTATGGACGCAAGGGTCACCATTTTGAAGCATTGTTTTGGGAGATGTCGATTGAGCTTTCGAAGATCAAGTATGGGTCCCCAGCCTCCTGTTTTCTTCTGTGTCCAGTACCTTCTCTATAGCCCCAATGGAGAGGAGACGATGGACCTCTTGTCTCACCAAGTTCTCATGAGAAGGGTCTCCGAAGAGGGACGGGGTGGGTGGGGTAGCTGGAGACATAGAAAGGAAGGGGATGGTGAAACTGGATGACACAATCCCCAAAACCCAACAGTCGGACATGATGGTGGCCCACTGGTGATAAAACGGCCTCAGAGAGTGGTGAAAAAGAGGTGAGGCATGATGTTCCGGGTTGACAACGGGATGTGGTTGCAAGCCCTCGACCAAGGAGTCAAATCTGCTGCTTGTTGGCCGGTTGATTAGGGGCACTAATCTGACTGCACCTTCTTTGAGGTCATTGCCTTGATCGCGACTGGTCGAAACCATGCTGCTGTTGCCTATGATATGGGTAATCATGGTGCCTCTGGAACGGTACATATCGTTTATGGCAGTATGGAGGCATGTACATATCCAAAGTCCGGAGGGTAGTACGTGAATTTTTGCTGGAATGGAGGATCTCGTCCGTTTTCTCAGCAAAGAATTTTTGTTTTTCAAAAGGGAGGTCCTCTCCATTCTGTAACTCTCTCAGAACTCCTGCAGTTTGCAACCATGAAGACCTCCTCATCGCAATTGTGGTAGCCATAGAATGGGAAGCTGTGTCCATGACATCCAGAGCAATCTGAAGACTAGTCCTGGCTGAGGCATAGCCTTCTTGGAGTATGGATTTTAAGATAAGTCTCTTGGAGTCCAGGAGATGCTCCATCAACACTGTCAGTTTGTATAACTGTCGAAATCGTGATTCGACAAGAGCGTGGCATAGTTGGCAATGCAAAGTAGTAGTGTAGCCGAGGAGTACACCTTCTTGCCAAATATGTCTAATCTTTTGCTGTCCTTCTCCGTTGTAGTATTCCTGTACTGAGGGGCCTTAGACCTGTGCTGCGCAGTGTCTAGAACTAGGGAATTTGGCTAGGGCTGGTTGAATAAAAATTCCATCCCCTTTGATGGCACAAAGTATTTCTTATCCGCCCTTTTATTTGTTGGTGGGGCAGAGGCAGGGGACTGCCAAATCTCTTCTGCAGCCTCCATGATTGCCTTGTCTATTGGGAGTGCTATTTTGGCCCGATGTGGGGGCTGGAGATTTTTAAGGAGGCAGTACTGTTTATCCTGCACTTCCGTCAATTGGACCACCTGGCTTGACACAACTCTTTTAAACAAGTCCTGGAACTGCTAAAGATCATCGGGGGAGGAGGGAGCTCTATATCGCCTGGGATTACAGCCTTGTCTGGAGAGGATGATGACTAGTCTGTAGGCGAAGGGTAAGGTTGTTGGTCTTCAGCCTCTGATAATTGCTCCTCCTCTGATACTGAGTGATGCACTTGAGATGGCGGGCTTTGCAATGGTGGTAGCAGGGGTGTCGCTCACATGGCATTATGGAAACAGGTGTGTATCTTGGTGACCTATAACAACACGGGGACCATCTCCTCGAATGCGACTGGTGGCAATGATGATGGGACGAATAGTACGGTATGTGGTCGCAATAGTACTTGTGGTAATGGTATGTGGAAGCCAAGGGATTTTGTATGTAGCCATTTTGACGTTTTGGTTAGCCTAACTCAGAAGTTAGAGTAAGAAGCCCTTTATTTATAACACAGGTACGATCATCCACTCCTGTGCTTCCCCCGTTTGTCACCTGTGTACAGCGCAGGCGAGTGGGGAAAGAGTGCTGAGCCTCTCGATGAGGGGAAAGGAGAGAGAGAGAGGTGCCTGTCATAGTCTGAGAGTCTCTCCACAATGCCACCAGGTATGGGGATGGAGACCTGCCATGCTGTGAGTATGAAAGCTCCTCCCATTCCATGTAGGGAATATGCAGCACCGGTGATTCTGGTGCCAGTGGAGATAGTGACGGTGATGGAAAGAATGTTGGGGAGGCTGAAATAGGGCCAGGACTCCTACGTGTGTTGGTCTTCGCAGACGCTTTCCTTGGTACCGAGAAAGCACCAGGCCTTTCTGGTGCCGGCTTGGATTGTGGTATGGGTTCTGTAGCTGCCGGTGTCTCTGGGGTCGGCGTGGATACCGGTGCCGGTGCTTTAGAAGATGAAGCCACCAGTGCCAATGCTGATCTCAGTGCCGTCGGTGCCCGCAAAGTTGGCACCGCAGCTGGTGCCTTTTTAGGTCTTGTGCCTGGAACCGCTTTTGCATAGGAAGAGATGGTACCAAACGTTCCAGGTTTGTCTCCCATGCTCACTCTGCTCAGTGGGGCCGGCAGCAGAGAACGTGCCAGTGAAGCCTGCTTCTTTTTAGTTGGGGTCACCTCTGGAGAGGATGCCTTGTGTTTTTGTGTCACAGCAGGGTCTTGGATAGCCATGGATGAGGAGTCCGATGGCTGGAACGCCTTGTCAAATAAATTGATTTGAAGGCGCATTTCTCTGTCCTGCTGGGATCTCACTGTTAACTTTGAGCAATGGGCGCATTTCTGAGGCACATGAGCCTCGCCCAAACAGTGGATACAAGACGAATGGCCATCTGAAACCAGCATGGGCTTGTGACAAACGTCACATTTTTTGAAGCCCGGAGAACCCGGCATCATCCATTTGACATTGTTGGTTTTTTTTGTTTGGTTGGGGGTTTTTTTGTCAGTGGCCTAAAGGCCGGTAAAAACGAAGAAAAAAAAAAGGGTTGGGGTTTTTTAAACTATAAACTCTACCTACCAGTATTAACTATAAACTGGTAACAACAACAACAACTACTACTACTAACTAATTACTATATTTTGCTTCTCTGACTAGATGAAGTGGAGGAGACAGGGAGAGCTCTGTCTGCGATTGAGGGCAGTTGAGAGGAACTGGCGGGAGCCGGAGCGCGCGCGTGAGGCAAAGGGCGCAAACATCACAAGATGCTGTCCATGCATGCGCGGTCTGGCTGACTATGGCTATTGAAAGTCTCTGATCTGCGGTGCCGGGACGGGCCCGACACCTACAATGGAGCATCCCCGGGGACACCCCTCGAAGAAGAACAACTGTCAATTTCATTATGATCCAGTTTTGCTCAGAGGTATAGTACCTCTGGAATCAATGGCATTACATCATGCTTTAATGCATCTCTATACACTTAACTTTCCAATGCTATTCTGTTGTAGATCACTTCACTCTTAAGAAGTACATAGGGATCTTATCCTTTGTCTATTTGTCTCCTCCTACTTTGCCACAGAGACTTTTGGAAATAATCAATCTACAGTTGTGTAACTATTTGCTGAAATAAATGGTTTCAAGTATTTACTGTTTCCTGAAAGGCTCTAAGTGCTCTAATTCTTAGCTCTACAGGTTTGTTTAAGAGCAATAGTCAGTAGTTAAGTACTGTAGCTGCAATACATATAAAAAAGACCATCTGCCACAAAAGACAGTAAAGAAGGAGACATGCTATCTGAGAAAAGTGTAATGATTTAGTTTGAAATTGGTAAGATTTTTTTTAAAAAACATTGCACAAATATCTCCACCAACTCATTTGATGGTGTTTGGTTTAGTTTTATGAATCTTCAAAAATGTCATTTTCCATGACTTTTCAGAGTCCATTCTCTCCAATATTTCACAGATCAGCTTGTGAAATTCACGTCCGAGTGAAAGATTTGTGGTTCTGCAGTTGGGTTCCTATTTTGCACTATACTACCAGAGAAGGCATCTTTGGAAATGCTGGCTTATAGAAAGAAATTGAGAAGATAAACTACCTCAATAAAAAAGTCATACATGGATTTATAATGCATTATACACATACCCCATAACAGTCCTCTACCACCTCCAGATCTGGTATGAGTTTTACTGAAATTCCTCCCACCAAATGAAGTGAGTTCTGTTCTGAGAAAGTCTATGTCTACACAGCAGCATTATGATGTAGTGTGTCTCTACACAGTGAGCCTGTTATTTCAGAATACATTTGAAATAAAGGGCTTCTTACTCCAACTTCTATAAACCTCATTTCATGAGGAGCAAGGTAATTCAGGGGAAGTCAAAATAAGCTATTTTGCATAGCTCAAGTTGTGTAGCTTATTTGGAGTTTAGCCCTGCTGTGTTGACATGCCCTAAGAGAAAGAGAAGCAAGTAATAGGCTGAGGCTTAGATTCATAGAGGTTGTTGTTACAGCGGATTGAAACTAGGAATTTTTAGTTTGTGAAAAAGTCTGATATTTCAAAACTTGTTTTCAGTATGAAAACCAGAATAAAACCAATTTGTTTCAAATGTTCTCATAAAAAGAAAAAAAAATCAGAAAAAGTGTTTAAAAATATTCAAAATGAGATTTTGAAATGTAATTTTTTAGAATTATTTTTAAAAATTATATTTATGTGGCTATTTGTTTATTTTTAATATTATTTCATTAATATATTTATACATGAAATATAAAAAATACATACAACAAATTAATTCCTAAACAAAATTGTCAGAACTTTTTGAAATGGCATTTTTCTAGAAATTTTTTTTAACCCCTCTCAAAATGGATTTTTTGTCACAGCAAAATTTCACAAAATGTTTGATTTTGATTAAAATGTTTTTTCTCATGGAAAATTAGCTGAAAATTGTCCAAACAGTTCAAGTTATTAATTTTAGCTCTTTATAGTGTGACAGCAGATGAGTAACCTGTATTTTCTGAGGACACTGGCTATATTCCTATAGTATCAATAGTTCTTAGGGTCTCTGCACAATGGCTGCCTAAAGAATAGCATATAAATAAATGTAAACCCCTATATTAGCATACACAAACCACAAGAGGAAAGATCCTCAAACAAGTCTCTCCTTAGGCAAACCTATATGTACACATTATGCTACATACCTACTTCACAGTAGCCAAACCAATTCAATTTCTTTAAGACATGCTGCAAAAATATTCACAGAAATATTTCAGTTTTTGAACTTTTCTGATTTTTCAACAAAAGAGAATTTCTGAGTCACCTTTTCCTCTTCTTTTCACTTTGCCACTGAAAAGGCAGGCAAAAGAACAAAAGAGGAAAGGAAGAAAAATAGAAAATTTAAAAACTGAGTATTTCTTTTTTTGTCTTCTTTGGTAGAAAATAAAAAGATTTGTATTTCCCCCCCCCCAAAAAAAATTTTTTAAACCCCACAGGTTTCCAAAAAAACATACTACCTTTGTAAAACAGTTCTTCCCAGCAATTACTACTATATCTACACTTTCCTTCTCCTTGATCCCCTCACTGCTCCACTGTAGGTGTCGGGCCCGTCCCGGCACCGCAGATCGGAGACTTTCAATAGCCGCAGTCAGCCAGACCACGCATGCATGGGCAGCATCTTGCAATGTTTGCGCCCTTTGCCTTATATGCGCGATCCGGCTCCCGCCAGTTCCTCTCAACTGCCCTCGGTCGCAGACAGAGCTCTCCCTGTCTCCTCAACTTCATCTAGTCAGAGAAGCAAAATATAGTAATTAGTTAGTAGTAGTATTAGTTGTTGTTACCAGTTTATAGTTAATACTGGTAATTAGAGTTTATAGTTAAAAAAACCACAAACATTTTTTTTTCTTCATTTTTACCGGCCTTTAGGCCACTGACAAAAAAAACATTGTACATTGTTCCGGTTCCGGTTGTGGGTCTGTTTACGTCCTTTGCAGCTACCGCAAACATCACCGCCATTCCCGTCGACCTGGTGTTATTTACAAGAAGAATTATAGCAGTATATGAGATAAGTACAACAAAAATAATTTAAAATATGTCAAAAGAAAAGTGCAAGGTGGTTGGGAGAAGTTAAAAAAAGAAGAAACAGGTGATCTTACAAGCCAAAGTGAAAAAATGTCAGAAATTAACAGACATTTTCGAAAACCACTTCTCAATCAGATGATTCTTCCATTGTGACCGGCCAGTCTTCCCTGTCGCCATCACTGAATGTAATATTGCTACACACATTGTTGGTACTGGTACTTCTCAGTTTGATGAAACACAAACATTCGATTCTACAACTACATCTGCACAATCTTCACATTCTGCATTGCCGTCATCAGCATCACTGATAAATAAGAATTCAGACTCTACTTTAAAAGTTATTCCCACCTTCCATCGACTTCACAATCTCCTGATAAATCCATTCTCGAACCCGAACAATTGTTGAATTTACAATCCTTTACTGGTAACCCTAATGATTTTGTTTCTGTCGCGCAGTCAACCTCTTCCTCAGATGAATATGGGGATAATGAATCCGAAAATATTTATTTCTTACGACCAAAACAAGAAAATCTAAATCATTTTCTCAAGTTTCATCCAAAACAACCCAATTTTAATGAAAAATTAAATTATGAAAAGATTTATTTTCAACAAGATGGTTTACATCGTCACTGGTTGACATACAATACTGAAATAGAAAATTTATTTTGCTTTTTTTGCCTTGCATTTAGCAACAATTCAGATAATTCTACATTTATCCCTGGATTCGATGTAAATCACACTAAACACATTTACCAAAGAATCTTAGAACATGAAATGTCTGCACTTCATGCAAATTCTACTGAAGCATATATTTCATAAAACTAACAAAAGAGATCTGTTAAGTTTATTTACAAGAAAGAAACTTGAAAACTCACAATGCAATCGACAAATTATGCAAAGGATAATTGAAATGATAAAACTAATCAGAAAGCGAGGGCTCAGCTACAGAAGAAGTGCAAATGAGGCAGCATATACTTACTCAACGAAAATGTTGATCATGGTAACTTCTTGGAGTTACTTTTACTTTTTAGTAAATTTGATCCAATATTAAAAGTACATATTGATGAGGTAGTAGAAAAAAGCAAACAACATCATGACACAAATGTGAATAAAAAGGAGCGAGGAAATCTGCAGACATTGTTGTCCAAAACAACTGCAAATGCAGTTATTGATTCCATCACACTCACCTTAAAGAAAATGCTAGGTGATGAAATTAGAGATGCAGAAATGTTCAGCATACAAATAGATACAACACAGGATATTAATGTTCACAATCAATGCTCGATTGTTATAGGATACGTGACAAATACTATCCACGAATGTTTAGTGGTGGTAGTCAACTGTACGTCAACAACTGGAAATGCACTGTGCGATTTAGTTTGCAATGCTTTAAAAAACCTGAATATCGATGTAAGAAAATGTATTGGTAACTCTACTGATGGAGCAGCCAATATGCAAGCTGAATATATGGGTTTTCTGCGTGGCTCGACAACACTGCACCTGGCCAAATGCATGTGTGGTGCTATGCACATGTTTTGAACTTAATTATAAGTGAAATAACACAGATTATGGTGGAAACTATTTCTCTCTTTGGGATTATTAACACCTGTGAGGTTTTTCTCAGAGAATCGTACCTACGCATTAATGTGTGGCGCGAATTTAGTAAGATGAAGTATATTTCAGTTCTTGGAGATACTCGCTGGTGGGCGAAAGACAGAGCTTTAAGAAAAAAATTTGGCCCTTTTAACACTATAGAGGTTACATTTTATTGTGATATGTTATAAACATTTTACGAAATTTCAGAATCCATTAAATTTAACAAAGATGTGCGTCACAAAGCCAAAACTATTTTGGTTTCTCTGACCCATTTTGAAACAATAGTAATCACACAACTATTTTTACAGATTTTTTAGCTCACTTCTCCTTTATCAGAGTATTTACAGTTGAATAACATGTACATTATAAAAGCGTTTCAGATGATTGAAAGTACATCTGAAGAATTGTCGAAAATATTGAGAAAATTTGAACAAGTCCTTATTGCAGCTACAAAATTTGTAACATCAGCAAATGAAGAATTAGAAATCAGAAATGTAGATATGTTCGTTGAAACAGATTTTAAAGAAAAACAGACTAGAATACACAAAAAGTTACCTGGGGTGAACAGCAAAGCAAAGCAAAAAAATAAAGTTTTGTCTCTCATTTCTCCTTAAATCTAAGGTGTGGCACACCATTTTTTTGCTGTGCTTGTTTCTTGCATTAGAAGCATCAGCTCCTCTTTACTGGAGATCTGACAGTAGTTTTCTAAAAATAAAATTATCGTGTATAGATACAAACAATGGATAGTCCTGTGGCACCTTAGAGACTAACAAAAATATACCCATGAAAGCTCATGATTCTAAATATTTTAGTTAGTCTCTAAGGGTACGTCTAGACTGCATAGCTATTCCGCATCTTTTGAACCAGCCCATTATTTTGAAATAGATTTTGAAATAATGGATGCGTTATTCTGGCATCCCTGTAGCCCTCATTTCACAAGGGTTAAAGGACATTTTGGAATAGCGCTTTATTTCAAAATTACCTCAAAATAAGCTACACAATTTGACCAGCATATTTCAAGGTAAGAGTGCAGTGTAGAGAGACCCTAAGGAGCCACAGGACTACTCATTTTTAAAGTTACAGGCTAAAATGGCTACCCCCCTGAAACCTGTATAGGTACAAGGACCTTTGATAGTTTCCCCAACAAAATGAGCAGAAAGTAATGATTACACCAGTCAAAAACAACTCTTATCAGTCTTGCAAAAACACTTTCAAGGGCACCTATTTGGGTAAATCTTCAGGGAATGGGAAGTATGAGATAATATTTCTCTTTTGCTATGGGTATGTCTAGACTACAAGCCTCTTTCGAAAGCAGCTTTTTCAAAAGAATCTTTCGAAAAAGCCTCTTTCGAAAGAGAGCATCTAGACTGCAAGCACTTCTTTCAAAAAAGCGAGCCGCTTTTTCGAAAGAACACCCAGGTAGTCTGGATGCTCTCTTTCAAAAAAGCCCCATTTGCATTCAAGAACGCCTTTTTTCAAAAGAGCACTTGCGAAAAAAGGTGTTCTTCCTCGTAAAATGAGATTTACTGCGGTCGAAAAAAACCGCGGCGTTCTTTCGATTTAATTTCGAAAGAATGAGGTGGCAGTCTAGATGAAGGGGAAGTTTTTTTCCAAAAAAGGCCACTTTTTTTGAAAAAACCGTGTAGTCTAGACACACCCAAAGTTACTGTTTATTTTATAAAAACACATTGGAATGACTACTATACTTTTAAACTAAAGCATTAGTACCATGAAGAGGAGTTTGCTGAAGTGCACAGAACAAATTTGTTAACTGAATGTCCAAACAACATTTCCAATTGACATTACATTTTAAAAAGGCAATAGTAGTAAAAAATGTCAAAAGTATTTTGAGATTTTTAAAAAGTGAGCTATTTCATCACTTCCAAAGTTCTTCTTTTCACGTTTTTGTTTTCATTTTTAGCTGAAATTGTTCACCAAATTTCGCCTAAATTCAGTAGGAGTTTTAGTGATCTGAAAAATGCATTTTTTTCCAGCAAATTTACTACCTTTGACAAAAAATCATCCAACTCTAGCACTGGGCTACTTGGAAGAGGAGCTATAGTGAAGTTTAGCAGCTAGGAAGTGACTCAGTGCTCTTGTTATGGGTGTTACAGTTTGGTCTGGCATCTGTACTTGTTAAGGAAAAGATTTATAGGAAGGTTTAGCAGCTGGGTGAAATTCTGAACACTTGGGAGGGAGGTTGTGCTGGTAGGGCAAGGTTCACTAGTTGTGAAGTTCAAGATAAATTGTGTTGAGCTGAGGCTTTGCCAGCTGGCATAGGGAATTAAGGTGTTCAGTACAAAGTTATCATTTATTAATGGTGAAGAAGTGGTCAATATTCTCTTCTTGCTTAAATTACTATATCTTAGTAAATTCAGTGATTGCTCCTGTTTTATATTTCTATGGGCAAAGAATAATCCCCATTGCACCTGTACCCTAAAACACTGGAAGGTCTCAGATAGCTTGTATATCCTATTAAAATTGTTGCAATGAATGTTCTATACCAAAGCAAACCAATCAAGGAGTTTACGTCACCTCTGTAGTTCAGATGTCACTCATCATTCAAACTGGTCAAAATTTTCCATGCAAAGGCAGAGGACTTTTTTGGTCCAAAAAATGGACTTTTTAGAACATTAGAGAGAGAAGGTATGTGAGAATCTTTTATTGGACTAACTTCTTTTGGTGAGAGGGACAAGTTTTTGAGCCACACAGAGCCCTTCTTCAGGTCTGGGAAATATAGTTCCAGCATCATAACAAAATGCAAGGTGGAACAGTTTGTTTAGCATAAGTAGCTAACACAAATTGTGAGGCACCATTCAAGGTAGACCTTCTTCAGTCATAGGACAAAAAGAGGGGGTTAGTAGCTTTATTTTCATAAGAGGTGTCTTTACTTTTCTCCACAATTATTTTCAATGTTGTATACAAATAATAAAACTGCATGAAAATTAAAGTTTATAAATGAGACCACTGCAAAACTGATCCAAATTTTAAAATATTTTTGTGCAAAAAATTGTTTTCATTTTTTGAGCAGCTCTACTCATCATCCGCCAAACAACATAGATTCCAACTAGACTAGATTATTACAGTCCAATATGTATGTGCTGGCCAGGACAAAAAAGGCATCGGTCCTTTCCAGTTGCATCTCACAACTGGTTCACATCCTTTGAATCAAATTCTGGGATGTTACCTTCAGCCTCCAAGACTTTGAAACTCTATAGGCCTGATTCTTCACTGCCTTGCACCTTGTCATTTATCACAGTGCAGTGACTTTCACTGTCCTGGGGAATTATAGGTCATTGGTGGTGGGCGGGCCACTCACCTAGCAATAACAGCTAGGGTACGTCTAAACTACATGGCTCCATCGACGGAGCCATGTAGATTAGTTTACGCGAAAAAGGGAATTGAAGCTGCGATTTAAATAATTGCTGCTTCATTTAAATCAAAATGGCCACCGCGCTGTGCCGATCAGCTGATTGTCAGCACAGCACGGCAGTCTAGACGGGGATCTGCCGACCCCAGAACCCTTCGACAGCAGATTCTGTAAGCAGGGGCAGATGACCGTTTTGCGGGGCCCAGGGCAGCACAATTTTGCGGGGCCCCCCTTTGCCACGGCGCATGCGCGGGGCTTTTTGAAGCACGGGGCCCGGGGCGGCGCCCCGCTCGCCCTGCCCTATATCCGCCCCTGCCTGTAAGTCTCGTTTCACGAGGCATAAAGGATCTGCCGACGAAGGGTTCTGGGGTCAGCAGATCCCGGTCTAGACTGCCGCACTGTGCCGACAATCAGCTGATCGGCACAGCATGGCGGCCATTTTGATTGAAATGAAGCGGCGATTATTTAAATCGCAGCTTCATTTCTCTTTGCCATCCTGCCTAATCTACATGGCTCCGTCGACGGAGCCATGTAGTCTAGACACACCCCTACTGTCCCTTGGGGCTGGGCTAGCTTCCCACTCCAGGTGCTGTGACCCAGCACAAAAGGTCACAGCACAGGTCAGAGTGGCAAGTAACACTGCACATAATGTGACATGTCACAACAATCAGGCTATGTCTACACTGCCTCTTTTTTGCAGACGAGGCAATGCAAATGAAGCGCTCATTAGCAACTTCTCGTGCTTCATTTGCATAATCTGTCAGAGGCTTTTTGCGCAAAATCTAGCAGCGCAAAGGGATCCGTTTTGTGCAAAAAAACCCTTTTGCGCAAGATCTGTATACCTCCTTTGAGGCATAAGGATCTTGCGCAAAAGGGTTTTTCTGGGGCAAAATGGATCCATCTACACTGCTAATTTTTGCGCAAAATGTTTTTGCACAAAAAGCCTTGGGCAGGGATTATGCAAATTAAGTGCAAGAAGCTGCTAATGAGCACTTCATTTGCATTGCTTCTTTTGCAAAAAAGAGGCAGTGTAGACATAGCCACAGAGTGGAGAGCCAGGTCCAATCCTGGGAGACAGGAGCTGCCACTGCCAGGTCGTAGCAGAATGAGCTCACTCTCTAGCACTGCCTGAAAAGGTGCCATGCATGAAAAGGCCACTAGGATGGTGGTCATCCTCCTACCCCACTTATTAGCTGCACCATTATCAGCTCCAAACAGTATAACTTTATATCCTCTTTGCATGGTATTAAAAAAACTATACATGGTGCATGACAGTGCAGAATCAGGTCCAATATCTTCAATAATGGATAACACTTTTGGTTAGAGAACAATTAAAGTAGACATTTAACTGTTGCCTAGACAGTCATGACAGGTAAGGATTTTTTTCCAAGTACCTCTACTTATAATGCAAGCAGATTGCTGTGAGCTGGCTCATCCAGTCTAGCACAGTGCATTGTCATCTATCACATATGTCAGACAATTGTTCAATTTACCCCCATACAAAACATGCTCACAGGAGAAGCTGATGATTCTTTCACAGCAAATATGATTTGCAAAAACACATTTCTAAACTAGCCCTGTCCCATCTTGTGGCCTTTAGATTTTCCAGGTGAATCTCATTGCAGAATTTTATTACTTTGCACTTATTGCCATAGTTTTGATTTTAAATTTGCCTTCCATTTTGTATCTCATAGGGAGATGGGAATTATTCATTTCCTTTTACCTTCCTCTATCAATTGAGCATCATGAGAATATTACATATGTGCTTCTATTTCTGCTTTGTGTGAAGGATCTGATGTGTGAAATCTTACCATTCCAAATTCTGTGGTGCTAGTCCCATTCAAAGTAGACATTTGCAATTGAACATTAGAGAAAAATCAGTGTCAGACACATGGCATAGGTACTTACATTGAAACAAAAAGAAAATGAATGTCCCACGGGATATGGATTGATGATAGGTTTGCCATGATTGTTTTTCCTCCCTTGGGAGATTATGTCTCTTAGGAGGTGACAAACACTTAAGGGACAATGAACCGCTATTTATATAAATGTCTGTCAAAGAAACTCTCTAAACAATTGCAAATATTGACTGACATGCAGCAGATTAATTTGACTTCACCATTGTTGGAATAATATGTGGATGGCTATTGTGGATGGCTATTGTGGAGCAGCAGATCTTTTACATCTATATTATGGCACATTACAATATGAATTCAGAATGCAGGGAATTTGAGAAGAGTAAAAGATATGCTTACTAGACACTTTGCTTTTCAAATTAAGGCAGATTTCTCCTCTCCTCCCCCGCTCCCAATAATGCAGGTACTAATACTTTTCCTTTATGCTTGAGATTATCAATACAGACAATCCCCCAAAATGCTAACGAATGTTCCCTATTTTATCTCCATGACAAATAAGCCAGTAAGCACAACAGATATGAAATACAGATCTGTGCTCTGCTATCATCCTGCAACCACTGAAGTGCAGACAAACACAAGGGGCTATTAGGCCAAAAGCATTTTCCTGTGTTGTAAGAGCTAGAGCTACTTTAATGTGCTTCATTGTTTGTATTAACATTGCAAGTCCTTGAATTCCACTGCAAAGCAATTATTGTAGCTGAAAGGAAATGTGTAATGTTCAAGTCAGTTCAAACAAGGGAAAACCAAGTCGGGAAGGAGAAAAATACTGGCTTGTTACAAAATGTCCCTGAGCAAAAGATCTATAGATTCCTGTGCCACACCAAAATTATTTTAGGGTTATCTCTAAATGGAACTTTGTCCTTGTCAAACTGCAGTGACTTCAAGTTTACTTGCCTCGCTACTAAGTGTCACATAGCTAACATTTCTATTGCCTATGAACAGAAGACGCTCCACAAATCTAAAAGTGCTTTTCTGTCTTCAACACCGTTATGAGTTAGGTCGGTCAGCAGTGTTATAAATGAGGAAATTGAAGCAGAGAATTTTAATAAGGTAATTTTCAGAGGTGCTGAGTGCACACAGCTCCACTAGTTTCAGTTTGAGCTGTGGGAACTCAATACTTCTGAAAGTCTGACCACAAGTGACGTGGTTCAAGACCACAGGCAGAACTGAAGTCAGAGCCAAGAATAAAACAGAATTTTCTGACCCTTACTTAGCCAGACCTAATCTTGAGATATTGTTTTATTAATTTTAGAATTACGCTCGTTATTGGCATCACAGCCATATTCCCATCTGGGAACTAAAGGAAGAGCGTAAGTGTGCTGGTGTTGAATAGGAGGATGTACCAGCTGGAAACAGATAAAACATTTATTTTATATTGCAATCTAGTATACCTTTAGAACTAGGTTTTAAATAGGTTTCAGATATTTACATCCGTTTTTACTTCCACCCAATATCCCTTCCCCTTGTTGAAATGCCTGAGAGAAGAAAGACTTGTGAAGCAGGATAATTAGGAGGTTTATGCTGTACTTGTTACGAGGACTGGGCATAAAGGCAATACTAATAAGACAAGCTGCCTGAAGCTTTGTTGACCGTGGGAAATGGCGTTACCAAGGTAATAACTTTTAACTTTTCAGCAAAGCTGCTGGGGGAGCTCTGTACTGGGAGAGATGTGCAAGCCAAAGCATACTTCCTGAAAAATACAACACAAGCATTCACAGAAGATTTGTAGGATTTCCATGTTTTGTCTGAAATATATATTTCTAGCTTGCTATAAACTGGAAACCTGAGCTCACTGTGAACTTTTAACACCTTTTCTTATCACATCCGGAATCTTGCAGTTGATTTAAAAATCAGACGCTTCAGGGGGTAGCCGAGTTAGTCTGTACAGGGTAAACTTAAAAAACAACAACTGGTCTGGTAGCACTTTATAGACGAATGAAACAGATGAGGCTTAAAGAAAAGTAAATTGAGAATCCCTAAGAATCTATGGCTACACAGGGAAGCAACACACAAATCTCAGGCCCCTCATTGTCAAAGTGGTTCCTCAGAGCCGTCGTAATATTGATGGCCATCCTATGTGCTCCTGTGACAGCCCAAGTGTCTGGCTGTTCAAAATGTCCATCCAAGCACCGTGCTTCAGTGCTCCACCCAGGGGCAAAAACTTCACTGTTACTCTCACTGAAATTATTTAAGCAAACTGCACGCAGCCACCACTTTGGGGATATGATCCTCCAAAAAGATCCAGCCTGCCATAGACACACCTCTGTCTCCTTTTCAGTCTGCCAAAGGCACATTCAGCAACCATTCGGCAGTGGCTTCGCCTGTTGAACTGCTCCTTACTGTTGCCCTAATCCAAGGCTTCATGAGCCAAAGGATAGGATGTGTCACCCAGGATCACTATGGGCATTTCCACATCGCCTACTGCAAATTTCTGCTCTGGAAAGAAACTGAGTGCATCTACACAGCAGGGCTTAACTTGAAATAAGCTACACAAAGTGAGCTACATCAACTGCGTAGCTTATTTCAAAATAGCTTATTTTGAAATTGGGAGCATCTACACAGCACTTATTTCAAAATAGAGCACTCTTCCTCCGACCTCCCTTACTTACAATGAGGGTTACAGGAGTTGGAGTAAGAAGTCCTCCAACTTAACGGTATTTCAACATTATTTTGAAATAACTGCCGGCTGTGTAGACGCGGGCTCAATTATTTCAAAATAACATTGAAATAATGTTGCTGTATAGACATACCCAGTGCCACCATGCCAGCACCATTCCTGAAGATGCATGCATTGTGCACCTTTCCACGTCACCCTACATTTATGTCTGTGAAACGCCCATGGTGATCCATAAGCGTCTGAAGCACCATGGAGAAATACCCCTTATGACTGATGCATTTTGAGGCAAGGTGGGGTGGCACTATAATGGGGATGTATGTCCCATCTATTGCCCTGCCACATTTAGGAAAGCCCTTTTCTGCAAAGCTAGTCACTTTGTCATTCACATTTCACAGAGTCACAGTCCTGTCCCTCAAAATGTGGTTTATTGCCCTCCACACTTGCAGAAGTGCTGCCCGGACAGTCGACTTGCCAACTCCAAATTCATTTGCAACTGAAAAGGTAGCAATCTGGAGTGGCCATCTTCCACAAACCAATGGCCACACACTTCTCTACCGAGAGAGCAGCTCTCATTTGGATGCCCTTGCATTACAGCTCAGCACACATTTCAAGGAAAGTTGCTTAATGCATCCAAAAGTTCTGTAACCACTGCTCTTCATTCCACACCTGCATGACAATGCAGTTTCACCACTCAGAGCTGGTTTCCTTAGCCCAAAAGTGACAATCCACTGATACTAGGCCTGCCATTGCCCAGTGATATAACAATTCATTGTCCTCTGAATCGGAATATGAATATGAATCAAAACCAGAATCTAACAAGTCATCGCTGTCCACTAGTAGGTCCATAATTAGGTATGCTGCAATGCATGATGTCTTCTGCATATTGCTCATGATAAGGGCCAGAAGTCTGGGTCCATGTTTTCTTTCTGCAGATGCACGAGTTGGCATAAAAGTAAACCGGAAACCCAGGGGTGTCTGGAAAGAAAAAGAGATGGCTGATGGGGCATTTTTCACATTTCCAGCATACCTAGCGCTATGTTCCACATTCCCACAGGGCTTAGCAAGTGAAGGTGACGCAAGGCACTGTGGGATGCATATCCATTATGCTTTACTCTTTCTATTAACAAGGGAGCTGCAGATATGGCCATGAGTTATTGACAGCAGGTGCCAGAAAGACTGGTTTGACAAGTTTTCACTTTTGGTAACTTGGCTGTCAACAGCACTTTTGTCATGAAAAGTTGATAGTGTAGATATAGCACCTGCTTACCTGTAAACATTACATTGCTAAAGAGCAGCTGAGTTCAAAGTAATGTCCAGAGTGACTAAACAGGGCATTGTGGGATACATGCTGGAGTCCAATACACATGACAAAAAACCTACCTAATACACACTGTGTGACTGTCAACAGCACAGAGACAAAAGTCCCTTGCAGGACTGGAAGTTTTTTGTTGCCAAAAATGCCCATATGTCATAACATTTGTCATATTGTAATGTGAACGCTCAGAGTCATTCTTCCTCTACTCTGTGCTGATTAGGCCTCAATTGCAGTATTATGTCCAGTTCTGGGCACCACATTTCAAGAATGATGTGGAGAAATTGGAGAAGGTCCAGAGAAGAGCAACAAAAATGATTCAGGGTATGAAAACATGCCCTCTGAGGAAAGACTGAAAGATTTGGGCTTGTTTAGTTTGGAAAGGAGAAGACTGACAGGGGATATGATTGCAGTTTCCAAGTATCTAAAAGGGTGTCACAAGGAGGGAGGAGAAAAATTGTTCTCCTTGGCCTCTGAGGATAGGGCAAGAAGCAATGGGATTAAACAGAAGCAAGAGAGGTTTAGGTTGGACATTAGGAAAAACTTCCTAACTGTCAGGGTGGTTAAACACTGGAATAAATTGCCTAGGGAGGCTGTGGAATCTCCATCTCTGGAGATATTTAAGAGCAGGTTAGATAGAAATCTCTCAGGGATGGTCTAGACGGTGCTTGGTCTTGCCATGAAGGCAGGGGACTGGACTTGATGACCTCTCAAGGTCCCTTCCAGTTCTAGTGTTATGAGTCTATGAAATGTTTTTGTTGCCAAAAGGAAGTTTTTGGTGCCATTGTAGACAAGGCTTATGTCTATACTGGCAATTGAATGACAAAACTTTTGTCATTCAGAGGTACTAAACCCCCTAATGTAGCCCACTGTTATGAGTGAATTATACGGTCATTGGTGTCCAATTCACAAAGGATTTGTGTCTGTTACAGCTCCCAGCTACAGTATTTAGTTTTTAAGCTAAGTGTAGCAGATCATGTTTTAGCTCTACAGTAGTACCTAGGTCTGGGGCTTTATTGTGATAGGGTAGGGAACCTTTTTTGGGTTGGGGGGGCAGTTTAGATGTTTGAGCTTGGTCTGGAGCCCAGGTTCAGGGATGGAGAGGAAATCCCTGAACCTGGGCTCCAGTGTGAGCCTAAATGTCAATACTACAATTTTACAGCTCCACAGCCTTGTGAAGCTTGAGCTGTCAGCTGACATGAGCCAGCCATGTGTCTTTTATTGCATTGTAGATGTATCCTAAGGCTATGTCTACACTGCAGCTCTATTTCGGGTATTTCTGGTATCCCGAAATAGCTATTCCGCGTCTTAACAGCAAGCCCGTTATTTCAAAATATAACCGGCTCGCTATTTCGATGTCCCTATAAACCTCATTCCATGAGTAGTAAGGGACTTTTCGGAATAGCGGGTTATTTCAAAATTTGGTGCTTTGTAGACAGCACCAACTTACAAAATACGCTATTTCAAAATAAGATACACAATTTTCGTAGCTCAAATTGCATATCTTGTTTCAACCTACAGTGCAGTATAGATGCACCCTAAATGTCCAGACGTAAGCCTGTATTATCAGCAATACTTTCAACATAGTTCTTAACCTAACAGTTTCAATGCCAGGGATTCCATGCCAGGGATTCTAGGGATTCCAGTCATCAAGTCTTACAGAGATTTAAAACTTATATTTTATGTACTGAATTCCAAATCTGTTGGTAACTTGCTGATATGGGTATGAATACTTTTTTTGTTCAGCACTCAAGCTCCATGCCTACAGGATTCCAATGCACTGTATGAAAAGGCAAGTAAGAATGTAAGCAGTCTTCGTTTCTTACTGACATCCTTGAAGAATGATAACCCTTTAACCTTAGAACGTCAATGCTCATGGAATTGATTAAATGAAAAGTCTGTTTTAGGCAATGGTAATTATAGCAGCAGACCCCAAGTTAACCTTGGTGGAGTGCATTTTATCTCGTACATTATGTCATGGGTGTCATTCCATTAGGCTGGTCTCAAATTACTTTCTCTTGTAAGACACAGTATTGCCAATCTATATTGCCCATACTGAAATTATCCTTTTATACTCTGGAATACTTAACTGAGAATTATTTTTACTGGGTCAAGAAATAATGAAAAAATACCAAAGCTCAGTTTGCAAAATACATTTTTAAACAGGAGTCTAGACTTTGTGAATTCCCGGCCATTTTCTCTCTCATGTGTGGCCAGCTCTTCCCCTGGTTGTTACTATGTTTGTATTAAGCCTTCTCTAAGGCTCAGCTATGCTACTCATTCTACAGTGTGAGTAAACATTAGTCTACCCATTTTTATGTCATTTTATCTTATCAGTGCATCAAGTATGCTAACAATAGGATTCAAAATAAGATAATCAGTTTAATTTGGCCCAGAAGCAAGATTGAGGCTTTGGGCCCTGATTCTTTTCTCACATCAGTGATACCTCAGCGACTGCCATGCCATTTCTCCCAATTTCCACCAGTGCAAGATCAGAAATTAGGCCCATGATTTTTAAAGCCATTGCATGTGACAGCAGTTCATTGGTATTTAATTAACAGATTCCAAAAAAGCCAGTACATGCTTTAAATATGTTACTTCAAATCAGACATATTGTTTGGCCCTGCCCAATAGTTATAGAAGATGAAGGTATTAAAATATCTAACATAGCTTTTTCTCCCCTTATTAACAGCGGTGAACTGAATAGCAATACAGACTTTGTACTAGATATTAGGTCAAATGGGGATTAAAGACCTATTTTGCAACCTGTTGCGGCATATGCACACCCCATCCCTGGGGTGAGGGCCCCAGGTGTGCGGACTCCACTTGGCTGGCTGCAGGGTCCTCAGCAGTCTTAGTCTATAAGCAACCCTTGGTCTAAACAACAAGAAGTCCTGTTGCACCTTATAGACTAACAGATATATTGGAGCATAAGCTTTCGTGGGCAAAGACCCCCTTCATCAGATGAATGTAGTGGAAATTCCAGAGGCAGGTATAAATATACAGGCACATGAAAAGAAAGAGGTACCAATCAAGGGGAAGGCCAGAGATAATGAGGTCAATTCAGTCAGGGAGGATGTGTTCCACTTCTAGCAGTTGATGTGGAGGTGTGAATACTAAGAGAGGAGAAACTGCTTTTGTAGTTGACTAGCCATTCCCAGTCTTTGTTTAATCCTAAATTGATAGGGTCAAATTTACAAATGACTTGTAGCTATGAACCTCCGGGTTCAGCCACTTTCAGCAGTGGTCCCTGCTTCTTTGGGTCACAGCCCAAGGTCATGCCCCAGAGAGGTACCCTATTTTACACAACCTCTGCCGATATGTCTCTGAGCTAATACCGGTATGGTCTAACATTGTTGCCTTTACCTGTGGATACTCCAATGCATCTTGGGAGTCTAGGTTGTGATATGCAGTCTGCGCTGGTCCCATTAAGTAAGGGGCCAATATGGCAGCTCAGTGTTCCTGGAGACAGCGAGCAGCCATAGTGATCCATGCAAAGGTAACTAAAAATGCCTCAAGGTGGTCCCCTGACCCCATCTTTGTTAGCCAAATGGGCAGTCCTAGTCCAGCTTCTCTGTGGCAACGGGGCTTGGTGAACACCTTGGCTGTAGCAGCGCAGCTATCTGTAGAAGCAGTCCTTCTGGCTGGGTGGTCAGCTCACAGGGCAGCTGCTGTTGTTACTCCTGTTGTTGCATCATTTGCTGCTGGTGTTGGTGGGTTAGCTACTCTTTCAGCCAGGGCCGGCCTTAGGCCGATTCAACCGATTCCCCCGAATCGGGCCCCGCGCCTAAAGGGGCCCCGCGCCCTGAACCCGGAAGTGTGCCGGGCGCCATGGGCGCGAGTTAATATTCAGAGCTGGGGCCCTGCTCCAGCAATATTTGGAGCTGGGTCTCTCCCCCGGCTCTGCCTGGAGCAGTCCCCGGCCCCCACCTGCCGGCCCCCGCGCGTTCTCCCACCCCAGCCCCAGAGCATCCCCCCCAGCCCCGTCCCCGTCCCGTCCCGTCCATGCCGTGCACGGCTCTCGGTGCGGCTCCCCCTCGCCGGCTGCTGCTGCCATGCACAGCTTTCCCATAAACGGGGATACGCCTGGGCATGACGTGACATCACGACCTGGGACTTTAAAAGTCTTGGCACCGCTTTGCGGGGCGTGGCCTGGATCCGGGTTCAGAGTCCGGGGCCCGAGCACAGACACCAGGCCCTGCAAAGTGGAAGGTAGAAGGTAGGGGTAGGAGTAGGGGAAAACTAGGGGGGGGTGGGAGAGGAAAGGGCTTGTGCGGAGGGGAGGAGAGGAAGAGGAAGGGGCTTGGGCAGAGGGGGGAGGAGGGGAGAGGAAGGGGGGCTTGTGCGAAGGGGGAGGAAGGGAAGGGGAAGGGGGCTTGTTGGGAGGGGAGAGACAAATACCAGGGGCCAAGTGCAGACAATGAGGAAAAGGGCAGGAGGGGAGGTGTCAGTGGGAGAGGGGACAGGGTGATGCTGGGAGAGGAGAGGGTAAGGGCATTGGGGATTAGAGGGGGGAAGGGGATGTGCTGGGAGAAGGCTTGAAAGAAGAGGTGGGCATGAGAAAGGTGGGGATGGAGCGAGTCATGTCTGAGGGCACAGGGACAGGAGGGGAATGGGGGCAGAGAGTGGTGAGGGGGTGGGCATCAGGGAAAAAGAGGGCAAAGGGGGCAGGGGCAGTGAGGGAAGGGGAGGCACCAGGAGGGTGCAGGGCTAAGGGAAGGTGCAGGTGCCAGGGGATTCTGGGGTGAAGCAGAAGGTCAGACACCTGCAAGGGAGGGACCAGCACCAGAGGAGAGAGGCAGGGCAGGTGTGTAGAGGGAGGTGTTAGAAGAGGGGATGAGGAGGGGTAGCTCACATGATCAGAGTGGGGCTACTGAAGGAGTGGGCACAGGGGGGAGAGAAGGGCTGGTGGAGGGGGACAGGTCGCAGGAGGACTGAGGGCAGTGAGAAGGGCAGGAGTCAGGACAGCAGAGGAGGTGAGGAGTTGGGGGGCAGCAGGCACCAGGGGAGCTGATGGAGCAAGGGGAGGAGACATGGCAGCGGAGAGAAAAGGTAAAGGTTTAAATATTTATTAATAACTTGGGTGCCACAGTGGCACATCCAAACAAGCCACATGAACTCAGTACAGGTGCACAACACAAAATCCATTCTGCTCATGGGAGGAAACTCTTAGGCTATGTCTACACTGGCGGCTTCTTGCGCAAGAACATCAAGAAGTCTTGCGCAAGAACACGTCCACACTGCCACGTGCGAGCTGTGCTTTTGCGCAAGAGCATCCATGGCAGTGTGGACGCTCTCTTGAGCAAGAAAGCTCCAATGGCCATTTTAGCCATAGGGGTTTCTTGCGCAAGAAATCCCTGCCGAGCATCCACATTGCCCTCTTGTGCAAGAGAGCTTACACCTGTTAGAAAAGAGCATAGCTCTTGCGCAAGACACCCTCTCTTACCACGCTGTACTGTAAATTTCCTTGCGCAAGAGCAGGCGAGCAGTGTGGCTGCTCTGTGGGTTCTTGTGCAAGAACGGCTGTACTTGCGCAAGAAGCCACGGGTGTAGACATAGCCTTAGAGGGAACACTTCCCCCAGTCTCTCTGCCCTCGTGTTAATGTCACACACATTGGCTGTGTCTACATTAGCATCCCTTTTCCGGAAAAGGGTGCCAATGAGACAAGTCGGAATTGCAAATGCAGCGGGGATTTAAATTTTCCCCGCGGCATTTGCATAAACTGCGCTTTTTCGGCTCGGGCTTTGACGAAAAAGCGCCAGTCAAACGCAGCTCTTGCGGAAAATAAAGCCTTTTCCGGAAGATCCCTTATTCCTGATTTTAAGAGGAATAAGGATCTTCCGAAAAGGCTTTATTTTCCGCAAGAGCGTCTAGACTGGCGCTTTCCATCAAAGCCCCGAGCCGGAAAAAGCGGCTATTCATGCAAATGCCGCGGGGAAAATTTAAATCCCCGCTGCATTTGCTATTCCGACTTGTCTCATTAGCATCCCTTTTCCGGAAAAGAGTGCCAATGTAGACACAGCCATTGGGTTAATGCATTTGCAGGATAGTTGCATGAGGGGGGTTTGGTGGGGCCCAAACTAATCCCTGTTGGTAGGAGGATGGTGGGAAAAGTCCTTCGAGAGGAGTGACATGACACCTTTTACTTCTGGTCATGTGTCCATCTTCCCCGAGCGTGTTGCCTCCAGAGGCCTGGTTAACGGGGGTCAGGGTGTGTGGCTAATGGGGGTCGGGGCGTGGTTAACGGGGCTCAGGAGGTGTGGCTAATGGGGCACCACCAAAAATTATACAAATCTGCCACCCCTGCTGGCCCCGGTGGAGGAGTGTGTTGGCTGCCTGCGCCACAGGAGGTGTGAGTTTAGTGCAGGGTTTTCCTGTGTCGCGGGGTGGGGGTGGGGGTGGGGGCGTGCTTTTTTTGCTCAATTAAAAAAATTCCCCGTTGAAACTTTTTTTTTTTTTTGCTCAACCAAAATTGCTGCGGGGCCCTATCAAAATTGTTCAAATTGGGCGCCGCACTTCCTAAAGCCGGCCCTGCTTTCTGCTATGCCTGCTGCTGTTGGTGCTGGGTCATTTGCTGCTGCTGGTTTTCCACCATCCACTGTAGGAATTTCTCCATCTCCATTTCTTAGCCTAACTACAGGGACAAAGGGAGGCTCCCCAGTACCACTCTTTCTACAGGTCCTGTTGAGAGGTCCAGGGAGGTTACCATTGTTCTCCACCACGTGTTGCAACGTACACACACCCTGTCCCTGGGGTGAGGGTACCCAGGTGTGCAGACACTTCCTGGCCGGCTGCAGGGTCATTGGCAAAGTCTCAGTCTGTAAACAACCCTTGGTCTAGGGTAGTTTAGCTTAATGGATAAAGTCAATAATGTTAGCCCTTGACTCTGGTCATTAGGCTGTATTGCCCTGAGATAACAGGGGCGAGGTGACAGCCCTGGTAGGGGTACCCAGGCATAGTTCACTCTAAGGGGTGCACCTGAGCAGCCACACAAAACATTCTAGGCCCGCCCACCTCCTTTGCAGAGTTGTGCAGCAGCGCTCACCAGTTACATTCCTGCTGGAACATGAGTAGTGGGTTCCTGCTCGGTGGATGCCACGCAGCTTGGGTAGTGGGACTGCGGGAGCCAGGGCACTCTGAGGCTTTGGTGGGCAGCTGGGGCAGCCTTACCGCGGCCCCGGTTCCAGCTCCAGCCACGTGGCCCAGCTGGTGGGCAGCTGCCCCACTGTGCTCTGGCTAGACCTAGGGCCACAGTGAGACTTCCCTGCTGAGGTAGCCTCACTGCAACCCTGATTCCAGCTCCAGCAGCCATGAGGCCTGGCTGGTGGGGCTTCTCAGGGGTGGCTGCCCTGGCTGGAGTTAGGCTTTGCTGAGTGGCTGAAGCCACAGCGAGGCTGTCCCTATTGGGGCCACGTGTGCCAGGACTGGAGCCAGGGCTGGGATTGCTTATAAGTAGGTAAGGATCTCCCCCCTCTTCAGTCATGCTCAGTGTGGGGTTTTCTACCCCATTACAAATGTTTATGGCATTAAAAAAAATGTATTCAGTTATGTGCAAAGTTAGCATGAGTCTGTAAAACAGAGCTGGGATTAATTTGTTTTTATAATATACACATCAGTTTCATAGATAAAATATTCAAAGGGCTCAGTTAAACTTCTTGTTTATTTTCCTAGATCATTAAATCACACTTATATCAGTAGATAAATTAATTTAATTATTCTGTGACTTTACTAGCAGCCTTAAGTGTAGAATTGTGGATCTGAGTCTCTTTTTCGTATCTTGCTCTTTTTTACAATTGTATTTGTTACACAAAGCATGGGGCATTGTTTAACCTGAATCAGTACACCTTCGGATTCAATAACAGTGTAAAAGAAAATATGAGTTCCTTTGATAAGTACACATTTATATAAGAATTTAAATGTTGAAATTAAGACCTTGATTCAGAGATGCACTTAATTGTATACTTAAATCCCTTTGCTAATCATGTACCGGGGTGTTCGGCTGCATAGGGCTGGAAACATCAGCTTTAATTTTAAGTATATTAAATATTTTTCTGAATTTAAATTTAAACAATAAAGTGTACGTCTCAGTTCTAATAATTGCCTGTTCTAAAAAGAAAGTATTGCAAGTCTGAAAATAATAGCAACCTACCTGTTAAACATTAACCTTCCAAAAGGATTCACAAAAGGAGACACATTAATCTGTAATATACTACATCTGAAACAGAAATATTGATTGTATCATAACCATTTCAACAGCAGCCACGTCATGCCACAATAGACTATTGTGAACTTCCCCTGAAGCCATTGTAGTTAGTGAGAGGAGGGAGCAGAATGTGAGAAAGGGCTTATGTGTAAAGTCATTTAATGATTTGGTTAGTGGCCAGAGCTGGGAATTAAAGGCCAGATTCTCTGCTGGTAGAAATTGAAATCAGTGGAGTTAATGTGATTTACACCTGCTGAGGATCTACATGTCTGGAGAGGCAAAGAGAGACAAAACAAGTCTGATGGAGAGGAGCTGGGGCCATGAGCCCATGGTGGCTGCCCAGCTGCTCCCAGGGAGGGCTGTGTGGGTTAACATTACTACTACTGTAAACTGTATATGAATTGTATTCTTTATTTTGGGAAGCTGGCAAAGTGAGAGGAGCAACTTGTATATCTAATGAACTATTTTGGATGGTAGCTGTGATTCACTGGATAGTGCCTTTCTAGGCTATCATGAAGTATTAATTTTCTTTTTATTTGACTTCAGATTAAATAAACATTTAAAGTCATGTACCTTGTTAATTAGCCCTTGTTTTAGTATTTTCTTCCATAACATTTTAAAAATACATAGATCAAAGATATGTTAGTAACTGATGGGTGTCATGGTAGCACACATCCAGACAAGCGCACATGACCTCAATAGTGGTGCACAAGACAAAACTCACTCTGCTCATGGATGGAAAATCATAGAGGGAACACTGGACGCAGGCCTACCCTGCTCCTCTGGATCCTGACCCAGGGCCCTGTGAGCGGTAGAGCATTCTACCACTCACTCAGCAGGGACTCTGACCAAAAGATGATGAGCTCATGTGGTGGGAGATACCACTCCGATACCCTCTCTCGATCACTTCCTACCAGTGCTAGTGGGGTGGTTTTCCACATGGTCCCTGGGTTCTCTGATTCCTTGGCAGCTGCTTTTCCCTGGAGCTCCTCTGGTGCTGGTAACTCACAGCAGTCTCCTTGGTCTGGGTTGCTGGCTGGTGCAGCTTTAGCACTCTGGCTAGAGGTCCTTCTTCAATGGCCAGCCCAGACTGAGCTGCTCTCCTGCCTATTATGCTGCCCCAGCATTTGGAGCATGCCTAGTTTGGGTAAAGGGGTGGAACTTCCTCCACCCACAGGATTTAACCCCCCTGCTTCAGTGCAGGGTATGTACAACCCATCACACACCCTTTTAGAAAATGTATGCTGCTAGAACTATTCTGCCCCAACACACCTTTCCAACTAAGCCCTGAGTCCTGGTTGTGCCAGGGTCATCTGGTTGCAAAGAGGGAGGTATCACTTGCCTTCTGAAAAGCCTGCAAAGCAGTATTCTCTCTAAACTGCAGGGCAGCACAGCTTCACAGGTGATTAATCAGTCCTGCCCAGTCAGTCAGCTCTGTGCACTGAGCCACTGAATGGGCAGGCTGATTAATCACCCCTGAAGCTGTGCTGCTGTGCAGCTTAGAGGGAACACTGCTGCAAAGGTAATTTGCATAGAGAGTGCTTCTTTGGTTCAGCCCTTCTCTGCTAGAGGTATTGCAGTGCTTAGGGTTATCAGATGGTTTAACCCAAAATACCGAACACCTCCCCGCCCCTCCCCCCAAAAAAAACCACACAGGGGAAAAAATTCTGTTGAGGGAAAAACAAGGGGGGGGAGACCAAAGTTGTTGAGCAAAAAAAAAAAAAAAAAAAGGACCCCAAGAGTTATTAAGGAAATAAATACATGCATAAATAAATTAAATTAAATAAAACAGCATTAAAACAGCATGGCCCCTTTAAGTGCATGCAGAGTCAGAATAGGGATAGGAAGAGGAGAGGTTGAGCACTAAGACCCAGGGAAGGCATTGCATCCCTTGCTCAGAGGGCCCCAGGGGGAGGTCCGGGGACTTGGCCCTGTTGCTGGGTGTGTTGTAGGGTTGCCTGGTGTCCGGTATTTTTGCCACCTGGCAGGGAAAAAAAACAGAAAATACCAGACATTTTAGGTGTCCGGTATCTTCTGAATTTTTTTACCGGACAGGAGGTGAAAATACCGGACACCTGGTAACCCTAACCAGTGCTGTGGACCCAGGTGATCGTAGCCACTTCCTTGCCAGTTTCATTGATCCTGGGAAGGAGAAGGAGGAGATGATATTAAAAGGTGCTCAGTTAGTGACCTAAAACATTTTAAAATTAAAGTTAATAAAGAAATGGTTGGAGGAAAAGCAAACTGCCTCTGATAGCTGTGTGGAGAAGGAAGCTCTAACAGGCTGCACAAAGAGGCATGGACAAGCACCAGGATATGCTGCAAAGCCAAATCACCTCTGGCAGCCGGTGCATCACAGGACTGTGAGATGCTGCAGAAAATTAAATAAGTGCAATATATCTTACTTATACATGGCCATTGTATCAGACTGTTTGTACAGATGAGGCCAGCAGGATTTGGCCATTTAATTCTAAGCATAGCATGTTTCCCATTATAGTTGTGAATTTAAAATCTAATCCAATTCTTTTTAAAGTGAGTAATAAAAATTAAATTAATCATCATGATAGTTACAATTTCTGCCTTTGTTAATTCATGCTGAAAATTACATATAGAGCAGGCTATAACACACACCGGTGAGCTGTGAAATCTAAGTGGCACTTATAGAAACTCAATCGCTAATGCTTATTTATTTTAATTACATAATTCAGCAATTCATTCTGTGGTAAACTAATTTATTTTATAAGAAGTATATCAATACTAACCAGACAATAAATATTTTCTTTAAAAATATTTCAGTTTTACACAAATATCTGCAGGTAATTTTTAATCACTGAATTAATATAGCATTATGATATATGAGATCACAGTATACCAGTGATACCAGTGATACGACCTGAGATAAATTTAGGACTGTTGAAAATGTTAACACTGCCAAGATATTTGTTTATTTGTTCACTCTTTTCAATAACAGGGGGGTCATTTGCTTTGTTTTAACAAGGACTGCAACAGTCTCAAAATTCCAGCTTCTCAGAATTGATGAGCCCAGTTTTTTGGGGTTTAGAGCCACTGAGCAAAGGAGTTGGAATTTTAAACACTGCTGTAACTTTCATTAGGGAGATAGACTAAAAATAAAGGTCCCAATGCAGCAAACAACTATGTAACACACAAATATTTGCAGGACAGAGACCATAGAATGTTATTTTGGGAGTGTATGGTGGAAGGAAGGAGAAGCATTATAAGTGTAGGCCTGTTAACCTCAAATCACAAGAATGCAGCTTCTAAAATAGTTTTTAAAAGTTTCCAAAAAGCCTAAATGAATGAAAGAAATGAATACTGTAGTAATAAAAATATCAGTCATGTAAAAACAATTTGGCTACGTCTAGACTGCATCCCTTTTCCGTAAAAGGGATGCAAATTAGACGTATCGCAATTGCAAACGAAGCGGGGATTTAAATGCCCCCCGCTTCATTTGCATAAACATATGCCGCTTTTTCGGCTCGAGCTTTGTGAAAAAGCGCCAGTCTAGACGCGATCTTGCGGAAAATAAAGCCTTTTCCGAAAGATCTTATTCCTTTAAAAGAATATTAAAGGAATATCTTTTAAAAGGAATAAGGGATCTTTCGGAAAAGGCTTTATTTTCCACAAGATCCACGTCTAGACTGGCGCTTTCGTCAAAGCTCCGAGCCGGAAAAAGCGGCAGTTATGTTTATGCAAATGAAGCGGGGGGCATTTAAATCCCCGCTTCGTTTGCAATTGCGATACGTCTAATTTGCATCCCTTTTACGGAAAAGGGATGCAGTCTAGACGTAGCCTTAGATTATTGAACAATACAATGTCATGTTGCTATTCTTACAATGGGGCAGAGGAAAAAGGAACTATTTAGGACTTAGGCTATGTCTACACTGGGAAGATTTGGCAACGAAAGTGAAAACTGGTCAAACTGTTTTTTCTGACTCCCATTGTCAACATTTCATGGCCACATTGCTAGCACCCTGTTGACAGATAGGGCAAAGCTATGTGGATAAGCATCCCACAGAGCAGTGTTGTGGGAAAGCAGAGCTGATCCTTGTACTTCTTGGGATTCACTCATAGCTCTGTGAGCTCTCCGTGCTGAGGAACATCAAAGCAACACAGCAGTCTTTCCCCCTGCAGCAGCAGTCTGCCTACAACTGTGTTCATAGTGCAGGGCAGAATAGAATGATTTGTTCTTTATTTGTTTCCCAAACGGAGCAGCTCACTCAGCTGTCAGATACTTCCTGGAGCTTTGAAAGGGGAGGAGTGCATGCCTGTAGAGCATTGGAGATCACAAAACACTAAGCACAACCATCAGGGCAGGCATTGTGGGATACTGGCGGAAGTCAGTTCTCTTGACAAAACAAACAGCAGTGTCCACACTGGTTCTTTGTTGACAATAAGGAGAGGGAAAAAAAGACAAAAGTCTCTCCCGGGGTGGAAGATTTTTGTTGCCAAAACTGAGTACTTTTCCCAACAAAAATGGCATTGCAGCATAAATGCTCTCTCTGTTTTGTCACCAAAAAGCAGGTTTTGGCGACAAACTATGCCAGTGTAGACAACACCAAAGTTACAATCAAAGTACTGTTAGCATAAAGATCTAAAATGCTTCCTTTGCATAAGTACAAAAAAAATGGCTTATCTGAAGGGAAAAATAAATGACAGGTAAGGTAACAAAAAGTACAAAAAAAAAGGCCAAAATTGGAAGTGTCAACAGCTGCAAAATTGGTGACAAAGTCTATGCATTACTACTGTATATCAACAGGTGACAGAAAGTAATTCAATCCCACATCTCAACATTCAAAACTGTAACCAAACTTTCTCTCCATTCATTTTATAAGGCTATTTTAGATTAATTGCAAATGTTTTACAAGAAATGTGACTACTTATTTATTCAATAAAGTAATGGTTACTTCACTTTGTATTATATGGACCCAGTCCTGCAATGTGTTGTGCATCTTCATTTCCATTGACTCCAATAGGATGACTAATGTAAATGTTGCAGGACTATGACTCCAATTCAGAAAAGTAGCCCTACTCAAGAAAACATGTAGAGACTTTTTTAAAGTTAAGTGCCTACTTATGTACCTTCCTGAACTGGGTTGTAATCCAATTCCATTGCAGTCAATTGAAGAACTCCAACTAATTTCAGTAGTGTTAAATTAGGGCTTAAAGTAGCTCAAAGGCTAAGAATTACAAACCAATATTATTAATGTAGCAGTTTTATATTTCACTACAAATATCTTGTAATGCAGTATAATTTGAAGACAGTATTTGACAAACTGGAGAGACAGTCAGTCAGCACCACCCGTCATAACCTCTGTTCAGAGCAGGAGAAGGAGAGGGGTTAGATGCAGACCAAAGAATGCTGCTAGCAAAATTATCTGGTCTAAGGCACATGGAAAAATATGCATTCCAGAATAAGATCAGAGGTAAAAGTAAGGAGATGTAGCCTAGTGTGACACTCTGGCAAGAGCCAACCCAAGATGGGCTCTTTAAAGAGCCAGGGGGAAGAAGGGGTGGAATCAGCCCGCCCTGGCCTTGAACTTGGGGCAGGCCCTGTGATCTGGCTCCATCTGCGACAGGAGGGGCTGGCAGTGGCCTCCATCTAGCTGCGAGAGGGACTGGTGGCAGCCCCCCATATGGCCACCGTAGCCTGACCCTGAACCCACTCCTGGTGCAATGGGAGGAGAATTGGCCATAGCAATCCTGGCTCGGTCTCTGTCTGGCTGCAGTGGCCCAGTCCCAGCCAGGTATGTTAACCCAGCCCTAGGGTCCCCCTCTACACTCTCGCCCACCATCCCCCGATCCCTGTCCTGACTCCAGCACCCCCCACACAACACTTCAATCATAGAATACTAGAACTAGAAGGGACCTCAAGAGGTCATCAAGTCCAGTCCCCTGACCTGACGGCAGGACCAAGCACCATCGATCATCCCTGATAGATGTCTATCCAAACTCTTCTTATATATCTCCAGTGATGGAGATTCCACAACCTCCCCTAGGCAATTTATTCCAGTGTATAACCACCCAGACAGTTAAGAAGTTTTTCCTAATGTCCAACCTAAACCTCTCGCTACAATTTAAGCCCATTGCTTCTTGTTCTATCCTCAGAGGCCAAAGAGAACAATTTTCCCCCCTCCTCCCTGTGACACCCTTTTAGGTACTTGAAAACTGCTATCATGTCCCCTCTCAGTCTTTTCTTTTCTAAACTAAACAAACCCAATTCTTTCAGTCTTCCCTCAGAGGTCATGTTTTCAAGACCTTTAATAATTTTCGTTGCTCTTCTCTGGACCGTCTCCAATTTCTCCACAACTTTCTTGAAATGTGGTGCCCAGAACTGGACACAATACTCCACATGAGACCTAATTTAGGTGGCGCTTGGTCCTGCTGTGAGGGCAGGGGACTGGACTCAATGACCTCCAGTTCTAGTTTTCTATGATTCTATAATAATCAGTGAAGAGTAGAACAGAAGAATCACTTCTTGTGTCTTGCTCACAACACTCCTGTTAATGCATCCCAGAATCATGTTTGCTTTTTTTGCAACAGTGTTGTACTGTTGACTCATATGTAGCTATTGGTCCACTATGACCCCTAGATCCCTTTCTGCAGTACGCCTTCCTAGACAATCATCTACCCTGAGCCCCCTACACTCCACCCCACACTTAAATTTCTTACAGGTAGTACAGTCCTAATTTACTTTCATCCCCGAGGCTACATCTAGACTGCAGTTATAAATCAGAAAAAGAAACTCAATTTATGGTACACAAATTGTGTATCTTTTTCCGATTTACTTTCAAAAGAGGCTTTTCCTAAATTTGGCATGTCTACATGGTGCCAAATTTCAGGGAAAAAAAATGCTCTTTAGACACATCCCTTATTCCTTGTAGAACTAGGTTTACAGGGATGGCGAAAGAGTGCGTCTGCTTTTTCGAAATTTTTTTTTGAAAAGCAGACACGTTCCTGAGATGCGGCATTGCTTTTCCGGGATACCAGGTATCCCGGAAAAGCAATACAGTTTAGACGTAGCCAGAGCAGGATACACATCGGGACCATCAGCTGAAAAATTAAATTGCCTTACAAGTTTTTAATAAATATTACTCTTCATTACAAAGTATTGAGAAAACAATATTTACTTTATAGATGATAAATGGTAGGAGAAAAAGATGAAATTTGAGTCTAAAGTTTTCCAAAGTCTGATACTGTTCCAAGGTGTGTGGTTTATGCATCTCTATTATCTATCCTTTCAATCTACCTGATAGATTTTAGTTAGACCCCAAAGCATCATCTAGTAAGATAAGTATAATATACACAGAGACAATGTGGGTGAGTTAATATCTTTTTTTGGACCAATTTATATTGCTGAGACAGACACAAGCTTTTGAACTACAATGAGCTCTTCTGATCTGTTAATCTGCAAGATAAAGTAAGGGCTGGTAAAGCCTCGAGGGCATAAATGCCATGGGTGCCTTAGGGCTAGAGCACCCATGGGGGAAAATAGTGGCTGCTGAGCACCCATCATCAGTCTCCTTAGCAGTTCCCTCTCACCCTACGGCATCTCCCATCCATCAGCAGGCCCTGCAAATCAGCACTTCACTCTGTCCCTGCACTTCCTGTGCACCAAAATCAGCTATTTTGTGGCATGGCAGAAGTCTCTCGGTGTCTGTACTAGAGGGGATTGTTTAGGATGGCTGACCATCAGGCTGGCAATGACAAGAAGCTGACACCCCGATGGGACCATCAAGTCTCTGTTTTGCTGGGGGCAGGGAGCAACAAGGTGACTTACAGATCTGGGTACAGAACTGTCACAGTCCTGTAAGATCAGTAGAAATAATTTATTGAACTGAAACAAAAGATATCATCTATATGCAGAGCCATGCCATCCATAAGTTAGTTTGGGGTGGCCTCCTTGGGCCCCACATTTTGAGGATCCCCACAGAGGCCACCCCAACTGTCCTGTGGATGGGATGTTCCCCCATATTGAGGATAATCGAGCCTCCTGGACGCGGGATGGCCTGGGAGATTATTGGGGGGCCTGGCATAAGGTGGCAGCAGGGGTTAAGCTCACTGCAGTGGTGGGAGCCCTGGGAAGTGGAAGAACGCAGCAGCCTGCTCCACTCTGTCTCCATCTCCCAGTCAGGTTGCTCCACTTCACCACCGTGGTGGGAAATGAAGCAACCCAGCTGAGAGATAGTGGAATAATGGAGCAGGCTTCTGGGTCACTCCAGTTCCCATGGCTCCTGTGGCCACAGTGAATGTGGGGTGGGAGGGAGGTGGGCCCCTGCTGCCACCACATGCCAGGCCCCCTAGTCAATCCCCAGTCATGGTGCTCAGGGGACAGGGCTTTTGAGAGAGGGTGCAGTGGGAGGGGGAGCAGGAATATGAAGAGTCAGGAGGAGGCAGAACGGGGATGGGGTTTGGAGGAAAGGGTGTAGTGGAGGTGGGGCAGAAGCCAGTTGGGGGAAAGGCCTAGAGTTGAGGGGGGTTGCCCTGAGCCCTGCATCTCCCTACGGACAGCCCTGTTTCTGTGTCATTTGCTTTGAGATATGGATTTGTTTTCTTCAGGACTCTTCTGTCCCTTCATATGATGACTGAAAATTCTTGTTTTACAAAAAAAAAAATAATAATAATAATATAAGTAAACTATTCTTCCATTTTCTGTTATACTCCGGTGACCAGGAAAGGTTTAGAGGCTCACTAAAGAGTTTTTATTCTCTTTTTAATATAAGTTATAATATGAATCTATATCATCTATATACCTTTGTGGCAGGGTCAGCCCCCTGTTCTGCCCACTATCTCGCAGTTTAGGGACAGCAGTACAAGTCCCGCTTGCCTTTTCTTGCCGATTGGCCTTCTGTCCCTTGGCAAAACTAAGGGGTGTTGGGGCCGATGCCCCGGCCAGTCAGGGCTGAGTAAACAGTCTTCCTCAACCACCGGCTGAAGTTGCTGGCCGGGGGGGCGGAGGGAAGAGCCTCCAAACACTCCCTGTTGGAGCCCCTCACCTCCCCCTGCAGCCTTTAGCGGGGCTGATGTTGTTCTGCTCAGTTCCTCTGAGTCTCTTTATCAGTTGTTCATTCACCTCAAAACTCCTTCGCCATTCTCCCCCACAGGGAATGTTTTTAAAGAGGTCCCATGGCCACCTGAAAACAGCTCACCTGACCCTTAATTGATTTGTAGCAGCCCTGTCTCAGCTGCCCCTGATTAGCTAGGGCATTGCTGGTTTGTTTTTGTTTTTTTTAAGAGCTGCCTCTCTCCCCTTCCATCCAGCCCTTTAACCTGCCCTGTCACATCTTTTACTGAATAATTATAAATATGATCTTAGCCAAAAGATATATACATACTAATCTAATATTGCACATACATATACATACCAGACTGGTTGCACATACGTATACATATATACACACGCACTAAACTAATATTGCACATACAAATCTCATAATTCATTAGGAGCCAAAGAAAGTGGAACTTTAAGTTATTAAAAATCATACTTAATCAGAACTAGTATTCCCCATATGTTCTGTTACTTTGCAACAGAGGCTGATGTACATACTGGAAGAAAGCACAACAGGACAAACAAAGGGGAAGTGAAGGGGGCCTTACAAGTTCTGAACAGGAAGACCCTTTATGGTCAGCAGAGAGCAGCAGCTGTTCAGAGAGGCTGTTTTCAAGTGGAGTTCCTCAGGGTCTCTTCTGAAGACACAGTGTAAATGTTAGAGCACCAGATGATACCAAGGATTGAAGAGATTTTTATAATCCAGGAATTTGCTTCTTTAGCAACAATGAGTTGCTGCGAATTTTTGCGAGTGGGAGTCATAAATAAAAGGACTGTACTCCTGCACTTAAAACTATGATTGGTTGAAGAGCAGCCAACATACCTGCCACACCACTGGTTTCCCTGGCAATGGTAAGGAAGCAGAACTCTTAGGGGATCTGCAACTGGGAAACTGAGTATAAGAAGGAAAAGGGAAAGAATGAAAGAATCCGGTGAAGGCCAAAGGGGCATGTTTTTGCCTTTATAAACAAAGCTTTAATTGGAAATGTTCCTGTTAAAGGAAAAAAAAAAAGTATTAATGCAGAATTTATAGTCAACATTTTTCAACTGTGTCTGTATTATTAGCCTTTGATCTAATAATACAGAGTATTGTACATGAAGTGACAATTCATTCTGTCTGGAGTATTAATAGCCACCTACTATCTGTTTCATAATATTCTCCAACCACAAGAATATAACAAAATATTGGTACCCTAAGACAGGAAGGTTAGCTTTACTGTTCCAAGTACTGTAGATAGTACTAATTTGTGATCCATGCATTTTGACAATTTCAATGAACAGAACAATTTGAAGCATTTTGGACTGTAAAACCTCCAAACAGATATGGCTAATACATACCAATCAAGTTAAACAGCTAGTTATCTTACTATATTGTGACAGGGTCAGGCCAGGGAGCTGCTGCAGAGAGGGGAAAAGGCAGCCCAAAAGGGAAAAACCCCTGTGAGAGAAGCAGAGAACTGCAGCCCAATTAGATGCAGCTGGGAGGAGCTGGCTCAGGCTAATTGGGGCCAGCTGACTTCTCTGCTGTCTGTCTGAGGGCCTTTAAAAGCCTCAGCAGTTGGAGGCTGGAGAGGAGAGGAGAGGACAAAAGGAAGGTGGTGGAGAGGCAGAGAGGAAGAGACCAGAGAGAACAATTTTGACCAGCATTAGGTAAAGGCAGCTAAGGAGGGAGCCTGTGGGCACGTGGCCCGGCTCCCTACCATTGAGACCCGCTGCAAAACCCTAACTGGGGCTAAGAGGAGGCCTCCCCAGTAGTGGCTTGGGGAAGAGGGGCCCTTGCCACACGTGGTGCCAGGAGTGGGATCGTGGCTGTGAGGCCTCACAGCAACCCAAATCTAGCCAAGTTGACCCTCGCAGCAAAAAAAAAGTACCCATGGAGGACCTGGTAAAAGCACTGGTGCAGGCCATGGCTGCCCAACAAGAGGCTACTCGGGTGCAAGCAGCTGCCCAGCGGGAGTCGGTGCGGATCCAACAAGAAACCAACCAGTTGTTGATGAGCCAGGTAGCCCAGGACAGGGCCACCCTGCAGGAGGTGGTGAACCAGCTGAAAGCCCTGACAGTCCAGGTACGTGATCAAGATGCGGCCCGACCCTTACGGGCCAATTTCTACTTACAGAAAATGACAAAAGACGATGAGGTTGAGGCCTATCTCTTGGCCTTCGAAAGGACAGCTTTGCGGGAGGCCTGGCCTCAAGCTCAGTGGGCCAGCATTTTGGCCCCTTTTCTGAGCGGGAAGCCCAGAAGGCATACCTTGACATGGCAGAGGAAGCTGCATCCGACTACCCCCAGCTGAAAGCTGAGATCCTGGCACGGGCTGGGGTCACGGTCACAGTGAGAGCCCAGAGATTTCACGACTGGCGATATCGAGATGACCAGGGCCCCAGAACTCAGTTGTTTGATCTGGTCCACCTGGCCCGGAAGTGGCTGCGGCCTGACATCCACAGCCCCGAAAAGATTATCGAGGTGATCGTTCTTGACCGGTACATGAGGGTTTACCCCAGACCTTCGGGAATGGGTGGGCCAGAATGACCCCACGACGTTTGATGAGCTTGTGGCTCGTTGAGAGACGATTGACAGCTAAGGGACTTTCCCGCAGCCCCAGAGTCGAGGCGCAGCAGAGCAGAAGGTCCGCCACCCCAAGGACCCGTGCCCCTGAAGTTTCTGACCGAGTCCAGACAGGAAGAAAGGAGGCGGAAGAGCGACCGGGACGGGCAAAAGACCTTGGGTCTGGACAGGAGAGGGCCAGGGATCAAGACCCAACAGCCCAAAAGAAAGGGGCTGTCCCGCCCAGGTTATAGGTGTTATGCCTGCGGGGAGATAGGGCATATTGCGGTTCAGTGCCCTAACATAGACGAGCCTATGCAATGTGACCTGGGAACCTACAAAGTGTCCTAGTCAACCTCGTTGGGGTAGCAGTGGGCCCCCATCAGTATACCCAGCCCGTGAAAATGAATGGGGTAGAAACCACTGCCTTAGTAGATTCCGGGAGTGCAGTTACGTTGGTCTCAGGGAAGCTAGTGGGGCAAGATCAGCTGACTCAAGCCAAGTACACTGGGGTATCTTGTGTACAGGGGATACTAATTATTACCCCACCATCCCTGTGGAGATAGAAGTACAAGGGCGGGTTACAGAGGTAACTGTGGGGTGGTCCCAAGGCTCCCTACCCGGTGGTCATTGGACGAGACTTCCCCGGGTTTAGTGACCTGCTACCACGGGACTGGGGGGAGGAGGATAGCTCCCTCCCGGCCTTCCATGAGTTTTCCCAGGACCTCTTCTCGATGCCTGGGGAACCCCGGAAAACCCGACGGGAGAGGAGGGCCGCAAAAAAATTGGGGACCAGGATCTTGACCCAAGGTCGGAAGCAGGCACTGGTAGAGGGGGAGGCCTACCCAACTACTAGAGCAGAAGCCCCAGGACAGGATGAGCCTGAAGCAGGACCCAGCTCATCAGGGGAGGAAAGGGGGCTAGGTTCCCTGGAGCCTGAGCAGGTGAGATCCCCAAGTGAGACCTTTGGGCAGGATCAAGCCAATGATCCAATATATCAGAATATCCGTAAGGAGGTGGTTGAAGTTAATGGGGTCCCAGTGGAGGGGAGGAACAAGGGCACGGGGCCCTACTATATAATCAAGGGGGAGCGTCTATATAGGGTAGCTCATATACAGGGCCAAGAGGTGGAACAACTCTTGGTACCCCAAAAGCACCGGAGGGCAGTACTGGAATTGGCACACAGTCATCTATTTGGAGGACATCTAGGGGTGGATAAGACCCTGGACCGCATTCTTCGGAGGTTCTTTTGGCCTGGGATCTATGTAGAAGTCCAGAGGTATTGTGCTTCCTGCCCGGAGTGCCAACTACATGGGCCCCGACCACACCTGAGGGCCCCATTAGTACCCCTACCAATCATTGAAATCCCCTTTGAACGGATTGCTATGGACATAGTTGGCCCACTAGAGAAGTCTGCCCGGGGCCACCAGAGCATACTAGTTGTAGTGGACTATGCTACTCGATACCCAGAGGCAGTGCCCCTTACGCAACACCCTATCCAAGACCATCGCTAAGGAACTAATTCAAATCTTTTCTAGGGTAGGGATTCCTAAAGAAATCCTAACGGACCAAGGGACCCCTTTGTGTCCAAGCTTATGAAAGACTTGTGTACCTTGCTCCGCATACGGGCCCTGCGGACCTCGGTATACCATCCTCAAACCGACGGTCTAGTTGAACGGTTTAACAAGACCCTAAAAAGTATGCTTAAGAAAGTAGTAAGCCGGGATGGCAAAGATTGGGATATGCTACTGCCCTACCATCATGTTCGCGTAAGGGAAGTTCCCCAAGCTTCGACTGGCTTCTCCCCATTTGAACTTTTGTATGGGCGTAACCCACGGGCATACTAGACCTTGCTAAAGAGGCCTGGGAGGAACAACCCAACCTGGGGAGAAATGTAGTTGATCATGTGCTCCAAATGAGGGACAGGATTGCCAGAGTCACCCCCATAGTGCGGAGCACCTAGAAAAGGCACAGGAAGCCCAACAGGTCTATTACAACCGGCGAGCAACCTCCCGGAAGTTCCAGGTGGGAGACCGGGTGATGGTGCTAGTGCCGACGGCGGAGAGTAAGCTCCTAGCCCAATGGCAGGGGCCATATGAAATAATAGAAGCAGTGGGAGAGGTAAACTATAAGGTTCGCCAGCCTGGCCGGCGAAAGCCTGAGCAAGTATATCACGTCAACCTGCTGAAACCCTGGCGAGACAGAGAAGTGGCCTTGGTTGTGCTGGGGCCACCACCCCAAGGGGAAAACCCACCAAGACAGGTGGGAATATCTCCTGAGCTGACTCCGGACCAACAGGCGAAGCAGCCGACATGATTGAGCGGAATCGGGATGTGTTTTCGACAGAACCGGGTAGAACTACGGAGGTTTACCATGACATCATCACAGACCCCAGGGTGAAGGTGCACGTTAAGCCATACCGGATACCTGAGGCAAAACGAAAAGAGGTCCAAGCTGAAGTTGAAAAAATGCTGAAGCTCGAGTCATTGAAGAGTCCATAGCCAGTGGTCTAGCCCTATTGTTATGGTGCCTAAGCCAGATGGAAGCCTACGCTTTTGCAATGACTTTCGAAAGTTAAACGAAGTATCCAAATTCGATGCCTATCCCATGCCAAGGGTGGATGAACTCATTGACCAACTGGGCAAGGCCCGATTTCTATCCACCCTTGATTTGACCAAGGGTACTGGCAGATCCCCTAGCACCAGGGGCCAAAGAAAAGACAGCCTTTTCGACTCCAGAGGGTCTCTTTCAATACACGGTCCTCCCTTTTGGTTTGCATGGGGCTCCTGCAACGTTTCAAAGGCTCATGGACAAGCTGTTGCGGCCCCATGCCAGCACGCAGCTGCCTATTTGGATGATGTTGTTGTCCACAGTCCTGACTGGGACACACACATTGAAAAAGTAGAGGCAGTATTGGAGACATTAAGGAGAGCGGGACTTACGGCGAACCCTGCAAAGTGTACGATTGGGCTGGCCGAGGCCAAATATCTCGGGTATATCGTGGGAAGGGGGATAGTGAGGCCCCAGCTCAACAAAGTGGATGCAATACAGAATTGGCCCCGACCAACCCGGAAAAAGCAGGTCAGGGCATTCTTAGGGTTGGTTGGATATTACCGCAGATTCATCCCCAACTTTGCCTCCAGGGCCTGCCCTCTGACCAACCTGACTAGAGCACGTGGTCCCGACATTGTAAAGTGGACCATGGAGACGGAAGAAGCTTTTAAAGATCTCAAGAATGCCATCTGCGGTGATCCAGTTCTCATAGCCCTGATTTTAAGAAGGAGTTTATCTTGCAGACCGATGCCTCCGAGGTAGGACTGGGAGCGGTATTATCTCAAATGGTTGGAGAAGAGGAGCACCCAATCCTGTACCTCAGCAGGAAGCTTCTGCCGAGGGAACGAAACTACGCCGTGGTAGAAAGGGAATGTCTCGCGGTAAAGTGGGCCATGGAAAGCCTTCGCTACTACCTTCTTGGAAGTTTACTCTGGTCACTGATCATGCACCTCTGCAGTGGATGCACCGAAACAAGGACAGAAATTCGAGGGTTACCCGGTGGTTCCTGTCCCTGCAGCCCTTCCACTTCCATGTGCAACACAGATCAGGAACCCAGCATGGGAATGCAGACGGGTTGTCAAGGGTGCATTGTTGTCCGACCCAAGTAACCCAACCCCATGGGGTTGAGCAGAGGGGGAGGATGTGTGACAGGGTCAGGCCAGGGAGCTGCTGCAGAGAGGGGAAAAGGCAGCCCAAAAGGGAAAAACCCCTGTGAGAGAAGCAGAGAACTGCAGCCCAATTAGATGCAGCTGGGAGGGAGCTGGCTCAGGCTAATTGGGGCCAGCTGACTTCTCTGCTGTCTGTCTGAGGGCCTTTAAAAGCCTCAGCAGTTGGAGGCTGGAGAGGAGAGGGAGAGGACAAAAGGAAGGTGGTGGAGAGGCAGAGAGGAAGAGACCAGAGAGAACAATTTTGACCAGCATTAGGTAAAGGCAGCTAAGGAGGGAGCCTGTGGGCACGTGGCCCGGGCTCCCTACCATTGAGACCCGCTGCAAAACCCCTAACTGGGGGCTAAGGGGAGGAGGCCTCCCCAGTAGTGGCTTGGGGAAGAGGGGCCCTTGCCACAATATAAAAAGTTAACATAACTGATCATTGTTCAAGATGGAAGAAATACAGACCACGGTAAATTAATTTTTTTTTCATTTTCAGTAATTAGGTGTTACTAGTAGCATGCAAATAAACTTATTATAAGCAATGATTTAAAAATACAGTATCCCCCAGCAATATAATTTTGAAAAGTCACTCTCAAAGTTGCTTACCTAGTTTTCTGCCATATTTTTCAGGTACAGATCAACATATGAAATAACACTGATTTGTAAAATAACGCACCTTTCACACTAAATATATTAACAGTGCAAGCATAAGCATTCCAGCAAGATGATCCACCAAGGCAATCTTGGCTAGAGTGCTGCTGTCTTTGCAGGACAGACAGTAACTCACACCTAGGGAGGGAAAAAATTTTAAGTAAAGGGGGTGGAGGCTGAGTACTAATGTGCATATTGGGCGCCCCTGTGTTTAGCAGTAAAATTTTGGGGGTTTGCAGTAGAAAAACTTTTGCTCAGCCCCTTGCAGAGCCAGGACCGGTGGCTTTCCACAGCTTATGGGTCTGAAAAGGCAGCATGTTCGTGAGCTAACAATGACAAGATAATATAATCTACAGTGTTCACTCTTATATAGAACTCCTCTTACTAAAAAAGGAAAAGATCTATGGAACCAAAGGTGATGTTAAAAGCTTTTGGACTCAAATGTTCACTTCATGAACTTGAAACATGCTCATTTCCTTCCCCTAAAACCCTCTCTTCAACACTCTTACAGGGACACAAATTTAACAACTTCCTAATAATTGCACTGAAGTGGGATGAGAGGGGGCCAGCATTCCAGTTGCAAAACAGCACAGCTAATCAGGATGTCTTTTGCAAGGGAAGAAAGGGAGTGGTTCTGGTGCAAGAGCAACCAGTCTTGAGCAAAAAGGGAATAGGCTGCATTGAGTGAATGGGGGAGGGCAGAAGGGCAGCAGAATAGAGTAGAGCAACAAGTTACATTTCCAGCACTGGAGGAACATTCAACAACGTGCAGACTGTTTGAGATGCCTGGATATGAGAGCCTTGCCTTAATAATTAAAAGGCCCAAGGCCAAGTGAGTGAGCTCAATAAGGCCATATTTTCAAAAAGGGTAGCAACACAGCTTCTGTTTGTGGATGCTTGGCTTTATGTGCACTAAATATCCGCACATACTTTCTGAGCACTAACACTGGACACACCATTGACAGGTTTGTGTATGTACGTTTTGTTACCTGTAGGCATGGATATTTATGCTAGAAAATTGTATATGCAGGGGACTGCACACAAACAAATGGAAGATGCTTTTTGGAAGGGTGGCCCTGAACTTGCAAGGCTGGGTGAAGTTCCAGTCTTGATTGGAAGGAGAGAGCAGGTGGTAATGGCTGTGATTCAAGTGCTAAGGCAGCCAGCTTCAAATCAGCCAGATTTTAAAATATTTACATAAATGTCAGAAAAAAGTCATCATGATTATCATTGGGCATTCCATATGCTTTATGAAAATATGCTTATGAACAGGAATGACATAACTGGAATATGCTTTATGCAAAATACCCCATGTCCGGTATCACTGGAAAAGTTATAGTCTACTGAACACGATTTTCCCATTTGCATGCATGTATCATTTCTGTTTTTGAAGTTAGAAATCTGAAATATAAACCTGTGTTACTAATGTAATCATGCTAAGTGAGGGCTATTAGTAACACTCACGTAACTTATGGCCCAATACTCAGGACAATGATCTGTGAATAGACTCTTTTATCCTATAAGCCTGGGAGGAGGGGATATGGTTGGTCCTACCAAGACATTTGGCCATGTCAGCTGATGCTGGGCCCATCTGGGATGTTGTTCTTTTCCACTGAAAGCAAGAAAAGGTTTAAACAGAACACAAAAGGGTTCCCTTCCTGCCTTTTGCAAAATCTATATAAAGGCAGGAGACCAAACAATAGGGGTTGCTGCCAGTCATCAGGACGCCCCAGCTTACCACCCCAAGATGACTGCTGAAAACATGTAAGACTGAATAGGTGTGTGGGGAGGGATGGAATTGTGCATTTGGGTGCTGAGGCAAGTTCCTTTGGTTTAGCCTTCCCAGGGCTGATCTGATCTCAGTGCCTGTATTATACTGCAAAGGGCTTTGACCAGTGATGACTGCTGGGGAGGGACACAAGAGGGGCACTGGTCATGTGACTGCCACCCCACATGACTCTTCCTTATGCCATCCCTAGCCCAAGGGAGAGCCCTGCCTCTTCCCACCCCCACTCCACATCTTTCCCAAAGTCCCATCCTTGCTCCACTTCCTCCCTGCCCATGCTCCACCCGCTCCTCTAAGCAACATGGCCCATAGGCTAGTGTGGGGTCTGGCACTAGCTGCCAGCGGTGTCCCTTCCTCCTGCACTCACCAGTGGTGGAGGTGGGAAGTGAAGTGTCCTGGCCCCAGTCCGTTCTGCTCCTTTGGCTCCCAGCTGAGTTGCTATGCTTCCTGCTGCCAGTGAGTACGGGGGGGCAGTCCTACCTCTTCCTCCAAGTCCCCTTCCCTGAGCAACATGGCTGGGAGCTGGGGGAGCAGAGCAGGCTGGGGATGAGTAGCTCCAGCTTCTGCTGCCGGTGAGTGTGAGGGCCCTGACCCCTGCAACTTGTGCTAATCTGCCAAGCAGCATCGCTCAGGAGAGGGAGACTGGAGGAAGAGGTGGAACTACCTCCCATATTCACTGGCAGCAGGAAGTAAAGCACCATGATTGGGAGCTGGGCAAGTGGAGCAGGCTCGGGTTGAGTCATTCTGCTTCCTGCTATTGCTGGTAGTGGGAGGGGGGAGGAGGAAGCCTGCTGCTGGCACCAGGATCCTGCAAGTTCCCTGAGCCACCTGTGGCCCTTGGGGGCCCCCAAAGCGTGAGGCCTGGGACTGCTCTGGCTGCTGGCCCCTTGCCCTTTCCCACCACAGCATTTGAGGGGCATTTGACTCTTCATACCCCCCCAGGCATCACCCCTGTGATCCCATCTCTGTGTCAGTGCTGGAGGAGGCCAGAGGCTCATCAGGACAAAGTTGAGACACGCCCAAGAGAGCAGGAAGATAGACTCAGTGGCATTTCAGCACATCAAGTGATAATCCAAAAGGGGTGACCGAACCCACCACAATGATGTCTTAATAACAGAGATCAATTTATTCTGAATTCATATGCTATTATGTTTCAAACATCACGTTCAAATTTCATAGCACTCTCACTGATGACGTTACCTCCACAGTTCACCTGAAAAGGCTTAGCAACTTAGTTTAATTTTTTTTAAAACACATCACCTTTTAATATGGCTGCAGCAAAGGGTTCATTCTCACATTGATTTGTTATGCTAACTATAAACACTTACCAGTGCATGACAAAAGCAATTCAATAACCACTTCAGCAGTAGCAGTAATTGGAGCCAAATTAACTTGATTGCCTGTTCTATAATGAAAAGGAAATGGAAATGTTTACTTTAAATTTTAACAGTTTTTACATTACAATAAAATTATATTTACAAAACAAATCATTGAAGTCATTCCATAATATTTACAAGTATATGGGAAAACACCAAGAGAAAAGGTAAACACAACAAAAAACCTTACATTTCCTTTCAGAATAACATCCAAGTCAATTTTGTCAATATTAGCTTTAGTTGTACTTAAAAATCAGATAAGGTTACCTAAACAAGAAAAAAAATCCACACAGGAAGATAAGAAATTAATGTATTTTTGCAAACACAAACATTGCTTTATATGAAAAAAATACACCACAGAATTCGGAAATGTTAAAAACAGAGAGTTCCAAACCCAACCCAAAGACATGAACGCTTTTTAACCTAGAGAAAGTTCATGTCAAGGGCACCCTAACTTTGCAGCTTGGGCCTATCTCTAGTTTGGGGTAGGGAGGGGGAAGCTTGGAATTTCTCTTGAAATAATTTCCAAGTTTACATTCCATGAGACATAAAATTGACAAACGTGCCCAGCTCTGTGCAGTGAGTGGACAGACAGGGCCCAAGAAGAGAGGGCAGCTGGACCCCACACCTCTCAGAGATGAGAAATCCCCAGACGAGGAGCAGGGGAGAGGAGCTGACTGCTGGGAGACTAAGAGGCATCCAGGGAGCTGCCAGCACAACTAAGAGAGGCAGGACTCTCTGCTTCCCATGCTGCCCATCTTGGTGAAGATGCATACCACCAACCCCAGGATAGTGCAAACATGTACCACCACAGTAATTACTGTCATGGCTATAAGTCAACCTAATATATGTTGACTTGCATTTCTATTGTAGACAGATTCTGAGAGAAACTAGCATTGGCTAGAGCAGTGCAAGGAGGTGCTCTTCTGAGGGTATGTCTACACCTGAAAAAGAGGTGTAGTTCCCAATTCAAAGAGACACACTTGTGTTAACTCTTATTGAGCCATCCCTAAAATCAGAGTGTAGCTGCAGCAGTGCAAGAGGGAACAAGCTGCCCTGAGTACTCTCTCATCTGAAACCGTAGGTGGATGCTTGGTCTTGGCACCACCGAGACTATGTACCATATTTAGTGTGCAAGATTGGTGAGAGCTAGCACGCATGCCTCAAGGGATTACATCCCTCGCTCAACATGTAAATGTACCCCAAGTTCTAGGGCACCCTGACCCCACAAACATTAATTGCATAGTGCTTTTGTGATGTGGGACACATACTCAAAGATGAGACAACCCAATTAATTTTCACTTGTGACCAAAGTTAAATTTCAACATGAGTCTCCTGGTGTGCAAAGTTTAGTAATGTGTTAATCAGATGACTGTTATCCTGGATTTTATAATCTGATTCATATGAATTATCACAATTGGTATTTTGCTTCTCGCTGAATGGTAAATTACAACACCAGAAGAAAAACTGTTTGTGTTTCTTATTTGTTAAGATATTTTTAAAACAGACTTCAAGAAACATTACAAAATTAAGTTGTTTTTTCCCTTAAAAATGTATATTGTATCTTGACTTTCCTGTATTTCCTGGAGGAACCTCTGCAGAACTAATCGGGTTATGATGCTTTTGGAAAAGTGCAAGACATCTGAGCACATGCCTCTAAAGAAGTGCTCCTTTCAGGTGTAATTTGCTCCCTTTCCCCACTTTAGGCCTAGCAGATGCAAGGAAAGTCTGAACTTGGTCCTTAAATTATAGGCCAGATTGGCACAAAGCATTCACTGCCATGTGGCACTCTGTCACGTGCAAACTCTAAAGTCCACTGTAGCCAGCCAGAAAGATAGTACCAATGTAGTGTGATAATTGGGCAGCTTAGATGTCCACATTAGAGGTGTGTCTAGACTACAGGGTTTTTTTTTCGAAAAAAGTGGCCTTTTTTCGAAAAAACTTCCCCTGCATCTAGACTGCTGCCGTGTTCTTTCGAAAGTAAATCAAAAGAATGCGGCAGTTTTTTTGACCGCAGAAAACCTCGTTTTACGAGGAATAATGCCTTTTTTCAAAGCATTGGGTGCTTTCTGCCTGGGTGCTCCCTTTCGAAAAAGCAAGCTGCTTTTTCGAAAGTACTGGTTGTAGTCTAGACTCTCTTTTTCCGAAAGAGGCTTGCAGTCTAGATGTAGCCTAGGGTTTTAAGATGAAATATCTGAGCACAATTTTTCCTCTACAATCATCCATCCCAGCTGATAGTATAGAAAGATTCCTTATGCCCTAGTGACTGTTGTGTCCCAGTGAGCGGGCATGGCAATCTTCAAACTCCTTTAACATACAGCCAAAGCCAGGATTTGAAGAAGGCGCTAAAAGCCACTTTTGCCGAAACACCTTCTTGAGCTTTGCTATAGCCCAGGATTTGGGCCTGCAGAAGGTGCACAGAGTGTTGTCTATTGTGGAGGTTGCCCAGTATAATATACTTTTGTGGAATAAAACTTCTTATGCTTATAATATTCTGCAAGGCTAAGCACAGGTGGTAACAGGTGTTTAATTACCTGGGCTGGCTTTGTATTTATTCCATTCTTGGATCCGTGATATATCAACACCTTACCATACCCATCATATACCATACCCCCACAGTAATATCTGTTGAAAAGATTTAGACAAACACTATCCTGATGAATGGTGACATTCATGATATAATAAGATGCTTTGAATCTTGTTTTAGAAAAATGGATGGACATTCATATTTCAAGGTCTATTTTCTCACCTAGGAATCCATCCTGATTAATATCACCAATATTTTCAACTGCAATGCCAAACATAGAATCAGTGGTTCCATTGAGGTGAACTGGCTTTATCCCTTCCCATTTGTCTTGTTAGCTAATCTAGAGGTACGCAGCACCTCTAATTTCTCCAGATCTGTTAAAATATTGTGGACCTCTAACAACAATAGGTTGCCAAATTAAAATGAAACAAAGTACAGCAATGTTAAAAGAATTGTGAAAAATAAATGAACATACCTGGCAATTTAAAAACTATAGGCTGGCTCAATATAATTTAAGTAAACTCCTTCAGACAAAGATAGCTGCTATGTATAGGTCACTAGGAAATGCTTTAAGGTTGAATTATAAAAGATAGCCTGTTGATTTTTAGCAAAGGAACAAATTGAGTTTATGGCTTTTCTCCGTCTTCTTTGCAATGTATAAGGAAGGCTCAAGAGGATTTTTATTTGAATGTGAAATTTCTTTTTCTTGGTTTGGTTTGGTTTGGTTTTTGTAACATTACCCATTCAAGACATATTTCTATCTAAATGTATTCCCCTAACAATGAGTAGAAAAGAAGTCTAAAACTATTTAATAACCATGCATTCCCCTTCAAGTAAATGCTGAGAAAGCACCCAAAACTGTACATCTCCAAGACCCTTGGTGTATCCTCCAACAAAACTAAGGAAGCTCAGATTTAATATTCCTAATGCGAACACTTAGCAGAAAACAAACAAACTCTTGCATGTCTTCTTTATGTATCATAGACAAAAAAAGACCACAATCCCATTCCTCCATAACTCCCCCTCCTGCCTCCAGCTGACTGGTCAATGAAATCTAATATTAAATAGATATGTGTTTGTGTGTAATCACACATATATACAAATACAAACACATCGACCAAAAAAGATATTTCTTTCTCTTGATAGTATACAGTTTTTCCAAAGATTCCATTCATCCTCTTCTTGTTCACCAACTTATCTTTTCGATTTGCAAAAGCACCTATCATTTAGCTTAGGAATGTTTTTCCTTCTTTATTGTTTGCATTAAGTCTGAAACAGTTTTCTTTTGCTCTTTTTCATGAGCACCACACACAACATTATCAGCACCAGTCCAAGATGATGATTAAATCTCTTAGGAGTATCTGTAATTACCACTGTGCATTTGAATTATTTAGGAGAGCCATGTAAAGAAGTATTAGGAGTTAAAAGACTGGCAATTGGATGCAATTTTAATGCTCTCAGGACACACACAATGAAGACTTAATAATCATTCCCAGAAACTCATGTTATACCAGAGTTGCCTGTGCTACCTACTAGCAGCCATATGACCCAAGACTATGGATCTCTAGACAGTACTTATTGTTACAGAATAATTATAATCACTCCATGAGATTTTGCAGATTTTATCATAGGCCTTAAACATCTCATTAGTTTAGTGTTTGCTGCATTGCAGAAGTTAACTAATAAAAAATAGTACCTCACACACTTTGACTCATTATATTAGTAGTTCTTATAGGTACCTCAACAAATTTTATATTTCAAACTGGCCCATAAAGATAGAAAAGGATATGACTCACTAAATAAGGGCTGCATTTCACAGGGTCCAGAAATGAATTACTTTGTTTGTATTTTATGTTATTGCAATGGATTTGGATAGCAAATGCTCAAAAAGTCTGAAGAGTTTTACCGTTATGTGGTCAATCCTTCCCAAATAATGGTTAGCTGGAATGGGAACTGAACTTTCATCATCAATTTCATAAGGTTCAAAGATACACGCATGTCAAAAAAAGTTTTGTTTTTTACTCTGCATGAACCACCCCAAAGAAATGAATGAAAAGGAAGAAAAATAATATACAAATGGTTCCTGATAGCTATTTGCAATATTTTATTGCCATTGTATGAATTGGGGGGAGGGGAGCGAGAATAATAGCACACAGTGTGAAGTTATTTTGAGGAACAAATGAATTTGTAAATTTCTAGTTGTGACATCTTCATAAGCAAACTAGGGAAATGTGGTCCACATGAAAATACTACAAGGTGATTAAAACACCAAGCTACGAAAGAACAATTGTCAATAGTTCAATAAAAACTGTAAGGATGTATTTAGTAGGGTCTCTCACATGGGCAGTCCAGTACTAGTCACATTTTTATTAACGACTTGGATAATGGAGTATAGAGTATGTTGTACAATTTGTGACACGACCAAGCTAGGAGGGTTTGCAAGCACTTTGGAAGACAGGATTAGAACTGAGAATGATCCTGACAAATTGGAGAACAGGTCTGAATTCATTACATTTTACAAAGACAAATGCAAAATACTATACTTAGAAAAAATGAAATGGTCAACTATTAAATGGTGAAAAACTGGTGAGGCAATAGTATTGTTGAAAAGGATCTGGAGGTCACAGTGATCACAAACTGAATATGAGCCAACAGACAGTATGATGCGGTTGCAAAAAAACCCAAACCCAAACCACTCTCAGTTGTATTAACAGTAATGTTGTAAGACAGACACAAGAGGAAGCTAAACTACTTTTATCTGGCACTGGTGAGGTCTCTGTGGTGTCCAACTGTGGGCACCACAATTTAGGAAAGATGGACAAATTGGAGAGAGTTCATAGGAGAGCAACAAAAATGTTTAAAAGATTTAGAAAACCTGACCTACGAAAAAAGGTTAGAAAAAGCTGGGCATGTTTATTTTTTGGAAGACTGAGGACAGATTTGATAACCGTCTTCCAATATGTTATGGGCTGTTTAAAAGAGAACAGTGATCAATTGTTCTGCATGTCCCTTAAAGGTGGGACAAGCAGTAATGGGTTAATTGGCAGTTATGAAGATTTAGTTTAGATATTAGGAAAAACTTTCTAACTATAATGGTAGTTAAGTTCTGGACTAAGTTACCAAAAGATGGAAGGATGTGGAATTCTCATCAATAGAAGTTCATACAAACAAGTTGAGCAAACATTTGTCAGGCATGGTCTAGGTTTACTTGGTCCTTCCTAGGCACAGGGGGCTGGACTCAATGACTTCTTAAGATCTCTTCCAGTACTACTTTTTTTATGATACTGTGATAAATATCATATATCTGGGAATTCTGATGCAGCAACTTTATGCTGTTATAAGAGAGATCTGCAAAATATGGTATGAATAATAAAATTCCCTTCAAAACATCAAACAAACTGGTGGTGAACTCTCTTCGTTTGGCATATCAATTTGCTATTTTAATAAAAGCCTTACAAGAGTAAATCCAGAGAATTTCAAAATACTGGTGGTAAAACCAATATCCAATTATCACTAAATGCAACTAATAATATAATCATGTAACTTTTTTTAAAAAAAGGGCAAAAGCTGGACCACAAACTTCTACTAAAAAAAAAAAAATGGGTGCCTCCCTACTGACAGGCATATTTAACAATATCCCAATCACAAACATATTTTTCCATGATGTGAAAGAATATTTCTAAAACTGATGTACTGCTAGAGCAGCTCTCTGCAATTAAAGTAAAGCAGTCTCTGAACTCAGAATTCTCTTTCAGCTTGGTCAAATTTTCTTGACAGAAACAGATATTTGGAGGATCAAGTTTTCACAAAAGTATACCTTGTGCCAGAGCTTAACTCAAAGATTTTGCATGGTTCATGTTCCAGAAACAGGTGTATGAAGGAACAATTTATAACAGGGGTCAAAGATCAGACATTCTGAAGAAGGGGGAAGGAAGTATTTCACAGCTGTTAGTGTAATGAAGTGCAAAGAAGAAAATTGCTTTTGAAAAGAGAGGGGAGAGAGAGAGAGAGAGAGAGAGAGAGACAGGACTGGCATTTGAAAATTTCACAACATAAACCAATACAAATGTATTCATTTTTTTTCAAAGTTTTGCGATATTTGGTAGGTGATGTCTGCCAGTTCCTATTGTTCTTAGTTCTTACAACAGCAGAAGACACACTAAAGCCAATGGAATTTTACTGAAGTAAAAGACTTAAGAATTTGGCCTTAAATATTTACATATTTGCTCTGTCTAATCATCTTTCCATGACCCTGCCATACTGAGTTTGTGATATATTGGCTTTCACAGCATAAGAGTGATGTCACAAACACAGAACAATGAGCACATTGCAGGAACAACTAGGACAAAGGGCTTAATGGAGACATTCATGTTTGAATAATTACTCAGATACAGATGGATGAACAAGAACATCATTACAGACTGATCATCTCTTTTTACATTTTAGTAATTACTGGACTGTTATTTATTCTATTTTTAATAAAAGAAACTTTAACAAAAATAAATGTTTGTTATGTTAAGAAATAGTTGTGTCTGCAGCTGCATGCTTTCTTGAGTCAATTTTAGCTCCTTCATTGGTGATAAAAACACCTTCCTCCCAGGGAACCAGAATAAGAGGGGTATGGGTTGTTTTAGGGCAGGGAGAGGTTAATTGTTTATATTAGCAGAGAGAACATTATTCTCAAAAAGTGTTTGCTATGAAAATGCAGATTGATGGAATAAGCTCTTGATTTCCTCCCGTGATTGAGTTGATTTGCCTATTTTTTGCAAGTTCTCCTTAAGAGTATGGCCAATACTTTTCAAACACAAGTTCAAGTTAGGACCATTTTTAGATTCCTGAAATTTAGATTTTTTTTTTTTAGATTTGTTGAGTCAAGGGGAGCTAATGGCAGGCACTCACTTGAGAGTCTCAAAGGTTCGGCTTCTATAATTGATTTTTCTACTTTATGTGCAGCTTAATATAGTACTGTTTATGTCATAAAATGTAAACCATAAAATATAAAAGAGGTATAATGTAACCGAATTGGCACTGGTGTCCAAATCTTTATTTTTTATGATTTCCGATGTGCAGACTAAAGGCTGTTTCTGGTAATTAACATCCAAGGGAACATGCATGCAAGTAAGCTCACTACTCCTTATGAACAGAGGAGTGCAGAATCAAACCCTTAGGCTGTGTCTACACTGGTGTGATCTCGCGCAAAAGCGGCCGCTCTTGCGCAAAAACTTCCTGCCTGTCTACACTGGCCGTGTGTTCTTGCGCAAGTAAACTGACGTTCTAATGTATAAAATCAGGGCTTCTTGCGCCAGAACTCTGACGCTCCCACTCAGGAAGAAGCCCTTTTGCGCAAGAGCTCTTCCAGAAGAGGCCAGTGTAGACAGGCAACATTTCTTGCGCAAGAAAGCCCTATGGTTAAAATGGCCATCAGAGCTTTCTTGCGCAAGAGAGCGTCTACACTGGCATGGATGCTCTTGCGCAAAAGCTCATGCCAGTGTAGACGCTCTCTTGTGGAAGAGTTTTTGCACAAGAACTCTTCCGCAAAAGAGTTCTTGCCCAAGAAGCTGCCAGTGTAGACATAGCCAAAATGTTGTATTTGATTCATCACATTTGTTTGGTTTAAATACATATTATACTACTGGTAGCACACTCTCTCTGAGGGTACACCTACACAGCAGGGCTAAAGTCGAATTAAGCTATGCAATTTCAGCTATGTCAATTGCGTAGCTTAAGTCAAAATAGCTTAAATTGGCTTAAGAAGCTGTCAATACAGCAGGAAGTCAAAGGAAAAAACACTCTTCCTTCAACTTCCCTTATTCCTCCTGAGGGTTACCATGAGTTGGAGTAAGAAATCCTCCAGCTCAACATTATTTCAAAATAAAGGCTTAAAGTTTAGACACACTCTTTGTTATTTTGGAATAACATTAGTTATTCTGAAATAATGCTGCTGTGTAGACGTACTCTGGGAGAATCAAATTGTAAGGCAATTAAATGGACTTCTAATACCACCTTTGGCAAAAATTCAGTTCAAGGAGGGATCACGTGAGGATTATCTGTTGTGATCCCTCCCTCTGGGGCATCTGGTATTGGCCACTGTCAGCAGACAGGATACTGGGCTAGATGGACCTTTTTGGTCTGACCCACTCTGGCTGTTCTTATGTTCTTATGTTATGTTATTCTGCCACTGGACAGGGTTTGTGTTATGTAGAAAAAAAAGAAAGACAAAATCTGAATTACCACCTCACAGCCGAGCAAAAAGTTGCTATTCTCACTTAGTTCTAGTGATAATACAATAAATTAAGAGCTTGAACTTCCCATATTAAAACTAGTGGAAAGAATTAGGGAGTTGTCAGACTCCCCAGTAGTCCCCTCACACTGGAGTAGCTCTGCAACAGATTCCCTTCTTCTCTGGCCACTTTAAACACTTCACATCAAAGTCCAAGATACTCAGAACAAAGCTTCTCTACCAGATCCAGTTTATTAAGTCCTGCCAACAAAGTGGCATAAAACAAATGCAACTCAAACCAAAAGGAGTCTACCCCAGCACCTGAAGAGGACATCTGGTTGTGTTTCATTTGAAGCTGAGACCCATTTCCCTTAAAAGGCCAGCCACCTTGGAACAGTGCTATTAGTAGAAGCAATAATTCAATTGTTTTTCTGAACTGGGTCATTACTGAGTGAGGTAGGTCCCACCAACCAATCAACCAATCATTGATCACCCTCAGATTTGCACTAGTCACAAACCTCACTTAGTCAGTGGTGGCTTAGCCCCTGGGCCAACTGGGGACCCCCTGGAAAAAATGGATGCTGCTGCATCCTGAAGCACTCTGCATCTGTTGTTCCTGCCGCAGAGTAGAGTTGAGGTATGGGGGTTTACCCCACTCTGCCTGACCAGAGCTCCTGGCAGGGAGTGGGGGAAGCCCCCATGACCTGACCCCACTCCCCAGCAGGAGCACTGGGCGGACAAAGTGGGGCAAGCTCCTGCACCCCAGCCTCACTTCTCAGCAGGAGAGTCAGGGAGCTAGGAGGGGCTGCAGGTGGAAGGGGTGAGGAGGGGCCAGACCCCACAAACCCCTAATCTACCTCTGGTTTTAGTGTTCAAGCCCAGACTTAGTGAAGTACATCTGATATGTCTACATTTACCAGCTGTTGCTGGCCAATATTCATTGAAAAAAGAATCTGATGAACTTGTAATTTAACCAACCATAGGGCCTTAGCCAGTTCTTCCCACAGCTGGCTCCTTTCATCCCCAATTAGTTCTCAGATTCAGCATGGCAGCTTTTTCCAACTGGTGTCTGCTATGCTGTGGAGGAGGCAGCCTTTATGCTGGTCACCTTCTCCCAGCTCATCCCCATTATTTGGGGGACAGTGACAGGGAAGCTCTGCAGAGACAGCAGAATCAGGGGGAGGGGAGCAGCTGAAGCTTTGGGGTGCTGATGTATGCTTACCGATTCCCCCAATGTTTTCCACACCTGCATTTCTCTCAGGTTATGTCTACACTACAAGGCTTTTGAGCAAAAATAGTCGTCCACACCTCAAGCGCGTTTTTGCACAAAAAACCCCCCAGCAAATCGACAGGACAAAGGGCTTTTGCCAGTAGAGTTATTCCTCTCCCCACGAAGAATAACTCCTTTTTTGCTCTACAGCTCTTGTGCAAAAAGGCATGTGTGGACACTCTGCAGGGGTTTCTTGCTCAAAAAGAGCCTATCAGAAAAAGCACCGGTGCTCTGATGGCCATTCTGTTAATGGCAATCAGAGTTTTCTTGCGTAAGAGCGTCCATGCAGTGTGAATGCTCTCTTGTGCAAAAGCACATCGCTTTTGTGATGCACTTTTGAGGTGTGGACGCGATTTTGCACAAGAAGTTTTTGCAGAAGATCTCTTGCCAAAAAAAAAAAAAAAGCTTCTTGCGCAAAAATCCTGCAGTATAGACAAAGCCCAAGAGGTCAGACCAGATATAGCTATATTTCTATTAACACATGCAGGGGGATGGAGACAGAGAGGGATCCAGAGGAGTGGCTGGAGTAGCCACCATGGCACATCAGATCAGGTCAGCTGCCAGAAAGGTAAGAGTAGCTCTCCTCTCCCTGCCTGTCAGCCACTGTGGGTCCTAGCAGAGACACCAGAGATAGGGGGAAGGGCCCAAACACCATTCACCACAGTGCAATAGGAGATATGGCACTGGCTTCAGAGATGTTTATAATATAATTATAAAAGGCCTCACTATATTCACCAAGCCTTAGACATCATTAAATGACTAGGTGGAAAATTTCAAGTAGAGGAACAAATATTTAGAAGTAGCTTTGAACCCAGAGTTCACTAGTGACCTGCAATCGCCCACTTTTGCCACAGAATGAGCAAAATCTTGGCTCCACTGAAATCAATGGGAAACTCCCATTGATTTTAGTGGAGCCAAGTTTACAGAGTGTTTATTTTATACACAATCCAATCACCCAAGAGCAGTATCTTTTGGTTCTTCAGGTATTGTTTCTCTAAGTGACATATTAAGTTAGCTCTAAAAAACCATTAATTGAGTTAACTGTATGGGGAACTACTGCTTGAGGTGTTCATCATGGGTAAAATTAGTGGCCATTGTAGTCAGAATAGTAATAGAGGTGTAGCCGTGTTAGTCTGGTCTTGCTGAAACAAAAGACAGGACTATGCAGCACTTTAAAGACTAACAAGATGGTTTATTAGGTGATGAGTTTTCGTGGGCCAGACCCACTTCCTCAGATTTCTTCCGCAATTTGATCTGAGGTGCTGAATAGTCCTGTCTTTCGTTGTAGTCAGAGTACTTCCCCCACATAGCCAGTAGCAAAAGCTTAGTGCTAGAGTTGTCCAGCCCATTTTTGGGTTATTCAGAAGCACAGCCTAGCAATCATCAAAACGTAGTGGATTTGTCTATAAAAACAAGCAGAAAAAAAATCCTTTAAAATACCTTTACACCTTCTTCACATATGAAAAAGAAACAAAAAACACAACACTATTTTTCCCATTTCTTCATAAAGGACTGATATAAAATTCAAAGACTTAATTATGATTTAATCTGATGACTTTTGTGAAAACAGAATTGGGAACATTTCAGTAGTTAACTTGAAACACTCAGTAAAATGGATGCTCTCCTTGTTTTTCTCTTCCTTTTCCTGGAAGAATGGGAGGTACAAAATCACTAATGAGATGCAGCTCCTCTGAGTGGGGATAAATAAGGGAGTGAATCAGCACATACTCAGATCATGCTGGTAAATGGAGCCTCAAGCCTTTGGCTCCAAAGTGTACTTTCTCTATGAAAGCAAAACATCTTCCTGCTTGCTGTTGGTTACAGGAATCCTAAGAGCTCTATCCTATGACACAATAGTGTTACAATGGAGGAGACTTCATCTTTGCATTAGTAATTATAGCAGCCGTAAGGGCTAATTTCTGCCCTAGTGTAAACTAGAGCAACTCCACTGACTTCAGCAAAGTTATAGCTAATTACACTAGGGCTGAATCTGGATTTAGGTATTCAAGTTCTTTCAGACTGGGAATATATTAATCTTCAATATGTTGATTAATATCTAGATTACTTTTTTAAAATCCAGTTTATTAACCACTTTTTTCTGTGTTTTTAGCTGGGCAACTATGAGCTGTGTAGTTACAAAGGAAGCGGTGAACTAGTCGAAATGGAAATGGGTTTGGAAAGAAGGAGAACTGGGAAAGTTAGCGCTCATTTCCAAAGACCTAAAAATAAAGTGGATATCAAGAAAATGTTGATGAAAACTTCTCCACTTTGAAGTCCTAAAATAATGAGTTTAAATATCTAACAAGTTCATATTTTTCCACAGGATGTAACCTGGCTCAGATCCTACTTTCTCAAAGATTCTCATGATATAATAATGTCTATTTTAAGTCTGTCCCTCTTAAGAGAAACATACACTTATTTATCTGAACATGGTGAGCAGTTCCTCATGCATGTTATATCCCACTATTTGAAGGTCAGAGTCTGCCTACTTCAACTATAGCAGCCCATTGAGAGGTTGGTAAAGGAGGGAGAATTCATACTTTATACTTGCTGTTCTCATAGCTTGAATGGGGTGTGGTTTTAGTTCTCCATGCTGCCATCTGTTGAATGCCTGTTTCTGCTCCATTTGATTCATGACTCATTTGGTGATTATTGTAACAGCAGCTGTGATGCTGTACAGCTACAGAGCCACCACAAAGAGAGCTATTATTGCATTAAGCTATTAGAATGGCTATTCTATAAATTTTAAAGGGATATATTACCTAGTCCATAAAACACTGAAATCTGACTATTAGAAACACATCAGCTGATCGGCTCAGAGTCCTGATGGACAAAGCAAGATGCAGTGTCAGTTTTGCAGCTGTCAGGCATACTTTGAACATGAAAAGAACATTTTTTACTGAAATGCACCACAGTGGGTTTTTGGGGTGCAGTAGTTGGAGGTGGATGAGCGAGGAAGAACGAGAGTGAATTACTGCTGTAACTATGCATCTTATAATAGTGCTTTCAGTTAACAAACTACGATAATCTTTAGAGAGACAAGGAGGAAAGCACACAGAGCTCTTTAGCTCCATTGAAAGAGATACGCTTCTGAGTTATGGACCTAAAAAAAGCTCTGTGTAGCTCAAAAGCTGGTCTCTTTCATTAACAGAAGTTGGTCCAATAAAAGTTATTACCTCACCTTCTCTCTCTAATATCGTGGGACCATTTTATCAAGTCCGAAAAGGAAGTTATTTATTAGTGGGAAACAATTCATTTAGTGTCTTTATTTCAGATTTCCATGGTATCACCATGTACCTGGAATGCAAGTGATGACTAATGTTCTCTTTGGCACTCATAATGTAGCCTGATCTATACTGATTACTTAACAATCCCCTATTATCACTTTGAGGTTGACAGCTCAGGCCCAATCCTTCCCCCATTCAGTCTTAGATGTTTCCAGCAGGCATCTTAGGTGGTAAATGAGGGGTCTCTTGGTGACTGCCTCTATTGTTTGATTTCCCCCATTTATATCCCTCTTGCCCAGGGCAGGAAATCTTAGTGTTCTATTCAAACTTTTCTCTCCTTGAGTGGAAAAGTACCCAATCCAAAAATGGGTTCCAGCATCAGGTGGCCTGGCCATATATCTTTATAGGACAAACCAGAGTTTGGGTTTACAGGCAAAACAGAACCATTCACAGATTGTTGATTTGATCACCCAGCCATTAAGTTCCTAAAGTATCATTAATAGCTTTTACTAGAATACCTGGACTAATAAAACAGGTTCCCACTTACTATTTCTAACTTCACATACAAAAAAGATACATGCACACAAATAGGATATACAGATTCAGTGGTTTACAACTTTGAATAAGACATGTTATATGGCCTGTTTTGCATCAAGTGTCTGAGTTATGCATATTCATAAGCCAATTTTCATAATGTCTGGGGGAATGACAATTGTATCTGCCAATGTTCTGATACCCATTTTTGGAGCAACAGGCCATTGGTGAAATTTTTCCCATTTTGGTAATAAGCATGATGTGTTCATTGTAGATGTTATCTTTAGAAGGAGTTGCACAAGCTTCCTAAAAGGGGGGTGATGGCCCTGAATCCTGGCCCCACCCACCACACCACTATCTCTTGAGGCTCCACCTCGTGCCACCTTTCCCCCCCAACCCCCAGGCCTCGCCCTCACATCTCCTTCCCCAAGACCCTGCTCCCACACTACCTCTCCTCCCCCAGACCAACTCCCTACTCCCTTCTCTCTGCCTTTTCCCCTATATCACTCACCCCTACAGCCAGTATAAAGTGATGGGGCCATGGCCCTCCATCCCTTCTATTCTAGCCCCATCTTCAAGGTGGCCCACTGATGGGTGGATAACTGCCAAGTGACCAACTATATCCTTACCAGGATTGAACACAGGCAAAGAAGCTGTGGACAGGACACATACAGTTTTGCCATGTGTAGCCTGGGAAAGAGTTTTGTGAAATTTATGGATGGGTAAGGCTCGCCAATCTGATCAGAGTATCTCGCAATACTAAAGAGGTCCCATTGGTCCAGGCTGAAAATTTTCTTCACCCTTTAAAAATGGTTTTAAATTCTCCTAGATTTGGGGTATAAATCCAATTTATCAGATCTGTATAATTTCTTTGAATTCACACTTTTGTCTCTTCAATCCAATTCCAAACAACAATTACAGTGACCTCTCGGCTTAAATTATACACAATTCGAGATAAAAGGTTTGATGAACTGCCGCCAGACTCTTTGGCTGACAGTTGTAAAATATACTCATCACCCTGATTAATGACTAGAACCTGTTCTGTCTTCTTTAATACCACATGACTTCTCAGGTTGGCAACTTGGGCTTTACCCTGTTGTCAAAGGCGTTTGCTGGAGTTTTGGGCTTCGGTTGCAGTCTCTTCCACCCAGGTTTGGGTTTCAAGTCCTTGAAGCACGTACAGTTCAATTTTCAATATACTGAAGATCAAATAATAAATCAAAAGTCCCACAATCCATTTCATAGTGAAAACAGGTTAGTTGCTCACACCAACTCCAGCTCTAGAGGAGGCTCCACAGGGGTCGGTTCACCGAGTGCCTGGGGAACAGCCTGCTCCGGAGACCTAGATGATTGATACAACTTTAACTGATTAGCGTGGTAGATTTTATCTTTGCACTTTTTTTCCTGTTATTCAGATCTTATACACTGTGGGGCATAATTTATCGATGATTCTAAAAGGTCCGATCCACTGACTACACAGCCCATGTTCAGGGGTTTTATATGATAGAAGCATTACTAAGTCCCCAACTCTCCAAGTGTTCTCTCTTTGCTTTTTGTCAAAATAGGCCTTGGCCTTGAATTTTGATTTCCCCAATTTAGACGCTACCTGCAGGTGGACCTGATTCAAATGTTCCTTCAAATTCTGCAAGTTCGTATCCATTTTGATTCCCTCTAGTTGGGTGCCACTGGTTTGCCAAATCAGATATTCAGGGAGTCTCATGTTTCTTCCTGTCATTACGTCAAAAGGTGTTTTATCAGTAGAGGCATCAGGGGTTGCTCTTAGGGCCATGAGTATCAGAGAATCCCAATTATGGCCATTGGCATCAACCAGCTTCTTCAACATAATTTTTATGGTCTGATTAGTTCGCTCCACCATCCCAGATGACTGAGGTTAGTATGGGATGTATAGCTTCTGTGGAACTCCCATCAATTTAAGACAGTCCCGAAAGAACTGACCTGTAAAATGTGATCCCTGGTCCGATTCCACTTTTGCAGGGATCCCCCAGCGAGAGAAGACTTGTTCCACCAGTACCTTTACGGTGGCTTTTGATGCGTTGTTTTTCAATGGAAACGCCTCTACCCATTTAGAAAAAGGATCGATGATTACTAAAAGATACTGGTTTCTGTTAGGGGTGTGCGGTAGCGGACCTATGAAGTCAATTTGCAGAGACATCCAAGGGCCTTCGTATATCTGGGACTGCAAGGATGCATTATGTCGTGACGGACTGGGGTTGACCTGAGCGCAGGTCAGACAGTTAGTACAGTATTGCTGAACGTCCAGTTTTACCAGTGGCCACCAGCCCACGCTCTGGAGGCACTGAATGGTTTTCTCTATCCCCTGGTGACCACCCGCACCCTCACCCCCCCGTGGGAGTATCATGAACCATATAGATCATTTCTCTCCTCAGATTAGTGGGGACAACCCAAACAGGAAAAGGACCTCCCTTACACAATAAGACATTTTCCACTACTTGGAGATGTTGTCTATATCTCCCATAAAGAGGTTTCTATTTTGGTGGCCATTCTCCATCTGCTTTGGAAAGTTCCTGAATTATTTCAGCTATTTCATTATCCTGGGTCTGCAAGTCTCTTAGATCGGGTGTGTGTGTTTCCACAGCCGCAGCTGGGCATGTGGGGCCAAGAGTCACAACAAGGTTTTCTGAAATTTTACCTATCCAAGGCTCCCCACTTCAGGCCCCCTTCTTAGCCAACAAATCAGCTTTTCCACTTTCTTGAATGTATGGTCCTGATTTGGAATGAGCTTTGACCTTTTTAACCAAAATGGAGCATCCCCGGTGTATGAGTTTGCATGCCAAGCCTTGGATATACTTTAATAATGGTGAATACTTAATCCATGACCCATCTGAGGATATAAACCCATTTTTCTCCCAATAAGGGAGGAATTCTGTGAGAGAGTTGCATACCCAGGCCGAATCTGAGAACAAAACTATATCCAAGTCTGAAAGGGCAGCAGGTTCCTCCAGACCTTGCTCTAAGACACGGGCCACTGCCTCCAGCTCAGCATATTGGGCTGAATGGGGGGGGTGCATGAGCGCATCTCCTCCCAGGGTTCCCTTCTGGAGGAATAGCATAGATTCCCGAAACCGGTGTATGAGACCCCTTGATTGCAAAAACTGGATCCATCCACGAAGAAAAGGTGTCTACGGAAGGAACTTTCCTCCTCAGCTAGTGGAATGAAAATTCTTTTCTCCTCCTCCAACCTCTCCCCGCTTTGTTTCCCATCGGGACAGGTGTGAGGCTTCCCATCGGGACAGGGCATGGGGCAACAAAGGTGGGGTGCTGGCAGGTTTTACAGCAATGTCCTTTCCTTGTAACAATAATGTCCAATGTGCTAATCGGGCATTTGAGACTTGCCCATCCTTCACTTGGTCCAACAACAAAAACCGGAGGGGTGTGTGTGATGAGTGTAATATGATTGGGCTGAGGCCAATTATATAAGTAAAATGGTGAATGCCCCAACTTGTGGCCAACAAATACTTCTCACAGTTATCGTACTTAAGCTCTACTGGAGAAAGTACTCTAGAAGCATAGGCAGCAGGCCTAATTTTCCCATGCCTTTCTTGTGAAGCAACAGCAGCCAACGCAATCACACTCACCGCCCCCTCCAGGTGAAAAGGTAACTGAGGATCTGGAGTGATCAACACCGGAGCCCTGGCAATGGCTTGTTTCAACTGGGATACTGCTTCCATGTGTTGCTCAGTCCATTCCCACTCCACCTTCTTCTGGAGTAACCGGTATTATGGACCTGCGATTGAAGCAAAGTTAGGTATAAATTCTCTGTGGAAGCCAATGAGACCCAGAAATCATCTCAGAGCAGAAAAGGTCTCTGGCACGGGAAGCCGCTGGATCGACTTCACCTTTTGCTGGGCAGGGATATGCCCCTCCTTTGCTAAAGTGATACCGAGGAAGGAAACATTTAATTGCATTAGTTGGGCTTTTACAGGATTGCATTTTAATCCTGCCTCTTCTAGGATTTGAAGTAGCTCATCCAACCTTGCCAAGTGTTCCCCCGGAGTAGCGGTGGCTAGGCACAGATCATCCACATACTGAAACAAAAAAGAAGATTTAAAAAATGGTTCCAATACTCGTTACATCTGAGCATGGAACAATGTGGGGCTATTTTTATAGCCCTGCGGCAGCCTGGTCCACAAGTACTGAATATCCTGGAAGCTAAAAGCAAATTTATATTGCTATTTAGGAGCTATGGGTAAAGTCCAGAAGCTGTTACTAATATCCAACACAGTAAACCAGGCCGCCCGTGGGTGAAAGGATTTCATCATGTCCAGCATTTTTGCCACTGTTGGGGCACATGTGGGTGTGACCCGATTTAGGCGTCGATAATCAATAGTCAGGCACCATGAACCATCTGGTTTCTTAACAGGCCAAATTGGTTAATTTGAAGTGGAGGTACATTGGTGGAGAACACCCTGTTTTAACAAAGATCGGATAGTTCAAGCTATATAGGGTACAGCTTGTTCCGGATAATGATACTGTTTCTGTCCTGGGGCATCCCCTCCTTCTACCACAATGACTGCCATGCACCCGCAATCATGTTTATGTTTTGCAAATACCTTAGCATGTTTCTGGATTATGGCCTGAAGCTCTGGGCAATGTTGATGTTTGGCCAACAGGGTATCTAAACTATATTCATCCGGTGGTGGTGCTGGTACTCCTATAGGGGTGCCTGGACGAGACCCCCTCACCAAGCCGTCCTCTGGGGTGACCATACCACATTCCGGATGTTTTAATGGATGCTGACCTTTCTCTTGACCCATAACCAGACACAGTCTGCGGTTATCCAAGTCAAGAGTACATCCCTGTCTACCCAAGAAATCGGACCCCAGCAAATTACCTTGTGGGTCTTTCATAGTGAGTAGTGCAAAAATATGGTACTTTTGGATATTACCGATTTTTACTGGTATGGGTTTTGACATCACAACCATAACTTGATGACTTCCCACTGTGGCTAACGTTCTGGTTTGACCAGAGGACCATGGTGAGGATACAGGGTTTTTGTAGTGTATTATACTGATGGCTGCCCCGGTATCTATAATGAATTTTATGTGGCGGCCCCCAACCACAGCAGATACCGTGGGCCTTCCATTGCCATCTGTACCCAAAGGCACAACACACGGGGCCTTTTGGCATCATGCCAAGTAGCTGGCATGTACAGGTGGGAATCCTTCAGCCTCTTCCAACTCCTCGAACACATCCTCCTCCTCAGGCGGGTACCATTCAGAGGCCATGTCTGCATCAACAGAGGCCACTGGTTGTCTCGAGGATTTGGATTGGGCTAAAGTCAACTCACTTAGACTGGCATGGAGTTCCTGCAATTCTCATTGCATATCACGGAGCATTGTCATAATTGAGGCTCTTCCCAAGTTTGGATGTGGTGCTGCTGACTGAAATTCGTGCACCAGGGCTTTCCGCACAGCACCTGCAAAACAGTTAGGACGCTCCCACGGTTTCCCCCGAAACCCGGACATATAACTCTGGTTATCATAGGGTACATTGGGTTGATTGGACCACCTCTGGGATTTTGGAAGTCTCAACTTGGGTCAGGGTTGGTTTCAAGGAGCCTCAGTTGGACCCTCTACTTTTACCACGGGAGTTTGTGGATCTTGTATGACTGCTACTGGTTTTTCCTTCTTTCCCTTCTGACTTACTGGCCCATACGCCTTGGCTAACAGAGCCAGGGCTTCTCTTAATGAGGTATCCTCCTGAATATGCATATTAACTTTGTCTCGAAGATAAGGGAGAGAATTATTTACCAGCAGACTTACGTAATCCAAATCCTCCAGATTTGATCTCATATAGCTCTCCCAGGCGGAACTTAAGCACATGTGGAACTGGTGGGGAGATTCGTGTTGTTTTTGTTTTAGGTTGGTTAGGATTGCTACTCCTGCGTGACCTGGATGTTGATTTCCTTCTAGCATTCTTATTGTGTCTAGAAATGGTTTCTCACACCTCCAAAGTACTACAAATGCCTCTAAGATCTCATTCTTGTTGGATAACAGTTAATTTAGGTACTATCATTCTGTATGTATAGTTAGGATTATATTTTGCCATGTGCATTAATTTGCATTTAACATTGAATTTCATCCATCAGAGACCCAGTTTTGTGAGATCCCTTTGTTACTCTTTGCTGTCTGTTTTGGGCTTATCTTGAGTAATTTTGAATGATCTGCAAACTTTGCCACCTCACTGTTTACCCCTTTTTGCAAACCATCTATGAATATGGTGTAAAGCATTGATCCCAGGGCAGTAAAAGCCCTTGAGGGACACCACTATTTATTTTTCTTCTTTTGGAAAATGGGACATTTGGTCCTACCCTTTATTTTCTCATCTTTTAACTGGAGTGCCTGGGAATGCTTTTAGGATTGTATAAGAGGAGGTTACTTACCTTTAACTGCATCTGACGTTCTTCAAGATGAGCGTCCCTAAGGGTGCTCCACAGGAAGTGTCAGTGCATCTGTGGCATAGTTGGGGTGCTGTCTGCTCTGTAACCCGGGGTTCCCCTGCACTGTGATGTGAGATTCTCACTGACTCTCCCAAATGTGTATTAACCCAGACAGCTAGGCTCAGCCTCCCAGGGAGAGAGACAAAGGGAGGAAGGCGGAGACCAACACCTGGCTGGGGGCAGGGCCTGGGAGGGAGGCGGTGGCTGTCTGGGAAGCATGGAGAGAAGAGGCTAAGCAGGGGGCCAAGGGGCGATGGACCCCTAACCCTAGGGTCTGAGGCATCCTGGCCCTGGCACCTGTAGCCACATCACATGTGCGCTGTGCTGTATCCTGAAGGAACAATAAACCCCTCTCTATTGTACGACTGGCAGAGTCTGTTCTTGCTGCTACAGGGGTGCAGGAACGGGGGAACCCCGACTGCGTCATCACAGCATCCCAGAGCCGCAGACCGGATTCTTCCTAGCACTATTGCACGTGCGCGGCCACCTTCCCCCCAGTTCCTTCTCTATCTGGAACCTGACCTAAAAGAGAGAAAGCATCCGAAGTGGAGGGGAGGAAGTGAGGGTAGTGGAGCACCCCCAGGGACGCTCATCTCGAAGAATATCAGTTAGAGCTAAAGGTAAGTAACCTCCTCTTCGAGAGAGAGACGTCCTTGGGGGTGCTCCACAGGAGGTGACTGCAAAGCAATCTGTCCTATGGAGGTAGGGACTTCAGATCAGGCAGGTAAGCTGTTGTCAGGATCGCTTTCGCCACTCTTGTGGAATGAAGGGGCCCGTCAGAAATCGCGTAATGCTTTGCGAAGGTTTGTTCCGACTTCCATGTAGCAGCAGTACACATATCTTCAATAGGAACCTTCCTCAGGTAAGCAATCAAAGTGGTGACTGCCCTCATGGAGTGGGCATGGACTGAGGTAGGTAGTGGTAAACAGTTTAGATCATAGCACATTTTAATTCAGTCTGAGATCCAGTGGGATAATCTTCTTTGGGGAAGAATATAGGTAGGTGGATTGTCTGATTGATGTGAAACATAGAGCGTATTTCAGGTAGGAATTTCAGCTGTGTCCGTAGAGAGACTTTGTCCTTTTAAAAGGTAGCGTATAGTGGATCTGCCATTAAGGCGACCATCTCTCCTACCCCACTTGCTGATGTTATCACCATGAGTAATGCTGTTTTTAGGGATAAATGAAGAAGGGAACATGTGGTTATGGGTTCAAATGGAGGTTTAGTGAGCCTAGTTAGCACCAGGTGAAGGTCCCATGGTGCAGTTACCTAGGGGTATAACGCTTGTAGGCCTTTCAGGAAGCATTTGGTCATGGGATGTACAAAGACCATGGTATCATCAATCCTTGTGTGGAATGTTGCAATGGCTGCTAGGTGAAATTTAACTGAGCTGATGGAAAGACGGGATTGCTTAAGATGCAGTAAATATTCAAGTATTGTAGGTAGGGGGGCTGTATCTGGCACTTTGTTGCACGGAGTGTCCCAATGTGCAAAACAAGACCAAAACGTCTTTCACGTTGCAGGAACCCTGCTATGGAGAAGCACCTCCTGTACCTGCGCTGAATATTGTTGCTGTATGCCTATGAACCATTGAGGTACCATGCCTTGAGGTGCAGTGTTGGAAACTGTGGATGCGGGTCTTGGGTACCTGGCTGGAATAGGATGTTCAGGTTCCGTGGGAGCGTGATTGGGCGATATAGGGCCATTCTGTTCAGGAAGGGAAACCACGGTTGCTGAGGCAACAGGGGGCAATGAGGATGACTGTCACCTTGTCCCTCCATATTTGGATAAGTGTTCTGTTGAGGAAGGGAATTGGAGGGAATTCACAGAGTAGGTGATGATCCCACTTGAGGATAAGGGCATCTCATAATGATTCTTTCCCTATGCCCACCCTGGAGCAGTAAAGGGGGCACTTTTTGTTTGCCCTGGTGGTGAAGAGATCTACCTGGGAATATCCCCACTGTGCAAATATAGTTGCAAGGACTGAGTATTCGATCTGCCACTTGCCATGGTAGGGCTCTGCTTAGCGCATTGGCAGTGGTATTTAGGGCACCAGGGAGGTGGCATGCGCTTATGGAGATGCTATGGATAAGGCACCAGTTCCATAGTGTGATAGCTTCCATGCATAATGCATGGGATCGTGCCCCCACCTTACCTGTTTATGTAAAACATGCAAGCAGTGTAGTCGATATATATTCTGACATGCCTTCAGGTGATATGAGATAGGAAGTGCTGGCATGCAAGCCAAAGGACATTGATGTGTAGAGTCCTCTCTGTTGGAGTCCATAGGCCCTGGATTGTGGAGTTTTTCATGTGTGCTCCCCCGCTGGTAAGGGAGGCGTCTGTGGCAATGGCCACTGTGGGTTCTGGGGTTTGGAAAGGCATGCCCTTCCATAAGTTCTCTGGCCTTGTCCACTATACCATTGCACCTTTTACTGTGTGGGGAATTGACAGGGTTTTGGTCAGAGCAGTGGTCACCAACCAGTAGATTGGGATCTAACGGTAGATCTTGGAGCTTCTGACAGGTGATCCTGACTGGTTTGGCCAGAAAGCTATCAAGTGCTGGCACTTCAGTTGCCCCTCCACCCACTGTCATGCTGCTTCTTCCCTCTGCCTTGGAGCTGCCTCCCTGAGAGCCTCCTACTTGCTGTGCAGGTTGGAGGGAAAAGAAGGGGGCACTGATGTTAGGTGTCCATCCTCCCCCCACTCCTGTACTCCATCTCCACCCAGAGAGAATGGGATGGAGGGAGCTTGGCAATGCAAATCTCTGTCACTCTCACACACTGTGCGTGTCTCTGCCATTCTCACAACACACATTGTCCTTCATGCTCATCTCCTGACCCAACACATATGTGGGGGGTGGTTGTTATTTCTTTTGCTGCTTGCAAAGAGGGTCGTTTTTGGCTTTTGACAGGTCTGTGCATTTAATAATTTTCATTTCTCTCTTACGCTTAAATTTAATTCTTTGAGTAGTGAGTTCTCAAATCCTAACCTGTCATGGCTGGAGTAATTATCCTTACGGTAATTAGAGCTCCTGGACATGGCTGGCATGTCCCTGCGGCCCATGAGAAAGGCAGAGCGGGGGATCTCCACATTCTGTCCTTGCCTGCAGACACCACTCCTGCAGCTCCCATTGATCAATAGCAGGGAACCGTGGCAAGTAGAAGCTGTGGGCTCAATGCCTATAGTTGAGGGGCAGCACATGGCTCCATGGAACCACTGCTGTACATGCCAGCTCCTTTCAGGAGTGGTGCAGGGCCAGGGCAGGAGTAAGCCTGCCTTAACCCCACTGCTCCATCACCTGGAAGCCATCTCAGTTAATCGGTGCCCAGCCAGAGCCTGCTTCCTGAACCCCTGTCCCAGCCTTGAACCTTCTCCTGCACCCAACCTTCTGCCCCAGAGGTGTGTCCCCCTGCACCCCAACTCCATCCCAGAGCTTGCACCATAAAACCCCTCCTGGATCCCAATCCCCTGCCCTCAGCTAAGCCCGGAGCCCTTCCTACACTACAAACTCCTTAGCCCAAGACCAGAGCCTGCACCTCAACTCCCCAGCTCAGCCTGCTGAAAGTGCATGAGGATGAGGAAGAAAGGAGGATGGAGTGAGCAGGTGAGGCCTTGGAAAAGGGGCGGAGCAGGGTCTGGGCCTCTAAGAAGGGATGGGAAAGAAGTGGGGCAAGGGTATTTGGCTTTGAGGTAGATCTTACATTGCACTGAAATTGAAAAAGTGATCTTGTGGTTAAAGAGGTTGGAGACCACTGGGTTAGAGGGTGTAGGTTGGGCTTGTAATTTGATTTTAGCCATGCCTGAAGTCACCTCATGAATAGGTGTGTGTTTGGGACCACAGGATTGCAGGATGCCATGTGTCCTAGAAGTTGCAGACAGTCGTGAACTGTGACACGTGGCATTATTTGCAGCACTTGGACTAGCTCGCACATCTTTAAGAATCTGTCGTGAGGTAGGGAAGCTATGGCTGACGTGGAGTCAAGCTGTGCTTGGATAAATTGTATGGACTGAGTCGGTGTCAGTACTGATTTCTTTTCATTGACCAGTAATTCCAACAATCTGAAACACTGTTGTATAAGGTAGGTACAGCGATAGGAGTCCTCTTATCAGAGTTCTTGCTCTGATAAGGCAGTTGTCAAGGTAAGGATATATAATGATGTCCTGTTTCCTGAGGTAGGCCATAACCACCACTAGCATCTTGGAAAAAACCCTCGGTGCTATAGAGAGTCCAAAGGGTAAACCCGCATATTAATAGTGTTGCATACCTAAGGTAAAACAGAGAAACCTTCTATGACCAGGCTGAATCATCTCATGGAAATATACATCCTGCAAGTTGAGAGACAAAAACCAATTGTCCAGGTCCAGGGAGGGGATAATGGTAGATAAGGTTACCATTTTGAACTTTTGTCTCTTCACAAATTTGTTAAAGGCCCTCAGGTCCAAAATTGGAAGCCACCCTCTGTTTTTTTTTCTCTGAGTGAGGAAGCAGTGAGAGTAAAACCCAGTCCTTCGGTATTCTTGGGGAATGGGTTCTATGGCACCCAATTGTAGAAGGTGATCTAGTTCCTGTTATAATATGATCTCGTGAGAAGGGTGTATCATTTTTGTATTTAAAGTTCTGAATATTGGCTCTGTATTTCAAATGAACCCATGACCCTGCGCTCCCCAGACAAGGGAGATAGCTTCTGGGAGATAACAATACCTGGGCCAAACCTCCTGTTGCGAAGGGACTATTCACGTTGATTGTCCCATCACAAGGTATTTCACTGACAGTGGACTTTGGGAGATGCCAACCCAGATCTGAGGAGCTTCTTAACTCTCACCCTTTTCTTCCTTCCGTCTATAAATAAACCTTTAAATTTTATATTCTAAAGGATTGGCAATGTGCTTTCTGGGTAAGACTTTGAGTTGTAAATTGACCTGGGAATGCGGTTGGTCCTTTGGAAATCAGAAGAACCTCTTTATTTGATGAGATTAGTTTTCATAACTTCTCATTTGTACAAGGAGTAGTACTGCTAGTGGCATAAGAGAACTGGAGTATCTAAGGGAATTGCTTATATGAGTAGGTTCAATGGGGGCAGGTGACCAAAGCCTACAGGTAAGTGAAAAACATGGAGACCTGGGAGATGGAGCAGAAATGGTGGTGGGGAGAATGGGCTATAATAGCAAGAATACCAGGGAGACAAGGCAGAACTGGGGGCCAAAATCAAATCAGTATCTTAGTTGTCTGCATACAAATGCAAGAAGTATGGGCAATAAGCAGGAAGAACTTGAATGTTAGTAAGTAAACAACTATGACATAGTTGGTGTCACAGACACTTGGAATAATATACATGATTGGAATATTGGTATAGAAGGCTACAGCTTGCTCAGGAAGGATAGTCAGGGAAAAAAGGGAGGAGGTGTTGTCTTATATGTTAAAAATGTACACACTTGGACTGAGGTTGAGATGGACGTAGGAGACAGACTTGTTGAGAGTCTCTGGGTAAAGTTAAACGGGGTAAAAAAAAAACCCAAGGGTGAGGTCATGGTAGGGGTCTATTACACCCAACCTCCTGCATCCTCCACCCCCAATCCCCAGCCCTGATTCCTGCATCCCCCACTCTCTGTCCTGAGCCTATACACACCTTCCAACAACCTTGCCCCAATGCCTGCACCCCCCACACCCCACCCTGAGTCCCCACCTCCTGCACTGAGCCCCTCCTCACCCCAACTGTGAATCCTGCACCCCCCACACTCATAGCCCCCGGCACTGAGACCCTCCTTACCCTCCAATCCAAATCCCCTTCCCTGAGTCCCCCACATCCCCAAACCCCTGACCTGATTACTGCATTCGCCACACCCCAAGCCTCCTGCTCTGATCCCCCTCCTTAAGGACCTGAGCAACACCAGGTAAATATGCTAATAGATAAATTAAGCAAGAGTAAATAACCAGGAGCAGATACTATCCAACCAGGAATTCAAATATGAAATTGCAGAATTCACTGTGGTATGTAATCTATCACTTAAATCAGACTTGGTACCATTCACTGGCAGATAACTAATGTAATGCCATTTTTAAAAGGTTGCAGAGATGATCCTGATAATTTCAGTATGGTAAATCTAGCTTCAGTTCTAGGCACATTGGTTGAAACTGTAGTCAACAACAAAATTACGAGACATATAGATGAACACAATATGTTGCAGAAGAGCCAACATGGCTTTTGTAAAGGGAAATCATGCCTCACCATGTCAACAAATATATGTACCAGGTGATCCAGTCAATATTAACTTTCAAAAAACCTTAGAAAAGGTTCCTCTCCAAAGGCTCTTAAGCAAAGTAAGTAGTCATAGGATAAGAAGCCTCATGAATCAGTAATTGGCTAAATGAAAGGAAACAAAGTAGGATTACCGTATCTGTTTTCACAGGGCAAAGTAGTAAATAACCGGGACCCTGAGGATTTGTAATGGAACCAGTGCTGTTAAGCATATGCATAAATGAAGTGGAAAATGAGTTAAATGGTAAGGTGATAAACTTTGCAGAGGATACAAAAATTACTCAAAAGAGCTAAGTCCAAAGCCAACAGCAAAGAGTTAAAAAGGGACCTCACAAAATTATGCGACTGTGCAATAAAATGGCAGATGAAATTCAATGTCAAAAAATGCAAAGTAATGCACATTGGAAAACATAATCCCAACTACATGTACAAAATGTGGCAAAATAAGCAATTACCACTCATTAAAGAGATCTTGGAGTCATTATGGACAGTTCTCTGAAAACATCTGCTTAAATGTGCAGCAGTAATCAAAACACTAAGACTGTTAGGAACCACTAGGAAAGGAATATAGAAAATATCAGATAACATCACTATATAATTTCATCGTACAACCACACCTGGAATACGCTTCTGGTCACCACATCTAAAAAAATATATCTTACAACTGGAAAAGGTACAGAAAAGGACAACAAAAATGACTGGGGCATGGAACAGCTTCCATGTAAAGAGAGCTTAAATAGACTGGAATTTGAAAAGACGACAGCTAAGGAACGATTTGATAGAGGCCTATAAAACCTTGACTGCTGTGGAAAGTGAACAAGGAAGTGTTATTTACTTCTTCACAAAACATAAGAACCAGGAGTCACCCAATTAAATTAATAGGCAGCAAATTTAAAACAAATATAAAGTAGTACTTCTTCACATAACACACAGTCCCCCAGCGGGTATTGTGAAGGCCAAAAGTATAACAAGAATAAAAAAAGAATTAGGTAAATTAATTGATTTTAGAACCTCAATGGCTTTTAGCCAAGATGGTCAGGGATATAACCCCATGCAACTGACAGCTAGAATCGGACACTGGATGATGGGATGGACCACTAAACTATCCTGTTTTGTTCATTCCCTCTGAAGCATCTGGTACTGATCACCAGAGCCCTGAAGCAGTTGCCCCAACTTCCTATGGGCAGCCTGAGGAATTACCTGGTGAGTCTGGGGCTGGCAATATGGGATAGCTACAAGGGTTGTTCCCCTTCCCACTCCCAACACACACCACAGCAGGGGAAGCTACGGGAAGTGGAGTGACACAGCAGGCTGCTCCACACTCTGCTATCTCCTAGACAGGTTGCTCTGGACCCCCACACCCAGCTAGGGACAGTGCTGCTGACCATTGCTGAAGGAAAGGATTCTAGGCAAGATAGACCATTGGTCTGACCCAGTATAGCTTCTCTTATATTACCTTCTGCCTTTTTTCAGAGACTTCCATGGAAATCAAACTCACTTACCCCAAGCAGTATTTGGCTGATTTTTATTCTCTGGGCCAAAGTCTGCCCTCATTTACAGACTGTGTCACAGTGGTGTCTTTTCCTTTAGACTTGAAAGCAGACACATTGTATTGTTAGCAAAGTTGCAACTGCAAAGTTTTTCCAAAATTAATAACAATTTTACATATTTCCTACAAGCAGTTTTAAAAGCTATGAGCTTAATAAAAGCCCTGACATTCAGTGGTAGTAATGCAGAGTAATGCTCACATCTGAGAAAGGAGAAAGGACTAGATTCCAAATGGAAAAATGACCAACAATTAAAGGGCACATATAGATTCCACAGAGTATACACAGGACTTTTATTGCCTCCACAACTAATACCAGGCCTTAGATATGCCAACATTGCTGTTAGAGGAGTCCCTTAATGCAGTATCATGCATTTATCACCACCTCCCAACTGGACATTGATGAAGAGAAATAATGCAGTGTTATGGCAAAAGTAATTTATTTAAATGTTAACTTTTATTATAATAATAAAATACTGACAATGAGAGTTACTATAGAACAGTAACAACTGGGAGTAGCTCCTCAGCAAGTGTAAGCCAGCTCTTTACACAACTGGGGATCTTGACTATGCTATTCAGTAATACATACTACCTATAGTTTTCCATGTATACATCAATAAATGCGGCTCTTACTACATTTTGTGGCAAGGGCCCCTCTTCCCCAAGCCACTACTGGGGAGGCCTCCTCCCAGTTAGGGGTTTTGCAGCGGGTCTCAATGGTAGGGAGCCCGGGCCACGTGCCCACAGGCTCCCTCCTTAGCTGCCTTTACCTAATGCTGGTCAAAATTGTTCTCTCTGGTTTCTTCCTCTCTGCCTCTCCACCACCTTCCTTTTGTCCTCTCCTCTCCACTCCAGCCTCCAACTGCTGAGGCTTTTAAAGGCCCTCAGACAGACAGCAGAGAAGTCAGCTGGCCCCAATTAGCCTGAGCCAGCTCCTCCCAGCTGCATCTAATTGGGCTGCAGTTCTCTGCTTCTCTCACAGGGGTTTTTCCCTTTTGGGCTGCCTTTTCCCCTCTCTGCAGCAGCTCCCTGGCCTGACCCTGTCACAATTTAAAAAGGAGAGGTGCAGTGTCTGGGTCCCCTGCTGCACCTCTGCCTCCCTTGCCCCTCCGCAGAGACGGTGCTGGGGAGAACCGGCTTTTAAGCCGGCTCCCCCCAGCACTGGCTCCTGCTCCCCTTCCCTTGCTACCTCTGATACATAGGCAGTGGGGGAAAGGGAAGCAACTATTGAGGGGGACTAAATTGACACCCCCCTAGTGTGGCACCAGAAGGCAGTTCCCCTCTCCCCCGCCCCACCCTCACTATGCCACTGCCCTATACCTGGGGCAGCAGTGCTCAGGTGGACTCAGGCTTCAGTCCATCCTCCCAGGATCATGTAGTAATTTTTGTTGTCAAAAGGGGTCTCAGTGCAATGAAATCTGAGAACCTTGGTCGAGAGCTTCAGATTGCCTTAATATGTAACTTTAAAAAATCCTGAGAAAAATATGAGATATTAGAACCCAAAAAATAATTCTTGCAAAAGACCTGCTAAACTATGGCATTTCAACAGCAAAAATCAAAAGCTCTTTCCATAATCCATTGTGCCTCCAATTCTAGCCACGGTCACATCTCTGTGATTTTATTTACTTCCTGCATCGAACTTTTTAAAAAATTAGGCAAAAGTGAACATAAAAAAACCCCACACCTCAAATGGAAATTCAGCTTATGTTAAAACGTTCTGTATGAGCTGTTTGGAATTTTCCAGTGAGCAGCATATCCAAAAAGTGTGAACAGGAAAAGTACATCTGGGAGAGCCTCTCCTAGCCTCCTGACGCTGATATAACTGATGCTATCACAAATTCTGTCCTTCAGCAAAGACTTTTACTATGGCATGATGGCCAGCTGCATACCTTACTGCATCAGTGACAGCCTGTGAAATGTTTTATTGTTACACCTGTCAAAACATAACCAAAAGTTATGTCCACTCTGAAAACATTGTTGTGAACAGGGCTGGCCTAAGGATAACTGAGGGGATTCTTAGGAATATACCCAAAAAGGTAACACTCTTACTTTATAAAATGAGTGAGGATCTTTAAGTCCCCTGTGTACATGTATGCACATGCACACAGAGTAGCAATTAATTGAATTAATTAATTAAGCTAGAGTGACTAGATAGCAAGTGAAAAATTGGAATTGGGAGTGGGGGAACAATAGAGTCCTATGTTAGGCAAAGCCCCATTAACTGGGATAGTACCTATAAAATCAGGACATCTAGTCACGCTAAGTGGAGTTCAGCTGCACTTGTAAATGCAAAGAAAAATCTTAGGGCCCATTTGAATCCCAGCAACCCTTGTACTTCCTCCTGCATCTGGTGCCATCTTTCAACAGTTTTTGTGCTGCCTGCTCCGCCTCCTAGGTCTGTGGGGATGGAAATGCTGTTGAAAATGCTGATCTCACTAACATGTCAAGAATAGCATTCGAGGTAGTCCTACAACTACAAAGTGAAACAGAGGAGTCCAATGTCTATAGTGTACCTACAACACGAGATTGCTTGTGGCATTCACAGAAGTGCTGACTACAGTGGAATTCCCCTTTTGGACTAGGAAACAAACATTGAGTGGTGGGATTACATTGTCATGCAAATCTAGGATCATAAGCAGTATCTGCCGAACTTTCAGATGAGGAAAGCAACTTCATGAGACTCTGATGAGCTCGCTTACACCCTGAGGCACAAGGACACATGAAAGAGAGCTGCCCTGCTGGTAAAGAAGTGCATGCCCACTTGTGAGCAATAATATGAGCACTTCTTGTTTCGGTGGGTAGCAAGTAACTATCATGGGAGATCCCCATTTCCGAAATATATGGCGGAGAATCGTGGGGTTGATCTCCCACTCATGGTTGTGAGAGAAGTCTCTGCTGAGACTGTCTGCCAGGACGTTGTCCTTGCTTGGGAGGTAGGTGGCTATCAATGTTATGTTTCTTGGTATGCACCATTCCCAGAGCTTCATTGCTTCTAGACATAACTGGTAAGATCATGCTCCCCCTTGTCGATTGATATAGTACATCATCGTGGTGTTGTCCATTACTATTTGGACCATTTTGTTCTGAATTACAGGCTGAAAGTGGGCACAAGCCTTGTGGACTGCCCTGAGTTCGAGGAGGTGGATGTGTTCATCCACCTCATATGTGTGCCATTGGCCTTGTACCACTCGTTTTCCAGGTGAGCTCCCCATCCTATCAGGGAGGAGTCTGAGGTGATTGTTTGTGTTGTAGGTGGTCACTGAAAGGGTATTGCGCTGCACACATTGTGGTGTAGTGTCCACCATGTAAGTGTGTCCTTTATTTTTTTTTGGCATGGAGAGCTGCCTGTTCAGGTAATGTGTGCATGGTCTGTATACTGTTCTGAGCCATGCCTGTAATGGTCTCATATGTAGTCGGGCATGTGGTACCACAAATATGTGACCTAGTAGCTGTAGGCCCTGCTGTGCTGTTATAGATGGGCTGGGCTGTACTACATTCACAAGGTCCCTGATAGCTGAGAACGTGTGTTCCGGTAACGATACTAAGGTCTTGTTGCAATCCCTATGACTTCCATGCTCTGTGTTGGGGTGAGGACGCCCTTTTCCCAGTTTATCTGTAAAACCAGGGATTCGAACAGTTCTCTGGTGGTCTCTACGGCTTTTTGTGTGTCGTGTGCTGTGGGCCTCTTAGAAGGCAATCGTCTTAGTATGGGAATATGTTTTTGGCCCCCTTCCTGAGGCGAGCTGCTATCACAGCAAGAACCTTTGAAAAGACTCTTGGGGCTGTTGAGAGTTCGAAGGGCAGCACTTTGTATTGGAAGTGTTGATCTTTTATGGTGAATCTCAGAAAACGTCTGTGGGATGGATGGATGGTTATATGAAAGTACACATCCTGGAGGTCAAGGGTGGACAGCCAGTCTCTCTTCTCTAAGGTAGGAATGATGGTGGCTAGGGTTACCATCTTGAATCATTGGTAATGAACAAAGCCGCTGAGTTTTTTGAAGATCCAGAATCGGTCTCCAACCCCCTGACTTCATGATGGTAAGGAAGTAGTGGGAGTAGAAACCCCTCCCTCTGTGCACTGTTGGGACCTCTTCTATTGCTCCTAATTGTAAGAGGTGTTGAGCTTCTTGTATGAGCACATGCTCGTGAAAGGGGTCCCTGAAGAGGGACAAGGAGGGGGGTTGTTGGTGGGGGGGTAGTGGTGAGTGAAGGGAACACAGTAGTATCTGGTCTGAATGATCTCCAGCACCCACTCATCTGTGGTGATGTTCTTCCATGCTGGATAAAATGCGGCTAGTCTGCTGCCAAATACTGTGCAAGACATAGATTGCTGCCTCAGAGATGTTGGTGCTGTCCGACCCTTGACCTGACCTTCAAAATGCTTGGCGAGATGTTGACAGTTGTTGCGCAGTTGCTTGGCCAAATGTTTGCCTGTGCCTGTTCTGTCTTGGTTGTTACCTACTGTTGTATTGCCTCGGTTGTTGGTTGAATGGTGTAGCTTTGTATCTATGTGCAAAGGATCTTCCTTGTCTCTTTCTATTCGTTGGTACATTTATTCCTAGGATCTTCGGTGTGGCTCGAGTCCTTTAGCGTACGCAGCGAGGAGTTGGTGGATATGGCGAAAAGTTTTGACCCTTCAAAAGGGAGATCCTCCACCATGGACTGGATCTCTTTTGGGAAGCTGGACTATTGGAGCTATGAAGCACGCCTCATTACAATGGCCAATGCTACGGACCCCGAGGCCATTTCTGCTGCATCGAGCTCCGCCTGCAGAGCTCTTCTAGAGATCAGTGCCCCTTCTTTCATGTTGGCCTTATACTGCTCCTTTTTATTGTCTGGAAGATCTCCAATAAAATTTCACAATTTATCGAAAATGTGGTGTGTGTACTTTGCTAGGAGTGCGGCGTAGTTGGCGATCCTGAGTTGCAGGCTAGCAGATGAATAGGCTCTTCTGTCCATCAGGTTCAGACACTTCCAGTCCTTATCGGAGGGTAATGTTTGTGTGGCCTGCTATTTGCCCTTTTGATTGACCGCCTCAACGACCAGCGAATTTGGGGCAGGGTGGGAGAATGGAAATTCTGTCCCCTGCAGGGTTACATAATACTTGCAGTCGGCCCTCTTCCTGGTAGGTGGAACTGTTGCAAGTGTCTGCCATAGTGTTTTGTTTTTGTTTTTTGGCCAGGTCCATGAGTGCTTCGTTCATTGGTATTGCCAGCCTGGTCTGTGGTGAGGCATGAAGGATGTTTGTTAGTTTGTGTTTCGTCTCAGGTGTATCTGAGATTTATATGTCCAATGTTTCTGTCACCCTTCTAAAGAGCCTTTGGAAGTCATTGCCTGCATTGGGTGATGAGGACATGATTGTGTCCTCAGGTGATATTGATGTGTGTTGTTCTTTAGGTGAGGAGTCGATTGTTCTGTCCCACACAGTGACGTTCACATCTTCCTCTTCCTCCAGGAAGATAAAGTGGTCAGATGACTGTGAGGGAGGAGGGTGAAGGTTAGGAACCCACGATATGCTGGGCTGCTGGGGTTGCTGTAGTCAATATGCTGCCCAAGGATCCCAATAGAGCCGGTTGGGCAGTATTGGTGATGGGAGCCATTGTGGCTGTTGCCAGTGCTGTAGAGGAGGCGGCTTGGGTGATGAGGCTCTAGAAGGGTATGCCTCTCTGGGGTCAGCTTCGTCATCTGTGAATTGAGAAATGGAGGCTGGTGAAGATAACAGGCTTCGTCTGGAGGTATTTGGGGTACTGTCTGTCCCAAACAGAAGCGTGCCTGGTGTTGATCTCACCCTCAGCTCTGCAGCAGAGGTAAATTGAGGCAATTGAGGTGGGGGAGGCAGAAGGAGTCCCTTTGTGTGCTATGCCACCAGTGTGAGTAATGGGGCAGCTCAGTGCCAGTGCTGATGCTGATGCTTTTTTTGGGGCCGAGTATCTCTTGTGCGCATTAACGCTTTTAGCTGGTACCAGCTCTTTAAGCGCTTGCCCTGCACCACATGGTGCCGATGAGGAGCGTGCTTTTGTCAGCACCACTGTCAGCTGTTTAAGTGCTGACAGTGCCTTCGGCACTCTTACATCCAGCTTAAGAGGGAAGGTCGCCTCTTCTCTTTGGGGTCCCCGCTCGTATGTGTGCTGAGCCCCTTCCCCTTCTGTTTGTCCTGTGGTTTGGCTGTGACTGGCACACAGAACAGAGGAGGCGATTGGCTGTGTGCGTGTCGGATGACCATTCCAATCGTCACATGCCAGCGCTCCGCGCACACAGCCAACCAGAGGGGCACTGCTACTAAAAAAATCTGCCGACCATGGGCACAGTGGCACTGGTGCACCTAAGGTGGAGCACCCAGAGGGACACTCCTCGAAGAAGAATATTGTGATCCTGAGAGACCCCGCAAATGCCGTGACTCATGAAGCCACACACTAGAACCTTGATGGCATGAAGGAGTGGTTCAACAACAAGCTGAACAAATGCAAAACGATTGTGGAGTGTGCTTTTGGCCATTTAAAGGCCTGTTGGCAATGGCTGCGTGGGAGGCTGGAGCTGGCTGATGACAACATTCCTATGCTTCTAGCCATAATGTACCCTCCATAATGTTTGTGAAGGGAAAGGTCAAAGCTTTACTCAGGGTTGGACCACTTGGGCTCAGTGCCTGGAGAAGAGGGTTTTTAGAGGGGCCCAGTGCAGAACTATAAGTATCAGGGATGCCGTGAAGCAGCGATTTGACACTGAAACCCAGTATTATTTGATGACATAGATGGGAATGCAGGGGTTGTTATGCCAGTAGCAGGTATAATAGGGTGTCACAAGGAGGAGGGGAAAAAATTGTTCTCTTTAGCCTCTGAGGCCAGGACAAGAAGCAATGGGCTTAAACTGCAGCAAGGGAGGTTTAGGTTGGAATTTAGGAAAAACTTTCTGACTGTCAAGGTGGTGAAACACTGGAATAAGTTGCCTAGGGAGGTTGTGGAGCAGGTTAGATAGACATTGTAACCCTAAAGAACAGGTTAGATAGACATCTATCAGGGATGGTCTAGACGGTGCTTGGTCCTGCCGTGAGAGCAGGAGACTAGACTCAGTGACCTCTTGAGGTCCCTTCCAGTTCTAGTGTTCTATGATTCTATGAGTGCTCAGAACAATGCATTGACTAGAAAAGTGGCTGTTGCTTTGGTTTATTATGCTTGCTTTCATTTAATGAAATAAAGATTGCTTTAAAAATAATTTATTAACAGCCAACAACCTGTGGATGGAGAGATACAGCATAACACATCTGCACATTGTGGGATAGAGGATGGGAGCCAGGGAGGCCCCAAAGTGTTCACAGATATGTATATGCCCAGGTATAAATATACAGCCTTGCTGTTTGGGCTAAACTGGATGGGAATTGAGAGCAGTGGGTACTGGTGGAAATCTGCAGGGCTAGGTGGTGAAAGGACTGCTGGGAAATGAAGCAGGTGCCATCTGGGGAAAGAGATGGTGGCCAAACTGTGTTGGTGTTGACATAGGAATGCATGGGAAAGAGTTTTGGGACACTGACTGCAGGGGAGAGCAGGTGCAGAGCTGTTCTGTCTACAGTGCTAGAAGTGCCTAAAGAGTGTCCATTTGGCACTCTATAATGTTTAAGAGCCATTCCATAGCATCATTCCAATACTCTGCAGTCACCTTCTGTTCCCTCCTCTTTATATCCTGCCTCTTCTCCAATTCTTTCTTTTTAGCAGCAGATTGCAGCATGACATCACGCAGCAGTTTCTCTTTAATTTTTGAAGCCACTTTCTAAGAGTGCACAGCCATTCAGCTGGTGATAACAAGGCAGGCTGGGACGTCCAAGTTACATCTGTAGACTAGTGCTTGTCTATGTCCCAAGGTGTGTTCAAGCTAAATTCATAAAATGTGCATTTTTATAGCATGAGAGGATCCCAAAGTGATGGTAGGTTCTTCTGCCATTTTAAACCAGCTGTTCTCTTCCCAGTGTTGTTGTGGTTTGAAGGAGATTATAGTCTCAACACTGGCATTATACTGCCTTTGACTTCATCTGTTCTCAGCTGGGTGAGAGGAGCACAATGCTTCTGCCAGGTGTTCTTTTCAAGATACTACACACCAAAGACTGGATTCTGCCCAGACTGGTTAACATCATGGTATTGGCACTGACTTCAGTGAAGTAACTCCTCACTCAGAGTGATTTAAGTTAGTTAAGAATTGGGTACTAAATTGCATTCTTGCAGTGATTCTGGAGATAACATTTTAAAACAGCAGATGATTTAAGATAGAGATATAAAATACCCTGAACCACCACCCTTTCTTCACTGAAAATTACTCCTATCTAGCATGGGAACAAGGATTCGGGGTTACAATGTATTGGAGCAGATCTTCATTTTGTGCAACTTCTCAAAGCTCCACCAGGACCAATGGAGCTGTGATAACTGACCCAACCCAAGGATCTTCCCACTGGATATTGCCACTATGAAAAAAGTGCTGTGTATGTACCAATTCTATGTCAATTATTTATGTGCTTGGTTTAACTAGATTCTTCTGTGGATAATTGGAAAATCCTTCCAGAATTAAAAATGATTCTGTTTAAAGCAGTGAAAAATTCATGAGAAAGCTGCCTATTTCCCAGAGGATAATTAAAGTAGTAACTTGAATCAAGTGCACACTGATACTGAAAAATAAACCAAAGTGTATATAAATACACACTACACTGGTGAGAGTGTAAATGGAGAATAAACACTTTGAAATTACACCACTGTAAAATGGTTCCAGGTGAGGTGAGAACAATGCCCACAAATGCACAGCATCCATGCAAAGATATGGTGGTATAGTCATGGCTGAACTCCCCCTTACGGAGAGCCAGAGGCAGCGGTATTGTACACCCAGTCCTGGAATGAGATGAGCATTTTAAACCTACTGCATATAGTCCAAACGCTGTCTCTTAATCTGACCTCTCTGGACACACACGACCCACCTCACCTCTGTTTTATCATACAGGAGTTATACCCTTTAATCCAGCTGCCTCAAGACCAGTGCTGACTCTCCAAGTCATCCCAAAAACTCCCTAGACCTAGTACTCAGGTTTACGGTTTACCCATTAGAGATGTTTTGACATATAAAACAGACAAACATCTAAACCAGATACACTTTACAAACAAAATTCAGGACTTGCAGATCTACCAAACCAAAAAAAAAAAAAAAAAAAACCAACACCCCCACAACTCTGCACACAAGCCCCCTCCCTTCTATTATTCTCACCAGGTCAAGAGCTAGTTTTTGGATTTTGATTTAGCATTTTTATTCAGGGTCCTGGGACTCATGTGCATCCTGCTACTTTTGCTTAGCTGACAACTTCCTGTTGTCAGCCAGAGTAGTTGGTCAAACTGAGTACAAACTATTAATATCACAGTGGACCAAGCAATAGGATAGCTCAACATAAAAATGTCAAACTGGCCTTATATATTTTCCATGCATTCAATCATGTATTGAATTTCTAACACCTTATCTAACTGTTCAGTACTGTTGATAACTATAGGGAATGGAAAGGTGAGTTTACATAGTGTGAACCTATTTCTACAGATGCATACTTTCTCTTAGTATATTAGCACTGATCATACAACAATTTTACTTATAAACATAAAATGTCAAAGCTACAGAATCTCTCACTTCCTCCCCCATACTCTAATAACATTTTAGTGCTACTGTCACTCCACCTTTATATGATCCTATACTGTACTGATACAACGAGGCTCTATTAACTGGGTTGTTTCTGTTGTGGGATTAAATAGAAGTCTTGTACTTCTGTTCCATTCCATAAAAGGACCTGGTACTGTTCAGACACGAGAAAGAGGCTTTACAGTATAGGATGTCTATTTATTTCCCTACTGAACCATGAAATAAGGTAATGTGGTGATGGAAAAAGCAGAAGCAGGAACATAATAGCACCTATACAAGTGGGTTTTCAAAAATGTATTTTAATGCTGTGGTGTTCTACCATTGGTATTGTGGCGGAGCACAGGCTGTACTTCCTGGTGGTTTTTTTGTGCTTCAGAGACACACAGTGACCCTGCCACTGCCTCTTGCTTTTCTCAGAGGCGAGGATACCCCACTTCATGAGCCACTTTCATCATCAGCCAGTCATTAGATTGGAGGACTGTCATAACCATGAGGGATGGGCAACAGCCTGGGGACTAAGGGGTTAACTGTACCTAGCCAGGTAGCAGTCAGCAAATAGAAATGCAGATAAGGTTTTGGGGTTGCTTTTGTGGGCCCTCACTTCTGCATTCATCATGCCCGAGTGGGGAATCAGCCTTGACATGGTGACAGAGCAGTGGGATCATTTTGAGAACCCAGGATTTTTAAAAGGACACAGGTTTTTCTTTTGAGTTGCAAGCTTTGCAGTTTTTTTCTCTTGTTTTTTTTCTCCCCCTTTTCTTTTGTTTTCTGTAGCTGCCTTGGGGAAAGGCACACAGAAGGTTAAGCTAAAGCCAGACAGTCCATCCCAACCAGTTTGTTTTGTTCTAGCTTTCAGGACAACTGGATAGCTAGACTAGAATGGGGCAGGGAAGGAGCCCAGTACATGCTTTTGTGGTCAGGCAAAGTAACCCCAGAGCAACCAACCCTTCCTAAGCAACACCCTGAGGTAGAACCAGCCTCAGATCAAGGCAAGATGTCCAGCTCCAGGGAAGATTCACACCCAAGGAAGGGAGACAGAAGTATGTCCCTGTGAGTCCAGGGGGAAGTGACCTTGAGGGGGCAGGAGCAACGGTTAGCAGCCCTCCTCTCCCCTCACCACTGCCTTTTGTGTGGGAAAATGCCATTAAGGCAGACAGACCTCTAAACTGAGAAAGAGATGGAGTTTCTCCTACGGATGGAGGACAAGTGCGCCCAATGAGAGCACACCCAACGAGAAGCCGAGAAGAAGCGCGACCAACAAGAACATCTGGAGAGGCTAGCGGCAATAAAGGCAGAGACCAGATGAATGGAAGTGGAAGCACAGGCAAGGATAGCAGAAATAAAGGCAGAGACGAGGCGAATGGGAGCAAAAGCACCAACTTCACCAACTAACCATCCTGCTCCCACGAATGCTGCAGTCACTGTTCAACATCCCAAGGAACTCCAGACCCAGAGAGTGAAAGAACAACAGAGACTCATGTATGGATGCAACTCCTCTGTGTTACCTGTAGTTAACAGGGAGGTTTGTGAAGGGGGTGAGTGTGATTCTGGGCAGCTGTCTGTGGCTAGTCAGTCCTATTGGGACCAATGGGAAAGTTTCTCTAAGTCGGTGTTTCCCAATTTTATTTGGCCACGGAACCCTTTTAAACTCAAAAGAATTTTGCGGAACCCCTAATAACAGTCATATATAACAGGTGATCACACCACTGACTGATTGCGTGCGCAGCGCTGAGTAGTGACATCATCGTCCCCACTTTCTGGCTCAGCTGGCATTACACAGGGACACTTATCCTGGCAAACACAAATGAAAATTGTTTTCAATAGAATTCATAAATTCTTAAATATTATTTTTTGAAATCATAAAATGTTATTGTCATTGGAATTTTCTCACGGAACCCTTATTTTCACCTCGTGGAACCCTAGGGTTCCACGGATCCCCATTTGGGAAACACTGCTCTAAGTGTTTGCCTGAGGGAGATAGCAGTGTGTCAGTGAAAGAAGCTGCCTCAGCAGCCAGGTGTGGGAGTGTGGCAGCAGTAGCAGTATGCCTGTGGGGGAAGGGTTTCTTCCCAGTTCTTTGTCTGTGGGAGGTGCCTGTCAGCCTGGGATGGCTGAGGAGAGTGCTGTGGGTCCAGATTTAGTTCTGGGAACAGCTGAAGCCCAGAAAGGGGAGGTCCATGGCAACATTTTGTTTTCATGGCTAAAAGCCAAGATGCCTACCCTATGGGGAATAAGGATACATACATTATATCAGTGTTAATTGGATTTCAGACCATTGCCAAAGCTGGCATGGATAAATTTAATTTCTTTAGCTCTGAGCAAGGTCATTGCTGTACTCACTAATGGGTGTTGGGTCCATATTTTGTGCAAAAGGGTCCATATAAGGTTTCAAATGAAAGCTTGTACTCTGCTGATTCTATGTATGATACTTGTGTACTTGTGTGATTTTTGTATATGAAGTTATGGAATGAACTCTATTCTTGTATTTTAAATGTTTTTGTCTGGAAGGAAGGAATGGGCCTGGATTGCCTCCTGTAAGGGATGGTTATTCAGTGAATGGCTGTGCTAAATAGCTTTGCCTAATGAACAATGACTCTCAGAGTGGCCCATACACACATGAGGAATGAGTCTGGGAGCTTGCAGATCAACCAGTGCTTGGGACTGCTTGCATGTGGAACAAAAACAGGCCATTTGAGCATGTGACCAGCTCCAAATGGAAGACTCAAGGAACATCAAAGGGCCCTTCAAGGCTGACACTAAAAGCTGTTAAGCTAGCAGTCTGTGCTATCTTTGCTAGGAGCTCGTAAACTCGGTGATTGTTAATGAGAACATGTCATACATCAATCTCAACATATTCTTTCTTTTATTAATATACCTTTAGATTTTAGATTCTAAAGGATTGGCCCAGTGTGCTCTTGTGGGTAAGATCTAAAGTGAAAATTGGCCTGGAACTGTGGCTGAGTCCTTTGGACCAGTCCTTAGGAGTTGGTGAGTGTGGGTTTTATAACCTCTCTCCTGTGAGAGAGACCTGGGTCTGATGGTGGCACAGGGAAGCTGGGGTGCCTGAGGGGTTTTGCTCATGAAGCTTCCTGCTGGCCAGGTTGGCAGCTGAAGTGCTCTGTGTAATTGGTGGGGTGCCTTGGGAAAGGTCCCCAGTTGAGGGCAGTAAATAGCCCTGGTTTTGAGCAATTTGCCCTGAGCTGACGCCCTCAGCTGACGCCCTCAGCAGTGCCAAGACCCGGCCTGGTATATGACAGTGGTGTATTCAGCTGAATGCACAGAACCTGGTCAATTGACCGTGGGATCAGGACCCCACGGTATTCTAAATTTGATTTTAAAACAGAGTTTGGTTGGTTAAAGGGGCAGTTGTAATGAGTCAACAACAGCATGAAGGCCTTGGCAAAAAGGCTCTGCAAAAGTAATACTCTAAAAGAAATTTACTTGGGATTCTCTCTGAATATAAGTTATAGTACTCCACAGATGTGGAAGGGGTTGTTTGAGTCTCACGTATTCACTAGGAATGTAAAGTGTGCACATTTTTATTAACTATATTTTATCCCAGACCTCCAAGATGAAATCACAGCCAGTGGGGCCAGAAGTTGTCCAGCATCGTCTGTGATTTGGGGTGCGTGTCATAACTATGAGGGATGGGCAGCAGCCTGGGGACTAAGGAGTTAACTGTACCAAGCCAGGTAGCAATCAGCCAATAGAAATCCAGAAAAGGTTTTGGGGTTGCTTTTGCGGGGCCCCACTTCTGCATTCATTGTGCCAGAGTGGGGAATCAGCCTTGACAAGGACAAACTCCTCCATAGTCCAAGGGTCCTTTTCCCCTGTGGGCAGCCCACCGGGCAGGGGTGGGAGGAAGGAAACCAGTCCCACCCACTTGCTCCAGGTTCTGGCCCAGGGCCCCATGTGGCAGCTACTAGTAGGGGGCTCTTGCCCTTATCCCCACAGAATAGCAGCCCCTCCCTGGGCCACTTCCCCAACCACTCCCTCGGTACCTCCTCCCTGGTGTCGGAGGAAAAACCCCTCCTGCTTGCAGCCTTAAGTTTTTGCCTCTACCCATAGTTTCCTCTTCTCCAGTCCATCCCTCTTCTTCCCCTGCATTGCTGAAGGGGAAGGCTTTTTTTTTGTAGGTCCATAGGCTTTAACTGGTGGCAGGTATTCCACTGCGCTGCACTCCAGCCTGGCTCCTAATGAGTTTCAGGTGCCTACCTGATCTGATGACTGAGCAGCAGTCTCTGGCAGCCTGTTCAGGAAACAAACCCACACACCCAACTGTTCCTGTATCTGCCCTCCACCAAACTCCCGCAGCCCACTGCCTTAAGTCTGTCACAGTATGTAAATAGCATAAACATCAAGACTGCTAATGAAATCTTCAGTAGTATTTATATGTACTTATTAGAAATAACAAAAAATTAAAATTCTGCAAATATTTACGTTCTTGAGACCACTAAATGATTGTGGAAAAGAAAACTTTGCATCCCTAGCTTAAACTGATGCTGAAGAAAAAGCACTTCTTAGGGTATGTCTACACTGCAATACTATTTCGAAATAACTAGTGCTATTCCAAAATAACTTAGTCCATGTCTACACAGCAGGCAGTCATTTTGAAATAGTGTCAAAATACTGTCAAGATGGAGGACTTCTTACTCCGACTCCTGTAACCCTCATTGTATGAGGAATAAGGGAAGTCGGAGGAAGAGTGTTCTATTTCGAAATAAGTGCTGTGTAAACATTCCCAATTTCAAAATAAGCTACGCAATTGACGTAGCTCAATTTGCGTGGCTTATTTTGTTGTTCCCAAGGATGACTGTCTCTGCCCAAGCCTAATGTAAACTGTGCCTGTGAGATGGTGCCCACTCTTGAATCATTAGCCTGCAGTACACTGGATTTTAGGATGTTGTACTTGCTGACCTGTGGACTGGCTCTTTGAGACTCTATACAAGGAGAGATCTCCTCTAAGATTCCAGCTATTCCACATCAATGGATATGGGGGTTGAAATTAAATGCCCTTCCCCCCCTGGCATTATTGTGTTATACTAGTATTCTCCACTTTGTAAAACAGTTGCCCCGGGGCCAGGCGATTCAAAAGGATCCAAAACTCCCAGCCAGGGACAATGCCAGATGAAGCCCCAGGGCTGGGAGTGCTCTGGGTGGCTGTCAGCACTGGAGATGGCCTTGCACAGCACACTCTAGGCAACACTGAGGGCTGGCTGCCCTCAGCCCCACCCTTTTTTGTCTGAGCCCCTGCCCCTTCCAGAGGTAAGGAGCCAGCCCCCCTCCCTCACCTCCATGCCCAGGAGCCCAGCAAGTCTGTTGGCTCCCTTGCACACCTCTTCTGCTGTGACAATCACATCTGCTGAGGGGATGTCAATCCTTAAAAAGAGGGACAGAGCATGAGTAAATCCAACACTGACTTTCCCTTTGAGTACACTTCTCCCTTGTAAATGCAATGTTGCCATATTTCTATTAAAGTATAGCATACAGTTCATTCATGTGGCTTGTTAGGAGTTGTAGAACTTGAGGACCATGGCTAACTGCCATTCTGTTAGATTTCCCCTCTTTCACAAGTTCTGGTATTGATGGTGAAAACTTGTGCATCTCTCTTCAGTTTATTTCATATCCTGCAAAAAGCTTTTGCTGCAATTGTAGTTCCACTATCCAACTGAATAGCCATTCTGAGCAGCTTAAATTCCCAAAGATATTCCTATCTTATGAAATAGTAGTTCCTATATTATCAATGGCATAACCTTGTAACTCCAAGTCACTGGACTTACAGCAAACTATTTAGTAAACAGCTATTAATTAACATCTCCATCTCTGGAGATATTTAAGAGCAGGTTAGATAGGCATATATCTGGGATGGTACTGGGTCCTGCCGTGAGGGCAGGGGACTGGACTCGATGACCTCTCAAGGTCCCTAGGATTCTATGACAAACTCTATGAAACTAAAAAGCATATCACTTAGAACAATATCCATAAGTCAAATATTACACATTTACAAATATTACATCAATCTTAGGTAGAATGGAGGATAATGCAAGAATAGGTACTTTAATAGGGCATGTGTCAAACCTGAGGGCAACTCCAGGGTGTATTTAACAATCCAATCATTGGATTTAGACACTAATAAGTAGGTGAACCTAGTGATTTGTCCTCTTGTGCACTGTTGATTTCAGTTGCCATTGTCACACTGAAATTCACACTTATCAATGGCTGATGTGAATGTTGCATTAATCTGATCTACAATTTCTGAATGCACAGGATCAACAAAATCTGACCAGCAGACTCCTCCTCTTGCCTTTTGTTTTTCTTCCTTTTCCAAGTCCACTTTTGATTATTATTGTGTGTCAGATTCCTCTGGAACAGTCAACAAGTCATACAAGGGCTTTGCTATTTGGGAAAATTCTTGAATGTATCTTCTATAGTAAAGAGGAAACCTAGCAGCTAGAGACATACTCTACAAAAGCACAAACCACCTGTGAAATATGGTCACTCCTGCCCCAGAAAGTGAACCAGTGTTAAAGAAATACTTTAAAAACAACAAGACAGATTGGGAACTCCAAACAAAAAGGTAAAATGCTGCCTGCATTAAGGTGGGGCAACACAAATCTGGTTTTACAGTATTAGTAAGCATTGGAAGGAGCATGATAAGAATGTGTTCAGAAACATGTGCTTGCAAGGCATACCATGCCCAAAGTACATTCCTTTGGCAGAATAGTAACTAGTTAGCCTGGAAGCATGACTCACTGGCATGTATGTGCGTCAGGTGTATATCACAAAGCATCTTGATTAACTTACTTCCTGCCCGATATGCTTTGAGGACAACATTCAAAATGCATACGCAGCACGGGAAGAGCATTCTTAGGCCCTGAGTAAAATAAATATGTTCAGCCATGAATGCAAAAGGAAGTTATAAACAAACTCAGCAATTCTAGTTCTTCTTTATCCCAGCAGCACTTGCACTGCATTATTTCTTATCAGTTATTTGCTGCAACCTGCATTTACTGTTTCATTAAATACAGCTGTGCCAATTCACTGACTGTACTATCACCAGAAAGAGGTTGGGTCATAGCTCTAACCCAACAGAGTTTCAGGTTCTACTTCATCAGTCTCCAATATATACTATTTTCTATCAGGAGCACTCAAAAATATGGCAGGACCACTGTCCAGCCACATGAAGGTAAAGACAATGGATATCAGTATATGAGAGATGACCTCAAACTGCGGAAATAGCTTTTGGGTCCATACAGCCCAGGGCATTCAAATCAAAGCATCATGGGGCATTAGTTCCAGTCCTATCTCCCCCACCTTCCCACAAACCTCAGCATCAGAAGGTGAAGAGGTGCTCTGTGGTATAGCTGCCCAGAGGGCATTGCTCCAAATGTTGCTGCAAGTGTAGTCACACTACTGCACTGGCAGTTGACAGTGTGAACACAAAAAAGTAGTTTCCTTGCAGCAGAGCTGTAATTGCTAGTGCTTTACATTTGTAAAGCTTCTCTCATTTTGGTGAATGGAAAAAGTTAATGCTTAGCACCTCCTCTGGATCAGGCCATTATTGCTAACACTATCTGAAATGTACTATAATAATAATAGATAATGGTATTGTCTAAGTTCATATAGCACCTTTCAATCTACTACAGTGTAAAGAGTTTGACTGGTGAGAGTTTCACACTGAAGGGTAAATAACATTATTCTCATAGGTTCTCTCTCACTAGAGTTCAGCTATAGCTCTGAGCTGGATGCAAATGGAAAGCAATGCTTTTTACTTCTGAGCACTTGACACTATCTTACGTTGGGCTTTAATGTTACCTCTATGGGCCAAAAGCTGAGTCTTGGGCTAAGTCTAAGACCGCCAATTGAATGACAAAAGTTTTGTCATTCACAGATACTTAAAAACCTGAAAAACAAAGTTTTGCTGCAGCAAGTAGCAGTATAAACAGCTTGTTGTCACCAGGAGCACGTTCTTGTTCAACGTGAACTCCTCTTGTAAGTAAGGATGTAATAGTGTAGTCAATTAACCGATTAACTGCTATAGACTACACGCATTTCTCCCCCACACACACCTGTAAATGTTTTAGCAGGCTGCTCAGTCCTGGCTCATGCAGGGTCTGGGACCTAACCCCTGCTGCTCTCTGCATTTAAAGTGTATGAGGGGCTGGGTGGGCAGGCAGCTCGGTTCAGTTCCAGCTCATGCTGGGTCCAGGAGTTCAGAACCCCCGCCCCCCAGAAATGGGCTGCCAGTCCACAAAGGGAGCTGGTTTTTTTTAAACTGGCTCCCCTCGCAGACCAGCTCCCGCCTGGCATCCTGCACTCCAGTGCGGAGTGGCAGGGGGCTCCTCAGAAGTGAGGCCAAAGTACTCAGGCTGCTGGTCTCCTCCCTGGGGACTACAGAATAGTCAACTAACCAATAAGAATTCATGAGGTTACTCGACTATTCAATTAACTGATATTTACCATCCTTATTTGTAAGTGGAAGTATTTTGTCGGCACAAGTACTGACAAATATCATTTATGCTGTCTGACTATGAGTGAGATGGCCTGTTGATATGATCATGTCACTGACTTAAGGTAGATCTACACTACCAAGTTGACATGAGTTTTGTTGATGACACTCAAAAGTCAACAAAACAAAAATTGACAGAGGGCGTTCACACTTGCTCCCCCTGTGGACAGATCATGTCCACACTGGGGGCACTATTATTGACAATATGAGCAATGTACTATGGGTATGTATCCCACAGTGCTGTGTTGGGGAAAGGCAGAATTGATACCTGTGTATCTTGGGATTCCCCCTCCATTCTCCCATAGCCTTTTCAGCTGCTGGGAATGGCATCACAAATAGCTATCTGAGGTCTCAATGCTGAGGAACATCCCTCCCCCTGCAGCAGCAGTCTGCCTGCCCCGGTGTTCCTAATGTGGGGAAGAACGGGAGCAGTCCAATTATTTGCTTTTTGTTTGTTCCCCCCCCCAAAAAAAAGCAGGGTCAGTGGAGATCAAAGCTGAGCAGAGCCATTAGGACAGGCCTTGTGGAATACTGGCAGAAGCCAGTTTTGTCGATAAAAAACAGTCGTCTACACTGGCTCTGTCAATAAAGAGAAAGGAAAAGAAAAGCCTCTTGTAGGGATGAAAGCTTTTTGTTGCTGAAACTGGGCATTTTTCCCCAACAAAAGTCCAACTGCAGTGTGTATTCTCAGTGTTTTGTCATCAAAAGGCAGGTTTTAGCAACAAAAATTTAAAATCTAGAAAAAGCCCAAGTCATGATGCGCTGGGTGTTTCAAATATGCTAGGTGTTTGTTAGCTTCCAGCTTTGATCTAGTGCTCTTAATCCTGCATGACATCCTAGCTGTGACCTTTAACCTAACAGTAAGAGACACTCCCAGTTACGTGCAGAATTGCTCTGGAACAGAAAGATTCACATCTTGATTATCTAAACCCCTTTTTGCTGGCAAAACCCCAAGAGCTTTCACATTGCAGCCCAACAAAAGTCACAATGAGCAACCAGTTGTGGCAACAACAACAACAACAAAAAACTTCCATCTCTGAGGGTGCGTCTACACTGCAGGGCTTAGCTCAATTTGCGTAGCTTATTTTGAGTTATGTCAATTGAGTATCTTATTTTGAAATAGCTCATTTCAAAATAGGGAGTGTCTACACAGCACTTATTTCGAAATAGAGCACTCTTCCTCCAACGTCCCTTATTCCTCGTACAGTGAGGTTTACAAGAGTCAGAGTAAGAAGTCCTCCAGCTTGACAGTACTTTGACACTATTTTGAAATAACTTAGTCCGCGTCTACACAGCGGGCAGTTATTTCGGGAATAGCGCTAGTTATTTCAAAATAATGTTGTTGTGTAGACATACCCTGGGAGAGACTTGTCTCTCCCCTTCCCTTTACTGTTGACCATCATATAGTGTGTACTACAGGAGGTTGTGTGTCAAGTTTATTGAACTCCAGCATGTTTCCTGTAATGTCTGATTGGCCACTCTGTCCAGTGCTTTGAACTCTGTTGTTCTGCAGCCATGTAAACAGATGCACTCCTCCCACCTGCAAACCCTGGGAACTTTAAGATCCATTTCCTGTTGCCTAGCTCATTGTGTAGTGTTCCTCATGGCATCTGCTCAGGGAAATAGGGGTGGCTTTTGCTCAAAATGCTTTCCTGCCTGAAACACCCCAGAGTTTTGGATCTTATTGTGTGGGATGAAGAATTGCTGCAATCACAGCTGCAAGTGACTGTAGGGACTGGGACACATACGGTCACATTTCTCAAGTCCTTTGAGTCACCCTACAATGCAGAGCCAAGATAAAGGATTTCTGGCAGGCGTACCAGAAGGCAAAGGAGACAAACAACCAGTCTGATGCTACACCCAAAACATGCCATTTTTATAAAGAACTGGACACAATCCTGGGTGGGGATCCCATGTCCACAGCCAAGGAGCGGATGGATACTTCCCATAGCACAGTCTCAGAAACAGGAGTTAACCCAGCGGCATAAGTTCATTGATGAAGAGGTGGACGCAGATGGGGAATTGGGGCTCAATCCATTGACAACCTGTGCACCAGCCAGCAAGGAATATTTCTCAAGTTTGAGGACTCTCAGCAACCAGACATGGAGCATAAAAAGCAAGGGGAGAGATGCAGGGTAAGTCACTATGGAGGTGGGTAGTGGCCATGAAGGGTGGTAAGTCACTCTAGTGCAGCCACGGGAGTGGGAGCAGCAGAGGCGCAAGGCTGTGTATTGCACTGGCGTGGGGGTGGAGTGAGCTGTATTTCTGTGAGCTAGCTAAGCCCTGCCTCAGTCTGCATTATGTCCAAACAGAGCATCAATATACGCAGAGATAGCCATAGAATCTTGCTGGGAGAAGGTGATGAAGCTTTTCCTGATGCTCTTATTCATTTTCTTATGGAGATTCCATGGCAAGGCTGCCAGTTCCCCACCACTGTGGTACGATACTCTCCCAAGCCATTCTTCAAACTGTGCTGCCGGGACCAAGGTAGCACAGTTTGGTTGCATAAGGAGCACCCCCACTCGCATCCAGAACTGGAGCCCAAGTTTGCCTGTTAACCTTCAGCAGGGCTAGGTCAGCCAGAGTAATAGCAGCCTGTGGACAAGTGAAGGATTATTACAAATTGTTTCCATGTACATAAGCTGCACACATGCAGACTGTACTTTCTGGAGCCCCATGTCCAACCCTCCTTTCCCCACTTTCCCCACCACCACCTTTAAACTCACCATAATCAGAGTGTCTGGAGAAGCCTGTTTGCGCCTCTAGGGTAACAAGAAAAGCATCCAGTTTTGTTCAGAGACGTGCATGTTAGTGAAATGTTCCTGACAAAGATTGTAACAGTACAGTGACTCCATTGTTAATCGTTACTTTCCCAGACCAGACCTTGAGAAGTCAGGCACATAAACTCAGTCAATTAAGGAAAAAGCCTCAGAGGACAAGGCAGGATCTGATCAAGGATGTGCTGCAGTATTCAATGTCTCAAACAGAGAAAAGGAAGCAAAGAAGAGCTAGGGAGATGCAAGTCAGAACAGAAGCTGAGCGCATGCTAATGCTCATGGAAGACCAAAATGTGATGCTGATGTCTTATCAAAATGCAGAGTGAACAGAACCAAAAAAGGCCTCCCTGTCAGCACATGCAGAATACTTTTTACAGCAACCCTCCCTCTATACCCCCACACTCATTTTCATTATGAGGTAATTTTCTTCCCCAGCACACTCCACTCCCTGTGAAACCAGCTGTGACTGACAGCTGGACATTAACAGCATTGTGAACTTTTCCAGTATCCCTGACCATCCCTTACCACCAAGCATCCTGATTGAAAACATCAATAAAAACAAATTTGACTCAGGTTCCAGGAATTTATTTTGTGTGACAACCCACACCAATCACTCTGGCCCCCGTTGAAGCCTGTAATATCCCTTGGTTTCATGGGAATGACTCACTCAGAATGAGTAGTGGAATGAGGCCGGGAAGCAACCCCAACACACAGAAATATCAGTGCCCCTCTGTCAAAAGCGGTTCCCCAATATTAATGGCTACCCTCTGACACCATGAGTGTCTGGCTGTTCAAACTGTGCACCCAGATGCTGTCCCTCAGTGTTCCACCCACGGGCATACACTTCACCCTTATTCTCACACAAGTTATGTAATCAACAGCAGCCATCACTTTGGGGATATGATCCTCCAAAGGCCCAGCCCACCATAGAGACACTTCCATCTCCCTTTCAATCTGCTCAAGGCCCTCTCAGCAACCATGTGGTATCAGTTTAACCTGTTGCACTGCTTCTTACTGCTGTCCAGATGCCCCATGGAAAGCTTCATGAGACAAGGTTGTAAGGGGTAACCTGGGTTACCTAGGATCACTATGGGCATTTCCACATCCTCTACTGTAATTTTCTGGTCTGGAAAGAAAGTCCCAGCCCCGCAGCTTTCTATAATATATAGGGCACTGTTCTGGAAGGTACGTGAATTAGACCATCCCGCATGCGTCTCTGTGAAATGCCCACGGTGATCCACAAGTGCCTGAAGCACTATGGAGAAGTACCCCTTCCGATAGATGTATTCTGAGGCAAGGTGGGTGGTGCTATAATGGGAATGTGTTCCCTCAATTGCCCCATCACAGTCTGGAGAGCCCATTTGAGCAAAGCCAGCCACAATGTCCCTCACATTTCCCAGAGTCACAGTCCTCAACAGCAAAATGTTATTTATTGCCCCACACACTTGCATAAGTGCTGCCCCAATGGTAGACTTCCCCACTCCAAATTGATTTGCAACTGAACAGGAGCAATCATGAGTCACCAGCTTCCACAAAGCAATAGCCACATGTTTCTCTATCAAAAGAGCAGCTCTCATTTGGGCATCCTTGCACTGCAGTGCTGAATTAGCTCCTGAACATAGCTCCAGAAAAGTTGCTTTATGCATTTGAAAGTTCTGTAGCTATAAGTCTTCATCCTACACCTGCATGACAATGTAATTCCACCATTCAGTGCTGGTTTTCCTAGTCCGAAAGCGATGCTGTACTATACGCAGCTGCTCTGTGGCAGCCCAATGCAATGCCAGTTCGGTGCTGTCCCTGTCACTTACATTGTCGTCCACATCCGAATCTTCTTTCTCTGCTATTAAATGCATAAGTAGCTCTGCTGATATGCATGATGTCCTAAGCATATTGAACACAGCATAGGAGAGAAGTCTGGGATCCATGATTTCTCACAGCAGATGCTGTAGTTTGCAGCAAGGACTGGCAAAAGTAAGCCAGAAGCCCCAGAAGGGCTGGGAAGCAAAGAGGTGGCTGAACAGGACATTTTTCACATTCCCAAAATATCTAGCACTATTTTGTGCATTCCCACACTGACTGAAGGTGATGCCAGGCATTGTGGGATGCAAATCCATATTGCTTTGCTCTTTCTGTTGATAGGGGAACTAAAAATGTGGCCATGATATGTCAGAGGGTGGCAGTGCAAAGATGATTTGTCAACATTCTTTAGTGACTTTATAAATGTTGTTAGAGATAAAAACTGCTCCCCCAGTAAAAAAGTTTGGCCAGGCTGCTTTCGCTGTAGTGGGCTGCAGTACTCCTTGGGAGAAACCGGCCGCACCCTTCCTGCGTACCATTGCCTTTAGAAAAAGGGAAGGTGTGAAAAGGGGAAAATAGCCTCAGACTCTCCCACCCGTCACCTTGGCGTGAGAACTGCAGGGCTTACCTGGTCGCATGAAACCTGCACAGTTTAAACCCCTGGGACACAGACCCCCCCACTTGGTGACCATTGGGGCCATATATGGTAATATGCAGGTGCGGGAAAGCGATGTGCAGATTTGAGGATGAATACCCATCGCACAGTTCGCTCTAGGAAGTCTTCGCAACACACGTACCACTGTGCATGTGCCTTCCCACATACTTCAAAGCGCTGCCGGCCTGATCCACCGCCCAGCCACCTCCCCCGACTCTCGGGCGTAACCAAGGCCTTCGCAACCGAACCGATATCTTTGTAATGTTCCGTGTGCTGTGTAAGTTGGTATGTATGATTTGATTCTCTTAGTTGTATAAGCTTAGTGTTGTAGTTTTTGGTAGTACATAGATTTTATGGTTATTATTGTTATTAATTAGTGTAGCTGGATATTTTTAGAATAGAGACTATTCCCCTTGCCATTCCCATCTTTATATCTCTGACACGTTTAACTAGAAATCGTGGAATAAATATAATAAATACTGTAAATTCATTATTAACACAGTCTATTAAAAATCTTAGAATAAATACTATAAATTCATCACTGTCATAAATAAATATCCTTTATTTGCTAAAACTGTCCACCTGGTTCTGTCCTCCCCCCCTTGGGTATGCATCATCGGACCTGTGGTTCTCGCGACAAATGTCAACAGGACTTTCGTCATCAAGTCTTTCTAGAGTAGATATAGCCTATGTGGGATTTTGCTGTCACAGGCTCTTACAAGTGTCCACTCATACTTCCCCTGCCAATTATCCAGCTTCTGAACCCTTCACTATCAGAATTAACTACTCATAAGTTTTCACTGACTCTGATCTTTCTGTGGCATCTCAGTCTGACCATCTTCTACTTTGTCTGGATGCTTTCTCTAATGGATTTGTAAACCCCATTCATCCTATCTCAAGGCAGATACACACTGAGAAATACTGAGGCTATGTCTACATAGCAGCATTATTTCAAAACAACATAGTCCGTCTATGCATCTATTTCAACAAAATGTTCAGCTGGAGGACTTCTTACTCCGACTCCTGTAACTCTCATTTTATAAGGAGTAAGGGAAGTCTGAGGAAGAGCACTCTCTCGGACTTCCTGCTGTGTAGACAGTGCCAAAAGCCAAAATAAGCTATTTTGTCTTGAGCTACATCAATTGAGTAGCTTAAGTTGCATAGCTTATTTCAGATTTATCCCTGCGGTGTACATGTGCCCTCAGTGTGAATGTAAAAAACTCTTTTGCAATCGTGGTCACAAAAAAAGCAGCACCCCAGTGGTGACTGGGAGCTCTACTACTTCCATACGAAACATTGCACTAACAAACAGAGCCAGTGGTTTACCTGCCCCATTCACAGCCCTACTCTTCAGTTTATTTTCCCCCGGCCCCCTCATTCACATGTAGCACTTTTCTTCCAGCAGAGCAGGGATATCATCAACACCACTCCTTAACTGGTTGGAGTAGTCACCTTTGTACAAGCCAGGCAGTACCTATTCTCTCCCTCCCCCCTCAGAGACCAAGCACACTATAGGTATGTCTACACAGCAGTGCTATTTCAGAATAACGGACATTATTACAAACTAACATAGTCCACGTCTACACTACAAGCAGTTATTTTGACATGTTAAAATAATGTTGGGCTGAAGGATTTTAGTCCAACCCCTTACTCCTTATAAAATGAGGCTTACAGGAAAGTCAGAGGAAGAATGCTCTCTCAGACTTCCTGCTGTGAAGACAGCCCAAAGCTGAAATAAGCTATTTCGACTTAAGCTATGCAATTGGCATAGCTTAAGTTGCGTAGCTTATTTCAGCTTTAGCCCCACTGTGTAGATGTGCCCCATGTCACTACACTACACTACACATTATTTAAAGCAACTCTGAACCAGGCAATGAATAAATAGCTCAGAGATAATGAGATGGGGTAATGGGATAATGAGCATTTTGCCTCTGGTTCATTGGTTTTCTTCCAGGCTGGTGGATAATTGTAACTAAAAGTCTGTGTAAGAGGCAGTTATTTGGTGGTCTACGTATGTTACACAAGCTAGTGGTTCCACTCCAGTTCTTAGCGTGCATGATGCAGGTGTCAACCTCACAAGGCGCACTTGGTTGTCACTCGGCAGAAAGGCAAGAGACTGAGTCATCAGTGAGGCTGAAAAATATTCTCAACCCTACAGGAGTTAGTTTACAGAACAAGAGAACTTTGGTGGATAGCATGGGCAAACGTATACCACTGCTGTCCATGTCAAACCTATTTTGTGGATAAACAGAAGATTCAGCTGCCCAGTCTCATCCAGCACCTTTCAGAGCACTAGATTCAGTTTAAGGAGGACAGTAAGAATGCATTTTTACAAAGAAATCATTATAGAAGCATAGTTCAACTGGCTAGGAAACAAGAAGGTATTTGATGGTTCTATCTATATCAGGGGGTCAGCAATCTTTTCAAACCAAAGAGCCAAACAACATCAAAATTCAGAACAAGCAATCAAATGAAAGCTGTATACGAATGCACATTTGCATAACTGAAAAAAAATACAATATTGATAATTGACATGCTGATTAATAATAGCATAAATAGTTATTAGGTGTGGAAAAGATTTTTTTTCTGATTAGGTACTTAACAGTGGACTCATAATTGACTTGCAAGACATTTTTACTGAAGGCAAGCCCCCCCATGCAGGAATTTGGGGGGGGGGGGAGAGGAAGGGGAGAGTGCTGTTTTTTGTAAATGTGGGCTGCAGTTTTTTTAAATAAAGGAATTCAAAATAGTCATGCAATGAGTGTGCATAAGAGAGGTCAATGAAAAATTTCAGTGGAAACAGAGATTAGAAAAATGATTTTGTTATTCTCACACACAGACACACACACTGCAGGCCAGGATGATCTTTCTCTCACACACCGATGAACTCTGCCTTCCTGGGGCACCCCACATGCTGAGGGCTGGCAGGCAGCAGGGATCTGGCTGAACTGGGGTAGAACCCAGGTGTCCCTCATTGGTTTAAAGCCCTAACTCTCCACTCCTTCTCGCAGAGGAGCCAGGCATCCGACAGCCCAAGCAGGGTTTGTTTCCCTGGCAGGGCAGTAAGTGACAGTCAGGCCTGTTTTTTGGCAGCCCATGACTCCTGGACACCTATTTATCCCCCCACTCGCATCCTCCCCTCCCCTACCTCCCCCGACTCATAGCACTGCCCCAGGAACTGGCTCGTGGAGCCAGCACACCAGAGCCCAGTTCTACACCAAACTCACCTCAATGTGGCCAGCTGCTGTGCAGCGGCTTAGGAGGCTGTGGTGTACTCCAGCCCTGCCCCTGCATGGGCCTCGCCGCCGCCACCCCTCTTCCCCCACGGGTCCTGCTGTGGGTCCTATTGCTGCCCTCCCCCACTTCCGCTGCAGGCCTCACCACTAGACCCTTGGAGCAGCTCTGCATAAAACATGGGCAGCCACCACTGGCGCTACAGTGAGCTACTGTGTAGCAGCTCAGGGGGCCAGGATGTATCCCAGTCCCGGCCAGCTCCCCACCACAAGCCTGACCCAGAGCAGCTCTCTAGAAAATACCAGCAGTCCCCCCACCCCCCGCTTCTTTCTCCTCCTCCCCCATCAGCCCACCAGCAGCAGCAGCTTACCTTCAAAGTGCAAGAAAGGTGAGTGCTGCCATTGAGAAGGTGGGCAGAACTACAATTCTTTGTGCCCCCCTTCCCCAGGCATGCAACCAGTGAAAGAGCCATAGTTAGATCGCTCGCAAGTCATATTTGGCTTGCGAGCCATAGGTTGCCAACCCCTAATCTATATAGGGTTTGTGCATGTCTGTCTCTCCCCAATTCCTTTTCCCACACTTCTGATAGTGTCAGACACAAGTATTTCAAGACAGTGTTTGTTATGCACATTGTGTCGTCTCTCTGGGAAACGGTGTCTATACTTAGATGATCATAGATTGTCACATTAAATCAAACCTTAAAGCTATTTGTATTATGAAAGTACCTAGAGATGCTAATTGAGATCAATGCTCCACTGTGCTAGGCCCTGAAGAACTTACAGTCTAATAAACAGGACATCAAGGACAGGAGAAAGGAAGTATTATCCCCGTTTTATATATGAAGAACTGAAGCATGGAGAGTAAGCAATTTGCTTAATGTAACTTTAGGCAACAAGCCAAGTCTATAGCAAGAATTGTTGACAGGCTCCCCAAGTCCCGGTTCAGTGCCCTTACCACAAGGCTATTCCTCCTTTATTATGTCACTTGCTTCCAGCAATACTTCACATTACTCACTGTAGCTGAAGTATAATGTAGCTTACACTATTATGTCGGTATGGTGAATACCATGCTCTCTCTCTGCTAGTGATATCTTCATTATGTACCATGCCTTATCATTAATTCTTAACAGCTCTCATAAATGCTTAACAAAAAACTAAAGAAAAAAGGTGTTTGACATGTTGTAGATTAGAGGATTTTCAGTTACAAATTCAGAATCTCTTCTTATTTGGGAATACAAATAAAGGGTAACACTGAAGGCCAGAACAAGATTATGCTTGTTAATTCCAGGAACACTTTCATTTTCAAGTACCAACATGGAGATCACACAATATTACATACAGTCAGCTAAATATCCAAACAAGTGATCTGCCTGGATTCAAGCCCAAGAGATGTTTAATTTAGTCTCCTTTCCAATTCACTGTTTCTCCCCCACCCATGTACCTGCCACCATAGTAAAACACTGGGAAGTTATTTTGTCCTGCCCCATAGTAAAACACTGTTCTCAGCTTAAGAGCAAGGAGGGTTGGGACATGAAAGGCAGCTATACTTAATTCAAGATCTAGCACTATATTTCTGTATTTGTTTCCACAGACTTGAGGTGAAGTCATTTCCTTCTGGCCCTAAACCTTGCTTTAAAAGAATGACTACAGTATTGCAGTCTACTGATAATGATTTAACTGAATAGATTAACTGAACAGAGTAACTTTCTCAATGAGTTGCTCTTATAATGCTCTTATAACTTTAAGCAGTGAGAGCCAAGAAGGGTTCCTTATAACTCAAGTATTCCCTGACTGAAAGATACAGGTACTGTCAAACAGTACATTTTCCAGAACCAGCCTTAATCAATTTAGCAATCTTAATCTTACAGTGAAGGGACAGGTAAATCTGAAGGCATACCTAAGAAGAGTTCTGAGGAAATTAAATCTGATTATGTACAAAACAGCATCAAAGTTCCCCAAAGATCTTATCATTTAGATGGATGATTGCCAGTAAGCTTTCTAAATGTGGTCTTCAGTGCACAGAGAAAATCAAGAAGCCTTTCAAAAGAAGGTGAAAACAGCAGAGACTTTAAAGGGTGTTCTCCCATAACTTTCTGTTATTAAAAAAGTTAATCACACAGAGCAACTCGATTCTGGAGATCTACTAAAAGAACAGTGCCCATCAATGGTTATTTAATGACAAACAGCATGCTCAGTCCTTATTCAGTGTTTCTACAGCCTTAGTACAACAAGGTCAGTGTCTATGATTGGGGCTTTTAGATGCTATGGTAATACAGTAACTCCTCGCTTAAGATTGTACTTATGTTCCTGAAAAATGCTACTTCAAGCACAACAACGTTAAGCAAATCCAGTTTCCCCATAAGTAAATAAGGGAGGAGGGGTTAGGTTCCAAGGTTTGTTTGTTTGTAGCAGACAAAAAGGCAATATATACATATACAGTATAAGTTTTATACCATACACAGCCATGATGACTGTGAAGCTTGGTTGAGGTAGTGGTGTCAGAGGGTGGAATATTTCCCAGATAATGTCTTGTTACTAAATGGTGAATTAACCTTGTCTGAGCTCTCAAGGGTTAACGTTCTTAATGTAGCCTCAGACTCTAGAGGCAGCATGGACTGAGGGAGGAAACACAATTGCAGCCACTGCCATGTGCACATCTAACACTTTCCTGCAGAAACTGAACAGGATGATGAACCCACACTATTCCACTGGAGTGCACCACTCTCTCCTCTGGGCGGTGCATACATATTGCCAAGAAGTGTGTGAGAGAGAGACAGACACACACACAGACAAGTGCAGTGCCCCCTTTAAGTACACTGCCCTTGTAAGTAGAACAAGAAGTCCAGACATAGGACTCTGTAGCTGGGATATCCTGCTTTGTGGAGATGGGGTATGGAGTGGGGGGGGCTCGATGACGGAAGAAGGGAGGCATCCTTACACCAGCATTCCTCACTTCCTTCTCCACCCCCAAGAGTCTCCTGCTTGTCATGCAGGGAGAAGCTCCAAGGCAGAGGGAAGAAGCAGCTGCATTGCAGCTGCCCAGGTACATCTTTAAGTTCCCTGTAATTTGGGAGTTGATGCGGGGCTGCCAGGCCACTCTGGTTCCAAACCCCCAGAAAGACAGGTTGCTTTTCCAGAAAATCCTTCAAGTAGTGGACAAACAGGCAGCCACAAAATGTTATAAGGAAGCATTGCACAATTTTAAACAAGCATGTGCTCTAATAGATGAGCCTCATAACAACATTAAGTGAGACACTACTGTACTAATTAATATCTGGAGAAAGCAGACACCGCACAATCCAGGGAGTTTGATTCCAAGATGACATAGGAAAAAAGTAATCTCCAAAAAATCCAGAAGAAAACCTAGCTAGCATGTCCACAATATTCACCTGCCAGTCTTGTAAGTCAAATGTAACGGACGTGGTACCAAAAATAGATCACAAGGCCATGACAACAGAATATTCACCACCCAGTTTTAGTTGCATCTTCCCATACTACTGACCTTCTAGCCCTCTCCGCTCCCCAGCCATGCCACGGTAGTGAATGTGTAGGTGCAACAACAATTTTATAGATACCCAAAAAAAAAAAAAAAAAAACCTTGAAAATTTTCATTCAGCAAGAGTTAATTTGCCTGAAGCAAAGTAGCACAAGCATAACTGTGCAATTTGACCTAGTATCTAGATCTTACATTTAAAATGGTAGTTAAATCATCTAAATAAAATGCTGATGAAGTTTGAGCTGCTGTTGGTGTAGTTTGTCTTCCTTACTCACAGGAAAAGGAAACAGGAAAAAACTAGACATGTCTTACTTACATCTAAAAGTTGTATGCCTCAAGCAACCTACTTGCATAGCTGCCTTATCGTGTTCTTGGACACACCTAAAGATTTAGTAATTCTGAGTACATCTACAGTACACAAAATGCCATACCTAAGGGCACTTGATGGATGAGCACAAGTGGAGCAGAGATATTAAAAATTAACTGTCATATTTAAATATACTTTATATGGTTTGACTGAATTCAGATAAGTTACAAAAGCCATCTCAGTGTACTGTAGTCCCATGAATTCAGATTACAGCCCCAGGCAAAAGGGCCAACACTTCCTAAAAAAGAGTTAAGTGCCAGTACCAATTGGAGGAGTGAGTGTTCAGCACCTCTCAGGACTGAGCCCAGCCAGTATAAAATACAAGTGCAGCTCTCTCATTTCACAAAGGGTATATCTAGGCAGCACAGTTATTTCAGAATAATGGCCGTTATTCCGAAATAACTATGTGAGCATCTAGACAGCAATAGCTTTATTTCAAAATTATTTTGAAATAAGGGGCCTCCAGCCCTTCCCAAGGTACCCTGCTGGCCACTCTCTGTCTACACTCAGCCAAACTCTGTAGTCCCTCCTTCTGCTGGAGCCCTTAAAGCTGCAGCCTCAAGAGAAAGGGCTTCCTGCGTGCCACAAGCTCTAACAGCCCTGAGCCACACAGCAGCTGTCACTGCCTCAAATTTTAGAAAAATGAGCCAGTTTGTTGCTCCCAGCCAGCCCGCCACTGCTCCCAGGGAGCAGTCAGGCAGTTCCCAGGAGCCTGCCCAGGCTCAAAAGAGGCATGCACCTTCCTGGTCTGGTGCAGAGATCCTGGACCTCACTGAGGTCTGGGACAAGGAAGCAAAACCTCCAAGATCTCCATACCAGACACCAGAATGTGGATATCTATGGACAGAGGCCGACAGCCTGGCCACAAAAGGCTACATCTACACACAGGAGCAGCTGCGGATAAAAGTCAAAGATCTCCACCAGTCCTACACCAGGGACCAAGAGTACAGCTCCCACTCTGGGACAGAACCCCACACTTGCCCTTACATGCTGCCACTGCCAGACATGGCGGGCGCATGGCACAGAGGGAAGCCCAGCCAGCCTGTGCCCCGCCCACCCACTCCCCGGATCCCAGTCTGGCTGGCATCTACATATGCCTGCTTGTCCCCAGAATGGGGGACATAGTGAGGCTCCCCCATAGGGACATGTGGGCTCCTGCATGCAAGGGCCCACTGGCCTCAGCACACATGGACTTGCTCCAGGCACATCGCCTTCGTCTGAGCCAAGAACTGTCGCTCTCAGCTCAGAGATGAGGGCTAACTTCAGGCACATAATAAAGGAGGAATAGCTTTGTGGTTAAGTCACTGAACTGGGACTTAGGGAGCCCAGAGGCAGCTCCGGCTCCATGTCTAGAATGCTGGGTGTCCACAAAGGCAACCATAGTGGGCAAAAGAAAAGGCTTTGCTGTCCCTTGAGGAGGTAGGCAAAGGAAAAAAGGCTGAGACACTGCTATACAGGGGGGTTCCTTTAAGCACAAGCCTCAGAGAACGTTAGGCAGCAGCTCCAGGAAGTAACTGCTGTCCTGATGCCTGCCTGAAGTGGTTCCGGGTGGTCTTAAATGCGAGTTAGCATCCAATCAGTGTGGATGCTCTATTTTGAAATAGGCAAATGCTATTTTGATGAGCTTTTGGTGCTTAGACATGCTATTTCGAAATAAGCAATAGTGGAATATTTCTTCCGAAATTGCTTATTCCGAAATAATTGTGCAGTGTAGTCGTAGCCAAAGTGTGTGGCAAAAGAAAGGGTCTGAACTTCAACCTAGCATTCAACCAGAGGCAGCAGCAACTAACTAGATCAGAGAAGCCAATGCACCCAAGCAGCTGGTCAACACCTGGCTCACCAATGAGACTATGGAAAACTTCCATAATTCCATCAGCCATTCAGGAGTTCAGGGTGGAGCACTACAATCATGACCAATCCTGCACACACAGCAGTGTGCAGGAGGTGGCCTAAGTTTGGCTCAGACTCTCAGATGATATGGTAGCTTAAATATTATTATTCACATTCACAGTGCAAGTCTCATTAAAGGTCTGCAAGGCACCACCAGTCAGCTGCAGAACACAGAGGACAGCTGGGGCAGCACTGCAGAGAAGAGGAAGAGAAAACACAACTTCAGCACTTTAGGAAAGGTATCCCACATCTTACTTCACTTTGAAAATATTTGATTGGAGTGTAAGATATTTACTTCTTTTCCCTATCTTATAATCTGGGTTTTGCTTCAATAGTTCCATGCATCCACTTCAACTGCCACCTCCTCACCCACCCAGCAAATTTGCTGTGTATTCAGACTAACAAAGGGAATTTTCAAGAGGCACAGCCTTATTTTTTCATAGAAGGAAGGGGCTTTACCCCTTTCATCTCATTCCTGCAACACTAGTCCCCTTCCCATCTCTGTCTGTTGCAATGGCAACTGACCACCAGCATTGTAGTCAGACACAAGAAGACACAAAAATTACTTCTACAGTGATCTTTACAAATGAAGACTTATGTCATAGCAAACCTGACAAAAATGGTTCCAGAGAGGTGAATGGTCCAGTTTCTGAATCTCCCGCATATCCATGTAAACCTGGAGTATTTGAAGGGAAGCCAATGAAATACACCTTCAATATTCCAAATCTAAACTTGAAGTAACTGAAATAGTGCAGCCAGAGACTACCTACAAATTCCCCGATTCCTGGATATTAATACATACATAGCCAAAACCCATTACAGTACATCCAAAAGACAGAATCTTAATCATATTCAGAAAACAGGATTTATTCAATAAAGCTGCAATTTTGTACTTTATCAAGAAATCTTAATATATTAATAACAGGCTATAAACACAATGCTGTGTTACTTAAATTACTGTTTATTTAGCCACTTTAGACATAAAATTGATAGTTTCACTCCTCGGGGGCCCAGGCAAATGTGCTAGTAGGAAATAATGAAATAGCTATTGTTGCCTGTCATAGGGACTGATCCTGTCCCATTCAAGTCAATGGGCTTTTGATTCTGCTCCCATTGTAATGACCTCAGATTTGAAGAACTTAAACAATGAATGATCTAGCAGCACCTTAAAGACTAACAAAACATGTAGACGGTATCATGAGCTTTCATGGGTAAAACCCACTTCTTCAGATGAATCTGAAATTCCAAGCTTCTACCGAGGCTATTCTGAACAGGAGGGCTGCAAGTCTTTCCAGACATTTCCTTGTAAACACTGTCTGCCTATGGAAAGTGTGAGATATGAGGGCCAATCCTGGAGTCCAGCCATATCACCATGCTCTGCTTTTTACAAAGTAAGAGCACATTGCTTTACCAAAGTGGGGTAATCTTTGGTAAAAGCAAATAAGGGTTTTCCTTTCCCTAACCAAAAATGTACTATGGAACAACTCTATATAAGTGCTTCCTTTTATGCTTCTCTGCACCGAGAGCTAGCTATACTAGTGAATTGTCATTAGAGTTTTATATTTTGTTTAGCTAATTGCTCCTAGTGTTAGCTTTCTGCAAATCTATTCAATACTCATTGAATACTTGAAGTCATTTTCAGGTTATAAATAGTTCATATGGTTTGCTTTGACAATTCTTCAGTTGTGGTAATTTCTGAGTGTGCAGACCCTGCTATGACATATTATTCTGCTTCCTGAGAAACTGCTTTTTTTAATTCAAATCAGTGAACAGATTAACATTCTTCATGCAATATTTCAGGTGAGTCATCATGAGCATCTAGAAGTCATGAGGCATTGAAAAACATTAGCAAGTCCCAACTAGCCATCAGCTATATAACTATCTGCAAATACAACCCTACAAACCACAGGAAAAAAGTCAAATTAGACACTAACGTGAGTTTCAACATTTGTATTAAACTATTCAACCACTTCTGTTTGTACTTATGGAGCAGCAGGTATAGCATCCACCTTTGGAAGAGTGTCTTCAAAAAAAAAAAAAAAAAAAATTTGCATACTTCGGGAAGACACTCTTCCGGTATTTACCTGCATCTACACGTGTCCGAATTTTGAAATAAACCCCTATTTTGAAAGACCCATTATTCCTCCTACAATGAGGTTTACAGGGGGTTATTTCTTTTGAAATGGGGTTTATTTCAAAATTCGGCCACGTGTAGACACGGGTAAGTACTGGAAGAGCATCTTCCGGGAAAAAAAAAAAAAAAAAAAACACCACACAGAGAAAGTATGCAAATGCACAGCACTATTTGCATACTTCTCCTGAAATAAAAATTGTGTGTAGACATACTCTCTCTCTGAGAATGTGCTTTACTCACATTCTCCCATTTATGAACAGGCTTGAAGGGAGAAACTGCCTATATTAATGTCATCAACTAAAAACTGCTGCAAGTTTCACTAAACTATAGAGGTGCAGTTTGCTTTCAGTAAAAGTAGTAATGTGCTTGTATACCACGTTCTAGACACAAGTCCAAACTTTTCTCAAAGAATCCTTTCAGTTTCAGATCACTTGTGTGTCGTCCTTGTCTCACCAGATATGAGGGCAGGGGTGGAGGTAGAGGTTAACTGGACATAATGGTAGATGAGAGTCCCACGTCTGTACAATGTGTGTGAAAATGGAGGATGTGTCACCCTGTCTACCTGAGCTCCCCTTGTGAATGTTCATCACCCTGGTGAAACAGATCCAGACTTCAGCTTCCTTGCACCCTTGGGCTACATCTATACTACAGCCCAGATCAATGCTCTGAGATTGACTGCCAGTGGATCTATTTAGTGGGTCTAGTTAAGACTCACCAGATCAACTGCAGATTGTTCTTCCATCGACTCTGTTACTCTATGCCAGACAAGAAGAGTAAGGGAAGTCAACAAGAAAGTTTCTCCTGTCAATCCCTCACAGTGTAGAGCCAGTGTCTCTCAACTTAAGGTACATTGACTCCACCTACATTATTCACTTAGCTGGAGTTGTGTAGTTAACTTTATTTTAGTGTAAATGTAGCCTTACGCTTGCTATATCATTTAGAGTGCAGATCCTTGGATTCCTTACTGAGATCGGGACTCTGCGGACTACCTGTTTAGGCCCTGAAATTAGTGCTGCTCTCCCATACCTCCTAAAAATTCACACATGAGCCTCAGAGCTCTGTTGGATCTGTCCAGCTCTGGATCACTATTGCTATTGAAAAACTAAAAGTTATAAGGGGTCACTTTAAATTTTAGGCATTTTCCTGCTCCTACCTATAGAGTAGGAGGCTCTGTAAGGAAGCATGTGGAATATGGACCTAGCAGCTGTCAGGCTTTAGGGCTACTCAACACATGGCCTGTGGCCTGTTTGCCGCCTGTGGTGCAGTTTGGGTTTATTCAGGACTCAACATGCAGCCTGCAGGTGGGATCCTTTGAACATGGCCTCCACTAGGAACATGCTCCACAACGGCAAGTCAATATAATGGTCTTCTGTTGATATGCGTTTTAGTAGTTAAATTCCTAGACTGTCATTGCTCATTACAAGTGCTGTCATATGGGTGGAAATCGGGTAAATATTGCATTTTATTAATATCAGCAGATTGATTTAAATGGGGCCTGCATGTTGTATAGTCTTGCCTTAATCTTTGTATTCATGCCCGTCAATGTGATAGAAGTTATTTGCATATATACACAACCACACTTGAGTTGCGGCCCTCGGCATGTGCTGTGAGTATCACTGTGGCCCCGAGGCTTCCAAAGTTAAGTAGCCCTGACCTAGACTGTGGTGTAGCATGTGCCTCTCTGGTTTAGGGAACAGCCTGGTTTGTCTACTGTTGGAGTTTTTTTGTTGTTCTTGTTTGTTAGCATTCTGAATTTTAAGAAATAAAGTAGTGTTCAACTGCAGTCTTCCAGAAAAAGCAATTTATGTTTTGTTTTGTTTTTTAAGTTTCCTCAGTGCTTATACCATGAACATCAGAGCTTCACCCTCCTCAGAGACTACATGATAATTAAATCAGGGGGATACATAGATTTTTCAAAGGAGTTTCTAAACCAGACACCTTTCACTCATTGTGAAAGAACCAGGGCTATACAAATGTACAGAAAAACAAACCTGTATGCAAAGCCCTTTTCCCTCCCATGTCCTCAGCATTCCCATAGTCATTTCACGGTCCCAGGACTCTCCTCACCAGTCTTGTCATCTTGTTCTGCTCTTATCTCAGAGTGGCTGATGAGAGACGTTCCCTTTTATAAAACTTCAGCCACCTCTAGCAAATAACCCTACCACTTCCTGCAGTTTCAAGTTGCTGCTTGGTTACAACCCACCAAAAGTCTAAATTAGGAATGCTGGTTACAAGCGCTGAAGCCAGCTCATTTTCATGGGGTGCTTCCATTTGAGTGGAAGACCATCCAGGAAGATAGACTGTTAACTCTTGATTACATTCCACTGTTAGTCTTCAGCTGGGAGCCAGGATTTCTTCTTACACTGCCTGGACAATTCAGCTCAAGGGAGAGATTGCAGAGCCAATGTAAAGGCTCAGTACAGTCTTGCAATCAAGACAGCATTCATGAAATAGAAAGGCATTTCCAAATCAATAGAAACAGACATATACCAGTCTGTCACAACTATTAGGTCCCTGCTGGCCACACTGCCATGACCAGACAAGAACATTACTATAACATCACAGCCTTCCTGGGTCACAACTGAGAATACCAAATTCAGATCACACTACTGATAAAATGGGCCAATATACCCCCCAAACTGGTGATTATTCTCCCATGAAATAGCAAATCAGCAACAAAACAGAATAGTCTGTTACCAGTCTGTTAGGCTGCCCAGAAAAACAGAGGTTAAGACTGTTGACTGTAAATTATCATATTAAGATCAAGGACATTACAATCAAGAGGACACTGAAATCAAAATGGAGTCTTGAGTTTTACACAGAAATCAAAATGGAACCCAAAGGACTAAAAGACTTTGCCGCCAAAATTAATCATCTGCACACAGCACATGACTGTGCACAAAGCACTGTTGCTCTGCACACGGCACTAAAGTCTGCACCAGGAACGCTAATCTGCACCCAACACTACACCTTGTGCACTAGAGATGCTCTTGCTGTTTTCCCACCTTGGGGTCTTTATAAGCTCCTCCCCTGAAGGGATCAGGTTCCTGTCCTGCTTCTGCTCGCTCTCCTCCTGTTCCTGGTTCCTGCTCCTGTTGAAGAAGAGCCGTGGCGAAGGCCGGGACCTGCTTCCCAACAGACCAGACCAGACTCCATTCCACTGCTACCTATAGGGTGCATTAGCTCACCACTGTGGCAATTGCCCAGCGTAGTAGGTTATAGCTACCTATAGCTCCGGACCGAGAGCAGCTGCATATCGCCCAGTTCCACTCCAACCATTGTGGCAAAGGCCTATTCTGGAGCAGAGAACTGTTTACCATCGAGTACTTCTGTAACATCATACCAGCAACAAATCATCAATTGGACTCCTCAGTGTTCCTCCCCTGAGGCTGCCTATGCCAACGGGTTGAAGGTCCTGAGCCTTGGCTGTCATCTAGATCAGACAGAGTATAGCGCTTTCTTGTTTAGTTATACTGTGCTACCTTCTATTACTTCTGGGGTGAGGGGTTGGTTTATGCAGTGTTGTATTCTGGGGTTATTCTTTGTGTTGTTACCTATTGTATTCATTAGATCTTTAAATTTGACATTCGTGTCTATGTTTATTTCGGACTGGAGAAATCCGCCAGTGATAGATACGGTGGTTTCCAGGTCGGACCACCTTCTGGGACAAAGGCATTTTCCATCTATTTGGCCCCACACTAAATTTAGTTTACTAGTGTTCCTTTGCTAGTAACAAGACTATTTCCTCACACCCATTTTTAGAATCTTCTACACCTTGCTATATTGTTCTATAAGAGAAGGTCCCTTCAAAACGGCTTTGTGATCAGCTTTTATTTTAGCATGCTGGTTAAAGCATTATCAGTACAAGTGACAGTGATCTATGTTCCACGGTGACAAGACTGACTGACTATAAAATGATAAAAAGGAAACAGAAAGAAGGCTACATTTTAGTTCTATTTCAAGCATCAGGCAAAATAGTCTTCCTCTTTTGCACATGCTACTATTGATTTTTTTCCCCCTGAAATATCCAGTGCAAGTCAGGGAAAGCTTTGGGGGAGGGTGTGATTGTATGTGTGTGTGAGAGAAAGAAAACACACCTTGGAATAAAAGCTCAATTTTTTAGCTTATCAAAAACAGAGGTAACTTGATGATGGTATTCAAGAACCTGCACAAAGGGAAAATACTAGGTACTAGAAGGCTCTTCAATCTAGCACTGAAAAGATGAGACAAGAACAAATGGTTGAAAGCAGAAGCCAGAGAAATTCAAATTGGGAAGGAGGCATTTTTTACTATTTAAACAGTAAGGGAGACTAACCTTTGAAAGAAACCACGGGCCAGACCTAACAGCTTTCCCATGCCTAAGAAAACTTTTGCAATTTCAGAGACAGTTTCTCAGGCTAGGTCTACACTATAGCCTTTTTTCAGAAAAAGCTACGCAAATTGCAACTTGTATAGCTTTTTCTCATTGCTTTTCTGGAAGAGGCTTTTCCGCCATTTGGCTCTGCCTAGATGGTGGAAATGCCTCCTCTTTCGGAAGAGCCCTTATTCCTCGTAGAACGAAAGAGTGCATTTGCTCTTCTGCAAAAAAAAAAAAAGCAAAGCAGAAGAGCAAACACATTCCCTGGACGGGGCAGAGTTTTTACAAGATACCTTTGGTACCCGGAAAAACCCCGCATTCGAGACATACCTTCATTATGTCCAATGCAGAATGAGGGTCTTTTGAAATGTTGTGTGCAAAAAGACAGAGCCATAACCCAGAACAGCAAAAGAACTAGTAGTTAGGGTACTGACCTGGGATGTACCATATGTCCCACATCCAACAGGGCAGGGACTCACACATTCAAAGTGAGTGCTGTCACCACCATCCTATTGGTGACTCTGGGATGAGGGCAAGATAACTACTTTCTCATTTTGCCCATAAATGTATTGTGGGCCTGAGGGTCTGCTCCTAGTTACAGTTTTGCCAAAATTGACCCTTTCCCACTAAAAGTTTTGATTCCTACAAATTAGTATTTTCCAACAAAATAAAGTTTTCAGAAAATTTGCAACCAATTCTACTATCAAGGGAAATGGGGATTCACCACTTCCTGGCATCTGGATCACTTTTAAAGAGACGCGTTTGTCTAACACATATATTGGGTGCAATACAAGGATAACTGTGTTGAATGCAATGGCCTTCGTTATATAAGAGGTCAAATAAGATATAATGGTCCCTTCTGGCCTTGAACTCTAAGAATCCATGGAAAGAACATAAGAACAGCCATACTGCGTCAGACCAAAGGTCCATCTAGCCCAGTATCCTGTCTGCCGACAGTGGCCAATACCAGATACCCCAGAGGGAGGAATCACCACAGGTAATCCTCACGTGATCCCTCCCCTGTCACTCACCTCCAGAGAAACAGAGGCTTGGGGTACCATTCCTACCCATCCTGGCTAATAGCCATTGATGGACCTAACCTCCATGAATCTATCTAGCTCTTTTTTGAACCCTGTTAAAGTTCTAGCATTCACCACATCCTCTGGCAAGGAGTTCCACAGGTTGACTATGCACTGAGTGAAGAAAAACTTCCTTGTTTGTTTTAAACTTGCTGCCTATTAATTTCATTTGGTGAGCCCTAGTTCTTTTATTGTGGGAATAAGTAAATAACTCTTTCTTATTCACTTTTTCCATATCAGACCTCTATCATATCCCCTCTTACTCTCCTCTTTTCTAAGCTGAGAAGTCCAAGTCTTTTTAATCTCTCTTCATATGGCACCCATTCCAAACCCCTAATCATTTTTGTTGCCCTTTTCTGAACCTTTTTTCAATCTTTTTTTTGAGATTGAGGCGACCATATCTGTACGCAGTATTCAAGATGTGGGTGTGGCATGGTTTTATAGAGGCATTAAGATATTTTCTGTCTTATTCTCTATCCCTTTTTTAATGATTTGTAACATTGTTTGCTTTTTTGACTGCCACTGCACACTGAGTAGATGTTTTCAGAGAACTAGCCACAATGACTTCAAAATCTCTCTCAAGTTGTTGTAGCCAAATTAGTCCCCATCATATTGTGTATATACAGTTGGGGTTATTTTTTCCAATGTGCATTATTTTACATTCATCAACATGAAATTTAATTTGACATTTTGTTGCCCAATCACTTAGTTTGGTAAGATCTTTGTGAAGCTCTTCACAGTCTGGTTTGGTCCTAACTATCTTGAGCAGTTTGGTATTGTCTGCAAATTTTGCCACCTCACTGTTTATCCCTTTCTCTAGATCATTTATAAAAAAGTTGAATAGGATTGGTCCCAGGACAGGCCCTTGGGGGACCCCACTAGTTACCTGTTTCCACTCGAAAAAACTTATTTATTCCTACCCTTTGTTTCCTGTCTTTTAAGGTCATTTTGAAGGCAAAGCCCTTCCCCCATACACCTCAGAACTCCAGAAGAGTTCTGCTGGGATGGAAGAGGTGAAATCCTTTCCTCCCCAAGCCAGTGTAGTAAGTAGAACTACATGATAACTGTTACTGAACTAACTGTCTGCAGCAGATTCTAGGACAAAGGCCATCCACAGGTCACAGGTGGGTTGGCCAATGGAGCTTTAAGGACTTCAGTATTTTTCTCTCCAGTTACAACTTTGCTTTACAAGTAAAGATATAAAGGCACTATTTGGAATCCATCTCCACTCAGCACAGGCTTTGGTATTTGAGGCAAGCCAGAGCTTGCTAATGATGGAGCCTAAAAGGACAAGAATAAGCTTGAATGAACTTGCACAAGATTCAGCCTGAACTATCAAACCCCAGAAGGCAAACAGTGCTCTTCTGACTCAGTGCTTTTAGCCACTGGTCATTCATGGCTGGAATGTATTTTTTACAATGTGCCAGTACACTGTCTAAAATAAATGAGATGAGGGTCCCTGTAACCAGTTCCAGTTACCCTCATCCCACACTTTCAAAGCTCTACACAGTGCAAAGAATGAGGAGACTGAATTCTTCATTTAACAAGAGAATCTCTACTGTCTCTGGAGATGCAATGCTCTAATCAATCTACTCTCACTCAGCTTCCAAAGGAGGCAGGGGCAGATGACCATTTTGCGGAGCCCAGGGCAGCACAATTTTGCGGGGCCCCCCCTTTGCCACGGCGCATGTGCGGGGCTTTTTGAAGCGCGGGGCCCGAGGCGGCCGCCCCGCTCGCCCTGCCCTATATCCGCCCCTGGAAGGAGGGGAAGTGCTCCAATTATGGTAGCAGCTGAAGCCATTGTGACTGTTGCTGTATATCTTGAAGCCAAGTAAGTATTTTATATAATTGGGGCAAGTCCATACCTTTTCCCCTCTTATGCTAATTGTCAACTGCTGTTGCATCAGGTCATGGAGTGGATTTTGCGGTCTGCTAGAGCTGTAATTGCCTGAATTGACTCCCTCTAGTCCTGCACGAATCTGATATTGGAAGCAGATGGTGCCACAAGATTAACCAATGCATTTTAGATCAGTCCCGAGATTGTGCTGAAATGTGCCTTACTCTCTGTGGTCCAGGAGACATTGCTGGCACCAGGAATTGTGGTGATAGATGTTCCAGGCATGACCACAAGGCCAGGCCTAGCAGGGAATATATGGTTGTTAGGCTAGCGCTGTGTGGAGGGTAGCAAGAATGACTGGATGGCAGAGTTCCACAGAGTCTGGTTAATTTCTCTTTTGACCATCAGAACATCACAAAGGCACCATGGATCTGACTCTATTCATCAGTGTGCTAAGTGTAGCTGTCTTACAGTCACCTGAGACCAGAAAACAAGCTATTGAAGATAATATCTACAACTCTTCCCCCTAGAATCACATTCTCAGTGACTTGTCTGCTATGGATTAGATTGGGAAAGAACAATTATTTGCTAAGACTATAAATAACTTAGTGATAGAACTATCCAACTACAGCAAGTCTTCCATAAGAAATACATTGAGAATAGATACAAAACATCAGTATTTCTGGGAATGCTGCTTTTTCCAAATTAGCCACTTCCTCCCCTGTCCACTCTTGTGAAGAACAAATCATTTTGGTGTCTGGTAGCCCTACTGTTGGTAGTTATAGAAAGAGCCCCAGTTTTACTCCGGAAGATGATCAAAGCACTAGTGGCAGATTATTCTCTACTGAAGCACTGGATTGTGCCTTCCTACAAGTTAGAGACCTCTTATTTCAGACTGTACTCAAAACAAAGTCTATTTTGATGGGGTGGAGATAATAGAAACAATACACTTTTTATTGTGCATATTGTTGTATTCTTGCAACATCAGCTTCCTTTTGAGCCTTTTATGCTGCAACCACATGTGGGAGGTTTAGCATAATGGCCTCATTCTAATCATCCCCCTATTCCCTAACATAAAGCCAAATCTGTATGAAGAAATCCCAGCATACCAGAAGTTTAAAAAAAAATTGAAGCCAGAAATCAATGACCTAATAAGCAGAAGTCCGAAAAGCCAGCTAAGTCCCCAGAGCCTAAGAAGATCTCTAGATACATTTAGGTTCCACTTTGTCACTATCATTTTCCTTTAACTCTCCCTTCTCTCTCACTATCACATCCTCTCTTCTTTGTCTGTAGTTGTATAGTTCTCATTCCCACCATTATTGCAGTCAACCTGCTCTTATGTTCTTTCCATATGATAGCCTACTTGCAGTGATTTGTAGAAGGAAATCTTGAGAAAGTACAGTGGAAACAATGGGCATGTTACTCTAGCAGCACCCCAGTGACTTTCAGAACTTAACAATCCCTGTATACCACTTGTCACATTTGACATACCAGCAACACAAAAAATGAGATAAAAGCATTGTTGTCTCTGCTAACTATAGAACAAAAGCAAAAGAGAAGAGTACCTTTTATAGATACACATATCATTTTAAGCTTTACCTCCCATCTCTCTGCCCCACCCCCATTTTTCTCATATGCATACATAGCTTTATCTATTTTTAGGCTACACAGGAAATCAGGCTCAGTTGCTTTTTGGTCACACAGTCTTTGCTCTGCATCTGTTATCCACCCACCACACAACTTAAAGATGCTAATGGTCAGTGATAATTAGAACGTGTTTTTCTCAGTTCCGAGATTCTACCTGGTCAGGGTGGCACTCTCAAATTTGAATGACCTCAGTATGTTTCCCTAATGTCATGGGCCTCTTTGTAAAGTGCAGCCTAAACTATGACTTTCCAGACTAACATTTTAAAGTATTTTGGAGGAGAATATGTCCTCTAGAGTTGTATCTATACTGCAGCAGCATTAGAACACCCACAGCTAGTTCAGACTGTGGGGCTAAAAATTGCAGTGTAGATGGTCCACCTCCAACTGGAGGTTGGATCCCTCTCCACTCATAAGGCCCCAGAGCCTCTGCACAAGCCCAGGTGTCTACTCTGCAATTTCATGCTTCACAAGTTTTAGTCAGCTGACACAGGCCAGCCGTGGATGCTTCATTCATGTCTAGACCTACTTTAAAGGATTTTGTAGCTCAAGTGATAATTCCAAATTAGTCTTGGAAAAAAAAAAAAATTAAGGCAGGGATTTTGCCTGGAAATATGGACACATGCAATGAGCACTTATCTTCTGGGATGCCCAGTTAGAAATTCACTAGAAGAGAAAAACCAAAATCAAACCCAAATAACATGCATTGAAAATAACAGGGACACAGTTTATGATCAATGTTTGCCAAAAAAGAGGACTAATTTTGTGCTCCCTCCCTCAAAGGTTAACAATAAGTTGACACTCCGGTCATCTGAAGAAATGGGCTGTGCCCACGAAAGCTCATGTTACTAACAAAACATGTAGATTCTCTTTAAAGTGCTACCAGACTATTTGTTGTTTTTTAAATTTATCCTGTACAGACTAACTCTGCTACCCCTCTGAAGCTTTTCAACAATATGTTGATTATTGATCTGAGCTTGAGGTATGTGCATGTTAAGCTGTTTAAAGACTATCAGGAGCACCTATGAGGTACAAGAAGTAGTTAACCAGCAGGCTTTGGGAATTTGGTGAATGTAGCCCACAAGGCTCAGAGCAAGCTTAGAGAATCTTTGCTTCCTGGGATGATTGGTGCTTAGTTGACATTGATGCTATCTAAATACAGTCAATATTTGAGAAGGTCTCCTCTCTCAGCAGGTACTTCTAACCAAGGCCCTTCCTTAGAAGACATAAATGAAGAAGCAAACAGCTCAGCTATCCAGTCACACAGGCTGGATATGAAGGGTCTGTTTCTTTGATGACTCAGCCAATACTTAGCACTTCATCTGCGACAAGCTGTGTATAAGCTTGTTGCACAATGGGGTAGCCTGTTATTTCTATGAGTCTTTCCCTCTCAGAAATGTTACACACCCATGAAGCAGTGTTGTGGAAAGCATGCTGGCAGCAATACAAAGATTTCTCTGATGTGAAAGCCAAAGTCTTTTTGTGAGCTGGGTGGCAGGGCTGCCAACTGATGCAGTTTTGTTAATATTATATATTACTAACATGGCTCCCCTATGCCTGATCTTTAAAGGTAATACTGTACTTAGTGACCCAAGTTTTGAATATTAGTAGAAAATGTAGGTCTAAGAAAGTGTGTGAATGAAACAATTTATACATTATTTTCATAGGTTAATTTGAGGGAAAGTTCCACCAAAATGCAACTCACAGCTCAATCAAGTGTTCTAGTTTAGTTACAGAATAAATGGAGTAGATGGCACCTACCTGAATTTGTTTTCTGTGTAAAAATCGTCTAAAGACTTGTAGGATCTTTACCCTGGCATACATATGCAGAAGTATTTAAAATTGGCCTGGAAATTAAGGTTAGTGACCCACTTCTGCTGATAATTTGTATGCATCACAAGAAGAAATCCAACATACCAAAGAAGTGTTATTAGTAAACACACACACGAGCTTACAGAGAATTACCACCATGGAGAGAAGGGTGAGGGAAGGCCAAGGAAGACATTAGTTACTACTACCAGAAAAGAAAGTTTGTCATCTCCTTCCTCCAACTGGTTAGCATCACATTCAGGGTATGAGAGAAATCATGGAAGGGTTCCATACACTTTTGGCCTGCTTGTGTTCAGACTGTGCAGTATTGAAATGTGTGTTTCACCTACCTTTACACCCAGCAGGCCATCTTGCCATAATATGGACATTAGGGCCAACAGGGTTAGACATACATCACTAAGACATTCCACACCTAGGAAAATCCTGCTCTAGGTAATTTGTTTTAAACTCTTGTAAGACATGATGGACCTAAGAATGCTGGAGTTGTATGGGTTGCTACAACTGTTCCGCTACATGCCACACTTAGGATGATCTTCTACATCCTCAGTATCTCATAGAAGTATTGGGTCTGAGCTGTGGGAACAGCCAGTATCTAGGCCTGGAAGTTTGCCACACACCTCTTTCACAAAGCCAAAGTACTAATTGAGTTCACAAACTCAGCAGCGAAAGCTTGAATTTTTTGGTAACATTTATAAAGCTATAGTGCAACCAAGTGGACACATTTAAAAATTACATAATCAGACCAATGCCATGGCATAGGCAAGAGGAGTTGTCAGGCTCCAGTACACTAGAGCAGAGGGTTCCAAACGTAACATGCGACCATCAGGGAGAGGGGCACTGCCAAGTATGTGCAGCCCCTCACCTCAGCAGGGCCAGTGAGAGGGCAAAGGATGCCAGGCAGGTGCCACAGCGAGTCCCTGCCAACATCCTCCAGTTATCCTACTGAGTGCCTTGAGCTGGTCACTTGCCAGCCCTGCTCCAGTCGCCCACCCAGCACCCAGACACACCTCACAGGCACCCCAACCTGGGAATGGGGGAGGAGCTCAAGGGCCAGACAGAGGCAAACACTTGGGCCAAGCACAACCACTATCTGACAGACCTAAATCACAACATTGTCCAGCTGGAAACAAAGTGGCACCACTCAGCCCCACTCTCTACAGGTGGGCTCCACAAGGCTGATACTCCAGTGGGCCTGACAGCCACAGATCAGTGGCACATAGTGAAAATGGCTGGAAACTAACCAGCCTCCTCCAATTGCCTTAGGAGCCACTTCCTCTCAGGGCTGGCCCATCCTCCTCAGCTCCTTCCCCTTCCTCCCCCTCCATGCCAGGGACACTGGGCTCCTTTGGCCTTGGGCAGGGGCCACAACCAGCTGCCATTCCATCAACATTCTGTTGGGGAGGACATTTCACACACACCCCCCCACACACACACACACACCCCCACACACAAATTCTAGCCATGATGGACTGCCCAGGACTGCGTCCCAGCCCTTCTTTGAGCTATGGGCCACAGCTTGGGAATCCCTGCTCTAGAGGATATAGAACCATACACTATGCATATCTGGAAAAGAAAATCTAGTTTCAGGAGGAAATCTTTCACTCAAGTGAAAGCTCAGACATTTTTCACTTGTAAAAACTGTGTGTTATATAAATTTAATATATCATGTTATTAAGCTTTGGTGAATATTAGCACATATTGGCTGCAGAAGAAGTTACACATATTCCCACTGAAGGGGTGTGTGTGTGTGTGTGTGTGTGTGTGTGTGTGTGTGTGTGTGTGTGTGTAAAACTGGAGGCAAACTAAGCCACCACATGCATGTGTGTTGTAGCACATGCTTTTTTACTATATAGTTCACTTGATTTGTGAACCACGATGTGATTTGTGAACCACGATGTCCTTCAAGGAATCTCCTTTGTATGCTCCCTAGAGAGGATGGGCAAGCTTCCAGAAGTAGTCACCAAAAGTGCCTCTGCAGACCTGTACATATGAATGGATGCTCACTGTAGCTACCTATTCTGCACATAAATGAAGAATCTAAACATGCAATTTAGATCAATTTTGAACATGTGGTACTGTGTTACAAGTGCTTTCCCAGCTGTCTCCTCAAGAGATTAAATTATTATTTCTTTTATTCCTAATCCACCCAAATATCTAATGTATCTCCCACAGTACATTAGGGAGTTTCTAGGCAGAGAAAGATTACAAAGTTCCTGCCCCAACAGAACTTCCAATATGAAAGCACATCTGTTAATCTCCAGGTGTTAAGCTTCAAAAGAACCATGTAAGGTAGGAAAATATCCTCTCCTTCCTCCCCCCCAAAAAACTGCAGATAAATAAACTGAGGCATGCAAAAAGATAATAGCCTAAGTTTCCACAAGTGACCTCTGATTTTGCATGCTTCAATATCTGGGAGAAAGCTTGGGCCTCAGTGGACTGACAAAGGCACGTGTCCACTGCTGCCACTGGACTTCACCTGCAGTTGTGACTTTTCAGCATGACAGAAAAATCAGATTTAGTATGTCTGAAGCTGGCCACCCAAGAAGAGTAACCACTTTGGAAAGTTTTGGTACAGATGAATTATCCAGAATTTCACATAAGTCTGCACCACAGCTGGAACTTGAACTAAAGTCTCCTAACTCTGAGTTCTTGGTCTAACTCCATAAAGACTTAAAACATAAAAATACAAGTTTACAGAACATTAATGAATAAGATAATATCAAGGAGAAATTAAAGTTACCAGGCAATAATATTGATATAATATGCTGTCTGAGGAGGCTATGCATCACTGACTGCTTTAACTGACTTGAAATATGGGACTTCTATTAAAAAGATAGCATGTAATATCTGTCAATCTAGCCACTGTCAACACTAGCAGGCGAATGACTGATAAAGCAAGAAAACTACTTGATGTCAAATACATCACCTGGAACAAGAAGTTGCAGTTTAACCCCTAATTATATGCTTAAATAACTGCTGGTTTGAGACACAGACAGGACAGAAGCACAGACTTCCATTCCCTTAAAACAGTGGTTCCCAACCTTTTCAAGCTTACAGACCCCTTTTCTATCTGTTAAAATTTTATGGACCACCCCCCTCCTCCCACAAGGAGAGTGGTGGGAAACAGCAGCCAGCACATCCTTTGGCCCATACTGCTTCCTCAGCTCCTGCTCCCTCCATCCCCTGCCCATCCACACAGAATATGGCAAGGGGGCTCTAATGGCCAAAGTCAGCTCTCGCTCTGGCACTCAGCTCTTGGCCAGGCATGGAGCCCTGAGGGAGGGGAGAAAAAAGAAGAAAGAAAAAAGGATCGGGCCCACTGCAGGGCTGGGAGCAGGGAGCGGGCTGGAGTGTAAACAGAAGTGCAGCTGGTGGCGGGAGGACAGCTGGTGTCTCCTGGGGTATCAAGATCCCATCCTGAGGGCAGGAGGTGATGTGTGTGCAGCAAGTCGTGAATGACGATCCCCAGGCAAGAATCACCTTGTGGAAAGTCCCAGTCCCGCAGTGGGCCTGATCCTTATTTTTCTTTCCCTTTCCTAAACTTTACCCTCGAGGGGGTCTGCTGTCCACAGGTTGGGAACCACTGCCTTAACACACAATAGCTTGTATGTTTACTTTGCTATCCATTCAAGATTTTCCTCTTTAAGAGTATTTACTGGCATTGATTTCCTTAGAGTCATTCTTTACAAACACATGATTGTAAAGCCTAGGCTAAATACACAGTGCACAGAAGTCTGAACTAGGTAATTCAAGCCACATATTAAAGCAACCTGAGGCCTAATCTACACTACAAAGTTCGGTTGAGGCAAGGTGACTTACTTGAAATTTGTTTGTAGATACATGGACAACAGGTTGTCTCTAGCCAATATAATCACCCATCATAGCAATGGAGTAAAACCACCTTCCTGAGGCTATGTCTAGACTGCAGACTTCTTTTGGAAGAAGCTTTTTTTTTTTTGAAAGAGATCTTCCGGAAAAACTTCTTCCAAAAGAGAGACTCCACACTGCAAAAGTGAATCAAAAAAGCGATCTGCTTTTTCGAAAGATAGCGTCCACACTGAACGGACACTATCTCGCATTTAAACTGTGATTACTATGGGCAGAATGGCCACCAAGGCACCTGTGCTTTTTCCTCTTCTTCCAAAAGAACTCCCTCTTCCCTGTCCACACACATCTTTTTGCGAAAGAGCTCTTTTGCAAAAAGGCTTCCTCTTGGAATGAGGATTACCAATGCCGGAGAAATCCCTCTGTTCTTTCAGCTTTCTTGTGGAAGAACACAATTGCAGTGTGAACGTTCCTCAAGTTTTGTTGGAAAAACACCCGTTTTTCCAACAAAACTCTGTAGTGTAGACATACCCTGAATGGCACAGAGCCACGGTTGAACTACTGAGGTTAATAAATGCAAGTTGAGACACTGCATGATGTATCAACTCTTACAGTCCTCCATGCAGTTGTCCCACAGTGCCCCCTTTTCCTAGAACAGTGGCAGCTCTGGTCACAGTTATAAACCACTGCCCAGGAGTCAGGGAGACCAGAAATCACACAACACTTTAAGAAACTACATGTATTTTTGAAATGTCTTTGCTTGATTTCCCACCTTGGTAATCAACACCTAGCAGCTTTGTGTGCCTTGCCGATCATGCCAGCTCCATATACTATCCTTATTGAGCTCCTGGCCCTGTGGGAAGAAGGTTACAGAGGCACATCTATGGACCAGCTGCACAAACACTGACATGTAGGAACAAATTGCATGGGGTTGCAGGCAAAGAGATAGGATAGGGATCAGCAGCAATGCCATGTGAAAGCAAAGAACTTTGTCAGGCATACTGCAAGACCAGCAATCACAGACCTGATGCATTTACAACAAGCTGCACACCAAGCTGGGAACCCCACCAGCACCCTACATGCACCCTGGATACCTCGAAGCAGCCCAAGACAGCAAACAGCAAGGAGAAGAGAAGTGGGGAGCAGGAGACTGAGCAGGGTGACAGACTCTACCACAGTGTAGCCAGTTCTGCTAGCCAAGCCCAATGACAGGAAAGAAACCTTGGGAAAGTGTGTGCATGTATTTTGGCTTATAATATTTAGATTTAAAGATGGCATCCCACCCATTCCACCATTAACGAGACACAGGAATTGACTTTTCATTGCTTTACTCCTAAGAGAAGAGGCAGCAGTACAAAATGGTGACCTCAGCTTTTCACTCCCCATTGGGCTTGGCAGTGGGGACATGTGGACCACTCTCTTTATGTGGATAGGGATGTCCCTTGACAAAGTTGTCATGGAGATATTCTATAATAGTCTCCCAAAGATTTTTAGGAGGACTGCTTTTTTTTCCTTCCTCCATTCCTTCTCTCCTCTTTCCCAGGCCTCTGCACAATGAGTTCAGCTGGCACCATCACAGTAAAAGAGCAAGTGGTCCTGGGTGCCTTTGAGAAAAACCAGAAGCAGCCATGCTCTCTGTATCTTTTCAACCTGAGGAGCAAGAAGTCAACCACAGCCACAATTGCCAATGGAAAATGGTGCCAATATTCTGTGTCTTTCCCTTAACTTATCCACAGAGACTAGTGGCTGAACTGTTGCTTGCAGGAAGCAGTAACAGTCCTTCCCTCTCTTGTCCATGGCAGGCCATACTCACCATAGCTGGGACTGGAGAACAGAGTCATGCACATTGCTCCACAGTTTCAAGCAAGTCTTTTTCAAAGTGTTTATGAGAATAAGGGAAGAGAATTTTGAATCTTTTCTTTCCCTTTCCATTCTGACTGTAGATCCATTTTTTAAAGCAACATCTCCCATTGTGACCTTGGGAGCTGTCCCTTCCATATAATGCCTGACCCTGATGAGGAAGAGGGGAGAATAAAAGTGTTTGTGAGAGAGGGGTTGGGGACTAGGAAGGATATGTTCAGTGAAATCATGCAAGCACCTGCTGAGATAGTAATTGAATCTTTCCTTGGTGCTGTAAATGTGGCCAGTGTGAAGTTTCATTAGCCAGGGATAGGCTGGGTTCCTACAATCACTAGTGGCATTTCAGCAGCAACAGTGGCAATCCACCAGTCAAGAAAGAACATTCCTACTTGCAGCTTTCTGAACAGCCCTGTGTTCTTAAATATTTGAGCATCATGCACCTCCCCTGACCAGCACACATGGATATCAGTGAAGTGTTCATGGTGAACCATTAACACTTGTATGATCATAGAAAGCTAGTCCTGTCTGCTAATATACTTCAGCGCAAGGTGGGCTGGTGCCAAAATAGATGCCCTAACCCTATCCCTATTGGTCCAGCACAGGTTGGGAACCCCACTGCATCACATTCATCCATCCATCATTCCTTGCACATTGCAGACAGCAGCAGGAAACTTACATGCCTATCATCCCTACTGTAGATTGTCCAACTCCAAAATGATTTCCCACTGACTGGTATCAATGTGGAGTTGCATTCTGGAAACTTGCAATCACAATTTGCTTTTTCTCTGTCAGTGGATTGTCCTGGCACTGGAGCATAATCAGCAAGCAAATCCAGGACATTTCACATACGTAAACTCTGCAGCCACTGTTCATCATCCCAAACCTGCATTACAATTCTCAAAAAGCAATAGCAAAATGCTCAATGTTGCAGCACTTTGAGGATCTGCAGAGAATCCTACATCTTGTGCTTGCAATGTTCATGAGAATAGTTCAGACCTACGCTAGCTCTAGGCATCTACTAGAAATGATAGAGACTGAGGAAGTGCCACACAGGGTGAATAAATCATGGAATATGCATGGCATTATGGGGCAAAGAAAGTTGCACACTGGGACCAGTGTTCCCTATAAGGTGCACACCAAGAATTTCAGTCCCTCCCACCTCTTCAGCAGAGAGGCAGGACCATGTGGCAGGTGGCTGCCCCACCCCAGGAGCAGCGGGGCATCTGCTGGAGCTGGAGCCGGAGCCTGAGCCATGCTTCTAAAAATAGCACTGAGGCCCAGGGTCCAGTCCCAGCACACAGGACACATGTTGTGTGTCTAGACTACATGGCTCCGTCAACGGAGCCATGTAGATGAGTTTACTAGACATAGCAAAATGAAGCGGCGATTTAAATAATCGCCGCTTCATTTACATCAAAATGGCCACTGTGCTGTTCCGATCAGCTGATTGTCAGCACAGCGCGGTAGTCTAGACAGGGATCGGCTGACCCCAGAACCCTTTGTCGTCAGATTCATTTTGCTATGTCTAAAACTCATCTACATGGTTCCGTCGACAGAGCCATGTAGTCTAGACACACCCATGGAGACCTGCCCCTAGGGAGCAGGCTGCTGGTGGCATGCACTGCTTCCCACTCTCCGAAGTGCAGGGTGTGCCCTGGTGGCTGCAGAAGGGCAGACATGTGGAGGGGACGGATGGGCACCAGAGGACAGAGGCAGGTCAGGTGGATAGAGGGAGGTGTTAGGAGAGGGAATGGGGAGGGCTAGCTACAGATGATCAGTGGGGCTAGAGGAGGGGTGGCACAGGGAGAAGGGAAAGGTGGGTGCAGGGGTCAGAGAGGATGGGGAGAGGGCAGGTTCCAGGAGGGCTGAGAGGAGTAAGAGGGGCAGGAGCCAGCAGCAGGTACCAGGAGAGCAGATGAGGGAAGGGTGGGAGACATGGCAGCAGAGGTGAAAAGGGAGAGGTTTGTAAGATTTGTTAATAACTTGGGTGCCACCCATCTGAACAAGTGCACATGAACTCAATACTGGTGCACAAGACAAAACTCACTCAGCTCATGGATGGAAAATCTTAGAGGGAACACTGGCTTGGACCTTGACGCCTAGCTGCCAGAGTGAGTCATTTCTATTCCACAGCACATTGCCAGCATCTCCCAAAAGTCTTTGCACTGGTCAGCAGCATGTGGCACCCTGGGATACCTACACTCATAAATGAGCATTGCATTGACAAGCACTCATGGTGAGCTCACACAGTGCTGACACAAGCAACTATGTATGCACACCCATGCAATATATAAACTTCAGTGGCTACATGACAACATTACAGATGTTGGCCAGTGTAAGTTGTGCAGGCATAGCCTCATTCTCAGCTCACAGACAGATGTCCTTAGAACTTTTAAAGAAGAATCCACACCAAGAAGTTATACCCAGCCCACCCTAAAATACTAAGAGCATGTCAGAGTAAAATCTTGTGAGAGGTTCAGAAACATTTAATCTGCTCAGCTTGTAATAGCCTGGTCTGGCACACCACAAAGATGATATTCAATAAATTCTATATAAGATTTAGTCTGCTGCATTTCTTTTCATTGTAATGAAGTAAGAGCAAAATATATGGTTTGGTTTTCCCACAACCTCCCCCTCCCTACAGTACACCATTCTGTCCATAGGATTTTCCCCCTAACTCACCAATGCCAACACTAACCAATTAACTTGGTATTTATAAGCATGCTAGCTTAAGTGCTAACTGGTAGTCACAGCTACTCATCCCATGCTGATTATTCACCAACAACCCTATAGTAGGCTTAAGAAAGTGGAGAACATCAGCAGAGTGCTTTGGCCAAAGCTACATATTAAAGATATGTTCTGTCTTCCTAACCAAACTCCCTTGCTCTGTGTCTCACAGCTAGACCATGCTGATCTCATAACTGAGCTGATCCCTCCCCTCTTCTGGCTAGAGGGCATGTTGTCTCCTCTGCAGGTGGTGAGGGAGTTTGTGAAGGGACTTGGCACAATCTGCGTCAGGTTCTAAAACCACATACTGATCTGGGATTCCCCAATAGGGACTGTGTGAATGGCACATGGTTGTTGTAATTTCCTTCCCTCCCCTCCACCCCCCAAAAATAAACAACCCAAAACAAAAACCTGCACTGGCTATTCCCCTTCCCCCAAGGGAAGAGAGACAGAGGGATTTATGAAATTACACAAAACATATGCTGTGCCATTTGCTCATAAGCATATTTATTCCTCAAGCAAGAGATCACACACAGTACCCAAGCAGAACAACTTATAGTTCTTCAAGGGTTCAGACAGCCAGGCTACATCTACACTGCAGGCTTCTTGCACAAGAAGCTTTTTGCAGAATAGATCTTCCGCAAAAACTTCTTGCACAAGAGCGCGTCCACACTGCAAAAGCTCATTGGAAAAGCAATGCGCTTTTGTGCAAGAGAGCGTCCATACTGCATTAACAGAATGGCCACCAGGGCATCTGTGCTTCTTCCGATAGGCTGTGTGTTTTTTTTTGTTTTTTTTTTTTTTTTAAAAGCAAAGACACCACCCTATTTCCTATCCATACATACCTTTTTGCGCAAGAGCTCTTGCGCAAAAAGCGTTATTCCTTGTAGAAAGAGGAATACTAAACCACAAAAACCCCTCTGTTCTGTCGATTCACTGTAAATTTTCTTGCACAAAAACACATTTGAGATGTGGATGCTCCACGGGTTTTTGCACAAAAACGTGTGTTTTTGCACAAAAACCCTATAGTGTAGACGTAGCCCCAGTGTCAGGCCTGCTCATGTCTTCTGTTGAGCACCATATGCACACTTTTCAATTTCTTTACTTTTCCAGCATCAAACCTATTATGAATTTTTGGCCAACCGAATACAAGTACACTAAAAAACACAGTAGGGCTGTGTCTAGACTACATCCCTCTTTCGACATAGGGATGTAAATTAGACACTTTGAAATTGCAAATGAAGCTGGGATTTAAATATCTCATGCTTCATTTGCATAATCGCGTCATGGCGCTCTTTCAAACAAGAGCCATTTTGAAACTAAAACCATGGACTAGACGCGGTTCTTTCGAAAATGGCAGTCTTTTTTGAAAGAACCGTGTCTAGACTGTGGTTTTACTTTCAAAATGGAGCTTGTTCGAAAGAGCGCAGTGACAGAGTACAGGATCTTTTGAAAAAGCCTGCCGTTTTCTAAAGAACCGCATCTAGACCATGGTTTTAGTTTTGAAATGGCACTTGTTTGAAAGAGCGCCATGACGCGATTATGCAAATGAAGCACGGGATATTTAAATCCCCGCTTCATTTGCAATTTCCAAGTGTCTAATTTACATCCCTCTTTCGTCAGAGGGATGTAGTTTAGACACAGCCTAGTTGAGAAACTGGCTAGACAGGAGAATCACAAGTATCTTTAAATATTGCAGCTTTGAATTTGGCTGTCCTGTCTTCTGTAATTCACTTTCACGATTCTTTAATATACTATACAAATATTATAAGAGCCACAGCTAGAATTCCATCCTTCAGCTCCAAGAACACAGTAACAAGCTTGTCTGTCTCCCTTGTGACCAGTTTTACTGAAGAGACCATCTCACAGCATATTTTCAGGGCTCTCACTTTTATATTATACCTGAGCTGAGATGTGACATATATATGATCTCAAGAGTAGGAGCTGAAGATTTGGACTTTGAGCACCCAAATGCCAACTCTCAATTTATCCTTGTTCCATGCAAAGCTACTATTGGCTCTTTTGGCTTCAAATCCAATACAGGTGTAAGGGGATTCAATTTAAAAGCAGTTAAAGAGTTTAGTTTGATCCAAAAAAGAGTCTTGTGCATAGCAAGAGGGATTGTAGAGTGGACCTATCTATTGATAAAAATCCATGCCTGCCTTGAAATCTACAGCCATAAAATTAGCGAAGAACAGCCCAACATGAAAATGCACAGAAGACAAGGTTTGTTGAAAGATCTACCAGAGCTAGAGTAACTCTCCCTAATGTCGAATTTCTACCCAAGACCTTTCAGTTATAACCCAGCATATACAGCCACATCTCTACATGTTCTTTTAGTGCTTTTAGATGTTTGAGTGTCAGTTTGCATTCAGAGGCAATGAAAATACTCCTGATAATTGAAAACCCAGCCTTAGACTGCAACAACTAATGAATTTTAAAGTTGCTTACAATTTACTGATTTTAAAAAAAAACCACACCACTTTCTACCTTATCAACCTACTGAATAACAATCAGGACAGGGATGGGGATAAATAGGCACCTATATTAGAAAGAGATCCAGATATTGGGACTGTCCCTATAACAATCAGAACATCTGATCACCCTATTACTCAGAGATCTGATCTATAGTACCAGTTCTACTAGGATGGAAAACCATGTATATATGCACAAAAGCTTCAGAGGTCATCTGAAGAAGTGGGTTGTGCCCAGGAAAGCTCATGATACCATCCATATGTTTTGTTAGTCTTTATGCTACTAGACTATTTCTTGTTTTTTTTATATATATATATATATATATATATATATATGCACAGTTGCTAGATAACTGAAGAGTTCACAAGGCTGCAGGGTGCCATAGACATTGTGCTGTTATCAGTAGATGATCCCAGCTCAGTAAGAAAAGCTCAATTGTGATAAAGACATAGTAGCATACTTAAACAGTGTGAGACACCTAGAAGGAAGAGAGAAAGCCAGGACCTATTAGGAACAGAATAATTGCCTCATGTTTTCCCGCAACAAACTGAATGGTCCCCACACAGCTACTATTCACACACCCTTTTTTGCTAGGCAGATTAGTCAATCCAGTAAGACTTTCTGGGCAGGACAAGAGTCACTATGCTCCTCTGTCACATACACAGCACCTGACCTCTAGGATTCCATTGAAGCTGTGGAAACACTACCCATTTGGGGGCTGAAGTAGTCTAGTTAGCCCAGCAGATGCTCCACATTTAGAGCTAAATATTCAGCAGTAATGAGAACCTCCAGCTCATCTGGATTTATCTGTACTTGCTGTGACGGACCGGGCCGGTCTGGGCACCGCTGAGGGCATCCGCTCAGGGCGAAGTGCTCAAATCCGGGGCTCCTTACAGCCCCCCGACTGGTGACCTTCCCAAACAGGCCACAAACCAGTCCCGCAGAGCGCTTCAGCAGCCTGCCTGAAGCCTCACGAGCAAAACCCCTCCGACACCCCAGCAATATCCGTGCCCCAGGTGGCCCCGGGCCTCATACACAGGTGGGGGGGTCTTAACACCCAATCCCACCTACCCCGAACGAGTTCTGTCTGGTTCCAAGAAACCAGCCACAGATCCCTGGTCAACTTACCCTCTGGATCTTACCCACAAATCACGCTGAGCCAATCCTTTAGCATCTAACATCTAAAGGTTTATTACCACAAGAAAGAAAAGCATGAGAGTAAGGTTGCTAAAGAATCATACATTACATGCATCGAATCTCCCAGTACTCGATGCAGGCTCTAGCAGAGATGTTACAGCTGCTGGCTTAAGAGTCCTTGTTGCACATCCTAGAATCAGGATGGGTCCACAGTTCTTTCCAGCTCTTCAATCCCTGCACTGCTGCCTCTGGGATGAAGTGCTGAGCAGAAGACAAACATGGAGTCTGCCACATGGCCTCTTTATACATCCTTCCTGGTCTCTTCTTGGCTGCAGCAGGTCACCTGGCCAGCGGCCTATCCCTGTGTTCCTTGCTGGCAGCCCTTAGGTGTCAGCCCTCATTCTTTAGGTGTGTCCTTGGCCCATTGAGTGCTATTGTCCCACAGGGCCTCGCTAATTAGCATGTCCATAGGCCTGGCTCTGCCCAATGCTCAACCACATGGAGAAATATTCAGTATCCACACAGATTACAGATTCCTAGCTACATACACAGACATTATACAATCACATGATTAGCGTACATAGGATTAGCAGACAGTAAGCTTCTATTCAACACCTCACATGGCCCCCTTTTATACCATTTTTGGGGCCAACACCCCCCCATGGGTGCAGCAGTGATCTGGCTGCTCCCCTCAAAATCCAGTAACGTGACACTTGCATAAAACAAAAAAAAAAAAATTCAGGCTCACATTGGAGGACTCATCTGAGTTCCCCCAAGGTATCAGGAGCACATATTGCAAGGATTACCACAGCACCTTTAAGACCCTCAGTAGAAGGGGCCTTTGACCCTGCTCCCCTTTAAGGGAGTGCAGTGTCACTAGCTGTGCTTCACTCTCCCAGTACTAGTATTAAGCAAACATGCTATGCTCCATACTCTCCCCCTTGTATGTCCATGTGGGAACAGCCATAGTCTAGCCCATAATGTGTAGTTTATAAATAATTTGGGGAATCCATCTGTTATTTAGATGACACATCCTTTAAGAAAACCAATAGGATCAGCTAATAAGAGAAGATATCTGCAGCAGAAAAACTGGAGTTCCATAGCTGACTGCTGAATGATCTGGGTAGTTAAAAGCAGACAGACATTCTCATCTCAGCTTTGAAGACTAGTCTGGCCTACTCTGTGTTAGAGGATATTTGCCAATATACAAGCTCTGCTCTTACTAACATCACAGGAAAGCCATTAGTATCAATGGAGCTACCTCAAGCTTTCAGCCGTGTAAAACAGGAGCAGGAGTTTAATTAGCATAACACAAGCCAACCAACTACAGAATCGCTGGTCAAATCCAAGGGAAACTTAAATTGATTCTTTGGTAACAAACTGGAATCAGATTTTGTCTATTCACAACAAATGACTAGTCTTGGTAAAAGCCTCAGACCTTGTCTACTCTCTGTCTGGTGACTGAACTTCCTAATAGAGGAGAATTTTGGTTGGCTCACTAATTTCTTCCTTCCTCCCTTTATCATCTGAAGTCACTACTGAACTTAATCCCCAAGCTAGACATAACAGGCCACCTTCAGTAAAAGCACATCATATGCAGCTCAATTCAGTGTACAACAAAGTAAATGACAACCCTTAAGATTAAGTCTTGGAAGGAGAGGGACGTCAGATATTTAAGTGTGAAGCTTTGTACAGGATAAATGCCCTGTCTGATACATTAGTGTGGAACAGTGGTGCCATCCAGTGGCCAGTTTGATGCTTTTGATAAAATGTAAAGTAATCTGAGGGGTAGCCAAGTTACAGACTAACAGGAAAAAAATTAAAAAAAAACCAACAAATAGTCTAGCAGCACATTAAAGACTAACAAAACATGTAGCTGGTATCATGAGCTTTCATGGGTACAACTCACATCTGAAGAAGTTAATAGTCCGACTTATCATAATGACCACAGCACCCCCTTTGTCTTACTAATAACCACAGGGCATACCACATTAAAACTAACCCTGGAACTTTCCCTTGCGACAAACCCCGTTGCCAGCTTTGTCCACATATTTACTCTGGAGACACCATGTCAGTTATACAATCAAGGGCTCGTATTCCTGTACGTCCAGCAATGTGATATATGCCATCATGTGCCAGCAATGTCCCTCTGCAATGTATATTGGACAAACTGGTCAGTCACTTCACCAGAGAATCAACGCTCACAGATCAGAGGTCAGAAATCTCCACACAGAGAAACCGGTCAGCCAGCATTTTAATGAAACTGGCCATTCCCTTAAAGACCTGACAACATGCATCTCACTACAAAGAGACTTTAACACCAGATTACAGAGGGAGACTTCAGAACTTTTATTATGCTAAAATTTGACACGTTGCGAATGGGCCTTAATATAGATAATTACCTTACACGTTACAAAGACAGCCTCCCCACCTTTTGATATTTGTAGTAACTCCAGATTAGCCACTTAATTGACTCTTACAATAAGCAATTTCCTCCTTCCTTATCTCTTCCTTGTCCCCTCGTCCCCACCTTCTGTTCTATGTAGCTGATTCGTTAGTTTGTAATTTGTTTACTTTTTTCATTGTATTCCTGCTATAAAGTGTCATGCCAATTCACTTTCAGAATATGATCTGAAGAAGTGGGTCTGCCCCACAAAAGCTCATCACCTAATAAACTACCTTGTTAGTCTTTAGGTTAAAGTGTACATGACTGCTTTTTTTTTGTTTTGCCAAGATCAGACTAACATGGCTACCTCTGTTACTTTTCATCATAGCACTGTGAGGACTGCAGAGCAATAGACTGTCTTGTCAAGAGTGCATAGCAGCAGTTTAATCTCCTCAAATAATGGTTTCCTTGAGCAAAGGCCGCATAACCATTTCTTGATCCTGTCCTCCCAGGAGAGTTTCCTGGTTTCCACTAGCAAAAGACCCCATTTCTTCAGAAGCCAGGTAGAACACTGGTTCAAAGGACAAAAAACATGGTGTAAAACATTTCCAACGCTTCAGATAGTTAACCAGCCTAAACTCAAGAGGCAGACTGAGAAGACCTAACATTTGTCCTCCTCAGGTGTCAGTCTGCATCCTTGACACAGACAAATTTCATGATAACAAAAGGGACTAATATCAGGTATCAAATCAAGATCTCTTAGATTAATCAAAAGGTATTCACCACTAACAACAAATCAACCAACTGATATTTTGTGGCTCTTAAGGTAAAAGCAGAAAAGCTCCTTTGCCAGCCACCCAGCAATGACATAGGAACTTGAAAGTTATCATATGTGGCAAGGTCCTTGCCCAGGCCCCTCATCCTGGGACCCCTTCTTCAGCCACAAATCACCAGGAGACCCTCTCTGGTGCAATCACCTGTGTTTTTTATTGCTTGTGCCAACTTCCCTTTACAAAGCTTATGTTTTACCTACACCTACACCCTCTCTCCCCTTTTCATGTCCCTCTGGCTGCCTTATATAGCCCTCTGGCTAATGGGGTCCACAGCTGCTTCCCATTAGCTACTTTCAGCCAGGCTATAGTGGCAGAGCTCTGGCTTCACCCGCAGTCTGTCACACATAGAAACGATCAATGTTAGCTAAAGACTATCAGCATCACTTGGGATATGTCTACACAGCAAAGTTATTTCAGAATAATGGCCATTGTTCCTAAATAACTATGCAAGCATCTACACAGCAATAGCATTATTGCAAAATAATTGGTGGCTTATTTCAGCATTGGTAAACCTCATTCTAAGAGAAATAATGCCTCTTCCAAAATAGCTATTTCAAAATAGGCTACATCCACACACAGGAGCAGGTGTGGATGAAAGTCAAAGAGCTCCACCAGTCTTACACCAAGGACCAAGAGCACAGCTCCCACTCTGGGACAGAACCCCACACTTGCCCTTACTGCGAGGACCTGGACCACATCCTGGGGGGCAGGGCAGTCCCTTTCCCCCCCCACCCGGTAGTGGACTCAAGACACCTGGCATTGCCCTCTTGGGGGATAGAGATGAGGAGGAAAAGGAGGAGCTGGATGAGGCGAGCTGTCACCCTTCTGACCCTGCAGCCAGCACCCCACACTCTGGACATATCCTAGGCATCTTCTGAGGCTGGGAAATCCATATCAGGTGAGTGCTGTCATGTTCCCTACACACAAAGGCTATGTCTACACTCGCGGCTTCTTGCGCAAGTATGGCCGTTCTTGCACAAGGAAATTTACAGTACAGCATGGTAAGAGAGGGCTTCTTCTTGCGCAAGAGCTACGCTCTTTTTTTAACAGGTGTAAGCTCTCTTGCGCAGGAGCTCTTGTGCAAGAATGTAGTGTGGACACTTGGCAGGGATTTCTTGCGCAAGAAAGCCCTATGGCTAAAATGGCCATCGGAGCTTTCTTGCGCAAGAGAGCGTCTACACTGCCATGGGCACTCTTGCGCAAAAGCACAGCTCACACATGGCAGTGTGGAGGTTTTCTTGCACAAGACTTCTTGCGCAAGAAGCCGCGAGTGTAGACATAGCCAAAGGGTGCAGGGGGGTGAGTGGGAGGCGAGGGGCTGGGGCTCACTCCTTTCTCAGCCTTTGCAGCTTGGGGATTGTGCAGCAGCCTGTGCACATCGGAGCATGTGGAGTAATAGTCCATGGCAGACGGCCCTACCAGGATGCACTACAGCACCCATGTGCTATTGGCCACAGGGTATCTGGAGAGGCCTGCCATACTCATGACAACTAGTAGGAGGCTGGGAACATAAACACCGAGACACACACAGAGGCGCACACACCCTCAGAAGTGCACACACAGCACATGGGCATGCCTGCACTTTCGGGGCAGCATTCATTCCCAGGGGCAGCACGGTGAGGTGCATGATCGTCTGCCACACACATATTCCCCCGCAACACTCTATCCCCCTCTCCTCCAGTGGGAAGGGATACAAGTCCTCTCCCTGTGGGACCCCACCACTACCAGACCCAGTGGTGCATGGCACAGAGGGAAGTCCAGCTGCACCGTCGCCCTCCTCCCACCCACAGCATCATGGTCTGGCTAGCACATTCACATGCCTGCTTGTCCCCAGGATGGAGGGCTAATGAAGCTTCCTCTCCAAGGACATGTGGGCCCCTGCAGGCAAGGGCCTATTGGCTAGAGTGCACATGGACTTGCTTCAGGCACATCAATTTCATCTGAGCCAAGAACTGTTGGTCTCAGCTCAGATGAGGGCTAAGCTTCATGCATAGGGTCTCCTGGGATGACTGACCATCTCTCTTTATTCTCCACAGCCGAACCAGCTGCAAGAGGAAGGATGGTTGACACCAACCAGGGCAGTCTCCTGAACCTGAGGGACCCACAGGTGCTGGAGATCCATGGATGAATTCCAGAGAAAGCACCTCGCAGCACTCCAATCCACAGAGCAGACCACTGACCACAGGTTTCAGGAAGACATCCCTCTGTGGTGAGACACCTGGCGGGAGATGCTAGATTAGGACCACACCATGTGCACTGTCGTGCAATCCCCTAGTTGCCAGCATGCTGCCTGCTCCCACTTCTCCCTCAACCCCCACACCCCGTGGCCACTGAGGCCCCCACACCCATGGTGGTGGGATCCCCAGAGCCAGGTGCCACTTCCAGCCCTGAGCCTCTCCTCAGCTCTCCTCCCACTTCCAGCTCCCTCCTCTCCCAGGTGTTTCCCCCAGTTCCTCCCCAGTTACTTTGACCCCAAATACAAACCACACCGAGTTTTTTGTTTTAAAAAAAATGCCTGTTTTATTGTTGCTGCAGGGGAGAGGGAAAAGTAGTGAAGGGCAGGTGAGAGGAAAGGAAGAAAGGGACAATGCACAGGCCCTTAGTGGGAAAGCCCAAGGGAGAGTGTCACTGAGATCCTACTCCCTCAAGGCCTCCCAGATGTGCACGGCCCCCTAATGGGCCTGCCAGATGGCAGCCATGTGCAGCTGCTCAAAGGCCCTGCTGATTTGGTCAGCCTCTGCCCCCCCATCCAGGGAGGAATGCCTTCCACTCACAAATATTGTGGAGTACACAACATATGGCCACCACGTGTGGGATGTTCCACTCCCCCAACATCCAGCCAGGTGAGGAGGCATCTAAACTGCATCTTCACACAGGGCCCTGCTGAGCCTGGTGTTATACAGTTCCCTAGAGTGGTCAAGGTGGCCAGTGTAGGACTTCATGTACCAAAGCAAGAGAGGGTAGGCAGTGCCCTCACCATGCACATGGGCATGTCCATGTCCCTGATGCTGTGGTCAGGGAAAAAAGTTCTGGCGTGCAGACTCTGGAACACACTGGAGTTGCAGAAGACACGGGTGTCATGCACCTTCCCCAACCACCTGATGAAGATGTCTATAAACTGGCCCCGGTGGTCCATGATGACCTGGACCATAGACAAATATCCCTTCCAGTTGATGTAGGCAGATGCCCAGTGGTCATCACCTGAGGGCACGGGTGAGCCACTCACAGAGCTCCAGAAAGGTCTCCTTCCTCATCGAAGAATTCTGGAACTACTGATGGTTGCCCCACCTCTCCATGATGAGCCAGTCCCACCAGTCTGCACTGGTGTCCAGATGCCAGAAGCAGCCATTCATGGTGTGCAGGGGAGGATAGGTGGGATCCAGCAGCATGAGCTGTGCCCGCAGAGAGACGAGGAGGGTCTCCAAGCAGAGTAGGGGGTTGGGCTGCTGCAGAGCCTGGGAGGCAGCCTGCAGGAACTGCTGCATAAGGTACAGCACAAGTTGCAATAGCCATTGACTGCCGAGAAGCAGCTCTGGTTCCATAGTTGAGGTATCCGCAAGGGCAACCACAGCAGGCCAAAGAAAAAGGCTTTGCTGTCCCTTGAGGAGGCAGGCAAAGAAAAAAAGGCTGACACACTGCTATACGGGGGGGGTGGTCCCTTTAAGCATGAGCCTCAGATAGCTTCAGGTAGCAGTTCCGGGAAGTAACTGATATCCTGATGCCCTGCCTGAAGTGATTGCGGGTGGTCTTAAATGACAGTTAGAGCATGCACACAGATTGGATGCTAATTCAAAATAGTTAAGTACTATTTCTATGAGCTTTTGGTGTGTAGACACATTATTTCAAAATAAGCTATTTTGGAATATTTCTTCCAAAATTGCTTATGTAGCCATAGCCAGCCTTATGCTTCACCCGGCACAGGTCATCTGTAAACTGAAGTATCAAACTCAGGTGGCTTATGATGTTAGGTCAAAAAAACAAAAAACCAAAAACAAAAAAACACACACACCAGTTTTGGGGGGGGAACTACTACACTAAACCACCTATTACCCCTTAATCTGTTCTTCATGATGTAAGTGTTCCTCGGAGTGCTAAGGAAGCACTCAAAGGACACATATATAACCTTCTTGTAAACTGACACAGGCAGTAATCTCTCTAAAATAATCTCCAACACAGTGTATCCTAAAAATCCTAAACAAGGCACAAAATTCCTAACACACAACTCCCTTGTTGCAAGTTAAAGAACATTTACATTATAATAGAATATTGTTCAAATGATATAGAGCAAAACAATTTGTTACAAGGGGCCAAACCATACCAAATTACTGACAGCAGATCTTACATTGTTTTAAAGCAGCAGTGGGCAAAACAAAGACAGCCACCAGCCATAAGAACATAACATAAGAACGGCCGTACCGGGTCAGACCAAAGGTCCATCTAGCCCAGTATCCTGTCTGCCGACAGTGGCCAGCACCAGGTGCCCCAGAGGGGGTGGACCGAAGACAACGATCAAGCGATTTGTCTCCTGCCATCCCTCTCCAGCCTCTGACAAACAGAGGCCAAGGACACCATTTTATCCCCTGGCTAATAGCCTTTTATGGACCTAACCTCCATGAAATTATCTAGCTTCTCTTTAAACTCTGAGATAGTCCCAGCCTTCACAGCCTCCTCTGGCAAGCAGTTCCACAGGCTGACTACACGCTATGTGAAGAACTTTCTTTTATTAGTTTTAAACCTGCTACCCATTAATTTCATTTGGTGTCCTCTAGTTCTTCTATTTAGGGAACTAATAAATAACTTTTCTTTATCCCCCTCCACACCACTCATGATTTTATACTCCTCTATCATATCCCCCCTCAGTCTCCTCTTTTCTAAACTGAAAAGTCCCAGTCGCTTTAACCTCTCCTCATATGGGACCCGTTCCAAACCCCTATTCATTTTAGTTGCCCTTTTCTGAACCCTTTCCAAGGCCAAAATATCTTTTTGAGGTGAGGAGACCACATCTGTACACAGTATTCAAGATGTGGGCGTACCATAGTTTTATACAGGGCAGTAAAATATTCTGGGTCTTATTTTCTATCCCTTTCTTAATAATTCCTAGCATCCTATTTGCCTTTTTGAGCGCCGCTGCACACTGTGTGGAAGTTTTCAGAGAACTGTCCACGATAACTCCAAGATCTTTCCTGATTTGTCGTAGCCAAATTAGCGCCCATCATACTGTACGTATAGTTGGGGTTATTTTTCCCGATGTGCATTACTTTACACTTATCCACATTAAATTTCATTTGCCATTTTGTTGCCCAATCACTCAGTTTGGTGAGATCTTCTTGGAGTCCCTCACAGTCTGCTTCTGTCTTGACTATCCTAAACAGTTTGGTATCATCTGCAAACTTTACCACCTTACTGCTTACCCCTTTCTCCAGATCATTTATGAATAAGTTGAACAGGATTGGTCCTAGGACTGACCCTTGGGGGACACCACTAGTTACCCCTCTCCATTCTGAAAATTTACCATTTATTCCTACCCTTTGTTTCCTGTCTTTTAACCAGTTCTCAATCCAAGAAAGGACCTTCCCTCTTATCCCATGGCCATGTAATTTACACAAGAGCCTTTGGTGAGGACCTTGTCAAAGGCTTTCTGGAAATCTAAGTATACTATATCTACTGGATCCCCCTTGTCCGCATGTTTGTTAACCCCTTCAAAGAACTCTAATAGATTAGTAAGACAGGATTTCCCTTTACAGAAACCATGTTGACTTTTGTCCAACAAATTATGTTCTTCTACATGCTTCACAATTTTATTCTTTACTATTGTTTGACTAATTTGCCGGTACTGAAGTTAGACTTACCAGTCTGTAATTGCCGGATCGCCTCTAGAGCCCTTTTTAAATATTGGTGTCACGTTGGCTACCTTCCAGTCATTAGACGGAAGCCGATTTAAGGGATAGGTTACAAACCACAGATAATAGTTCAGCAATTTCCCATTTGAGTTCTTTTAGAACCCTTGGATGAATGCCATCCGGTCCCGGAGATTTGTTAACATTAAGTTTTCTATTTGTTCCAAAACCTCCTCTAATGACACTTCAATCCGGGACAGTTCCTCAGATTCATCACCCACAAAGGGCGGTGCAGATTTGGGAATCTCCCCAACGTCCTCAGCCGTGAAGACTGAAGCAAAGAAATCATTTAGTTTCTCCATGGCTTTATCGTCCTTGATTGTGCCTTTTATAGTTCGATCGTCTAGGGGACCCACAGGTTTTTAGCAGGCTTCCTGCTTCTAATGTACTTAAAAACATTTTGTTATTTCTTTTTGAGTTTTGGCTAGCTGTTCCTCAAAATCTTTTTGCTTTTCTTATTACATTTTACACTTGATTTGACAGTGTTTATGTTCCTTTCTATTTATCTCACTAGGATTGGACTTCCACTTCTTAAAAGATGCCTTTTTGTCCCTCACTGCTTCTTTTACATGGTGGTTAAGCCACGTGACTCTTTTTAGGTCTCTTGCTATGTTTTTAATTTGGGGTATACATTTAAGTTGGGCCTCTATTATGGTGTCTTTAAAAGTTTCCATGCAGCTTGCAGGGATTTGGCTCTAGTCACTGTGCCTTTTAATTTCTGTTTAACTAACCTCCTCATTTTTGTGTAATTCCTTTTTGAAATTAAATGCCAGGGTGCTGGACTGCTGAGGTGTTCTTCCCACCACAGGAATGTTGAATGTTATTATATTATGGTCACTATTCCCAGCGGTCCTGTAACAGTTATTTCTGGACCTGATCCTGCGCTCCTCAGGACTAAATCGAGAATTGCCTCTCCTTGTGGGTTCCTGCACCAGCTGCTCCAAGAAGCAGTCATTTAAGCCATTGAGAAATTTTATCTCCGCTTCTCTTCCTGAGGTGACATGTATCCAGTCAATATGGGGGTAATTAAAATCCCCATTATTATAGAGTTCTTTGTTTTGGTAGCCTCTCTAATCTCCCTCAGCATTTCAATGTCAGTATCCCTGTCCTGGTCAGGTGGTCGGTAATATATCCCTACTGCTAATTTCTTATTTTTGGAGCATGGAATTACTATCCATAGCGATTCTATTGAACATGTTGATTCATTTAATATTTTTATTTCATTTGATTCTACATTATCTTTCACATACAGTGCCACTCCGCCACCCACCCGGCCTGCTCTATCCTTTCGATATATTTTATATCCCGGCATGATTGTGTCCTACAGATTTTCCTCATTCCACCAGGTTTCAGTGATGCCTATTATGTCAATCTCTCATTTAATACTAGGTACTCTAGTTCACCCATCTTATTAGTCAGACTCTAGCATTTGTGTAGAAGCACTTTAAAAATTTGCCACTGCTTATTTGTCTGCCCTTCCTGATGCATTGGATTCCTTTGTACGTGGTTGTTTGTCTGCTCTGGCCCATGGTTTGCCCTCTCCTCCTCCTCTCTTCTGACTACAGCTTAGAGAATCTCTATCAATGGATTCTCCTCTAAGAGAAGTCTCCCATTTACGTGCATCTCCACACCAATCGGCTTTCCCCATCTCTCTAGTTTAAAACTGCTCTACGGCCTTTTTAATGTTTAGTGCCAGCAGTCTGGTTCCACCCTGGTTTAGGTGGAGCCCATCCTTCCTGTATAGGATCCCCTCTCCCAAAAGTGTCCCCAGTTCCTAATAAATCCAAACCCTCTTCCCTACACCATCGCCTCATCCACGCATTGAGATTCTGAATCTCTGCCTGCCTACCTGGCCCTGCGCGTGGAACTGGAAGCATTTCCGAGAATGCCACCATAGAGGTCCTGGATTTCAGTCTCTTTCCTAGCACCCTAAATTTGGCCTCCAGGACATTTCTCCTACCCTTCCCTACGTCATTGGTACCTACATGTACCACGACCACTGGCTCCTCCCCAGCACTACACATAAGTCTATCTAGATGCCCAGGGTTAGTCCCTGTTGGGTTGCCTCTGTTTACCTGTGCCTTCACAGGTATCAGGCGATTGCAGATCTCATTGGCCGCAGACCGCTATGCGCAGCCAATTGGAGCAGCAGGAAGCAGCACAGACTAGGACCCCACTTCCCGCCAAGGCCAATGAGATCTGCAATCACCTGATACCTGCGGAGGTTCAGGTAAACAGAGGTGAGGGCCCATCAGGGACTAACCCTGTGGACTGGATTCAGCTCACAGGCAGGAATTTGACCACCCCTGCTTTAAAGCATGGGAAGCAAGTTTTGAAGGCTGGGGAAAGTGTTGCCTTCCCAAACCGCCTCTCATGACCCCACCCATGCTCCACCAGAGTTTATGTCCCCTCCTGCCTGCTGTTCCCATGGCAGAGGACACTGGGCCCACTCTGATTGCCCAGAGCTGTGGGTGCTCCAGCCATGCCACCTGCCCAGCACTAGGGCTGGCAGCTCAGCTGTGGGGAAGGGGCATTCATGACTGGTGATTGGGCTACCCCATGCTCTAGGGCCAGGAGTGGCTGCAGCCATGCTATTCGGAGGCTGAGGGAACTACCCTGGGGCAGGGATCCCCGGCCACATTGCGGGGAGGGGAGCACTGACCAGCAACAGTCATGGGAGGGTTAAATGCTGGTGGGCATGGAAGGGGCGTGCCTCAGGCAGAAGGGACAGGACTAGGGGCTAGCTTCCCCAAGCCAGCATCTCCCCCACTGCTCATGTTTTAAAGTAAAACACACATACATGCCTCCAGCACGTGAATATTAAATACTATAAAAACTATCCTAAATTAATACTAAAATTATAATTAAAAACATGAAGCTTACTCTATAAATCCATTGCTGCTTCCTTTTTAAAATGAAATCACTGCCTTGCTGCTCCTCTTCAACTCCTGGCCAGTCAGTTTTACTCAGCTTGGTTTTTCTCTCTCTCTCTCTCTGCAGCCGTTTGTTTTTAGCATCTCTTGCAGGCTTCCTAGCTCTTTCTGCATGGCTCTCCTTTCCTCACACACAGCCTCTGCACGCTGAAAATGTTGCTGGCCTGTTATACTACATTGTAGTTCTCTCTTTAAGGCTACGAAGCCATGTAGTACAGTTACCTCACACTCACACCTGCTCCGCCATGACCGTTACCTCAGAATTCCAATGGGCAGCTCTGACCTTTAAAACCAGCTGTGACTAGATGAGAGGGATCTAACCAGCTAGAGGCTTAACCTCTCTGTTACTCCTCCCTATACGTCACACCAATCCCTGTTTTTTTCTCTTTGCTGTTCCCCCATATCTATTTGAGTCCCACTATTATCTCTGGTAATAGTGAGGGCAATATCAGAAAAGAAGGTGCTTAGGGGCAGGGCTGTCCCTCAGGGGTGGGGAGCACAGGGCTTGAGGCAACCCCTTGCCTGTGCTCCAGGCACAGGCTCTGGGGCACCCTCCTCCTGCCACCATAATGAGTGTAGTGGGGGCGACCCATGTCCCTCCTCCCGGGTAATCCCCTGGACCGCCCTAGGATCCATCCATGGCAGGGTGTCCGCCCTGAGACTTCCAGAAGCGTGGGGCCTGGTAGCCTATAAGCAGACCATCCAGCTCTGCTTAAGGGCCACCAGTGGTTCAGGATAAAAGTGAATCATAGCATCCTATCATACCCTTGAAAGGGTGGTCTGTCACAGGAATACCTTCCTTCAGGCCTCTGGGTTCAATTACCCTTTGAGAGAGCTCCAGCAAAACAGATTCCTGGCCCTGCCTGATGGCTGTTCCTCAGACTCAGAACACAGGAGATAATTATGGGTGTGTGTTATTGAACCCAGAAATGGATCTGAAGTTCAGAAGCCAAATTACCCAAAAGAGCCACTGTAGTGTGAATTCATTGGTACTATGCTACACGTTGGACCGCCCTGGTTCAACACCCTGGGGACCTGACCAGTCCCAAATGAGGGAATTTGCTGGATCAGGGGAGGTCCCCTGCCACTGGTCTCCCAGGACTTTGCCTCTCCCTTCTGCTGGCTCCGCTCCAGCCCTGATGATACAGGGCTAGGAGCTTGGCTCTGGCCCGCTTCTACCAGCTGGCTGGGGCTCTCCAGAGACAGAGGTCCCCAGCCCCACTTCTGTACCCCCTAGCTGGAGCTTCCCAGGGACTGGGCTCCATGGCTGCCCCACTTCTGTTCCATCTGGCCAAAACTTCCTGAAGACTGGAGTCGTGGCTGCCCTGCTGGGTCGGAGCTCCATGACTACCCGGCTGCTGTCACATCCAGCTGGAGTTCGCCAGTCTCAATAGCGGGGCTCTCCTGCTGCTGGACTCTCACCTGGCTCATACTCCCAGGTGCTGGGGGTCTCTGGTTCAGCAACATCTGTGAACCTGCCTGACCACAGATGTTGCCAGACCAGAGTCCCAGATTTAGGAGGTTCAGACCTGTTCTATATATTCAGTATGATAGGGGAAATATTTAGTTTTTATACATGCACAGTCTCACAGCAAAATGGCCATTATTTTATCAACTACAATTGGTTAATAACATAGTAAAAGCATCCTGATTTACTAATCTGTTCTTAACCAATTAAATCACAGTGTTTTATATAATGTACTTCAAAGAGCCCCAGGAGACACATTAAAGAGCCATTTTGACTTGTAAACCTCAGTCTGGGTATCACTGCACTAGAATGTGACTAGCTATGTGAGTTAAATCAGAAACCAACCAGAATAGTCTGTGTTTTTTATGGTAGCTAATTCTAAGGATTGATTATCCACACAGCTGTTAAAATCATTGAACTGTCTCTAATGCCACAATATAGGTAATGTTATTGATCGCACAGGACATTTACAGTGTAGTGAGGCAGTGACTACATTAAAACGAATCTCATCTTGACCTAGTCTTGGGATTCACATACACAGTGAACTATATTTGATGTAGTTTTGTAGTAGAAGGTTTCTTGCCTTTGAGGTTGCATGCAAACAGCAGAACCACATCAGCAATATATCTTAGTATCATACTCACTGACTATCCAGTTCCAACATGAACAGCACTACAGGATTCTGCAAGGTAGAAAAAATAATAATAATAAACCAATTCTTTACCTTTAAAGGACACACACCACTTTGACATGCATCTGCCTGAGCAACCACCAATAATATTTTCCACTTTGTAGCTCTTATTTGTAACCAGACTGTAACGGAATGTCAGTAGCCTATGGCTGATTCATCATTCTGTGCTCTTGGGAAGTGTCCCCACATGGGGTAAATTGACAAGGTAATAGTTTAAGTACTAAGTGATTAACTAATTAGCTGCATGAGTCAGGTCCTCAGCTGGGAACAGTTAAAAAAGAGGCAGGAAAAAAACCCTGTAGAGATACAAATGGTCCAAACAAGTCCAAGAGCAGAGCTTTCTCCATTTTCCCAAAATATGCCTTAGTGGTAAGCAAAGGCTTGGGGAAAAGCCATGTGTGCTGTGAGGAACAAACACTCATAGACCATGTAGTAAATACAGCATGTGACATTGAACTTGTCATTGGGGTGGGTGAAGATGGTTTGCTACAAGGAACCCAACATGAGGGAACCCCACCCTCTGACCAAGGTTTTGTGAGCCTATGCAGACTGACTTCACCTGGGAGAGTAGGTGGTGGATGATCACCACCATGCCCAGCCCTATACCTTCCTTGCTGCATCTTCACGTTAGTTACATGAAAAGATAAAACCAAAACACTATGGAGAAAGAGGACAAGATGCAAATGAATTTACTTAAATGCAGTCAGTGCAACCACTTCATTATGTACCTCCCATCTCATATCTCTGATGTTTTTATTTCTCCAGGACTGTAGGATTTTATACTTAATTAGTACAAAATCTCCACACCTAGCCTCCAGCCTCAATTACACCAATCTGCTGGCTCCCGTTTTCTTGCGCATTTGCTACTCCTTCAATTTGACAGTGCCTCTGGTCTGGCTACTCAACTAAATCAAAGAATAAATGTAATAATATACAGGATGTGGGCTTGATTGCCAGGAACTGCCCAAGTAGACTTGGCCAGCCCCAGGGCAACAAAGAGTTATTCCCCCTTGCAACAGCTATCTTTTGCTTTCTCTTTATAGGACCCCTCATTAGGAACAAAGTGAGGCTGCCTCTAGTGAATCAGGCTCCCCTAGAATCCAGCTGTTCCCTCTCAATTTTCCTGAGGTGAGAGAAAAACTCCTGGATTCTAGTTTCACTTCGTGTATCCGTAACACACAGTCTAAATCAGTGTCTCTTTCTTTTATTAGGGAGACTGGAGCAGGAGAAAGTTATGAACTGAGGCCCCCTTTTTTCTACTGGCCATGATTTAGTTGATCAAAAATCCCCCTGAAAGCCTAACAAAAGATTTCGATTGCAAGGAAGCATCACCATTTTAAACCTGATAAAGACTCCGCTGCTGTTTGAGAAGAAAAAGCAGAAAGCTCCCAGACATGCTCTGCATATCACTAGTGATCCATGGACTACAAATTTAGAACCACTTTTCTAGCATTTTCTTATCTCTTGCTCTAAGAGCAGAACAGCTTCTCTTTCTGGTTACACCAATGATTACATACCAGAGAGTACTGACGTTAAACTACCATCCCATGCAGCAGGTAGTGCAGCTTTGAGAGCCTTTGCACAATATGAATTTTGCCAACATAGTCCCTGGAAACAAAGAAACACCTGTGCTAAATAACACTGGGCTAATCCACTATTAAAATTCATAAATTGTCCTCCAACAGAGGTTTTCATTGTTTATATAGGTGCTGTCACAGAATCATCAGTGAAAGAGATTAGCTGAGGCCAAGGTGACTTAATAACTCCATAAGGATTTTGCAGAACCCATGTCTCAGACAAAGCTTAAATAAGATGTTTACTACAAAGGCCAAAGAATAGAAATTCTGGGAGAGCCAGGCTAGGGGGCAATTCTCCCAAAAGAGTTTTGTGATTTTTAGAATAAGAGTAATCTGGTACACAGATGGATGAGAGAATAAACAGTTTTTAGAGAGGAAAATGATAGCACTAAATTCTGAAACTAAACACAGCAGGCAAGAAGATTCTGTATGGATGTTTAAAAAAAATATCCCAGGCTTATGCTATTTTCTAAAGCCGATATGCTTAAGCCCTCATGGAAAGAAGTGTAACTGTTATCATTATTCCTGATCTCCCTAGTTATAATGCAAGCATTAATCATCATCAGGACTTAATTTGGCACATCACCAACTAGTTACCTTTCTGTTACATAAGCAGAGGTCTAATATTGTACCAAATGCCATTACCCATCCACTGGAAACTAAGGATATTAAGAAGCATGTAATTCATTAATCGTGTAGTCAACAAAAATGTTGTCAACTACATGATTACTTGATAAGGATTAGCACTGCTACCACTCAGTCCCAGCTCATGCCAGGTCTAGCAACTACCCCCACCGTGGCTCCACACTATAAGCACTTGTACTGTAGAGCCACAGTGGGGGTTGATGCTGGGTCCTGGCATGAGCTGGGATTGAGCCAGCCTGCCCATGCACCAGCTCTTAGTGCCAGGACCTGGTATCAACCCCCCTCTGTGGCTCTGCACTACAAGCACTAAGAGCCAGCATAGGGGTTGATGCTGGGTCCCGGTGCAAGCTGGGACTGAGCCAGCCTGTCAACCAGTCCACTAAAAAATGTACTTGCGCGGGGGGAAGAGTGTTGTGTGTAGTTGATAGCATTAACTGATAAGCACCCACTTATTGGTTAATCATTTAGTCGACTACTGGATAAACAACGAGAAGTCCTGTGGCACCTTGTAGACTAACAGATTTATTGGAGCATAAGCTTTTGTGGGCTTTTGTGGGCAAAGACCCACTTCATCAGACGCATGATGAAGTGGGTCTTTGCCCATGAGAGCTTATGCTCCAATAAATCTGTTAAGCTACGTCTACACTGTACATTGTTGCACAAGAAAATATGCAAATGAGCTGTGGTGATGCATATCCCCGTGCCTCATTTGCATACCTAATGAGCCGCCATTTTGCAGCAGGGGTTTTGCGCAAGAAGGAGCTGTCTACACTGCTCCTTCTTGTGCAAAAACCCTCTTTGCGCAGGACCTGTTCTTCCTGAAAATAAGTGGCAGAACGTCTCCTGCACAAGAGGGGGTTTTTACGCAAGAAGGAGCAGTATAGACAGCTCCTTCTTGCACAAAAGCCCCTTCTGCAAAATGGTGGCTCATTAGGTATGCAAATGAGCCATGGCGATATTCATCGCCATGCCTCATTTACATATCTTCTTGCTCAACAATGCGCAGTGTAGATGTAGCCTTAGTCTATAAGGTGCCACAGGACTTCTCATTGTTTATGCAGATTCAGACTAACACGGCTACCCCCTCTGATACTTATACCTACTGGAAACTGTTTGCTACAATCCTGGAAAGAAGATGACAAGATTGGCTGATGGAACAATATTACAGAAATATTGTTGTTTCTATAAGGCTAGGTCACTATAGCCTTTTTTCAGAAAAAGCTATGCAAATTGCGCTCCGCAATTTGTGTGGCTTTTTCCAATTGCTTTTCCGGAAGAGGCTCCATCTAGACGGCGCCAAATGGCAGAAAAGCCTCCTCTTTTGGAGGAGCCCTTATTCCTCGTAGAACAAGGTATACAGGGCTCCCCGGAAGAGCGTGTTTGCTCTTCCGCAAAAAAAAGCAAACGAGCAAAAGCGTTCCTTGGACGTGATGGAGTTTTTCCAGGATAACAGCCCTGGGACTGGAGCCCTCCATCCCCAAACAGGCAGCAGCAGGGTGAGCGCCCTATGCACACTGCCCTGCCCATGTGCCCCATGCCCAGCCTGAAGAGACCTTCACCTGGAGCAGGGCAGTGCATCTGCAACTGCAAGGGGTCATACAGCCAGAGGATGCACATTGCCCATAGGGAGCTGCAACGGGACTTCCCGCTGGCCCTGCTCCTGGCGCATGACTACCTTTGGTATCCCGGAAAAACCCCACAGTCTAGACATACCCTAAGAGAGTTTATAGCCAAGGTATGAACATATGTATCCCAGTGCACGCACATTCCAAACTGTTGCTAATCACTGACATCCCAGGGAAAACATTGAAAAAGATTCCAATTAAAAATATTTCCACTTTTATACCATCTATATTCCCCATCTTTCTTTCTTTACTCCTCAGGGCATATGATTAAGCCCTGATTTCTGTTTCTCATGAGTTCATCATCTATTTATTCTTCACCCAAAGGCATAATCCTTTGTGATATCACAGTTACTTCCGCAGAAACTGAAAAATAGGACATCACGTGAGGAACAGCATGAGATATTTCTTATTCTTTGTTTCTTAGTACTAAAACATGTGAGAAAGACTGGCTCGGGGCTCAGGTCGTTGGCTATTGAGTCACCTCTGGATCAGCTCTGATCCAGGGTATTAGTGACCACACTGTACATCATGTCACTGCCCTCCAATGACACTTTGATAATCCTATGGGAAATTAATTGGTCCATTTACTATGCCATCCTGATCTACTCAATGAGAGTTGGATCAGACCTCCAATGAATAAAATAATGCATCAGAATGGGCATTCTCAGTAGAAAGTTCAAAGACTACTTTTAATGCCCAGTCAAATTATTTTCTCAGCTCTAGATCTAGTCCTCTCCAGTTCAGGGTTGTATGACAGCTTGTATTGTTGGTGTCTGTGTTAAACCTGTTCTGTACATAGAGGAATCCAATCTCCAATCCTATCATTTAGTGATCTTTAGATAACACGAAATTTACAGAGGAAAAAGGATATATATTGTGCAAGAAGAAATGTTTTTAATAATATATGTATGAGTCATCTGCAGCAGGACTGTACAAAAATAGTTCCACACTGAAAGATTTGAATGATCAGCACCAAAGACACTGATTTTTATTGAGCTGGATATTTCTTGGGTATGTGTACCATTAATTGGATAAACCAACCATGTCCCTGACATTCTTAGTAACCAGCTATAACTGGGTATGTGGATGCTTCTAAAACAATTAACAAAAAGCAGCTCCATTATCGTGCAGCCTTTGGCACGGAATGATTCACAGTGCATATGAATCTCACAGCCAAAACCTTTGACAGTGCAGCTTCTAGTGATAAAAGCAATGTGCTTCTCTCCCACTTGTGACTGCCTGATTAAAGCCTCTAAATATTTTGCATTCACAGTACTCCCTCTGACCAAACTACTACCTCACAAACAACTGACCTATAATTCCAAATTCATTCCACACTTTGCTCATTGCTGAGGAGTTAAACAATGCGTACAAATCATTGGTATCTCCTCCCCACCTTTAAATCTCTCCTAAAAATCCCCATTTTTCAGTTATTTCAACAGTAACCCACCATGTTGTGCTAAACTTCTCAACTAAACATATAAAGCAATGAGAGGAAGAAAATAAACTATCATTAATTTCATGTCAAAAAGGCAACTGCATAAGCATATGAGCTATATCATTACATCAGTGTTTAAAGAGAACCCATTGATTTCAGTAGGAATTCCACTTCAAACCTGATGGTACAAAACCACATCAATTTCAGTGTAGTTCTGATTGAAAATCCATAGTAATATGAGGCCCCTTGTTCTGTGTATTCCTCCCTCCTTTCTTCCCCTTACCTGATGTCATCTCCCCTGCAATCATGTCTTGTTAGCCTTTACTTAGGGGTTGATCATACAAGTCCCTTATTTATATGAATAATCCACTAAAAACTATTGGATAACTCATGTGAGTAAAGACAATTCTGATTGATGGAATTCTAAGCATGCAATCCTGCAAATACAGATGAATCACTTTACTGATGTAAATGACATCATTGATTGATGTCAATGAGATTACTCATGTGAGTAAAATCCTCACAATCAGAATGCTACTCTGAATGGTAGGACTGGGCCCAAAGGCCTGGTCTACAGGACATGAGGAAGGTCATCATAAGATACGCACCTCCAGCTATGCAAAATGCATAGGTGCAATCATCTTACCTTAAGCTGAGCCTTGGCACATCCACACTCCCGTCAGCTTCCGTTTCTCCTCGCACAAGCAGGAGTACCGGATGCTGGTGTGGGCTGCCCTCAATGTTCAACTTAGGGGTCTATGCTAAACCCGCTAAATCAAATGCCAGAAGCTTGACCTCCAGAGCATCAATCTTCTGGTAAGTATTGGCATTCCCTAATGCTGTGGTCACCAACCCATAGATCGCAATCGACTGTTCGATCGGGTGGGGGCTCGACCAGTCGATTGCGAGGCATTCGCCTCCCCCCTTTTCGCCTCGCCCCCAAGAAGAAGCCCCTGCTGACACTACCTCCAGCGACAATGGAGGTAGCGCCAGCTCCCTGTGGGGTGGGAGGGAAGTCCCACAGCTGCACACCACGTCCGGGGTTTCAGGAAGTGCATAGGTTGCTCTCCCCTTCCCCAAAACAGCCAGCACATTTCCTGAAAGGCTGGGTCTGTCACACACTGGCGACTTCCTTCCCCTTCCTGTGCAGGGAGGGGAAGAGTAGGAGTCCCAGGACCTTGCCAGCTCCAACTGCTCAGGAAGCGCACGGCTGCCATGGGGAGCGGAGGAGCAGGGCGCAAACAGTTGAAGCTGGCGCAGTTCCAGGACTCCTACTTCCCCCCACCCCACATGCAGGAAAGCAGCAGGGGGAAGGAAATCACCGGTGTGTAACTGACCTGGCTGTTCAGGAATCATGCCCGGCTGTTTGGGGAGGAGGAAGCAGCGCACGTGCTTCCTGAGACCCAGACCTGGCACGCAGCTGCAGGATCCCCAGGTACTGGCCCCAGCTGTCCCCTCACCCTGGCCAGAGCCCCCATGAGTACCCTGCTCCAGCCCCCACCAGCACCCTGCCACCTGCACCAGCACCCTGTCTCCTGCCCCCACCAGCACCTTTTCCCTGCCCCAGCAGCCACCAGCACCCTTCCCCAGCACCCTGCTCTGTGCTCCCATCAGCACAGTTGGGGCCACATTAGTGAGGCTTGCTGGGGCTTGGAGGGGTTGTTTTTTTGCATCTCACTTGTGTGGCCCCGACTGACTTTTCTGTGAGTCAGTGACCCCTGACTCAAAACAGGTTCCCCGCCCCATCATAAATAAAGAAAATGCTGAAACCTTTTGGCTGTGTCTACATTGGCACCCTTTTCCAGAAAAGGTATGCTAATGAGACAAGTCGGAATTGCAAATGCAGCGTGGATTTAAATTTTCCCCGCGGCATTTGCATGAACATGGCTGCCACTTTTTTCCAGCTCGGGGCTTTGACGGAAAAAAGCGCCAGTTTAGACGCGGCTCTTGCGGAAAATAAAGCCTTTTCGGAAGATCCTTATTCCTCTTAAAATCAGGAATAAGGGATCTTCCGAAAAGGCTTTATTTTCCGCAAGAGCCGCTGTTTAGACTGGCGCTTTTTCCGCCAAAGCCCCGAGCTGGAAAAAGCGCAGTTATAAATTATGCAAATGCCGCGGGAAAATTTAAATCCCCACTGCATTTGCAATTCCGACTTGTCTCATTAGCATCCCTTTTCCAGAAAAGGGTGCCAATGTAGACACAGCCTTTGTGTTTTGACATAATATTTTATTTAAAAATGATGCCTGGCCAACAAGCTCCCAATTGGGGCCAAGCCCCCATCTAGCTGCAGCATCATAACACTCCGGCACCCCGACCTCAAATCTAAGCCTATCGTACACTGGAACCCCTGTCCTAAGCCTCTCATATCCCCAAACTCCTGCACCCCCACATCCCCAGACTCCTGCCACAACTCCTAAACTATCCACACCCCACAAATCTGTGTCCTGAGCCCATCATACTCCAAACCTCCCTGCCCTGAGCCCCTCATACATCCCAACCCAAACTCCTGCACCCTCACAGCCACAAGCCTGTGGCTTGCTCAGCACCCCAACCCTCCACCTGACCCCAACACTCCCCAGCCTGGAGCCCCCTTCCTGAGCCAGCATCCCCTTCTCCACCTCCTCTTGCATCCAAATTCCCTCCCAAAGTTTGCACCTCTCACCCCTTCCCACACCGAAATCCTTTATTCCCACCCCAGAGCCTGCACTTCCTGTCTCAACCCACTGAGAGTGTATAAGGGCTGGGGATAGCAACTGATGGAGAGAAGGGGCACAGAGAGGGTGGGGTCTCAAGGAAGAGGTGGGGCCTTGGGGAGGGGATGGGGCAGATCTTGGCTTGTCCTGATATTTAAAAAGTGATCTTGCATGTAAAAAGGTTGGAGACCACTGCCCTAAGCTATTAGCCCCTTGAGCAACCACCATGTACTCATTCTGCAAACTCCATACATGTGCCAAGGTCTGTTCAGTTAAGTGGGACTTCTTGTATAAGTACGGGCTAGTCATAAGGGTAAGAGTGTGCACCATGCACACCTAAGAGATTATACAAACTATTAGCTACCTATAATATATTGCCTTATAAAATATTTAATATTTTACACAAGTGAAGCCTGCCATATAAAAGCACAGAGAAACTATGATTAAAACATCTTTCTCAGGCCATTCAGAAAGGAGCAATAAAAGGTATGATTTTTTTCTATGTGCCTGACCTTTAATAAGTATTTTAAGGGCTTAAAAATATGGTTTGTGATCAAATTATAAAGAGCACCATTTTGGTTACCCTGATCACTATTTTTAATTGCAGAATATTTTCTCCTCTTGTGTACTGTTCAATTGTTGTTTTCAGGTGCTGGTTTCAAGCCGCCAAATGAAGGGAAATATTGTCAGGAGTTTAGGATTATGCATCTGGGAGCCATTGGAAATCTAGAACACACACCTTGAAAATCAGCAAACCTTGTGATATTACCAGTTTTTACAAGGAACAATAATAAATAAATTTGTTCTATTTTTTCCTGAATTTGCGTTGCTATTTACTGTTCCGCCCAAACTGAACAAACAAAGTTTTGAGCCCTCCTATTACTTCCCTAGGTAAATACTGGATTTAACACGATGCTTGTCAGGGGGTGCAGTGAAATGTGCTGCTAAGACAAGCGGGGCTGGAGGCTTCATGCGAATATGTTTCCTGTCTCTTATGAGCTGGGATATATTGTTTATCTTAGAGCAGATGTAAGTCATTAATTTGTTTTTGTTATTAATTATATCTGAGGATTTCAAACTGTTTTAACCGAGGAACTAGCTGAAGCCTCCCAACGTCTCTGCGAAATGAAGAATTTTGCAGGTGAGGCAATGAGGAAGGAGTTTAAGCACAAGCCTGGGACAAAATCTGATGGCAATGACAAGACTCTGGTTAAGTTCAGTGGGGAAGTGAATCAAGACCCAAGTCTCCTGCCGCTTGACGCTACGCCTGAGCCACGAGCACTTCTCTTTGTTTTCTCTTCGTATCCTCCCCTGCAGAGATGAAAGCCGCACGGTGAAAGTCCCGAAAGCACCCGCATGCAGCCGCCAGCCCCGCTTGTCTTAGCAGGGCTTTTCACTGCACCCCTGACAAGCATCACCCTGTACAGCTGCAGCTAGAGACGCGAGCTGCCAGCGCTGCCCAGAAAGGAAGCAAACGCCCCGCAGCCAAAGCCGTTTGCTAGGACAAACAGAGGCTTTCAAACCCCTTGTTCAATGCAAACAGGCCTGGCAAAGGGCCTGGGAAATGAGGGCTCGGCAGCATTGAAAGCCGTATGGTCCATGTGGGGCACTGAGGAGTCCTCGCACAGCCGGGAGCTCCCGGCTCAGCATGTGTGAGGGGAAGGGGGCAGATCAGGAATCTGAAGAAACCGGAGGGAAGCTCGAACATAGGGCTCTTGGAAAGTTCGCTTGTTCTCTGGATACCGCTGGCCGCCCGCAGCCCCTTTCTCCTCCTCCCCTTTCCCTCTCGCCTCCTCCCAAGCCCTTCACTGCAGAGCCCTGCGTGTGGCTTGCAGAGGAAGGAGACACGCGGTTACAAGTGCGGGGGGACCCGACAGGGCGGCGAGGCGGCGCGCTGGCGCGGAGAGAGCCGGGGGAGGAAGGGCTGTTGCTAGCTTGATGCCCAGCTTGGCTCCTGCCCGCTCCCTGTGCAGGGGTCCGCGTGCGGCAGCCAGGGGAGACGGAGCAAAGACAAAGGGACGCCGGGTGCCTAGCTCTGACAGGGTCTGTAACAAGTGCAATGGCGGGGGGAAGGGAGATTACACAAGAGCGAAGTGGCAAACGGGGGCCGATATCATACTGATCCCACTGTCCCACCGACGTACAGCCTTGCGCTTTAATTACTCCGCCGCTATCCCAGGGCAAGGCAAGAAACGTGTCCCAGAAGGGGGAAAGACCAAGGAGCGTGAGACAATGCGACTCTTTCGAAAGAAGATCTTGGAGGAAAAGTTAAGATGTGGCTTTAAAATGTAAAGAATTCAGTGTCCCGCCTAGAACTCTCTCTGGCCTCCAGGTTGCATTCGAAGTTAATGTGTTTGGGCGCCGGAGACAACATTCAAGGAAACAAATCCAGCCAGTTATAGACGTGGTCACAGCCCGCCCTGACAGTGCAGGCGGTGGCTGCAGCGTTGTATATTTGCGCCTGTTTCCCCTGGTATTAATTATTTAAAGCCCATAAATCCAAACACCATCACCGACAAAAGTGGGCTCCAGCCGACAAAAACTTATGCTGAAATAAATGTGTTACACTTTATAAAGGTGCCACAGGACTCCTGGTTGTTCTTGCTGAAACAGACTAATAGGCTGTCCTTCTGAAACCTACTCCATGCGAGGGCTCAGAAAGGCAGCGTGGATAGCAAGGAGAACAAGCCAAAGTACAGAGGCTTTTCCTTTTTAACACTCCCCACCCTCAGTCACAGCAGCGTGTGGGAAGGGAACGGATCTGATATTGGGGCGCTAGGGAAGAGTTGAGGGGAGCTGAAGTGACTGCTCCCTGTAGCCCTCGTCCTCTGAACCCTTAGATCCAGCTTTAACTTGTTGGCCAGTTTAACACTCTGCAAAGAAAGCAATTAACCGGCCTTTTTTCTGTGCATGATTAGAAATAGATTAACGGATACATTTTGCCGGGGAAGTATCTGCCTTTCTCCTCAGCTCTTCTTAAATAGAGTACATTAGCAGTATCACTCTTTCAGTGTGTGTTTAAAAATTATTGGATTTCCTGAGGCAATCGCTTCCTCTCCCTTCTACCAAGAAAGCTGTCTGCGATTACACTTGTGTTGTACAAGGTCGGATAGATACAAGGGATTTATTTGCATGTATAAGTTCCTCTAAGAAACAATTTTCTTACAGTCAGCGTTGTATTGATCAGCACATAGTTTCATAGATCAAAAAGCGAGAGGAGAAAATAAAATATTTGAGCTATGTCACTTGGCTCATGCTTTTTTTCAGAGCTATTTTCAGTGAAGCTTTGTATCTGTACAGAACCGGAGGGCTAACTGAGATCTCGTCATGATGTCGTGACAGTCGAAACTGAATATAAAGAAGAGGAAAGTCCAATGAAAAACGCAGTCTAAAGACAGAAAAACATTGTACCCTTGAGAGGGCACGATTGCCTTATATTTCATGGGGTCAGCAGGCATTTTTTTAGAGTGCTTTTGTCAGTAAGTCAGTCATGTTCCCACTTTGTGAGCTAAGCCAATGTGTGGTATCATTTGTATTGAGACGGTTCTTGGCAAAGTAAAGCTATCTAGGAAAGGAGTTATATGGTCTTTTCTTTGTTCCTGAGAGCCAGCTATATGATGCTGAGCGCCCACACTGTACTTGCAAAGCTCTTCACAGGAAGACGAGAGATTTTTCCGAACACCAACTTGTTTTCCGTGATACACCGTTGTTGCAGCAAGTTGGTTTTCAGTGACACAATTATCTCTTCAGTCAGAGAAACTTCAGACACTGCGTTCTAGCTCAATTTTGTGGCTTCTAATTACTATTTTGTAAATTGTTCTTTGGGGTATTTAAAGAGACGGGCGCCTCGGTCCGAATAGACTCATCTGTTCGCAAAGACACGGTGTTTTTCCCGCTAGGTGGCGGTACAAGGCAATATCATAAATTCAACTTGAGCATGCACAAAACGTGTTTCCTTCCTCCTGGTCTGTACTTACTTCCCGCGCTAAGAAAGAAAAGAATCAAGCCAGGCTTTTACAAATTATAAATACGGGTTGTAAAAAATTGTTAAGAAATAATACGATATCCTGAGACCGCCAAAAATATGGACAGATAATTCAATGAATACCAGTGCCATACAACTGTTCGATGCCAAGTGCCCTATAAAGAATTTAGAATAAGATCTGACTGTTGCGGGTATGAATTATGAAACTCAGTTCCGTTAAAAATATTCTGTATCGTTAGTTTTTCATTCTTATAATCCGATCTAATAAGTGTAACAATATGCAAATACAAATAGAAATGATTAGGTTAACCAGGGATGATCCCAAAGGGATATCATAAATACAATCATTCGTATTCTACATAGAGTCTTTCATTCAAGACTTCCAAAGCATTTTTATTTAATCCAAACATTTGTTAACTAGGACTCAGGGCTACACTCCTGCTATTGATTTACAGCTTTTAGATCTGAGCAGATGCTAAAAATGAAAACAGTTTGACACCTACATAGCACTTTTTCATCTTCAGATCTCAAAGCACTTGACAAACGGGAATGAAGGCCTTTATCCCCATTTAACAGATGGGGAAATCGAGGCACAAAAAGGTCAGTGACTTGTCCAAGGTCAAAGTGACTGGATTGTAACTCTAGGAATAGAACCCAAGTCTTTTGTCTCCCATTCTTTTGCCTTCTTGTCATTGAACTACGCCTATCTGTCTGGTAAGATTCTTGAGCTGAACCCATCACCTGATATCTGAACAACACTCTGTATGTGCAAACTGTATAATATTCTGGCTACATATCATCATTTCAGTAATAGCACCCTCCGCTCTACTGTAACCTCAGCTCTCCCGAAGAGGGTGTGTTTAAGCGGAAAACCAGAACAAATGAGAGCTTGCGGAGAACCCAGGGGGGTTCTTTCCTTTGTGATAACTCTGTCAACAAATTTATCTAGGGCTTCACCAGGCACATGACCAGATCTGACTAGACTAAGCTAACACCTCATTAGGCTAGAATCTTTCTGGGCTAGGATATGGCAGTGGATCTGACGGGGCTCAGATCTAACTGCTCCATCTTCCCTTAGTTTGCCGTATTTATACATACTGCTGCAGCGTGAATACTAAAATGGCAACACTCTGTTTTGTGTAACCCCCCCTTGGAGGCTGATTCCTTTTTGTGTCTGTTCTCCCTCCTTCCTCCCCCTTCCCCGCACACACCCCTCCTTTTCAGCACGTGTCATATGTGAGGCGCCTACTGTGTCCTGGGGTTCTATGTAACCGGAGGGGATACAGTAACTGAGCACTTGATTGGCTGTTGCTAGGTGACGTCGCCTGCCCTCACGTGACTGGTGTTAAATGCCCGCCTGGCAGCTTCCACCGCTGCAGACAATCGTAAAGCTGCTGGGAAGCCAACTGAGCTACTGCTGCTGCCGCTGCCGTCCGGAATCTGGGAGAGTGTGTGACCGACCGAGCTATGATGGTGACTCCTCCAGCCACTGAGTGGGACCTCCAGTGATCTCCTCGGGGCTTCCAGCAGCAGCCTCTCTGCTCTCCCTGTACTAATTACTAAGGGGCTGAGGCGCCTTTCTCCCTCGCCCCCTGCTGCTGCGGCTGTGTCTCTCCCCCCCCCCCCTCTACATTTGGGGAGGGAGGATCAGGATGACTGGAGTCTTTGACAGTCTAGTCTCAGATATGCATTCAAACCAGATTACCTCCAACAGTTACCACCAGCATCACCAGCACAGCAGCCTGCACAAGTCCCAGGAGTCCCCCCACCTTGCCCGTGTCCACAGCCACCGACAGCAGCTACTACACCAACCAACAGCAGCAGCACGGAGCAGGCGGAGGAGGCGGGTCGCCCTATTCACAGATGGGCTCTTACCAGTACCACGCCAGCGGCATCAATACGGTTCCCTACTCTGCCAAAGCCGGCTACGACCTGGGTTACACTGCCACTTACAGCTCCTATGGACCCTATGGAACCAGGGCTTCCCCGGCTAACAATGAGTCTGGTAGGGCTAAGCCTCTGGGGGAAATAGTTTGGGGTCAGCTGGTGTCAAACAGAGCAGCTCCCCTGTCTTAGCTTGGCCTGTTTACACCAGACGAGGATTTGATCCATTATTTTTAAAAGTGCCTCATTTCCCTCTCATTTTTAAGCGGCTCTGACTGGGTATCAGCGGTGTGGCAGGGGATGGGGGCTAGTGGTTAACAAGGGGACGCCCTGGCCACGTTTCTCCCGGTAACTCAGGCAGGGTTGGTGCCTTACAAATGGCCCGGAATGGGCTGCCTGGGAAGCAGCGTTTTTCATGTCAGTTTCCTTGTGTAGCTGATTCCCGGTTAACTTTTCCCTGCAGCGTGGGCTGGTGAGTGTTGACTCTTGTTGTTGTTATAGCAGAGAAGGAAGAATGCGAGCCCGAGGTCAGGATAGTAAACGGGAAGCCAAAGAAAGTGCGGAAACCCAGGACCATCTATTCCAGCTTCCAGCTGGCTGCTCTACAGAGGCGTTTCCAGAAGACCCAGTACCTGGCACTGCCCGAGCGAGCGGAGCTGGCGGCTTCCTTAGGCCTCACCCAGACGCAGGTAAGATGCTCCGGTACTTTCACCCCAGGGGGAACTCCTGGCCCTGTTGCATTCAGTGGGAGCTTTGCCATTGACTTCAACAGGGCCTGCATTTTGCCCTTTACGCCGTGCACCCTGCGTCCTGCAGCAGAGTCGGTGCCTGTAGCGCTGGCTCTGAGGGGCACGTGGCCCGCCCTGTTCGGTCTGGTTGATTTTCTTGCCCGCTTACAGTAAGGGAGCATCCTGTTTGCAGCCCCCTAGTTGACTCTTCCGGGATGACTAAATAAGCCGTGGCCCCGACCCACACTCCTGTCCGTGGGCGCTGGGATTAGCAAAACTCTCATTAGAGAAATGTTCGGTGCGCTCCCTCTGCTCTTCGGCACAGGGACGGGCTGAAACTACTGACTGGCCTCGCTTGCTCTCTTTAGCGCCCGATTCCCTTCCCCCACCGCCACCGCCCGCATGTTCTGCCTGGCCCAGCTGGAAACCCTGCTAAATGCGGTTTGCCCTCGCCCTGCCCTGCCCTGCCCGCCCCCCCCCCAACCCAGCAGGTCCCCAGCCCGGCTCTCACCCTGTCCGTCTCCCTTTGCAAAGGTGAAGATTTGGTTCCAGAACCGCCGGTCCAAGTTCAAGAAGATGTGGAAAAGCGGTGAGATCCCGTCGGAGCAGCATGCCGGAGGCAGCGCCTCTCCCCCCTGCTCTTCGCCCCCAACCTCTGCCCCTTCCTGGGACTTTGCGCCCCACCAGCGCATGAGCAGCGGGGGAAGCTCCGGATCCAGCCCCAGCGGCGGAGCGGCCGCCTTCCTCGGTAACTATTCCTGGTACCACCAGGCGTCTAACACCGCTTCCCACCTGCAAGCCGCCTCCCCGATCCTGCAGCAAGCGCAGCCCCATCACCATCACCACAGCGCGGCAATCAGCGCAGGGACGATTTTCTAACCCGGCAGAGACTGAGCAACCGAGCCCCGCTGAGCGGAGATCCAGGGGATCAAACCCAACCCGCACCCGCGCGGACTGAGGTACAGACACTGGTGCTTTGATGAAGAATTTCTTCGGCAATCAACGCCTCCCTCTCCCTCCGGCACGTTAAAAGGCGAATAACTCTTCCCTGCAGACTTTGCTTTGTTCTGGCCCGGGTTCGGTTACCTCTGTATCTCGCTCACCCAGTGTAACTCGCTGGGCTAACCCGGCCGTGTGTTTCGACTCGTTCCTTGCTGAGGTTTATTTTTGCCTTCCCATGCTATTCCCAGCAAACAGAAAATAAAACTCTCCTTTCCCTCCTCGCATATTTTTCACCAAATCACCAGTGGCTAACTTGGGTTAATTTTATTTTTTACAAGTTTATAGGTGCCTTTGCGGATGACCTCATTTTGATGTTGAAAAAAGAGAAATAATTTTATATGTAGATTTTAAAAAAACTCCCAAGTTTAAATTATCTTTTTTAAATTGGTGCAGGACTAGCGTTCCCGAGGAAATGTTTGTAAATAAAGCAGTCTGTGCAGATTCTTTCCTGATTTCTTTGTATAAAAATATTTCCATTGGCTCAGCCTGTATTTCATTTTTGGTTTTGTGAACCAAGTGTGGAAACTCTCAGCTCTCTGTGTAGGTGCCACACATTCCTGATTATTTTCACTGTTTGATAAGTTTTCTCTTCGCTGTCAAAATAAGCTACTGATTTCCCCCTCAGTTGTTGTTTGAACCTTAAAACAAAAAGGTACTGTTGGTTATTTATTAAGGACACAAAATACTCTTAATGTTGCTTTTACCGTAAGAGATTATTTAAATAAATTATTGTTTTCACTGTACTTGGGCTGTATTTCCTTCGGGATCCAGACTCACACGCCTATTTGCTTGCACCAATTTACACTAGTCCCTGCTGCCTCTCTGCAAATTTACCTTGCACATCCGCAAGCCTTGCAGCCCAGCCCCGGAGGAGGGGTCTGTGTGGTTGGTACGTGGCTTTCTTTGCCCTCGTTACAACTGTTGCATTGAGTAATTGACCGTTCCCTCCTCCCCTCCCTTCCCTTTTCCCTCCACAATAAAGTCTCGCCCCTGCCAGTCTGCAGCAAGGAGGCAGCAGCCATGAATCACTCAGCAAGCCTCTGGCAACGCCAGACTCGGCCCCTCCCCCCAGCGCGCTGGCGCCACAGACATTTAGCCCGGGACTGTCTCCTGCCGACTTGCAGCTCCTCTAGGCCCCAGGGTGACACAAGAGGCGGCGACACCGGTAACCGATTCCAGCCCTGAGTGGTCACCGTTGGCCCCCGCTCCACGAAGCTTTTAAAAATCATTATTAACCACCTATTTCCAATACCAAGTGCCTCTGCCCCAGTGCCTTGCCGCGGCTGCTAGGCAGGGCTGCCCTAGTTCTGGCCACACACCACAGCTAAGAGGAGGGCTGGGATCCCAACGATTGCTGCGCTAAAACCTGTGCCGGTGGAGCTGTTTTGAGTACCTGATTAGTGATCTCCATTCAGGGTAGGCCTCAATCTAAATCCGGTTTTGCCCAGTGGGAGTTGTAGGAAGGTCTAGATCCGCTTCCTCCAATCAGAACAGGTGCCAGTTGATTACGTTTCACATAATAACAAATTCTTTACCGAGCTTCCTTAGTTTGGTGATTAATAAAACAGATTAAAACAAATAAAACCAATTCGGTAGGCCATAACTTTCCTCAGTTGCACCAGTGCTCATCTGCAGTGAGTTCTACTGAAATAAATGGAGTTACTCTAGTTTCAAACCCATCGGACATCCCAGTTTGGCCCTATCTTGTCCCGCCAGCACAGCACTATTTCTTTTTTATTTTTATTTTTTTTTTCTGTGCTGTTGGAGGGGTACAACTATCCAGAAGCACTTGACTTTGCTGTTCAAGGTCCGGCAATGTTTGGGCTGGGAACAGCAAAGGGGACTGTTAACGTTGAATGACAAAAAATTGAAACGCTTCTTCTGACACCGCTATTGCAAGAGCTTTTGTTATTCGCAGAGCTTAACTGGGGGTTCTGACCACCTGCCAAAGCCCCTGGATGGGGTCCCGAGCGGAGGTGTCAGTGCTAATGGCTTAGGCTTCCAATGCTGCTCTTTGACATGGGGTATTTTCGGAGAAGCTCTGTAACATCGTGCTCCTGTTGCCGTAGCCCCCAGAGTGCACATGAAAGAGCCGGTGGGTAGGGTGTGAAGGGTTGCCCCAAAGGCACTGGCTGGGATCCAAACCCAAGGCGGCCTTTTTATCTGTGGAGCTTCTCTAGATCTCGCTGATGCTTAACAGTGGAGCCTTCAGCGGTGCAAGGAACAGAGGAGGGAAGGGGGCTGGTGCTGAGGCCTCCGCTGCAGACAAGATGACTAAGAGGCCTGAACCACAGCGCCTGGGGCAGGGAATGTGCCGCCCCAGTTGGAATCACGCAACAGGCCTTGGCATGAGAGGAGGCGGGCGGGAGAGCCGCGCTGGGGTGGGCTGGGTTGGCCCGCAGACACGGCGGAGTCTCAGAGCCTGGCAAGGCAGATGGCTCCAGGGAGCCCTGAACACTCTCCCCCGGGATGAGAGGGAGACAAGGGAGGGAAAACTGGGGAGAGGAAAGGGGAGGCGGGGCACGGAAAGGAAAGGGGGAGACGAGGGAAGAGGGGGGGAAGGAGAGAGAGATGGGAGCGGACGGGAGAAAGAAAGAGACAGGAGAGGAGACAGAAAGGGAGGGCGAGTGACTGCATGAGAGACAGAGACGGGGGAAGAAGGGGGAGGAAGCGAGAGTCTCCACAGCCGCCCCAGGCAAAGCTCTTGGAAACATTTCTCACAAAGTTGCAGCCCTCTCCAAACACAGGGCCCTGTGATACGGCCCCTGGCAGACATCCCCTCCCCCCGTTATGAATGGCCCTTCCAAACGTGCTGATGACAAATGGAAATGGGAAACAGTCACATCCCCGGCATCCACCGGGAAACAACCCGACTTTATCAACACATAAATCTTAATTGTGGTCCCCTTTGGGCTGCACCGGGGCAGTGGCAAGGGAGGGCCAAACTTTGGCAGGTGCTGGGAAGGGCAATGCAGCTAACTAAGGTCCTCTGTCTGCCACAGGAGTTTCTAAATTTCTAGCCAGGATGATTTGTAGCCCGGGGTGCACGTTTAATGTGTCACTTGGGAGCAAACCACTGAAATAAAGCCAGGCTGGCGTGGGGCTCTGCAGGTGAAGGAAGAGTTTCAAAGACAACCAGCGACCTCGGGAGCGATGGGCCATGAACCTCCTTGGCTTCTGTGCAACTCAGCAAGGACCAAATAAACAAACCACCTTTCCCCCCCAAACTTGTCAGTGCGCTCAGCAGGGACAGAAATGCGCCTTAGAGCCGAAGGCTTCCTCCTTCCTCGCCAGGGCAAGAAACTGGGGATCTCAGTCCGTGCTTCGAAGGGACACTTGAGCGGCTTGCGTACCGCAAGGGAGCAGCCCTTCTGCCGTCTGCCTTTGCTCCCTAACGCCTGCTTTGAAACGCCCCGCGTGTGCCGCACCCCGGGTGCCGGGAGCTCCTTGCAAAGAGCCCCACAAGGCGTCTCTCCACGCACAGCCCTAGTTCCGCCGCGGCCCCCACATGCACCGCAGAGCGGGGCTCGCTCCAGGAGGGGCAAAGTTCCTACCGCGTCTCCCCGCTGGCTAATCGCTGCGCCCACCCGCGACGCGGATTTGCGTTTTGCACCAACCACGCGTGTGTCAGTTCTGCCCGCAGCACAGCCGGGCAGAGCATGCGGCCGCCGCACCCCGCAACCTCGCCGGGCTCCTGGAGCAGCTGCGGGGGGCTCGGGAGCTTCGCGGCGCTAGGGCTGAGGGTTGCCTCGGTGTATTGGGTTCAAGCGCCCGCCACGCGCGTGACACCGCCTCAGAGCAGGCCGGGGGGAGGGAGCAGGGTCCCGATGCCTCACGAAGCAAGGCCGTCTGCATAATAGGGATGTGCTGTGTCAGTGATTGCTACATGACAAGATGCTACATTCCGCCCCGGGGCTGTCAAAAATATCCATCTGTGTAAGCGCCCCCACTGAGAACGTGAGACATGAGAAAACTGGAAGATCGCGACGGGCAGACACACAGACTGGTCCTGAAAACCCCTTTTATTGATTGCCATGTAATCCAGATACCACCTGGACCGGCCGCTCCTGGGCATTTCCAGTGGCTCATCTTTCAAGCCATGGCTTTGAGCTCCCAAACTAGCCTTCCCCCTCGCCTTTCCTTGGCTGCGATTGCTTTTGCATTGGGCTTGCTCTAGTCTAGGCGCTCCAAATGCCCATAATTTCATTAGCAGGAAGGCTATAAAATGGGGCTAAAAAAGGGGGTGGTGTTGTTCCTTCTTCCCTCCTTATCCGAGTTCAGTATGAACGAGGTGCCCCCAGAACAAGGAGCCCTTTCCAGCCCCTGGCATTGCTCCATTGATTGTAGGCTTTGCAGCGCGGACAGAGAAAACTTCACCCTCCCAGAGGAAGCGCCCCTCTCCACAGCCAGGAAGCATTGACGGGCATGTCACGTTCGCAGGCGGAATAAAGGGGTGACCAGGTGGGGTGGGAGCTGAGGTCGGAACGTGCAAACGGCTGGGATGGTTTCAAGTGGCGCTGGGCAGGAGAAAGTGGGGCGGAAGGGTTCAGTTTTCTTCCCAGCTCTTATGCACCTTTAGCAGCAAGTGTGCTCAGATTTGCCTGCCCGGCTCCTGCTACTTGCTGCTGGAGGGCTCCTCCCGCCGCACCCTCTTTTCCTGTGGGGTGGAGGGGCTGCTGCCACGCTGTGGCTCCAGCCGTGGGTCAGAGCTGTGCAGCTCGCCCCGATCTCCTCGCTGCATTGGCCCCCGAGAGGGGGGAGGAGACAGGATGGGAGGGGGAGCTGAGCCAGAGAGAGAAAGAGAGAAGAAGGGTGGGAGGAAATCTGGTGTAATTAACTTCCCCAGCTCAGTTACCAGATTGAGTCCAGGGGGATTCAGCCCGGAATCCAACCTGAGCCAGGGGGGCAATCATCTTCCTGGCAAATTTGCAGGGAGAGGCTGGTGAAATTTTGCCATGGGTAGGCAATTTCCTCATTTGCCCCTAATAAGAGAAAAGGCACGAGAAATTGAATTAAAGCAGCTCTGGCAAAGGAGTTACTTGAGGCATGAATATCTACCCTAAAGCTGTAGCAATCATGTGGCATTAGACACTTCCGGAATCCTATAGCCAACTTGAAAAATCCCAGACCCCCTTTTTCCCTAATTTTTGCTCTGATCTGTAATTTTATCCACATTTGCACTAGTTTGAGCATTCTGGCTCTCCCATCTGAAAGCCTGCAATTACTATATAATTCTTCGCAATTTCACATGTCCTAATATGGACTGTAATTTTTGCGCAAGACAATTTCCTGCTATTTCAAGCATCAACATTGTCAAAGTTGTATGTACATAATAAATGGGAATATCAATGCATAGTTTTTAGCATAACATCTTGACTCCTCGATAATTATATCCGTTCGGAGCCTACGCAGAATTAGCCTGAATTGCATGGTAACTGCTGCTGCTTTAAAATTTTTAAAAATTACTCATAATTTTCCCAAAGATTACCAAGATCTCGAGTGCACAATGTCATCAGCGTAATGAAGAGTAAACATTTATGCTAATAATCTGCAATTTTTTTCATCAGCTATAAAGACAGAGGCTATATAGCAGAAAATTTCAGTCATATTCTGCAAGAGCGGAGCTGCAAAAAGGCTCCTGCTCTCAGAGGCATCTTCATCTCTGGGGGATTTCAATCCACATTTGCACTCTCGGGATATTATTATTGTGCTTGGCTTCTTCTTTTTTTTCCTCTCCATCCTTTCTCTCTCTCCCTTTCTCCTGTAACTTTCATAGCAAAAATGCCGCTTTCCGTCCTTTGATTTGTTGTAAAGCACAGAATTGTGTCCAGATTAACTGAAATTGAGAATGAAGGTAAGGGTGGCAACACAGTTTCATTTTTCTGAAGGGTGGATGAATGCGCTGTGTCGATAAGTTTCCCAGCGCGGGGAGCAGAGGGGTGGGGGGAGTGATTATGTATGCACCAACTAATTCTTCCATCAAAACTTCTTGTCAGTTGTCAGGATTATGAAAGGGGGGGATCCTTTGATGCTAGATCCCTAAAGATTCACAGTGTAACGGGGGGGGGGGGGTCGAGAAATCTAGATGGTGCTGTTCATAGGGTCTGTGGTGGATGTGTGTACAGAATATACTGTGTTTGTGGAGCTACTGGCTTTCGGTGTTTGCTTTGGAATAAATCGGCAATAATAAAACTACAGAGAAATGTGCAGCGGTGTGATGATCCCAGGCTGCTGACCTGTGCGATCAAATACGATTTTTCCTCCCACCTGTTTTAATAAAGAGGCTGGGATGCCGAGTGGAGAGAACGCAGGTTTGTTAGAAGGGAAATCTAAGGCACAAAAGAGGAGCCTGGTTTTATTGATGAGCGTTTCTTTTTCTGGTTGCTGCTGAGCTGAATAGTTAGCTCTTTGCTGTATTTTTGTTAATTTAGGGTGTATTTTCTGGTTTCGGTGATTTTTCGCAAACGTGCATATTCCTCACGGATTAATAAATATCGGGGGAACTAAGACAAATCAAACTTTTCCCTCTGCTGTAAAACTTGTGAGGAAGCTGCAGGGAAGATAGAGGACTGGAACTATATTTGATTAGGACAAAAATGTGGATTTATTTTTAACCCGGGTGGGGGAGAGACATCAAATGTACATTGATTTGGACTCTGATTTTTAAAACATTTTTCGATTCAGAGGCTGTGCGCTGCTCTGCAATTAGACTGACACATGTACACCAACCCCAGCCATTCAGGGAGTCCTACAAGACACGCCAGAGGACTTTTTTTTCCCCATTTTTTTGGTGGAAGATATTAAAGAGATATCTGTTGTTTGGCAATTTTGCTAAGTCTGTCTTCATTACTTCGACATTGTGCATTTGCTAATTTGGAAGCCCCTTCCTATTGACAGTCCTGCTCCGTACACCTGCAAGCAATTTGCAGAGCTCCAATATAGGAGAATTGCAGAGATGGCAGCTCGCACCTATTTTATTTTTTTTTTCCTTCCCTTTTCTCAATGCACAGCAAATTTGGCTTTCAGTGCGTTATCTCTTTTGTTAATGCAAAAAGATTCCCTGGGCGAAAAAATTGCTCATAATTACCAGAGAGATGGGGAAACTGCATTAGAATAAATAAACCTGAAATTACTGTAATTATGTTGTGTTTGATGGGCTCGGCTTGTAATCAAGAAGAGAATACAGTGAAATGATGCTGACCCTCTTGGGTTTGCAGCTGTACGCACACTTTGGGGTCTTTTTTGCAGAAAAGAGTCATTTTGATCATCATTAAGCGGTGTGTAGCCTATTTCAGAAGTGTTTGAAAATGAGGGCCACATTTTTTTCCAACAAGAAAAAAAATATGTCCCAAAATTGCATTTTGCCATTTACAGAGCCATCCATACGGTTGTGTTTGCAGAGTGACAATTGGTAAAGGTATAATATTCGAAATCAGTATTTAATCATTGTAATGAGGTATTGTTTCAATATAAGCACCTTTGGATTATTCATAGTTTAATTAATATCCTCATTATGAAAATCTTCGAATCAGATATTTGATGAACTACTTGTCAGCAACAAGGCAGAATTAATTAGGCCTGTATTGAGCTTAACATTTTCAAATGTACAATTATAATAGACTCTAACTGAAGACCGCCTAGTTGAGAGAAAACTAATAATTTCTCTATTTGAACTGTTAGCAAGACGTTATTGAATTAGAAGAAGCTAATATATCTAAAAGTGTTCCAATATGCTTGACCACACCCTTTCAGTCCGGTGGAAGGCGTTTGGTCTCTGACTGCAATAGGCTGGGGAGTGTGAGATTTATCTGTAAATCATGTAGCGTCTGGGTCAGACAATTATTGTTCAGAAACAGGTGCTGGTAGTTGCTTATTGCTCACATGTTAGCCTGTGACATTGCAGGAAATATAGGGTGTTTCTCCAGTGTTTCTCCGGGCAGAACCTTTCATTCCCTGTGAATTCAAAATGCAGTGGATCTCCCTTATTTTTCCCCTTTAAGTCTCCGGCTCCAGTCCTGTGTTTACCAGTAACTGTACCCCGTGCCTTATCTTTTGAAAGTACATTAGACATGACCGTATCATCTGATCACTCATCACCAAGAATTGAAAAATGGGTGCGTGTCACAACAAAAATCGATAAATTTATCATTACCGTTTTCTACGCAGCCTCCCGGGAGGGATTCTTCCTCCCCCCCCAATGGAAACTGCATGCAGATCCACCCATTGCAATCAGAATAAAAAACAGACAGAGGCTTCCCAGATCAAATCTACCATGTGACAACTGTGTTCTGATTTATAAGGCTTTAACCAAACTTACAGCTGTGGTCATATGATTTTGCAAAGTCATTTTAATACGTTGGTATGTCTGAGCCCAAACCTGGGTCTTAAATAACTCTTTAAATGATTAGATTGGTTTAGTCAGAAATTAAATTTAGCAAAAAACTAGCTAATGTGAGCGACAGAATCCTGTAGCGTGTTGCAGCTCTTTCCCACCCGAGCTCTATTGCGCGGCAGTTGTGAAAGGACTCCCCTATTTTATATCTGTTGTTTGGTAGCCTTATTAGCTTGCAAATGTCCTGCAGCGATTGTATTGCTTAAGGTTGGGGGATATGAGGGCAAAGTGTATCCTTCAGAGAGTCCCTGGGATTGCTGGCGGCTCGCTCCGAAACATGTTCCTTCATTTCCTGCCCTGACCAAGTGAGTTTTCAGGGACAGCAAATCTTCACTGGCCCACACAAGCTGCGTGTCAGAACTGCTCAGATCCAACATGGGCAGGAAGGGAAAAGCTCCTCTGCACAATAATCATTTGCAAACCCCTTGTATCAGAGGCCCCAGCGCCATCACACACACAGACACACTGAAAGCAGCAACGCCCCAACACTAGGAGACATTTTCGGAGCCTACAAACTTGTGGTGCATTTGCCGCGGGCTAAACTCTGTTTGGAGTCTTTAAAGCTAGGCCTGTGCCCCGCCTTAGTGCCAGGGGCACCCAAAAACCATGGCACCCGCTAGAACAAACTAACCAGGCCCCCGCAGCTACTCACACTCTGGGCTCTGTTCCTTTCAGGCGCCAGCCACGCCCTTCCCCAGTTTGGCCCTGAAGAGAGGCCCCGAGTTCTAGAGCTGGAATTCTCTGTACAGCTGATGTCCCTCCAGGGAAAGGCGAAAGCAAAGGCCCGGGCCGCGTGGCACGCGGGATGGCTTTGGGTGCACCTCGCCCTGCGCCAGGCGCTCAGGTTTTGACGCCTAGTGTAAAAACACACTGTGTGGTTAGAGAACAGCGAGCCACTAAAGTCGCTCGCTCAGCCCCCAGCATCCGCTGCAGGCCTCTTTGAACTAGTCACCCTCCCCACCCCCTATTTTAAACCTCTGCTCCACTTTAACTTTCTTGTCTCCAAACCTTTGCCTTTTCGTGTAGCACTTTCTGCTGCTTCTAACCATTCACTCAAAACACACCACTGCTTCCCCCGCCGTTCAGCCAAGGGGAAAAGCTTGCGCCCAATCCAAGAGAAGCTGAAAGGGGGAGCGGACGGCAGCACCTCGGTTTGCCCTGGACAGGACAAAGAATGCATCAAAACAGAGTCAGGGGGACGATGGAACGAGAGGGGGCAGAAATGAGTTAAAGAGGAACTTCGGGCCGGAGAATTGGTAATAAACAGAGCCAAAGTTGATGTTAGTAACATCTCCCGAGGCCTCCCAAACAAAAACAAACAAACACAAACAAAACAAAACAAAACAAACAACCAGTGGCTGCTGGCGAGTTACAATGAAGCCAATATAAAACCCAAAGGAGCCTGCGCGATGTGAGTTGTCTGTGTCCTTTTTCACAGACAGGATCGTTTTGAAATCGAAAGGTGGGGTATCTTTAATATTGCAATATTGCCTCTGTGAAATTCCCGATGGGATCTCACAATCACATGTATATACATCAATATCATATGTATGTCACTATGGCATATCATATATATATTTGTACACACACACACCCTCTGCAACACAGCAAGCCCCTTATTTAGACGCCGATAGAGATCTGTCAATGAGATCTCTTGATTTTTTTCGCCCGGTTAAAATCTCTCTCTGGAAAGTCTCCCACGTGGATTGATCTCCAAGAGGCTCAGATTTACAGAGGAGACTGCCGGTCCCTTGGTCAAGGCCTAATTCCCAGAGTTGAAAGAGGCTCGCACTCTCCTTTGCTGAGGAAAGAGCGTGAAACCTCAGCTGATAGCGTATATGTCACTGTCTCTTCAGATCGGATTGCAGTTTTCCCACCTTGACTCTGCTGCAAACGCTGCACGTGGGAAAATGCGTAAGCGATAAACAGAACACATGCAGCGGCTCTTTTTCCAAACCATAATTTTACTGTCTCAAAGAAACTTTATAACTTATGTACAAAGATTTGTGTTTTTCCCCAGATACAAAGCAATAAGTTAACATTCTCAATATAAAACTAAACTTTGAACATATAGAACACTAAACACAACTGATCTCAGTTTATCACATCTTCCGAACTTCACAAGTCAAATGTCAAGATCTCAGGTCACAAAGCATCATGTTTTACAGCCACACAAAACGGAACGGAAAAAAGGCTAAAGTTGTGCAACATGTTTACAGAACAATAATAATAATAATAATTAAGAATAAAATATGTACAGCGATCAGATCCTGCACTTCAGTAGCGCATGTAGACTTCAAATAAACTGGCGTTCTGTGGTAAAGCCTCGGGATTTCGTTTAAAGCTGAATTGTGTCACATTAGAGCCAATGGGCATCTCTTCTTCCCTGCCATCTCTTTCCAACTGCTGAGTATAGGGAACTATTTTCTTCCTTTTCCCTCTCTTTACATTATGTAAAGCCATCCACAGCCGCAGTGGTTCCCCTTCCGTATTAAATAAGGTGTATTTATTTTCTTTGTTAAATAACACTAGCGATGTGAAAAACGCAAACTACTCGGAACAAACTCTCCACACCAGCAAAGTATAAACGTTAGTGTAAAAGTTAAAAATCAAATCCTTCTTTTTGCTGATTTCTGTTTGGTTTTGTTCAAAGTAAACTGTGCGTTGAAACGGTGCCCTTTGCAAACCAAATAGTCCATGTGTTTCTAGCACTCTTACAGTGGTAATTTAAGTCAATAAATTAATCCCCAGCTCTCCCTTTAACAACAACAATAAAAATGTACAGAGATGAGTCGTGAAGGGTACAGGAAAATGCAAAGAAAAATATCTGGCTATAGTACAGGTTGTTTTCGCATTGCTGTTAAAGAGGAGTGGGGGTAGTAAATAAGTGACCTACATTTCATCAGGCTAGACACAGACAGACAGGACAGAGGAGAGCTTTTTCCCCCTACAAACATATTTTTCTGATTGTCCCACAAAGCTGAGGGCCGGATTTTCTCTCTGCTCCCAGGCTGTTCTCCGGATGATCTAATGGCTGCTCTGTCAGCTGTCAGCAGTTGGGAACCAGCCCCGCATCACATCTGTGCTTGTCTGCACCACACTACAGTGCAGTGTGGATGGCTCTATGGGCAAGAGACCTCTTTCTCGATTGTTTGTTCATTTTATTTTTCCCCTCTTTTTTCCCTCTGTTTATTTATTGGGCTGATTTATTTTTCTGGACCGATAGTGCTTGAAAAGGGGAAACCGGTTTGTAATCACATCAACTGAGGTTGCTGCATAGCTTCTTGGTGGGCTGACGGGTACCACGATGTGTAGCTGGGTATGTAAGTGCCCGGGGTCCCCGTAGAGGTCTTACCCGATGACGAGGTGGTGTTCCACACTGGGGGCACTGGGGGAGAACTGGCCGAAAGCGCCCTACCATTCGCCAGAGCGCTGCTTTCCAAAGCGGCCCCTCCCTGCTTCATTAGCTTCTTGAATTTAGATCGCTTGTTCTGGAACCAGATCTTTACCTGGAATACAATAAAGGCATTACTGAATGGGAAGAAGGGCAGAGGGGGACGGGATTGCTCGCACGGCTTTGTCTGAGGGGCTGTGCTCCACACAGAGACGTGCCAGCAGGATAATGGGAAGTTCTCAGCCAGCCCTGACTCCTATTCTGAACACGGGAAGTTGTGACGGCTAGAAATAAACGCCTAATTCCCGGACAAAGCTCCCGGGGTTGTGCTGTCAAAGCAAAGATTCGGGGATTAGCAGTGCCCCTGTCCCCCTTCCCGCGCCCAGGACAGCGGTGCACGTGGGCAGCCGTAGCTAGCGGAGTCGTCCTTTCCAAACGGGCTCGGAGCAGCGAGACAATCGAGACACAAGTCGCCCCTTTTTAAAATGAACCGGAGTCTCCTGCTCTCGGTCTGGGCTCGCTCGGGTTTCCTTTCACCTGCCTGTGCTAGCGGGGCGGGGGGGGACCAGGGTTTGTCACGTTCGCTCTTTTCTACCCGAGCAGGCAACTTTGCTTTGTTGGTGTAGCTCCGGACTAGCCTAGACAGCTACCCAGCGGCCAGGCGCCCACCGCTACAAGCGGCCGGGCAAACCCGCGCTGGGCTCTGGGAAAGGCCGAGATTCCCGTTTCAAACGTGCCGCGAGGATCAGGCTAGAAAGGCCCGTGGAGAAGCTGCCCGGCGGCTGGCGGCAGGAGAGGGCGACGCTGGCAGACGGGGGGTGTGGAAGGCTGCGCATGATTAGCTCTATTGTTCCAGCTGTCCGGCCCCGCGGGGCCTCCAAGCCCCCAGCCAAAACCGGAGCACAGGCGCTCCACAAAGCGGGGCTCCAGGGGCCCGCTGGACAGTGCAGGGCCGCTCGGTGCAAGAGAGGGGGATAGAGGGGCAAAAGCAGAGCGCTGAGAAGGGCCGTGTGGCGGGGAGGACGGAGCAGCTGCCGCTGTACCTGTGTCTGGGTGAGTCCCAGCGAGGCGGCGAGCTCCGCTCGCTCGGGCAGAGCCAAGTACTGAGTTTGCTGGAATCTCCTGTTCAAAGCCTGCAACTGCAAACTGGAATAAATAGTCCGGGGCTTGCGGATTTTTTTCCCTTTCCCATTAAAGCGAACTTCCCCTCCTTCTACCACGGTGCTTTTCTCCGAGTCGGCCCCTACAAGCACAAACGAGGCACAGTAAATAGCAGTCACACAACCGAAGCAGCACCAACAATACCAATAATGAGAAGGAAGAAAAGAAAAGTGAAGAACAAGTGGAGCTAACAAAGACTCCAGGCGATTATGGCAGTCCAGGCTCCTTCCCAGAGAAAGTTTGCTATTTTTACAGGCTGCAGTTTAGGTTTAATTACCCTTAATTGCATACATTGTTTATAGCGCTACGCAATAAATAATTACGAAGACTAATACGTGCACATCTGGGTTGATTTTTTTTCCAGCCGGGCATTGTGTGCTCTGTGTACTGATCCTCGCTGAGCCTCAGCCTTTTCTGGCTAATTATTTTTATTTTATTTTTATAGATATATTTTGATACAAGCAACCGCCCTCCCTCTTTCCCTTCCCCTCCCCCACTCCTCCCCCCCCTCCCCAAAGCCAAGTGCACCTACCTGTCTCCTCTAACCGGGTCTGAGTCAGGCTGGAGCTGTTGGGGTAGGATTGCACTGAACTGATGTAGGGGTTAGACGAGTGGCTGCTGACCGAGTTGACATAGGGGTAGCCCAGCGGTCTGGAGAAGGACGAAGCTGTGCTGTACGAGCTGTCAGGCTGAGAGTGGCCCGCTGAGTGTAAACAGTGCATGGAATAGTGTCCGTGGGACATGGGAGAAGGAGACATTTGCTGGCTGGGTGGCCCAAACTCCATAAAGACAGCCTTCCCTGAGACAGGGCTATTAAGACTCTCTGGCATGGTAGTCATGGTCATTTCTTGTCGCTTGGTCTGTGTGTGGGTTCTCTCTTCCGCGTGCCTTTTTGGGGTCTGTTGTGTTTCTCAGGACAGGAAAGAACCCAATTTAAGCGGAACAGGGTTTTTCACTTTCCATTCATAAGAAAATGGAGTTTGTCTCTTTGAAAAGTCTAAGCATGATGCTGTAGATCTACACAAACTCGCCTAAAAGCTTTGACTCAGCCAAGCCTATGAATATTCATGAGCTGGCGGAGCTGATTGGTCCGCCGTCTTGCATAATCGCTTTGGATTGGTCAAAGGCGCTTGGGGCTCGCCTGGACCCTAGTGAGTGAGACGAGCCGGACGCGGTGAGCGGAGAGTCCCCCGGCCCCTGTGTGTGATCAGCTGGAAGAGACACCGCCGGCGAGCACAATGAAGGCGGCGAGAGAGAGACTTACAACCAGGGGCGGGCGGCCCAAAGTTACTCCAGGCGAGGAGCCTGCCAGCCAGCCAGGAGGCTTCGCTCCCTCCCGGCAGCCCCCTGTGCACCGCCCTGGAGCCCGCTCCTAAGCCCGGCCAGCCTTTCCCCCACCCCACTCTGTGATTCGCTGCGTCCATAACACATTAGGAAACAAGCGAGCGGAATCGCCGCCTCTGCCTGCCCTGGAGACACGGCATTTGGGCAGCGAAGGCACGCAGGGAGCACAGCAGCGCCCCAAAGAACCCCCTCCCCTAGCCCGGACGTGGCACCAGGCCCTGGGGGTGTCACACCAACCTGCGCTGCTTTGTTCCTCTCTGAAACACACGGGGTGGTGGCGAGGTGCTCTGGGAAAGGTGACCCTGCCTGTCTCCTCCCAACGAGACTAGATCCAATGGATCTTGCTAAAGGCCTCTTGCCACCCACTGATTTCTACTTCAGCATGCAGCAGCTAGTGCCTAGACACGATCGTGGGGGCTAAGCTGCAATTAACATAATGTTGGTGTTGTATTTGTTTTAGCGCATACTTTGTGTGTGTATATATGCACGTATATCCATAGACACAGTGCATGCTTCTTTGCATCTATATAAAATGCATGAATTGTGTATACACACAAATACCACTAATATCTGCTACACTGATTTCTACCAGCTCAGAAAGCATTGCTCAGATTTTGAGCTCAGCATTGCTGGACCTTTTCAATTTTTTCCTCCCTTAAAATATTTAAATTGTGCATTGAAACCCAACCTGAGGCAAAAACTTCCGTGTACGAGCGTGGGGCCAAGTTGGGACTTTGGAGATCCTGCACAGAAAGCCTCCGCTGTATCCCAAATTACTTTGTTAGATAATTAGAAAGTGTTGATAATTATTTCTTTCATAATTTAGTGGTGTGTGGCTGTAACAGGAAAATGATCTTGTGAAAGTTCACACGTGCAGATGTATTAGTTACTGATTCATTTGATTAAATGCTAGTCTCAAGTGCTCTGATACACAGCTGAAGGCGGCCCCATTAGCATAACACTGATGTTTAATTTTCATACGCATAATTAGCCATATATTTAACACTAATAGCAACATGCAGCCTTTCAGCATTAAACAGCCTGGGATTTGATCTGGCCTGAGCTGAACTTTCTCGGTTACACCTAGATTGTCTAGGGTGCGCAGTTACCACAGAACCAAATCCATGTCATCAAGCGCAGTTTGGCAAAGGGAGAACACCAATAAAAATGAACATTCCAAACAAATTGCATTGCTGATGTCGTTACAGATATTAGTGGAGGCTTCTCTTCTCTGAGCGCCTGCAGCTGCTGCTCCCGGTATTTCTCGCTCAGAGTAGCTGATGGGGGGCAGAAATAAAGCAGGAAGCGTGGCTGGGACTCCACTAGCCCCCCAAACACAGGCAGATACCTTTGCCGGCGTTCAAAAGATGTGTAAACTCTTCAGCCAGTGGTGATGTTTGAAGCAGCCAGCTAATGACTGTGCAAGCTGACAAGTCTGAGCCTCTTAGCTCTTTTTTGCTTTAGTGGCTCTGTCGGTTTTAATTGCCCATTTCCTAGCGCCTGTTTTATATCCTTTTTGGTTGCGATGCGTAAAGTTCATTTTCATAAAGTAGCTGCGGATTGGTACGGGAAGAAGGGGCAATGATGTATCCTCACATGGACTCCTCTGGCAATCAGCTCTCTTCCCCCGTGCTCATCCTTTCAGCCCTGGCGATGTAAGTGATCGTTCGAGGCGGGTTTGTGCTCTTGGACAGAGAGGGGATGGTGACCTTTTATCAAAGATCTAGGCGAGGTGTGATTAATTAATATCTGTAGACAAACTGAAGGGAACTGGCTAGACAGACCAAGTAATTTATTCCAGACAGCTGCAAATATGGCAACTACGCAACAAAAGTATGCTGCTGAGGATGTTCATTGCTAGATACATGCGGTGCATGAGTGGACTCACATCTGGGCTATAGTGGATGGATTCCACTTGGCGTAGATAGGCGTCAGATTCTGTTCTCGGTTACGCCTGTGGACATTCAGAGTAACTCAATGGCTTCACTATTTTTATTCCGGATTCATGGTGGTGCAGGAGATCTTACTTTCATTCGCTTAATCTTATGCATTTTCTTAAACGTGCTCTCCATAAACGAGCTCCGAATATTTTACGCTGGGGCTCTGATAACTGCATGTCTCACAAATAAATGAAGGCGCGGGATGGAAAGGCTTGTCTTTTTCTCCTTTCTATTTATTGGGGTTGGAATTGTGTGTGTAGAATAGATACGCATACAACACACATCGTTGGAGAGTGTCTAAAGCCTCTCTTAGTCAAAAAGATCGTTATGATTCTCAACCAATGCCGAACTCGGTTTCGTACCCTTAATTCAGAGGCACGGGACACAAAAGCCCGCTGTAATTGTACACAACACCTGTTCCTGGATGGCTTATTTATTTGCGTGGTTCTGAGCAACGAGTAGATATATTCTCTTCCAGGCAAAGACTCACAAATATTTTACGTGTTGGGAAAGTCACTGGGGAGCAGCGGGACAGCCCTAGCTGAAGTTATGCCTGGGTGTGATGGTATCCAGATGCCCATCTACAAGCTGAAAAAAGTTTGGTGCTAGCAAATCAATGGGGGAAAATAATTAAATTCTTTTAAGCCTCCTGCGTAATGTCTGCCTGGAAACATAGCCTGCGTGAAGTATTTCAAAAGCGAGTTAGTTTCCCATACAGCCGAAGCGTTTTTTACTTTCATAGTCACCTTTATAATTAGGATTATAAATGTGTACCCTAAATACCACCACCTCGGTATAATTGCTACCCAAACAGCTTGTTACCACAGCAGTTGGTAAAATCCTGAAGTCCTAATAACTTTATACTTGGGGGAAACCTCATAGTAAACAGAGACTAAAACACGACGCTGGACTAATTGCTAGCAAGCCGATTACACTTTGAGGGGAGAAATCACACTCTTCGCTCCAGCATTTTATAACATGGGAATGGTCTGTCTCCCTAGATTGCATTGTGCGCGCAGCTCACCGCAGGGGTGCCACGCAGAACGCTGCTGCTCACTTTTATCACTAGGCATTTCTGTAAATCGCTAATTGTGTTGTTGTCCAACGAAAATCCATTGCCTGGCGCTTTCGAACAGCTCGTATGTGCTGCTGAAATATTACCATTCTCGGCTAATAGTCCAGACCAATACAAGTGACTGATTTCATATTTACAACCCAACTGTTGGTCAAAAGTAAGAAAGCAGATGAACAAACGGATCGGATGGAGTAATAACTGAAAGGGGATTAAGGTGGCAGGATATTTTGTTGTCGCATCTTTCGACTTACACATTAAAACCAATTCAACATCCCTGATGACAGACCCACAACTCGGTGGGAATTTGGGCGGCGGTGTATGCTTTTTATTTCATTACTAAATTGTTACTTTTTGTAGGGATTAAATCTTTCAACATGGCGAAAGAGCAAAGCGTTTTTCTACATACAAGAACTGGTAGCCCAACACTGGTCTCCAGGAAACAAAATATATTTCCCAAGTACACTGTAGAAAGGGTTCTAGGTCTTTCTGGGATCAGTGACTACGTAACTTCTGTGCATTAGTAAAGTTGTTTGAGTCATTTATTTGGCAGGTTTTAAGGGTCAGCTACTTTCCAAATTAATCTAAAGAGCGACTGTGCAGTGCTTAAAATGTCACTTTGCGTGCCTAAAAAAATCCTTTTAGAAGGTTCCAGGAGTAAGAATTGTGCTTTGCCAAAAAAGCTGTAAGAAACGATCAGCGCTGACAGCTTTCTATGTTCCAGGGAAAAAAACAACAACCCAGCAGCAGGGTAAATCTAGTAGAATTCGGTTGACTTGCTCTCCCCCAGACTCCCAATCAGTCAGTACACTCTGGGCTCCTAAAAAGCGAACAAAAAATTCAGCACGCAGGGCAAGACCGCAGGTCGCAAAAGGAAGGCAAGTGCTGCTGAAGAAGAAAGATTAAGTTATCTGTAAGAAAACCAGTCTGGCTTTGCCGTTGCTCTTGTGGCAGTTTTGAATATCACTCGCCTTTCTCGAACAGAGCAGTGGCTAGGGATCTGCAAGGACAGCACCAGCGCCCAGTGTCTTTCCATCCCAAATTCGAAACACTTACACATTTAGGGAGGGTGATTAGCAGCCACCTAATGGCAAATCAAAACCTTAATCTTCAGGACAGCTCTGGACTAAGATGTTAGCAATTCATCTAGGAGTTGTGCAACTGGATTAATTATTAGTTATGAATGATCATTATTCATGGGATCACCACTGTCGCAGTTCTGATTAAAAGTCCAAACTCCCCCAAAGAAGCAAACCACCTGAGGAGAAGCTGGGTCATTTAATAACCAGGAGTCTATTCCTAAAGCCCACGGCTTAATGTCTGCTAAAGGTTCAAAAAAGGTAGAATGAGTTCCTCATAACTGCAGCGGAGCCCTGTAGAAAAACCCAGGCTCAATATAACACAGGCAAGCGGGCTAATTCTAGCACCAGGGCGCTTGTTGATGAAACAAGGGCAAGACGTTTCTCAGTTCACTCCGAATCTCGCTTTCATCACTTTTTTCTTATGTTACAAAAAATAACGGAGCCAAAAGGGCAAAGAGCAGCGGGGAAGGACCGCAGGAGAAACAGGAGCTCTGCGTTTGATCGCACAAATGCCACAATTAGGAAATTAAAGTCTTTTGAAATTATTTATTTATTTTTCCTATTAGAGTAGATCACAAGCTTGGGAAACGGCAGTGTGCTCATCACAACGAAGGAAGATTGTTCCATAGCACTTCGCAGCTCGGATATAACAGGGAACTCCCATTTCCCTCCGTCTTCTCAATTGCATTTAGTAAGTATCATCCGATTTAAGTTTGTCCAGAGCAAGCATCTTGGAAGCAGGAGTAAAAGCTTTGTGCATCTGCCCCCCCTTTTCCCACCCTTCCTAATTAAGAACCCCAAACTCTTCTTGCTTTTAGAATGCACACGTTAGCTTCAAGATTTACAAAAAATCAATGGAATTGTATTACATACGTATCAGGCAACAATCTGCAGTTTGGGTCACTCACATTGTGCCCTAAAGCTGCCCATTCCATTCCCTCTCACAGCAGCCACAGCACCTATTTCCCGTAAAAGTCCCAGAAACCTCATCTTTCTTGGCAAAGCGGATAGAAACTCCAGGAGCGCAGTAAGTTCATCCACTTCTTAATTCATCCTTAATGTTCTTCCAATATTTGAGTAAGGACTTCTGCTCCTCCTGAGGTAATTACAATGGTATGTTCAAACTGGGCTGATCTGAAATACACATTTAGCAATTATTAAGGGCAAAGGTGGCTAGCAGTGCCTATGAGACTCCCCCAGTCCTTCCGGCTGTCAGTGATCAATTCTACAGTTTAAATATATATAAGAAGTAAATTCAGGCACCTTTTATTGTCTACAGAAACTGCGGTCCATTTATCCTCTAGGATCTTAAATTCAGGGGATCCTTCCATTATGATTGGCTCTGTAATAGGGAAAAAATGTTTTCAGAGCTGGCCAAAACGCATCGTTATCCTATTTCTGAAAAGAAAGGGTTCCCAAAGGTAGAGTTTTTATATTGCATTGCTACACTAGCATAAGAACTAAAGAGCAGGAAAAGGAAACTCTGAGGTATGAAGTTACTCCTTTATTTTTTTCGTGAAAGACTAAAGAAGGGCATTTCAATCAAGCTTTAATTAAGACCCCGTGGATAATAACCAAAGCACCAACCACTCTTAAAAACAGCAGATAGTTTTAAAATATTTGATTTTTTAAAACAGGCTTAAAATGTTCATTAAATCAGCAAAACAACAATTTTCTTATTTCCCTCTAATTGCTGCACCATTTAGGCACACAGTGAGAAAGAGGGCTTTTTCCCCCCTTAAGCTTTCTATGATTGGTATTTAGCACATTCAACCTTCTAGGGAAAGGATTCTGACTGGTTAGCTAGGATGTAATACATCCAAAACCACACAACAGCTCCTGTCATGAAGCAAATGACATAATAGTCATCAGATAGCTCGGTGTTAAAAACATTACTTTGGTTACAGAATTAGATTATACTATTTCTGCGAAGACAGCTCCCAAACGTGCTGATCTCTACACTACAAAAATATAGATCAAATCTGTTATTTAATAAGATCTTTTGGAGAAATCCCCTCTCCCAGATCTTATCTCTTGGCAACTATTTCCACGAATTATTTCACAAATGAAAATTTAATGGATGTTTTCAATTTGCTTCCCATGGGAATAGCCTAACTGAAATTCCCAAACCTGAAGTGTACTTGAAGCTAATCAAAGAAAGACAAGATAGAGATATGGTTTTACATTTTTTTAAAAAACATACACAAAAGTTACTAACCTATTGTAAACGCCATTCCCTCTTCCATTAACAAATCACTATCATTTTCTACAAAAGAAAACAAAAATGCTTTTATGGTGGGTGGTTTTTTGTTTGTTTTTAAAGTAAATTGTAACCAGCACTTGCTTTTAAAAACTTTTTTTTTGTTTGGCCCGCAGGTATCAAGTAAAGCAAATCCCTTTAAACATCTGAGGAGAGCGTTTAAAATAATATTTCCAAACTCGAAGCAAAGCAGGCGCAAGATCTGCAAGATCATTCTGTTAGACATAGATGGAACCATTCTCAGTTCCAATTCCCTTCTAAGGGAATTACAGAATTTTAAAATTTAATCAGTAGAGTAGTTTTGTTTGTTTAGCAGTAAACTTTGCCAGTTTCGATCAGTTTAGGACTATCCGTGAAGCACACAGCATAGGGGCTGTATTCATATTGATCTTTCTGGCTTTAAACAAGTTATCTGTTGTTCCTGAAGAACAAAACTGACTACACAAAGGGAAAGCCCGCAGGGAAAGTTTCATTTGGTCAAATAGAAAAGTTTAGCCGATTCTTATGGCGGCTTTTTGTGGCAAAACAAAATCAAGACTTCAACAAATACATTTGACATCGGATAGGTCGTACTCTAGCGGTGTCGCTCCAAATGTCAGCATCAGAAGAGAACGGGCCCTGCTTCCAGTTTGCCGGCTATTATGATCTATTTGGTCCTTTTCTAAGACAGCCTGTGCTGCGCGGGGGAGGCGGGGGAGGAATATTGCCAGGGAACGCCTGACAGAGGGAAAGTGGGTTACTTCTACTCTGTGGGATATTGAGCTTCCGCTGGGATCTGCGATGTTTCAAGTGGCCTTCGAAATAGTTTGCAAACTATATTTTAAGGGCATGCAGAGCCTTGTATGGCTTCATCCCAGCCTCCTGCAGCATCGCTAGTCATCAGGTGGCAGTGGCTAGCCAGCCATGTTGTGAGCCTGGCAGTGGAAGGCAGGTGTGAAGAAAACAGCAAATCCCCGGCCGCGGCTGAGCAATCAGCCCTACCCTCAGGAAGCACAGAGTCTGGGCCCGATTCTGCTCCCAGGGAAGACAACGGCAAAAGCATCCTCTATTGATTCTAGCAGGGCCCTGTTTTAGTGATAGCGACGCTAGCTAGGCCAGTGGGAGCGCCCAGTTGTGAGCGCCCAGCAGAGCTGACTGGGGGTATGTGTCCAAGCCAGCGCTCAGGAGAACGTGGGCTGGCTGGGCCGTGCCCTGAAGAGAGGCACCCGCTGCTACATCGGCTGTAAGCACTGGGAGGGAGTAATGAAGCTTAGCAGTAACAGTCAGCGGGCAGAGAAGGGGCAAGAGAAAGGCAAACAGAAAACAGTCCTAGAGCCTGCTGGGCTATTAATGCTGCGGAGTTTTGTTTTTATTACTTTAAACTTTTCTCCCACATAAGCAATCCCAGAGCTTTCCAAACGCGCCAGCCTGGGAATCCCGCAGCAATCTTGTCAAATAACTAATAAATCGAGTGGGTGGGTTGGTGGAAAGTGGGGGTGTCCGTGTATCCACGGGGGGAGGAAAGGGAAAAGAGATGCTGCTGTCTCAGGACTGGTAGATTGCAACGGCCCCGAGGAAGGGGAGGGGGGGGTCCGGTTTTGCAGCTGGGTTCCGTTTCATTAAAATTCTTCAGCCAGACTCCTGCACAGGTTTCACAATGGGCCTTCTTACCATGATGCCAAACTTCAGGGTGTCCATGGAAGTAAGATCCTATTCCATGCCCAACAAAGTAGGGGCAGACTCGGAAATCATGCTGATGTGCTATGCGGCTTTAGGAGGCAGCAAAAACAACATAAGATAAAAGAGAGACAAAGCAGTAGACATCAGTAGCCGTCAGACAGACCCGCCCCGAGCCCGCGCCTGGGAGCGTGCAACGCTCACTAAGGCATTAGCCCTCGCCTGTAGCAGTAACACGAGGCTGATTAACTCCAGGCGCGTCCACAATCAATATTGAGGCCCGCGTGTGGCTGGCCCTAAGCTCTTTGCGGTGTCACAGTCACACCCTTGGCGCACGCGCCTCACTCCGTCCTGAAGACGGGGGGCAAAGATCAAGCCAGAAACGCGGCAGCACTTAAGCTCCGCCCACAAGTCCAAGCTCCGCCCACAATGGGGAAGTAGCAGGGTCAGCGCGGGAACGCCACAGGGACCCGCGTCGCCAGTGCAACTGCCCTCGTTCGGCTTCAGCGGCCTTATCGCAGCCGGCGGCGGAGCGAGGCCGCCCAGGGCTAGTGGGCCCCTCCCCCCCCGCCGCAAGCTCTCTGCGCGCGCACTTTGCATTCCAGAGGGTTCCCTGGCGAGTGGGCGCGCGGGACGCTGCGTTTGGGGTACATAAGCCGCCGCGAGTTGGGACGTCCAGGCCGGGCGCCCGCATACGGGAGAGGCCGGGCGCCGCCGCAGATCTGGGAAAGGCCCTGGGCTCGGGGTGGAATCTACGCGCGGGGGCAGTTTGGCAAAAAGAGCCGGTCACATGCGGGGCCTACGCAGAGTTACACGCGCAGCAAAGCCAGGCTAAGGGGGCCGAGCCCGCTTGTTGCTAACGTGTTCACAGTCCCTAAGCACCAGCACATCAGCAAGGGCGGGAAGAGGCCGGGTGGCCCAGCTCCTCTCCTTGGCGCCTCCTTCTGGTGCAGGCTCGGACGAGGCCTTTTCTGCTCTCACCCTGTCTGCTTAACGGAAGGCCCGGGAGCAGCTTTACATTGTATCCGAGAGCTGGTGGGATGAACCTGCTCTCCGGAGGCAGGCGGTTCTATAGCTCTGGGTCCTTCCTCAGCAATGCCCTATCCTCAGCCCAAGGGTTTCAGCCTAAGGCTACAGAATTCCCTCTGCTCACGGCTGTTTGCAGAGAAAGGAGTGGCTCACTTAGCGGTGCTTTCAGAGCGTTACAGACTGAAATCAGAAACTCAAGAAGAGTCTTTACAATTACCAGCATGAGTTACTGGGAACGTCAAAATTATTGCATGTCCCACCCTTATGCTAGATTTGCTGGTCTTATTAATGAGAGATGGGACATGATGGAAGCTGTGCTCATCCACATCATTTCCACCTAATTTCTAAAACCAAACAACCACTGTAAGGATTACAGGATTAGTTACACTTGAAAAGATTTCACCTAGAAGACTGAAAAGTTGCATTTGTTGGTTTCAAATGCAGTGGATTTGGTTGTGTCTGTCAGTTTAAAAGGTAAATGCTTTCCTACTGCTAAATGCTTTCCTACTAAGGTATTCACACCATTGTGTATAATGGTGCTGTAAAACCAGTATTAACAGTCTGGAAAAATCAATCCATACTGTTAATCAATAATCAGATTAATGAGCAGGTGGTTAATAATGTTACAAAACACTGGTCCAGAATGGATGCTTGAACCAGTTCATTGTTAGCTAATATCTGCCTTCCAGGCTAACAAGCATGTCTGATAGTACTTCATTTGATTTTGGAGGGGCACAAGATCCTCAGTATCAATAAGATATTCCCAATGTATTGAAAGCTCTTCTAATTATTGGCAAAAACTGCTAGTAATGGTGCAAGGCTTGGGGTTCCATTATCCCATGCAGTACACAATTTAAACAACATTTAAAAAACAATGTAAGTTAGAGATGGAAAAGCCCCATGGCATGCATGTCAGATATGGCAGTAAAAGGCCAAGGAGGAAGCAATGGATGTGGAAATGAATTAGAAAATTACAGTTTATTCACTAACTTATAAAGAACAAATGAACTGGTGTGAGTCTTAGAAACCAGAACTAGTACAACACAAACACCACTTCATGTAAGTATAAAATGTTCTTAATCATCCCAGAGGAGGGGAAGGAAGGAGTGGAATCCCATTCATGTAACATTTGGCAAGCTTTTGTTACACCTCTATTTTTCTTAAATGATGTTGGCCAGTACAAGAGCAATCCCATTCACTATTCAGTCTTGTGTATACCCCAAGAGGTTGATAGACAGAACCCTGCACAGATACAAAATTGGTATCCACATCTGCAAAAATGATTTTCCAGTATTCGCATCTACACCTGGGGGTGCAGATACCCACAGCTATGAAGTGAATATCCGCAGATTTACAGAGCTCTACTGATAGACCCTCAGGGCCATTTTTTTTCAGGCTTATAACTGCTGTTGGATTTCTTTTCAAAATCCTTCTACATAGCAATATAGGGTCTTCTTTTATCTAGGAGCTATGTCTTCTCAGTACCAAAACTAATTATGCTCATTTGGCATAGAAAGCTGGAGTGTGCACCACTCAACCAGCCATTGTTCAACACTAAGAACCTAGAAGCAGCAACAGTTGCTTTGAGGCATCAAAGCAGGAGCACCACAGCCATCATGAGAAGACAAGGTTGAGACAGTTTTGCTACCTCGCTCAATGAAGGAAGTAGTTCTTGTGCATTGCATTAATTCTGCCTCTTTGTTGATCAAGATAATGAAAACAACTCTATTAGCATCACTACTTATGCTATTACAGTCTAATCAAAATAGGAGATCTTTGTGCTCCTACACATTTGACATCTGCACTGAAGTATTCAGCTGACCTTTCTGCTTCTCCCATAAACATTGCAGAGTATGGATAACTTTGTAAAGATGGACAGACTGTAAATTGAAGCAGTCTGCCTGAGTCAGCAGAGAGCTTAAAACATTGCTCTGAGAGGTGCCCATCTCAGTCAGGGCCCTCTGAGCTCTGTGATGCTGTGGCTGTGGAATTTGGGATTCTTTCCCAAGAGGCCATGGGAGTCAGCATTTTAGGCATGGGATTCCCCATTGACTGCAGCCTGGGGCTTGATGTTTTGTTTTCTGGCTCTTTGCCTTCCCAGGATTTGCCTGCACTAGCCTCACTCTCTCTTCATCTGTGCATGCTTCTGCCACCATTCCATGGCACCTGGTAACAAGGAGCCAGAGTTGAAGTCCAGCTTAAAGTCAGGGAGTAAAGGTAGCTGAACATTCAGAGCAAGGCTGCCTGAAATAACAGTGCTGGACCTGAGGCCCTGGCTGCCAAGGAGATGAACTGCACAAGTTTTCCCTTCCCTTGGGGCACATTTGGGAAAAAGGTCCCAAGTCTGGCCATCAGGATAACATGGCAGGAATTGAGGGCTGGGGAGCAGAGCCAGGTTGCCTGGAGAGCACAGGAAAAAAAAAAACCCTCCAGTGCTCAAAATAATTCCAGTTGAAAATGCCCATTGATACATTTTACTTTGGTGAGTATTTTCAGCTCTGAGCCATAGCTGTGTTCGGAAGTGGGAAGGACAGGAGTGACAACACAGTAATTGAACAGTGCAGCAGACTTTAGTCTTGTGGTTGCCACTGAATGTTATCTCAGTGTGCTGCAGAGTGCACATGGCCCTGGGTATTATACCTGTTTTACAGATGGCAAAGAGAGGTTCAATATTTAAAGCAAGGTCACACAACCAATCAGTAAGCAGAAATCAGGACTGCTCATTATGGGCCAGATCCTCCCTCTAAGAAGCCTACATGGTAACCGTCTGTCCTCAGATATCACCCTTCCTGTGAGTGGGGGGGAAGGGGAAGAAGTGGGACATTGGCCATCATGAGAGCATCATCTCCCCATAGTCGCACGATCTATGGTCTGTGTAGAGGAATGCATATAGAAGGATGGGACAGTAGACAGGCACACATCACCCCACCACAAACCCTATAAGTAAGCCACAGAAAAGTTATATGCAACTAGAGAAAGGGCAGGATTCTCCACAGTGCTCTCTCGATGTTGTTGAACCTCCCTCAAAAGGTCTAGTGACAGAGGTGGCTGAGATAAGTCCTAGAGAGCCCCCCTATCAGGAAGCTTCAGAACAGGCTCAGGGGTTCCAATGACCATGTGATGGCACAGATCCCTCATACAGCTGGTCCTGTGCCTCTAGCAGATCCCTTAACGTCCTGGGTGATCAAGCGGGATCTATGAGTTTGGCAGGATAACCCATCCACTCATTATTATGGGACCGCAAATCCCATCTCTGGCCAAAATGGGGAGAATGTGGCAGTTTCTTTTACCCTCCTGAAGATCCTTCCACAGGAGGGCAGATCTTGCCCAATGCTCCAAGCAATCACCAAACACAACTGAACAAATCCTATTGTAAGCATTTATAGTGGTATACTCTAGATGCTTTATCTGCACTCTGGTGACACAAAGCAGCTGCAACTAGCCAGTTAAGGCAGGTTAAGATTGCTGCGTAAAGCAGTTGGAGCACATTGGTGATTCTGACCCTCTAACTGTAAATTCTAGTTTCCTTGAAAAAAAATTAAAACTTAACTGAAATGGTATTAAAAGAGCAACAACAACAACAACAAAAGACTAAAATGCTCTGCAAACAGGGACAAGAATAAAAGCTATGAAAATAATTCTTGCTTAGGGAATAATATAAAAGCATAAGTGCACCTTAAAAATTTCTTTACAATATTATCTGTAAACTATGCTTATTGAATGACATTATTTGTGTATGTTCTTATAGGTATCACTAGTTTTAATCATATTTGCTGATGAAGAACAATTTTATTTTGAATGCTACAATATAACCTTATTTGGTAAATTAAAAAAAAAAAAAAATCCAACTCCAAGCTTTTAAAGGTATTTTTTTCTTAAGTATTAGTCTTAGATTGAGGGAATGCACAAATTCAGGGATTCCCTTTAATGACAACAAATGTTGAAGTATAATTAGTAATATTTTTGAAAGCCAACAATTGTTTTTTGAAAGAATGGTACATTTTGGTTTCAAACTGGAACACAAATTACTGTATTTTTCTTACAATAGTGTTGAACTTTTATTTGAGGTTCTCTGTTTCTGAAAAGCAGACATGATGGATTGAAATAAAAGATAATTTATTGCAATGCTTACTTTCAAGTGTAGAGAGAAGCAGTGTAATTGTAATTTACAGTAGCTGTCAAGGAAAATCTATCACAGATGACATTAAAATGACTTATTTTGCCTGAGCCACTTATTGTTTAAATGTGCATAATCTGATAGAAACAGATTTTTTTTAAATCTGCTTTATATTGTTCTAAATTAATATCAAAACATATATTTATGAGTTAAACATTTTAAAACATTTATTAATACTTTCATCACTGCAATTTTTTTCCTACAAGTTTGAAATTGGTTTATTTAACTGTAGCACATTTACATTGTTTGGCTCTATATCTACAAGACTTTCACATATCTAAACTCACCATATAACAACTATACTGTATACATGTATAAAAACTATAATTCAAACTACATTTAATCTTTAAGAAAGGCATTACAAAGGGTATAAGAAAATAGAACGGGGAGCCCAATCCTGCTCCCTCTGAAGTCAATGGGACCTTTGCCATCAATTCAACTGGAAGCTGAGCACAGGATTAGCAATTTGCTAGGCAAAGGAAATTAATCCATTCATGTAATGTTTTTATTTGTAAATTTCAGCTGATGACACTGAAGAGTTACTAAATTCTCAATTTAAAACACAGGACTTCTGAACCACTGCAACAAAGTATGCACATCCATTCTGATAATGTAATTACACTCACATGCATCACAAATAATCATAGAGTCTTCTTATTTCTGGTATAAAAATATGTTATGAAAATCTGCTTTATAGCAAAAGTTTGGATGAAGGGTGTCTAGACACTTCTCTATTTTGATAGGTCTGAACACTTTTAGTTTACTTGTGTTTTCTTCCAGATATTTATAGTATATATATATGTTTTCCACTGACCTAAGATTTTTACTGCATATGTAAATGTAAAACGTCAAATACCGAAATAGGATGAGTCAACACTTCAGGACATTCCCTCATTAGAGTTAGTGTTAGAGTAGTTTTAAACAAAATAGCACAGTAGTCTGTACAGTAAAATCTTTTTAAAAGTTCATGATCTGTTATTTTGTATGTAGTTTTCAACAAGCACTAGTTCTGATTAATTTGCTTTTCAATGGAGCCTTTGCATACATATTTACACTCTGTGAGAAAACTGACCTCTGCATCCACACAGCAAAAAATCCAATGTCACTTTCAATTCTGGTCTTTTTTTTTTTTAATATAGCTAGAATTAATGTAGTGAATCTGTAATGAAATGCATTATCTTGCATGGAGATTTATCAGATTTTCCAACTGAATGCCATGCTTTGCTAGCACTAGCTGGAGTTCACCTGCATGTTGGTGTGGCGTGTGGCTCTTTTTTGTGAAGAGTTAAGTTGAACACAAAAAAAGGGAACAAAGGTCAGCACCCAGCCGCCACTTGAATGTGAGATTTTTCTTTTTATTCCCCTTGATGTATACTAGGCTCTGTGTTATTAGTCTTAATGATGGAAAATTGTAGTGTTGATACAAATCTTTTTTTCAAAGTAGTAGGCGGGAGCTCCATTTGTTAGTAAGTTTTTTTGTGACTAAAAGCCACGGACAGTACATTTATGTAGCAGTAAAAGGCCTAGATGCTCTTTCCATAGCAGAGCTAATTATTCCTACTGTGACCTTACTGATCTACCCTGTTCCTAGTACATCTCATCTGCACGCCTGTTCCTCTGTGTAGATGGTGTCAGAGAATATGAAAAACCCTATAATGAAACCATTTTCATGATGGAGAAAGGCTACTGGAGTTGCACTTGCTACAAAGAGGCTCAATTATATGAGTAATTGTGATAATTTTCTACATTCATAGCCTTCAATGGGGAAAAAAGAATGAGAGCCACAAAGGAAAATTACTTTAACAAGAAAGTACAGAGAGTAAAAATGGAAGAAGAGACAAAAAGGGGGAAAAAATAACCAGAAAAAAAAGTTTAAAAAATAGATCTGGAGGGAGGAATAGCAAGACAGTGAGAACAACAGAAATGCTCAAAAAGCCTATGTGCAGCTGTGTTGCACAATTAAATTGAATTTTTTTCTGCAGTTGATGAATGTGACTACTGCAAATGTGCCTCTGTAGTTAGCTATCATTTGTTGTTCCGTGACAGGAAAAGGATAATTACCTCTCAGAGAGAATCAAAGGCTGACATGCCCTTTAGACACAGCCATGAATGCAGAGCTCGATAGAATGCTTGAATAAGAATCTAGTGTTCTGTGCCCCCTTCTACTCAAGAATAAATTTTGTTAAAATGCAAGAGCACCACCAGTAAATCTGTTGAACCCTAGGTGTTCAAAAATATGAGGTGCCTCTATCGACTCATCCCATTTGCAAAAATAAAACTACATTTTGAATTCACTTCTATTATATTCATGGACAGTAAGATAGTGAGATATGCATTAAATTTCTTTTCCCAGTAGGGGTCTGATTCAACATTTCCTATGAAAGAACAGAAAGACACTATCCTTTTTCCCCAGGCTAGTTAGCCTATAATTTAAAACTGTCAAAAACACAATTTTGTACAAAGTCTTCAATAAAAGCTTCTCAGATATAACCCAAAGAGGTTTTACTAAAGTTTGATTCAGACTCTGTTACAATATTTTTAAAGCTATAAATACATCTAACTGGTATTTTGCTGCTCTCTTTTTCCCCCTCTTAAAGTATTTGAAGATTTACAAAGAAAAAAAAAGGCAGCATCTTTTCAAAGTGACTAAGCTTTGCAGCTTTTAAGCAATCAGAATGCATGCAATAGTTTGTCATATCCATTAATATTCACAAATGTACTAGTGAGGAACCCGTTAAGGAAAAGATATATGACGTGTCTATTTAAAAAAAATGTAAAAACTCAATTTAAGAAATTTAGGAAAGGAAGGCATATTTTATCAAACCAAGAACAAAATATTGTATTTATATAAAAGAACAAATGCAAAATAGGAAAATCTCTTCAAGTGTATGCTCTTTCCTTTATGACATTTGTATGCACTCTGCTTTGAAAGGTAAGAATTTCCTGAGTTAAATATTTTTATACTTTTTTAGCAAAGTGACTTACTGACATTGACTAATTCCTTTTTAACATTATTTGCTATATAACAAAAAGAATGCTGGTTTTTAATCTTCTTAATGTGATTCTATTCAAGATGTGGTGTTTTAGGTAAAAATAATAGAAAAGGGTGATGGAAAACACTACAAATCACACCTGTTAATCTAAAACCACAGCAGTCTAATAAATATCTTTGAGTCTTCCTACAGGTATCTTTGCTGACCTCAGTGTAATTCACTTTTAAAAATCTTTCTTACCCAAGGAACAACATTATAGCCTGGCAGTTCACATACTGATATCAGACTGAAATGATGGTTCTGAATCATAAAACATGTCATCAGCTTTATACCAAACCACCAATAACCTTTGTCCCACTTGCCAGCCTTCCCTTTACTTGTCAGTATAAAGCTTACCTGATTGTGTTTCCAATTACAGAGAAGGGAGCCCCAGGTTTGCAAGCTGCAATTGCTTCATCTCTACATTTCCTGGCAACCTCCACTAACTTTTGACCAGATTTATCCACATTGCCCACCAAAAATGTTTCAGAAGTATCACCATGGTAGCCATTGCAATATACCTAAACACATGCAGAAATGTAAAGACATTTTCTTGTTTTACATTCAGAAACAGATTTTGATTAGTTAAATCCATCCTATCTAGGTCAACAGACAGGCTTTCTTTTAAGTTGCCCTCAAGCTCAATCTGGAAAAATAAGGTAGAGGAAACAGAAAGATTAGAAATTAGACCAAAAAATGCAACTTTGAGGTATGATTGTAACGACAAATTATATGCAAAACCCCTTGAGTTTGAAGTCTAGGGCTGAATATTTGAAGGTTGTACATTATAAATACTGGAAATGCAAACATTGAAAGTTCTAATAACCCCAAACACACAAAGGATTAAATCCATTTAATCTACTGGAAGTTAGAGTAATTGACCTGTGTGTCAAAGATGTGCAAGAGGGGAGTGTGGGCCTGAAGTCTGAAATTCACTTCCCAGAACAGGGCCAGGAGGGTGCAGCACAGTGCTCTGAGACAATACACCACCTTATGGGCTGGGATAGTAGTTGCTGCAGCTGCTCATCCATGCCACCTGCCTGTATAGTGTGTCCTGGCCCCACTGGAGTTACATGATTGTAGATCCCATGGCTCCTCTGACCTCATTGTCTTCCTACACACTGGCTTAGGAAGTGCAGACCCTATTCATGGCATACAGGGGGGTGCTGAGGCTGTCCGTACACCTGGCTTTAGTGGCTGGGAAGACCTTTTATTGGCTCCTTACACCACACTGAATATTACCTAAACTGAATTTTAAAATATACATTTAAAAGCCTGATTAGAAATCCAAACTACTGCAAAGGTGTAATGTGTGTAAAATACCATAGCTATGAAAACTGTAGGTCAAATTTGTTGTTAGTATAACCAGGTTCAGTGCCACTGATGTGCACATTTCATTTCATTACTTTTTAAATTCCAGTTTCAAACTGTAACACTGCATTAGTATAGTTTTTTGTATTTAATTTCCATGGGTTAATTTCAAAGAAAAACGTAGCTATGGCACTGTGAAGTTGCATACAACAGAAATGCAGCATCCAGTTAGATACACAAACCCCCTATCTTTGTGACTATGCAATTATGCAACTATTTTTCAGCAGAAACACGGGTTTTGAACTACAGCACTACATAGATTTCTCGACAAACACCCTGCTCTTTCACTATGAAGTTTTGTAGTGTAGCATTAAAAAGCATTTTGCAGAACCCCAGTACTCCAGGCAATAATGTAACTAAAAGACTATTCAGAATTTTCCTGGGCAGGTGGAAAGGACAATTTTAATTGCATATCACTTTGGTGTTATAAAATACATTTCTCAAACTCTTCAGAGGCTAACATACTTTAAGCACTTAAGTTCTGCTACTTGTGAGCAATTTGTGAAAGAAGACTTGTAATTCTTTTTGTATATAGCTAAGTAGTCTTTCTTCACTCCCAAATTCAAAAAATGGCTAATGATATTTCTCTCACCCTTTCCTGCCAAAAAAAAAATATCATACTCAAGTTGAGACTTGAAACATTCTTTTAGATATACTATGATTGAGTGATAGCAGGGTTAAAACGAAAGTTGAATTTCAATATTAAGGCCCCACCCTGCTCACACTGGCTCCAATGAGTGTGGATTCAAGCTCTTAGTTAGGCTAGGTCTACACTACAAAGAAAAGTCGGGAAAAGATATGTACATTTTCTTTTGAAAGAGGCTTTTCCAAAATTTGGTGCATCTACATGGTGCCAAATTTCGGAACAACTTTCTCTTTTGAGCTATCCCATCTTCCTTGTAAAACAAGGTTTACAGGGATGGCGAAAGAACACGTCCGCTTTTCCAAATTTTTTTTCGGAAAAGCAGATGCGTTCCTTGGATGCGGCATAGCTTTTCCAGGATACCTCCTGTATGGTGGAAAAGAGCTGCCATCTAGACGTAGCCTTATTCTTTTTGCCCATTAACAACAACGTGGTAGCTTTTCATTATGTTGTAATGCACATAGGACAGTTTTTGTTCTAGCAGGTCCACCTATGGTCAGACCAGATCATTTTTAGTAGAACGATTTTCAATCTATTGGATACCAAACTGGTCAGATTTTTTACATTCTCATGTCAGAAAAATTAGCATAATTTTAATAGAACACAGGGAGGGTTGATCCTGAAAGCTCTGCATGACTTTAATAAGAACTACATGCATTAAGTGGTTGGAGGATTGGCACCTATATTAATGAAGCAGGACTCATCTAATACTATCAAAACAGTTTCTTAAATACAATTAAGATTTTACTACAATCCACTTATCACAATTACATATTTTTGACATTAATAAATTACAATGACAGAAAGTAAGTTATGCTTGTTTCATAAAAATCAGCACTAGAACCAAGATGTAGGACATGATACATGATCATGGATGGTTGAGGGCTGTAGTATGTTGGTGAAGAACAATGTTCTTGTTTCTATAATTCTTTTGAAAATCTAAAGGCAACGTGGTTTAAGTCAATAAAATGCCTTTATATTTCATATATGAAATTTCACAAGCCCACTTGTGTAAAAATACATTTAATTTTTTTATTTCCAGACAATTTGCACTGACTGTGAAGTATTTATATCTTGTAGCTGGAAGATTAATATTTAACCATTTTATAGATCCCGTACACATCTAAAAACAAATTATTGTAGAATGTCTACTGCAACTGTACTGCTATGTGTTCATAATAATTGTTTCCATCTGTGAAATGTCCCAGTTTTTCTCATTAAAAATAAACTAATAGGTCAATTATAAACACTACAAACCAATATTTTTCCTGAGACATATTGGAAATGAACAATTACCAAACAATGTGTATTTTCAGTGACAAACACTCACACACAGACTCATGAAAGCTGTTGCCACTATTGCTATATTCTGGATACTTGAAAGATTTATTTTGTTTTATGAAGTTCAACAGAAAAAAACCCTCAGAGTGAATTTTTCAAAAAATTTCAAACCCTCTCTTATTTACCCAAATGTTATTTGAAAAGGAGAGAGGAGAAAGCCAAGAAATGCTGGTGTAAAAATGTTTAGGTGTAAACTACCTGTATACATGTGAAATTTTTTATTAATCTAAGGAGTAAATGTTATCTGTGAGGGCAATTACAAAAAAGTAAAAATAACTGTAAACCAGATTTACTTTAAAGAAAGAAGAGGGCAGATTCTCTCAGCTGCTGTAAACGGACATAGTTCCACTGAAGTCAGTGAAGCCATACCAATTCAAAGCAGTCAAGGATTAAGGACAAAAATATATTTTGTAGGATGTAGATCATTCTGTGCAAATCAGAAAGAACAAATACCCAGCACTAGAAAGTGCACAGTAAGGTGGAATGCAGTAAAGCAAGTTAAAAAAACTCAGTACAGGATCACAATTGAATGGTATAATGTGGCAAAAGTTCATGTTGACTAAATATGATGTAAAGAGCTACCTAAAATGCTTTACATGCAAGTCAGAGTTATGGCACCTCAAAGCTGTTCCCACTTATGCCAGAGATGAATTTGGCCCAAAGTAAACAATATCAAACTCTCAGTACAGATAAGTATGTCAGGAATTCTTTAATGGTTAAAACTTTCCCTTACAAAATGTAGCTTTATTCTATACTATTTATTATTGCAAACTAATGTTTAGAATTCAAGAATACATTTATACTCTAGAAATAAATTGCCAAAACTTTTGGGAAACTTACTGTACGGGAACAAAAATAAAACCCACAAAGCATGATTAATCCCCATTTTAATACATGTACATATAAAAAAGAATCATCATTAGGTTTTCTGTTTCCATATTTTTTTGTTCCAATGCTAATTTGGTCAGCCTTCACTGAAATGGTATAAGTGACCTTTCTGTGAAAATGTTAAGTTAATGGCTATATCGCACTATTTGTTTGTGAGAAAAGGGTTCAAGGCTCTTCTACCAGAAATGGAACACAACACTACCTTCGGGGATTTTAATAAATGTAGGGAACACTGCTAGCAAAAGAGTTGCTGTCCAAATAGACTGACATACACAGGCCAATGTAGCCTCTAATGACAGAGTAAGATAATGACAGGCCCCACTCAAAATCAGCAGGAAGAGGAAGATCAATCTTGGCAGAGTGAAGGAAAAATGCTGGCTTTCTTCATGTTAGCTCATCTCATACATATCTGTCTTCAGCTGCTGCCCAGTACTGTGGTGCTCTGCATTAACTACACAGTGGATCAATAACAATTACACCTTCTCAAAAACATGACACATAGCAGGATTGGGTTGACATTTCACTTAGGCCAACATTGATCTCAGTGCATCTGATTCCAGCCCTAAATTCAAGTCAGGCCTGGGTCTAGTTGGAATAAACACAGAGTTAAAAAACAAAAAAAGGAAACCAGCTGCTTGTGCCTTGGCTTAGAAATAAACAGCACATCCATCTGTGCATTCCACATTTTCAATCTACTGCTCCTTCCTGTTACTACTAGCAATTGTAAAGTTGATCAAAGACTATTTTTTATATGAATTACTCACTGTGACATCAATGTTGATAATATCTCCATCCTGAAGAGGTCGACTGAAACATAAACAGACAAAAAAATAACGGTGACAGACAGTTCTCAACAAAGGGAATATAAGAACAAACACCTAATGATACATACACTTACAAATCTGGGGGTGGAAATGGGGGAAGATTTTTTTGGTGGAGGACGATGGAGACTAATGGAATAACCTTTTTAATCTTCAGCTCTTGCTACTTAAAGAACAAGTGCAGCAGAATATAATGTAATGATAAACAACTGACAAGAAACATCATCAGTGTCTGAAAATCTACCACCATACTTACTCTTATCATCTTTCTGATTTATAGTGAGCTTATTTTACTTTGTGAGTAGCCTACTGTATTACTACTAATAAAATTTACATCAATTCCAATGCCTTCAATTCCTTAAACTATGTGCATTTTGCCAAACAATTAGAAGCCTTTACCATTTTGTATTTTTTCAGACTCTAAACTCGAGGCATTGCACCACAATTTATGAGTGTCATGACAAACAGTCAATTATGTTTTCATTATTATTAAACACACTCCTAAAATGCCCATCACCACAGTATCATAGCATGTTATGCAGCTGCAATAGGTTTATTGGTGTTTTTTTAGTCAAACTGAAACATGTTTAATATTAACCTGTAAGTTATGAACATTAACGTAACAGTGATAAAATGGATGTTAAGAGAATACCTGTCAGGAATGCCATGACATACCACATTGTTCACAGAGGTACAAACAGATTTGGGAAAACCTCCATAGCCCAGAGGTGAAGGATAGGCATTTTGTCTGATTATTTCATGATGAACAATGGAATCTATTTCTTCAGTTGTCATGCCAACCTAAAATATTAAATAAAAATTATGCTGAAAAAATTGAAGACGTTTTCTCTTATTTACTGAATGTGATCACAGTCATGTACTTCAGTGAAATCTAAGATGATACAAATCAAATGATACAAAACAAAACCATTTGATATACTTTATAGAAGCATTATGTTTTATTTAGAGAGAAATCAAGCATGCAATAAAGGGAGCACTTAAAGCTTCAAGAAAATGGAAAATACTGTCTGCTTTCTATCTTTATCCACATTTGCTTTCTCCAGGCCACCATTTTCTACTGGCCTCTCTTTTTCAGTAGCAGCTATAGAAGTGTCTGCTTCCTCTCTCTTTCCATCACCCTTTTATAATTAAAAATAGTTTCAATTTGTCCTTATGAGTATTGAATTTATTGATCTCAACCTTTTAAAACATTGGCAGCCATTTGTAGATAAATCCTTGATTCTTATGACTTGCAAATAAGATTACAGTTATACAGTTTTCAATTTTTTTTTCCTTCAAATTATTTTTGAAACCATTTAAATTTATTTATACATAACTTTATTACTTGGGTTAATACCTGGGAGTTGTTTGTATTACAATGGGCACAGCAGTGACTTTAACAGTGAAATTGGCATTAGAATTTCCATTTTAGCACCCTTATTTCAGTTATCTACAATTTTCAGAAACATCAATTTTTGACTGAAAGTTTCTGTACTCAACCTCTTTCTGAAGGTGAATTTTTTGTAAGATTAACAGAAATGGTTTAGCCATTTTTGACTTGTGAAAAAATGTCGTACACTTTGCACGCTTTAAATATCATTATTCCAGCTCTTCCTTTGGATCAGCTTTAGTTCTGAAATGGTTCAAGATGGAAAGTTGAAATTTGGTAGAGAAGCCTCCCTCATTGAGAAGAAGTACCTTTGAGTGTTCCTGTGAAAATTAGTTTTGATTTGAGTGAGATTTAAGCCTTTGAAAATCACACTTCGCACAGATACACTACAGTGGCTACGATTTTTTAGTAGCTTTTAGTGTCGTTTGGAATAAAAGCAGGCTACGGTGCAAATGTTCATACAGCTTTCCTCGCTGTGCAGTGAAAGATTTAGTGCTCATTCGTTGTGAATGAAGCAGGGTACATAGCATTCAAAGAATAAAACATGGGCTGTTACGGATCCTTACTTTATTCATGATCAGCTTGTGGTTGGTCAGATGAAAACTACTGCCCTCTACAAGAGTGGGGTACAGGATGCTGTGTGGCTCCCTTACCTACCAGCAACTATTCCAACCCATGTGCTGGAACAGCCCCTGCACAGACTGCAAACTGAATACTAGGGCCATTGGATCTATATAAACACAGACACATAGTTCCCATCCTGTGTCACTTGCATAACACCTTTGGCCTTTTGTACCATTTGGTGCCCTGCACCTTTCTGTGGTGCACAAAGAATGCATAGGCACCTGTGTATGGCTATTTGATGGGCAGATCTCCTGAGTAGCAGGGATAGGGGCAGTGTTCCCTGTATGCTGTGCACTTGTGCAGTGGCTCAGGATTCAAATGCCACTCAGATGCTTAGGAAAGTGCCTACAGCTAGGTTTTGTGTCTCTACTGGTGGTGCACATTCGCACATTCCTTGGTGCACACAATTTTTTTTCGTGAACATGGATGGAAAAGTGCTCAATTTTGTTTTAATTGAAAATACTGGCTGGCTGGTGGACAGTAGCAGAGTCCTGCAATGGACCATTTCTGCTACATGGTATAGGGTATTCTGGTGGTATCTAGTCCCACAGTTCTAGATTGTGGAATTTGCTTTTTCTTTCCATAAAACGCTATGAAATTCCATCAAATACAATGTCAAGAACATGTTATAGTTGCATGGTTAAACCCTAAATTGTCAGGAAATGACAAAGTTAAGACCATACATTCAGCCTTAACTCTGTCCCCTGTGTGTATGCATTATAATATAGCCTTCAATTTATGTAGTGACATAGTACTTCTCAAAATATGCTCTCCCTCACAAAATGTGACACACACACACACACACACACACACACACACACACACACCCATTTCTCTTTACTTTGTACATACTAGCCAAAGAAAATAATTAATGTGAAAAATACACCATAAGATGCACTTAGAGCGCTACATATTAATATAACATCAAGTAATAGTGAGAAATTGCTGTCATTTGTAGTCCTAGTAAGTTTGGTGCTAAATCCCTGATTCAGCAAACACATATCCATGATCTTAAAATACTTATGAGCCTTTAATCCCACTGACTTCAGTGGACTCACATGGAAGAAGTTAAAAGTACCCACAAGTGTTTGCAAAATCAAGATCTAAGTTACTTTTGTTATTTGCTGCATCTCCTGAACTATCCCGAAGGAAAGCTGTATTGATGGTTGAAAAGCAAAAGTACAGTAGATGAATTCTGACAAAAATTTTCAGGTTGAAAGTATTGAACTAAGAGGAGTATACATATAAACATTTTAAATTAAGGAACATATTCAGGAAGATTACAATGATGAAATTAACATAGAGTAGACATGAAAAAATGCTACACGCACTTAAGGTTGCAGAAAAAGGGTATATTATATACTGTTGTCACAGAAATAGGATGTGATGATTATGTAATAAAAACTATATTATAATGCATATTATGAGGGTGTAGAGTTCAGGATACATAATTTTGTCATTTTCTAATTTTTGAGTGTTTAACTGTGCAACATTAAACTTTTCTCAGGGTCTTATATGAGAAAATATATTTTGTATCTTCACATGCTCTGAATACCCCTTTTATATCGCCACACATATCCAGTAACTACAGAACATATTTCAACCTATCCTGTATGTTATTCATTAAAAAATGGGGGAAACTACCAAAGCATTCTTTCTTCTCCAAAGACTTTTAGGAGGTTCTCCTTTATTATGTGGGAAGCATTCCACAAAAGTGTTCTGTAGAAAATATTATTGAAAACCAAGAGGTTTCCTCATCAGTGCACTCTGCAAGTTCCATACAGCTACACCCTTTAATAGTGGTTCTGCAGTTTGTGATTTGTCTGATCAACTGTCCAGAAGAGCAGCAAGAGCAGAATGAAAAGAGCTGCCCAATCCTTCAGATTTATGGAAATGTAGGCCTGGAAAGCAGAAAGTATGAATCTCAGGATTTGCTGTGTCATAAAATCATATAGAATACCATGCATCTTATGACAAACCCATGCAACTTGACAGGTCAGAATGCAGACTTAAAAGGATTACACTTCAAACATTGAGTAATTGTAATCATGCCCCACAGAGATTTAAATGATAAAGAAACTAAAGGGTATGTTATATAGCCAAAAAAAAAAAAAGTTAATAAAACCCTTTTTATTCAGTATGTAATTTAATAGTAAGTTAGAATAAATACAAATAAAATAAAATAAAATAAAATATAAACAAAGCACAGAAAGCATCCCAAGTTGTTACAGGACCTCATGTGACTGTTACCTTTAAACTCTTTCCCGAAAGAAGTAGAATATGACAGGCCAGTTGACAAGCCTGACGAGGCCCTTGAATCTGATCTTCATTCTTAATTTCTATGTAGTCTCCCCAGTCTGGTACAATGCCTGTCGTCACATAGTCTGGCTTCTTTATGTGCTTGGAGAAGAAGGATTGAAAATGAAGATCAGAAAACTGAGCATGACAATGGGATCATTTTCTCAGAAAGTGCCTCTTGCTTCATGGCAGTTTGCCCTTTCTGTCATAGTATTGACCTTCCTAAGCCATCAGGGCAAGCCCTCAAGGCTGCCTCAGTATTTCTTCCAATGCCCTTTTGAACTTAATGTTGCCTGTTACTACTGACTTAGATAGTGTGTTAACCTTACAGTATTGCTATTCACGATACTGCAGTAGCCATTCAGTTCAAATAGTTGTGAGCTTTAAAACTATCAGAGGAAGACTTAAAAACTCATTACTGTATTTCATTTTTAAACAAAGGTAAATTTTCCAAAGAAGTCAACTACATACACTCTCACTGAACAGATATATATCTAGTAATACTTAAATCCTGAACTTCTTACTCATTTTCTTATGCAGACAAAATTCCCATTAACTTCAGTGGGAGTTTTGCCTGATTAAGAACCTCAGTATTTCTAGCTGTTAACCTCATTGTTGCATGAAATGTAGTTGTAGCCATGTCAGTCACAGGATATAAGAGAGACAAGGTGAATTTGGACATGGTTGTCTAGTATTGTTAAAAAAAACCTATGTGCAGCATAGCAGATGTGGACGAGTTGGGTAAATATGAATGAGCGATAAGATGGGTGAAGTAATAGTTTTTATTGGACCAGCTTTTGTTGTATCGCTCACCAACAGAAGTTGGTCTACTTAAAGATATTACCTCATGCACCTTGTCTTTTAACCTCATTCAGAGCTATTATATTGCACACACCTTTTTCTTTTTATAATACTCTGCAACCATGTCCAAATTAATTGTATTTAAAGGAAAACTATAATAAATATATTTTTATTTAATGAAAAGTCTCAGACCGTATGACTGTAAAATTCTATGTCTGTTTAAAAAAAATACATTAACATTCTAAGACAAATGTAAGGCAACACCACCACCACCATACACATATACACAAGCACATTTAATCCTCCTAAGGAGTCCAGGATATTTACAAACTATACAGAGTCATCACTTCACCCATCATAAAGGGGTTAGTCCTGGACCATTCAAGTGATTGCAAGAACTTTACAATTGACTTCAGTGAAAATAGGATCAAGCCCATAAAGCACATAGGATCAAACGGACATAGGACCAAGGCTGTAGGATATATAGCAGCTGTTTAAGCAGACACAGCAGGCTACACAACATTTTAGAATAAAAAGTGAAGAAGAAGAACAGTGTACACGGTGTCCCCGCTATACGTCCAAGATATGTTTCAAAAAACATGGATGTATAGCGAAACAAAGTGGGGAATTCTTTTCCCATGGCTGACTTCCGTTTCTGTGACCTGGTCTCTTTTTTGCACAACGTAAGAGCGGGAAATGGGAGGACTTACAATGCAACAGTTCCTACAAGCATCAACTGTGTTAGCGCAGAACCAACGTTTACTGGGGCAACGTATAGCGGGGACGCCCTGTATCTAATTAACGCTATAGGGAGACTTTAAGTAGCTAGACTATAGTTGTCCAAACTGGTGTTTGGCCACCCCTAAGCTTACAGAAAGTGTCACAGGATCTTTAATGACCCCAAGCCATTAGGACTTCAGGTTTATATCCCATTTAAACACACAGCACAGCCAGCAGCATAGAACCTGTTCAGACCATACCAGGACATTAATTTATTTCTAAATCGAAAGGACAGATCCCACTTCCTGAATTACTAGCTCCATACCTGGAGCACTCTGAGTTCTGCTATGGAGAACACTCATCCAATAGCTGCCTAGACCTGACACTGTTTAGCTTGTGAGATATGAAGAAATAGCAGCCCAACATGGGATAGCTGCAGAAATTTATATTTACCTTTTCTCACCATTTTTCATTTCCTACAAAAATCATATGCCATTTGTAATATAAACATTATTTCTGGGATATTCTGTAGAAAAAATGGCTTGTCCCACAATTATATCTATTCCTGTATTAAGTTTCTCTCATTATTTAGATATTCCCCAAGTTATTCATATATACTAGTTAAATTGAAATTCTGTAAGCAGATGAAAAATGAACAGATTATTAAACAACATAAGTATTGCAACCTGTGAAGATTAATTTTCAACATGACAGTTTATTTTTGTATGCATCCTGAAAGAAATAAATGAAAATACAAAACGTTTGCAAGTGCTACAATTTTTCTAATCTTTGAACATATACAGGGTCTTGATCCTATCTTCATGGTGTATCCAAAGCTTCCATAATGTGTTAAGCTTAAGAACTCTACAGTAAGCATCCTCAATTTATTCCCTTTTTACTATCTCCATAGAATAATGTAAATATTTTATATTTTGTGTCAAAGTTACTTTCTAGTAAAAATAAATAAAAGCTACTTACATCACTATAAAATACTATCCAAAATTATTTTGATTAAATAAAGGGTATAAAACAGCCAGAGTACATGCTGCAATTAAAGCAGAACAAGGGAAATGTCAATAGCACACCTGTTAGAACAGCTCTAAATAAAAGCCATAATGGATTCAAAAGCACACAGAAATATATTTTCCAAAAACCAACATTTAGTCAATGACACCAAAGGTTAGTTCATAAGTTACATAGTAGGGCATCTGGCTGACATTTTGATGTATGCTTTCATCTAAGCCTGAAATCACTAAATCACCAAAACTGCAGGAGCATGTAAATGTTTGAGACTTAATGTATTCGAAATTTACACTGAAAAGGCAACATTTTGCCTTCAGATGAGCATGTGCCTCTCATGTTGACTTCAGCTAGAATTTTATCTGCCCATATCATAGATCCTGCTAGGCCACTGTAGGCCCCGAACAGGAATATTTTCCTTTCCCTCCTACCCTCTTTACCTACCCCTAAAAATACAATTTACATTATTTTCACAAATAAAAAATTAAACCAACACAGCACATACTAACACTCTGGTTTAAAAGTACATGTCAAATTAGAAGAATGGTATTGGGGGCGGAGGTGTAAAACTAAATCAGGCCCTCCCTGAGCTTCCTGGGATGCTAAGCAAATGCCTAGTGCCACCAGTGCCCATATCCAAAGGGAGAATTTGGATCTACAAGTGTTAAATGTTATCAGGTGATCAGTTATAGTAACAAATACAATATATAAAGAACAGTCAGTTTTAAACTCCCTAATGGAGTATTTACACCGCTCCGTTTAGTGTGGTAGGGAGCTGAAAATTTTTCACATCACTGTTCCTATTTCAAATCCCAAATCAAGTTAACAAGACCATGATTCAAACTCCTAGCCGTCAGAGTATTAATGTATTCAGTCACTCATGAAGTCAGCCTTTATATTGACTGAAAAAAGGATCAGATAATAAAAGTCACAGTACCTTAGGAACTGGGTGAGCTACAGAAACTATAGCTGGCCGAACTATACTATAAGCAGTATTTCTTTGTCTCTGTGAAAAAAAATATCTTCTTTGTTGACTGCTTGACTGCTTGTATAAGCAGATATGATGGACTGGCAAAGAGAAAATTCCATGGAAGTGAGTCACACAACCTGTGAATAGAATATTTTTTAAAAAATGGTTAAAGAAGTCTTTTTATTACCAAATTACTAAGTAATAACTATGCCAAAGGAAAAGCCCTAATTAAAAAGAAAGATAAGCAGACTATATACAGTAGCAAGTTCCAGTTCACTAAGTAAATTATGATTCTGCTAATATATTTATTGCCTATCTGTAGTTTTAAATAAATCTTGCATAATGAAAAAAAGTGTGTGAACATTTAGAAGCACTGGGAACAAAGTACTAGATCTATTTTAGTCCAATGTACCCGATGTACGAGAAAGTTGTGTCAGTCCCCAGAGCATCAAGAATAGAAGTGACCCCATAATTGGGCCTTGTTCTCAATGACTCAAATTGCTTGTCTGGACAAGCCAATATTCGGGGGAACAGTAAAACAAGGGACAGTATCTAGAACTCAGAGGAGAGAACAGGATGTAGATAATGACAGTACAACAATTTTTTCATTTGTGTTTTGGTTTGGACTTTTTGTCTGCATCAAAGTTAACCAATCGGCTGGTTCATTTGCCATTAAATATTCGATAACACATGCATGGTTTTATTTGGAAGCCTTATGCAGTAAATTTCACATGCTAGATTAACTGATCTTGAAAGATGTCACATATACACAAATACACTAGCAACAGTGATGTGGCAGATAACCAATAAAGACAGTGACTCCTCAATAAAGGAACAGTGGATTTTGCTTTGTTTTTTAAACCTGAGATAATTATTCCAATTCGATTCAGAGAAATTAGATATGGAAAATCTCTTGAATCATCTAGCTCAGGGGTGGGCAATTACATATCAGTGCTTGGGCTGCCACCATTACATTTACCTGCATGGCCACAGATATCAGAGATCCCAGGTCCTGCTGGCTGTGAATTACTGTTCCTGACCAGTGGGAGTGGCAGGAAGTGGCGTAGTCTGAGACAGCACTTCCCATAGCTCCCACTGGCTGGGAAAGGCAAGCCGAGGCCAACTGGAGCTGTGATTATACTTACCTGCACAGCCACAGGTATGGGCAGTGGTGGGGTCCCATCAAGGGCTAACCCTGGCAGACCGGATTTGGCATGTGAGTGGTATCTGCCCACCCTGATTTAGTTCATCTCCTTGTCATTGCACCATTTCCCCCTTACTGTACATTTTCTATTGTACAATGTAGTTTTAAATATCCCAATTAAAATTCTTTATTTTTCTTAGAAAACACCGATGCCTTCCATATCAGGGATGCATGCAATTTTGTTACCCCCGTTCCCCGAATGCACTTATTGTGGCCAGTGTTTGGAAATTTCACTCTATATTTGGCCTCTTAGATAGCCTTTTTTACTGTGTTCCATGGTACACATAGAGTGCAAGAGTAGGAAGACTCTATTTCAGGAGCCCAAAAGTATATAACAAATAGAATTATTGAATGAGATCTGCCACAGAAAGACTCTTAATGATATTTTCATATTTTGACAAGGGACAAGAATGAATATTGCTCACATTTTTATAGCACCCTGAAGGAATGCAGAGGCCCCCATTCATTGCTAACAAGCTTTTAATTCTGGTTTAAATCTCCCACAGGTGTACAGGGTGAAGTAGTCAAGTAGTGCAGGGGGCTGAAGGTTCAAATTAGGCTCTCACAGGAAAGCCAGGGGAACTCTGTAAAAGTAATTCCACAGTAGTTAAAGCATAGAAGGGCCTCTGAGAAAGCAGAGCTTCACTGTTTTTGAATGCTGGGTTGGGTTGTATCCTTCACTTGGGTTCATTCTGTTTGCTTTTTTGTTTAACGTTTTGTTAATCGTTTTAGTTTCTTTTGTTACCAGTTCTATACTTTAGATTCCATAGATGGTACCTAAGAGAGAAAAACCTGCTAGCTCAGGGGTGGGCAAGAGGCTGCTAACGGGCCACATCCGGCCTGCCAAGCCACCAGATCCGGCCCGCAGCCCTCTCGCTGGAACCCTTAAGCAGAGATCAGTTCATGTTTTAGAAAGCCAGCTGTCCTCTGCTCTGGATGGCTGGGGAGGGAGGAGGGAGACTTCTCATGCTGTTCCCCCCCCTCCCCCCAGCAAAATCTCTTAGCTCCCATTGGCCAATCTCTCAGTTTCTGGCCAATAGGAGCCAAGAATTTTTGCTGGGAGCAGGGGCAGTGTAGGAAGCCTTCTTCCTCCCTCCTTGTCCCCTCTCCCCCGCCCCTCCCTCTCATGCCCAGAGCGGAGCCACGTGGAGCAGCAAGCTACCTTCATCCAAAGCCTGCCACTGGCACCCCAGCCCTTCCCTTCCTCAATCCTCTGCCTCCCCCCACATACCCAAACCTTCTGTCCCCTCCTGCCCCAATACCCCCTCCCAGATCTGGCACCCCAATCTCCTGCCCCAGGTCACAAGCCCCTCCTAGCCTAGGTTACATCCCAAAATCCTGCATCCCAGTCCCCTCTCCTAGGTCACAACTACCTCCTTTGCCCAAACTCTCTCTCAGACCCCATTCTCACTCCTGCACCCCAATCCGTTAGCCCAAGTTCCCTTCTGCACCCAAACTCCATCCCCTTGGTTACAGCCTCTGATGACAAAACAGTCAAAGTATGGATAGTTCACAGACAGAAATTTCTCCTCCATTAATGTCCTGGAAGAGTGCAGCCCTCGATCACTTTCCAAAGTCTTGGAGTGGCCCCCCATAAAAAATTATTGCCCAACTCTGTGCTAGTTGGATCATCTAACACAGCCTACCAGCTGATATACACAGTTCATCCCTAAAGAGCCAAACACACAACTCACTGATCCAACTTGTATAAGTTTCCAATGGCACTAAGTGCAGAGTCTGTAGAAGCAGCAACATTTCAATAGCCCTGTGTGGATACAAAAATATGTATCCACATCCGTATCTGCAAAAATGAGCCGGATGCAGATACCCATGGATATAAAGCAGATACCTGCACATTTGCAGGGTTCTAGATACTAAAATTGTATCTACATCTGTATCCACAAAAATAAGCTGTGGATATCTGCATCCGCAGCAATGAGTCCACTGGTGTGATCAGACCACAGTAAGATAGTTCTTCTTAAGAGTGTATTGAAGGTATCTTATTCCTAGCACAAATAGAGGTTTTCTGTGCAGCATTATTCAAGCATAATAAAGGAAATCCCTTTTCCAATACATTTAAAATCCACACTCATTGACGTGGGCTAGTTTAAGTCCACTCAGATATCAGGCTGTGAATGTGCAGGTCAGATGCTCTCCGTCATGAATGGCATGTTGCCCATGCACCTGTCCTGCCACATAAAAGTTTAATTGGGGAAAAAAAGCTGCAAGTGCACTTGTCAACTATTTGACAATAGAATGCTAAATGTTACAAATACATGCTCTGAAATACATTACATCAATTTATATTTATGGGTGCACTCCTACAAACTACCCCAAAATCAAAGGGAAATTTTTACCCTGGCCCATAAAAGACATACTATAGGTGTTGTCACAAGATAACAGTGTAATAAGGTACTGTAATGTGTTGTTATTCCCATAACTATTCATTACAAACTAGAAAAAAAAATCACTTTAACAGGTGAAATGCATAAACCAGATGAATTGCTATTAGAGCATCACAAGAGCCCTAAAATAAATTGGTAAGAAATACAAACATAGGATAAGGACGTCTTTATTAAAGGAGTAAATATAACATTATAAAATATTTTCTTCTAAGATTTCTTCTGAAAAATAGAATGGCACTTCAAAAATAACACAGAATTTGGTTAGGGCAGAAAATATTTAGTTACTGTCACCACACTTCCTTTACAAAAAATGCATTTTTAATGTCTCTACAACTACTCTTAATTTTTAAGCTTCCCTATTCACAGCTAATTTGATACACCAACATAATCAATCACTAGTCATAAGAACAACTGGCTGTGTTCCATAACTTTTGTCCACAGACTCCCAGAGCCACTGACACATATGGAGGCTTCTGTCTGTCAGAGTTCTGTTTACTTCTATTATTCTACAACTGACAGTGCATTTCACTTGGTAAGCTGTGTTGGGACATAGTTGTGTGTATTAATTCTTGTAAGATATATTGATAAATGTGGAATTTATGAAGCTTCAAGTGGGAATTGTAAACATATAGGAGATCTCAGAGTGAGAAAGCAATAGCGCTGTAACACACAGATGATCATCACTGTAAGAATGTAATGCTGACAATTTGCAGGGTTTCTTTTCACCCCTGGACACTAAAATTGTGTTATTTGCCATGAATAACAGAATATTTACTATCAGCTGCAATAAGGAGAATTATTGCCAGTGTTACAAAAAAAAAAAACCCCCCAAAAAACCAAAACACCATCAGCACATAGTTTGTGCTGAGCACAGAAAATTACAGACAACTGCTTCTTTGACTCCACCGTGAATCACACTGTGCAGAGACTGTACGTGTATATGTCTTTGGAAGCTGCTGGATCCCCTCAGCATGTCCTCCATGCTTTAATTAGTATTAATAATATAAATATGCACTGTGAGTTATTGCAGTTTACCATATGAAATTATCTTTTATGGAAACTACATTTTATTTTCTCTTAACTGATTCAGCCAGAAAGGTTGAATGCAGAAATCAAGTATGATAATGGGAAGGAAGCATTTTAAGTGACTAATTTTGCAACACAATGTGCCCCATATTTATTAGCCTTTTACTCCAGGTCTATTTTAATTGTTATCTGTTCATGCATGCTACACTATATAATGAAATGATCCCATCTCATCCACTGAGTAGTGAGGTTTTTTTATATGTACCTCTATTAATGACCCTTAATTAAGTTGATTTTAGTAATTTAAATGTAATTTTTCTTCTGGTCAACAAGTATTTTTTAGAGAGAGCTTGGGAATGAGCTATCAAATGGCTGCTTTTAAAATATTCCTTACTTAATAGTAAATGCTGTATGATCCAATGAGTGTGGCCTACCAACATCAAAACCATACATCTACATTATTCAATAGATTTGAGTGCCAATAACTCTCACATCGACAAACTTTTTAATACTTGCTTAGCCAAGATTTCAAATATAACAATTAAGAAGCAGAAAAATTACTACAGCATAAGCTTCAGTCTGGTTTCAGTACACTACAACTGAAATGTAGGTTTAAAAAGAGAGACACTATAATAAAACATATTTTAGAACCTTTTCAACTATTATAATGATCAGTAGACTACAGAAGTGCGTTAGCAAAAATATTTATGGGATATGAGGATTAACATACAATTGATTTAAAAATTCAGGCAATTAATTCTTGGTGAAGTGAGTCTTGCATAACATCAATAATTAAAAAATTTAAAAAACAACAAATAGTCTTGCAGCACCTTAGAGACTAACAAAAAATATAGATGGCATCATGAGCTTTAGCAATTACCAACATCAAAACCAGGATTTTGCTAGACTATTTTCAAATATCGTGCATTCGTCCATCTGAATTAAAAATGGAGTTTGATGATTTGCATAAAATAACACCTGAGGTTGGAGAGGGGAGTAACAAATGAGTATATTAAATTTTTTATTTGCTCGATCAGATAATTTTAACCTTGGTACATAATTTTGTTTCCTCTTCCAGTTCTGATTTTTAAAAGGGAATGATGTCTGAAGTGGCTGATTTGATAAGTATTGTGTCTAACACCAAATAGACTTCAACCAGTAGTTAGCTGGAGAAAAACTACACAATTTTTTATTGTTCATTACAAAATGCTTAGATACACATTTTCAATGTCCCTATCTAAAATACTGGAGTTGCATTCCTACTCTTTGTTTAGCAGATCTTTCATAGCACAGGAACTGTAATGAAAATATATGCATACAACACTGATTTTGTAATGCCTGTATTACAGAGGTGCACATATGCTTCAAAAATAAAAATGTGAAAGATTAAAGGTTCTCTCCAACTCTATGTAACCTGTACAACAGAAGAGCAGCTCACATTTCACAAGCAATAACCTGTGCATTTGCTGAAGAAAAGAACAACACAGAAGAATGCCTCAGGCAGAAGTTGAAACTGATTGGGCAAAGTAGAAGAACAAGAGCCCTTGAAACTAAACAACAGCAAATTCATTCTGTTGACAGATGTTGATTACATCAAAGCAATGAAGGACTTTTTTTTCAACAAAATATCTCTGCATTATCTGTACATGAGAGATATAATGTATCTCAATCAACATCATCTAACATGTAATAATTTTTAAACTCAGCCAAAGTATATTGTAATGAGGTTTTAACTACAGGCTTCTGTAAACAACAGTGTATTCACATGGTCATGTCTCCATACCCGTGCTCGTAACACAATCATCAGTCCCGTACTGCTAGGGGTTAACTGCTCCGGCAGCCAAATAAAATACAGAGAGCCGTATAATTATGGAGACAGTCAAAGGGCAGGCTCTATTTTGAAATCTATTTGCGCAGACAAGCTCTTCCAATTTGGCTTACAGGAAACTAGCTGGTAAAGGGAGTCTCCTTTTCTCCAGATGCTTTCCACACTTTTTTCTCACATCAGGAAATCAAGGATATGGACACCATACACGACTGTTTCCTGGATTACAGGCCTATGTGTCATTACAGGAAGAAGACCAAATCCATATAACAAGCTTGTGAGAAATATTTTCCTCTAACTGACAATATTATGAAAAAGCAAAGCATAAAAAGACTACTGAAAATGTTAATCTAGCAGCAGCAGTTCCACACAAGATTTACCCACAGCTGAGAATAAGGTGCTGAGAAGGAGAAAATAAATGCATGATGGGAATGTCCATGTTTTAAATCACATGCCTGGAGCAACATAACATTAATCAGCACAGATATGCCTTTGGTTACAATTAACAATACAGGAGTACAAATGTCTACAATTATGTGCCTCTGACTGTGGAAAATGTAGGCAAAAACCCTAAGGTTCTTAAGTACATAATGCTGAAAACAGAATTTATTTTATTTAATTATTGAAATAAAACAGAAATTTGGCAGAAATTGGGTATTAAATACTTTAACATTCTTCCTGGCCTTCTTACTCAGAGATCCAATGACGTTGTCATGTTTCCATTAAAATTAATAGCAAAACTCCCATTGACTCCAATGGTGCAGGATCAAGCTCCAATCTAAGCAATACCAGGACTCTTCAAAAGCATGAAGCAAGTTGGATGTTGTCTTTAGGGCCCAATACTACTGCCAACAAATTCAAAGTTTTGCCAGTGACTTTACTGGGAGCAAGATTGGGCCTCTTGTGACATTATTTGATTTTTTAAAATAATTATATTAAAATCCACTTGACATTTTCACAAATACTGACACTGCTTATTATTTCTTTATATCTCTTTCAACGCATATTAAAATAGTTCAAAACTATTGTTTTTAGATAATCCAGTTCTTGTAATTCTTCACTGAGCCCACACCTAAATCCAAAAGAATAGATAGATATTTTATAAGTAGGTAAGCTGAGAAAACCATGAAGAATCAGAACCTCTTCCATGTACAGGAAGAATGCCAGCCTGAGGGTACTCCAGCCCAATAATAACAACATTCAAGTACTAGCGCCCAGGTCATGACAAGCCATGACCCTTCCCCACAGCTCTTTCAGTGAGTTGGCTCTGTGCCACACTTTATCAATAGCAATTAATAGTGTGTAACAAGTAAAGAGAAAGAGAAAAACTTCCAATTTTACTTTTTAAAAACCAATAGCCATGTCAAAAAAATCACTCAGATCTTAAGTTGATGATAATTCCCTGAACAGTTGTGTGTGCACACACAAAAAGTCACATCAAAAAGCCAGTAAGATAAGTTAAGTTATACTAAGATAATTCTGCTATAGTTGGAGCATATTTCCACTGCATATTATGGTTTTGTATTTCCTAAACCCATAACTGAGTATAACTGTGACTGAGTAGTACAGCCATGGCTCATTCATTCATTCTTTCATTCATTCCCCAAAGGAATTTCATTGTTCATTAAAGTGTGACTAGATTCCATATGCTTCTATTATTAAAAGCAGGATTCTTAACATTTCTGCAATGCAGATGGGCAGCTTCTTTGACAAAGAAATATTTTCTCTTTCCTGTTGGGATAACTTGGTTTATTAAAGACTGTACATTCTAGTGAGGTTCTTAGAAAACAACAGAAATAATATTACATCCAAATTTTTCTATCTCCAATATATCAACATAAACAGAAAACAAAAGGCAAGTGTTGTTTACAGTAGTAACAGCAGCAAAATGAAACAAGACAGATTCAAAAGCCTGGATAGAGCAATATTAAGAGTTTCACACACAGTTAATTCCAAGGAAATATAGGCCCCAAATCAGCACATGACATCTGGCAAATTTCAACTTTTCTAACTAGCGAGACAACCATTACAATTAACTTACTACATTCCTGTTAAGATGAAGAGAATAAATGAATTCATCTTAAAATGTACAAATTAGAACCACAAACATACTTGCTCAGACTTGCACACTAAAATACACCTTAAGTCTATATAAGTATTTTATAAATAAATAGTTTAGTCCAGCTTGAAAGAATAATTGATATATTAGCTACTTTGATTTTCTCATTATTTGGATTATGTACTTAACTTTAAATAAAACAACATACTAAAAAACAGTAGTTGGTTCTGATTAAAATAATAAAATATCCAAACAAGCACTCCCCCCACCCAATATGCACATAACCACAGCTGTAACATTTATTGAATTCAACTGTTATAAAATAATTTCAGATAGCGTATGGAATACAACTATTTTTCAAATCATGTTAATGTCCTATATGCACTGTATCAGTATTCTGATACACTGTTAAATGTTATGGTGATAAAAAATACATACTTCTGTAAAATTATTGTTTCACCAGGAACTGCACAAACCTATATCTGTATCCTTACAGAAATGCTTTGCACATCATTTCTTTCATTGTACAAAAGCATGAGAAAGATTGATAGAATAAGAGCATAACTTTGCATGGAAATTTTGTGATTATCATGATCATTATATGAATATTCTCTATGTAATCTCTCTCAGCTGCAGCAGTGAGAGTTGGTAATATTTCCCCCAAATAAAAGAGACCACCTACTATAGTAATTTGTCATCCTACTAATATCGTTCCACATTTCTGCAGATGAATCTCTGAGGAGTTAAAACAAAAGGATTTTTGAATTACAAGCGAGTGTGTTATCTCAACAATGAAAAGTATAAATTACGTTAGCAATTTCTTCTGATAGAAATCTTTCAATAAAATACTTATAACTTTACTCATTTGGAAATAATGATATTTAACTGTGTTTCCTGTTCTATGTCAAGTTTTGTTAATTATCTGTATTATTTTATAAGCAGTGGCTGCAAGCATCTAAAAACATGATTTAGATATTATAGGAGTTCATCTCCCATTGAGAGACTTTACAAATAAATTACATGCATTCATTCCTCAGCACATCTATGATGGACAGGGTCCTACCAAATTCACAGCCCATTTTGGTCAATTTCATGGTCATAAGATAGTAACAATTGTAAATTTCATGATTTCATATATTTAAAACTGAAATTTCATGGTGTTGTAACTGCAGGGTCCTCACCCAAAACGGAGTTGTGTATGTGTGGGGAGGGGTTGCAAGGTTTTTGTAGCAGGGTTGTGGTACTACTACTCTTACTTATGTACTGCTGCTGGTGGCAGAGCTGTCTTAAGAGTTAGGTGGCAGGAAAACAGCAGCTGCTGGTCAGGAGCCCAGCTATGAAGGCAGTGCTGCCACCAGCAAAACAGCAGAAGAATAGGTGGCATGTTATGGTATTGTCACTCTTACCTCTGTGCTGCTTCTGGCAGTGTGCTGCCTTCAGACCCCCTGTTAGAGAAACTCTGGTTCCTCCCACCCCTCCAAGAAATCTGTATAGTATAGGGTAAAAGTACACAAAAGACCAGATTTCTCAGCTTGTGATGCTTTTTTCCTGGCCATGAATTTGGTATGACCCTAATGATGGAAAACAGACTTTTAGGAAGTCTGTCATTCTACTACTAAATCTAATATTAATTTCACCAGTTTTTAAACTATGAATCAGATTCTGCACTTCTTACTCAGGCAAAACTTCCTCTAAAGCCAGTGAGATTTTTGCCTGAGTAAATATTGCAACATTAGGCCATTATACTCTACAGCCTATTCTTCCAAATGTATGAGCAAATGTAACCTTCTGCAGATATTTTTATTAAGTTATGTTGGTGAGGGTTGGGAGGAAAGCTCTTATTTTGTTACAGGAAGATGCACTGTATAACAAAGATGTCCCAATCCAGAGCTCACTATAGCTAATACTTGGTAGCTTTATCACAGTATTTATTTTTATGCCAAGTAGTGATTAAAATGCACGAATATACCACTGTATAACTAGGACATTTATTCATAAATGTGACATTTGATTCACTGACTGAAGGACAGGATTACAGATCCTGTTTAGAAGATTGGAATAAATATTTTGTGTGTTGTTGCTTTTAAATAGAAGATTTCACCATACCTTCTTGCTTAAAATATACAAAAATCTCCTTAGCATAAAAGTGCCTATTTATCAAACAAACAGTGATAGAAGAAGAAGTTGTTTATATTTTCAGCACAACCAGCATACATCATTTATGAAAAAAAACCCCAAAACAAGCACTCCATAAGAAATCTCAATCACTGTCAATCAGACATGCTAAAATATACATAAACCAAAGCATGAGGTGTGAACTGTATTAGATTCAAACTGAACACAGAATTACTAATACAACAAACAAAAACACAAATAATTATAAGTGATTCATGACCTATTTGCACATCTCACAAACCTGTTGAAAAGGTGGTAACCATAAAAGCCTGACAGCCTAAATTAAATATTTTAAAATGCTGGAGATGGTGTCCCTCCCTAATGACATTAATATTTTGCCAAAAGCCATAACTGTTACTTTTGTTTCCTAACTAATGCTCAAAGTGACTTTCCAACTCAATTACTAATAATTTTCCATTTAAATAAATAACTTCATTTTATTCAAGAAACAATTTAGTATCACTGTACTATAGAGTACATCAATATATTTTAGCCCAACAAATTAATATTTCTAAACTTCCTTCTTTAATGTTTGAAAGTGCATAATAAAATGATACAAAACAAATACTCTAATTTTAGTGCTTTATTACAAAAGGTGTTTTGACATAGACTTTTTTAAGCTGCACTCACAAAAAAAGACTAAGCAAATTAACTGTTATAGCTGAAATGCTAATAGCCTTTTCAATTTATAGTTCTCGCTGACAATTACAATTTGCATGACTTAATATTTAATACTATGATTAGTACTAATGTCCCATATTTTACTTCATAATCTAAATGAGCAAAATATTATTTTGTAGTTCACTGGTTCCTAGACTTAAGATGTAATGTTCAGTGTGTATTTCATTATGCAGATGAGCAATGCATGTTGTCTGACATGATTTAAATGGGTCAACAGTATTTTCCTATTCACATTAATCATTCAGACAGCTACAAGAAAAGTGCTTTGAAAACTAAACTAGAAAATCTGTTTTGCCACTGATACCTACCACTAGTTGATTTACCAATGGTACAGATGTGTTGTGTGAGACCAAGGCTGCAGAACTCAGACAGAGGTCTGACACTGCTGTTCTTGCTCAAGAAAAACTGCCATTGAAGTTAATGGGACAAATTCGCTCTTGGCATAAGTGCATGCAACTCTGCTGAGTTCAAAGGAGTTGTGCCCATTTATGTCAGAAGTGAATTTGGCACAAAGGATATTTTACGTGAATACAGATTGTAGAATAACTCCCATTGAAGTAAATGGAAGCAGGATCAGGCCATTTATTAGCAATTGTTCCCAGAGCACACAAAGACCACAGGCTCTACTCTCTACGTAACCATCATCTAAGGCCAATTTTGATTTATGGCAAATTGCAAGGGAAATTGTAATTTATAAATAACGTAGTATTGCTGTGCAAAGGGAAGATTTTTCACTAAGTGCTAGGGGAAGTGCCTAAGTACAAAACAAGGTGGAAATTGATGGGGGAAAAGGATGAGGTACAAAACACTAGTTTCAGCTTTTCAGTGACTGAAGAATTTACAGCATTAAAAAAAAAAAAAAGAGACAAGCCAGTTTCCCTGGCACACAGTGTTACATGATGTAAAGTGCACACAGAGCCAGAGACAATGTATTTAGTCTCATCTCTGTGTAACAACATTGTCTGAGATTCCTGCTGTTAAAAGGCAATGATCCTGCTGTTGTAAAATGGGTTTCACTGACACTTTGTTGTAGTTGGCTCTTTATCCCACCTGAATAATACTATAAAGGAAAGGCTAAACCAAGATCTAGTGTGTGGGCTGAGCAGGCCTTGTTGTGGAATCCTAGAAGCAACTACACATAGAAGGCTTGGGCTGAGTTATATTTTTTTTTCAAATTCCTTTGGTGAATAAATGCAAACCCTAGGATGAAGATAGATTCTGAATTATTGTAACTTTGTAGGGAGTGTGTTTTGAGCAGCCTGGGGGAAGCCACCTATTCACATGATGGTTATAATTTATACAAGAATTCATCTGGTTTTACACATTTTCATCAATATTACACACAAGGAAGTTTTATTCTTGGGGATTTTAGGGTGAGACTTATGTTGGCTTTCATTTTCTAGTCAGTGTTTTTCGTGCACATTTTACAGCTATCAATCTAATGCTGCATGAGTCTAACTAGTGGATCACCTCTTTCTAAAGGCAGTCAAAGCACAGGTGCCCAGGATGATTTTTTTTGGCTCTATTAGCAATCTTTGGTGTTGAGTCATCTGTGGACACCAGCTGAGATACATCAAAGTGTTTTGGTTCTGTTCATCTGCTCAAAGGACTCTCTCCTGTAGAGGTCTGTGTTGTGACCTTATCCAGTTCATGCATATATAAGGCAACCGGAGGAGCCTGTTAAAGTTTATGATGCAAATCCATCAACATGCAGGTAAGATAAAGATTTACCTTTCCCCCCCCAGAAAATGGGGAGGGGGGAAGGGATACAATTTCTTAGCTTTTCCCAGTGCCTAATACAGCGGGGCTTGAATGAGGGTCAGTGCTCATTTACACTACAAACTTAAGTCGACTTTGGTTAAATAGACATTCAGCCACTGCAGTAATTCATTTAATTGCATTTGTTCACACCACACTTCTTGTGTTGGTTGAATGCATCCTCATTAGCAGCGGTTACATTGATGCAGAGAGCCAGTGTTTAATTTTTGTCTGGGCTTGAGGGCCGGAGCCCAGGCACCTGTGGGCTTGCTGCATCAGTTATGAGTGTAAAAAAAATTGCTTGAGCCCCAGCACCTTTTTTTTTAATTACAAATTAAGCACTGCAGAGAACAATGCACTGTGGGATAGCTACTCCTCACTAGAGTGGAAAGGGCCTATCATGCCTCATGAAACCAAAACATTCTTACAGGGGGAACTGGGAACATGGCTTCAATATCACATGATGCAATTTTCTCCCAAACAGCCCTGATCTCAACTAGGGATGTAATAGTGTAGTCTGGCTCGCGATGGGTCCAGGACCTACTCCTGCTGCAGCTCTGCATTTAAAGTGTATTAGGAGCCGGGCAGGCAGGCAGCCTGGCTCTGTCCTGACTCACGCCCAGTCTGGGAGCTCAGACCTCCCCTGGATGGGGGCTGCTGCCACCCTGGTTTTTAAACTGGTTCCCTTTGTGGACCAGCTCCTGCCTGGCACCCCACACTGCTGCCTCTAATACAGAGGCAGCAGCACGGAGTGGCATGGAGCTCCCCGGGAGTGGGGCCGGAGTACACTGACTGCTTGTCCCACCCCTGGGGACTACAGAGTAGTCGAGTAACCAGTAAGAATTCATGAGGTTAATCGACTATTCAATTAACTTATATTTAACATCCTTAATCTCAACTGTAACCTATAATATTTTGCTTTTTTTCCTAAATGCTGGCATAGCCACACACACTGTCTCCTGAGAAGCATGGACCCCACTCAGCTGTGGATTACTGTTATGAACATTACAACCTCCATATGCATTATCCTGAATTATTTCCAGAGCTGGGAGAGAACAATGCAACGTCCTTCATGCAGCCCTTCTGGAAACCCTACTTTGTAGCTGACAGTCATGCAGCAGCTGAACACGGTGGAGTATTGTATCTGGTCCCAAGAAAAAAAGCACCGGGTGGTGGGATCGCATCGTTCTGCAAATATGTGATTGATGATCAGTGCTTGCAGAACTTTCATATGTGCAAGGCCACTTTCCGGGAACTGCGTGCAAAGCTCTGCCTAACCCTGCAGCACAGCAATGCTAAAATGAGATCTGCTCTGACAGTAGACAACAGTGGCAATAGCTGTGTGGAAGCTTTCAATGCCAGTCTGCTACCAGTCAATGGGAAATCAATTTGGAGTTTGTAAATCCACCGTGGGGCTGCTGTGATCCAAGTGTGCATGGCCATTAATCTCCTTTTGCTAAGAAGGGTAGTGACTCTTGGCAATGCGCAGAACATACTAGATGATTTTGCCATAATGCGGTTCCCTAACTGTGGTGAGGCAACAGAAGGAATGCACATCCCTATCTTGGCCCCAACCACCTTGTCAAAGAGCACATAAACAGCAAGGTTTTTCAATGGTGCTGGGACTACTGGTGGAGCACTGGAGGTGTTTTACTGACATCAACAAGGGATGATCAGGGAAGGTACATGACGTCTGCATCTTTAAGACAACCAGTCTGTTCAGAGAGTTGCAAGCAGGCACTTCCTTTCTGGAATGCAAAATAACCACTGATGATGTTGAAATGTCAAAAGTGATCCTGAAAGACCCAGTCTACGCTTGCTCTCATGACTCATGAAGCCAGGCACCTGAACAACAGCAAGGAACAGTTCAACAACAGGCTGAGCAAATGCAGAGTTGTAGGTGAATGCACCTTTGGCCATGTAAAGTCACTAGTGCAGTTTGCTTATTAGGTTAGACGTCAGTGAAAGCAATATCCCCATAGTTATTAGCTGCCTGCTGTGTGCTCCATAGTATCTGTGAGGCAATGGGTGAGAGGTTTCCTCAGTGGTTCAGCATGAAGGTGGACAGGCTGTGTACTAATTTTGAGAAGCCAGATATAAGGACTATAAGAAAAGCTTAGCATGGAGCACTGTCAGGGACGCTTTAAAAAGCCAATTTAGTAATGACTATAGTACTGTATGCTGCTGCTTGAGTTTTGTTATCCCATACAATTAACCTTGAGGTGCCCATCTACTGTCTCCATTTCCCTTTACCTTCTGGTGTCTCCTTGTGGAAAGTAGTAAAGATTATTTCATTCTCAGGACAGGGACTTTTTTTAGATAAACAGAAAGACAGAAGAGACACGAAAAGAATAATTTAATCTTGTAAGAGTTGAATAAAATTGGAAAGGGAAAAATTCATTAATGTTGTCTTTAAAGGCACCATGGCTGCGCCTGTCAAACATCATCGTACCCGGTGCAGTTTTTACTCTTAAGACCCTCCCCCCATGTTGAGAGGAAAGGATATAGTCTTTTCCATCCTTGCCTCCTGGAACATTTGGGAGAGGGGAGGGGGCCCACGTTGATGCTGGAATTAGGTACTGCAGAGAGAGTTTAGCTTCAAGGTATTTTTTCTGTCAACCAGGAAGTTCAACATGTCTGTTCCTTCAGCATCTCCTGCTGAAAAAGTATGAAAAGTAGGCCATGCCCATACTTTTGGGCTAGTCTCCTGCTTGTCACATCCCGTTTTTCAGAGACAGAAATCTTCCACGCTCTCTGCTCTATATCTGCTATCCCAAAAGCATTGATAAACTTATTAAACATGTCATCACACATTCTCTTTCATCTTCTTCTAATCTGGGACAACTTCTCTGCCAATGTGGAGGCCACATCTTCAGCTGTAAGACATGGAAAGCACAATCCATTCATTGTCAGTGCAGACCAGGCTCTAGTGCAGAGCTGACATATATCAAAGTCACATTTTCAATTACACAAGATATTCACTGAACCAGCTTGTCGTACCAGTCATGGTGCGTATAGCCCATGGACATGAGACCTCCTGCAGCACTGGGTACACAACCCATGGCAGGGGCTAATGCCACCTATCCTTTGTAACATGGATATTGTGTGGTGATCGAAGACCATTGCTGACCCTCCCAAACTGCAAGCCTTAGCAGAGGTGGTACCAGGGTGGGCTTGCCTGGCAAGAGTGCACATGAAAATTTCCATTGCCTTTAAATCCCCAGTGCCGTGGCTGCTAGCCAGGGTCTGAGGCTTGCAGCTCTACGCTCAACACTAACCCCTGCCACCCAAACCATCAGCATGTCTGGGAAACCATGAAGGAGCGGAAAAGCACAATGAGGGTGGGATCACATGCACTGTGGTTTACAGTCTGAGCAACTGAAATGGAAACTGCCACCATCTCCTTCAGAGTGTATCTGATAACACTCTCCTGATGGTAACAGAGGTGGCAAGGGAACAGACACTGCAAACGTCCATGTACAGACCAGATCCTTATACTGCTATGCTGTGTACTGCAATGACACCAGTAGAATTAATACTGGAGTGCTATGGGAAAGTGTCCTACTGTGGCAGAAGAAATAAGGCAGCCTCCCCTAGAAACCTTCTGCAATGGAATGCAGAGTACTGCTGGAAAACTTTCTTGCAGATTTCTGTGGAGGATTCCCAGGCTATCCCTCTGCACATAAACAATCCTTTCCATGGGTTACCCTCTGCCTGCCTGGTCTGGCCACTGGGAAGCAGACAGTCTACCTTACCCCTCCTTTTTTTCTCTCCACAAAAAATAAAATAAAATAAAAATAAACACAGAATATATGAACATGTGACCCCAAATATGCACTGGAATTGCACACTCACCAAAGGTCCCTTCCCCAGCCTCATGCTTGGCCACGATACTATTCTGCGAGTGGCTGGACTGCACCTGAGTTTCAAACAGCTCCTGAGTGCCTGCTCGCCTGTTTCTCATTCTTCTCTTCCTCACCCTCATCTCAGACCTCCTCCTCAGTGTTACCCGCAAAGGACCAAGCCCCTGTCACAGAGGTAACCATGCTGCTCTTGGGGATCAAGTCAGGGTCACCACTGAGAATCACATGTAGCTTATTGTAGAAGTGGCATATCTGCAGTGCAGAACAAGAATGATTGTTCGCCTCTCTTGTCTTGTGGTATACCTGCCAGAGGGCTTTGATTTTCACATGGCATTGCTGCATATCCCTAGGGTAGCCCTTGTCCTGCATAATCTTTTTGTAGATTTCTGTAGCTGGACTGGACCTGTGCCTGCATTGACTCTTCTCCTCACAGACCACTAAGATCCACCACCTCCTGGGTGCTCCAGGCTTGTGTGCATTTGGAACTTAGAATCACCATGATCAGCTGGGCTGGTGACTCTCCACATTGATCAAACAGGAAACGGGAATTCAAAAGTTCCCAGAGCTTTAACAGGGGAGGGACTGTTTCCTGCATACCTGGCTGCTGTGCACTGGAGTTGAAATCATTCACCAGAATGGTCACAACAGGGCATTGTGGGACTCCTCCTGGAGACCAGTAACTGATGTAAGCAACACATCATCTATGCTGCATCCTCACTGACCTAGTAGCACTGATTTAAGCAATACGCTTCTTGCAGAGGTGATGTAATTAAGCCAACGTGGCAGGCAAATTACATTGGCAGAATGGATCTGGTAGGGTGGACACAGATATGATTAGGTGGACATAAGGCAGCTTACATTGACTGACCAAATTGTGTACTGTAGGTCAGGCCTGCGTTAGTTAAGTTTCAATCCAGAGGAGATGAATGTTTTTTGGGAAGCAGGGGGAACTAAATGGAAAAAGCTTGGCAGGGATGGCATCTTCCTATTAATGCAGATGCTTTATATGTTTGGTTACCAACCTGTGATTGTCTATGAAGCCCCTGCTGGAGTCCCATGGAGCATTGGTACCAGTCTGGTGCTTACCAACATAGCCATTAATGCCTGTGACATGTAACTGGATTACTGTAATTCCGTTTTACTTTTTCTACATGTGAAGACCACGTGAAGGCTCTGATTATTGCTAAGTGTGGCTCAGGTTGCTGAATGTTGCTTATGTTAAGAAACGCAACACATCTCTTCCTCAGAAGCTTCACTGATGTTCTATTCACATCTTATAATACAAGGTTCTTGGCTTGTATGGTTTCGATCATGGCTACTGGTTAACTACTGTAGCAGTACTTTCATTAACTATCTTTAGTTTTCCAGTGTATTGAACCTCATGTGGTGGTTTATTACCTATCTTCCTCTCAGACTGTACAACCCTAACGATGCCAAACGTCATTCTACATCAGCTATAGTTAGTTCTCTAGTAACTTTCGCTTCCAAGCAGCATTGTGGACCCAGCAATGTTCCCTCTAATCTTTTCCATTCATGTGTAGATTTTTTCCATCCATGTGTGGAACACATTTTCACATGGACCCAGGCATGTGTGAATGTGCACCACCAATAGAAACACAAAACCTAGCGGTGTGTGCTCTGCTCATCAGCTGGGCAGCCTTTCAGTTTCTCTTGAGCAGCCTCATGGGCTCACAGCTTATAGAGAACACTGAACCCCAGTGCAGGTATCTTGCCCTTGCCTGCCCACAACCCCCAAGAGTGTACCATAAGCAGCATTCTCTGTAAGATGAGCACATGGGCTACCACCCAGGAGACATTCAAATGCCACCTGCTGTTAGCAGAGCGCCCACAACATCCACAGCCAATATGATGTGTTTCTGTTGGTGGTGCTTATCTGCACATAAAAAAATTATTCCACAAATAGATGGAAAAATTGACCATAAGTATTCCATTTTATTATGATAAACAATTAAAATGGGTGGAGCTTGGTAAGTATGGAATATATTCCTGCTCAAATTAATGAAGCATTACTACAGGTTGCACCCCCCCCCTAAACCAGGACTCTCTGGTCTGGCAACATCCGTGGTCCAGTAAGACCATAGATGTTCCTGGGCCAGAGAGCCCCAGTGGCTGGGAGCTGTGCAGCAGGAGGGCAGCAGCTGGGAGCCCTGAGAGCCCAGTGGGGCTGGCAGCAGCCTGGCAAGGGAGTGGGGGCCATGGCAGCCCAACAGAGGAGCCACGGCCAGGGCAGCGGCAGCTTGGCTGAGGAGCCAGGACACGGCAATGTGGCAGTCCAGCAGGAGACCTGGGGCCACAGCATTACAGCAGCCCAGCAGTGGGGCTAGGACCATGTCAAGGGAGCTAGGGCAGTGGCATCCTGGCTGGGGCCATGGCAGCCTGGAGCCACCACAGCCCAGCAACTAGCTAAGTCTGGGCCAACAACAAGCAACCTGTCTGGGGCCAGCAGCTGAGCCAGCAGCAGGCTTGTGGCAGCGGACCTCCCCTGGTCTAGCAAATTCCCTTGTATGGCACCAGTCATGTCCCGAGGGTGCCAGACCAGGGAGGTCCAATCTGTACAATGAAGAAAAACCAGGATCCAAAAAGATACACAAAAACAGCATAAAGCCTCCATAAGAACATAACATAAGAACATAAGAATGGCCATACTGGGTCAGACCAAAGGTCTATCTAGCCCAGTAGCCTGTCTGCCGACAGTGGCCAGCACCAGGTGCCCCAGAGGGGGAGGACCGAAGACAATGATCAAGCAATCTGTCTCCTGCCCTCCTTCTCCAGCCCCTGACAAACAGAGGCCAGGGACACCATTCTATCCCCTGGCTAATAGTACTGATCTGATCGTTTATTTCAAAGGTAAATAATATGCCAGAACATTAGCCATCCAAATAGTGGACTTGAGTTTAGTCATGAGTGTCAAAACTTTTGGTGTTCTATCCAGTGTCCAAAAAAACCAAACAAACAAAAAGTGCATGTGACCAACTACTGCTCCAGCAGTTAACCTGGCAGGCAGCCCAACCAAAGCTAGTGTGTCTAATATAAACATGAAAAATTATAGCTGATGCATAATATTAATTCATTTGCTATGTGTGTTCCCTGGACTTAATAGCAGCAATGCTGGTACTTTTCAGGTGAACAAGATTCAAGCTTTGATGCCATGAGTCAGAGGGCCCTCTGTGGTACCACTGCTCATCTGCGTCTATGGAGAGTGAAAGACAGCTGACTAATCAAAAATCTTCTTGTTCTAGAAACCCAAGTCACTGTGTGAGACTCAAATTTTTGTATTGTTGAAACCAAGTTATAAACTGCCTATCATTCTCTCTTAAACCAGGCAAGATAAAATAATCCTTCTCTTTGAGATTAATCCTGACCTGAAAATTGTCAACAATACTGCGGGGAGCATGTGGTAAGAATTTGACTTTGAACCAAGCCTGCTGTTTTAGTACTAAGTAGCATTTTATCTTTATTTTTCCATTTCTGACTTTAATGCATTAATACTTGTAATCACTTAAAATCTCTCTTTGTAGTTAAATTTTTGTTCTTTAAATCACCATTAATTCAGTGTTTTGAACTTTGTGGATAACTCCATGTAAGATGGCAAGATATATTTTGTTCCGTGAAAAAGACTTTTGTTATCTGAACTGTTTAGGAGAGGGCTGGACAGTATACACATTTTTGGGAGGAAATCTGCAACTGGGGATAAATTGCATATGGTAACCGTGCATATGGTAACTATGGAAGCCAGAGTATGGCTGGTGTTTGCTGATGGGAATGCTGGAGTCAAAACTGCAAAACCAGGACTGTGGCTATACACAGACACTCCAGGGGTACGTCTAGACTACAAGCCTCTTTCAAAAGAGATCGTCTAGACAGCCACACAACTTTCGGAAAAGTGATCTGCTTTTTCAAAAGAGAGCACCCAGGCAATCTGGACACACTCTTTTGAAAAAGCCCTGTTTGTGTTCAAGAACGCCTTTTTTCAAAAGAGCTTTTTCGAAAAAAAGCGTTCTTCCTCGTAAAATGAGGTTTACCGCTGTCGAAAAAACCGCTGCGTTCTTTCAATTTAATTTTGAAAGAACGTGACGGCAGTCTAGACGCAGGTGAAGTTTTTTCGAAAAAAGGCCACTTTTTTCCAAAAATCCCTGTAGTCTAGACATACCCCAGGGTGACCTGGTTGCTGTTTGTGGGGTGCTCAGGTTGGACGTCACAAAGGCAAAACATTGTAAGGCATCCAAGGCTGCAGGGTAGGACTGCCACAGCCCCTCACTTATCTGGATTGCACCCTGGGATGTCAGACCCTCCCACATCGTTAAGATGAATCCAATATATAAAATATTACACACACTTGTGTTTCAGGAGGGAGGGTTGTATTAAACATTACCAGATGATCTATAGTTGGCCAGATCTTTAGAGAATGGGCTGCATTTATAAGCCACTGGGACTGATAACTTTTGTGGTTGAAGAAAAATTTTTGATTATCCACCAAGAACTGGTGGGTATCATAGCTATGTTTTGCTGACAGTCTGGAAGGAGCTGGGTTGTCCAAATGTGGATGGGGTCTGGTTTGTTTTGTTTTAGAATGGGAAACAATGTGATACATACAGAGGTGGGAAATCAAGCAAGGAAATAGGCATAGGTACAACATTTTTCCTGTCTGAAAAACAATGCATCTGGAGGAAGGCTTAACACTAAGGCTCTAGCAGAGGACCATAACTCATGCTACTTGAGTTAGTAGTTTACTTTGTCATGGTTTTAACTGTGACAGCAAGACCAAAAAGTGTTTGGGGAACTTTCTTTGAGTTTTAATAAAAGTGTCCTTTTGTATAGGCTTTAATAAAGTTATGCCCCCAGACTCTGAAACCCAAATATCTGTCAGTTTTTTAATGGTGATATTAAGTGCAATAGCAATGTTACTGAAATAATTTATTTAAATTGAAAAAGTCAGTTTATTAAAGTCATACATTAAATACCAATGCCATTACCTGAATTGAATTCATCATGTTCTTTTTGCACCTACTTAAAGAGTATAAAACAAAATTGAATGGAGAATTACAAAGCATAGCCTGAAGTGTGCTAGTATTCTTGGTCTCTCAACTCACCACAAATGATAGAAGACCAAACAAAATATTTATAATATTTACACCCCACAGATTTCTAGAACTGGACATCTGCAATCTAGAAGTAATTTCTAGAAAGACTTTTCCCCAGGAGCTTCAGCTAAACTGTCTTTGTAAGGAGTTTGACAAGAGGGATGTAAAATCCCATTTAATTAGTTAACAGGTTACTCATTATGTTTAAATTCTTTCCAATAACCACGCAGCACACCTCCATCATACCCACACAGAAACCCACCCCAGCAATCAACTCTGGTGCCAACTCAGTCCACACATCTATACAAGCGACATCATCAGGGGACTTAACCACATCACATCAGAGGCTCATATAACTGCACATCCACCAACGTAATCTATGCCATCAACTGCCTGCAATGTCCCTCTGCCATGTATATTGACCAAGCTGGACAGTCTCTACGAGAAAGGATCAATGGACACAAATCAGATATTCAAAAAGAACACAGAACACACACACAAACCTGTTGGGGAACATTTTAACTTGCCCAGGCACTCATTAATGGATCTCAAAGTTTTGATATTATTACAAGCCTATTTCAAAAATCAGCTTGAAAGGGAAGTTGCAGAACTTAATTTCATTTACAAGTTTGATACCTACAATAGAGGTTTAAACAAAGACCTTAAAAGGATTACCCGCTACATTCCACATCCTAATGGCATAAAAAACCAAACAGCGGGTACTTAAGAGCACTTACTATCCACTCCATCAGCTTCATTTAGCATGAACACTCTAATTGACAACATTTTCCCCACTTTTTTTCCTTCTTTTTCCTTCTCTTCCCCCCATCCCTTCTCTTTCTCTGCTATTTATTTAGAAACTGGACCCCTTAACTCCATTCATCTGAAGAAGTGGGCTGTGCCCATGAAAGCTCATGATACCATCTACATTTTTTTGTTAGTGTCTAAGGTGTTGCAAGACTATTCATTATTTTTTAAGTTTTTTCAGTTACAGACTAACACAGCTACCCTTCTGAAACTTATGTTTAACTAGTTAACTGATTAAATGGGGGCAGGGCAGAAGCAGCCCCCCTGCCCGCAGCAGGTCTCGCTCCGACAGGAGTGGTCCCCACTGGTTAACCGTAAGCATCACGCAGTATGTAACCAGTTAACCATTAACATCCCTCTTTGACAATCCAAGGTATGAAAAAAGATGCCATACAAAATGAACTGTACTGGGAAATCCCACGTTGAATCCTGGAAGTTGGCAAATTTTCAAACTCCCTTAAAGACACCAGAATAATCACAAATCAGTTAATTCCGTAAATCATCATGTTTACATATATATTATAATTGTGAACAGTGTGAAGTCAACACAACTAAACCACTGTAAAGAGGAGGCATGAAGGAGCAATGAGGGTAATATATTGTGGAGAGATGGTAGAGAATCCAGAGTTGTTCTCAGACTCCAGTTATAAGCCTTACATTTCCTACTCATCTCTAACTTTTTAAGTAGAGCAAATGATATTTGTACATTGTTATTTTAGAAGTGGGGAGAGTTTTTTGAGGTGTGGGGGAAGGATGCCCAATGAGTTTGAAACTCTGGGCTATACAAATTTACCTAAGTTTTACAGGTAGTAACCATTCAAAGTAATGGAAGTGGTCATGAAATTTCAGTCCACATTTTCTTAGCCCAACAACTGTTTCAGAATTCCAAATTTCACCCATTTATGCCTCAATCCTATAATGCAATGGATGCTACTGGATCCTTCCATGTGTATGGAACCCCACTCTCCTCAGTGGGGCTCTGCACAATCTGTTTCATGTGGCATCTCATTTTTGCAACCGAGACAGGCAAAGCTTGGGAGAGTATTATCACTTCTTCCTACGCCTGAATATTAACTCTGCCTATCAGCAAATTTAGGACTGAACAGTGGGAATAAAGTAATGGAAATACTGCAACAGCATTTTTGTTGGATTTTACAATTTTAAACTTTAGGTAATGTAAAATGTCACTATTTACTGAGACAGGCACGCTTACACCCTTCAGCTTAGCTACCATATATGTAAAATTTCTTTAGAGAAGAACTGATATTCGATAAATACTATCAACTTAAATTGTTGTTTGAAGTGGTGGTGTAGCCATGTTGGTCCCAGGAGATTAAAGTGATGAGTTGGGTGAGGTAATATCTTTTATTGGCTCAACTGCTGTTAGTGAGAGAAAACTGTTTGAGTTATACACAAAGCTCTTCTTCTGAGAAGTTGCTCCTCAGCTAACTTGTCTCTCTAATCAACTTAACTAGTCAAGAATGTTTTGTTGTAGTCCTACCTGGTTCAAAGTGTCTTAAAAGCACATTTCACTATCGCTTTAAAAATGTAACAAATTTAAATTCAAATATATAAGGACTATTAATGAGTCAATTTAAGTTTTTTTAAGTAACATTTAAAATGGAGTTTTTTCTTTTAAAAGTCAAGAAGCAGTAAACAATCCTATTTCCAAAAACATTCCAAAAGATGTTGCCACGGTTTTTACATTATCGGATTAGGCTGCTATATAATCCCCAGTGATTACACACAATTCCTGTATCCTGTTATTCCGAAATTCCATGGAAATGGCAAACTTTTTTAAATGTCTCACTCTTAACTCTCCCTGCACATTAGCTTTTTTTCATAGATTGGAAACCAACAATAGAAGAAGATTGCCAGTTTAGAAAGTACACAGTTAACCTATGAGCTTGGGTTCATCGGTTAACGTGCACAGTTGCACAAAGTTCCACCCCTGGGGTGCTGCTTCTGTATCAGAGGCAGCAGCGCAGGCAGCCAGGTGGCTCCCCGGGAGCCAGTGAGCATGGGGAGCTGTCTCCTCCCCCTTAAACGCGTAACAGCTGAAATTTTCAACAGTTACAGGTTTACCTGAATAAACACATTTTAACATCCCTACTTAAATACAGAATTTCTTGGAAATCTATTACCTGGAAAACAAGCAAAGGAAATTTCTAATTTTTTGCTTTTCCCATGTAAAATAGTTATATTCGTCTCTGCTGTTAAATCACACCCATTGAATAAAGAGCTACCAAAAGTAAAATTATCAAAAATAAAATGTTCAATTTTATCTCAAATATGCCTAGACTCTATTTTAATGGCTACACATCTCCATTACTACTAAAGAAATTCCAAAGAGTGAAGCCTCACTAACAGCTAAAATTGGCAATTGTTACTCCAAAGATGGTTAATCCTGTATGTAATTCATTTAAAAACACATTAAAAACTGGAAAGAACTATGTTTAAACAAACAATTTTGACATTGCTGTAAACACTGTATAGCCACAGAGATCCATGAGTATATGTAAACAGGCCTTTGCAAGTTTGGAGCATTTATTTTTGTTGTTTTTTTAATACTTACATCCTGATCCTATAAACTGTACTCATACAAATAAGAATTTGCAAGATGAGGCTCCTAAGTTGAGGTGCTTATAATGTAGGCAGAATATCCAAAAGAACTGCATCTAAAGGATGGATACTAATGAACTGAAGATGGTATTTTGGTGCATTAGAAAAGTAAGATGGTTCCAAGGATGGGCTGCATCATGGAAGAAGAAACAAAACCAAGAAAAGAGACTTGGGTGGAGCAAACCGCATGGGGTGATGAGAGCAAGATAATGAAGAAGGTGACAAGAAGTTTAATCAGACATGCAATTCCTCCTGGATTCAGAACTGTGCAGGGGAGACTCCTCACACGTGTCCTAGGGGCATTAGGATCCTGGTAGCCCTTCTCGCTCACTCCCCATGATGGTCTTGGGAGAAAAATTGCAGAGAGGAGCCACCAGACACTACTAGCAGGTAGGAACAAGCAGCCAAAGCAAAGGGACCTTTTTTGCATTTGGACATTCCAGTCAAAACTATAGAAATTTGTCTGACTTTTTCTGCTCTATGTTGATTGGCTGCTTTTTCCAGTCCTCTCTCTCCATCATCTTCACCTTGGCTTCATTCCATATACCTACCCCTGTCCTCCTTGTTCATTTCCCTTCACTTATCTTTCCATTTAGCTGATCCACTCTTAAATCTACCTTCCCACATCGCTAAATTGTGGAGTTAACATGACATTTGCTACTATCACACAGTTGACCTTGCTGCTGTGTTCTAATCCTTATTCCACACTGCCCATGTTGTCTAACTAGACTGGAAGCTCATTGGGAAACAGACTATTTGCTAATGTGTTTGTACAGAGCCTGATATAAGGAGGCCCTGTTCTTGGTTAGTGTAAATATAATGGCCCTGTTCATTTTTATAGATGTTTGGTTATTGCAGATGTGAGGTGCTGCAGCTTTTTTGATGACTATACAAGCCAATTATGGACAGATTCTATTGCATCAAGAGCAATAAAAGGTGTTCTCCTTGTCCATGACTAGTCGTTTGTTTTTTTACTCTGTCTTTTTGAGTGTAGAGAAACTCTGTTTATCATGTTCTGTGATGCCTGTCTCCAATCTGGGTCACCAACTTGACCAATCTTTTGCTTGGGCTTCCCAGGTCTGTGGCTCAATACCAAAGCATTTTTTATCTCTCTTGAAGGACTGTGAACACTGTGCCAGCCCTGACTCGTTCATACTTAGAATGACTTCACACTACACAGAATTCTCTGAAACTACAAACACTTAAATTCAATAACACAATTTTCTGACTCCGAGATCAGGAGCCATCCAGCTCAGAAAGTGTCCCTTCCTTATGAACGCATACACAAATAATTACACCCCAGACTGGTCTCACAATTACTTTAAAGAAAAAGTCCCAAAATAGGATGGGGCTAAGTGTCCTATTCTTCTCTTGAAAGCCCAAAGATGTTGGCAAATTGAGAAGTATCAAACCAGCATCCAGGAAGTTTGCAAGTAGCGGGGAAAACCACTACGGCTGGCTTGGGGCCGGGGGCTGGGGCCCGGAGAAGCTGTGGGGACTAATAAAAAAAAGAAGGGAAAAACCCAGGTGAGGGGTTCCCAGGCACTAACCACTTGGCAGTGCCCACACAACAGCTCCCCCACTGCCACAAAGGGTGGGTTGTCGGATCCAAGATACAACCACTTATCAATAACTAATCAATAACCAATTAATACAATCCCTCTTAACCTGTGCACATACAAATCCAACCCTGTGAAAATGGTTGCAAAGGGTTAACCTACACAAATTCAAGGCCTTTCTTACTACCCTCAATCTAGGCGTACAGCCAAGGAAACAAATGGCTTAGACCAGATAAGGAAGTAAGTGGTTCCACTAGGTAACAGATCTTTTCCTGTACACCCAAAAGAAAGACAATATATCAGGCTGACTTTACCGTCAGTGGAATTTTGGGAATTTATGCTGTGACCACCATGAAACCTCCTGGCTGGCTCACCAAACCTGTAGCCTGGGGAAGATTTATGGGTGAAATATATGTGGGAAAGGCTCGCCAATCTGACTAGAAGGTTCTAGGATTGTCCTCCATACCCAGGTTACAAATAGGCAGAACTACATAGTTCTATTTCTGGTGAAGGGTCTGGGGCTCCAGAACAGCAGCCACACTCACAATGAGGATAATACAGAATTAAAACAAGCTTTATTATGACAGGTATTAAAATGGCAAGCAGAACAAGACATACAGCACTGAGTATACAGATTAATTGAATCCCCTCTGAGGATAACATTAACCAAATGTGTTATATACATTGTACTTATCTAAGTATACAGATGTAGTTACCTAATATTATACCATAATACCCTTCCCAAAAGCTGAGCATGGACGGACCAACCTCCCTCTGCCTGTGGGACCTTGGTGCAAGGTGGAGTATGGAAAACTTAGAAGCAAGACTTAGACAGAATAAATGAAGCAAGGGAAAGATATATATTGAGAAGGAGAAAGAGAATAGAACTTGTCCTCCGGCCTCAAGAGAGAACTAGGGAATGCCTCAGAGAGAGCCAAGCTTCCTTATTTCATAGTTTTTATCCCTCTCTTTGTGTCATAATACTCAACCCCTAATTGACCAAAGTTGGACTTCTGCACCCTGAGATTTTGTGGGTACACGCACTTGATTGGAGGGTGCTATTGGGACATGTTTGAATATGCATGAGTGAAATCACTTGATGCCCCCTTGGAATGGTTCCCAAACATAGAAAAAGCGGGAAATCTTTCAGTTAGGTACCAGCAAACCTGCTCTCTTCAGTTAGCTAAGCTTTGCAGTTTTTGGACTTATGTAGTACCACAAGGTACTGAGTCATAGACCATCTATGTACCAAAGGCCCAACTGAAGATTTCATCACAGAGGACTTTCAAAATTCTTACAAGATATTAAAAGCATTTAATTCTTATAGAAAGTAATTTAACCCTTACTTTTCATACTACACTATTGCTAAAGCTAACTCATACAGGATAAGTCAAGTCCTGCAGTCCTTGCATTACTGGAATTACTATTTAAAAAAAAGGGATAGAATATAAAAAATATATCTTGGCAGGCTACAAGGTGAACTTCACTATGGGTATGTCTAGACAGTACTCTAAAATCGAAATAAGATACGCAATTTGTGCTATGTAAATTGCATATCTTATTTCAATTTTATTTCGAAATAGGCTATTTTGAAATTTGGTGCATCTAAACCAAATTTCGAAATAAAGCACTATTTCAAGACATCCCTTATTCCTCGGGGAATGAGGTTTACAGGGATGCCAAAATATTTGTCTATTATTTTGAAAATTATTTCAAAATAGCGGACGCGTTCCTCTGGTATCCCGATATAGCCTTGAAATCTAGACATACCCTATGAGACACAAGAGCAGCAGCAGCACCATAAAGGAATCCTCTCAGAGCAGCTTTTCACATCTTAGTTTTTGCTTTCAGTCTAGAAAAGGTTGACCAGCTTGCCATCAGATCGCATATGAAGATAAGCATCATCTACATTTTTAAATGCATAGCTCAAAGTACTAAGAAGATTATTTCAAACAATGTAGGTGTCTAGATGCATCCTTGTTTTACTTCACTTTTTTATCACAAAACTTTCAAAGGAGTTTCCTTTGAATTTCACAGTGCTTTGCATATTGTCATGGAAAGATTGTATTATGCTGAGCCTGGAGGGGTGTTCAATTTTTTGAAGTATTTTGTAGACAGAATCTAGTGTGTCAAATGCTTTAGTAGGTCAACGAAGGGAATAAAAAGTGGTTTCTCTTGTTCTCTACTTTTCTCCTGTAGTAAACAGAGAGAATATCATTTCCACTGTAGATCTACCTGCTCAAAATCCACATTGTGCCTCTAGGTAGACCCTTTCAGCAAGAACTTCTAGCCATGTAAGCACTACTTGAGTAAACAGTTTGCCAGTGATTCTGTAGTTGTTAATCTCCTGTGCCTCCTTTGTTTTTATAAATGGTAATGATATTTGCATCATGCATGTCCTAAGGAACTTTTACTTTTTTCCAACACTGAAGACATTATATAGATTTAGTAAAAGAGCTGATTTTCCACATTTGAGTAGTTCTGCTGGAATACTGTCTTTTCCAATAATGAGAGAATCTAAAGCCTTATCCAGCTCTTCAATGCTTGATTCTTGATAAAGCTCAGTTAATATATCAAACTGAGATATTTTCAAGTGTGTTATCAGCAATATTGTTATTAGCAGAGTACAGCTCTAAATGTTCCACACAGCATACAATCTGCTGTGATTTGTCTGTCAAGATGTGACCCTCTTTAGATTAGATAGGAGCTACTTTGGATATCGTTGGTCCAGGAGCTCTTTTACTGTCAGATCAGGGTTTGCTTGCATGTTGTTAACCTCTGCTTGCTATTGGATAACAGTAGATGATATTACCTACATCTGTCCCTATTGCCTTGTGGGTTAACACAGGAGTGTGCAAGGTTAAGGAAGTAAACCCTGACAGAAAATCCAGAGTAGACCCCGATGGCAGGTGACAGTGACATTTAATAAACTGTCTTCCAGCAACTCCTACAACTGCCTGGCCCCAGATGTAGAGGCTTTGCCTTTCCTCTGAAGTTTGCCTGCACAGTTGAGACACACAATGTGGTCCCAGGCAAGCCATGCTTCCCATATTTTCTCTGTCTACACATATGCAGAAAGTACTCTATCTACGTCACAAATGGAAAGGGCACTCTATCTTGCTGCTCACCCCAACAAGAAAACACAGTAAATTGCAGTTTACCAGTTACAAGCCAGCTCAATTGGTGTAGAGCATGGCACTAGGGTAACTTCTGTCGGTGGGAGAAGCTGTCGTACTTCATTGGTGAATACTGCTTGCCTTGCCTAAAGCTGAGCAAGAGATGGACAGGCCTTTGGCAGAAAGGAAGAAGATGAAACATTTGAGAGATGTTAGAAAGGAAGAAACAAGTGTGTGCAGTGAGGATGGGGGCGAGAGAAAAGAACTGAATGAAAACATATCCTTGTCATATGATATCTAATTTAAAATTCTGAAAAAGAGTTCCTATTATTCAATTTTAAAAACCATTATAAAGTTCAGGTTTTTTCTATAGACAGCAGCATAGGATAGTGGTATAGATTAATTTCCACATTAAAAACTCCTGGAAACAAAATATAACAAAAAATAGACTTTGATTTCGTACTTGAGGTGTTACAAATTGCTTTAAATATTGTGCAGGCAAACAGCCATTATGCTCTTAGGAAGAGCTCTCACATAATACTACTACTTAGCATTTTTACAGTGCTTTTCATCTTCAAAGTACTTTACAAACAAATAATTAACCTTCACAGTACATTGGTGAGACAGGTAAATATCTCCATTCTGTATGTGGAGAAATGGAAAAGAGATTAGGTGGTTTCTCCAATGCCACATGCTATCAGAGCTAGGATCAGAATCCAAGGATGTTGAGCTCCTAGTCCAGTGGTCAGATAGGAGCTTTCACGTATGTATAGGCTAGCAGTGGAAAGGAGAACCTGTCCTGTCTTGAGAAGGGGATGCTGGGCAAGAGAACAAGGCCTCCTGGGTGTCTGAAAAGAAGCAGGTTGGTCCAATAGACAAGCCACAGGAAAAGGACTTGAGGGAATTGATTTTTATTTCAAATTCTGTCCCAATCTGCTGTGCAACTGTGGTCATGTCAGCTCATCTTTCTGTGCCTCCATTGTCCCTCACATGCTTTGCCTGCCTTGTTTATATAGAATATAAACTCTTGAAGGCAGGGATTAGATATTCTTAAAGGATTTACTACTATGGGCTCCCAATCTAAGATGAGGCTTCTAGGTACCACTATAGTACAAATAATAATATAACTTCAGTTTAATGTCTCAGATGTCCCTTAATTTACCAACCATTCTGCAATGACTAACATGGCTTCGCCTTTATGTAGCAACCACAACTCCTTCCCACTATTGTTCACCTAAAAAGGTGATTTTTTTTTCAAATGGGATTATGCCCTCTTTCATTTCTTTGTATTTATCCTGTTTTTTTACGTCAGAAATATGAAGGACATAAAGACTGGGCTACTTGAAGTGGTGGGGAGATGAAGAGTCTCCAAAATGTTTGTTAGACATTGGAATTAAATAAGTTAAAAAATTTAAGAAGTCTGAAAATTCTTTTCCCTCCCAATAGCTCAACTTTCAGCCTCTTGCTCCAATTGATAGATACCATAACTTCACAAGTGCTCCAGACACTACAGTAAACAAATCCAATTTTTTTTAAAAAAAGCTTTTTGTGGTAAATTTATATCATAAAGAAAGAAAAATGGGCACAAGCCCAAATTTTTCCAATTGCAGATCACCTTTATACTTTTAAATGTTACCATGGTTGTTGTAATGAACACATTTCAATAGTTCTCAGGCTACCAGAAAAATTCCTACAAAATTATCATACATACAAGTGCACAATGGGATAAACAGTGCACTGAATATGTAAAGGAAGGAAGGGGATAAAACCTGTTTGGCAAATCAAGCACTTCTTGGTTTCAATGGGCAGAAGGCTCAAGGAGCACACAGACCTTCACAGGGATGCTGGGTCAGTTACATGCACAATAATTCACTGAATGACAACATGTGAGGTCTCTATTGAGAGCCAATAACACTCTGGTCATCATAGCCATTGAGAAACATACACCTGGAGAGCATTTAAGGAGTTATGTACCTATACTGGAAATTATGTTATTAAGGTCTGTGAATTGAAGCAGGTCACCAAGAGGTGACAAACAGGTTACTTTCAGATAGACAGGGCCTGCTCATCTATCTGTTGGGCTATATGCAAATTGAATATTATAGACTTCACAGTGGATACAGCATACTGATGTACCAGCTAGTTAAGTTTAGGCTCTAATATGGTGTCACTACTGTGGCCACGCAGTCCTGGGCTGGCCCCGGAGGTGCCGCTACTGTGGCCACATGGTCCTGGACTGGCCCTGGTGGCACCGCTCCTATGGCCATGTGCCTCCGGGGCCAGCCCTGGAGGCACCACTACCACGGCCACATGGTCCCAGGCCAGTCCTAGAGGCACCGCTACCACGGCCACGCAGTCCTAGGATGGCCCCGGAGGTGCTACTACTTCAGCCACACAGTCATGAGCCGGCACCGGAAGTGCTGCTACCGCCACCATGGCCATGCGGTCCTGGACCAGCCCTGGAGGGGCTGCTGAAGAGCCTCAGCTACAGCGCTGCCTCCTCCTACCGCAGCCTAACCTGCTGCTGGGGAAGAGGGAGGGCTCTAGTAGCTGTACGGGGGAGGAGGGACAGCGGCTAAGCTCTCGCCACGTGTGCCACTGAAAATCAACTTGTGTGCCACTTATGGCACGTGTGCTGTAGGTTGTCGACCCATGGTGTAGTCAATTGACTGATTAGCAAAAGCTTATAGGTTAATGCTATAGACTACACACATTTCCCTGCCTCCTCCCCGCCAGTAAATTTCTTAGCAGGCTGGCCAGCAGCCCAACTCAGTCCTGGTTTGCGATGGATCTGGGACCTACCCCTGCTGCGGCTCTGCATTTAAAGCATATTAGGAGCCAGGCAGGCAGGCAGCCTTGCTCAGTTCCGGCTTGCACTGGGTCTGGGAGCTCACACCCCTGTAGACAGGGGCTGCTGCTATCCCACGCTACTGCCTCTGATACAAAGGCAGCAACGTGGGGAGACAGGTAGCTGGTCCGCAAGGCAGCTGATACAGAGGCAGCAGCATGGAGTGGCAGGGGGCTCCTCGGGAGTGAGGCTGGAGCGTACTGGCTGCTGGCTCCGCCCCGGGGACACAGAATAGTTGACTAACCAATAAGAATTCATGAGGTTACTTAACTATTCAAGTAACCGATATTTAACATCCCTACTCCTGTTTAATCAGTTAACCAGCTAAACTTAATATTTAATCAGTTAATTAAACAGGATTTTACATCCCTAGTCCCAGCTAATCAAGATTGTGAAATTAACAAGAGATAACAAAACTACAGAAAGGAACACACACAGCAGGAGGGTGTCCAGTACATGGATAAAGCTCAAAGGATTGTTTTGATATATTTAGGGTGCACAGGACCATCTAGGTATTTTTCACCTATGAAGCAAGCAGACAGTGGGCTTGCTTCATGATCAGAACATCCCAGCCACACCAGGATATAATATGCTAGATGGATTTGGGGCGAGCTTTTCCATTTATGACAAAATAATGTCCTTCTCTGAACCTTTTCCAATGCCAATATATCTTTTTTGAGATGAGGCAACCACATCTGGATGCAGTATTCAAGATGTACCATGATTTTATATAGAGGCAATAAGATATTCTGTCTTATTCTCTATCCATTTTTTAATTATTCCTAACATTCTATTTGCTTTTTTGACTGCTGCTGCACATTGAGTGGATGTTTTCAGAGAACTATCCACAGTGACTCCAAGATCTCTCTCTTGAGTAGTTGTAGCCAAATTAGTCCCCATCAATTGTATGTATAGTTGGGATTATTTTTTCCAATGTGCATTACTTTACATTTATCAACATGAAATTTCATTTGCCATTTTGTTTCCCAATCCCTTAGTTAGGTGAGATCTTTGTGAAGCTCTTCACAATCTGCTTTGGTCTTAACTATCTTGAGCAGTTTGGTATCATGTGCAAATTTTGCCACCTCACTGTTTACTCCTTTCTCTAGATAAGTTGAATAGGATTGGTCCCAGGACAGATTCTTGGGGGACCCCAAAAGTTACCTCTCTCCACTCTGAAAACTTACCATTTAGTCCTACCCTTTGTTTCCTGTCTTCTCAATTCATGAAAGGACCTTCCCTCTTACCCCATGACAACTTACTTTACTTAATACCTTTTGGTGAGGTACCTCATCAAAGGCTTTCTGGAAATTTAGTATACTTGTCCACATGTTTGTTGACCCCCTCAAAGAACTCTTAGGGGATTAGTAAGGCATGATTTCCCTTTACAGAAACCATCTTGAGTTTCCTCAAACAAATTATGTTCATCTACGTGTCTGACAATATTATTCTTTACTATAATTTCAACTAATTTGCCCGGTATTGACGTTAGACTTACCAGTCTATAATTGCCAGGATCACCTCTAGAGCCCTTTTAAAATATTAGCGTCATGTTAGCTATCTTCCAGTCATTAGGTATGGAAGCTGATTAAGGAATATGTTACAAACCACAGTTAATAGTTCCGCAATTTCACATTTGAGTTTTTTCAGAACTCTTGGGTGAATGCCATCTGGTCCTGGTGACTTGTTACTGTTAAGTTTATCAATTTGTTCAAAAACCTCCTCTAATGACACTTCAATCTGGGACAATTCCTCAGATTTGTCACCTAAAAAGGAGGCTCTTAACACATTTAAAAGGCTGGTGTGGAACGGGGAGGACCCAGCATCCGGGAATCAGCTGTCTTGGGTCGTGCAGGGTCCCCCCTGCTGTGCTTCAGCCTTTTAAATGTATTAAGAGCCAGTAGGCTCTTAATACACTTAAAAGGCAGATCTGCAGCAGGGTTCACTCCTGGGGCTGGGAGCTAACTCCACTGTGACTCCCCTGCTTATGGACTAATCGACTTGTCAATGGAAAATCCATCAATTAGTTGATTAGTTGATTCAACAAAATTTAACATCCCTGCCATATACTGCAGCATTCCAGTTATCCAAGCCTCATTCTCTGTCTCTCTGTACTAATCAAACCAGGGCTGATAGCCCGAACCCCCCAGCGAGGGAAAATGAAGTTCAGTGCTTCATTTTAGTCAAAGAACACAGATTTGTATGTTTTTCTGTCAGATAATTTTTATCATGGAAAACACTTGGGCATCCCCAAGCAATTTCACATTCAGAAAGAATAATGAATGTGTTCTGAATGGATGCCAGGCTCACTTGGACAGAACAGCTAATGTAGGGAAATGAGGCCACTTCATATTGGTCCTCTCAAACTTTAAATAAAAAAAACCAAACACCACAGCAAGGAGATAGAGTTCTAAACAACACAAAGAGGCAGCTATTGAGTATACAAACAGTTACAAAGCGTCCTCTAAAACTGAAGTGGTTTTTATTATCTGAAGTTACAACTATGGATTATTTTTAAACAAAATCTTATGGCTTCTGCCTCTGCCATACCAAATCCACATTTTCTTTACATACATACAAACTTCCAGCCCCAGGTGAAAATGAAGGCACGCCGAAGCAACTAAAAATAAATCAAACAGGAAATGCAATTAAGTTTAATTACATTGAATGCTAACACTCACCCTGCAATTATAACAAATTTTAAAATATTTTCTAATGAAAGATCCACCAAGATAATATTATGCAGCTAATAATAATATATTTGTATAATGTCTAAATAATACACCATTATAAAGAGAATATGAACCAGACTGGAGAAATAAAACACATAAGAATAAAGTTAATATAGTTGTGTCTGCCAGTTTAAAATCTGTTAGTATAAGCAATGGTCGCAATATTATAAAAGATCAGCAGGATAACATCAGAGCTGCAAGCAATATATTTTTGTATTATTTTATTTAATAATTTGCCACTTTTTTGCTAAGCAATAATCAAGAGATGTCAAAGCATCTTCCTTCACAAGATCAATTGTTAACTGTTTTTGTATTCATTCTATTTTAAAAGAATTCTTTTCCCTTAATTAACAAAAATCAAAAAGAGGTTTCATTAGCGGTGATGTACACTAGTCCCTGAATATAACATGATACCATGTAACACCAGCAAATAAAATAATAAAAGCAAGAGCCAAAGCTTGAACAGTTTTCTTTCAACTCCCTTGGGAATTCTGCTACTATAAGTCTTGGATTCTTTAACAGAGGGAATCAGGTTCATCAGTTACAACAGCTCATCTGGGCCTAGGTCCAGGTAGACTGCTTGATGAAAGTGGCGCCACCAGGTAACAGCAGTGGTCAGGGATCCTGCCAGACATGTGTAACTAAAATCTAAAATATGAAATTAAAACACTACTTTAGCCAAATAGTCTCTACCTAAAAGCTGGGTTCGGATGTACTTGAGTTTTGAGAAAGTTCAGATCCTGATCTTGAGAAATTGGGCCTATCAGAAAGTCAAACAATAAACAGTGAAGAGTGAATCAGATTTTTATTTTTTCAGTATTAATAATGTAAAATGTAAACACCGGTGAAGGATTTTCTTTTTGAATATAATTAGAGGAAATCATAGTTTATAGCTGCTTTATTTTCCCAGTTAACCTTAGCTAGCAGTAGGAATGATATGCTTTCAAAGGAGTTATTAGAGTTTGCAAGTTTCCATGCCAGTTTGGTATGTATAAATACTAGCAGATTTACCAGGCATTGCTCAGGTCCTTCAGGGCAGGAGACTGATGTGGGGGATGCAGGAGTCAGGGAAGGGACTTTGGGATGTGCGGGACTCAGAACAGGGGGCTGGAAGTGGGAGAGTGTGCAGGAGTCAGGACTGAGGGATGAGGCGGTGCTCAGGGCAGAGGTTGATGAATGCAGGCGTCCGGGCAAGGGATGAAGGGGATGACTCAGGCAGGTGGTGGGGGTTGCCCAGTCACCGTCTGCTCTCCAGGACTGGGGAGCTTGCTGCCACCCTGTAGTCATTTGGGAGCATAACTGTCCCTGCCATCACAGCCCTCCCTTTCTGTTTGATGAGAAACAATCACATTCCATGTACATCCTATTGTCCTGGCACAACCAAACCCTGACCTTGCTTTAAGTTATGATAAGAGGAAGCTGCGTAGTAGGGATGTTAGTGGTTACCCGGGTAACCAATAAGTGACTGCTTATTGGTTAACAATTCCAGTTAACCGCAACAATCGCCTTCCCCTGCATGCTCTACATTTAAAACTTGGACTGTCAGGCTGGCTCAGCGGCAGCCATGGAGAGTGGCAGGCAGCTCCCCAGAAGTGGGGCCAGCCAAGAGCGCATTGGCTGCCAGCCCGGGGTAGCCGAGTAACCGTGTAATCGCTAAAAATTTAACAGTTACATGGATGTGAAAATGACAGATTTTTAATATGCCTACTGCATGCCAAGATTGGTGGGCCTACCTCTTACCATTTAGGCGTTCTTAAACAGACTCACAGATGGATGGACACAAAGAGATACACCAAATATTCATCTTCTACCACATATGGGCATCCTGAAGAAATCCATCTGTTTTCCAACTGCAATACTATTAGAGGTGACCATATCTAAGCATTTTATATATGCTCTATCTTTAGTATTACATAATGTATCTTCACAATATATGGTAATTTAAGTAGAGTATACTATCTTCTTTTCTAGGGATGCAAATACCCATTTAAAAAGTTAACCGCTTAAATGATCTGTTTAATCAGTAACCATGGAGGGGTGGAGTCCCACTGGTGGGGAGGCCTGCCCACCAGTTAATGGTTTCCTCGGAAACATGCCGGTAAGGCTAATAATGCTTACCGGGTAAGTGGTTAACCTTTCATATCCCTACTTTTTTCTTGCATACAAGAATTTGATCTATAAATACTAGCACTGCAAAATACCCTCAAATGTTCTTCATCTAAATAAAGACAAATATGTGGTGAGCATAGCAGAATTTACAGGAATATTTTGTTATAGCATCAGGCCCTGAAGTCAAACAAGCATCAGTTGCTTCAGACAAATTAAACAAAAGCCTCTGATAGGGAGGAGAAGGCAGGGGGGGAGGAGAAGGGGAAAGGGAGATAAAGAGGCTAGTATTATTTTTTTTCTTTATAGTGTATCCTGAAGGCCGGTTTATTATTATTATTAAATCAATTCCCTCCCCTCGTTTTTTCCATTAGAAATTCAACTCTCCAGCCTGGAAGGCTCTATGGCAGGGCTGGGCAAGATTCAGCCCGGGGGCTGGATCCAGCCAGCCTAATACTTTGATCCAGCATGTGGACTGCATCTGGCCACTTTCTATTTATATCCTGCTGCCCATGCCACCAAATTTCCAAGTAGTGGCTCAGGCAGCAGGATCCTATTTAAATGGCTCAGGAAGGGGCTAGAGCTGTGAGCCCTTTAAATAGCGGCAGCAACCCCAGGCAGCTGTCTGGCAACATGGTAGTGGCAGGGCTGGGAGCCACAAGCCCTTTGGTGTGTTTTTAATTCAAAGCTTCTGGATCCAGACAACTCGGGGGGTAGGAGGAGGGTAGTTCCCAATCTCACTCCTTCCGGGGTGGAGCCAGCCTGTGGCCACATACCAAAATTCGTTAAATGGTCCCCCACGCAAAAATTATTGCCCACCCCTGATCTGTGATGACTGGAGAATTAGTGTAACTATAAGACCTAAGAAAGTGACAGTTCAGTAACTGAGTGGAAGACATTTTTAGTTAGACAGTTTAAGAACTTTTGTTTTCTTTTTTGTTCAGGGTTTTTTTGCCTGCTATTTAACATTAACAACTAATTTACGGAAAGGGTAGTTTTGTGGTTAAGACAGAAGAAGGACTCTGGAGACTGGCTTTGCCACAGACTCTCTGTGCTTCAATTCCTTGTCAGTAAAATGAAGAGAATTCCTTTCTCCCCATCTTTACTCTTGTTTATTTAGCCTACGAGATCGTTGGGGCAGTGGGTGTTGTGCTGCATATATTTTGTTTGCAGTGTTGCTGTAGCCAGGCTTGCACAGGAATAAAAACTTGGCCGCTTTTGATGGGATTGCCAGAGGAGTACACCCACCCCTGAAGTTGGAGGAGCTGGCTCTTCCCACTGTGGCCTTGGTGGAGCAGGTTCTTTCCCACTCCCTCTGCAGCTGGAGGAGCTGTCTTTTCCTACCACAGTCCTGGGGTCAATAGAGGTGGCTCTCCTCTTGCAGCTAGAGGAGCTGGATCTTCCCCTGTGGCTCCAGGGATCTATCAATTCCTGCCCCAGCACAGGGCCAGAGGAGGTCACGCAGCCTGTCCCAGATCTAGAGTTCTCTAGCTTACATACTGATTTGAGGGGCTAGGCCCCAGTTTATTCCCTCTAGCACAGGGCTACTCAACACACGGCCCATTTGTTTGCAGCCCGCAGTGCAGTTTGGGTTTACACAGGGCTCAACATGCGGCCCACGGGTGGGATCCTTTGAACTTGGCCTCCACTGGGAACATGCGCCACAACGGCGAGGCGTCTCCCAGGTGGGGTGAGCATTGAGAGACACAAGCGGACTGGCTGGCTTGAACAGCCTGAATACAGGGTGTCGGTGTTTCTAGCTCCCAGGGAGGAGATGCTGGGAGCACTGGGGCACTGTGGGAAGTGCTTTGTATTTATACCCCCCGTCAGTGTGAAATAAGCTATTTGCATATATATTTGCGTGTATATGCAACCACAATTAAGTTGTGGCCCTTGGGACGTGCTGTAAGTATCATTGTGGCCCCCAGGGCTTCCAAAGTTGAGTACTCCTGGTGTAGCGCATGCCCCTGGTCCCAGGAAAAGGACTAAGTAGTCAGATATAGAGTGACTGTTTTGTGAAAAATGTCCACCCATGGATGATGTGGGATTTTTGCCTTTTATCATTTTTTTGGGGAGTTACTTCAAAAACATAGTGATACTCTGGTTTTGCCCACACTGCTGTTATTTAATGCACTGAATGAGGTATACCACATGTTGTGATAGGCAGGTGAAGGACCTATGGATCTTGAAAGATGTGTTGTGGGGTACTGATCATCACAGCATTGCAGAAGATCTCTGAAGGAGGTTCATGTGGGATGAGTTTGTAGAATTTCTCCTGGAGTTGTTTAGGGAAAGGATCTGATGATATACTTAAATGCTTGGGTAAAGCGTGGTATAGGGACTTTTTCAACTTCTTTTTAGTAGGTGATGTCAGAGAGCTGTACGTTGGTCTTGCTGATGTAGTCATCCCAGTTGTCAACATGCATGTCGCCTCCCTACATACCAGCATCCCTCACCCTGATGGCATCACTGCCTGCTACCAATATCTCCAAGACCAAGGATAACATTCCGATATCCACTCCAAACATATCACCAAACTCATCCATTTCAACCTCACACACAAAAATTTTACATAAAAAAAACCATGCATTTTGTCCTGACCAAAAAGCAGGCATAGGTACTAGGAAGAGTTCCCAATATGCCACCTTAAAGAAGAGTTTCATGAATGCATCATGAAACCAATGATATACCTCAGTCACATCAATGATATTTTCTGGACAACTTATACTTCTGCATATATTTCCACCACAATTTAACCAACCAACACATGCTCTTCTAGACAGTCCCAAACACCAATTTCCTGAACATTAGGGATGTAAAAGGTTAACCATTAATGAGTAAGCATTAGCTTTACAGGCATGTTTACCTGGTAACTGGTTAACCAGAGGGCTGGAAGGCCGGAGTAGCATTCCTGCCCACGGCGCAGTAGTAACCTGGATGGCTGAAGCAGCTCCCTGCCTACAGTAGGCTGGCCACAACACAGCTGAACGGTTAACCAGTTAAATTATTACAATTATATAATTCAACCAGTTAGTTTTTTGTATGAATTTTACACCCCTACTAGACACTGTTAACAGCTTTTGTACAAAAGAAACCTATGGATCACCACACTTATCTTCACATATCCAGTAACCACACCAAGCATACCAAGAAATCTGTTATGTACAGCCCAGATCTCAGATATCTCAGAATATATTCCAAAAAGAATGTCCAGGATACACACTTTAACACTCTTTTCAGTGTTCAAACAAGGACACTCAAATACCCTGAAAGACCCTGCTTCAATATAAAATAAAATAAAAAACAAACACAGAACACCATAGCAGTAACCTTCCACCCTACATTGGAAAATATATGGGGTGTTGTAAATCAACATGTTTTAATGGTAAATCAACTAGTAAGAATCTACTTTTCTTTATGAAAATAAGTAAAATGTACAAATATAAAATAAGATTAAAACTGAAATTTAAATCAAGGTTTCCTGCTTGCTGATTTAAATAATTATTACAACTGGTGATTTAAATCAATCCATGTTGGCTAGGATTCAAAAAATGATACCAGAAATACTTTCAAAACTTGACATTTTCAGTGCAGAAGTTTTGTCTTGTGTCAATGAAAAGTGCCCAATAAAATGTTCTCTCTCTCTCTCTCTCTCTCTCACACACACACACCCCTAAATGGTTTCATCATGCATTTCAGATCACTTCATTTCCACCCATGTCCCTTGTATTCCCCCATCGGATATAATCCGACACTACTAATCTCTGACCAGCTTTAAACGGTTGGCATTTTTCTGATATAAAGTCTCCTTCCGACAGAAGTGAGATTTCCTCCTAAAATTACTGTAGGTTTGGGCATGAGATAGGTAATATTCAGCCCAGGGCCATTCAGGCCCTGATTCAAACAGGCCAAACACAAGAGCTATGTGGGCCAAAACCAGAATTTCATCCTTTTGGAAAGAGGAGACTGACTTACTGACCATATCCTGTAATATCCCAAACAAACTTTATGGAATTAAAATAAAATTTACCTAATTAAGTTAAACTTTAATGGTTTCAGGTTGATACTGTGGGGTACACTTTATTAAAAATGTATTTGTGTATGTGTTATTATGGATTTGTATGTATTTCCCTGAGAAGGGTAAACAGAGGAGAGGGGGTGAATAGGCAAATTCACTTAGGTTGTAAGATCTCCAGAGAAGCAACCTCCCTAGAAAGGTGTGCTAATACTATTTCAGGGATCAACAGACAAAGAAATGGTTATTGGATAAACAGTCTGGTTTTAAAACGGTTCAGGGCCTTATTTTTGATCCAGCAAATTGACATGACCCCTGGTCAAAAGAGGACATTGCTCCTTTGGGAAGGATTGGAAGGACTGGGCCTACTGAGGCCTCATAAAACTGGGTGCCTGTTATGAGCTGAAGCCATATTGAATTTGTAACCACAAGGAATCCCCGTGGGTGGAGGGCTGAAGGACTGCTCCTGCCAGCATTGGTTAGCGTGATGCTTACTAGCATGCATGTAAAGGCTTCTTATTGTGTTCACTGTATTTCCTCTGTAATGATTTTTACCTTAAGAAAAAAGCAGATTTGCACTCAATGTGCTGTGTGGTAACTCATAACTGTAGCAATTACACCTGTTAACCGTCTCTGAAGAGAAAGTCAGCAGGTGTCCTTAGCAACCTGTCTGTGCTGGGAATAATTGTCTGTGGGCAGAGAATTGTGCAGCCTGGATCTACTCACTCAGAAGGGAGTGAGATGCTGGTTTCCCACCCAAAAAAGGCAAGAGCCGGGGAGCTGAAAACCAGAGAGTGGGTGCTCTTGTTGAACTTCTGACAGAAAATACAAGTGCAGTTGCCTTGAAATGTGACAGAGATTACCAGCTTTTCACTGCTTCTAGCCAATTCCTGGGATATAGGACTTAAAGACATTTCATTCTTAGATGTCTAACTATTTTAGTTTTTTTCAACAGTAGTTATCAACACATAACATTTTTCTTCCCTCCAGAACAGGTTTGTATCATTTGACTCTTGCCATTAAGGCCATGTCATTTAAAGTTGAAAAAGTCCCCTTTTTCCCTGTGGGAGCATCTACACTTACCAATGACTTTTTGCAGTGAAACTCAGAAGTTTCAACACAAAAACAAAGCCCCTACATGAAAGGTGTACAGCTCTTACCAGTGATGCTTTCATAGTGATGTTCAAGTGAAGACATGTTTCAACTGTTTACTAAGCAGCCTTTGCAGGATATCCCACAGTGCCTAGGTAACCACTGTGGTCAGCACATCTGTTGCTCTGTCACCAGATAAACAGATGTCCACCACTACCCCTTGTAAAGCCCTGGAAACTTTAAAAATTCTCTGCCTATTTTTTTGTCAAGGGCTCACTTATCAGGCTTGATGACAATTCTTTATCTGGCTAAGTGCATAAGCAAATATACAGTCTGTGCATGCACACTGGGTGATTGTGTATATGTCTTAAATGCATGTACAGGCACTACCCAAGTCACAAATACTGACTTACGAACATCCGCACATACAAATGAAAGCTCACCTGCAGCCTCAGGGGATCAGGCAAAAGGCGCAGGAGGTGACAAGAGCACGAGTGCTGGCCAATGGACTCCTGAGGAGCAGGGGACAGTTACACAGCCAGCAGCTGGAGAAGCACAGTTCTTTGAAGGGGAAACCACCGCTAATCTCCAGCTGTCGGCTGCACAGCCACACCCTGCTCCTCCAGAATCCTCCAGCCCATGCTCACACTGCTTGCTGACTCCTGATGAGCAGGGGATAGGCACAGCCTGAGGTGAGAAAAGGAAGGGAGGGAATGGGGGCACACTAAACCCATGTGGGAGGCAGCTGGATGATAGGGTAGGCTGCAGGAGCCAGTGCAGAGACCAGAGGGGATGACGGGGAGGAAGGCAGCTGAGGGATGCCCAGAAGTATCCTTCAGAATCTCCACCTACCTCATCTTCTAATTAAACCTGCCTTTCCTCTAGCAGCAGCATTCCAGATTAAATGAAAAAAAACTATTTCTACTATTTTCCATTGCAAAGATACAGTATTTCATCTACCTTATCATTTACATAGGCTTTTTACACTAGCCTGGGAACCTAACTACCATTTTTAACATTGTTTCAATGGGAAAATGCGTTTTGAGTTACAAACAACAGTCTACAAACAAACTTTTGGAACACAACCTGTTCGTCAGGTTTGTGTATAGTTTGTGTATATAGCTGCATTTACCTAACTTTGAAAGCCCAGCCCATAATTAGCAGCAGCATGACTATTGTAGAGCACTGATTCATTAGGGACAGAGAAACAACATATGTCATCAGTATGAGTATTTATGGTGATCTAAGATAAGGAGTAAGAGACCATTTTATAAACGGAATCTTCTTAGAAAGAGTTATTTTCCTGTAGGTCAAAATCCTGTTCCTTTGTATAGTATAAGTCATGATTATTGTCCTTATTTGTTTTTGGACTTATGATTCATTCCTAACATATTTCTAGAATTATTTTGGAGATTTAGGTCCATTTGCAACAGGATGGGGAATTTCTACTATAAAACAATTTACAGTTTTGCAATTGTAACTATGCTTGCACATGAAGATTGTTGTCTCAGACCTTTTAAGGTTGTATTTGCCATTTGGCACAGATGTGTATTTCCTTGATTTTTATTTGTTATTAGCAATGAAATGCAATTATTCTGAGTACTTGAAAACTGTCACAGTGTGTAATTAAATCATTCAGAAGTCAATGTAACATTATATAATCCATATTTGTGTATAAATACATAATTTGAATGCTCAGTATGCCATATTATGTTTTTCCAATATTTTGGCTGTTACTTAATTTTCCTATAACTTTTAAAAGTGTATATTTAGTGCAGTTTTCCCTCCACCTGCAGTTGTGCAGGCCAGTCATGCCACTGTAAATGAGTTCTCACTGCACAGAAGTTTAAAACAGGTTTTATAAGTTTTAAAATGCAATTCTGTAGCCAGTAAAGCAGGTGCTATTTGAATCAATTTACAGTATCATTAAATGTTAGAATGTAAAAGAGCTTATTTTTCCACAAGCATATCTATCAGAATAATTCAACTTTTTCATATTAAAAATTCACAATTTTCTAAGGTTAAAAAAGGATGCTCCACAATCAATTTATTTTGATAACTGGTGGAGGGAATTTAATCAGCATTCAAATTCTCAATACCCAAGATTTTCAGACATACTGCTGTAAACACTCCTTTTTCATAGTTTCAGAATATTAAAAATCCATGAAAAGATATCAGTAAGGTGCATCTTACAAAAACAAGGTAATTTTCAATTTAGGTGGAATGGATTCCCTTAGCTCAACAGTCTTAATACAGGTTGAACCTCTCTAGTCTAGCAACATCTATGGTGCGGCATGATTTTAGTTAAACCAGTATCCACTTACAATAGGTGTGGCCACATTTCCCGCAGTCCCATAAAATGTTTATAGCCAGAGCTCAACAAACTGCGGCGAGAGCTACTCGCCAGCCCCGCACCATGCATGTGCCAGACTGGCACTGCACACGCGCGCAGCGCCGGTGAATGGGGCGCATGAAGCAACCAGCTGAAATCTACTCGCCACGGGCGAATAGAAACAGCAGTTTGTCGAGCCCTGTTTATAGCCATAAGTCCTGACTCTCAGTGTTCTGTGCTGTTATTTAGCTCTAATTTACCCCAATGTCTTCTAAGAACCCAGTAAGCAGTGGAAGTGTTGGTAATGCTGCTAGACAATATTGACCTCCCATGGTCCTGCAAATTCTCTGATTTAGTACCAGTCAGGTCCAGAGGGTGCCAGACTAGAGAGGTTCAACATGTATATGCAAATTAAGTTAAACTGTGCGGTGGAATTCAGGGAAAATCAGCCCTTCATAAACTGTTTGGTGGTTTTGCTTTACACATTTCTGATAGAGCAGAACTGAGAAGGAAACTAGATGGTTTGACCTGGGAGAAGGTTTGATATTGTAACAAAATAAAAACAATTTGGGACAATAAAATGGATAACAGACACAAATTTGCACCCATATAGAGAAAGAAAGTACAAGAGCACAAGTATTTTTCAAGTATATTTGAACCCGGGGTTTAGGCTAAAGTAGTGATTTAATTTCATATTTTAGATTTTAGTTACACATGTGGTTGCTGAGGTCCCAGCTGCAAAAGCAGAATAGGTGAAACAAGCACTGAAAGCAAAACATGGTAAATTAGAACCCCTGGAAAACCATGCTAGGTTTTGAAGTTTCTGAATTTTAGAAAAAAGGATAGGGTGAAGCCCTCTAAGCTGTTAAACTAAAACTTAATTAACTTGAAACTCAGGCCAGAAAATGATTCTTTATACACTGAGTAGTGCTACTGCATACTTCAGGGAAAATAATGGATGTGAATGACAGAGGGAAGATCCAACAGCTGCCAGGAATAAAAAATAAATAACTAGAAGAGTTGAATCTGAAGGACAAAGTGTGGATTTTTGTGGAGTTGAGCTCAGTTATACAATCCAACTAAAATTTCCTTACTGATACAAACATTCATCACTAAAGAAACTGATATTCTGCCCTTCAAAGTTCAGGATTATATATACTTTTATATTTTCATGCTGAAAGCCTGCCCCCAAACTGCTGAATAGACTCAAAACAAAACTTTTGTATGTATTAGCTCTAACCTTACAGTTAGACGCATGTGGAATTTAATTTAGTGTCTCAGTTAATTGTTTTAATATTGCTAGTTTATGCTCTGTTGTTCCAATAGATTAACAGACTTTTCCAGAAGATCAAAGTATTTTTTTTTCCTTTGTGAAAGACCACTATTTCTCTCTCCTTACAGATTTAGAGACCAATTTTATTCAAACATGTATACTTTGATGGGACTATTAATATGTAACCCCCAAAAGCATGCCATGCTTGAAACAGCATTCAATCTTATATCATGTGACACAATAAAACTAAGTGGAGCCAGGCTGAAAAAGAGAGGGGAAAAACCCTAGAAACCACAGCAATAAGATTATACAGTTTCTCAGCAAAGGTAAGTGCACAGCATATCTGAACAATTTTTTAAAATAGTTTTTAATCAATATCCTACTTAAATAAAATACAATGACTTAGCAGACTCACTTTTGTGGACTACATGGTAGAAGGGGTGATTTTAGGAAGGATTTGAACAAGGGGAGAGTGGTGACTGGCAAATAAATTTGTGGAGCATAGTCTACAAATAGGTGGCAGTGTAGAAAAAGGTGGGGAGTGAGGCCTAAACACGAGGGTTTGCAAGATTGGACTTTTCTTAAAGGGATAACTGGTAGCTGGAATGCATGCACACATCTGTCAGTATATTGAACCTACTGCTTATACAAACAACAGCTAAAATTATAGAGCAAAATAATTATCCTGTTTATATTATGCAGTCAGTAGTACTTTGGGCCTCATATGATTTTAAGACTGCATCGTCTAATCCTGCTCAGAGCTGGTTTAATAAACACAGATCATACCTAATGGAAAGGCTGCCATTTTATACTACAGCTCTCAAAGTTACTAGTTCTAATACAGGTGATGCAGCTATGGCAAAAGAAGAATTTTAATGAAAATTATGCTGGGGTAAACGGGGACCTTCTGTGGGAATAGGTTTGTTTATGTTATGTGTGTGGCAATATCTTGGGGTGGACAGCTCTGTGTCCTCCACTCATTTGGGAATGGCAAGTTTGCTATATTTGTGTAATTTTCTCTTGCAAGAAGGAATGAATCTCTCCCTGCAGAGACAGGAACAGAGTTCCTTCCCTTGAAAAGATTCTGAAAGAGGACTATTTGTCTTTGTATGTTATATTCTCTAGATGTGCACAGGTAGGATTTTACTCTTTATATGTGGGAATCTATAAAAAGCCTTGTCTACTCTAGAAACTCAAACAACATTTCTTTGGGCTCAACTAGCATGGAGTAACAGAGGAAAGTAACACAAGGTTCTCATGTCTGGACCAATTCTTACCATTCTTCAGTTAAACCAGGGGTGGGCAACAATCTGTTAGTGGGCCGGATCCAGCCTGCCTAGCTTTTTTATCCACCCTGCATGGCAGTTCCTGGCCCCGTCCCGTAACGCATTGCCTGAGAGCCAGACTGTGAGAGCCCTTTCAACTATTTTATTTAAAGGGCTCCAGCTGCCAGGAAGGTGTAAACTCTTTAAATAGAAGCAGTTGAAAAGCCTTGCACAACCTTGGCTCTCAGGCAACACACTAGAGGCATGAGAGTTACAAGCCCTGTCAACTGTTTCTTGCCCTTTAAATAGAAACAGTTGAAAGGGCTCGCAGCTTCCAAGCCTCTAGTGTGTTGCCTGGGAGCCAGGGTCACGTGAGTCCTTTCAACTGCTTCTATTTAAAGGGCTTGCGCTTTCCCCATGGCTGTCAGGCAACACGCTAGCAGCGACCTGTGAGCCCTTTAAATAGCAGGAGGTGAAAGGGCTCACAGATCCCACTCCCCTGCTAATGCTCCCAGGGGAGGCGGGAGCCCTTTCAACTCCTACTATTTAAAGGCCCCTGCGACCACTTCAAAAAATTTTGAAGTGGCTCCCCCTTCAAAAATGATTGCCCACCCCTGAGTTAAACTTACTTTTGGCATTAACTACAATGGTGTAGGACAGGCCAACCATTGAAACCTTGTCTATGGTACATTGCTCAAGGATGTGAAACACAGTCTCTCCATCAAGAAACAGAGGACAAGGAAGAAGCTGAGTTATGTTATATCTCGACAATTTTGAAACAGGAAAATGACAGTGTCTGTTACCCTCTCTCTCTCCCAGGGATCAGTGATTTCACTGTGCCTTACACCATCCCATGCTGGGGAAGCTGCAGTAGGTGTTAGTGTCTCGCGGGCAGGGGGAACTGCGAGAGAAGAGCATCTTGCTAACAGGTTGTTACGGTCAGTCGGTCTCTGTGGGGAGGAGACTGTCGCTTGTAGGGAAGAAGGATTTTGCCGAGTGGGGTTTCGGTAGCGCTGCCGCCTCCGGGGAAAGACAAGTCAGTGGGTTTTGCAAGGAAACGTTTCCCGCGCGCTACCTTCCCTGCCACACCCACTCTGTCCCGGCCCCCACGCGTTCACTAGCCGCCACGCTCCTCCCGCCGGCCGGGCACAGAGCAGGAACTCACTCACCTGCGCTCGCCAGCGTGCTGACCGCCCTGGGCGCCGCCATCTTGGACAGATGGGCCTTGGTCACGTGGGCGCGGCCCCGGCGGGCAGGTAGTGCCGGCGGGAGGGGCACGCGCCCGCGCGCTCCGCCCTCTGGCGTGGCCGCGGGTAGGGCCCGGGCCGCGCGCTTGCAGCGCCAACCCCCCACCTAGCGCGGCGCTGCGGGGCGGGGGCTCGGAGCAGGACGCGGCTTTCTTGACATGAGCCCCGCCGGCCTGGAGCGCCCGGCTCCCTCGTCCGAGGCGCTGCCCGCCCGGCGGCCCCCGCCTCCCTGGCCCAGGCCTTAGCAGCCGCGCGCTGCAGGGCAAAGCGCCCGGCCCGCTGTCAGCGCCGCCCTGTCACTTGCCAACTCTCCCGGACCGGCCGCCACTGCCGCAAGTGTCGTCCAGTCCGTCCGTCCGGGATACTTGGCAACCCTAGCACTGAGCCCACCCTCTGCCTAGCGTCCGCCCCTCGCCACCCACTGCCTGCCAGGCTCGCAGACGAGAGTCGAGCCCGGGGGCTTCTAGTTCCTGGCCGCTGTAGGGCAGCGGGCTTGGCCCTTCCCGTTTCAGCTGTGGCTACAGGCATGCAAGGCCCTCGTGGTAGCTTGCAAGGAGCAGACCTCAGAGCCCCCCCCGAAAGCGCGTTGTCGAGCCCGTCGTGGAAACTTCTCTACTATACAGAGCCAGGAGGCGGTTTGCCTGCAGCGTGGCAAGCTTGGCCTGCTGGGAGCATTGGTGGAGGGTTTCTTCTAAAGCTGATGTAAATGGAGGAGGACGGCTGCATGGCTCTCCTGTGCTGTAATTTAAATCTTACCGAATCTTTGCTTGGAGCCAGGTTGGCTTGATGAGGGATGCTGTTGTAAGCTGGGTGAAGTAGTCCAATTTACTAGCCCAGTCATGAGCACCTCTCTTATTTCACGGCTTTGAAGGACAGTGGTGAGAAGTAGAAAACAAACAAAATTCAAAAACAAACAATTCTCCTAATTTTTAACCAGTGAGTCAGTCAGCCGGTAAACTGTGGCCATACTACAGCCTGGTGCAGTACTAGAAATGATGTATAATAATGTCTAGAATGTTCTCTCACACACAATTGTATCAAGAAAGAATAGGCTAGAACAAACCCTGGATATGAAGCAGTGACAGAAACAAGGGGGAAACATCTTTACTGAAGCCAAAGTAATATTTACCACATAACCTATGCTTAATCCATGCAGAATCATGAAAAAAATGCCTAAAACTAAAAAATTCTTGTCCACCTAGATACTTCATTTACATACACTTACTACAACAAAGCCAAACTTCATGCTGTAAAACTTATATATCTAGAAAGAACAAACCTGCTGCTTATAGAGGATGAACCTAATAGCTGTCAGGAAAACATTAAGCACAAAGGGATCAAATAGTCAACTAACAAGAGGAATGGGGATCAAGAACATAGCATAGCAGGCACAAAAGCAAAGGAAGGGAACCCAACATTTAAAAGTGAAATAAATAGGCTAAAAGGGAGAAAAAAAATCCCCAAACTTGCATTATGTCTTAAAGTCAGATGAAACGGTGCAGGAAGTTTGACTTGTGCAAACTTCCATCAGATGAGAATAGATGATTAAAGAATTTGTATTTATTTCCTGACTTTGTACTTACTGTCTCTGGATGTGTGTACAGATTTTTTTAAAAAATTTAACTAGAAATACGTCCCAAATAAGAGAGACATCAATGCATTCAGCCTCCAACCCACAAAAAGAAAAATAAAATAATTTTCACTGCACTCTGGAGGATAGACTACCTACTGAACCAGTGAGGGAGCAACTTCAGAGATTGAGGGCCTCCTATTTGAAACAATATGCAATCGATCCCCTACATGTTCCTGTATAAGCACAGTTAGCTAAAAAGTATCAGTTGATCATACGCAAGCCATACCGTTCTTTAAAAAGTACTAGCGGTACCCTGTATTGTCCCCAAGATACGAGCAAGTAAGCCAATCCACTCCTTACACCAAGATGCACTAATTAGATTAGCTACTACATTCTGTCACTTGTAGCCTGTGACTTGTCTTCAAGGGTAGCACTATAATAATCCAATATGGAGATGAAAGTGGCAAGATCCAAAGCAAAAATAGACGAAAAATGGCACCTCTACTCATTGCTGCCTAGTAGGATTCAGGGCATTCCCCTATTTATAGGGGCAGAATGCAGCATCTCCATATGGTTGCTCCTTCAGCTAAACAGCATGATCTCTTTTCCACTGAATTGAGTTTCAGCCTGCTTACTTTCATATATATACTTATTTCATCTTGGGAGGGCACTGGGAAATCAGACATGTCATCTTTTTGTTTCATTTAAAGAGATTTAGAGCTGTATGCAATCTACACAATGGTCACCCAGCCCAAAGTATCTTACATACATGTTGAAATGGGGGAAGGGCTGCATGCCAGAACTATAGAACTTCACAAAGTCTAAGGGTATGTCTACACTGCAGGGTTTTGTCAGAAAAACGGCCGTTTTCCAGCATTGGTAAACCTCTTTCTATGAGGAAGAAGCCTTTTTCTGAAAGAGCTCTTTCGGAAAAAGGCATGTGTGGACGGGGAAGAGGGAGTTCTTTCGAAAGAAGAGGAAAGAGGAAAAAGCACAGGTGGCCATTCCACCCATAGTAATCACAGCTTACATGTGAGATAGCATCCACACTGAATGGACACTATCTGTCAAAGAAGCAGATTGCTTTTTCCATGCGCTTTTGCTGTACAGTCGCTTTCTTTCGGAAGAAGTTTTTTCGGAAGAACTCTTCCGGAAAAGCTTCTTCTGAAAGAAGCCTGCAGTCTAGACATAGCCTAAGAGTGGCATTCCATAGTTGTGGTGTCTGCAATAACAGAGAACTGGACCAGATGACCCACTCTGATGTCCCTAGTTCCTATGTAATCCTTGAGGTAGGATGTGTGTCTATATGATGGTAATTAGCTATCACTATTTTCTGGATTTTCTCTAATGGGAAGAAACACTACAGGTGGCCCCCGACTTGCAACGCTTCCTCCGGAACCAATCGCGTTGCAAGTCGGGGGCGTCGTAACTCAAACCGACATTTATGGTAGGTGCCGTGTGCCATCGTAAATGTGGGCCAAGGACGTAAGTTGGGGGTTTCTGGCCCCTTCCGCACTTACACAAATGGAAGTTATCAAAGATTTAACTGTAACTTCTGACTGTTGTCAGTTGCTAGCAGACCAATAATAGAGGTTAGCTTGATCTCTATGAGCCTGAAACCCAGCTGAGAGGGACCAAGGGAATCCAAGGATTCCACGTATGTCAGAACTGCCTTGCCACCATTGCAATTACCTTGCCAATATAGGGCTGATTACGGAATTAGTATACGAAGTTATATACTACCGCTAAGACTGAATTGTTTCATTTTTGTAGGGAAAGCCAAATTTGAATCGGAAGACTGGAATGGCCAACTTCTTTTCTATTATCCTAAAGAACGAATGAGCAACTGTTACAACCACTGGATCAGTTTCCAAGGAAGCCCAATTAAGAGCTCATTATAGTAGTCTTAAATTTGTGCTTAGATGGAGATTTTTGCTATACAGTAAGAAAGCACTTATAAACTAGCCAGATTTAAGTACATGTAGTCACAACTTTTAGACTGATTCTGGTAGAGTGGAAATCTAGTTGTAGTCAGCAAGTGCCCACTAAATCTAAGCACAGTAAACATAAGGATTTGCATCCTACTGTGTTCAGGTACTACTAGTAACCCTCCTCACCCACGCAAAACTTGGATTTTGTTACTCTAGTCTTAGATATAGCTTTATTCACAACTCACTCAGTCTTTGAAATTATTAGTCTACTACTTGCTGTGGAAGGAGTGTTTCTCCAAGGAACTGAAATTATTCCGGGGAGGGGAGCATGTTCAAAACCCACTAAATTGGTCAATGACCACTGGAGAGGGTGATGGGGGAGTTCAAGGGAAGAGTAGGGAACTATTTTGTCTTGATGCATATGTTTATCATCTGTGTGAACATCAAATGAAAGTCATATGCACATGGCAAGGAGAGAATACACCTATGGCAGGACAACGTGAGGTATCAGTATATAAAATTATTTTTATCTTAATTGGCATTTGGTATTAAGATCTGAACAGCATAATTTTAAAATTATATTTTCAAGATGACCTGCCAAGCCTAACAAAAATTGTTTCCAAATGAGTAATAAACCAAACAAATAAAATAGACAAAGATTACAATAAATTTCTATATGACATAAAACAAATATTTTCCCTACAGCCCTTTCACTTACCTAACATGTTTCAGGTTAAGATACATTTTTTATGTGAAATAGATAAACTAAGCAGGATACATGAAAACCATAAAAGTGCTTTATTTCAAAAGATAAGCAAAGACTATGTGGAGAAGAAGATGAGCATCTTCAAAAATAAATGATATTAAAGATGGAGCATCTCCTTCATTATAATGCATTTAGAAACAAGAAGGCAGATGCTGAGCCTTCCCCCCTTCCTATTGAACTAGAATTCATTTATGTTCACTCTGATTTACTCAGAACAGCCCTAACTAGAGCACATTCTTCTTATTTGAGGCATGTTAACACCATTACTTTTTCTCTGATCGCTAAAGGAAGAAAAGCTGCAGCTGCTGCAGGAACAGACAGCATGCAGCCCTGCTCTGCTGTCACCCCGAGCTTTCACAATGAACAAGACAGAACACTGAGGCACATATGAGATCAACCGTTTCTGTATGTAGTCACCTGCCACAATAATTCTTTTAAAGTGATCTTCCAGATGAACTGAGCTTCTGTACTATAAATCAACATTTTTCTATTAGCTTGCAATATTTTGCAAGGGGTGAAGGGAGGAAATTTTCTGCCATTTCAGATCTGTTTCTCTGAGCTGGAGATTTAAATATTTTTAACCTGGAAACCTGAGAACTGTCATAATAGATCTGATCAATGATCTATCTAGTTATATGGGGCTAATGAGGGGGCTGCAGAGAAACCGTATAGATGCTGATAGTTAGGCTTGGCAGAATTCAATTTTGATTGTTTAAGCATTTTTTCAAAGTTTATTGATTTAAATTTTCATAGTTGCATGAAATTATCAGGGGTTTCAACATCACATATCAAAATATACAGAATTAATATCCTTAAATCAACCCCCCTAAGTTCTTAAGCATCATTCTTCTTACTTTGCTCATCTGTAAATTATCATTGATAAAATAATTTATCGGTTTGAGTGTACATAATGGAATCTATATTTACCAACATATACCAATAACATCAAATCCTTCCAAGTGGGGCTGATAGTCCAATATCTTGTTTCTGACAAGAGCCAGTGCCAGATGCTTCAAAGGAAGGTTCAATGGACCCCATGATAGACATTTATTAAATAGGTAGGTAGTTTGTGTGCACATAGTTATTTATATTGGCTCTCCACTGTATTTTCCTTCTTTCATTGTGAAGGGTTTTGGTGGTGAAAAGAAAATAGCATTCCTACTAGGAATGTTAAATGGCATTTAATCAGCTAATCGACAGAATTTCCATCAACTAGTCAATTAGTTGATAAGGGGGGGAAACTGCAGACCTCCACCAAGGTTAGTTCCTGGCCCCAGAGGCTCTTAATACATTTAAAAGGCTGTAGCACAGCTGGGGGGAAAAGGGGAAGACACTAGGCGTAACCCGGGAATCAGCTGATTCCCGGCTCATGCCTAATCCCCCGTTACACCTCTGCCTCCCCTGCGGAGATGGTGTGAAGAGGGGCGGAACCGGCTTTTAGGCCATCTCCCTTCAGCACTGGCTTCTGCTCCTTCTCTCTGATAAAGGCAGCAAAAGCAGGGGAAAGCAACTAGTTGAGTCACTAGTGGATATGCTTATCGGATAGTCAACTAGTCACTTACATCGCTAATTCCTACTCCTTCAGCTTTGCCTCAAACTTAAGACTTGAAATCAAACAAGTGTGGTGATGGATAGCATCTTGAAAACTATTCAAAGCAATATTAATATATTATTAATATTAATTATTAATATTATACTAATATTGCTTTGCATATTTTTGGAGGGGTAGCTGTTTTAGTCTGTAACTGGAAAAACTTTAAAAAAAAACCAAATAGTCATGTAGCACCTCAGAGACTAACAAAAATGTAGATGGTATCATGAGCTTTCGTGGGCACAATCCACTTCATCAGATGAATGGAGTTACTTTGAATAGTTAGTCTTCCATTTCCAACCATATCCTGAGATTTTTGGCTGCATGAGTCCAGTAAGAGCCAATTCTCTGGTTAACAGCCGGTGTAAACTCAACATCTGGATAAATGAAAATTAAGTACTTAAGTCTTTTTCTTTCCTGGTCACTGGTCTAGGACTAGTGCTTGGAATAACTTACTGGTCCAGAAAACACTTGTATTGTCTGCCAGTGTTCCTAGCCAGTGTAGAGTTATCAGATTTTAATATTTTATCATGCTATCTTTTTTGCCCCACTTAAAATCCAACAAAATTTTAGTGACCAGTGTCTTACAAATCAATAGCATAAGAGAATACCATAAAATCTCGAGTATAATGCGCACTTTCCCCCCCGGTTTTTTAGGGTCAAAGCCAGGGTGCGCATTATACATAAGAGCTATTTTTTAAAGTTTTAAACTCCTCCTCCCCTCCGCACAGAAACTTTCCGGCTGCAGTGTGGCGCGGGAGCCGCTGCCCCGCCAGGCTCCCGGACAAGGCGAGGAGCCGGCTGCACCGCCAGGCTGCAGCGCCCTGGCTCGCTGCCTGCCCGGTGCTCCTTCAGGCTGAGCCCGGGGGTCCCCACGGCAGGCGTGAGCTCGACGCGGCATGCGGGCAGCTGTCCAGGAGGGCGGGGGGCAGGTTTCAAACTCCACCGCCGGCTCCCCGGGCTGTGCACGCGTTTCCATGTAGCTTCAGATCTGGTTTAAGGATAACCAAATGTTGTGTTCCAGTTTAGTAGAGACGAAGAAATTCTGGACTTCAGAAACAGGTTACCTCCCATTCTCCTGTACAATGGGGTGCACATTATACGTAGGAGTTCAGTTTTTTTCATTATGCTAAGATTCTAAAGTCAGGGTGCGCATTATACATAGGTGCACGTTATACTCGAGATTTTACGGTATTTTGAGGTTTGAAATTCTCAGTTCAAAGCTTTCCAGTGGTCAGCTCACAACCATGTATTTTAGCTCTAGCAGTTTGACACAGTGCTGAAATCACGTCGGAACTGATAAAGGGAAAAAAGGTAGAATTTTAAAATATACAGCATAGAATTTAGCTAGCACTTTTCTTTCATAGATCTCAAAGTATTTTCAAAGAGGGGTAGGCATCACCACCTTCTTTCAAATGAAGAAACCATCAGAAAGATATATCTTGCCCTCAATTTATAGGCAGAGTTAAGAGTGGAAACCAGGTCTTCCTGTATTTATTTCTGACATTCTGAGTACATTTCCCAGACCTGAAGCAGAGCTCTGTATAAGCTCAAAAGCTTGTCTCTCTCACCAACAGAAGTTGACCCAATAAACGAGTAGTCTTCAAACTTTTTTTCTCCTGACCCAGTTGAAGAAAATTGTTAATGCCTGCAACTCAACGTAATTTGACTAAAGTGTGGACTTTGGGGTGGGGCTGAAAGCTTCAGCTTTGGGGATAGGTCAGGAGGGCTAACCTCCAGCAGCTCCCAATCAGCAGTTCAATGGGGTTGCTAGGGCAGGCTTCCTGCCTGTCCTAGAAACGCGGGCCATGCTGCACCCCAATCTAGTCAATGGGAGTGCAGAGCTACAGCTCAGGGCAGGAGCAGTGCATGGAGTCCTGTGTGCTCTTCTCCCCCTGCCCCTCCAATCTCACCAAGAAGCTGAGCCTGCTTCTGGCCACTTCTGGGGTGTAGTGCAGTGCCAGGACAAGAAGGCAGCCTACCTTAGCATCCCCACTGATCACCTTGCAGCAGGAGTGGGCAAGAAGCTGCCAGCAGGCTGGATCCGGCCCAACAAGCCACCAGATCTGGCCCACTGCTGCCTCTCCTGAACCCTTAGGCAGAGAACAGCTCACACTTTAAAAAGCCAATTGTTCTCCATTCGAGAGGGCTGGGGAGGGAGGCGGGAGACTTAACATGCTGTACCCCAGGAAATCTCTTAGCTCCCATTGGCTAATCTCTCAATTTCCAGCCAATAGAATTTGTAGTTTAGGAAGCCTTTTCCCTCCTCTCCCTCATGCCTGGAGCAGAGCCACATGGAGCAGTGTGCAGCCTGCAGTAGTCTGCCTCAAGTTTCTGCTGGTGCCTCCCAGACAGAGCCTACCTCTGGCACCCCAGCCCCTCCTTCCCCAACCCTCTGCCCCCCCCTCCACATACCTAAACCCCCAGCTCCTTCCTACACCCATACACCCTCTCCCAGATCTGGCACCCCAATCTCCTGCCCCAGATCACAATCCCCTCCTAGCCTAGGTCACATCCCAAAGTCCCCTGCCCTAGGTCACAACTGCCTCCTTCACCCAAACTCCCCCCAGAACCCATTCTCCCTCTTGCACCCCAATCCCTTACCCAAATTCCCTTCTGCACCCAACCTCCATCCCAGACCCTAGAGTTCTTCCATTCATATCCTGGAAGAGTGCGGCCCTCAACCACTTTCCAAAATCTTGGAGTGGGCCCCCGTCAAAAATTATTGCCCACCCCTACCCTGCAGCAACAAGACCCAGTGCCTGATATTCTGTGACCCACTGTTTGAAAACCGCTGCAATAAACAATATTATCTCTCCCACCTTGTGTGTCTACTATCTGGAGATTAACATGGCTACCACGCTTCATACAACCTATGCTTAGTCCATTTTAATGTTTGGTATTGCATAATTATTCAGGGTAAGAAACAAATGCTGTTTACCTAGAAAAGCTGAAATTCTGAACTTTACCAACTAGTGTTCTTTACTAGCTGTGATAGAAAGGTTCAGTTTCAAAACTGCTGGTGGGCCCCTAAACTAGCAGTGATTCTGGCACTGATCCAGGACCTTGCTAAATCCCAAATCTCATTCCAGTGTAGGTTTCAGCCTCTGCAATGAACAAGACAAGTCGCATCTACGTTTTGCACATATGTACTTACAAACGTGCTTGCTAATTACTTACCTCCTGTTCTGAGTGCTCAACAAACCTTGGCTAAAATGAGTTGCTTTTCCCTTCTGTAGGCTAGAGTGCAGATCAGAGCACATTTCCTCAATCAGCTGTTTGAAAGGTGTACTCACAGGCAGTGACAGTACTTCAACTGTTAGGAGATTGACAAAAGATTGTTCTTGTAAATTAAAGGGAAAATGTGCCTGTTTTATATACATGATAGTATAGGGCAGGAGGGTGGAGAGGGGGGGGTCAGAGCAGGGGGTTGTATGTGTCAGGAACAGGCTGGGGGTGCAGGAGTGAGAGCATGGAGTGGGAGGTGCAGGATTCAGTGCAGGGGGCTCGGGGGGGGGGCAAAGGTGTGTGTGTGTGGCGTTTACCAAGACCACCTGGGGTAGCGAGGGTGACACTGTTGTGGTAGCGAGAGCTGCGCTCTCCAACTGGTGGCTCCTCCTGCAGGGCTGGAGCTGCATGGGTTGGCCTTGGCCTGCAACTTGACTCGGGGGGTGGTGACAAAGATTGGAGGGCTGGCCCCAGCTTCCAGTGCCCACCCCATCGCCTGCAGCCTGTCCAGGGGTGGAGGGGCAAGGGTCCGAGGCCCAGCCCCAGACTCCATCAGACCCCCAGCCTGCAGGCTCTCTGCAGGAGGGAGGGGGAGAAGACAGGCTATGGGGGCTGCCCCCAAACTGCAGTGGCCTCCTGACCTTCTGCCTGCAGGTTGTTGGTGGGGGGCAGGCTCTGGGGGCTAATCCAGGTCTCCAGGGCCCTCCCACCCCCTAACCTGCAGGCTGTTGGTGGAGCAAGAATCCTGGGCTGTCCCCAAACTCAACCCCCTCCCTATTTCCCCCATGCAGCATTTCTGGGGGGAGTAAGGCTCCAAGGCCCATCCCTAGCCTTCAGCCCCCCTGCAGTTTGCAGGCTGCCCATGGGGGTGGGGAGGGGGGAGACTCTCAGGGCCAATCCAGGCCTCCAGTCTCCCCCTACCACAGAGCCTGCAGGCAGGGCCGGACCGAGCCATTCCGGCACCCCGGGGCAGACAGGTTAATTGCGCCCCGGGTTGGGGGAGGGCGCATGCGTGGTCCCGCCCCCGGCCGGCGCGTGGGGGAGGGCGCGCGGAGCTGGCAGCAGCAGGACGCACATGCCCAGCCCGGCCCAACCCAGCTACCGCCGCTGGCGCGCAGCCCGGGGCCACCGAGCCTGGCTGTGCAGGGCCCCGTGGCCTTGGGGAGGGCGCTGCTGGCCGGCACTTCAGCGGTTAACGCAGCCCCCGCCCCGGGCGGCCACTGCAGGGTGGCCGCTGGGAGCTGCTGCAGGCTGCGATCCAGGAGCCGGGCACACGGCCCCTGATGGCAGCTATAAGGGGCACTGTGCGTCCCTTACAGCTGCCATCAGGCACCCCCCATAGGTTGGCGCCCCGGGCAGCTGCCCGGCTAGCCCATGCCTTAATCCGGCCCTGACTGCAGGCAGTCTGCAAGGGAGGATGAGGATCCCAGCGCTGAGCCCAGTCGCCAGTGGCTCCCTACGTATCCTGCCACCTGTCAGGGGAGGAGCAAGGCTTGGGGGGCTGGCTGCATCCTGCAGCCTGTTGGGGGAGGGGGGAGCTGCAGCCAAGGGGAAACAAAGGTTTTGGGGCAGCAGGGCTACTTACTGGTGTGCTCACAGGGAAGATGGTGGAGCCTCAGCCCTGCTGGCCACTTCTTTGGTGGTACAGCTGCCCCCAATGGGATAGCTCTCCCCTGCAGGCTTGCTGCTCCCAGTGGCCACTCTCATATCACATCCCTCAGAACCACTCTTCCCTTTGCATGTTATGGAAAACTGTCCTTTTCCCAGGGCTTCTGGTTCTCCTGGCATAATCAAACCCTGACTTTGTTTTAAGTTAGGAGAAGAGGAAGTGGCATAGCAAATTTGGTGGTCCTTGCTCTTACAATTTAGGATGAGTTCCTGAACAGACAGATGCACTCAAATATATAGTCTTCATAGTCTCCTGCCTAGGAATTTGCTTTAGATGCAGAGATTCAGCTACACAAACCTCTGTTCATATTATTACAGTGATTTATGCCGCCTCCTCTATCTTCACATCAGACATATTTATTTCTTCATTCCTGAGACTATTTCCTAGTGACTGTGTTGCATTTCTTTTGGTTTTCATTATTTGTTGTTTACCCCGAGGTGGTGTCCTCATCAGAGATGTCAGATAGGTACCACTCATGTCATAGCATAGTCTCAAAGCAGGTGGGAGAGTTTCCTTCTCTCATGCCTCTTAAAACTTCAAAAGCTTTCTTTCCAGAGATGATGCAAAAAGGAACATATTTTGAACTCCTCTCTTTCTTTATTCCATACTTCAGCTGAATATTAGGAACTATATACTCCGCATACATACATTAAATAACCACTGCAGTACTTTTTCTAATCTCCTGGTTGCTAGTATTGCTCTTTTTAGGACAAGTGAAAAAAGTTGACAGTTGTGTTGTCATCATTCTTGGTTTAGCTGTTTGTTGGGATTCAATATAAAAAGCTGATGCACTTAGGCTGGTCATCCAAAATAGAAACCACCCTGCATCTCAGCTTGTGCTCTTTTGTACCTGGGTGTTCTACATTCCTCTGCCACAAAGCCCTTTCTTTATGTCAAACCGAGCTCATTTGATAGACAATGGATAGGTAGCAACAGAAAGGAACATGGTTCCTAATAATTACTCTGCCACGGTTTCATGACCAGATGCTCACATTTGGAGGGTCTTTGCTCCCTCTAAAGACTACAGGGGTATAGGATTGTGTACTTGGGGGAGGAAAGAAAGGCAAGTTGTTCACCTATAAACCAGAATAGCTAAAAGTCTCTAGAGGAATTTAATTTCCCCTTCCAGATGGAGTCATGGAAAGTAAGGGAAGTTGAAAAGACAACCAACCAACCTCCCACCCAAAAAGCTCCTAGGCACTAGTGTTCTGTGGAGGCCAGGTTCCTTATTCCAGATACATATGAGCTCCTAAATGTGGTTAGTACTGAATCTGCTGTGAGCAGTAGAGTTGTACTCAGGGACAGAGGTACCCTTTTGTGGTACTGTAGGGTTTGGGTAGCCCATCCTTTAAGTATAGGCAGGTTCTCTCAGACTAATTGGTCTGGGGGAAGGAGGGCAGAGTAAGCTAAATGAGATTTTAAGGATTCTCTCCCCCACTAGCAGTTTGCCTGCGATATCAGATGGGAAGGAGATATGCAGGGACACAGGACTGGAACATTTTCTCAGATTTTGTTCCACATTCTTAATGTGTCAAACTTCTTCAGACTTGGGTAGGTGCTGTTAACACTGACTCAGAAGAATCACTGTACTAGAGGATTTTGTACTTGCACTCACAAAAAAGTATTTTTAAAGTGTGAATTAGTAAACAACACATTGTGCACAGGGAAAAAAAATGTTATTCTTAAGGTTCTGTGGTAACCAGTTACCTGGAACATCCTGTTACAGCTGTAAAAGGCAGACTATTTCTCTTAACACCTTCCTGGAGACCAAGACTAGCAACTAGACTTGTCCCAAGATCTTCAGCTTTCTTTTAGCTTCATGAAGGGGGAACAATTCATCATAGGAGGATCAGGCACTAGAAGTAGAATAAAATTATCTAAATGTTTTTGGGAGGTGGTTTTTATTTTCCTCCTGGTCCTCTCAAGTTCTTGTGTTTAAGGACTATATTGTGCTTAAAAAAGAGCTTCTTTCCTGCTCTATTTTAGGCATTTATGTTGTCCTCCATTATTGCAGAGGGAACATGGAACTCTGAACTTGGCACAGCTCAGGTAGGCAGAGGAACTAGGTTTTAAAATATTTAAAAAATGCACAGTTGCCATTAAATCTACCCACATAATCTGAAAATTATATTCTGGTTGTTTTACAAAAAGCTGTCCAAAAATTTGCCAACATTTTTACTGTTTTGAACATACTAGCTTCATTTCAAGTAAAAATTTTTTAGGTGACTGCACATAACCTGCGGTCTGACAGTCTAGCAGCATTCTCACACATCACTACTAGCATAGGAGTGTGAAACTCAAAGTCTGTTCTGTTAAGACTGTGCAATACCATGGACGACTGTGGGTCTGCACAGATGCAACGGAAAAACATTTGACCCAGCAACTGGAACTGCATTAACTGAAGATGCAAGAGTCAAAATAAAATCCACTTTATTCTCCTAGATCTGGTGTTCTCTCTTGTATTACTAGCAGACATAACAAGCAATTTAAAAAGCCCTTTTACGGAAATATGCAAGCAGATGGGGTGCTAAATTAATACAAGGAGCAGATAATGTTAAGTAAGGTGCTTTTACATAGCTGCTGGTCAGAAAAGAACTACATTTAAAGCCAAGTCACTGTTACTGCAACTTTGAGACTGGAAGAAGTTTGGCAACTTTTCAAGTTTTCCAATTTTTTTTGCTTTATTTTACTCCTTTGCTTTGAAGTACTTGTTCAGATTGAAGTTTGTCCTGGTAACAAGAGACTTGCACTGCGACTTGCATAAAAATTGTCTAGTAGTGATTAAAGACTACACCAGAAAGCAGCACTTAGATGCTTCTACAGCAAAGAACATCATACACAACTTCAGTTTCTTGACCATTGCTGAACAACCTGAATGTTTGATCATGGTATTTCAAGTGCTGCAAACTCTCCTTTAAATCCTGTTTCAAGGAGAGATTTTTTAAAGTTTTAATTGGTCTTCCATTAAAGTGACCGAGTAATTTGGTTGTAGCCAGAATAGACAAGAAATACATGGAGAATTGTTAAAAAAATAAAATCATTTAAATAAATTGTTAATGCTTATTCAATATAGAACAAAAAGTTCCCATTAATATTTAATAATTCAAAAGACGAACAACTTCTTGGTTTAATTTATTCTGGAAAATTTAGATTAAATTTGTTTAAATAGAAATGTGCATTCAGAATCCTTCTCATTTTCTATAGAATACTTGTCATTAAAGTGTCTGTTAGTAATTTGTCTATTAGTGTTTGTCTGTGAGCATTTATTTGACTGTGTGTTTGGCGCTTTGAAAAGAGCAGCAGTTGGAAAAGTGTGAATTGTGAATTCTTTGTTCCAGGTGGGCCTTCAGGGGCTGATTGGATTAGAGGCAAGGCTTTGAGCTGGGCCTAGCCAGCAGCCTTATAAAAAGGCAGCCAGAGTAAACGCAGTGAGCAACCAACAGGGCATATCAGCCTGCGGGAAGCCCCATAGTGTTTGGTGATCTTTTTCTTGATTTTTTTTTCTCTTCTGACCTTCAAGGGGGCATTTAAAAACATCTGCAGAATCTCTGAAGGAAGGCAGGTATGGACAGTGATAGGTCTGCTGCTGTTACCTGCAGCAGTTATTTGTCTTCCTCCCGGAAGATAGGGCAGATGAAATCCCTTCTAAGTGCAAGCTGGTTGCAATTTTGGAAGAAAAAATTAGAGGACTTGAGGACCAAGTATCAACGCTGCATTCCATCAGAGAAGATGAAGACTTCCTTGACAGATGGCAGTATTTAATCCTGCAGGCACAGCAGGCTGAAGAACCAGTGAGGCAGTACAGAACAAGGAGGGAAACTGGTAACCTCCAGGAGAAGAAAGCCAACTCAGGTATCTCCAATTCCACTAGAGATAAGTAACAGCTTTCAGGATCTCTGCACAGGCACTATGGTGGAGAATGCTTTAGAAGGGACCTCTCAGTGAAAAGATCAGGAGACACCATTTACCAGAAGGCATGGAATGCGCAGTCCTAGGGATGGAGGTTCCATGACCCCCCCAACCCCAAAAGAAGACGACAGATCGTGGTGGTCGGGGACTCTCTCCTAAGAGGGACAGAGTCATCCATCTGCTGTCCAGACCTGGAATCTTGAGAAGTGTGCTGCTTACCAAGAGCTAGAATTCAGGATGTGACCAAGAGTCTTCCAAAACTGATCAAACCTTCGGATTGCTACCCCTTCCTGCTTTTCCATGTAGGAACTAATGATACGGCCAAGAATGATCTTGAGCAGATCACTGCAAATTATGTAGCGCTGGGAAGAAGGATCAAGAAATTTGAAGTGCAAGTGGTGTTCTTGTCCATCCTCCCTGTTGAAGGAAAATGTCTAGGTAGGGATTGTTGAATTGTGGAAATAAATGTGTGGTTGCGCAGGTGGTGTTGGAGAGAGGGCATTGGTTTCTTTGACTGGGATTCTGTTCTGGGCAAAAGGATGGTTAGGAAGAGATGGGAATCACCTAACCAAGAGAGGAAAGAGCATCTTCATGGGCAGGCTTGCCAACCTATTGAGGAGGGCTTTAACCTAGGTTCATCGGGGGATGGTGACCTAAGCCCTGAGGTAAGTGGGGAAGTGGAATACTGGGAAGAAACACAAGGAGGAAGGCGCAACAAAGAAGGACCCCTGATTCAAATGGAGAAGGCAGGGCAATCAACTAGTTATCTAAGGTGTTTGTACACAAATGCAAGAAGCCTGGGAAACAAGCAGGAAGAATTAGAAGCCCTGGCACAGTCAAAGAAAAGAACGGTTACTTACCTGTAACTGTTGTTCTTTGAGATGTGTTGCTCATGTCCATTCGACTTAGGTGTGCACCACGTTTTCTGGAGCGTTTTCCCTAGCAGTACCCGTAGCGCCGTCCGGGCGCCCCCTGGAGGGGCGCCGCCATGACGGGGCATAAGTACCCCTGCCGGTGCTCCCCCACCTCAGTTCCTTCTTGCCGGACGCTCCGACGAAGGGGAGGTAGGGGGGGAATCGAATGGACATGAGCAACACATCTTGAAGAACAACAGTTACAGGTAAGTAACCGTTCTTTTCTTCTTCGAGTGGTTGCTCATGTCCATTCGAATTAGGTGACTCCCAAGCCAACCCCACTTCAAGGAGGAGGGGTTGGAGCACTCAGAAAGAGAGGTCCACGAAAGTTGAACAATCCAAACAATTTATTCAACTAAGCGAACACAGAAAAACTGTAGAAAAGTGCAATGTGGTACAGATAAACAAACATATTTACAATACAGAGCTGAGGACCGCAGATCCCAACCCTGCGTCCTCCCTAGCCTGCTGTGCCAGCGCGTAGTGTGCCGTAAAGGTATGGAGCGACGACCACGTGGCCGCCCTGCAGATTTCAGTGATTGGAACCTGCGCCCCAAAAGCTATAGAGGACGCCTGCGCCCTGGTGGAATGTGCTGTAACCCGGGGCGGGACCTTCCCGGCCAAGGCATAACACTCCCTGATACACCCTGCGACCCAATTGGACAACCTCTGGGTCGATATGGGGAGCCCTTTCTTTCTGTCAGCGACAGCAATAAACAATTGTGTGGATTTGCGAAAGGGTTTAGTCCTATCAATATAAAAAGCTAGTGCACGTCTAGCATCCAGGGAATGGAGCACTTGCTGCTTAGGGGAGGCATGGGGCTTTGGAAAGAAAACCAGGAGGTAAATTTCTTGGGACAAATGGAACGGTGACACCACCTTGGGGAGAAAGGCCGGATGAGGGTGGAGCCTCACATTATTGTCTGAAAACACTAGGTAGGGCGGGTTTACAGTTAACGCCCTCAGCTCGGAGACTCTGCGAGCTGACGTAATGGCCGCAATGAACGTAAGCTTCATAGAGAGGTGCTTCAAAGAACACGTGGCCAACGGCTCAAAGGGGGGCGACACAAGTCTAGCCAACACGAGGTTAAGGTCCCAAGCGGGAAGAGGGGGTCTAACCGAGGGGTACAACTTGTCCAAACCCTTAAGGAACCTTTTGACCACAGGGTCAGAAAACAGAGACACTCCTGCCGAACCAACATGGAAGGTGGAGAGAGATGCCACATGGACTTCGATAGAGGAGGTAGAGAGGCCACCGGACTTAAGCTCAAAAAGGTAGTCCAGAATGGACGGGACAGGAGCACAGGACGGGTGCACTCCCCTTCTGGACGCCCAAGACGAGAACCGCCGCCACTTGGCTGCGTATGACCGCCTGGTAGATGGTTTCCTACTACTTAGGAGCAGCATCTGTACCTCCTGGGAACATTCCCTTTCCGGTTGGGTCAGCCACGGATAAACCAGGCCGTCAGGTGGAGAGAGCTGAGATTCGGGTGAACCATGAGGCCCCCGTCCCAAGGCTGGGTCAGGAGATCCCGAACCGGCAGGAGCGTTATAGGCTCCTTGCTGAGCATATCCACCAGGATAGGGAACCAGAACTGCCTGGGCCACCGAGGGGCTATCAGGATGACCATGGACCTGAAGGTCTTGACCCTGGTCAGAACCCTGGGAATTAGGGGAAACGGAGGGAAAGCATAGAGGATGCCCGCCGGCCACTGCACAGTCATGGCATCCCCCCTGGAGTGTTTCCCCAGCCCCAACAGGGAGCAGTAACTCTGGCACTTGGTGTTGCGTGCCGAGGCAAACAGGTCTACTAGGGGACAACCCCACCTGTGGAAGACCTGACGAAGGGCTGAATCCTTGAGAGACCATTCGTGGGCTCCGAAGGACCTGCTCAGAGCATCGGCCAGCAAGTTTTTGCACCCCGGCAGGTACTCTGCCTGCAAAACTATGTCGTGCGCTACGCACAGGTCCCAGAGGCATAGAGGTAAAACACAGCTGCCGTGTTGTCCAGGCGGACCAGGACAGAGCGGCGAGAGAGATTCAACAGGAAGGTCTCGCAGGCTCTCCTGACTGCCCTGAGCTCCCGGACATTTATGTGCAGAGCTCGCTCTGCAGGAGACCACAAACCCTGGGTTCTGTGACACCCCAGGTGTGCTCCCCAACCCAGGTCCGAAGCATCTGTGACCAGTGTAAGCGAGGGAGGAGGTACAGTGAATGGAACCCCGCTGCACACCACCACCTCCTGAGTCCACCATTGTAAGGAGGCTATCACCTCCGGAGGCACTGTGAGAACCGTATCCCAGAGACCCCTGGACTGGTTGAATGCCCTTGCCAACCAGGCCTGCAGAGGCCTGAGCCTCATTCGAGCATGGCGTACCACATACGTACACGCCGCCATGTGTCCCAGCAGCCTTGAGCAGACCCGGGCGGTCGTGATGGGGAACCGGGTTAACTCGGAGACCAGCTCCACTATGGACAGAAACCTGGTTCTGGGGAGGAGTGCTCTCGCCACCCTGGCGTCCAGGAGGGTACCTACAAATTCGAGGTGCTGAGAGGGAGTCAGCGATGACTTTTCCTCGTTTAGCATAAGTCCCAGCCTTACAAAGAGGGCCCTTGTGAGGGAAACATGGGCCTCCACTTGTTCGTAGGAACGACCACGAATTAGCCAGTCGTCTAGGTACGGAAAGACGCGTACCCCTTTTTTGCAGAGGAACGCCGCCACGACCGCCATGCATTTTATTAAGACCCTGGGTGCTGTTAAAAGGCCAAATGGGAGCACTGTAAATTGGAAGTGGGATCGGGAAACAATAAAACGGAGAAACCTCCTGTGGCTGGGTCTTATTGCCACATAGAAGTAAGCATCCTTGAGATCAAGAGTTGCGTACCAGTCTCCTAACTGTAAAACCGGGATAACCGAGGCCAGGGTTACCATTCTGAACTTGGATTTCACCACCGTCTTGTTGAGGTCCCTGAGATCTAAGATGGGACGAACCCCACCGTTGGGTTTTGGGACAACGAAATACCAGGAGTAAAACCCCTTGCCCTTCAGATGTGAGGGGACCCTCTCCACGGCTCCCTTTTCGAGGAGCGCTAACACCTCCTGACGGAGGATGCCTTCGTGAGAGGTGTCCCTGAAAAGGGATGGGGCGGGCGGGTTGGAAGGGGGCGAGCCCAGGAAGGGGATGGTATAGCCATTCCTGACTATTTTTAGAACCCAGGTGTCGGTGGTGATTTCTGGCCAGGCGTGGGCAAACTGGGATAACCTGGCCCCAAACGGGGGGCCAGGGTGGGAGGCTGGTGCGCGACTCTCTAGCAGCCCATCAAAACTGGTGCTTGGGATGCTGGGAGGAGCCTTGACCAACCCCACGGAGTTGTCCCCTCTCGGGCGAAGTCAACGACCCCTTGCGGACGAGGGGCCCGCAGCCGCCCCCGCACTCCCACTGGGGGCACGAGGACAGCGTCTCCAGTAATCCCCACGGGGGACCTGGCACTGCGTTCTCCCCTGCTGTCTGTAGGGCAGCTGACGACGCTGAGGGACCGGCATGTGAATTCCCAAGGACCGGAGAGTAGACCTCGTGTCCTTAAGCGTATGGAGCCTGGAGTCCATGTGCTCCGAAAACAATGCTTTGCCGTCAAAAGGCAGGTCCTGGATCATAGTTTGGACGTCCGGAGGTATTCCAGACACCTGCAGCCAGGCACCACGGCGCATAACTACACCTGACGCCATGGTGCGGGCTGCAGAGTCAACAGCGTCCAGGGAAGCCTGACGTGCCTTGTGGGCAATGGTTCTGCCCTCCGAAGTCATGGCCGCAAACTCCTGACGGGCCTCGGCAGGGAGCTTATCCTTAAACTTATCCACCGCCTGCCATGTATTATAAGCATAATGACTCAGCATCGCTTGCTGGTTAGCAATGCGGAGTTGCACCCCACCGGTGGCATACACCTTTCGGCCCATCAGGTCAAGGCATTTAGGCTCCCTAGCCTTCGGGGACAGCCCCGGCTGAGGAAGCCTCTCCTTTTGAGCTGCAGCCTGAACGACCAAGGACCCCAGAACAGGTTGGGAGTACAAGTGCTCGTGCCCCAACTGGGGAACATAATAGCGCCTCTCGAGTCCTTTTAAGGTAGGGGTCAGGGACGCCAGGGTCTGCCACAGGGCATTAGTGATCTTGGCCACGGTTTTATTAAGTGGCAAAGCCAAGTGGCGGGGGCATCGTCAGAGAGGATGTTAATCATGGGGTCCGTGTCCTCCACTACTGGCTCCACTGGGACACCCAGAATGGAGGCCAGACGCCTAAGCAGATCCTGATGCGCTCGAGCATCCATAGTAGGCAATGCCGGTGCGGGATCCGCCAAGGCTTCATCAGGAGACGAAGATGACGATGACTCCTGGTTCGGTACTGGATCCAGCGCAGGGCCCGGTTGAGGAGCCGGCTGGGCAGGCAGCACCGTTTGGGGAAGCAGCTGTAGCACCGAGACTTGTGGCTCAGCAGCGGCATCTGTAGTAACCGACCTCTGGGGGGAAGGAGGGGGTCGTGACAGCAACACTGATGGTGTGCTCGGTGCCCTGAGCCACCGGACACCAGAGGATGGCACAGGCCCCTGCCGCTGGTGGTAAGCCCATGGCGTCCAGAAGGGCCATTGCTGTTGAGGCGGCCAAGTCTGCTGCACACGCGAACAATCACGCCGGTGCCGGGAACGGGATCTATGACTCGAGGAAGCTCCCGAGGACTCCGACCTGAACGAGGCTGCATCAGAATCCGACGAGTAGTCAGACTCAGGCCAGGGAGGCGCAGATGACGAATGCCCTGCCACCAAGGGTGGCGGGGGCGCAAACCTGGCCATAGACTCTGGTTTCCCGCATGCGTGCGATGTGGGCGTGCCGGCGCCAGGAAGACAGGTCCCGGTGCCCGGAGTGGAGCCGGTTGCGGCACTGGAAGAACAGGTCCCGGTGCCCGGAGTGGAGCCAGTTGCGGCACTGGAAGAACAGGTCCCGGTGCCCGGAGTGGAGCCGGTTGCGGCACCGGGAGGACAGGTCCCAGTGCCGGATGTGGAGCCGGTGCCGGGAAGACAGGTCCTGGTGCCAGTTGTGGTGCCAACACGGTGCATGGCTGTGCTGTCGAAGTCGGTATCGGTTGCGAGACGAACCTCGAAGAGACCGATGTTACCGGCGATGGCGGCACCGGCATGGCCCACGGGATCGATGCCGGTGCCTGTAACTGTGCCGAAACTTGCATCGGTGCTGAAGAGGCTGATGCTGAAGGGCCCGGTGCCGGAGACTGGAGCGGCACCCCTGGAAAGCTGCTCAGCGCTGGTACCGATGATGGTGCCATAGACGGTGCCGCAAGGCCTGGGTGATACGGCACCGGTGCAGCCAAGACGGGGTCTGGAAGAGGTCCCAGCACCGAGGGAGGTCGAGCCCAGTCGAGCGCCGAGTGAAGCCTGGCGGCCTGCGTCGAGGCCGGCACCGATGTGGAGGCAAGCAGTACTGATCCCACAGGGGACGGTCCCGCTGCATAAGCGACCGGTGTCGTCCGGTCATGCTGGTGTGGAGACGAAGCCGGTGCCAACACGGCCTCCAGCGTAGGCGACCTCAACCTCTCCGCCTCAACCGATGACAGAGGGGAGGTAGTGAGGCTAAGAAGATCATGCGGTGCCTCAAAAGTGTCCGGCGTGGAGGGGCGGTGCGAGGGTAGCTGGGCTGGATGAGCGTCCCGCTCGCTTACACCACACAGTGGTAGATGAGAACGTGCGCACCAGAGACTTGGCACTGCGGTGCAGGCCCGACTTGGACTTCTGGCTCGGAGACCTACCACGTTCTTGATCTCTTTGGTGCCAGGGAGTGAGAACGGTGCCGCGCCCTTGATACCGAGGCCTGGTCTCGAGATGGAGAATCGCGCATGGATGCTGATGCACTGTGCACCACAGAGTGTCCAGTCAGTGCCGGCTGTAAAGCCACCTCCATGAGACGACATTTTAAACGAGAGTCTCTCTCCCTCTTAGTGCGCGGTTTAAACGACTTGCAGATCTTACAGGCGTCTGTAAGATGGCCCTCACCCAGGCACTTCAGACAACTATCGTGAGGGTCTCCTTTGGGCATAAACTTCGTGCAGACAGCGCACGCCTTAAAGCCTTGCTGCCCTGGCATTCCTCACCCCTGAAGGGGGAGAAGAAAAACAAAGAGACACTAACTACCTAACTCATTGAACTATTTAGAACTATTTACAATACTAAGAGAAACGGGAACCATTAACTGCTCTAACAGAGAGACATGCTCCAACAACTGTCACGGGCGGTAAGAAGGAACTGAGGTGGGAGCGCCGGCAAGGGTACTTATGCCCCACCATGGCGGCGCCACTCCAGAGGGCGCCCTGCTGGCGCTACGGGTACCGCTAGGGAAAACGCTCCGGAATACAAGGTGCACACACCTAATTCAAATGGACATGAGCAACCACTCGAAGAAGAACTGTGATTCGATTGGAATAATGGGAGACTTGGTGGGATGACTCACACGACTAGAGCACTGTCATGGAAGGGTATAAACTGTTCAGGAAAAACAGGCGGGGGAGAAAAGGAGGAGGAGTTGCACTGTATGTAAGGGTATGTCTACACTGCATTCCTCTTTCGAGAGAGGAATGCAAATGCAGAGGAACAAAATTGCAAATGAAGCACGGATTAGAATTTCCCATAATTTCGCGTCTGGGTGCTATTTCGAAATACCCTATTTCAAAAAAAGAAACACTGCCTAGATACGGTTATTTCGGAAGAAAACCCTTCTTTCAAAATTACCCTTAAACCTCATTTTATAAGGAGTAAGGGTAATTTCGAAAGAAGGGTTTTCTTTAGAAATAACCACGTCTAGACAGCGTTTCTTTTTTCAAAACAGGGTATTTCAAAATAGTGCCCGGATGCGATTATGCAAATGAAGCGTGGGAAATTCTAATCTGCACTTCATTTGCAATTTTGTTCCTCTGCATTTGCATTCCTCTCTCGAAAGAGGAATGCAGTGTAGACATACCATAAGAGAGCAGTATGATTGCTCAGAGCTCCAGTGTATAGAGGGAGAAAAGCCTATTGAGAGTCTTTGGGTTAAGTTTAAAGGCGGGAGCAACAGAGGTGATGTTGAGGTTGGTGTCTGCCATAGACCAGTAGATCAGGTGGATGAGATAGACGAGGCTTTCTTCAGACAACTAAGAGAAGCTTCCAGATCACAGGCCCTGGTTCTCATGGGGAACTTTAATCACCATGACAGCTGTTGAGAGACAAATACAGCAGGACACAGACAATCCAGGAAGGTTTTGGAGAATGTTGGGAATAACTTCTTGGTACAAGTGCTGAAGGAACCAACAAGGGGCAATGTGTAGCTTGACCTGCTGCTCACAAACAGGGAGGAACTAGTAGGGGAAGCAGATGTGAGTGGCAACCTGGGAAGCGGTGATCATGAGATGGTTGATTTCAGGATCATGACAAAAGGAAGAAAGGAGTACAGCAAAATACACATCCTGGACTTCAGAAAAGCAGACTTTGACTCTCTCAGAGAACTGATGGCCTGGATCCCTTGGGATGCAAATATGAAGGGGAAAGGAGTCCAGGAGAGCAGACAGTATTTTAAAGAAGCCTTATTGAAGGCACAGGAAGAAACCATCCCAATGCGCAACAAGAAAAGCAGATATGGAAGACGACCAGATTGGCTTACCAGGGAAATCCCTGGCAAGCTTAAACACAAAAAGGAAGCTTACAAGAAGTGGAAACTTGGACAGATGACTAGGGAGGAGTATAAATATATTGCTCGAGAATGCAGGAGTGTGATCAGGAAGGCAAAAGCACAATTGGAATTGCGGCTAGCAAGGGATATGAAGAGTAACAAGAAAGCTTTCTACAGGCATGTTAGCAATAAGAGGGTGATCAGAGAGGGTGTAGGGCTAGATGAGGGAAGGTAACCTAGCGACAGATGATGGGGGAAAAGCTGAAGTACTCAGCCTTTTTTTTGGCTGTGTCTTCACAGACATGGTCAGCTCCCAGGCTACTGCATTAGGCAACTCAGTATGGGAAAGGTGGGCAGCCCTCGGTGGAGAAAGAGCAGTTTAAGAACTATTTAGAAAAGCTAGACATACACAAATCCATGGGTCTGGATTTAATGCATCCGAGGGTACTGAGGGAGTTGGCAAATGTCAGTTGACAAGCTGGCTAGATTGTTGGGCCCAATGGGTAGTGATCAATGGATCAACGTCTGGTTGGCGGTCGGTTTCAAGTGGAGAGCCCCAAGGATCAGTTCTAAGGCTTGTTTTCAACATCTTTATTAATGACCTGGATGAGTGGATGGATTGCACCCTCAGCAAGTTTGCAGATTACACCAAGCAAGGGGGAAAAGAGAGATACATTGGAGGGCAGGGACAGGGTCCAGAGTGACTTAGACAAATTGGAGGATTGGGCCAAAAGAAATCTGATGAGGTTCAACAAGGACAAGTGCAGAGTCCGGCACCTGGGACAGAAGAATCCCAAGCACTACTACAGGCTGGGGACCAACTGGCTAAGCAGCAGTTCAGCTGAAAAGGACCTGGGGATTCCAGTGAATGAAAAGCTGGATATGAGTCAACAGTGTGCCCTTGTAGCCAAGAAGGATAATGGCATATTAGGTTGCATTAGGAGGAGCATTTCCAGCAGATCTAGACAAATTATTCTTCTTCTTTATTCAGCATTAGTAAGGCCACATCTGGAGTAGTGTGTGCAGTTCTGGGCCCCCCACTATGGAAAGGATGTGGACGCATTGGAGAGGGTCTAGCGGAGGGCAACCAAAATGATTAGGGGGTTGGAGCACATGACCTATGAGGAGAGGCTGAGGGATTTGGGCTTATTTAGTCTGCAAAAGAGAAGGGGGGGGAGGTTAATAGCAGCCTTCAACTTCCTAAAGGGAGATTCTAAAGAGGATGGAGAGAGGCTGTTCTCAGTAGTGAGGAAAGGCAGAACAAGGATCAATGGTTTCAAGTTACAGTGGGGGGAGGTCTAGGTTGGATATTAGGAAAAACTATTTCACTATAGGAGGGTGGTGAAGTACTAGAATGGGTTACCTAGGGAGGTGGTGGAATCTCCATCCCTGGAGGTTTCTAAGTCTCAGCTTGACAAAGCCCTGGCTGGGATGGTTTAGTTGGTCCTGCTTTGGGCAGGGGGCTGGACTTGATGACCTCCTGAGGTCTCTTCCAGCCCTAGGATTCTATGATTGTCTTCTACTCCTTATCGGAATCAAATATAAACAAGGCCTAATTCAACATTTAATTACACAATTTCAGGTAGCGCCTCCCCCCCCGACTAATATCTGCAGATGAAGCAAACTTTTTCCTTTCTCTCTCAGCATTTAAAATAATCAAGATATTTAAAAATGAAAAAGTTAACTAGTGAAATGTCTATATATTATGCTACCAAGTTCATAGCGCCACAAGATAGGACTCCCATGACAATTTCATGGCAAAGCTGTACAAACTATGTTATCCCATCAATTCAAATCTGTCACGATGGATGAAAAAAACACCAATCCTTTTTAATAAATATCACATTTTAAAATTCAAATTGGATATATAAAATTTAAATTACAGATTTATAAAATAAACCTATTTAAAATTAAATTTGAAATGGGCAGTTCACATGAAAACCTAAAATTATATTAATATTTTTGTAATTAATTTTAAGCAGCATATTAACTACTGAAGTTTTAAAGAAAGTCAAAGCACCGAGCTATTGGAAGTCAATAGCTAAACACCTGGAACCAGAGCTAGTTGAAGTGCTAAACCAACATTTGACAGCAGAAGCCTCTTCTGCAGGTAGAGCAGTGGTCCCCAATCTTTTGGGGCTGCTGGGCGCCCGAGTGCGGGGGCTGCTCATACGCCGGGCGCCCGGGGCACAAGAATGGCTTGGGCCGGCCCTGGTCACTCGGCGTGCGTACATAAATGCCCCAGTGGGCACCATGACGCCCGCGGGCTCCGCGTTGGGGACCACTGAGGTAGAGAATATTTTCTTCACTTTTGTTGATTCAGCTATTTTAGTACAAATGCAAATTCATTCAAGTTAAGAAGCTGACTGGGAGTTGAAAAAAGCAGGAAAACTTGTTTTCTTCTTTCCGTCTGTGAAAAACCCCCACCCTAAATATGAGAGGATGAGACCCACTAGTTCTAAAATCTTGAAGGACCCAGTGACCAGAAATAATCAGGTCAATTCATTAAGCACAGAGATTACTTCCCGAGATTAGTAAATCACTGTTAATGAAAAAAAATTTTCATACATTTTTTGGATAAACTTTTCTTATGTATCCTGCACATTTAAGCCAGCTTTAATGAATATAAAAATGAAACTATTTTTGCGTATTTAATTTAATTTGAATTTCCATCCAAATAGAACTTGACACAAATCACAATTAAAAAATTAACCTAGTATAAGAAAAGTACCATTAATTATTTTCTAACAATAAAAAAGTAAAAATTAAACCAGAATAATTTAAGTTTAGATACATCATTGCTTAAATGTGTGTACATAGTGTATCCTCCTGGTTAGCAGAAAGAAGCACCATATTGAATGTAAAGGCTATACTTAGTTGCAAATAGTGTTTTAATGGATATCAATTAGTGAAAATCAATCTTTAAGGAAAGTAAAAATGACAAATGCAGAACATGATTTAAATTGATTATTTAAATTATGATTAAAATCTGTACTATAAATTTCTTGGATTTCCATCAATCCACCCTGAAATCTATGAAATAGAGCAAGTCCATAGAGCCTCTCGGGCAGTATAACAAATGCTAATTACACCATCTTGTACATTTCTGAGAGGACTATTAAGATTGACACGTGGAACTACTGCACAGAGGTTTGAGAGAGAACAGTTATGCAGAAAAGGATGATTCACCCTGTCAGCCTTAAAGTTATTTCATTAACTTGAGGAATGTCGGTAGTTATAGTTGCTCCATGTGCTTTGAATGTTATTGCACCACAGATAGCTTGCAAGTGAAGTACACAACCATATTAAGTGTTGTGAGTCTCCTATGAATCTACAAGACTGGCAAGTCATAAAGCAAAGTGAAGGGTGGTCTGTTAGCATCAACTGAACTTGAGTGTTCTTGTCAACTCTAGAATCAAATCAATTTTTAAAGTTTTTTTTCTTGCAAACTTTGCCAAAAAGTCCAACTATTAGAACCAAGTTGATGGCAAATTGGTAGTTTCTGAAAGCTGAGAGTTATGGGAGTTGGTTATGGGATTTCAGGTAAATACCATCACAAGAATGTGCAACATTATAAGTAATCTAAGATTACTGAAATGAGAAACTAAGCATTGTAAGTTAAGACAATGGCTTAACAATGAAGAGTTTTAAAACTATTAAATACATATGTTACTGTTTATCAGTAGGTTTAACAGCAATTGCCTAGAGAGAGAATGACCATGAATATCAGTTTTTGGGGCCAAATGTAAAATCCATTTATTCAATTTACCATACCATCAATAACTCTTCTCTTACACACTATTGGACATCTTTCAATGTAAATACACTGAAACTTTTACTAAAAACACTACTATTCATGGTTATTCTTATAGGAAAAAGAGGATACGGTTTTAATATTATTCAATTAGAATGTGCTCAAATCATACAGTGATGAGGGCCATATAACTATGTATGCACGGTGATCAGTAGAGGGCAGGAGAATGAAACAGAATTTTATTAAGATTTTCTACTAGTTAACTCCAACATTTCACTTTTAAAAATAAAATCAAATTATTTCAACTTACCTTATGAACAACTGACCTATTTTAGAAGTTGCTAGCAAGCTCAATACTCTAGGCTACAGTTAGTCCAAACTGCTTCATCTGAAGCCTCACCAAGCAACATAAGCATCTGAATAAAACTGTACAGAAGACCCAAACACTTGCAGTGTTAGTGCATCTCTGAATCTAATTCTTGTTTATTTAAGCAATAAGTGCCCCAAAACCTAAATACAACCATTTTTAAATCTACAACACAAAAATAGAAAATATTCAAAATGCACAGAAAAACACAAAGGAAAAGTCATCTTAAATGTGATTAAAACGTCACATGAGATATTGCAATTAAGTAGCAATTATGGATGTGCTTCACAACACAATGTATAGAAATCTGCAAGTCTCCTGTACAGAAAGGTAGAATTCTCATGCTTGAGCAAGTCGTTCTAGGACCCTTCGGTAATCTGAAACAAGTTGCTGGAAGCTCTCTTCTAACTGTTCATGCTGCATATTTAGGTCTATTTGATTCAACTGGTTTGTCAGCTCCTCTGGTCTCAGACATCTTCTCATCTTGGCAAGTTCTCTTTGCTTTTTCTAAACAATTAAATAGGTTTAAAACACAACATCATTATCTTTCTTGGCACATATTGGTATTTTTAAAACGAATAGCAGTCGACTCTTAAAGACATAATTAAAAGAAAGTGGTATCTAGATTTTTTTCCCTGAAGCTAAGAAACTGGTAGCGGTATTACTCATTTGTTCTCTATGACACATAGATTAACTTTTAGTACTTTAACCACTCTTCTTCCACTATTTAGAAAAAAACCCAAGAATAAAGGTATGTCTCCACTACCAAGTTTGTCATCAAAAACTGCCTTTTGGCGACAAAACAGTGAGCATTCCCAGTGCAATACAACTTGTTCAGGAAAATTACCCAGTTTTGGCAACAAAAAATTTCCATCTCTACAAGAAACTTTTCTTTTTCCTTCTCCCTTTATTGTCAATGAAGAAACAAAGTAGACTTTGCTGTTTGTTTTGTCGACAGAACTGACTTCCACCAGTATCCCACAATGCCTATCCTGATGGCTCTGCTCAGTGTTTTGATCTCTGCTGCCCTGAAGACATGCATCCCCTTTCAAAGCTCCAGAGAAGACAGCTGAATGAGCTGCTTCATTTGGGGGAACAAAGAGAAAATTATTGGAATGCTCACGTTTTGCCCTACACTAGAAACACAGCTGCAGGCAGACTGTTGCTGCAGGGGAGGGAGACACAATGTTTTTTTGCTTTGACATTCCTCAGCAAAGGGAGCTCACAGAGCTACTCAGAATACACTCCCAGCAGTTGAGGATACAGTGGGAGAACTCTGAGGGAATCCCAAGGTGCGCAGGGATCAGTTCTGCATTCCCATGACATTGCACTGAAGGATACATCCCCACATGCATTGCTCAGACTGTCGATGATGGTGTTCCCAATATGGACATGATCGGTCGACAGAGGGAGCAAGTGCCAACATACTCTGGTGAGTTTTGACGACTTTTGGGTGTCAACATAAGTTTTATCAACAAAACTTGGTAGTGTAGAGATAAATAAGGAAGGTGTAATAAATATACCTCAGGGCAAAAAAATCATATGTGGATTATCAATATTTGGGAGCAGCAGTGAAACAGATCTACCCACACAAACACGAACAGAGAATGATATGTGTTTCCACTGGGTCACTTGTTGCACAATATAACAGACAACTCCTCCAATGTTTCCTCACAAATTGGTAAGCTCTTCCACATAGTTCCCCACCCCCCGGTTACCCATCAATAAATTATACCTAATATATTACCAATCTCCCTCCTCCAATTTGTATGGAATTTAAAATATTAATTCAATATAATATGGGACTAAATTCCTCAATGCTGATGTCCCCAGTCCACTCCCAGTTACGAAATTCAAGGAAACAAAGGAATTGCTATAGATGCACAATATTCTTGCCAGCAAGTTAAGGGACTATGGATTGGATAAATGGATGGTAAGATGGATAGAAAGCTGGCTAGAAGGCCAGGCCCAGCGGGTAGTGATCAACGGCTCGATGTCAGGATGGTGGTCGGTTTCTAGCAGAGTGCTCCAAGGTTCGGTTCTGGGACCGGTTTTGTTCAATATCTTTATTAATGACCTGGATGAGGGGATGGATTGCACCCTCAGCAAGTTTGCAGATGACACTAAGCTAGGGGGAGAGGTAGATACGCTTGAGGGCAGAGATAGGGTCCAGAGTGACTTAGACAAATTGGAGGATTGGGCCACAAGAAATCTGATGAGGTTCAACAAGGACAAGTGCAGAGTCCTGCACTTGGGACGGAAGAATCCCAAGCATTGTTACAGGCTGGGGACCAACCAGCTAAGTAGTAGTTCTGCAGAAAAGGACCTGGGGGTTACAGTGGATGAGAAGCTGGATATGAGTCAACAGTGTGCCCTTGTAGCCAAGAAGGCTAAAGGCATATTAGGTTGCATTAAGAGGAGCATTGCCAGCAGATCCAGAGATGTCACTATTCCCCTTTATTCGGCTCTGGTGAGGTGACATCTGGAGTATTGTGTCCAGTTCTGGGCCCCCCACTGCAAAAAGGATGTGGACGCATTGGAGAGGGTCCAGCGGAGGGCAACCAAAATGATTAGGGGGCTGGAGCATATGACCTATGAGGAGAGGCTGAGGGAGTTGGGTCTGTTTAGTCTGCAGAAGCAAAGAGTGAGGGTGGATTTTATAGCAGCCTTCAACTTCCCGAAGGGAGCTTCCAAAGAGGATGGAGAAAGGCTGTTCTCAGTGGTGACAGATGGCAGAACAAGGAGCAATGGTCTCAAGTTGTGGTGGGAGAGGTCCAGGTTGGATATTAGGAAAAACTATTTCATTAGGAGAGTGGTGAAGCACTGGAATGGGTTACCTAGGGAAGTAGTGGAGTCTCCATCCCTAGAGGTGTTTAAGTCACGGCTTGACAAAGCCCTGGCTGGGTTGATTTAGTTGGGATTGGTCCTGCCTAGAGCAGGGGGCTGGACTTGATGACCTTCTGAGGTCTTTTCCAGCTCTATGATTCTATGTAATCTAGTAGACTTTGGCCAAAGCAGTATGCTTCAGAGTAAGTGATAATGCCTCACAAATTGACCTAATTTATGCCCCCCGATGGTCAGTTTGTGCTCTAAGCCAAGAGAGTGTTCCCAAATATTTTTGGTTTTTGAATGGCCTTTTGGTTTTCAAACTACAGATAATATTCCTATTAATAGCTTCCTATTCCTTTTACGAATATTAGTTAGTAAATGTCTAAATGCTACCAAGAGAGTCTATTTACACAGGTTAATTTTATGTTGTGAAAAAATATTACATTTTAATTTAGAGGGGCCTCTTGTTCTTGTATTATAGGTAAGCATAAAAGGGAGCATTCAGTTGACTCACTCTAGACTACCTGCTCTTTTACATATATCTCCTTTCTTTCACTTTCCCCAACTTAATAGAAAAATATTAAAGAAAAGGAATTCTTTGGGCTGACCTCAAGAGTAAATAGCCTGGAATAATGAGATGAAAATGAGCAATGGAAACTACAGGCTGAATAGCAAGAAAAATTAAAGGTCTGGAACAGTTTCCCAAATAAAAATCCACGTCACTTGTGTTATTGAAAAACTAGACTGGACAAAGCACTCTTTAATAGATCAAGAACAGTCCAGTATCAGCAGGGAGAATGAACAAAGTGACCCCCCTCCATTTTCCTGGTTCTGACTTCTAATTCAGCTTTTTATTCTCGCCTTGTATGGAGATCCTAAACTAGATTCTCGCTGCCCGTCTCTGGACCTTTTCCATTTATGTCTGGGTGATGAAGACCAAAGCTGAACATAGTACTGAGATTTAGTATGTATTAATAAATATATATAGGAATGATTTCTACCCTATTTTTAAGAACAGTCTAACATTATTTGAGCACAGCTGTGCAATAAGACTTCTTTGAGCAGTACACAGGTTACCTAAGTCTGTTTCTTGATATGTCAACTAAGGGCATATCAGCAGTAGGGGGAAAAGTCAATTTAAGCTATGCTACTAACATAACTCAAAGTGTGTAACTCATGTCAGCATAGCTTAGATCAACTTACTCTGGGGTCCACATTGTTCTGGGTCAGCAGGAGAAACTCTCCCATTGAATCAACTTAATCTTCTCATTTCTGTGGAGCTTCAGAATTGATGGGAGAACAATTGGTGGTCAATGCAGTGGATCTTCACTAGACTTGCTAAATTGACTCCAGTGGATCTATTGTTACAGCATGGATCAACCAAGTAATGAAGTCTCACCATAATTCGCAACCCAGTAGCATACAAGAACATTATTGTTTCTTTCAGTGTGCTTTATCCTACCAATGACTACTTTATACTTCATCAAAAGTTGCCCAGTTCCTTAATTTTGTTTGCTTCTTTCCAAGTTCTTCAAGTCCTTTCTAGTTTTGACTCAGGTCATCTCCAAACGTTACTATGTAACTATTACTCCTGCACTTCTTCCACTATTGTTCCCCATTTGTTTAAAATTAAACAGGCACCACCACTAGTCCTAGTCATGATCTCTGTTCTTATTAACTTCTTCTTCATCAAGACTTGGCTATATATTTTCCCATTTCAATGAGTTCTAAATCTGTAATAGGGTTTTATCTCTTTCATAGTGGTTATCACATTTTCGTACTGTGCCTTGGGGACAGTCTATCAGAAAATTCTTTAAAGTAAGTATTACAATGCCAGTTTTTGCGTTCACTGAGAAGTTACTAGTTATGTAGCAAGTGCTCTTACTCTATATGAAAAGGAACAGTAAGAAAGCTTAGTTTCTTGAACTTTCCAGCTAAATGATCTTCTCCCAGCCTATCCTAATAGAAATAAATTGCAAGTTTGTCATATTCATCAACTCTGTCTCCTGTGTGTCACAGTTGGCTATGCAAGTAAGTCTAAAGTGGTACAGCTGGGACACTATCTTCTTATGCAGCTACTCTGATCTTCTTGGTAAAAAGTTTTACGGACTAAAAGCTCTTATTTGGAAGCAATAACTGGAGGGACTAAGTTTAATTCAGCATTGGGAAAAAAGGTAGTCACCATTTTGATCACCTGAGCTCAAACGTAATAGTGATGTCAAAGGCATCCTTTCTGAGTAGGCTGTGAGTGTAGCTGTACAAAGTCCTGACTATATTACCCATAGTGAGGATTGATATATATTGTGTTCAATATATGGCATGTTAATATTTGTGCTACCTGGCATTTGTTTTTCCAGTAGAACAGCACCATTATTCACTTCTTTTCTTCTTTGTATTTCCTCCCTACTACCACCAACACTTTTACCTCTGGGATGGGAATAATTGCGTTTGTTAATGGAACAGTTTGCTAGTACCACATGCTCCTTGTGCTGACTTCTTCCTCCAAAATACTCTTCCAGACACTTTTCAGTTTTATATTCCACTCCTGTTTTTAAGATGCAATTGCTCAGATGCTCTGACTAATAAAGAGAAAAAACTGTATGCATCAGGATGAGAGTCCCTGCAACAGTTTGACTCCATTGTGCTTCCATGATTACTTTCCCACTGCACTGTCACTAGAGAAGTCCGATTTTCTCTTACCCCCCCCCCCCCCCTTATAAATTTTTTCTTGCAGCTTTCTCTGTATCTTGTCAATCTATGATTTTTGTTCATTGCTTTCATCCTATTTTGTGGGGCTGGAAAGAACTGAATCAGTACACCTTAACATTCTACAGTCTCTAATGATCCACCATTTGGGTCATAGCAATGTTCTCACACATTTTTCATAAAGGGAGTAGCTGCTGCAGTACACTGTTAGAATATTAATGAGTGCACATATCATACTTCCACAGCTCAGCATCCTGCTGTCCAATATGAAAATACCAAGAACAAGCACTTATTGCTGTTCTTGTCTTTTCCTCTGCGCTAAATGGAAATATATCAATTAGCAATTATCTTCTAATCAAACATGTAGTTAAAAATCTAAATGCTACCAGAAGTGGAAGTATGGAAATGTCAGCTATTGAAACGTTTATGTCTGCAGTTCAAGTTTGGTCAGTCTTCATGAGCCAATATTTCTACCCTAGTCCACAACAGGTCCTTCTAAGGGCTGAGAAGTCAGAGAGAGCCATTCTATATAGAAGTTTCACGCAAGAAAAACATGTTTTGCTGAAAGCAAGTTATTTAGAATTGCAATGCTTTTAAGAGATATGCTCAGTGTGTTTATCTCCCCATTTGCGTGCATATGCACTTCTCATTTCTGCTTCAGCCAGGACCATTGCTTTGTCTCTCAACCTCAGTACCACCACCGGTACTTGTACAACAATAGTATCTAGCTGAAAAGAAGGCATTCATGCATCACCAGCACTACAATCATCCTACATGCCTGGTACATTAGCAATGAATCACTCTTTGTGATGTCTATGTAATTATACCATCTCTGGTAAAACAGAGAAGAGACATTCTTAAGCAATTTCAGTCCCAAAGCCAGTCTCAAAGTAAAAGCCTTTTTCTATACACCACATATTGTTTTTACACTAATTTTCAAGAAAGGAGAGAAAGCTAATTATATTATGGATTGTAGAGCCATTCAAATAAAGATGAGCTGCCATCCCATGAGAATTTTTACAATTTCAGGAACTCTTCCCATCCCAAATCAGGATAAAAAGTCAAAACTTTGAAAATTTCTGTCAACCAAAACTTCAGAAAAAAGTCAGAACAGAACAAATGAAACATTTTCATAATTTTGAAATGTTCTGTTTTGTTTTAAATATTTACATTACTATAAGATAAAGTCATTTTGAACAGAAAAATTGAACTTTAATTTCAAAACCATCAAAATGAGGCTTCAACATTTCAATTTTCAGAACATTTGAAATGGGAAATTCATTGAAACCATCTCTTTCCTGCAAACAGTTTATGTTTTAACAACCAGCATTTTCTGATGAAAAATGTTTAGCTGAAAATATCCAGACCTGCTACAGTTTCAAGTAATCTTGTCTTTTTTCAGAAGGAAGGAAGGCAGGCAGGCAGGCGCCCATTTCCAATCAGCAGTTCAGTCACCAGTATAATTGTTAATTTTTTTTTCAGTCTTGCTCTTTGCAACCTCCAAGAAGCTGCTATATAAAAAAAAAAACCAACAACCAATCTCCCTTCACACTGATGTATCCAATTTATTTGAAAGTTATTTAATTGGAACAGTGTCACCTATGAATTTAAGCCTAATATTACTTATTCTTAAAAACAATTAGTTTTTCAGAAACGCAGGGAGGTACCTTTAAAGTCTACCTGTACTTTGAAATAGTGACTTTGTTCAAGTGGCAGTATGACGTTCCATGTTATCTGCAAGTTATTTTAAAGATCAAATTTATTCAGGTTTTTATATTTTTTATAAGCTGCCAAATTGGGATATTACAGTAAAAGTTAGTGTTTCTTTCTCACTGTCACCTGAAAGATTCTGCATACTAAATTCTACCCTCACTTACACCTCTTCAGCCAGTTACACCTGTTCAATTCCATTACGTTCACTGGCATTACACATATGTCAGCAAAGGCACCAGCGTGGACTGAAAATGAATGTGTAATGTGACATTTTTGTTCCTTACTTGAGAGATGGTAGTTCCCTACCAATAAAAACCCAGTATAGTCCATAGCATTGTCACAAAAACGATTCTCTAGAAGACCACAGACACCAATTTCCAGTCTATAAAGGCAAAAGGTGCTTCAACATACTCCCACTAGATATTTCAAAACCTTAAGCAAAGCATATCCACATCTAACAGTAAGTGCCCAGCAACAGCAATCAATAATAACTTCAAGGAGAGAATAAAATAATTGGTGTCGTTGGGAGATGATCAATTTATAGTGAAAGGAACTGTTCCATTCTCATACTATCATCAATCTACCAGTCCTGGCCCAAATGGAAATTAAACAGCAAAGAAAAGAATACAGGAACAAGAAAAGGATAATCTTTCAGGACCAAGTAATAGAAAGCAGCATCTAACAAGACTACAATATCAGTTTTGTAATGCTTAGTAAAAGCAGCAAAAACAGCCAGGTCCATCACGAAAATCTTCTAAGATGCTGTTACTGAAGCTATCATGGATATAGTTGGCTGATTTTGGAAGTGGAAGTTTTCCTGCTGATTCTGAGACCCAAACAGCAGCAGAACAAACTCATCCTGCTATACTGATCTTGATGCTTTGAGGCTTTTCATGATCACTATTCAAAATGAAAAAGGCAATTCTATCTGCAGAAAGATTTTTGTTCTGTCTGGAGAGTACTTTTTAGCTTCTTAACATTCAGAAGGTGATGGTGAATCTCCAAAGGGCAACATAGATAGTATGAACACAAGCTTTTGTGAACCCAAAGCCCTTGGAAGCAGGGGAGAAATGGGATAACAAACCTGCAAGGCCTTGGCAAGGGCTTTTTAAAAATAATACTAGGGTTAATGTGAAAGGGGCCACACTAGGCTGCAAGTACAGAAGAATTCAGCGGTAACTCTTAGTTTTATCATCTCATACAGATGTCAGGATAATTCTCCCAGACCCCTTGAATAGGCAAGAGTCCAACAGGTTCAGCTTCTTGGGGTGAGATATTTTAATCTAAAATGCTCAGTGGACTTCAATGGGGTTAAAATACTTTGAAAATATTAGCCTGAGTCTCCAGTTTAGAGATAAGCACCTCTGGTTTGGATGCCTGATTAAGCCCAAATCAAGAGATCTCTGATTACTGGGGAGCTTTAAGAGATCTTGCCGTAACATATTAAGATCCAGTTCAGGCCAATTTTCATGGCAACTCTGACTAATAATGGTGGATGAGATGAAGGCACAGGACTCCCATTTGAAGGAAAAGGTGACCATCTTCCAAACAGATTTCAGTCAGTGCTGAGAGTAATAACAAGAACCTCACTTTTGTAGAGTAAGTTGATGGAAGTGGTGGAGGGTGGGGAAAGGTATGTTAAACATGTTGGGTTAGCTTAATTACTCTTTGGCAGGAGCATTTATTGAGACAACTCTGCACATAATTGTCTGCTTCCAATCATGACATGACAATCCAAGGCATAACCCTGATCACCACTGTACAAAGAGGAACTACAAAATGCCCTCACATCTGGCAAGACTGCTAATACTGGATTTATGGGCTCTAGGGAAATAGTGTTGTTCAACACATACCAGATGAACCCAAATTGCACTCAATTGATGCTCCAATGACCATTTTCCTGGGAACACTTCGGTCAGCACATCAGGGAGCCTAGGTGGGCATACCAGCTTCTGAAGCTTGCTACTTTGGAGATTCTGATATGTCAGTTCCAAGAGTGGGTTCCCTTGGAGCAATTTATTTGGGGAAGTAAATCATCTGAGGAACAAACTAATTCTGTTGAAATGGGAGAAAACAGTAGAAGTTATTATCTTACTGGGCTCATCAAAAGAGTATTGATTGATTTTGCTACCCTCAGGCATAGGTGGAAGGAGAACTGAAGAGATGAAAGGAACAGTACCTAGGAGAGAAGAGGCCTACTAATAAGCCTGAAGTAGAGAGTGGGCATTCACAACGAAGCTGTATATGCAATGCACAGGGACTGTGCTGATAAATTCCGTGTCTATACATGCTGAAATTTTGGCTTAAAGAAACTATTACCCAGCTGCCCTAACATCCTCTCTTCCAGCCCCCTTCAGGCCCAACCCTCTGGCCAAGTTGTAGGTGGGAAATCAGAGCAAGGCAGTACAGGGGAGCTGCTCCTCTGGCTGGTGGTGCCATGCATCAAGCAGCTGTGGCATTCCCCTCAGCTTCCAGCCCACTTTGACTGTTCATGCAGCCATTAAAAGCCACCTGGAACCATTAAGCCAATGTATGGGGACCCACTTGGCATACAGCTGGTAGCTATCCCTCTCCTCAACCTGAGCTACCCCCTTGCCCACACTCTGAGCTACTCTCCCACCCAAGCATTTCCTAGCTACATCCTGAACTACCTCCCTGCTCAAACACAGCTCCTTGCTGGCCTCTCCCTACACCTGGAGCTACACCCATCACTGAAAACAGTCCCTATTTACCCCTTCAGCAGTCACTAAACAAATCATCTGCTTATTTGGCTGACAGTCTCCTTCCATGCTCTCTTAATATCCTAAATAGAACACTTTCAATAAGTTACAATTGAGTCATCAGCTCCCTCTATTAGGGATGCAAAATTTCGATTATCTGGCTAATTGAATAGTCGATGCAATTTGCACCGACTATTAGATTAGTTGGTAAGGGCACCTCCGCCGCCTTTGAAGTGTAGCATCAGCCCCGTGCTCCCCACGGTGTTTCAAAGCGGCAGTGCTGCATGAAGCCTGGGGTCAGCGGGGGAGTCCTGCATGCAGCCCGGGGATCCCGGGCTGCACACAGCATTTCAAAGCGACAGCATTGCGTGGAGCCCAGAGTCAGTTGGGGACTTCCCCGCTGACCCCGCTGCCGCTTTGAAGCATCCCTTCTCCCCCCCCTTGCTGCCTCTTTCTGATAGAGGCGGGGGAGGGGAGAGAAGGGGGAAAGAAGTGACTAGTTGACTAGTCATTCACATCCCTACTCTCTATCATTCACATCTGTACTCGGAGAAAATTTTCTTCCCTTTCTTGATGCCCTACATGACTTCATAAGTAATCCACAGCCTCAACTTCAAACAATTCTTTTCTTCTGATCATTTTTATACCAAATGTTTTGCTTTTTAAAAAAATAGCTAAAAAAAAGGAAAATCTGTAATTACAGTGATTATACTCATAACATTCTCAACTTCAGCAGTCCCTTGAATGCATGGGTCAGGAAAAACAGACGCACCTTCATTAATTATTTTCAACAATCTCTTTGTTAACATGGACAATTCTAAAAGAGTGAAAGTGTTATGGAATTTTTGGTTTTGATTTTCTGCATTTGCTTCATTAATCTAGGAAGCAGCTGTATGATGAATATGTCTACCGTGAAATTGAAAGTTGTAGGTAGTTTGTAATGTTCTGCATTTATACAGCCCTCTTCAAATGAAGATCTCAGAGTTCTTTATAAATAATATCAGGCTATCACCAGTACAAGAAAGGTATTATCTCTGATGTAAAAATCAGAAAATGTTTGACAATATAAAAACTGTTTAATAATAGGTTATAATTTGGAAAGTGACATAGGTACAAGAAGTTCAATTGTTACTGTTCTGAGAAGCGTTTTTTGGAAACAGCATGACTGGAATTTACTTATTCAACTACAGAAGTAATGCACTTGTTATTTCAAATTATACTTATGACTAAAATATACAATAAAACCTCAACTGCTAATTAGTGAAAAAACAGATATGCAAAGTGGTCATATTTCAAGAATGTGCAAAGTGAAAACTAATTTAAAACAAAATTCAGTGTAAATTCAGTACAGAAAAAGTATATGAAGCCCAGCTCATCAAATGTGGACCATTTAGTGAATATGCTGGAGAATATCTGAGATGTGGACCACCCTCTCACTAGCCAATTGTCTAGATAAGGGAATATATGAATTCCGGAGCTTGGCAGGAATGCTACTACTACAGCCAAGCAATTAGTGAATATGTGAGAGGCAGCTGACAGGCCGAAAAACAGTACTATGAATTGGTAATGGGAACCACTGACCATAAATCTGACAAACTTTTGGAGGCTCTTGTGAATCCCCATATGAAAATGTGTGTCTAAGTCAAGAGCAGATGCCAGACCTCGGGATCTAAGGAAGGGAGAACAGATTGAACCATCTGAAATTTTGTTGTTTCCTTCAGGAACACCTTCAAGCTCCTTAAGATCTAATACACACCCAAGATCCTCCTTTGCCTTTAGGATTAAGAAGTGTTGGGAATAAAATTCCTTCCCTGTGAATGACATGGGAAACATCCTATACGTCACCCCGAGGAGTGACTGGGCCTCCTGATGTAGCACATTCTCATAACAGTTGTCTCTGATGAGGGATGGTGAAGGGGGAGAGGATGAAATAAATTGAAGGGTGTATCCCACTTCCCAGAATGTGCTTAGGACCCTTTAATCTGTTATGATGCAGAACCATGCACCTAGGAAGGGAGGCAGGTGATGGGCAAAAATTGGGCTGGGAAAAGATGGTATTTTGGGAAGTGGTAGACTGCTCTTGACCAACAGATCAAAATTATTGTTTAAAAGAGCTAATCTGCCTAGATCAACTGGCAGCAGCAGAAAATGGTGGGGAGAGGAGGATGCTCCTTGTACAATTTCTGCCCCCTCTTTCTGGATAGGTCCTAAATACAAATATTGGGATTGAGGTGAGTGGAACTCTTTCTGTTGCTAGTGTATAAATCCCAAAAGATTTAAGAGTTGCCCTTAATTCCTTAACTCTCTCATTCATCTTACTGGAATTGGAAGGTCTTGAATAGTTTGAAAACTCCTGGAGGATGGGTGAGGTCCCAAAAGACTGGGGAAGGGCAAATAAAGTACCTGTGTTTAAAAAGGGAAATTGTAAACCAGTCAGCATAACTTTGAAAACTGGAAAGATACTGCAGCAAATCATGAAACAGTCAAGATACTGGAGGGTAACAGGGCAATAAGGAATAGCCAGAATGGATTTGTAAAGAATAAGTAATGCCAAACCAATCTTATTTCCTTTTTGACAGTGTTACTGGACTAGTGAATAGAGAAGAAGCAGTGGACATGATCTTGATTTTAGTAAGACTTTTGATGCAGTCCTAAATGATATTCTTGTAAGCAAACAGGGCAGTGCAACCTAAGATGAAATTACTAGAAGATGAGTACATAACTGGTTGAAAGATCATACTCAAAGGAGTAGTTATAAATGGTGCTCTGTCAAACTAGGACAACTACTATCTAGTGGGGTGCCACAAGGGTCAATCCTGAACGTGGCATTAGTCAAAATTTTCAGAGTCTGTGTCTTTTTCACAAGCAACAGCAACTACCAGGGAGCCTGGACAAGGTTGGTTATAGAAGGGCTCAAATCCCTGTGATGGGACATAATATATTCTCTCCTACCTTTTAGCAGTGGGATGCAGGGAAGATTGGGTCTGCCATAAAACGCTGAGAGCCTCATTAAAAGGGAGAGATACCCTGGAGCAGAGCCGGGGAACCTTTTTTTGTCGCAGGCCACTGATGCACCAAAAAAAAAAATCAGGCGCTACACACAAGTGAGAAGCTAAAACAACACAAAACAAAACCCTCATTGACAGTCCCCAACTGAGAAGGAGAAAGATGCTCCCCACATTCCCCTTGCACACCAGAGCCTAGAAGGACCCAGGCTAGTAGATTTGTGTGCTCAAGGCCTGCAGTGGGGCAGCAGGGGGATAGAAGAGGGCTGGAGCACCAGTGCGGGCTCCCCAATGCTGGGGGAGGAAGCTGGATCCAGACACATCCAGGCCCCGGGCCTGAGGTTCCCCACCCCTGCCCTAGAGAGTCCTGTGGAGGCAAAAAGGTCAACAAGCCTGTGTGACTTTCCTGCATCTCTTTTGGTTGGATAACCAGAGCTGCAGCCATCCTTAAGTCTTGATGAGCTCTGAAATAATCAGAATGGGGAGGAGCAGATTCCACTTCATCAGGTGAGGAAGAAAAGTGTTGTTGAAGAGGTCCCTCCTTCAATACCTCAACAGGAGGGTTCTGAGTAAGTGGTTCCCCTTGCATAGGAAAGGGAAGACCAAGACCATGCTGCAAATGCTCCTGGCACCTAACTGACACAGAAGGGAGTGGAGAGGCTTTTGAGTGTGGAGGAAAGCCTCAAAGGGTACAAAAAGAGCACTCAAATGGAGGCAGGACCCAGCTATGCACAGGCCATTGGCCCGTAAGTGCACTGAGGCTGTGGCCTGAACCACAGTGGGCAGACAACTCCACTGGGGCTTCTAGGCATGATCCAACCTCTGTGTCTGATGAGCCATCCGCTTCCTCAGACCACGGGGGAGCTGAACCAATTGGAACTGGCTCGAAGTGTGGAGATGGGGGTTACAGTGAGACAACTGCTGGCTTCCCCCTGAATGGAACCCTATAAAGAGGTACAGCATCCATAGCAGCCCCTGGTACTGAATGGTGGTTTGGGGCCAAAAATGGGACCGTAAGAGTGTGCATGTCCAACCCTGGTACTAGACAGGAGTCCTAAACAATACAGGAAGCCAGCACCAACAAGTTTGGTAACTCAAGTTGCCTCAGAAACCTCAGGTTTAGATGGCACTGGAAAGGGCTCCTGACTGTGATCTCAAAAGGTGAGCCAATACTTCAGGGATTTGTCTCAATGGACCCTTCCTAGGTTATGGAGTCAGCAATCTTATGGCTTATGGAGTGTGTCTGGTAGCGCCTCTGACACATCTTTGAATCCTTGCCTCCACCTGGGACCTTCACCGTAGATTTTAAAGCCCTCGACACTGAGTCTCTGGGATACTTACATTGTTTCTTCTTAGGTACTGGTGGTGAGGATCTGTCTCTGTACTCAGTTCGAGGGAACACTCTTAACTGACTCAAATGTGCTTGGTTCCGGTTCCGAGTGGGAAGGTTCCAAATGGTGGGCAAAGTACAGTCTCCATAAGCAGATACTTGAGTGTGGCAACCTGTCCTTTTTTGATCCAGGCTCGAAACCTTTGTGACATTTGTCACTCACATGGACCTCTTCCACACATTTAAGGCAGCTGCTGTGGGAGTTTCTTACTGGCATGGACTTTTATAGGCTTGACAGGCCTTGGTGCCAGGAGAACAAGACGTTAGTCCAATACCAAGCCTGGTATACAAATGGGAACTGGTGACCCAATTCTAGGAAAAAACCTACTCTCCATATGCTCTTATATCTAGTGATGTACAAAGACACTACATTAGACTAAAAACTAATAGTGCACTACTATATATGCTAAAAGACGGAAGACTTGTAAATACAAGATTGAAAATGCCAACAACCGTCACTGGCAATAGGAAAGAATTGAAGGCATGTTGGAGAGTAGTGGTGCTCTTTATACCTCGTGCAGTGGCACAAGGCACTAGAGGATGCTCATGAAGTCCTGATGGGTAACACTGGGGGGAAAACCTCTGATAAATGTACCGCTGGCATGCACACACTCACAGTGGAATGGACATGTACAATCACTCAGGAGAAGAGAAGGTTACTCACCTTGTGCAGTAACTGAGGTACTTCGAAATGGCTGTCTGTGTGGGTGCTCCAGCTTAGGTGTTTGTAGCGCTGCTGTGCCTCTAGTCGGAGAATTAAGACAGCAGTGTTCTCGGTAGGCTGCGCATGCAGGACAGCCAGCACATACCAGAGTGGCTACTCTGCATGCACAGCCAACTGTCCCTTCAGTGCCTTCTCTGTCCCAGAAACAGACGATTCCAAAGCATAGGGAAAGAAGGGTGGTAATGGGACACCACAGGGACAACCATCTCAAAGAACCTAAATTATTGCACAAGGTGAGTAACCTTATCTTCTTTGAAGAGTGTCCCTGTGGGCTCCACCTTAAGTGACTATGAAGCAGTACTCATGCTCGGAGGAGGAAGCTTCAGTCCATCAGTCTGTACCATGGAAAGTACAGTGTGCCCAAAGTTTGTGCCAGAGCCTGGGTAAGTCTTTGCTTAGTGTTTAGTCAAAAAGTGCACAGAGGCCCAGATTGCAGCTTTGCAAACATCAGAGGCACGTTCTTTTGGTATGCTTGTACTACTGATGGCAGCTCCTGGTTAAAGATATGGTAAGTGAGTTGATTGCAATTGAAAAATCCATTTAGATTGTCTTTGTTTAGAAACAGACTTGCCTTGGGATCTTCTGGTGTTTGAGACACATAGTCTCGTGGATTTGCAAAATGGCATATTTTTTTCTAAGTAAAAGTGATTGCCCTGCAGACATCTATCATGTGCAAGGCTGCCTCCCTGTTGTCCATGTGAGGTTTTTTGGGGAAAAACAGCTAAGTAAATAGGTTAATTACAATGGAAAGAGGTACTTTCGGGAGGAACTTGGGAGTGTGGGCAAAGAATCGCTTTGTCTTTAAGAATGGGAGGGAGTCTGCCATAAGAGCCCCAAGCTTGCCGACTCTTCTTGCTAAAGTGATGGCTACGAGGAAGGCCATCTTCATGGATAAGTGTAATATTGAACAAGTGGCCAGAGGTTCAAATGGTTTGCCTGTTAATCTTGTTGGCACTAAGTTGAGGTCCCAGGTTGGAGTTGGGTTCTTTATGGGTGGGTAAGTATCTTGGATACCCTTAATAAAGCACTTGATGGTGTGATAAGTCAAGACCGCAGTCTTCTACAGAAAGATGAAATGCAGTTATTGCAGCCAAATGTACCTTTAAAGCAGGGGTGGGGAACCTAAGGCCCGAGGGTGGATGCAGCCCCCAGCTTGCCTGAATCCTGCCTCCCAAAGCTCACGCCCCCTCCCCCAGCACTGGAGTGCCTGCACTGGCATTATAGATCCCGCTGCCACCCCATATGCCAGAGGTGGCCAACCAGTTAGAGACGAAGAGCCAAAATAGTGGTGGATAGAGTGCAAAGAGCCACGTATTATATATTTATTTTTATATATCTGTCTATAGTACACAAAATGTAGTGATAAAAATAACATTACAGGACATTTCGGACAAAAACCAATAAAAAAGTCTCTAGTCACTTAAAAAATTCACAGCCAGACCATAGATCTCCAGAGAACTTGACAAGGGACAAACATCACATTAAAAAAAACAACCTTTAAAAATACAGTAATATTCTCTCACTTAAAAAAAAAAAAGCATTCCCACCATGTATTTTAAATTTAACACTACTGCCCTATTATGTCCTGTGAGTTTTTTAAAATTAAACTGAACTGAGAAGTAAATTAGCACAACTTGAAGTGCCTGTTTCACTCCAGCTTGTTGATCTCTGGTATGGTTTCCTCATTTTTTTTTTTTTTTTTTACTTATGAAGATTATGGCTTTTTTTAAAGTTCTAAAAATTCAGGTCTGTCCCAGACTGCATATGTGAGAGGTTCAAAAACAATAAGGGGGAGACTCATATCTCAGAATAATTGCTTCAGCCTGGCAAACAATAGCCTTTGAATTTTCTTTAAAAAAAACCCAGTGTAAACCAGGTACATGCTGATTATTTTTTGTCCTGGAATTTAAATATGACATCTGTGTTGGCTGCCTTATTCTGCACCATCTCCTCCTCTCCCTCAGAGCCAGGCACTCCTCCCCTTCCCCGCTCTAATCCAAGGTCTCTCCCCTTCCCCAGAGCCAGGAATTTCTAGCCTCCCTGCTCTAATCCAATCCCTCTCCCCTCAGCCTGGGACAGTTCAGAAGGATCTCTTATATGGGTGCAGAGCAAGATGCCTCTATCAATGTGAGCCAACAAGGAGCAACATCTGGAGTTGTAGAGTCTGTATGTTCAGGTGGCACAGATGACCATTGTTCTGTTTTAGGAGATGTGGGAGCGATGGAAAATGCCATGGAGTCATTGTCGACATCTGAAGGAGGTAAGGATACCAAGTCTGTCTGGGCCACCTGGGTGCTATTAGAATGACTGGCTTTGTGCTGTTGATGTTGAGATGTATATGATGGATGTATATGTATGGTAATAGTGGAAAAGCATACATGAGGAATGTGTCCCATTTTATTGTGAAAGCATCCCCTAAGGATTGAGGGCCTATGCCTGCTCAGGAGCAAAACTGTGGGCATTTGTTATTGGCACTGATTGTGAATATGTTTATTGTTGGGTATCCCCAACATCTGAATACAGGGATCAGAATACTGGTATAGATCTTCCATTCATGATTTAAGGCAAAGTATCTGCTGAGTTTGTCCACCATGATACTGTTCTTGCTTTCTGGTGATGTTGACAACTCATTCCATGTTGTTGCAGGTTGAACCTTTCAAAAGGCAATTGTCCCTATATGGAAAAATGATCACTCAGCCTGTGGAGATGTGCTGTTGCCACTGCTAGGACTTTGGAAAATACTCAAGGGGCTGTGAACAGACCAAATCGGAGGACTCTGTATTGGAAGTGGCAGTTGTGAACTGCAAACTGCAGGTATCTTCCATATGCTGGGTGTACTGAGCTATGAAAATATAGATCTTGTAGTTTAAAGGTCGACAACCAGTCTCCCTTCTCCAAGGCACAGATTATTGTAGATAAGGTTACCATCTTGAAACACTGCATGCAAATTAACTGGTTGAGGTTGCGTAGGTTGAGAATGGGACTCTATCCCCTTGGGTTTTTTTTTAGTTCTAAGAAAATAGTGGGAATAAAATCCCTTTCCCCTGTGATAAGAACATAAGAACGGCCATACTGGGTCAGATCAAAGATACATCTAGCCCAGTATCCTGTCTGCTGACAGTGGCCAATACCAGATTCCCCAGTGATGGTGAGGAACGTGTTCTGTTGCCCTAAAGTTGCAACAGGTGGGTTCTGTTCTTGCATGAGAACAATTTCCTGAGATGGGCCCCTGAAGAGGGACTGGATGGGGGGGAGGGGCGGAGGAGAGGAAGGGATAGATGAAAAGGGGAGGCAATAACTGGTCTGAACAATCTCTAGCACTCATTTATCTGTTGTGATGGTATTCCAGGCTGGGTAGAAGGAAGGATGTTAGACAGCTGTCAAACAGTATAGCAACATTCAGATTAGGGATGTGAACAAGTAGTCAATCTAATCAACTACTCGCATTCCCCCCTTTGGTGCCTCTGTACTGAAAGGCGGGGGAGGGCGGCAGCAGGAGCTAGTGCTGGGGGGAGCCAACTGCTCCCCCCAACCCCACTGCTGCCTCTATCAGGGTGGGGGGAGGTTGCGGCGAAGCAGCTCCTGCCTGCGGCAGGCCCAGGCTCACCACAGGCAGAGGCTGTTCCACATCTCGCAGAGACTGCTGGTACCCTGTGCTGCTGCATCTGTATCAAAAGCAGCAACATGGGGTGGCAGGCAGCCAGTCCGTGAGGGGAGCTGGTTTTTAAACTGGTTCTCCTCAGACTGGCTCCTGCCTGGCATCCTGCACTGCTGCCTCTGATAGAGAGGCAGCAGCACAGGGTAGCAGGAGGGTCCCCGGGAATGGAGTCGGATTGCACTGGCTGCTGGCCCCGCCCATGGGGACTATAGAATCATCGACTAACTGCTAAGAATTCATGCAGCTAGTCAACTATTCAATTAAGTGACAGCTAACATCCCCAGTTCAGATGGTGCTTTGGAGAGATCGGGGCTGTTGTGCCCTTGACCAGCTCTTCAAAAGGTCGGTCTCACTGCTGAAAGTTGGGAAGTTGATGGCTGTTCTATGGGTTGTCTGCGCCTAGTCTGGCACTGCCTATGCCTGTTATAGTATTGCCTTTCCGGGTGAGTGAACCGAGTGTTCTTATATCTCTGTGTAAAGAATTTCGCTTGGTTCCAGGCACGTGTATTCCTAAGATTTTGAAGGTAGACCAGGAATCCTTCAACATATGGAGAGATGTATCAGTGGACTCGGCGAATAGTTTGGAGCCTTCGAATGGCAGATCTGCTGCTGTCACTTGGACTTTCCTGGGGAACCTTGATATGTGTAGCCAGAATGTTCACTGCACAACTACAGTGGTGGAGATAGACTGTGCCACTGTATCCTCTAAATCCAGTGTGGCCTGTAGTGTGGCACGCGAAATAAGAGCTCCTTCGCTAATTTGCCTTGTATTGTTCTCTCTAATTGTCTGGTAAAAGTTCAATAAAAGATGACATTTGCTCAAACACATTATGTGTGTATTTGGCAAGAAAGGCAGCATGATTTGCAATCCTGAACTGGAGGGCTGACGACAAGTATACTTTCCTCCCGAATAAATCCAGCTGCTTCCAATCCCTATCACAGTGTCAGTGCATGCAGCATTCTTGCTTTGGTTCACCGCCCTTTGGTTCACCTCCTCTACAACTAAGGAGTTTGGATTGGGATAAGAAAATAAGAAGTCTGTTTCCCTGAGGTGCTACATAATACTTCTTATCTGACATCTTGCAGACCGGAGGGATGGGGGCTGGAGTCTGTCTTGTGGTCTTAGCTGGGTCCATCAGGCAGAGCCAGTTTGGCAGTGGGGGAGGCATGCAAAATGTTCGTGAGTCTGTGCTGAATCTCTGGTAAGTTAACCAAAGAGACTTCCAGAATCTGCTACCTTCTTATACAGCTCTTGAAAGGACCTAAAATCATCCCCTGAAGATGGTGGCAGAGTGCATGATAGTCATTGGGTGAAGAAGAAATGTGTGTAGGTGGAGGAGAGTTATCTGTCATCTCTTCCTTGGTTGCCTCAGGGTCCTCTTCCAGTACAGACTGATCAAGTGATTGTGCCGAAGAAGCCTATGGTCTGTAAGAAGGGACAGACTGTGGAATAGGCTGAGGTTGCTGGGATTCATGGGACCCAATATGGCCAATTTAATGGTACTGACATCAGCAGGGGTAGCCACTGTGTAGGCTGCCATTAAAGAGGTTGCTGGGCTGGCTTTGGGGAAGAGTACCGGGGAGTATGGAGATCCACAGAGGACTCTTCCTCTTTACTGCTGGAGAGTGGAGGTGCTGCTCTAGCTGGTGTGGCCAATAGGCTGAAGCGAGATGTAGTTGAGGTGCCGTTGGTGCAAAAAAAATGGTGTATCCAGTGTCGAGGTAACCAAGAGATCTTCAATGGTGACGAAAGACTGCGATACTGAGGGGGGTCGGTGCCAAGGAAGGTGTTGGTGCAGTCTGCTGCACAGGCAGTGCAGAGTGCTTGGATTGCTTCAAACAGCGTGCAGGCAGCAGCATGGGGAAGCTTGGTGCCAAAATAGAGCGTGGCTTTGTTGGAGCTGATGAAGTGTGTGTCGGTGCCAATTTAGACTTTTCGTTGGTAGGCACCATAGAGCTGACCCATGCCAGGTCTTTAGCTCCTCGAGACATCTCTGTGCCAAACATGCCTGTTGCCTCCCAATCCAGAACCTTGGGTGCTGCCGGTGCAGGGAGGTGTTTTCTTACTCAGAGAGCACTTTCTCAAAGCGGAATCACCCCGCAAAGAAGAGAGAGAGAGCTTCTTTGAGGACTGTACCAAGGCTGAGTCTGTGGAGCTCAACCCTGAGGGAGCTGCTTTCTCTGACACTGCCATCAGAGATGGATGTCTGGGAGGTGTCGTGTGCTCCAGGTTCGAAGCTGGGTGCACTGAGTTTTCCAGGAGCAGGAGTTTAAATTGGAGCTCCCTGGCCTTTCTTGTCCATGCTGTGAGCTGCTTGCAATGCTGGCACTTGCTGGTTGAGCGTGCCTGACCCAGGCACCAGATACACTGAGAGCGTCCATCTGATACTAGGATGGAAAGTCTCCAAGCACTTTTAAATCCTGGGGATCCAGGAATCCCAAACATAACTGCCATGAAAGTGGGAACAGGATTTTTTTTTTTTTTAAATCTATCAATGAAACTACGAGAACAATTTTACAAAAAAACCCTAACAACTATCTAATCTTCTAACTAACTACAATTGTAACACATCATTGACGGCAACTCCTGGGTTCCAACTGAAGCCAAAAGCGGCAGAGAAGGAACTGAAGAGACAGCTGGTTGTGTATGTGGAGTAGCAACCGGCTGCCCCGTGTGTGCAGCCTACTGATGGCACTGCTATCTTAATTCTCTGACTAGAGGCACCAAAAACTCCTATGGTGGAGCACCCACAGGGACACTCCTTGAAGAAACATCATTTAAATAATGCAATAGAACTAAATGTTATGTTAGAAATACCCACAAAGTTGCAATTTTCAGAGGTATTTCAGACTTTATATGCTAATGTAAAATAAGATCTTCAGCATGGCAGTGTAAAAAATACAACTAGGCAATAAAAATGCTGTATAATTGGTTAAAAATCACTTTCATTCTGCATAACATAACTTGCATCAGCTGTATATTTTAAATAAATAAATATATAAATAAAGCAAAAACCATGTTTAATTAATGCTGGATTAAAAAAAGTCACACACACCTTATATGGGCCAATCAATCTTTTTTTGACGTCCAACCTATAGCCTCTGGACTGTTCTGGATCACCCATGTCTGTTGCACGCAATCGGAGAATTTCATAAACCCGTCTTGTGTGTTGCTAATAAAAAGGAAAAAAAAAAAAAAAAAAGAACAGCATGAATAATGATGTTATAATTTTCAAGCTTATTAAGAAATGAAAAGACGAGAAAATGCTACAGAGCCAATTATTTTGCTTAACATGAAATATGTATCACAAGATATTTAAAGGGCACGTCATCCACCCCCAATCACTTTGTTGCTTTTTTGGTATTTCCTAATTAGGAATGTAAAATCCCAGTTAAAATGTTAACTAGTTAAAAGGAACATCTGCACTGCGGGCTGCTCTGGCCAGGCTGGGTCTAGCCCTCCAGGCCACAGGCAGGGGCTGCTTGGGCCAGGCCAGGCTCACTGTACCACACTGGAAGCAGGGAGCTGCTCCAGCCAAGTCGGACTAGAGCAGTGACCTGCCTGCTTCAGGTGGGGAAGAAGAGACTGCTGCAGCCCAGCCAAGACAGCAACTGATGCATCAGCAGGGTGGTGCTTATCAGGTAACCTGTTCCTAACAAGTTTGCAGACCGCTCAGTTTTCTACCAGTGTTTCTTCTAAAATAATTCTTCCCATGCAACCAATGCCTCTAATGCACCCCAAAATCCTTTGTACCAGATGCAGTGGCACTTCAGAAGCAGCATTACTTAGATGCTAAGGATTATGCCAAGAATCACTAAGGCTGGGCAGAAATCCTGCAGCCAGAATTGGTAAGAGAGTTTGGGACTCGTCTGTTGGTGAGCAATTTAGAATAGTGTGGTTCCACTGCTAATCTGGAGCTGCTCCATGCTTCTTTCCTTAAATCTACCTTCTCAGTTTTGTATCTAAGCATGGTTCAGCATTTTTTAAATTAAACTATTTATGAGCTGAGGAGGATGAATAGGACAAAGTCTCCAAACCAGTAAAGTGGAGCAAATCAAGGTAGTGATGCAATTGTATTTAACTAAATTCACAAAAAAAATTTCAGATTTGTGTCTGCCATTATACCATTTCATAACTGTTTCATCTAATCTACAGCTTTTGAGAACTTGTGTGTTGTAATATGTAGGGAATTAAAAGGTTGGTTAGACCAAATATTAACCTCAGTTCTGCTCTGTTTTAAAACTAAGTGAGTCTGCCTCCGAATGTCGGGATTATTATGACCATTTTTTGAAATTTAAAGTGGTTTTTATAGTACAAGACATAAGAACTGGATAACTATAGACTTATTAACCTAAGTAAGTTAAAAATGTCTTTACTCAGAATGAGTATTAAAACAAAATTACCCCTCTAAGCCTCACAAATCTACAAAATATTTACAATCAAGTTACAGATTTTCAAAATTAAAAAGGCCCTATATTCTGCCTTTATTGTACATTCTTTAAATAGAAACGGAGCCTTTGATACGTGTACTATTTCTACCTGTTTAGGTAAGTTGTCATTTAAATGTTTATCCATTCAAATGCAATGTCCCACTGACACTCAAGAGATCTGTACACCTGCTCTCCCCTTACAGCCCGATGTTGTTTTTCCTATGTAAAATATGGATATACTTTTCTTTTTTACTTTCGGTATTTTTAAGGCTTTCATAAAATCAGAGGTTCGATAAATCAGAGTATCCAGGAAAAATTAGGGGAAGAATCAGAACTCCTAAGCAACTCTGCTCCTGCAGAGTTTTAACACTTCATAAGGAGCTTAATTTCAGTCTTGAGTTCTGCCACAGCTTACAATGTGTCTTTTAATAGAATACAAAAATGTAGCAAAAACTATTATATATCTATTTAAAACATATTTTATCTATATAAACACAGTTTCTTCCAGTAATGTCTTATACCCAAATACTAATAATGATAATGTATCAAAGTATTGTAGGAAAGAAAAATATTTTTCTAGCGCCACAATAAGCTAGGAAATACTTCATTTCTAAATGCACTCCAGAAATGACACATGTAAACTGGGAGACATGGGTTAGAAACTTTAAGAGCAGAGTAACTATGTTTGTGAAACCCTGTGAATACTAAGCACTAGATTTGATTAGATTAGGCGTAAGAATGCCATTATAGATTTTAAAATACCTTATTTATTTTCAGTTTCTGTTGAGCCTCTGTCACCATTTCTTGACTGAATCCTTGCATTAGCTTCTCTGGGGAAAAGCAAGGCAGATCTTGACAGAGCTTTACAAGTACAAAGTCTCTGAGCTTCACATAGTTTTCAGATGGATCTTCAGCTGGAAAAAATATAGAACTATACAATAATTATGAAAGAACAGATTATAGACCATTCTTCAAGCATCTGTTCCTTTGGGAAACTAAAGATAAGAACAAACATCCTTAAAACACAGAACCAAAAGTATACATAACTACTTGAATATTCACCCATATTTTGGGCACAGCCATAATATAAACCTATTTAAATAAGACAAGTTTTTAAAAGATCATGGACGGTCATAAATTCTTACATTTTTAAAGCAAAATTATGTCTAAAAGACCTAGTATACAACATCCTAACACATTCAGCTATATCCTCAGAAAAAGAAACTGAGAATTGAAGACTAATTTCAAATTTAACTCTCCTTCTACCCCACAGAACCTATTTTGTATGAGTTTAGTGGGTGATTTTCCTTATCAAGTGTATTGCAATATGTAAGGGACTAAAAGGTGGGTTGGACCAAATATTTATATCAGTTACTCCTTCCTGTAAATTCAGTAGAGTCTGCTTCCCAATGATGGAGTATGACGATGCTTTGCAATTTAAGGATAGTTCTTAGTACAAGTCATAAGAATTGGGCCACACCGAGCAAAAACAACCTCTAAAATTCACCAATTATAAAATGTCAGCTTTAGAAAAATAGTAAAAGCTGCACGGAGCAGAAGGCTGTGAAATTGACAACACAGCCAACAGCCAATGTAAAGAATGCAATATCTACACAGACATTGTGTGCCAACATAAGCCCCACGTGGCTCATGGAGGTGAAGTTATTATTAGTGTAGTAGGCACTTACATAAGTTGGATAAAGCTGTAGTGTATACAGTGACATAATTCGGTTGATGTATGATGCCTTAAACATTTAAAAATTTTGTAAATGTTTTTGACAATTTGAAGTCTGATCTACCCTACACAGTAAGCGTAGATCAAGCTTCAAATTGTCGAAAGTATTTATTAAACCCAGCCTCAACTTTTTAGATATTTATTATCTACCTCATAATTAACAAACAATCATAACAGCTCTGGCTTTGTTTTCATTATACCTTTGGACATGATAGGATATTCAGGCACTTCTAGTGATATAGACAGGAACGCACCTACTGCATTTCAATGAAGGATAACAAATGGAAAAACCTGCTGTGAGATTCTAAGAATTCATTAATGACTCACTATTAGACTATCAGTTTCCAAATAAAATATCACTATCATGATACATGCTTCTCAGTAAGCAAAAGGAGTTAACTGTATTCAAATCACAATACTGGAGAGCTACTGGGAGAAGGAGGTGGGAAAGAAACTTAAAAGACATGAATCAGCTACAATGCAAATCAGCATGAAGTCATTTGTGCATACTTATCCCCACCTATGAACTACTCAGTAGGAAATGTTTATAAAAACCATTGCCGACAGCTTTTACTCCCCTTATTAAATCTTCATAGATAGGTCTCTGACAAAAAGTTTATCTGAAAGAAACAGTGGGCTCCCCAGATCCTGGGAGCTGCTTTTAATCTCTAACTTGTGGAATTCAGTGCTACAGACAGCCAGATTCACATAATAATTGGATTTTTAAAAGGGCCAATAAACATCTGATCCTTAACACTTGAGATTTAAGGATAATCAAGTGCCATGCTTCAGGGCATAAACTGACCACAAAAACAAGATCAAGACAGTTTTTCCAGCACACATACAGTACTGCACAATTGGCTAGTTATTTTCTTGGCACAGGAGATGAGAAGGCCTCTGATCAATAACAGTTAAAGTATATCAACTTGGCAGACTAATTTCCATATTTGTATGGTGAGCCTTATGAGCCTATCCTTCAAAGAAGGCATGAGGACATGCACTAGAATTCATTTGTGATGAAAAGTAAAAACTGGGGACTGATTTTTAAAAGGAAAGTAAAGGAGGAACGGGTGAATTAGAGCAACACAAAAAACGGTGAGCAGTTCTTCCATAATGAACACTGTTGAATACATTTCATTTACATGGGCCAGGATTACAACTTAGAATCAGGCTTCTGTGACTGAAACTAAATGTAGAAATTAACTATTCACAAAAAATGCCAAGTCCAGCTAAAATATATATGCAAAATGAAGATAATTTAACTGCTTTCAGCTAGGGATATGAATAGGTGACCAGTTACTTGGTAAGCAAGAGTTGGCAGGCTCATGCAGGGAAGGGGAGGAGCAGTAGCTGGGGTTGAGGGGGAGGCAGAAGAAGGGCTGCCAGCTCCCAGCCGCGCACCTGTACAGGCCCCCTTTCCTCTCCACAAAAGCCTGCTGACTCCATGGTGGACAGGGGCCCACTCCAGCTCCCCACACCTCCGTTTCACTGGTTAACTAATTAAACGGTATTTTACATCCCTATTTCCAACTCACTCCAATCAAGCAACAATTTTATAAATCCACATTATCTTGTGCTTCTCATTGAGTGAGACACCTCAGTTACCCATCTTATAATTTTAGATGCCATCTAAATTCCATAATTCCCTGCCATGGACAGAGCCTGCTCTGGCATGTGGAACAGCCTCTGTCTATGGTGGCCCCAGGCACCCCACAGTCAGGGCCTGCTCTGGAGTCTGGAGCAGCCTCTGTCCAGGAAGAGCCCGGGCCCGACACAGACAGGAGCCACTCTGGCAGGGGCTGGGAGGCAGCTAGTGTGGGAATGGGGATGGGAGCCCCACGGGGGCTGTTCCAGCTGGGCAGGAGCCGTCCCAAATTTGGATCCTGCTTTAGTCAGTTAACGTTAAGCAGTTAAATGTTAGGTTAACCTAATTTACCAGTATTTTACATCCCTAGGCTGGACAAGCATAATTTTTCCCTCAGTGACAGTAAGAAATAAATGAAAAGAAGAATTTCTCTCTGTGTACCCTTTACACACGGTGTAGAAAACACCACGGTTCCTAGCAGATTATTCCACAGGGCAATTAAAAATCCATTTTGGAAAAGTTTTACTGGGTAAGAATACATACCACAGACTGTGCATTGAGGGACAGACTGGTCACTTCCTTGCCTTTTACATCCTAGTGCCATTTCTTATGTAACGTGACACAGATCATTTTTTGTCAGACGTTTCATTTGCTTTGTCATAATCAGATTTAATGAATCATATGACAGATTTTATTGTGTAACTAGAAATTACAGCATTTTACATTATCAGGAAATTAGATACACATTTTACAGTATAAAATATTCCACTTAGCATATACCTCTTTTCTTTATATTCTTTATCTTTCTTCTCCACCCTCCAATCCCATTAATATTTTTCAGATATTCATGCAAGATCACTATTGACTTCACGCGGATCTGCAATCAGTCTACTACCCATGCTCCTGGGACACAGGATTGCTGTATATGTTTCCAGTGCTTGAAAAAACTTTGGCCTTCACATTAAACATGAATATTTTACCATTAATATATTTTCTGATTTGCTGTATTGTTTAAAAGAGCAAGCTCTTCAAGGAGTTTAAGAAAGCTCAATCTCTTGGCAAACTCAGCTGTGTACCTCACAATAAAATAGCTAATTAACTGGTAATCCTTTCATGCCAGGGATTGGATTTTCCTGGTGTGCTGCTCTCAGTAAGTACAGGATTTAAAGAGTTGCATTATATGCAGTTCTTCTGTAAAACAGGGTAATATTAACCCTGAAGTAAACTGAAGCTAAATCTTCAAAAGACCATTTTATTCTGGCAGAAGAAAAAAAATTAGGCTGTAGGCTAACAGGCAGCAAATGCTCCAAATGTTGTTTAATTGAATTCACATCTCTAATAAAATGAGCACTCACATACCTGTTATATCAAGCACTGTTGGAGAAGACATATAGTATCTGTGAACAGTTTCAAAAAGCTGAGCACCATGGCCTTCTCCTTGGAATGGAGGCAATATCAGCATCTGGCTATAGGCAGGAAGGATATTTTAAAATTAAAAGGAGACTTAAGTAGCAAACAGCACAATTTAAACATTCAAATATGTTGCATTTGATCTTTTTATTTAAAGATTTAAGCTTATGGTGATTTATGGGCTAAAACATACAAAAATTTTTTTTGGAAAATTGCTAAAATATTCAAAATTGGTTAGTGATTCCACTCTGCTCCAGAGGGCGACAATCAGTGCACAGCCAGCTAATAATAGTTAAAAAACAAAACAAAAACCACAAATCAACACCATTATAAACAAGTATTGGGAACTTCAGCAGTTCCCTCTTCTGAAATAAAAGGGAAGGCACGTGTTATGCTGCCAATTACCTTACACGTGGCCGGGTTTTGTCTGGGTACACATAGTAATTATAGACTGTCATGTAGCCTACGGTCGCAAAGAGCGTAGCTCCATCCTTATTATACTTCTCAAATCTGCAGATAAAACAGAAAGCCAAGCAGGTCAATTACAGTCGCGCTCCCATGCAGTGTCCATTTTCTTTTCCATTCTCCAACTGAATTTTCAGTGTCAGCAAGCTACTCTGTGAGGGCCCAATGGGTACACCTGCTATGTTCTGAATGTACAATTCACTTAATTGGTGTGCAGCAACTTGGATAAATCAGGCCTCTTTACAGCACTTTAGTGCACTTGCCTATTATAAGGATGAATAGGTGGCAAGTAAAAGAAAACACAGGCAAAGCTCATTTTACTGTTTAAGCCTACATTCAGGGCTCTAACGGACAACAGCATTTAATTCAGCTCTATTCTCAAGGTCTCCTAAAGCATAATGGAGAAAACCTCAAGCCTAATAAACAATGGTTTTTCTTTCCTGGGAAAAATATCATTATACTGTCCCAATAATTGGCCAGTCACAATTAAAATGCAGGCTTTGTGGAGGTAATAAGTTCCACTGTTGCTTTAGAACTGTACTTACACTAGAAAGTAGTTCCATCTTTCATCATCCACGTCAATAAAGCTAGCAGTTTCAATAAACCACATCAAGAAGGTCTGAAGCCTTTCATGATATTCTCGAAAGCCTGGACATGTCATGTCAGCCTAGGGAAAAAGCCAGGAGAAGTCAGGTGAAACTCATCATGGAGGCAAAAGAGAAAGCCTGCACAATACAATTAAATACTCCTGTGGGAAAATATTTATAAGTGGAATACTCCAGTTCAACTAGACACACAGTGAAAAAAGATTTAGTAAAATAATAATTCTTATATGCTACAGTTGTAACAGATCAGAAAAATACATCACTACGAAACCAAGTTGTATCTGTTTGCCCTAAAGGATCTATTTGACTTTTTTTCATACCTGATATATTTGATATGTTATGTCTTCTCCTGCTTCCTCATTATGAACTGAATATGTGTGTAGTAATGTTCCAAAGGGCTTAAAATTAACCTCCTTTTCCAACAAAGACACAAAGTCATCTGTACTTGTGCAAAACCCAGGAGGGATGATTTTTCTAATTTTACTTTCCACATCATCTGCCTACAGAATAAAAAAAGAGCGAGAAAGACACAGAAAAAAAAAATCAAAAGTGAACATTCCATACACAATATTATGAAAGCATAGTTCTATTAGAAAAAACAAGTTATTGTAAAAAGTATAGGTTGAACCTCTCTGGTCCGGAACCCTCGGGACCTGACCAGTTCAGAATGAGAGATTTTCCTGGACTATGAGAGGTCAATATTGTCTAGCAGCATTACCAACACTTCCATTGCTTACTGTGCTGTTAAGAGTACATTTACAGGTAAATTAGACCTAAATAACAGCACAGAACGTGGAGAGCTAGGACTGATGGCTGTAAACAAACTATATGGAACTGTGAGAATGAAAAGTGTGGCTGGCTAATTAAAATAATTCTGGACGATGGATGTTTCTATGTGAGAGAATTCTGGATTAGAGAGGTTCAACCTGTATAGCAAGATAAAAAGGAAAGTTGCTAAGGCCTGTCTGATTTCAGGAGGAGTGCTCAGTACAAGGGTAAACGAGTGCAATGCCTTTCATTGCTTAATAGTGACCCTTCTGGCTGATGAAGCAGGAGCATTAAAGGGCTCAAAGGGAGTTTGGGCTAGTCACTGTCTGATTATAGCTATAATATATGCCCAGAGGGTAATGATGTGAAATGGGGAAAGACTGGAATTGTTGGGGGGAAGGTAGTCCTCTAAGCTGTTAACTAGTAAGGGAATTTTGGATAGCTCAATTTTGAACATCTACTCCATTGAGAGAGACAATACTGTACTGATGAACACCAATAAAGATGGTGGGATAAAAGGGAGGCTGTGAATTTGGAGACACACAGGAATTCCTGCTTTTCCATTTGCCAGTACATGGTGGATGTGGTGCAATAACTCTTCCAAGACAGACACTGGCTTTACTTACTGTTCCTTAAGACTCTCTTCAGCTAGCAAATCTTTGAAACCGCACTGACTGCGGTGTGCTCTTCCATGATACTGCATTTGCCAAGCAAAGGCAGCCAGTAAAAGGCATAGGGAGGGAGGTAACTGAGAAAATGGCAGTCCTAGTAAGAGGGAGTGACAGCTTCCCCCCGCCACACACACTTGAAATGCATGTCTAAAGGACCAACCACAGTAAACACAACAAATGGAAAAAAAGAGAGCCTACCTCCTAGCCAACATATTTTTTGAAAATTAAATTTGAGACAATATGATATTACATGGAAATGTAACAATTTTCAGCAACTTGGATTTGTGACCTGAAGATGGGGGAAAGGGAGAGACAAGCCTTAAGAGCAAATTTTAATTCAGAGATTCAAATTACTCTTGTTAAATAACCACAGTGAGTGTTGCAGGCTATCAGCTGAGCAGACTTCATAATCCTTTTCAACCCCCCAAAAGACCACTTGATTGAATACATTTACTACTTCTCTTTAACCATGAATATTTGATGAACTTTCACAATAACGCATTACTGCTTCTCACCAGGCAATAAAACTTAATGAATTGGTCTCAACTTAACAAAAACCTAACCCCTCAATACAACTCCTAAAAGCCTGACATTACATTCAACAAAATGAGCTTACATTCTATTCAAACTTTCATCTGAACAATGAACCCAGGTTTTTACTTAATGGAGTTTGCCGTGAGTTCAGCTGTAATGTTTGTATTGTATCTATTTCCACAAGGACTGACACAAGAACACTGTGTTAACTTACTAAGCAGCTCTTTCACACAGTTTACATGCATGATGGGTATTAGTTCTAAACCAAGACCCTTGCTACTTAGCATTCAAAACAGGGAAATTAAGATGCTTAGGACAAAATACACTACAAAAGGCTAATACAACATGCTACTAATTCCTGTCCTTTCAACCACAGTCCCCTAAGTAGAAGTAATGCACCTGCAAATGAATAGCACTTTATCATCATTCAGTTGGATTTTTAAGACAGAAAACCCTGGATGGAGTTCAGCACAAACAAGTTTTATTCTCAATGGTTTGGTACTACCAACATTTATATTTAACTTGCTTTATATCTATAAAAAGAGCTATTAACCAGTTAAGATATAGCTCTACAATACTTTGTCTAGGAGCCTATTTTAAATACATACATCATTCTTTGCATACATTTCATTCTCAAGACAAAGAACTGCATTTATTAGAACCATTTCTGTTCTCTCTAAAGCAGTATTTGATAAATATTTTTTCCCTGGAACCAATAATTTAACTGAATAATGGATGAGGCAAAACAAAAATTATGCATTTTTAAAGATCAACACAATGTAGTTTAATAACAATAGAACAATACAACAGAGTGCACATGTATTAACATTAATAGTGTTATTTTTCCACAACCTATTTATCTAGTCATAAAATGGTAAAGTCATGCTTGGTGAACTATGTATTAAAGTGCTTATGTTTGCACAAGCTGACAAAATTGCAGAAAACTGCAAATCAACATTTACAATAAAATTTATTTGGTATTTCTGGAAAAATACCACAAAATAGAAATGCAATCATCTGTTCAGTGAATGTTTACAGTAACTCCTCACAGTATATATACAAACATTCTAGAAATAAGAGTGATTATGTTCAGTACATGTTCAGTAAGATCCATTAGCTATTTGTTGATTCATTGTGCTTAACATGTATGTTTGAGAGTGTGAATTCCCTCCCATGTACTCCAAATAATAACAGCAGTAAACTTTTGCATGTGGCTAGGCAGTGATGTGAGAATACTGCAACTCTTTACGCTACTGAAATTAAGACAACACCCAAAGCTATTTGAATATGATCATGGGAGCGGTCATCAGCTACCACTACAGCGGGGGGAAAAAAAAAAAAGAAAATATAAAGCAACTTCTGCATAAAATGGCTTCAGGTGCTCTTTAGGGATAGTGGGGTTGAAGCTTTCCCCCACTCCCCAATTCGTACTGGAACATTGCTGGCTCCTTCCCTTTGTCAGAAATGAGAGGAAAGTGCACAGTTTGCTGCATTCCTCACTTGGGCTGTGAAGTGCAGGGGGCAGACGAACCTGGACCTGCCCCATCTGGGGGTCATGGAGCTGCAGTGGTCATGGAGAGGTGCTTCTCATTTGGCCCCAAGCTGCTACAGCGAGAGAAGGGTGGGATTATCTGCTTTCCCATGCATACTGAACCCCTCCATCCTCAGCCCTACTCCAGAGCAACGATTTAAATGAAGAAAAACAAAAGTTAATTGAGTTAAGGACCCAAGCAACACTGGATAAATCTTCTAGGCTGCGTCTAGACTGGCATGATTTTCCGCAAATGCTTTTAACAGAAAAGATTTTCTGTTAAAAGCATTTGCGGAAAAGAGCGTCTAGATTGGCACGGACGCTTTGCGCAAAAGCACTTTTTGCGGAAAAGCGTCCGTGCTAATCTAAACGCGATTTCAACAAGAAAGGCCCGATCGCCATTTTCGCCATCAGGGCTTTTGCGCAACACAGTTTTTAGCTGTCTACACTGGCCCTCTTGCGCAAATACATTTTGCGCAGAGCTTTTTCCCGAAGGGAGCAGCATAGTATTTGCGCAAGAACACTGACAATCTTACATTAGATCGTCAGTGTTCTTGCGCAAATTCCAGCGGCCAGCGTAGACAGCTGGCAAGTTTTTCCAAAACTTGCCAGTCTAGACGCAGCCCTAGTGTGTTATAAATGTTAATAACATTCTTTGAAAAATATCCAGAAAAAGTTATAAAATGTTCTCTAAATTTTCATTGTTCCCCTTACTCATGACTAAGCTTTAAGTATGCTTTCTTCTTGAAGACCAAGAACTAGGGCTGTCAAGCAATTAAAAATTTGAAACACGATTAATTGTGATTAATCACGTGCAACTTCCCTTTTAAATGCTGCAGCAGCGTTTTAATGGAGCAGTGCTGCATGGAGTCCGGGATCAGCTGGAGTTCCCAGCTGACCCGGGCTCCATGCAGCACTGCTCCATGGAAGTGCCAGGGTGGTATTTCAAAAGGGCAGCACAAGGCAGAGCCCAGGGTCAGCTGGAGTCTCCAGCTGACCCCGGGCTCCATGCAATGCTGCCCCTTTAAGGCACCAGAGCGGCACTTCAAAGGGGCAGCGCAAGTGGAGCTGGGGATCAGCTGGACTCCGGCACTTCAAAGGGGCTTTGCAACAGCGGAGCCAGGGATCAGCTAGGCACTCCAGCTGATCCCCGGCTCCTAATGTGCTGCCCCTTTGAAGTGCCAGAGCAGCACTTCAAAGGGGCAGCACAGCATTAATGCCTGCGATTAACACATTAATTCTGTCCTGCGTTAATCACAGGCGTTAATGCAGGTCAATTGACATCCCTACCAAGAACATTTAAGTGGAAGGGAAATAAGGATTAAGCCTTAAAAAAAAAAAAAAAAGGAAGTTGCTGCAATTTCCACAAGAAATATTTTCCTACTAAAACTGCAAGAAGGCCATGATGGGGACTTCCACTAGAAGACGTGCATCTAATTCCCAATCCATTTATATGATTTGGGATTGGAGAGACTATCACTGTCTACTGTGGTGAACTGAAATGGTGTCAGTTGAACCAATGGCACAGCACGTGTACGCTAGCTAACGCAATTCTGCTTCATGTTCATACCCGACCTGTACTATACAGTTGCATAGCATTCTGGGTTTTAATCCTATAATTCCTGATAGAGCTCCCTATTACTGTTGTTTCAGGGAGATTTTGGAAGGTGTTTGAGAAGCTCAGAAGTTATGGGAAAGAATAAATTCTCAGGCCCTGAACACTCAATTCTTAATCCTGTTCAGCAACAAAGAAATGTCAGAACTTCTGAAAGGCAACTGTAAGATGGTAGAGTGTGGTCTTCATCTCTGTGCAAGAAGCAAGGCCTATAGTTGATGGATTTATTGCTTTAATTCTTCTCTCTCCACAAAGACACTGTCTGTGTACCATGCCTGAAAATAATGATTCCTGTGTGGAGTGATGCTTTTAGTTTTGCATCATAATTATAGGCAAGTGGGACAGAACTGTTCTCACCACCGAGTATGCGCATCTTAGGGATGATAAAAGTTAACTGTTATAACTTGGGGCCTACCACCTAGCCCTGCCACAGCCACGAGGTTCCGCCACAGCAGTAAAGAGGCGCTCCCATCCCAAGGGTCCCCAAGGTTGTTACTGGTTAATTCTTTAATATCCCTAGAGCAGGTATGACTGTCTAACTTCACAAAGTACGCTGTGAGCAGTCATCTCTGTAGTCAGCTAGCGCCAATACTGCACAACCAGGACAAAAACAAAAAAGAGTGACTGTCTTGTCTCAACTAGCAACTCTGGACAGTTATGGTTAAGTTTGGCACCACTTTCAGGTTACCAAGTCCATAGCAGGTATTATCATCATGGAAACATATGACCATTGGTACACTTGATAAATAGAGATACGAACAATTAGCTAATTCTATTCCAGAGCAGATGGTGGAATTCAAGTGCTCATTCTGCATCAGTCCAGGAACATATCAGCCTTAATGACAGTGAAAGTGATCAACATAACAGGTTCTCTCTCTACTAATTACAAACACGGACCAAGCAAACTGCATGATGAGACTTTTCAACAGGGACTATTCCCAAATATTTATCTCGATTCATCTGTCCCCACTTATTTTGAATTACCATGTATGCCAATTTAAGCAGCCATTACAAAAATGACTGCCTGGTCAATCAGTTATCAAACTGTGCAAACGCATGACAGTGGTCTCTGCCTTTGGGAAAACAATATAAAGGATGGACATCTATCAATCTCAATAACAGTTCAGCTAACTAAAATAGTAATTATAAAATTCTGCTTGCTACATCTTCTGTAATAGTCAAAAAATGAAGGGTGGAGTATGTAGTAAACAAGATTGAGGCAACAAAACAATCTATGCATAGCCACACAGAAAAGCTGTTGAACCTGGTGCTGTTAGTTACATAGGCATCACCTGCAGTCTGTATATCATAGGAACGTGCCTAATTTGCTCTGCCTATAGGTGTATTTAAATCCCTTCAAGAGAGCCATAGCTAAGGAGCCCAGTGATATATTTTGAACATCTGCACACTCTTCTGGGAGCAGTATTTATTTTGGCATTACAAGTGGGCAGAAGTGGAGCTTGTTTTTTGAAGTTTCGAAGAAACCACTACTTCTCTCCTCTCCCATTCCACAGTTTAAATTGGAACAGTATTACTTCTTGGATTGCCTCCTGCTCTACAGCTTGCTCACTGTCATTCCTTGGGTATTATTCCCGTCTTTTACATAGAATCCAAATGAAGTATTTTAGTAATCTAAGACAACTTTTGCTCTTTATACTGTAAACATTAGCTTATTATGCCATTGCAGCTGGCCTGTGACCTACATTGCTTTTAATAAAGAAATTGTGTACTTTTAACATCTGACATGCTATTAAATTAACGCTACCTCAGATTATGCATGCACCGGCTCCCATCTATCCCCTATGCTGCTGCCTCTGATACAGTGTAGATGGGGCTCCCTGCATATACCAGTTCCCACCAGCCCCCCAGTGCCATGACAGAGGCAGCAGAGTGAAGGGGAAGAGAGGCTTGTGTGTAACCATGCATGTTAACTTATGAGCCCAGGCTCATCAACTTTAAGGGATAGAGGAGTTTGAGGTTATCTTGTTCTCCAGAATCTCATCCTATATATTTTAAATAAGTAAATAAATAAACAAAAAAGTGCCTGGTCACCACCAACTCAGCTCAATGTGGCCCAATTCAAGCTAAGGATCTTAAAGACTAGTTGACTATCGGATAAGCATTTGCTTATCAGATAGTAATGGCAACTAGTCAATTCCCCCTCCCCTCTTGGTGCTTCTATGAAAGAGAGGCAGCAAGGGGTGGTGTGGTATTTGAAAGCAGCACTGCCACTTTGAAATCCCAAGGCAGCAGCTGCACAGCTGATCCTGGGATCAGGTGTGTGGCAGGCTGCCCCTTTAAAACACTCTCTCTGCGGAGATTCAAAGGGGCAGCCCTGGAACCCGGGATCAGCTAGGGAGTCCCCAGCTGATCCCAAGTCCTGGGGAAATGCCACAGGGAGCCTCGGGTCAGCTGGGGAGTTCCCAGGTGACCCCGGGCTCCCTTCCTGCCCCTTTGAATCACGCAGAGGTGGTGTTTTAAAGGGACAGCCTGCCACACACCTGATCCCAGGACCCCAGCTGTGCGGCAGGCTGCCCCTTTAAAACGTCGTCTCTGCGCGATTCAAAAGGGGCAGCTGCCATTGAGCCCGAGGTCAGCTGGGGACTCCCCAGCTGATCCCTGGTTTGCGGGGAGCCTGGACTCAACTGGGGAGTCCCCAGCTGAGCCCGGGCTCTCCTGCCGCCCCTTTGAATCACGCAGAGGTGGCAGTTTCAAAGGGGCAGCGACCGCACAGCTGATGAGCTGTGCAGCCACTGGCCCTTTGAAACTGCCGCCTCCACGCAATTCAAAAGGGGCAGGGGAGCCCATAGCTTGAGAGTCCCACGCTGACCCTGGCCTCCATGGCTGGGGACTCTTGTGCTTTTCAAAGCAGGCATCCGCATGCAGCCAGGAGTCAGCGGGACTTCCCACTGGTCCCAGGCTGTAAGCGGAGTTCCGCATTCCTCTTTCTGCATTCCTCCATTCCACATTTCAAAGGAGGAACATGGAAGTGCCTATCGACTAGTTGATGGAAATTCCATCGACTAGTCAATTAAACTGCATTTTAACATCCTTAATTCAAGCCTTAACCCTTCTCTCTCAAAAGTGAGGTTTTTTGTTTTTCGTTAAACCTATATCTGTGCTCATGTATATTTGTGCAAGCTGAGGAACAGATTTTCCTTGTTCTTCCTTTTCCTGGACCTGTGATTTATGAGCTTTTCCTCTGGTAAAGAGTCAGTCTATTTGCCTGGCACCTAAAACATCCATTCTGCTGAGGCAGTTACTAAAGTGAAAAATGAGAAATGAAAGATAAAGGATAGATGGGCTAATGCTATGTTAATACACCAAGAAATATAATAAAAGTAACAATTATAGTTCTATTCTAAATTCCAGTGTTTTCTTGTAAGACATTTTCTCCTTGGACCACAGATCATAAAGACTCATTAAAAGTGAAAAACCCTTTAAGAATAAAGATGATTAGCTATGGTCATCTAGTGCAATAATAATAAAAACAAGGCTTGCCTATAACAGGGTATTACTTACTACAGACATATAGAACCTTCAAATATCTTAGTAGCGCCCTCCATCCAAGGAAAAACCGATGCGCCTGCAGTGAGTTATTTGCATGGACAACAAAGGACCAGCTTCAGAAATGAAAAAATTGTGCGCGCTTCTGTGGGGATAGAGGAAGATATGTTTTTTCCCCAAACCTGATCGTGAGGGTGAAGGTCTGGTTTTGAGAGTTTTTCCCCAGATACAAATGTCTAGGATGGGGAAAATAGAGGACTACAATTAACTTACATCTATGCTAGATTTAGAGAAATGTACAAGATAACAGAGAATATGTAGTATTTTATCTAGTCCCATGACCTGTGTTACTAGTGCACCATTTGAATTCAGTCAGATGCTCTGCATGCTGAGCAAGACTGCCCTGGCCAGGAACAGCAGCCAATGCAGTCAAAAGGGAAGGAGGTTTCAAGGTGCAGATATACCACAGGGAGTAAAGAGAAAACCAAATCAACTGGGCTACAAGGGTCCTGGCAGCTCAGTGGAGAAACATAGGGAAGAAACACAACTAGGGGAACCAGCAGATATGAGGACAGATTTGTCAAACTGTGACACTATTTAAAAAACCACAACAAACCTTTTGCAAGCTAATAACATTCATAAGAATCTAGGGAAAAAAAACATTAAAACCTACAGAATCAATAAATGTTTACAATTAAAGAAACTACATGTCTGCTACAGAGGATACCCAGTCTCCAAATTCCTTTATTTGCTAACTGCCTCAACCATGGTCTCTACATCCCGGGATCTCAGGATATTTAGCATCTCCTGGTCTATCACCTCTTCTCACTCATCTTCCTAGTTCACAGAGTAGGTGGGTTTTTTCCACATTCTCCTTGTCTTTCATCAACTCATTGCAAAGAACCAGAGTGACATCCAGAAGCCCACTGGGCTTGATAGCATCCTGAGAATTCAGCCCAGTTTGGCATTATAAAGGTAGTATTTCCTCTCCGATAGACTTTTTATTATGGACCTTATTTTAGAGACTGGAGATCTTCCTGTAGCACTGCTTGTTGCTCCAAGTGATGTATATGCCCAGTCAGCGGTTTGGACTCAGTCATACACTGAAGTATTGTGTCTGATAAAATGCAAGTGGCACTGGGTCTCCTCCTCTCTGAATTCTAATAGTGCCTGAAAGCCCTAGTCCCATTGTGCTAGGCACTATAAAAAACGAAGACAGTCTCTGCTTCAAATATTTTATAATCTAAGTATATGACTACCTGCCTGCACATCTGCTTTGGCCCAACTGGCAGATACTCATAGGGATGCTGCCTCCAAAATAAATATAATTAATTAATTTTCTGTCTGAAAATGGCACTCAGTGAGCTCAACTGTGCACGCAGTGCTATTTGTCCAGTTAAACGGCTTTCACTCAACTTGATTCATGTACAGTGAAATGCAGGATGTAGATCAGATAGCCCTATCTATCGAATAACTAGTGTACTATGAGATGGCAAAAGGAATTTTTTTCTGCTAGGGCTACAGTGTACATCTGTGGGCATGTGGTATTATCAGTAATGCAAAAGTTAGAATAAGCTATCTGCTGCTAGTCTCTCATGCGAGCAATGCTTATGAGTATATCATGGTGTGAAATGGTGTGCTTTCATAGTGGATAACACCACCTCTAGCTGATAAAAGACTGTTCCTTCAGGCTCTGAATGACTCCTGATCAGTCTTCCTCAGCCAGGAAGATGGTAGATATCACCATGGGGACTTGAGAGAAAGTTCAGAGTTGAGAGAGGAAAGAAGTTGGAGGATACCAAGGACTATAAAAGTGAACCAGGATTCTCTCCTACTGGAGAGACAGACAGACACAGAAACTGAGAGAGAAGGAAGCCTTGTTGGTGATGGTATATTAATCAAGATACTTATGGAAATTGGATATAGTGTTCTACACCTCACTCTCTATTCACAGATCTGAAATTATACGGATGAAGGGCTGACCCCACACCACTGTTCTCTATATAATGCTGATTTTGGAGACTGCCATTTCTCATCACTTTTCAGTTCTAGAAAAGTAGCAAGATTACAGAGCATAAACTTTGGAGCTCGATAGGTGCTTTGTCTCAATACTCTTTTAATCATAGGCAAAATGAACGAACAAATATGCCTTCATTCAATTTTAGGGAAGGAATGGAAATTTAACAAATTAAAAAAAATACATCACTAACTTTTCTCTTTAGAAAATTTCTTTTCTTGAACATATTTAAATTATTTTCTTCACTTTTTCAATGAGGAACGTTAAACTAGGGATGTAAAATCCTGTTTAATTAGTTAACTGGTTAAATGAGGGTAGACGGAGGGGGGACAAGGGGAGCTGCTCCAGGCCAGCTGTTTCCAGCCCTGCACTGGGCTGCCAGCTCCCAGCCTGCATGAGACAGGAGTCAACAGCCTTGTGCAGGGCCAGAAGTGACAGCCCAGGGATGGGTACCGGTTAAGGGTAATGCTTACCAGGTAACCAGTTACCCGTTCACAACCCTACTTTAAAAAAAAAAATGTAAAGGAAGGCTGCTTATTGGTAAATATATTTCTACATGGTAAGCCTTGTTTTCAGGCACAATAAAATGAAAAGTCAATGCAAATGGATAGCTATTTTCACTCTGTGCAGCATTATAAAGATTCAACAATAATCAAATCAATAGCGCTTTTAGAAAGAAATCAATACAATCTTTTCCCTCCTTGTAACTAAGTAATAACACAAACAATGTTGAATTTTCTTAATGCACCAGGAACCACCAGCATGCTTTGAATCTATTTCTAAACAACCAGGTAGACTTTTATTCAAAGGTTTAATATCTAGTTCTACAAACATGAATAAAACTGCATATTAATATTCTATATTTATGGTATACTTCAGCCTCTGAAGAGAAAAGCAGGACTAACATAAGTTATGACTGTTCAGCTTCAGTTTTCAGAGCTGTATAACTCAGCTAAAAGGTTTATAAAATGGATGCAAAAACTGAGCTTAGCTCATAAAAAAAAGACATCAAACTGATAATGAATGATATGGGATAGAAAAATTAGTTTATGAAATATAAAATAATATAATCTGCAAAACCCACAGATACCCACGGGCGGCTACAGCTGCGGATGTAGATATCTGTGGCTAATTTTTCCCGATATAAATATAGATACGAATATAAATTTTGTATTTAGAATCCTGCAAATGTACAGATATCTGCTTTATATCTATGAGCATCCGCATCTGCGATGTCAATGTGGATGTTTGTGCCTCCTTTTTGCAGATACAAATTTTACCTACGAGTGTTTTGTAAGCAAAGTAGTAATATATAAATACTGACAATATCCCTTTAAAATGAGGCGCAGTGAGTAATTGATAAATAACTGGGATGTGAAACTAGGGTAGCTCTAATTTCTAAAACAAAAAATTATATATCAGGTGCTTTAAATGGGAAGTGCAGGAAAGAATATTGTTAAATACTATTTTACCATATACATCTCATTTAAAAGAACCACTTTACTGTCTAATGGGATTCTTTCAAATCTGGAAATCACCATCACCTTGTCTTCTAATTAACATATTTCAGCCTTCCTTTATTGTTTGAACTCTAGCCTTAATGTCAGCTCATATCAGGAAACAGCATGCAATAACAGCATGTAACCGGATGAAATGTTAGCGGTTACATGACTATTTGATAGTCCCTGAAGGCGGGACTGGCAGCCAGTGCGCTCCAGCACCGCTCCTGGGGAGCCCACTGCCACCCTACGCTGCTACCTATCAGTTTTTAAACTGGCTCCCTGCACAAACCAGCTCCCACCTGCTGCCTCTGATGCAGAGGCAGTAACGTGGGGTCCAACCTCCCTGTGGACAGGGGCTGCTCCGCAGTGCCAGCCACTGTCCACAGGGAGCTTGGACCCCCCACAGACAGGGGCTGCCACAGAGAAGCAGCCTCTGTCCACTGCTTCATGGCAGCCTTCCCTGCCCTTCTCCCTACCACACTGCTGCCTCTGACAGATGCTGCAGCATGGGGGGTAAGTGCAAGGCACCATGTGGCTTTAAGATGGCTCCCCCCAGCACTGGCTCCTGCATTCCCCCCCTGTACAGAGGTAGCAGGGGGAAGTGGGGAGGCAGGTGGGTCTGCAGAACCAGGACACTCGGGGAGCCTGCTTGAAAGGCCTACCCCCCCACATACTCTCAAAGGCAGTAGTGTGTGTGTGGGGGAAGCAGATCTGATGCTTGCTGATACACAGGCAGCAAGGGGGTGGAGGATAGTGTGTGTAGTCTACAAGATTAACTGATAAGCACAGGTTTATTGGTTAATCGTGCAGTCGTCTATACATTGACATCACTAGCACACGGACACACCACAAAGGTGAGTTCTAAGTTGTTGTTTTTTAATTTAGTAAGTATGAAGACAATATATTTTTTGAATCTAACAGTGTAAATATGAAGTAGATATGGCATGGCTTAAACCTTTTGAGCATGCCCCTTTAAGAATTTTAAGTATTCTACGAAGATTTGAAAGAGTAAGTTTGGCTCTGACTTTACCTCCACACAGTCAAAGTTTTCATTAACTTTAGATGTGTATTCAATGCGGAAAAGTGTTGACAGGTTACCAGCATTGTAGTACAAAAGGATCTTCAGACCCTTGAAACCGAAGGCAATTTCACTGGGGGAGGAAAAAAAAAATGCAATCAGGAACTCTAGTCTCTACTAAACAATCATCACGTAAACTAATCTAGGATAAAGCTTTGAAATTCATGTCTATTTTCCAACTGTACCAACCTACTTTTGCAGGAAAAGAGAAACAGAACAGTCAGATACTACACCAGAATATATACATTGAAGATAATTTCTTATGCCATTCAAATTCCTTCATCTGTCAATATTAAACTAAGAACTGCAGTGACTAGTTATCTAACTCAATGTTTCTCAACCAGTGGTACGGGTAACCTTACGGGTACTTGAGAGAAGTCTGGGGGGTACGTCAACAACTGAAATTTGGAGAAAGCTGAATTTTTGTTTTAGGTTTTACAGCGCTTTATTATTTTTGTACTTTTTACACCCAAAAATTTCATCACCTGCCCGGCTACAATTAAGTTGTTTAAACAAATGTGTTGCAATGGTAGAAAAAAAATTGTGTGTGCCTGAAAACTGTAGATTAATTTTTTCTTTGTTTTTGAAAAAGAGGTACTTTATAAAAAAAGGCTGAGAAACACTGATCTAACTCATAAAATGTCTTAGACCACAGTTACATCTTGACCTCAAAAAACAATACATACACACATTAAACAACTTCTGTTTCAAAGGCCAAGTCGTCAGCAGACATGATAACTATGCATTTCATTCATTTTTGTTGCAAGATATTTTTAAATCACTTGTAATTTTACCTTTTATCATAACATATAGTGAAGCAGACTGCATTTACTAGGATCCTTATTTAAGGATGTGGATTTTATATTAAGGTTCACTGCTGCAAATGACACAGATTGAAGTGTAATTAGAGGAGATTTTGGAATTAATTGATAAACTTAACAGTAACAAGTCACCGGAACCAGATGGCATTCACCCAAGAGTTCTGACAGAACTCAATGTGAAATTGCGGAACTATTAACTATGGTTTGTAACCTATCCTTTAAATCAGCTTTTGTACCCAATGACTGGAAGATAGCTAATGTAATGCCAATATTTAAATAGGGCTCTAGAGGCAATACTGGCAATTACAGACCGGTAAGTCTAACGTCACTACCGGGCAAATTACTATTGTACACAGCAGTGTACAATAGTAAAGAATAAAATTGTCAGATACATAGAAGAACATAAATTGTTGGGCAAAAATCAACATAGTTTCTGGAAAGAGAAATCATGTTTTACTAATCTATTAGAGTTGTTTGAAGGGGTCAACAAACATGTGGACAAGGGTGATCCAGTAGACATAGTGTACTTCAATTTCCAGAAAGCCTTTGACAAGGTCCCTCACCAAAGGCTCTTATGTAAATTAAGTTGTCATGGGATAAGAGGGAAGATCCTTTCATGGACTGAGAACTGGTTAAAAGACAGGAAACAAAGGGTAGGAATAAATGGTACATTTTCAGAATGGAGAGGGGTAACTTGTGGTGTTCCCCAAAGGTCAGTCCTAGGACCAATCCTATTCAACATATTCATAAATGATCTGCAGAAAGGGGTAAACAGTGAGGTGGCAAAGTTTGCAGACGATACTAAACTGCTCAAGGTAGTTAAGACCAAAGCAGACTGTGAAGAACTTCAAGAAGATCTCACCAAACTAAGTGACTGGGCAACAAAATGGCAAATGAAATTTAATGTGGATAAATGTAAAGTAATACACATTGGAAAAAATAACCCCAACTATACATGCAATATGATGGGGGCTAATTTAGCTACAACTAATCAGGAAAGAGATCTTGGAGTCATCGTGGATAGTTCTCTGAAGACATCCACGCAGTGTGCAGTGGCAGTCAAAAAAGCAAATAGGATGTTAGGAATCATTTAAAAAGTGATACAGAATAAGACGGAGAATATCTTATTGCCCTTATATAAATCCCTTGTACGCCCACATCTGGAATACTGCGTACAGATGTGGTCTCATCTCAAAAAAGATATACTGGCATTAGAAAAGGTTAAGAGAAGGGCAACTAAAATGATTAGGGGTTTGGAACAGGTCCCGTATGAGGAGAGATTAAAGAGACTGGGACTTTTCAGCTTGGAAAAGAGGAGTCTAAGGGGGGATATGATAGAGATATATAAAATCATGAGAGGTGTGGAGAAAGTGAATAAGGAAAAGTTATTTACTTGTTCCCATAATATAAAAACTAGGGACCACCAAATGAAACTAATGGGCAGAAGGTTTAAAACAAATAAAAGGAAGTTCTCCTTCACACAGTGCATAGTGAATCTGTGGAACTCCTTGCCTAAGGAGGTTGTGAAGGCTAGGACTATAACAGGGTTTAAAAGAGAACTAGATAAATTCATAGAGGTTAAGTCCATAAATGGCTATTAGCCAGTATGGGTAAGGAGTGGTGCCCCTAGCCTCTGTCAGAGGGTGCAGATGGATGGCAGGAAAGAGATCGCTTGATCATTACCTGTTCAATTCACTCCCTCTGGGGCACCTGGCATTGGCCACTGTCGGCACACAGGGTACTGGGCTGGATGGACCTTTGGTCTGATCCAGTATGGCTGTTCTTATATTTAAATAAAAAAAATTGTATAGCAACCTCAAGTAGGTTCTCTTTTGATAGATGGTTCTAATGAAACATAGATTTAGATTAGAATGATAAGTAAATCCAGTAATGTCGAATACTGAAATGCAGAAATGGGAGTTATGTGAAATGGGAGGAGGGATGTTTGAACCTTCTATCTGTTCAAGGAAAAGAATATATCCAGAAAATCACTGGTACAAGATATGAGAATTTGTATTCATGCATAGAGAATTACAGCTTCATTTCTGGAAAAAAAGTTCTGCTTATAGTGGCCATAAGTGTTACGAGGCTACTTACAAAATTTTTATTATCCATGTTTATTTAGGAAAAAGTGACATTTCCTTCAGATTTTCCTCAAAGGCAACAGCCCTTCAAAACTGATAGTATTAGTTTCAGAAATGTGCCAGGGAATAACTTCAAATGGACAGATCTGAAAGTTCTAACAGCATGAGAAGTAAGATTGTTAGCAATAAACTGATATGGTTAGCAGTTGCAACGTTGCTAATTTATTATGGTTGATTGAAGGAGACCATCTCAAAAATCAAATCTTTTCAATGAATCTCAGAAATCAGAAGAGAAAAATGCTTGCCACCATCTGCTACACTACCATGTCAATAAAATATTATTACACAATATATTTGTATTAATAATGGACAGACTAGTAATCATTATTGTATTAAAATAATGGGTGAAATCCTGGCCCTAGTCAAATAAACAGCAAAACTCCCGTTGACTTTTTGAGGGCTAAAATTTCACTTTAAATGCAGCAGCTTTTTTATTTTTAAACCAAAATATATAGACACATTAGGACACAGATTATGGTTTCTATATTTTGTGTAGGTATGAGTTTGCAGATGATAGATTCCACTATTTAACCTAGATATTTATGACCTCTTGTTAATCGCAACATTTGCCAGACACCAATCCCATCACACTCACTTTAATGTTAATGGGATTTGGATATTGGTAATAGTATACCACTTATTAAAAACAGTATTTTTGGAAGATAGGCCCAAGTTACAGGCAGATTTGCAAGACTGAAGCCAGGGAAGAAAGTGCTGGGACATGCCTTCCTTGTTTGCAGCCCTGCTAACCTGACTGAAGTCAGTACTCAGCCTCTCTGTGTTTCCTTCTGCTGCAGCAAGTTTGCAAAATCTGCCTTCACACAGGGACTGCAGAGGAGGTAAGGAAAGGTTATAGGCAGGGCAGTAGCAGGGAAGGGTGGCTAGAGCCCAGATACCAGAGTTGCACAGTACCCCTCCCCATGCTCTTTGGGCTGCACCCTGCTTGGGGACTGCACCCAAGGAAGAAAGCATTAATACTTTGAGTCCTGGAATGCAGGGAAAAGTACTTGTGCAGCTCTGTAGGTCCCCAGAAACCCCTCCCCCCACAGAGAACAACCCCACACCTCACGGGCAGGTTTGGAAGGACTGCAGCCAGAGAAGCCACATCCCAGTGCTTTCTTCCCCGCTTGCAGCCTCACAAACTTGCCTTCTACTTATTAGTAACTGACAGATAATGGGAACATTTTCCTGGTAAGCCACAGCAATAGCTAATAAGCTGATTCTCCTGAATTTTAATAGTCCATTTGATAAAAGGACAGGGATTTGGATTTAAACTAAAACCTAATGTGTACAGATAAGGTGGGTTTTTTTTTTTATTAAGTATTTAAGAAACTAAAATGAAGTAACTCAGACTACTACTAGCTAGCTATATTAGTTTGGCACACATTAGTGTGAAAGTCACCTAATAGGATTTAGAACTATTTCATGAACAAAATTCCCTTTGAAGTAAATAGCAATTTTGATTGCAGAATCAGAACCAGCATTCTTCAACAAACTGACAAATATCTATAAAAACATGACTACAGTCCCAAATTGTCAGGTAACTATTGACGTACCTTTCTTACCACAAGTTTATTAAGACTAAGGATGTAAAAAGTCATTTAAAAAGGTAACTGTGTAATAGCTAAAAATCATAGCAGTTACACGTGCTGGGGCTCTGCAGTATAAAGCTTTGTTCCTGGACCCACTCCTGGGGAGCCACAGAGTGTAACCTGCAGCAGGGAGGCGTGGGCTAGCCCGCCACAGACAGGGGTTGCTCCAGCCAAACATAGTAGCCCCTGCCTGAAGTGTGCCCCACGGTGGCTTAAGCAGCCCCCTACCCAGGACAGGCAGGGAACTGCTCGAGCCATTAGTGGTTAATCAGAACCAGTAAGCCTCATGCCTAATTAAGACATTTAAAATCATACAAGAAAATACTTAAAAAGCGATTTAAAAATAGGAAACGTATTTTTTTTTAAAAACTAGAATGACCTTTTCCTTCCCTATTAATTTCTCCTGGTATTTCATTGGATAACTTACTCATCCCCAAACACTTGATGGCTATACTCTGGATTGAAAGTTGTGCTGTCATCTTCCAGATCTTCAGGAAAACGAACTGAAAAGGAAATGGGCATAATTTTACTGTAAGCAACAAGAATTTGTGATCTGTCAACACAGACGTTTTAAAAATTTGTTTAAAATACTGGGGATGCCATACCAGCTTAACATTCATTTTCTCATTATGGTCAAAATTATATTCAACCTTGTGCACACAAAAAAAAAAATCTAACCGAAGTGAGAATGATTACTACTTGTGCTTCTGTTCATAATTTAAAAGTATCTACAGGCAAGCTAGAACACTATTAAAATGGGAAAGGATAAGTTAGCTTACACAACCATTTGTTTATAGTAAGTATATTTTCATAAGGACACTATTCAAAAGATTTTTTTTAAATCTACTGGTAGTACTAAAATGCCAGTATAGCATTAGCAAGGTTTACTAATAAATAACTAGGAGGCCTGCTATTCACTGATTTCTTGCCCCCTCCCCCCCCAACCAATAGCAAGCAAAGGCTATAAAAATAAAGACCATTGCATTAAAATACAAACAATGCACATTTTGTATCAGCTGTAGTTTAATTATATTTATGCTTCATATTGTACGTAAGAAATCTTTGTAATGTGAATCTTGACTACATCTGTTTTTACATTTTTATTAGATGCAGTACAATCGCTGTTATGCATAGGTAAGTTTTGCAGTTTAACAAGATTCTATTGTATCAAAGTGTATCCAGACAAAATTATACCTCTGGGTTTTTTACTGTACTTTCAGAACATTTGGTAAGCAACAGTTTCATTTTCATCAATTTACAGTGTTATGCATTCAAAACAAGTAATCTATTATTTAAATATTTAGCACTTTATTCACTGTTCTGCTGTTTAAGGAACTGAGCTAATGAGAAGTGTGTGTATTTATTTATGTATTCATGTACAGTATTTACATATTTATATATGTATTTTCTTATGTATTTTTATCATAAAGATAGCATGTCACTATAGTCACTACATAAAATTACCAACTGGAGCAATCCCATAGAAGCCAAATCCAAGCTACCAATATCTTTAAACATATATTGTATGTAACATTACTCCCCTCCCGCGTCAGTCTTCTCTGTACTTGTGAATAAGCAAAGCATATAGTCAGTTGTTGGTGAGTCTAATAATGGGGCAGTGAGTGGACAGATCCTGTTATGTGGGCTAATGCTTCTATCACTTCACCCAAAAAACTCAAATGTGTTACTTATATTTATTTTTCAGCTATATAAAAATATTCACCACAGATGCATCTACATAAATGCAACAGCCTATTAAAGCATTTTTTATTCACATTGTGGAGTGATGGCAGTTACTCTATAGCTAAGGTTGCAACAGTGTTTCTATTATACGTCTGCCTTAATATCAGTAGGCAAAGTCTAATGTTGAGGTAGAATTGCTTTCGAAAATTTTGAATGATTAGGATGATGGACTTTTGATTTTTAATGCCTCAAAAAAGTGTTTTTAGGAGATTTAGAAGTCAACATATTTTGCGTAATTTTTCAGAGCACAAAAGTCATTTTGACCAGTGTTTCTCAACCCTTTTTATAAAGTACCACTTAAAAAAAAAATAAAATAAAAAAATTTATATGTACCGCCAGTACCTACAGTTTTCAGGCACACACAATTTTTTTCTACCATTGCAACACATTTGTTTAAACAACTTAATCGTAGCTGGGCAGGTGATGAAATTTTTGGGTGTAAAAAGTACAAAAATAATAAAAAGCTGTAAAACTTAAAACAAAAATTCAGTTTTCTCCAAATTTCAGTTGTGCTGACATACCCCCCAGACCTCTCTCAAGTACCCCTAAGGGCAGGTACTCGTACCACTGGTTGAGAAACACTGATCTACACTCCTCCAGAAAAGATACAGTGGACCAGATCAATATTTACTTTTATTAAGTGAAATATGAATTAAGTTATTTTCTTTTAGAAATATGCTGTAAATTGCCTGCTCTTGCTATCTTAGTGTCATTTCTTGGGAGCAAGCAAAATCCCAAATCATACTTAAAAATGTTTTTTAGCCCTTTCCCCTGCAGAGATAGACCTTCAGATGTAATTGATTTCAGGGACAAACTGAATGGGGGGGAAGGGGAGAATTACCAACCAATGCTGACTAGCACTCTAGAGTAAGGAGATGATCTCAGACATGGGAAATGGTAACATGGGTCCCTGACTTCTGCCATAACAGCAAGTGGTCCCTTCCAAACATATCCCATCACTTTACTGCTCCCCCTTTTAGACATTCAACAATATCTTTCATGATAAAACAGGTAACAGAGCATCATGTGAAAAGGTAGCAACTGCAGAAATCATTGTAAAAATAAGTTTACATCCACAATGTGTTAAAATATATACTTGTACAGTAAATCATCATAAAGATGCAACTGATGGGAAAAGTTAGTTCTCACCACCCACTCAACTGAGGATTCATGTGACTTCCAGGGAAGTTCTTATCCTACATTTCTGAAAATGATACAAGTATCTACTATACCAACATTTTAAAAAAGTCAGTTAAAATGAAGTTGTATAAAATGTGTAGTGGCCAACATATGCATTACAGTGGCAGTTTGCTACTCCCTTAATTAAGGAGTAGCAGTTCAAGATGCATTAATCAAATATACAATTTATAGAATTATAAAGAATATACATGTATAATGTCAGAGTATACATTATAAAGAATATACGTGTATAATGTACAGCTGTGTTAGTCTGTAATTTTAAAAATAATGATGAGTCCTGTGGCACCATAGACACTAACAAAAATATATAGAATCATGTATAGTGTTTACACATGTGTACAATGTTGCAGAGTTAAGCTTGCTTTTGGAACTTTTATTGTTGCATTTCCTGCCTGCAGTCAAATATTTAACTTCAGGGGCTTGTCTAAACTAGATCCCTCTTTCAAAAGAGGGGATGTAAATTAGACAGATCGAAATTGCAAATGAAGCCGGGATTTGAATTTCCTGCACTTCATTTGCGTAATGGCGGCCGCACGTTCTTTCGAAAACGGGGATTTCAAAAGTGAAACTGCTGTCTAGACACAGTTCTTTCAGAAAAAAACAACAACCTTTTTTTTGAAAGATCCTGTACGTCTGAGGATCTTGTATTCAGGAGAACAGGATCTTTTGAAAAAAGGGTTTTTTCCCCCCAAAAGAACCGCGTCTAGACAGCGGTTTCAATTTCAAAATCCCCCTATTTTCGAAAGAATGCGCAGCCGCCATTATGCAAATGAAGCACGGGAAATTCAAATCCCAGCTTCATTTGCAATTTCCGATCTAATTTATATCCCTCTTTCGAAAGAGGGATGTAGTTTAGACATAGCCTAATAGCTGCTTTAATCCATCCTTCTACCTGTAAAAAGAGAATGAAAAAACTAAGCTGTAAACAAATATATTTTCACTTAAGACTACAAAGCAACTACACAATAATTAGGGTTGCCAGATACTTTCACAAACTATGCCAAACATGTCGGGAAAAAAATTGGTGGAGCAAAAAACCAAAAAAATAACTGGGGACCAAAACTGTTGAGCAAAAAAAAAAGCCCCCCCCCCCACACACACACAAAAAAAGGAGTCACTGCGCCTGTAAATCTCCACACTCCACCCACCAGACGTGGCAGGGCAGGAATGTCCCATGTGGCCTTCTGTCTGAGAAAAACAGAAAATACCGGACATGTAAATTTTCCTCTTTTTTTTTTTTAACCGGACAGAGGCCGCAGATACTGGACTGTCCGGGCCAATACCGGACACCTGGCAACCCTAACAATAATGAAGAAATGCAAATGAGGAGCTACTAGATTCAGAGGGCAAAAGGGTGACCCTTGCATCAATAATAGTAAAACTATGTGCAGGGACAGAAATGCAACCATTGCCAGACTCAGATAGCAGATATATGGAACTCATTCGAGGAAAGCTTATGGAGAGTTTTAATAAGACAAAGCACTTTTGAAATAGAGCATGAAATGACTGAGAGCCATACATATGATGTATGTGTAGGAAAAACAAACTACATTTTCAAGGATGAAGGAGAAGCTGCAAAGAAATACAGGTTATAGATGTGGATGATCCTGAGGATCCTCTTTAGTGCCAAACTGGAAAAGTAGAACAAAACAGAAAAGGCAGGCTTGAGTATGGAGATATTAATTAATTTTAGAGGAACTGCATTTGAGATTTTTTAATACATAAAAATGCATCCCTATTTCTCTTTCTTTTTGAAATTTGCAGCAAAAAAAGAAAAGATTCAATCTCAAAGCACAAAAGTGAAAATCAAATCCCTGTAAAACATGACATTTTCGAGAAAGTATATGTAAATCAACATTTTAATTTGAGGAAAATGGTTTTACTAATTCAATATTTAAGGCTTTAAACTACTTCAGTTAGAATGAAATTTTGACTTACAAGCTTTTAATTTAAGTTTATATTATAAATTCAAAAGTGTAGAGTAAGTTAGCTTATTAAATGCACATCTCCCCCAAAAAGAGAATGACTGTTTCTTTATTGTTTAATCTTTCTATGATAGTATAAGCATTCTCTTTTCTTTCCCATTAACATGGACTATTACACAAACTCTTGGTCCTTATAGTAGTAATTGCCTATCCTGAAAGTCAAACTTGTTTGATACTAGCTCTCTTTCAGTATTCTGAAGATTGCTGTTCCTCCTCTTCCAAACTTAGGCTCCCTTTTAGCAGCTTTGAGCTATACAATTTGTGCCATCACAAAGGAATAAGCACTGCCAGATGGAAAAATTTAAAGTTACAAAGAGATGGTTCATTGTTCTCCTACTGCAAAACTTTTACTGACACCGATAGGCTTGTTTAAGTTAAACTATGTTACAGGCACATCCATCACAGTTCTAAATTCTGTTTTATATTTTAGATGTTCTCATGTTTGGTAAATTCACTATGATAATCCACAAAACTCAGGCACCCAGAATTGCAGATATTTTTATTAATTTCCCCTTCCTCAAAGGTGCTCATTAAAAACTCTTATACAATCCTGAAAGTCAGTGAAAATTAGACTATTGCTGTAGTATTTTTTTCAGACTACCACCAGAATTTCTCGCTATACTACTAAATAGCAAGAATGCAATATTCCTTTTCTGGAAAAAAGCAATTTAAAGAATTAATGCTTAATTGGATAATTGATACTGTGAAACTTGAAAAGATATTCAGTTGAATAGTACTAATTTTTTCACTAAATCTACTGAAAGGTCAAAAGGTACCCTCAAGAGAGCTGAATATTATAGAAAGATATGGAAGGAAATGAAGAACTAGAACAGTGGTTCTCAAACTGTGGGTTGGAACTCCAAAGCAGGCCTTGATGCCATTTTAATGGAGTTGCCAGTATCAACTTAGTCTTGCTGGGGCCCAGAGCTAAAGTCCAAGCCCCACTGCATTAGACTGAAGCAGAAGCCCAAGGGATTCAGCCCTGGGTGCGAGGCTCAGGTTATAAGTTCCCTGCCTGCTGCTGAAGCCCACAACTGTGGGGCTTGGGCATGCTCAGGCTTCCGTCTCCCCACATTGGGGTCATGGAATAATTTTTATTGTCGGGGTCATAGTGCAATGATGTTTGAGAACCTCTGAAATAGAAAAGCAGAATTGCTTCCCCCTCCTCACCTCCTACGGCATATATTCAATTCCACATAAAAATAAAGAAAGGGGCAATTTCAGCACATCATTAATTTTAATACTGTACTGTAGGTCATTCAATACACACTATGGGGACTCATTTTATTCACGAGACCTTCCATGACCATTTCTGAACTCACACACTCGATTTCCAGAGTCCAGAAAGTTACACAAAAGTAAACTACACTTATATTTACACTTCATAGAATAGAAGTGAACATTTGTAAACAAACTTTACATATCAAGCAAAGCTGCTAAAATCCTCAGTAACATACTGCTGTATCAAATGCTAAAGATGTGAAAACAAATTACCTAATTTCAGTTGAATTGCTTCGTTTGTATTACATTTGTACTCAGCCAACTTCTTCTCCATAGCACTGAGCCCTAGGGGGGGGAAAAATTATGCACATTATCATCATTAAATAAGGTTCTTATTTATTGCTTTATTTCTGTACATTTTAAACAAACACTTCAGTTCATCTTTCTACAGATGTGGGTTCTTCCCCCCCCCGCCCCCAGGACCCTTCAGAAACATAACTAAATGTTATGTAAATCTACACTATAGAAAGTGCTGTTATACATAGAATTATTCTGAGCAGAGTGGCAAGAACCACAGAGGTTACAGAAATACCCTACTTATTTTCTGAATAAGGGACTAGCATTTTTTTTTTTTTTTTACAATTAAAATATATAGTACTCTCAGTGGTACCAAACAAGTGGTCTAAAATATTCCTGTTTGTTTTACTGTAAAAAATGAGCTGACATTTTGTAAAAATAAAAAAATACTGGCAAAGAATTTGTATTTTAAATTGCAACTATTGTAATAGTAAATATGCAGAGATTTATGGAGCTTTGAACACTGATGTTAAAAATGATTCTCCTGACAAGAGTTGCATCAGTAGACACCAAGACTATGAAACTTCATATTAAACAAAAATAATGCATAGCTGCTAATAGTTTCTGTTACATCTTTTTATTTATTTAAAATTTGAGCTGCTAAGAAAGAAAAAAATTATTCTTATTTAGTAGCACCCAGAAGTTCCAACCAAGACTGGCACTTGATTGTGGTAGATGTTAATTAAGTACTTAAGGTATGGTCCCTGTTTCTTTAGGTTGTATAAGAAAGTACAGGTTTCTTTCTGCTTATTTTAGCTTTAGAAATTCAGGTCCAGTCTGTATTATTTTTCCAGGAAGACCAGAAATTAATATAAGTACCAAAAATGCTTCTATTGTACCAAAGCGTACACAAACTATACCTCTGGGATTTTACTGTATTTTCAGAACATTTGGTAAGTGACAAAGTTTAATTTTCATCGTGTAAAACCTAAGCTACCAAGTGGAGAGATTTTTCATCAAACAGTTTAAAGATGTCTCGTTGTATTGCGAGTACCTTTTAAAAACTCAACTATCTTATAAACCTATTGGGAAAATACTTGTTAAATATTCGGACATTGTTTTTGAAGTTGCTGGTGTCCCTTTAGGGACAAAGAATGGAATTTTATTAGAGACATGTATTCTTACATCAGATTTTGTAAACATCCAGTTTTCTTGTACTTGTATTAGGCCTGATCTATGCTTTAATTTTAGGTTGACATAGTTAAGTTACCTAGGATGTAAAACTCCTGAGCAAGGAAGCTATGGTGACATATACCCTGGCAACATCCACCGAAAAATTTGTCTATTGAGCAAATTGTAGTTTATAGCTGTATGACTTCCATTCTTTAGGTAAGCACAAAAGCCTCATCATAAAGAATAGCTAAACTCACCATTTTTAAGGCACTCTTCTGTAGTAAAAGCGGTTTAAAATGCTAATTAACACAAGCTGTTTATACTTATTTAAATGCACACAATCATGAATCAAGAAATCTCAGATATGGTTTTGTGTCATGATGTTGAATCGATACTTTCCTGTAAGTTCCTTTGTATTTATCTCAAATTTCTATTTCAGACTGGATTTGGTTCATTTTATGAAATAGGAGCAGGATAATAGTGAAGAGTAATGAAGCATTGACATTGGTCTTGTTTTATATACATAGATTCATAACTGTATAAAGACAAAATCTTTAAAATGTAGTTAGCAATAAACAATTATTTGAAACAAAAGAATAAATGTGAAAGGCATGTGTGGCCTGGGGAGAGAAAACTACACCACTAAGAGGAACTTCTCATGGACTATTGATTACACCAAGTGTGTTTTAGCACCTGTGCTTTATTACACTGGGAAGCAATCACTCAAAGAGATTGGGGGTAGGGTGGGTAACCCACTGAGCATGAGCTCCCAGTACAAAGCTGTAACCAAAAATCCTTTGATACATAAACATGGAAATCTTGAGTAGGAGCGAGAGGCTATTACCTCTGTATTTGACACTGATGCACCCACTGCTGGCATACTGTGTCCACTTCTGATATTCACAAGCCAACAATATTGATACATTGGAGAGGGTTCAGAGAAGAGCCACACAAATGATTAAAGGATTAGACAATATGCTTTATCATGAGACTCGAGGAGCTCAGTCTATTTAGCTAAACAAAGAGAAAACTGAAGGGTGACTTGATTACAATTTGTTAATACAGGAGGCCCCCAACTTGCAACCGCCCAAGTTCTGACCCCCCTGCACTTACAACCATTTTGTAAGTGCAGAAGGGGCCGGAAACCCCCAACTTACGTCCTCGGCCCGCATTTATGATGGCGCACAGCACCTATCGTAAATGTGGGTTCAAGTTACAACACTCCCGACTTGTGATGCTTCCCCCGGAACCAATCACATCGCAAGTGGGGGGCCTCCTCTATCTATAGCAGGGTAGAATATTTTGGGGGTTGCGGGCTGCTGACGCACAGAAAAATCAGTTGGGGGCCACACAGAAATGAGAAGCAAAAAAGAACAAAGTAGTACAAAGAACCAGCTCTATATTCCCCTCGCACACCAGAGCCTAGTGGGGCCCAGGCTAGTAGATTTTGTGGGGGAAAAGCCTCCAGGCAGCTCTCTACTGTGCCAGCAAGGGACAGGGGGAGTGGCAGCACACAGAACCACTGCCTCCCTTACCAGGCAGAGCCCATGGATCAGATCCAGCTCTGGCTTGCCTGACTCTGGCCTGCAAGGCTTTGGGTTCTTCCCTCCACAGTAGGCAGCTGGGAACCCAGCCCCACGGGGAGAGCTGCAGGGGGTGGGGCAGGATGAGGCTGGAGTGCCAGCATGGGCTCCTCAATGCTGGGGGAAGAAAGCCCAAGTCTCAGGGGAAGCCAGCCTGGATCCAGCCCCCAGGCTTTAGGTTCCCCACCCCAATCCATAAGAACAATATATGTGAACGAGCTCTTCAATTTCACAGTAAATGGTACAACATGGTCCGACGGATACCGAAGACAGATACATTGAGATGAGAAATAGGTGTCTAACAGGAGATCAGACTACATGATCTTAGTGGTCCCTTTGGCCTTCAATAACTCAGCCAGAAGTTATGGATCTGTTAGGAGTGGGTGGGTGAGGTTATCTGGTCTGCGATGTGTAGGTCACAATCAGAGGTTCTCAATCTGAAGCCTGTGAGCCACTATAAGCCAATCAGCACACAGCTGTGGCCCATGTGACATCCTCAGGGCCATACAGGTAGTATTGGATGTGGTCCACAATTATCAACAGTTTGAGAACCCCTGCAGTGTTCATAATGGTCTCTTCTGCCCTGAAGGCTATGAGTCTATACATTTCAAAATATAATGCTATTGTTAGGAGATAGTGGCTTTTCTTCCTCCTAGTTTTTAAATCTATGCATCACATTGCACTGGTGTTCATAAAATGACCCAACATTATAGAGACAGAGGATATGAACCTCTCCAGGGCAGACTGATTTACATCACCAATTTTAATCACGATTTAGCCTTTTTCTTCATTTGTGCTATTTTGAGGAAAAATAATTGAAAAGGTTGATTCTTATTGGCTGCTAATCATTAATACATATTATTTGCAAATAAATATAGCCTCTATGCCAGAGGTGAGCAATAATTTTTGATGGGGAGGCCACTCCAAGATTTTGGAAAGTGGTCAAGGGCCACACTTTTATATGGAGATGTGGGGTCTGGGACGGAGGTTGGTCACAGAAGGGAGCTCCGGGTACAGAACTGGGGTTCAGTAGACAGTGTGGGAAGTCTGAGAGGGAGTTTGGGTGAAGGAGGGGATTGTCGTGATCTGAGGCAGGGGATTTGGGATGTACAATCCAGGAGTAAGTCATGACCTGAAAGAAAGGGTGCAGAGGGTTTGGGCGATGACATAGAGCAAGGAAATAGGGTGCAAGGTCAAGGAGGGGGGTTGGGTTCAGGAGAGGATTCTGGCCTGGAGAAGGAATATAAGAGGGGATGCAGGATCAGGGAGGGAGTGGTGACCTGGTGCAGGAGTGGTGCAGAGGGTTGGGGGGTGACGTGGAGCAGGGATTTAGGGTATCAGAGGCAGGCTCTGGCTAGGAGGCACTTATCTAAGCAGTTGCCGCCAGCAGCCCTGCAGGACCTCAGGACAGGCCTCTCTGTTCTGGGTGCCAGGGGAAGATGGGAGGCTTCACAAGCTACCCCCACCCCTAGCACAATTTCTCAGAAACTGGCCAATAGGAGCTGAAAAATTGTGCTGGGGGTTGGGGCAATGTGTGAAGCCTCCCTTTACCTCTGGTACCCAGAGCAGAGAGCTACAGGGAGCAGCCAGTCACCTAAAGCAGCATGGGGCTGTTCTGTGCTTGAGGGTCTTGGTAGGGTGCCCCACGGGCCAGATCCAGAGGCTTGGCAAGCTGCAGCTTACCCATCTCTGCTCTATACTAAGTCTGGTCCTGCTTTTTACTAGCTAGGAAGATACACTATTATAAAGGTTACATACATACATTTGTTCAGATGCTTAACGTTTACATTTTTATTATGTGAGAAAATGCATTTCTTATTAGATCTTTAGTTTTTCTGCTTGTGATTTGTGAAATCTAGATTGGACAGAAACTGGAATTCAATTCAATAAAGACAGTCGACAGGCTAGTCGACTAGTCGCTTCCCCCCCCCTTGCTGCCTCTATCAGAAGGAAACACCGCCTGCAGTCCAGGGCCAGCTGAGGTGTCCCCAGGCTGCACACAGCATTTTGAAGTGGCAGCACCACATGGAGCCTGGGATCAGCTGGGATCATGGAGAGTCTCCAGCTGACCTTGGGCTCCACATGGCACTTGCGCCTTTGATGGGTTGCTGGGGCTGTTGCTACACTTCAAAGGCGGAGGCACCCTATTGACTAATGCATCAACTATTCAATTAGTCAGTTATTCAATATTTAACATCCCTGAAGAGTAATTGTTTTTCTTTTGCAAGTCATGACTACCCTTGAGCTGGGCAGTTTAGCCAAAAGAACTTCAGTAAGAGTTCTGCCTAAATCTCATAAAGCATTCAATAATGAAGAGCAAATAACTCCAAAACTTGAATTAATTTCTGATACCTAGTTACCTGTGCATCTCACACATTTCTAGTGTACACAATCATTGCCCCTACGCACATGCACCTGAACTTACCAAGGACAACAGATTAAAAACAATTCTAAATCAAATTATTTTTTCTGCCACAGCTTTACAAAATTTTAAAAGTGTATTTTTCCTAAGTTTTCTAAAACCCATCTTATAAATTAGCTGAAGTTTGCACAAAAGATTTTCTTCTGATTTCAGGCCATCCATTTTTAGTTTCAAATGAAAACTTTTTCCTAATAGGGAAAAGCATTTTCAAAGAGGACATTAGTTTTGAGTTTATCTAGTTTCTGAGATCCATAATTTTCATGCAGGATATCAAAGACTACTTGGCACTGAAGGAAAAAATTGCTATTACTCCATGTCTATCATCTTAAAGTTTGTTGTAATTGACTCAACAGGCCATCAGAAAGGTATCCTTGGCCAGGGCCTATCGTGCAGAGCCATTGCAAATCATGTCTCCCTTACTCTATTTCAGAGGCAGAGTGCAGACCGCCTGTCAAGAATCTCATCGGCTCGTGAAAATCTTCTGGACTCCTGCTTCCCGGTGAGCACGTCCCTAACCCCGCGGCTGTCCGGAACCCTCAGGAGCTGTCCGGAGGCCGGGTCGCAGCGAGAAGAGACGCTTTCCGGCAGCCCCAGACTCCAAGGGACGGGGCAAGAGACGTGACAGGAACCGGGCACCGTACCCCGGGGACTGGCAAACAAGTCGCCGACGGGACCACGGCAGCTTCCCCCAAACAACGCGACCAAGATGGAGCTGCCGGTCCCTGCACTCCCGGGGGAAGTAGGAAGCCCCGCGAGCAGCGGCACCGGGCAGGCCCCGAGCGAGAACCGGGACCCTGCCTGGCGCACCACCGCTTGTTTCCGCCTCCACCACTTACCCGCCATTTGGGAGCAGCGCCACCAGCCAAGTCACCCGGACACAGACCGAATCAACCCGCGCGCCCACACACCGGACGTGAGCATACAGCGACGCACTTCCGCTCGCCAGCAAACTAGCTGTGAGTAAGCAAACGATCAAGGGACCCGAGCTATAGGTTGTGCGCATGCTCAGTTCACTCCAACTGAACGGTAACGAACTCTTGGGAACGCAGTAGTTTTACCGAGCCAGCGGCTCATTTGCATAACCCCGCCCCTCCATTCTCTACTTTTCCATTGCTGGTTCAATCCTCCAGCTCCTTGCCAGCCAAATGCCTAGTCCGTCTCTGGGCCTGCTCTCAGCTTCCGGCGCTTTTGGTGCCGGTGGCTTCAGCTCCCTGGTAGGGGACGCAGTGCTGTGCTCAGCCCCCTACAGCTTTGGCTTTGCCGGGAGGCGCTGTACTACAAATATGGTATCCAGCTGCTTCTGCCTGTTTGTGCCTGCCACTTCCTCAGGCTGTCTCTAGACTTACACCAGCCTGCTTTAGAGGGGTAGCCAAGTTAGTCTGTAACAGGAAAAACTTAAAAAACAAATAGTCTGGTAGCACTTTAAAGACTAACAAAACATGTAGATGGTATCATGAGCTTTCGTGGGCACAACCCACTTCTTCAGATGATAGGAGTGTTGGAAATCCAGATAAGCTTCAGAAGTGTTGGAAGTGTGTTCAGATGACCAGAGTGTTGGAAGTCCAGATAAGCTTCAGAGGGGTAGCTAAGTCTGTAACAGGAAAAACTTAAAAAACAACAATTAGTCTAGGAGCATCTCAATGACTAAATAGTTACAAGAGGCTGATAAGAGCCATTAGTTTGCACTTGGAAAGGAAGATGACCAACACCAGATTCTACACTGACATCAAGAACCATTAGCACCTTCATCGGTTGGTTGGTTGGTAATGTGCGAGCCATCCAATAAGGAATCAATCCGGGACAGGCCTAAGAATCTTGCGCAAAACGGGGGTTTTGTACAACCAAAAAAGTCCACACTGCTTCTTTTTGCGCAAAAACCCTTTGCGCAAAAGGAAACGGCAGAAAATATGCTCATGAGATTGCAATTTATGCTAATGAGTTCCTTATTAACATATTTTCTGCCAGAAGAACTGGCAGTGAAGACAAAGCCTAAGTGTAAAAGAGCTACATGTAGCTCAGAAACCACAGTTTGTCCATGCCTGTTATTGACAATCAGTGCTGAGTATACTGACATTGTAAAAGACTACAATGATGCCTGCTGGCCGTTTCTGAGAGTGCAGAGCCTAGGGTTCTAGAATAGATGGCAGTCTCCACTTCAATGGCACCTACTCCACTGATCTCAATGGTACTGATGGATATTCCAGTACTGCAGTAATTTCAGTTCCCCAAAGTCTTGATGGCCTCAAAGATGCCTGAATCACCATTACTAGGCACTGACATAACTGAGGTATAGATTACACCCAGGTCTCTAGATTTACATGTGGTACTGCGATAGTCTACTCCACCATCCAGGACTGCTCCATCCTGGGCAAGCAGTGACAATGACGAGGATGGGGATGACTTATTTTCATTGTTAATCCATGCCTCTCCATTGCAACACCAAGGAGCTAGCCAGGTGGAATTATGTACCTTCAATCTTCTTCCAAAATAGAAGAGACAGTTGGAATGGATACCCTTTGGTGCCCCTGCACAGGGCCGGCCTTAAGCCGATTCGGCCGAATCGGGCCTCGCGCCTAAGGGGACCCCGCGCCCTGCACCCGGAAGTCGGCTCCCTCGGCTCGGCCAGCTGGGCTCGCCGCCCTTACCTGCGCACGCTGCTGGCTGCTGCTGCCACCATGCAGGTGAGCGGTGAGACGCCCAGGCGTGACGTGACATCACTCCCAGGATTTTGAAACTGAAAAGGCGGCGGCGGCAGCGCACGCGGTTTGGAGTCTGGCCCAGCAGAAGGTAGCGGAGGGGGAAAACTAGAGGGAGGTGTGGGAGAGGAAGAGGCTTGTGCGGAAGGGGAAGAAAGGGGAAGGCACCAAGAGACAGGGTAGAGGAGAGACAAATGCCAGGGGGCCAAGTGCAGACAATGAGGGAAAGGGCAGGAGGGGAGGTGTCAGTGGGAGGGGGCACAGGGTGATGCTGGGAGAGGAGAGGAGAGGAGAGGGTAAGGGCATTGGGGGCTAGAGGAGGGAGGGGAGGTGCTGGGAGAAGGCTTGAAAGGAGGGGTGGGCATGAGGAAGGTGGGGATGGAGTAAGGCATGTGTGAGGGCACAGAGGCATGAGGGGAATGGGGGCAGAGAGTGGTGGGGGGATGGGCATCAGGGAAAAAGGAGGCAGGGGCAGTGAGGGAAGGGGGAGGCACGAGGAGGGTGCAGGGCTAAGGGAAGGTGCAGGTGCCAGGGGATTCTGGGTGAAGCAGAAGGGCAGACACCTGCAGGAAGGGACCAGCACCAGAGGAGAGAGGCAGGGCAGGTGTAGAGGAGGTGTTAGAAGAGGGGTAGCTCACATGATCAGAGTGGGGCTACTGGAGGAGGCACAGGGGAGAGAAGGGCTGGTGGAGGGGGTCAGGTCGCAGGAGAGCTGAGGCAGGAGAAGGGCAGGAGTCAGGACAGCAGAGGAGGGTGAGGAGTTTGGGGGCAGCAGGCACCAGGGGAGATGATGGAGCAAGGAGAGGAGACATGGCAGCAGAGAGAAAAGGGAAAGGTTTATAAAATATGTATTAATAACTTGGTATGCTGCCCACGGCCAGTGTTTGCACCCCGCGGTGCAGTTTGGGTTTATGTGGGGATCAACACGTGGCCGGCGAGTGGGAGCCAAAACAAAAAAGTAGTCAGTGTAATGATCTTCTGTTGATATGTTTTAGTAGTTAAATTCTTGGACTGTCATTGCTCATGAAAAATGCTGTCACATGGATAGAAATCGGGTAAATATTGCATTATATTAATATCAGCAGAACTGATTTAAATGGGGCCTGTGTGTTGTGTAGTCTTGCCTTAATCTTTGTATTAATGCCTGTCAGTGTGAGAGAAGCTATTTGTATATATTTGCTTGCATATGCAACCACACTTAAGTTGAGGCCCTCAGCATGTTCTGTAAGTATCAGTATGGCCCCTGGGGCTTCCCAAGTTGAGTTGCCCCTAGCTCATCCCTGACAGGTGTCCATCTAACCTGGTCTTAAATATCTGCAATTTAAGCCCATTTCTTCTCATCCTAACCTCAGAGGCCAAGCAGAACAATTTTTCTTCCTCCTCCTTATGATACTCTTTTAGATACTTGAAAGCTGCTCTCATGTCCCATTTTGGTCTTCTCTTTTCCAAGGTAAACAAGGCCAATTTCTTCAGCCTTGCCTCATATCTCATGTTCTCTAGACCTTTCATCATTTGTGTCGATCTTCTCTGGACTTTCTCCAGTTTCTCCACATTTCCTGAAATGTGGCACCCAGAACTGGACATGATACTCCAGCTGGGGCCTAATGTAGATGGCTCATTCCCTGCCTAGGGGACGTGAGACTGGGCGGGTTAATTTCCAATCCTCCTGTTTATTCTTTTCCTAAACCAGAAGGGTACAGTAGTTCTGATGGGGGTTGGAGAGGGGATGGAAGCCAGATCCAAGATCAATGAGCCCTGGGAAGTGGGCCCATTGAAAGGAGACTGGACCTGTGGATGCCTTGGGGGGTCAGCAGCAAGGGCCTGCTTTGGGAAGCCCCCTCTTTGGAGGTGAATGTGGCAGCGGTGAGACACCACCCAGAAGCAGGCGCCACAGACACTAACTGCAGATTCATGGGAGGGCTCTCACAGATCTTGCACACGCATAAGAGGATAGATCGGCAGGAGGGGGGGCAGTGGCGTAGTGAGGGGGCTGGAGGGGGCAGTTGCCCCTGGGAGAAAAATAATATAAAATTTAGTTAAAAATAGATGTCACACGTTTTTAAAAGGAATACCATATCTCCTGCCTTTTGTCTATTTTTGTCTCTTTAGGCCCCCAGTTAAAATTTTCAAAAGCACTTGAGTGACTAAAGTCATTTTTGAAAATTGGACTTGGAAATCTAAGCTCAGATTTTTTCAAAGGTAATTAAGCTCCTAAAGAGACAGTTGCCAACTCGGATCTTCAAAGATATCTAACTGATCTTTACACACCTTTGAAAATCTGGTCATAAGTGTCCTAGTCAGTTCTGAACGTGAGATGTAGCAGCCCAGTCCTAATTCTTTCAGGCTTTTTTTTTTTAAACTTGAACATTTATCTACACTAATTCCCCCCCTTTCTCTTTCACTATCCAATAAATGCATGGATCAGAATTATAGGTGCTTTGTGAATATGCTGACTTGAGAGTGGAAAGATTTCATATTGTCATGTATGATTCCTGGTAACCCATCTCAAATATGAAAAACTAGATTGATACCTGTTCATATCAGGAGCTGTTGAATATAGTTCACCATTTGCAGTATCTCATTAGGATGTTTAGTGGAGAAGATGTTGTTTTTTTTATTTATACTGTGGGCAAAGCATTGGATCACAAGAATTCCTCCATTGTTTTACCATGAGTCTCAAAACATTTGGTGTTTTTCTAAAGGCCTGGAGTCAATTGATTATGTAGGAATCTCAGCTTTCATTTAAAAAAAGTTCTCTATACTTCTGGGCCTTACAGCTAAGGAGGAAAGCTTTAAAACATGAACCCTAAATACTCAAGAAACAAAAGGCCAATAAAAATCCAACATGTTTTATTTTTAAAAAATCTTATGATTTGTAGACCCATTCTCATAACTTTGTGTAGGTGTTCTTTGTGATTTTGGGGTTGGCAATACTGCTCTTTGATTGGTGAATTTAGAGAGGTCTCCCGCTTCAGTTTCCTTTCCACCCTCCTTTTTTGTCACAGGTCATCAGAAAATCATAGAGACAATGGAGAGTAGGGTGACTCCATGGCTATGGTTAATGACTGGTCAGGGTGATTAACTATTATCAGCCAGTGGTCTGAATGAGCTATCTACTGCCATCTGTTAATCAACTGTAGGAAAAGGCTTCACGAGCAGACCTTATTTATATAGACAACCTACTTTGCCACAGAGATCAGTAGACACACTTGCTGTGTCAAGGTGATCAATTTTGGTTCTTTTGGGTTGAAATTCACTTAAGACTTGGAGCGGGGAGAATGAAATGTTGTTATCCATATTGTATGATTAAAAGGTTAAAGACCTGAACTTAATATGGCCTGGCTTAGGGTCTACCATAACTTGAACAGTAAGCAGAGGATAGTGAGTCACATCTAACTGAAAGTCACAGAAGATGGAAACAGGTTTTATTTCTGGTGGTGTAGAGTCTATTTGGGAGTCCTCAATTATATCTGACACTTTACATCCAGTGTTTAAAGGCAGAGCTGACTAGAATCAATTGAGAGTCTTTGTCTTGTCTCAGTGAACGCTTGAGCAAAAATCATTGATAAAATCTTGTGTAGACTGACCTTGGACTCAACATGCAGGCAGTGTGTTGAAGGGCAGTGCAAAGGAGGCAATGGTGGTGAGATACCATATTACCTAGTGAAATCATTGGTGCTGAAATCACTAAGGACTGGAATTTGACCACAGAACTGACACTTTCTTAACAAAGACTCCATTTTTGCTATTTAAAAGGTAAATCAATGTAACAGAAAACTGCAACGCTCTCTGGTAACTTTTTAAAAATCAAACTTTAAACTTTATTGAAAAAATTGGATAGTTTGCAATTGAAAATATTTGACCTACACTTAAGGCAACTGATTTAATTTTGTGTAAAATTTTGCATAATAAAGGATGGCATTTTTTTTTAAATGTTCAACTATATTGATATACATTTTGATCAGATCTACTTCTGATGTGATATTTGTGTGTTGTTGTGGTTTGTTGTGTGTGTGTGTGTGTGTGTGTGTGTGTGTGTTTTTCTCAACAAAAAATCCTGGGTGTGGGGGGGGGGGGGGCTCCCAAAACGGTTCGAATTGGGCCCCGCACTTCCTAAAGCCGGCCCTGCCCCTGCACATGCCATTTTCACCACCTCTGTGGCCATATGGGGACCCATGGGTGGCATATAGACAACAATTTTCAAGAACCTCTAGCATCACCCAGAAAGATAGAAAAAGATGATCTCCCTCAGTCTCAACAGTAAGACCTCCTGATCCTCAAGTGCTGATCTTTGAGGAACAGGAGAAGAGACTAGATAAGGAAGCATTCTAGTTACCAACATTTCCTCATCTCCTGACAAGGCAGCCCTCCCACCACCAACAGCAGACAACTTCAAGCAGTTTCAAACCTCTTTAAGAAGGTAGCAGATTTTCTTCAAATCCCACTTGAAGAAGTCAAAGAATCACAGCACAAACTACTTGACATCCTGCAGACATCCAGACGTTGCCATCAGCCAGACTTACACTCCCTATAAACAAGGGTCTTCTTGATCCAGAGAAAACTATATGGCAGAAACTGAACAAATATATGCAAACAGGCATACAAATATTATATGCCTATAATTGTTTTCTCACCCACTTCCAAATTCAATGGTTGTCCACACTGTTAATGAACATGACAGACAGCACCATGTTAAAACTACATCATACTTCCTGATAAGTATAGTATCAGAAAAAGAACAGTGGTTGAAGACCCATTCTTCATTAAAGAGCACTCAACAGATTTATTTAAAGATGGTTATCTTGGCAGTAAGAGTTCCATCTTTGGATGGGAGCACTGGTTCTCAAGCCTCAACCTACAGGACACTTACTTTCATATCAGAATACGTCAATCCCAGAGGTGATTCTTACCATTTCCTCTTGGTCAAGATAATTTCCAATATAAAGTGCTTCTATCATCGGTACCCAAGGTATTCCTGCACATCTTTTCTGTGATAGCAGCACATCTTCACAAACAAGGCATCATAATATTTACATATCTCAATGACTGCCTGCATAAAGCATGTTCCTTCACCGATAACGTGTGAGAGACACAAAAGACGATAGCTCTGTTATTCTGACTGGGACTATAAATAATAACCCAAAGTCTACTTTGACACCAGTGCAATAGCTGGAATTCACAGAAGTCTACCTAGATGCAGTGGAGGCCAAAGCCTACTTCCCACTTTAGCCACTTCCCACTTTAATCTCAATAGTTCAGGGAACTCCACACAACTTAGCCAGAACTTGTCTGCAACTACTGGGTCACGTAGCAGTGGGCACATTTGTCATAAAGCATGCCAAACTCCATATGCGTTGTCTTCAAGGGTGGTTCAAAATGGTATACATCCCAAAAAGATACAGTTTAAATAAATTTCTATCAATGCCTTCAACAATCAAGAATTCACTCGAATGGTGGGCAGAGCCTTATAACGTCTACTGGAGTCCCCTTAACTCAGCTCACTTGGACACCTGCACTGTTCTTAGCATATAGTCTCCTCTTAAACCCATGCTACATACCAACTTACTGAGCACAGAGCGATCAGAAATACTTATTCACATTTCCTACCAGTGATCAAAGATAAACATGTAAAGATTATGATTGACAATATTGCATGTATGTTCTGCATAAACTGCAAGAGAGAAGCAAGATCACCATCCCTGTGTGTTGAGGCAGTGAAACTATAGATCTGGTGCATTCTAGCATCTAAGCAACCTACCTCCCTAGCATACAGATGACTACAGTGGCTATGCTAAGCAGAAAAATTTCCCAAGATAATAAGTTGGAAGTAAACACTACCATCCTTCACAGTATATTCATACATTGGGGAACTCCAAAAACAGATCTGTTTGCCACAGTCAAAAACAAGAAATGTTCTCAGTTCTACTCCAGAGCAAGCTTTCAGTGATGCTTTTTTCCTCAGATGGAATTGGCATCTCTTATATATGTTTCCACCAATTTCACTAATATCCAAAGTGATAATTAAGACAAATAATCAACCAGAGTTATTCTTATCGTTCCAATGTGGCCAAGACAGATGTGGTTTCCATACCTTTTTGCAGATGGCAATGTGTCTATCAATGACTCTCCACCCCATTTTTCATATTTTTTCTCAAGAGGCAGGCCAGATTTGTCACCCAAATATGCAAGGTCTCTGTGTTATCAGAGACTCAGCAACACCATTAATTATAAATGATTTCGCCGCCTTTTGGATCTGAGGGATGATAAATGTCTCTGCCCCAGAAGTGAGATTCCCCCTGATATGCCATATCTTAATCACTGGAGAGATCTTAACCCAATAATGACAGACTACAAAATGAGTTTAACCAATATATTGTAAAATTTGGAACACAGCATAAAATAAACTGTGATAACAGTAACCCCAAATTGCTCAGTTTTGTAAAACCAACCCGCACCTGCTGAAAGAAAGAAGACAGAAAAGATCCCAATAACAAAGGTAAGTAAACCTTACAGTCCGTAATGACTATGGTAGCTGAGGGGAAGGAGAGGCCTAGGACCTACTACCCTTGACCTGATTTAGAGCTCTCGGGGTGGAGCGCTAGGGCAACCCCTCATAGATGTCTTTGATGTCACAGATGTTAAAGGAGGATCAGCGATACAGTCTCTGCTATCAGTCCTGAGTCTTTGCTACAGGTATTGTAGAAACGTCACTGCTCCTTGGAATGCTTTCTCTGGCTCACCACACTTCCGGGACTTCACCACGGATAAGGGGCAAAGAAATGTTGTCTCCGTGGCTCAAGGTTACAACAGACCCTATTTGGCGTACCCCAAATATCCTTCCCAAGCCTTTGCTATGGAGGATAAGGAGAAGCACCACAGGAATCCGAGCACCTTCTCTGACGATGGTTGAGGAGAGTGAGGGGGGCAGTGCTTATATGCATCTTGTGGCAGGAAAGCAGAGTGGTTGACAGTGCCAGCTGTGCCCAACTTCTGAGGTAAATGCAGCCAACCTGTCCTTTTGGTGGGAAAAGCCAGTCCAAACCAGTACTTGTTTACCTCAAACTGTCCTCACAAAGTTCAAAATGGAAGCAGTGATTCAAGATGGAGTCGGCTTCTTCCAAAATGGAGTCCTGATTACACTGTCCAATCAAACTCAAATTAAAATCACTCCCAACATCTGGCTCAAAGTTTGGCTTCTCAGTGGTTCCAAAGCTTAGAAATGAAATATTCTGAGAATGGGAAGGAAGTTCTGTTACGTAGCTAGGGCCCTGCCAAATTCACAACCATGAAAAATGTGAAACAGATTGTGAAATTGGTCTCCCCCAATGAAATCTGGTGTTCAGTGTGCTTTTACCTGTACTATACTAATTTTGCAGGGGATTATCAAATTGGGGATCCTGACCCAAAAGGGAACTACAGAGAGGTCACAAAGGTATTTTAGGGGGGTTGTAGTATTGCTTATTTCTGTGTTGCCTTTAGAGCTAGGTGGCCAGAGTGCAGCAGCTCTGAAGACAGTGTTCCACTAGCAGTAGCACAGAGGTAAGGGTGGCAGTATCATGCTATGTCATCCTTATTTCCGCTCTGCTGCCTTCAGACTGGGTGGCAAGAGAGTGACAGCTGCTGAGAGCCCAGCTTTGCACGCAACAGAAGGATGGAAATACCATACCATGCCATCTTTACATCTGGGCTGCTGGTGGTGACTCTGCCTTCAGATCTGGACTCCTGGTCAGCAGCTGCTGCTCTCTAGCTGCCCAGCTTTGAAGGCAGTGCTTACAGACATGTGAGGGTAGCTATACTTTATACCTCCCAATACAGCAACCTTTCCCTTCAAACAGCTCAGCACTTGAATCTACAAACAAACAGACAGAGAGACAGACACAAGCTCAGCACACAGCTTCTTTCAGGCAACTAGCAAGTAACCCCCAAACACAAACACACACTACAGATAGCCACTTATCTCAAGGGTCCCGTATTCGCTCCTCCTTCACCTGGAGAACTCCCTCTCAAAACTCCCTGTTAGCTGCCCTATGCCTAGCAGAAAAATGGTTATTCATCACACATATATTAACAAATGGAAGAGATTCCAAATTCATTGTGATCATAAGTTACCTCTACATCATTTCCTTTACCAGTTTAGCTAGACTACATCCTAGAATTAAAGAAATCAGGGCTATCTCAAAGCTTGGTGAAGGTATATCTTGTTGCCATCACCACTTTCCATAAAAAGATAGATGACCATTCTGTGTTCACTCACCCTACAATGAAAACATTTCTTAAAGGTATGAGTAACCTGTATTCTCAAATCAGAGATGCTACTCCAGTATGGGACCTTAACCTTGTCTTAAACTGACTTACAAGGTCTCCCTTTGGCCACTTGCTTGATTCTATACCTCCATATTAAAAATGCATTCCTAGTTGCCATCTGCTCAGACTCTAGTGGCATAACTCCCCTTTTATGATTTTCTTCAAGGAAAAGGTATCTTTGGCTTGGTCTATACTAGACCAGGAAGGTCTGCTTAAGGTACACAACTCTAGCTATGCAAAATGCATAGCTGGAGCAAATGCTCCTGTCAGCTTCCCTTACTCCTCACAAAAGTAGGAGTACCAGATGCTGACGGGGGCTACCCTCAGTGTTCTATTTAGGAGGCTTATACTAGACTCGCTAAATCGAACGCCAGAAGATCAACCTCTGGAGTGTCAATCCGCGGGTAAGTATAGACATGCCCTTTGAGACCACATTTCAAATTCATACCACAAGTACCTTTTCAGTCTTCCACTAGGGATGTAAAATCCTGATTAATTAATTAACTGGTTAAATCAACTAAGTGGGATCCTGGGCAGGAGCTCCCGTACTCAACTCTGCGAGGCTAGCTGTCAGCTCCCAACCCTAGCCGCCAGTTGTGCAGGGCAGGCTGCTAGCTGGTGGTCCCAAGCAGGGGCACGGCAGGCAAGCTCTCGGGGATCTGGGTAATCAGTTAACCGGCTACCTGTTCACATCCCTCCTATCTTCCACATAAATCAGCTTATTCATCCACCCTGCATTCTTTCACAAATGACATTGGGATAGAAGGGAGGCAACACTGCACATACTTGATGTCAGGAGAGCATTAGTCTTCTATTTGGAAAGAACTAAGCCTTTCAGAAATCTCTAAGACTATTTCTCTCCTTCGCAGACAGATCTAAGGGATCCTCAATCTCTAAGGAGAGATTCTCTAAATACATTAACTACTACTATTACATGCATGACCTACAAACCCTTTCAGGAGCCCAAACAAGATCTCTGCCCATTTTCATCGCCTTCCTCAATAATGTTCCAATCACATAAATGTGCAGAGCAGTGACTAGGGCATCTGCTGATATATTTGCTGAACATTATCCAATCACTTGTGATTCAGTTAGTATTTGGTGTAGTATTTGGTTTCACTGTATTATCATCAATATTGGCCTCATCTCTGAAGCCATACCCCTCCAGAGTGAATTAGAATGGAGCACCTACCTATAAAAGAAAAAGAAGTTTACTAACTTTGTGCAATAACTGAGGTTCTTCAAGATGTGTGTCCTTATGGCTACATCTATACTACAAGCCTCTTGCGGAAGAGCAAATGCATATGGAGCACTCATTTGCATAGGTCGCGCTCTCATTCGCCTTTCCTCTTCCTTTACCTTTTGCGCAAGAGGTTTTTGCACAAAAAAGCGCTGTGTAGACAGTGCCTTTTTGCACAAAAAACCTTTTATGCAAGAGCCGTTCTTGTGCAAAAGGGGGTTTTCTGCAAGAGTCTTGTAGTATAGACGTAGCCTATGAGTGCTCCATTACATGCATTCCTCCGCTCACCTTTGGAGTCCTTATATGAGCTCTGCAGTAGAGAAGGAAATGAAGTCAGACACAATGGTATATAGCAAGAGTGAGCAAATACTGCCCCACGGGCCGGACCTGGTCTGCCAGGATTAGCCTCTGGAGGGCCCCCTGCATAGCCGCAGGTATCAGCAATTGCAGCTCCCACTGGCTGTGGGTAGGCCTTGTACCCAACTACACCAACAGAAAATTTGGCACTATATTTGTACAATTGATTGAGTAAAGAAGTGAAGGATAAACTTTATTTGTTGTCAGTATGACCTCTGTGTGACCTGGATGTTAAGTCTGGTCTTTGTAAAGAGGTACATGCTTGAACTCAGGTGAGCAAAAGGGGGGGGAGGTAGGTAAAACTGGTTTGAACTTGTTGTAAGGCCTGCAAAGGGACTGTGAGGGGACAGATAATGATTGGAGGGAATTTGGTGCAAAGGGGCATGACCTGTATATGCATGCAACTGTAAGTGGTCAGTGAGAAAAAGGTAATTACCATGTAAGGTAGTACAAAAGGCCTTGCCTTTTGTTTGGGAAGTTGCAGAAACTTTTCCTGAGAGTATCCTGGAGATTTTTGCCCTGGAATGCATTCCTGAATAAAGCTGGTTGCTTAAGAAGGGTGTCTGGAATTGATTTGGTAGGGGTTTTGGGCCCCCATCCGAACCCTCGGATTAAAATTCTCCGTCATTTATGGTGTCAGAAGTGGGATGGATCGGGACACCAGGTGACTGAGACGGGCCGGACCGGAGAGACTGAACAGAAAGGCGCCATACAAATCGGTAAGAGATCCGTGTTACAAAATCTCACTGTTCCGTTCCTCTCTCCTTGTCCTGAACGGCTGCTTTCACTGGCGGTAAGCGTCCACCCTATGTTAAGAACATCCTTCCCAAGCAACTGTAAGTCTTTTTCCCTTCTCTTTTTCTTTTTATTATTTTTTGAATAAGTTTGTTAAGAGAGAACAGTGGGAAGACACTGAAACAGGGTCAGCTCAGGCTTGAAGCTGAGAGGAAGGCAGGTTAGTGCCGGATTGGAACTGTCTTATAGGTAATAGGACAGGGATTATGGGGAATAAGGGATCTAAGATAGATCCAAAAACCCCATTGGGTAAAATGCTGCAGATTTATAGTCAGCCAGGAAATTGCCAGCAGGTCTTAAACTCAGGAGGCTGGTAAAGCTCACACGCGTGGAATGAATATACTTATGTAGAATCAGAATTACAATTCCCAGTTCAAGGTACCATTTCAATTAGACAAATTAAATTATTTAAAGGGTGTCTTAGAGTCCAGTCACCCCTCCCAGATGAATTATTGGCACCTCTGGGATGATCAGGCCTCTAAATTAAGAGATAAATCCATAATGGCTAGCCTAAAGGACTCAAATGAAAAACTGAAAAAACAATTGGCAGAAATAAAGGAGAAATCTGACTCCTCTAAAGTTTGTCCCCCTCCGTACAACCACGTTCCTACACCAAGCGCGCCCAGCGGAATCTACCCATCCATCTCGAAACCACCAGCTCCGCTGCCAGACCCATCTGAAGATTTATTGAACCTGTGGGTCCCCAATTTCCCAGCTCCCCTTCCCACCAACCTGCCCCAGCATCAGCAAATATTGCTTACCGATCATTCAGCTGCACCAGCCCAATTTGAATCCCCCGCACATACTCACAGTTCTGAAGGGGCGGTAGGGAATGCCAACCTGGCCAATAAAACTTCGGATTCTGAGCATACTCAGAGTCCAGTAATTCTAAAGCTGTCAGAAGTCTCCACACAAATGTTGCAGCAAACATTGGCTAAAGACTTAAAGGACCTGGGGTTTGTTATAACTAAAATAGATCCTGAAAATAACTCAGTGACTATAGGTAATGACGTAAACAAGGATGTGATTATTGAAGTTGGACCTAAAAGTTTTCCTGGACTGTTTAAAGAGAATATTAAACTTCTCCCACTAAGACAATTTCCTAATCCAGCAGGGGGCGCCCCGATGTCCATGTCCCCTGGACACCTAATGACATCATGAATTTTAGACTTACTCTCCCAAAAATAAGAGAAGATCCTGTGGGCTTGAAAAGGGAATTGTGTCAGATTTTTGAAGTTTATCAGCCTACCCACAGAGACATTGACATGCTACTCTCGGGAATAATGGAACCCCATGAGAAGCAAGCTCTTTACACCCAAGCAAGGCGAGGTCCTGGGGATACTCCTGCCCACCTGGGTGAGCAATGGCCCCAAGATTTGCCAGGAATTCCTACTACTGCTGCAGAACGTACCGTGCTAGCAAATGACCGTACAGGTCTTCTGAATGCAATTACTGAAATGGTTCCAGTGCAAACCGATTGGTCTAAAGTATATAACTGCAAACAGAAGCCAGATGAAAGCCCTTTTGATTTTCAGGCAAGGCTGTTTGCAGCCATGAGGAAGTATAGCACCTTTAACCCAAATGATGCCAATATGCGCACTATGGTAGTAACCACCTTTGTGCAGAATTTAAGACCAGAAATTGGGGACAAGATTATTAATAATATGATTGGATGGAAAATGGAAACTACTGAGAAAATTTTGGAAGCTGCAACTCAGTTTTTGAAAACTTGCAAGTAGAAAAACAAAAGAAAAGGAACTTAAAAATACCCTAATGGCACTCCAAATACAAGATTTACAAGGCCACGGGCAACCACAAGGTCAGAGGAAGGTCCAAACAGACCCAGGGCCCCCACCTAATGATGTGTGTAATTACTGTGGTTGGTTTGGCCATTGGAAAATTGAATGTCGCAAAGACAACGACAAAATAGATTTAACCAGGGCCCCAACAGACAGTCCGGACCATCGTCACAAGGACAGAGGTGGCCCAATACTAACCCCTTTTCAGCAGGTGCACCCAACAGGCTACCCTCCGGAGGACCGACAAAGGAGTAATCCGTTCTGACTATGCCACGAGGTTATTGATAAACCATTGCAATGCTCTCTGTTACCTTCTGTCTCTCTTTCTGCTACACCTGATGCCTTAGTTTCATTTTCCGTTAATGGAAACAAACATGAATTTCTAATTGATACTGGTGCCTCTCTTTGCACAATACGAGAGGATGAAGCTCCCAATCTGGCCAGAACTGGAGAAATAGTAAATGCTGTAGGGGTGGGGAGTAACTATACCCCATGCAATGAGTGAACCATGTTCCTTAACCATTGGGCCTTTGACAGAGGAACATGCCTTTTTGTTATCCCCCAGTACACCTGTAAACTTGATGGGTAGAGATCTGCTGTGTAAATTGAATGCTACAATTTATTGTTCCCCTGAAGGGGTCTTTGTTGATATACCCCATAATCAGGCAACAGTTTTCCTCATGATGTTAACAACAGACGGACAAGGTATAGACCCAGACTCCAAACTGGAGAGTGTGGAGCTGGATCAGGTACCAACGTCTTTGTGGGCTTCTCACTCCAATGAAGTTGGGAAACTGTTAACAGCAGAGCCTGTAAAGATCAGGTATAAACACGGCCGACCTTACCCTCGAGTGTCTCAGTACCCCTTGTCCCAGGAAGCGGAGGAGGGCATAGCGCCTGTAATCTCCTCCCTGTTGGAACAAGGAGTGCTCATAAGAACACAGTCTGTGTGTAATACTCCAATACTTCCGGTCAAAAAGGAGGGGAAATTTGATGATCAAGGGAGACAGATATATAGATTTGTGCAGGACCTAAGAGCTGTAAATCAGTTTGTTATCCTCAGATTTCCTGTGGTTCCTAATCCAGCTACAATATTGTCCTCTATCCCTGCAGGTGCTAAATGTTTTTCTGTCATAGATTTATGTTCAGCTTTCTTCTCCATTCCCATTGATAAGGATTCACAGTTTTTGTTTGCTTTTTCCTATAAAGGAGCAGCTGACTTGGACCAGACTTCCTCAAGGATATACTGAAAGTCCCACCCTTTTCTCACAATTGTTAAAAAGGACCTTGATTCAATTTCTTTGCCAAAAGAGTCTACCCTTGTTCAGTATGTTGATGATTTATTGATAGCCTCACCTGATCGGGAAGCATGTAAAGCACTTATTGCTCTCACTCGTGCCTGTATTTTAGCTACTGATCAATCTGTTAACATTTATACTGACTCAATGTATGCTTTTAATATCTGTCATTCTGTAGGTCAGATTTGGAAACATCGAGGATTCTTAACGTCCTCGGAAGTGCCATTTCTAATGGATCCCTTGTTAATGACCTCTTGCTTGCTATTCAATTACCTTTTGCTATTTCTATTATGCATTGCAGTACTCATCCTGATAAAACTGATACTGTATAAGTAGGAAACAGACGTTTTGCAGCCAGGAATGCAGCTGCCTGTGGACCGCCAGCTCCGTTTCAAATCCTGGTCGCTGTTTCTGTTCCCCTGACTCTAAATGATTTATCCCTGTTGCAATCTAGGGCACCTGAGAAGGAACAACACAATTGGTACAAAGCTGGGTGTCGTATTCAAGATAATAACATTTGGCTTTCACCAGATGGACGACCTGTGGCTCCTTCTACTGTGGTGTCCCAATTGGCTACCATTACCCATGGATTAGGACATATGAACAAAAGGGGGGTAGCGGACCAGATTCTGAAGCATTGGTATGCGCCTGGGATTCACCAAGCTGCTGCTAAAATCACCAGCAATTGTGCTACTTGCCAAAAGTTCTCTACCCAGGGTGGAGAAAAGACTACTCTGAGTGCTCATACTTGGGCCTATGGACCCTTCAATATTTGCAGATCGATTTTATAGAGTTAACCCTTTCCTGTGGGTTTAAGTATTGTCTGGTTATTGTATGTGTGTTCAGTGGTTGGGTGGAAGCTTTCCCTTGCCGTCGGCGGACGCCACTACTGTGGTAAAGAAATTAGTTACTGAGGTGGTTCCCAGATTTGGAATCCTTTAAAAATTGACTTGGATAAAGGAACCCATTTCACGGCCAAAATCCTGCAAGATCTGTGTAGAGCCCTCCACATAGAACAACGGTTCCATACCCCATATCATCCCCAAAGTTCAGGGCATGTTGAAAGAAAACACCTCGATATCAAAAGGAAGTTAAGCAAGATTATCTCTGACACTGGATTAAAGTGGCATGAGGCATTGCCCCTTGCCCTCATGCATATCTGAAATACCCGAACCGCAAACATGGTCTCACCCCTCATGAAATTCTATTTGGGAGACCGATTTTACTTGGATTTGAGCCTCCTGGAAAAATTAATCCTTCCCACTTGTCTGAATGTTATGAGAACTACTTCAATACTGTATACATCTGTCTAAAATTGCTTTCAGTCTCTCCTCTCAGGTTGCAGAAGCCTTACCTGTCCCAACTGATGTGCCTTGCCATGACGTGCAGCCAGGAAATTGGGTCCTGATAAAAGAATTCGGAGGAAAGACTGCCTATCTCCAAGGTGGAATGGTCCCTTCCAGGTCCTGCTGACTACCAACACGGCTGTGAAGGTAGCCGGCGAGATTCTTGGATACACGCAAGCCATGTGCGCCCGCACCATTGACCCTCATAAGTTGTGTGAACTTGCCTCTCCGACATATCGCCTCCTACTGAACCTGTCAGCCCAGAGCCAGAAAACGACTTTCTACCGCTTTCTGAGAGAGAAATTGAATCACTTCTCCTGGACAAGGGATATACATCATCAGAAATCAGAGACCGGGACCTCGTTCACTACGCTCTCACTACAGGCCAGATCCCTTCTGGTCCTACTAGTCACGTTGACATTTCACACGAATCTACACCCAACCTTGCCATTGACCCTACCGGCACTTTGTCAGAGGATGGTGGGTTTTCTGAAAGCTGTTTTCCTTCCTCCACACTTCCTTATAACCTCCGTCCGCGCAAGTGCTGAAAGGATTACAATCCCTGCACAATGGCTAAACTCTTGTTCCTCCTTTGTATAGGCCTTATTTGGCTCCAAAGGGAATGGTATTAGACTAATACCTTTCTGCAGCTGGCAGAAGGTATGGCATGAGCATAAACAAAACTAACTGTTGGGTGTGTGCCTGGGCACCACAAAGCGCGTGGATACCCAATAGGTGCCCTTCCGTTAAACAAAACTGGACTAGTAAGTGATGCATTACTGGAACAAAATGACCAAACTGTGTGGTTCAACCAGACTGGGTGCATCCAATTATCATTTAGTGGTACAAGTCCCTATGTAGGAATCTTACAGGTACCACCTTTGTAGGAAATCAAGCTGTACACACATTATAACAAAGGTGGATGGGACACATGTATGGCATAATGGTTCCACTATGTCTACCACAAACCTTTGGTGTACTCTATTCAAACCAGAAATAACAACCATATGGGGAGGGACCACTAGTACAGACCTTTGCAAGGAAGGTAACACCACCTTTGCAAACCGAGCCATGATGATATATCAGTCTGACTCGTGGAACATGTACAATTATTGGTGGATATGCGGTAAATTTGCCTATAAAAGGCTTCCGCAAAATGCATCAGGGTTTTGTTACCTCGGTCTCGTGGCACCAGCTATGAGGATTGTTGACACTTTGCCACCAGGGCATATCAGGAACAAGCGGGATGGGTCTTGGGAAAAAGCATGGAACTGGATAGAACAAACTGCCCTTGCAGTAGCTGAAACTACCATTCCATGGGTAGGGCAGGCAAAAACCAATCATGATTTGAAAACAATGTCCCTGCTTATGGAGAAATTCATGAATACCACAGAGGGGCACTAGGTGTGGTACAAGAAAATTTAAATGAATTGCGAATCTTTACCCAGCAAAACAGACTGGCTCTTGACTATCTACTAGCGGCTCAAGGAGGGTATGTGGATTAATAGGCCCAGAGTGTTGTGTTAAAGTTTCTGATGTGAGTTCAAACCTAACCACAAGGATAAAAGAAATCCAAACATTGTCCGTCAGACAAAAACATTTAGAGAGCGGTTGCAAGACTGGAATCCTTTAAATTGGTTGGGAATAGGGTTAAGCGAACTCATGAAGAAGGTGGTGGCAGGAATATTGATGTTCCTTGTCTTAATATGCTCTATATACATAATGATACAGCTAGCCTTATGCTGTATTAAAGGGTGCTTACAAAAGATAGAGAATGTAGCAGAAAACAAGGTACAACAGATGCTTCTGCTAAATGTACAGAACCCTCCGAGAAAGACTACAAAGACACTTGCATGTTTGAGGATGAATGGGAAAGGATGCTTAAGATTAATTGTGATCCACAAGTGGATCAAAGGGGGGAATGAAGGATAAACTTAATTTGTTGTCAGTATGACCTCTGTGTGACCTGGATGTTAAGTCTGGTCTTTGTAAAGAGGTATGTGCTTGAACTCAGGTGAGCAAAGGAGGGGAGGTAGGTAAAACTGGTTTGAACTTGTTGTAAGGCCTGCAAAGGGACTGTGAGGGGACAGATAATGATTGGAGGGAATTTGGTGCAAAGGGGCATGACCTGTATATGCATGCAACTGTAAGTGGTCAGTGAGAAAAAGGTAATTACCATGTAAGGTAGTACAAAAGGCCTTGCCTTTTGTTTGGGAAGTTGCAGAAACTTTTCCTGAGAGTATCCTGGAGATTTTTGCCCTGGAATGCATTCCTGAATAAAGCTGGTTGCTTAAGAAGGGTGTCTGGAATTGATTTTATCCTGGAGAGTTTTGCCCTGGAATGCATTCCTGAATAAAGCTGGTTGCTTAAGAAGGGTGTCTGGAATTGATTTGGTAGGGGTTTTGGGCCCCCATCCGAACCCTCAGATTAAAATTCTCCATCAGAAGTATACATTGTTTCTGGAATTAGGGCTATTACAACTCACGTTCTGAGGATGCTATAGTGTGGTCCAAAGTACGCAATTGCAAGTAGAATGATGGATATCTGACAGCATTGTTTGTGGAGTGGTTATAATAAGTGGGACTGATATAACTCCCAAATGAATTCTATGTGAAGATGAACTGTTTAAAAGACAACACTTTGCAACCTCAACTTTGGATTTAATAGACCAGCCTAAAAAAATACCTCAATCAGTCTTCTATTTCCAGTTCTTTTCTGCACACACAGGCTATGTCTACACTCGCGGCTTCTTGCGCGAGTAATATGCAAATGAGGCTAAGCGTGGAATATTGCCGAACCTCATTTGCATACCTAATGAGCCACCATTTTTTTCAGAAGAGGCTCTTGCGCAAGAAGGAGCATCTATACTGCCCCTTCTTGCGCAAGAAAAACCCTCTTGCGCAATGCTGTTACACCTGTTACTTTTCAGGAAGAACTGGTGGCTCAGAAAAATGGTGGCTCATTAGGTATGCAAATGAAGGTTGGCGATAGTCCACGCTTAGCCTCATTTGCATATTACTCGCAGAAGAAGCCGCGAGTGTAGACATAGCCACACTGAATAGCATGACCTATTTGTATTAGCTAATCTACATTAGATAGATTAGCTACTACAAATTTACACTAGGTAAATTATACAGAACTTTTCAGCTCCTTTGCTATTAGCAGAAGTGGGAGCCCTAGTATAAGTGGACCAACTTGCTGAAGTGACTGCACTGTGGGAGTTAGACATACTCTGATTAAGATTACCAGACACCTTGTGGCACATCCATTGAGCTCCCACAATTGCTAACCTTTTTAAAAAAGTTTCTAAAGTAGGCAGGGCTTCAGGCAACTTCTGTAAATATAGATGCTGCTGCTTTTCAAATAGCATATACGTTGGTTGACTTTTGGCAAGATTATCTTTACTGCCAGATAGTGAAATAGGGAAAATGGTAATGAGTAAAAGTGTACTGTAGGAATTTTTCACTGAGTTGTAGCTGAACCAAATTCCACTCTTCCGTTCATAAAAGTATATCTGCTTTTCCAATTACAGGCAGTCCCCAGGTTACATGGATCCGACTTACATTGGATCCCTACTTACAAACGGTGTGAGGCAACCCCGCACTAGCTGCGCTTTCCCCCCCAGCAGACCGCCGAGACGCGCCGTGGTCCCGCCGCCCACGTCCTCCGCGGCGAGAAAAGCTGCTCCGCGTCTCCCTGGTCTGCTCCCCAGCAGACCAGGGAGACGCGGAGCGGCTTTTCTCAGCAGACACCTCAGCTTGAGAATAAAGGACTGAGGAAGTGAGGTGTGGGAGAATAAAACTGAGCTCTGGAGAAATGTTTGGCTAGAGTTTCCCCTACAATATGTACCAGTTCCGACTTACATACAAATTCAACTTAAGAACAAACCTACAGTCCCTATCTTGTACGTAACCCGGGGACTGCCTGTACTCTTATAACACTGCATAGTAGCTATGGTTTAGCACATGTTTATGAACTCCCAAACACCCATCTACTATAGTTGAAAATATTTTTATCTTATCTGGGGTTAAAACAACAGTATTCATATATGCTTTGTAAAGAGATCTGTTGGTCACTTGGAAATTATATGAGCAAATAAAATGTGCATCATTCTCAAATATTTGGTTCTCAAAAGCAGACTGTGAATAAGTTGTCCAAACATAGTGCCATTGTCTCCCTCCTTGAGAATGAGTAGCTTGCATATTTCTTTCAAGTTTAAAGAGAGGCAGCATTGCTTTGTATTTAAAACACAGAATTTTCTAATCAGAAGCTTCTGAATTCCAAACACAGCTCCAGTGATTACTGTCTGTCTCCATTTCCCTATCCGTAAAATGGGGAGAATAGTACTTATCTACCTGGCATGGATAATGTTGCTAGGATTTATTAGTTTATGGACCAAATATACCACTTGATGTAAACAGTTGTAATTGGACTTCAACAGAGTTGATGTATCTGATTATGCCGGTAAAGATTTGTGCATCATTGTATAGATATGAAATGCTACTAAATATAAGTACTAATTACGATTGCTGGAACTATATATGCAACATACTAACAATAATTAGAGCCAACAAAAAGATTTTTGTGTAGATGGAGGCAGTTTTTGTTAAAAGTTCAAGGTTTTTCTTTTACCAGATCAACTAATACTATGATCTGTATAGAGCCTTTAATAAGGATATTCAAGCACCTAATAAACATTATTAATAATTCACACAACATCCCTGTGAGATGGGCAATGTTATATCCATTTTACAAATGAAACATATAAGGCTTAGGGTGGGCGGGACACCATCCCTCAGCTACCACCAGACTTCTGCTCAGTCACCACCAGTTTCCCCAGCCCTAACTTCCAGGGGTGCCAGCTCCATCCCTTGCTAGTTACTGGTAAAGTCAAGAATATGATTCCCAGTCATTCTTTCCTACCTACTAGAGCTTGTTGCAGCTACACTGCATTTTGCTTAGGTGTAAATGACTGCATAGGTGTAAGGCAGTAAAGAGTCAGACCCCTTAGAGCAGTTCTCAATCTGGGGGTCAGGAACAGATGTCAGGAGGTCAAGGAAGACTACTCTCAGCATTCTACACTGGTAGAAACAGAGGGGCATCCTGAGGTGGCCGCTTTATAGAAAAGAGCATTGTGAATGTGAAGGCTGAGTGACCCAGAGCTATGGTTGGTAACCCAGAGCTCTGGTCAGTGAGTTGCACAAAGATTTTGAAGTCTCAGAGGGGTCACCATGTTAGTCTGCAACTTTAAAAATGAATAGTCCTGTAACACCTTAAAGGCTAACAAAAATACATATATATAGTATCATGAGCTTTCGTGAGCAAAACCCACCTTGTCAGATGAGATGAGCTAGAGCTGTGGTGTCCAAAAAGTTAGCCACATGTGGCTATTTGGCCAGTTGACTGTGGCTAGTTGGCTTGAATAATGTGGCTGTTTGGCTGGTTGAATGTAGCTAATTTGCTATAGCAGAAGCCATTATAGTGGCTATTGCTTCAGAACTGGTTGGAAAGCAGGGAGCTAGAGTCTAGCTCATTTCATCTGATACAATTTCTTGGTCTCTACGGGGACATGTACACAGCAGGGCTTAACTCAAAATAAGCTACGTAAATTGAACTACTTCAATTGCATAAGTTATTTCAAAATAGCTTATTTTAAGTTTTGGTGGTGTCTACACAGCACTTATTTTGAAATAAAGCACTCTTCCTCCAACTTCCCTTACTCCTCATAAAATGAGGGTTACAGGAGTTGGAGTAAGAAGTGCTCCAGCTTGAGAGTATTTCGACATTATCTCAAAATAACTGCCAGCTGTGTTGACGCAGACTGTTATTTTGGGCTCGTCTAGACTACGCTGAAGTTTCGAAAGAGGATATGCAAATTCCACGGGAATTTGCATATCATTTTCTGATCTTACTTTCGAAAGCGGAGCTTTTGAAAGTTAAAGTAGTTGGGATGTGTTTTTTTCCGGCAACCCCCCCTTTTCGAAAAGCTGCTCTTCCTCAAAAAATGAGGTTTACGCAGCTTTTCGAAAAAAGGGGGGGGGTTGCTGAAAAACCCCTGTCCCAACTTTCACTTTTGAAAGCTCTGCTTTCGAAAGTGAGATCAGAAGATATGCAAATTTGTATATCCTCTTTCGAAACGTCAGTGTAGTCTAGACATAGCCTTTGAAACAACGTTGCTGTGTAGACACAGCCTAAGGTGCCACAAAGATTTTGAGGTTGTGCACTAGTGGGGAAGATCCATACCAAAGGCTGGCATCCCCACTCTCCCCCCACCTCTAGCACCTGCCCGTGGGTCGGTTCCTCATAGCCCTTTAGGGCAGGCAGTTACTACCCCTGGCGCCCTGAGCGAGACACTCCTGTCCTCTCGTGCCCAACTCTCCCGACCGGACGGACCGGAGGCCATTTGCTGCAATTGCGTCTGGTCCGCCCGAGTTGTCGGCAGCCCTACCTCGCCCCACTTAACCGTCACTATCCCCAACCTCCCTCCAGCCACCCTTTTCCCTTGAGGACCCCACAGTGGGGCCACCGGGCTCAGGCGCCCTCCTTCCGGCCGCCCGCTGCAGAGCCAGCCTCCGGGGCTCAGCACCACGGTCCCCGCCTGCCGTCGCCGCGTAGGGTCCCGGAGGGGGGCTCATTAGCATAGGGCTGGGCTGCGGCGGCGCGGCTGGCGGGTGGCAGCGCCGGGCCGGCAGCTCCTCCTCCCCTCCCCGCTGTCAGCATGGCGGTCAAGGTGACTCTGAGCCTCCGTCGCTTGTTGCATAAGGAGCCGGGCGTTGCGGGTTGCCTTTTCGCCGCCAGTTCGGGGCCATGCGGGCGGCGGGGAATGTGCGGCGGCGGCCCCTCTGCGGGCCTCGAGCCCGGTAGCGGCCTCCAGAGAGCAAGGGGTCGGGGGAACAGCCCTGGGGAAGGGGGCGATGGTGTGTGAGGGAAGAAAGCGCCCCCCAAGGGGCAGAGGCGCGTAGTGGGGAGGAATGGAGTAGTTCGGGGGAGGATAACTTTTTGGGGAAGGGTCCTGTGGGGTGGAGCAGCTCTGGGGGAAGAGTCTTGTGAGGGGCAGTGCGGGGTGAGAGGAGCTCTGGAGGGCATTGGGACATTGCAGTGCAAGGGGAGGGTGAAGAGCAGCTCTGGGGGAGGTTGCAAGACAGTGCATATAACTTGGAAAACTATTGATGGATCTTGTTATGTATATTATTCTGTTACACGTAGTCAACCCAAAGGTGTTAAAAGTGCTTGCTTAGTGAGTTTTTCACCTACAAGTGTAGCCTGGATGCTGGTGCATGTGCTTGAGCTTTTCAGTGTCCCAAGGTCTCTTGTTTATTTGTCTAGAGTGTGATCGTGTTTTGGCTAACAACAAACACAATTATAAATGCAAGTAGAGACACATCACAATCATTGGCCTTCTGCTAAGGGCAATTTCTACCATTTGGGGGCACTGGGAATACTGTTGCTTCTCACATTTGGTCTTGTTGCACAGTCGTCCTTTTCAGACAACAGTTACTGTGTTTGATAGCTATCACTACTCCCTCGATTGTTTTAAAGCAGGCGTGGGGAACCTCAGGCCCTGGGGGCGGATGTGGACTCCAGCTTGCTTGGATCCGGCCTCCAAGTCTCAGGGCTCCCCCCAGCACTGGGGAGCCTGTGCTGGCGCTCCAGCCTCCCCCCTGCCCTCCGCTGCCCACCCGTGGGGCTGAAGCACACAAAATCTGTTAGGCTGGGTCCCCTTAGGCTCTGGTGTGCAAGGGGAATGTGGGAGTGTCTCCTCAGTTGGATCTGGGGGCCACATCATTGAGAGTTGTTTTTGTTTGTTTTGAGGGGTTTTTTTTGGTTCTCACTTGTGTGCAGCCCCTGACTGATTTATTTTCTCTTGGTCAGCTGCCTAGACCCAAAAAAGGTTTACTACCCCTGTTTTAAAGTTAAGCAGTAAAAACTTAGATTTTAATGTTTGAGATTCTGTTTATCAGTTAGATAAGAGAGCTGACATTTATTACCCTTATCAGCATTGATTGCAGGAGGATTCCCTACATGACAGCAGCTAGTAAAATATTAACTTTCTTTTCTTGGCTTTACAGGTGCAAACAACCAGAAGAGCAGATCCTAATGAGTTACGGAACATATTTTTGCAGGTAAACTGATTTATTTGATTGACAGTTATTTCATTAACTCTTGAAATACCCTGACTTTTTTGTACACCAAAGTATGGAACACACATTTTATATTGCACTCAACAATCTTGCTTTAAAGATCAATGTGATTTTTAAAGTTCACATTGTTTATATTGAAAAGCCCTTTTGGGTTTGAGTGGCATTAAGGTAAACTGATACTGAAACAAGTTATGGCTTAACACTTCTTTCCTTCAAATATTTTTTAAATAATTACAATATTTCCTCTATAGCACAAAAAAAAACCCCAAACCCTAAGATGCCTTATTTTTTTCAATTTATGCTTCTCAAGAATATAAAAAAAAATCTACCTGGAAAATCACGTAGATTTTCATGATTTTCTTATAAAAATGTTGGATTATAGTTAGGAGTTTCAAAAAATCTACATCTCCTCAACATGCTGTGTTTGTGTGTGTGTATACCAGTCTGTTTACATCATGTTAATTTCTTAGTCTAGGGTGCCCAAATTGGTATGTGTATATGGAATTATGGGAAGCTTTTTTTCTCCCCTCTCTGATTTCACTAAAGCCATCATAAAGATAATTCTATAAGGAAAACAAAATTATGAAAGGAAGTCTTTGTAAAAAGATTGACATGCTCAGATATGGGGCAGTGTGTCCTTGATTGTGTCCTTTAATATTTTAATTTTTTTCTGTGTAAAGAAAATATTTCCTTTACATTCAGTAATTTTTTAGTAGCGTAAAACACTTTAGCTAGAATATAGTAAATGAAATAATTATAAATTAAGGTGTTCCACTGGAAATAATACAATAATAACACAAATCCCCATTATGTCACCCTTCACATGTGACCTTTGACCCTATATTATCAAATTCCTAGAGGTGATAAGCAGCCAAGAGATCCTTTTGGATTATATCTAGCCATCACATTTTTTCATAGGTAGTTAATTGGAATACTCTAAACATTGAAATGTTACATTTGAATGATAGTGTAATTTTTTTACATCTGATATACCATGTAAAGATATTTTTCCAGCATAAAAGTGTACATGGGCACTATGGTATTCAGTCTTAAAGCAGGGATGGGGAGCCTAAGGCCTGGGGGCTGAATGCAGCCTCCAGCTTGCCTGGTTCTGGCCTCCGAGGTTCAGGATTCCCAGCACTGGGGAACCCACGCTGGCCTTCCAGGCCCTCCACCGCCCCCTTCTGGAGCTGGAGCACACAAAATCTACTAGCCTGAGCCCCCCTAGGAGCTGATGTGTGAGAGGAATGTGGGGAGTCTTTCTTCTTCCCTCAATTGGAAGCCACATCATTGAGGGTTTTTTTAAATTTTCACTTTTATGCGAGCCCCCAACTGTTTTTGTTGTTGTTGTTGTTGTTGTTGTTGTTGTGGGTCAGGGACTCCCAACCAAAAAAGGTTCCCCACCCCTGTCTTAAAGCATAAAATAGTTAAGTATTAATGTATTGAAGTACAAATACATATTAGATCTGTAAAAGCTGCTTTAATGGCTTGTGGAGTTCTGGTAGTTAAGCAGACCATCAAACAAACATTTTGCAAGTCATACACAAGACTTGAAACATGACTGGGTTGTTTTCTGATATTTGATGTGTTTCCCTTTTCACATAATCTTATTCTGTACAACTGGAATGCATTGCATAATGCATCTCATATGTGCTTTTTTGGCTTCTGTTATATTTTGAAGTAGGAAATTTGTTGCTGAAATAAATCAAGGCCATTAAATAATTTAATTCAAGTCATGTGTGTTGTATTTTTATCCTTAGCGCAGTGCTAAATCTGTAAATTCTCCATATAAAGTTAAATATTTTCCTGGAAGGTGGGCAGTTTATTGTTTTTTTTAAATGTAGTAATTCCATGAGCTCTACAGCTGATATGCAAAAGATATAAAAAGCTGTAGGAACTTAAACATTTTAAATTGTGTTACTATTTAGAGGCTGTGATGCAACAAATTAAGGAAAAAGTTACATATTAGAAAGAGATCTTTTGTTTCTTTCTGATAATTTGGCAAATTACGCAAGTTTGAATCCTGTTTGTGCTGTGTTGGAAGGTTATAAATAAACTTATTTATATATTTTTTATCACAACAGAAACTCCCCAGACAAACATGAATGGGACCTTGTTGAGAAATACTGTTAATTTTACAACAAATTTCATGAGTCAGATATGTTGTGCTCTTTGCTTATGATGCAAGTCTGTTCCATGTTCAGCTAAAGGGCGTGCATTCCTGCCTAAATTTGGCTTCCCTTGAAAATAGACATAAGTAACGATGAGGATCATGAAAAGGACTAAGTTCATGTTCACCTTGCACTGTAATACAGGGTGTCCTTATTTATTTTCCTGTTCACATGATGCATTCTGCTAAATGTTATCATTCAGTTCCCATGAATATATGAGTGTGTATGCTGTACACATATTATCTGAATTTGTGAAGCTAGCTTTAAGATTTTATTGTTTACATTATTAAAATGTTAGCAGCAAATCTTTTTATTTTTAGACTATAAAAGCATAAAGGAACAAACAAAGGAGAAGTTGAAACGGAGAGCAGGAGAGACACAGATCTCTTTAGGACAGTGTTTATCTAATTTCCTGGTGAACCTCAATTTTTTTCCCCAGAGGAGATGCAGCTGAATGTGGGAAGTATCTGGTTGAATGAGTCCCTATCTGTTGAACCCAAAATGGAACTGAACCATCAAGAAGGATAAAGAAACATGCTACTCTTTTCTGTTTATTTAAAATACAGTACCATTTTTCCATTAAAAGTCCATTTTCCCAAATCTGTTGCAACTGATTTAATAAGAATTGTGAGAGGGATACCTGTGAATTGTTTTTTCTGTCAAGCATAAAGTTTGGAGGGCAAGAAGAAATATTAATTGAATCTGAAAACCAATATGATGACATTAAACTGTATGTTTAAAAAAACCAGATTGTGCTTGGCTTAGACATTATGTTGTGGTGATTGAAAACAAGATGTTCAAATTAATCAGATACTCAGTTTTGAATTATCTTTTTTGTGTGTTGTAAGAATTTTCTTTTGCAAGGAAATAATTTGGAAATGAAGAATCCATTTTAATTGTAGTTTAAAGTTTAATGTGTAATAAAGTAAATTTATTTTAGTTTTGGAGTAAATTAAACAATTTCTTAAAGTATAGATAATTATGTGATATATCTTTAATCAAACATTTTATTTGTTTCATGCTAAGAGATACTTGCCTTATAGATTATATCACAGAAAGGTCACTTGAGGCCAGATACTATGAATTTATAAATACATGCCAACAGTGAAAGGCTTACCTACTTTGTCACTTCTTATTATGTTGGATTTTGGCCAGCACCTTTTCTAAATATCATGACCTTCTCATTTGGAGCTGAGAATAATGTCAGATATTGCTTTATTTATTTGTGTAAAAATAAATTCCAATAGTTTCTTTATTATAAAATAATCCACAATTTAATAAAAGTACTGTTGTTTGATTAGTTTGTTTCTAACGAAATAGGATAATTATGTTTACAGTATTATATGCTTAAATGCTTACTCTCTTTCATGTGCCCTTGACTGTGTGCTCCCTCTTCTATAACTGAATTCTGCTGCTGCTGTTTATATTTTCAGTACCCTGTATGTTCTGTGATTTTGCATATGCAGACTTTCCTATGGAATGCTCTCTCTCTCCAGCAAAATCATGATCCATATTCTAAGTTTTCAGTATTGTAAAAACATTGTTTCTGGTACATATGTTTGGAAAGGAAACTTGACCTGAGTTTGCAAACATGCAGGAAGCCTGAAAAAATTGCTCTGATAAAGTGTGAACTATCCTGTTCATTTTAATGGAGTGTTAATTATTAAGTCTAAGACAACAGTTTATTGTTTGTCATGTGGTGAGTCCCACAGCTCCAGTCAAAATAAGGGTCCGTTTCGTTAGCTTTTGTACAAATGCTTAGACAGATGCAGTGCCTGTCTCAAAAACTTTGCAGTCTAAGACAAAGACACAAGTTAACAAGAAAATAGGAGATGATGGATGAGGATAATTAGGATAGGTTTGGAGTCATTTAAAGTTGTTTATTATTTTAACTAGCATTATCCGTCTGGTTGTGATGGTAGACATACACGTGGCCTCCTCCCTCCCTGCAGTTCTCGGAGGTGGGGAGGCTAGGGCTGGCTTGGGCCACGTGGTTGCCTCCCCTCCTGCTGGTCCAGGGCCTGGGATGCTGGAGATACATGGCCTCCTCCCTTCCCGCTGCTCCCGGGGCCAGGGAGGCTTAGGACAGCTCGGGCCGCAGGGCCTCCTCCCTCCCTGTTGCTCCCGGGGGTGGGGAGGCTTGGAGCGTGTTGCCTTTTCCCTCCTCACTGCTCTGGGGATGCTGGGGCGCACTCACGCTCTTCCCCTCTGCGTGGTGGGGTGGGTGAGCACTTGGCGTGCTGCTCATCCTCCTCCCCTGCTAGTGATGGGGGCGGAGCCTCAGCAGAGGGAGCAAGGCTGTAGGTGGGCTTGGGGGCCTACCTGCCCCTAGAAACTTCTCAAGTCTTCCCAAATGTTCTCTGTTGCAGATTGATTCTTCTCTTTTTATAATAGTACAGATACAGATTACAAGGAGTAAATGTAAATGTTAGTTTTTAATCATGTCACTGCTGATAATTTTAACATAATAATCTTATCCCACAATCCCAAACAACTTCCACACTTTCTCTGGAGCCAAAAGCTCAGCCTACCTCTTTGTTAGATTTTAACAACTTCTCTGATAACTTCTGTGATGCAGTTATGGATCGTCTAGACAAAAATATATTTTCAGTAGCAAAAAACTATGAAATGCTGAAGATTAAAAATGTGGACCACAGTTTACAGTAACTGGAATGTAACAAAAAATGAACACTAAAGCTACTTTATGTATTGTAGTCATTTTGTGTTTAATAAGACAAAATACTCAGTTATTTTAAATGGAGCTACTCCAGTATTTCTGATATGCCAACCAGAGATCTGCAGATATATGGAAACCTTGCTGCAGAAATTAGATCCTGCACATACATGTGTCTATAGTGTTTGTTTTAAATATTGTATGCACATTAGAATATTATACAAATATCCAAAAGTCTGAAAATTGTTTTATTATGAGCAAGTATAGTATCACTTTTTAATATCTAAGGCTGCTGTAGGGATAGTGATAGTGGCTGCATCCTGCATTTGCAAGGTGATGAGAGTAGATTAGGTATATTCTGCCTCAGATTACTGTCATCCTAAAACCAGGCATTTCTTCTATTTTTCTTCAGAAATTCTAGAATTATAAATAATAAAACAACAAGGAGACCTGTCATCCCTTAGAGACTATCAGATTTATTAGGGCATAAAATTTAATGGGTAAAATCCACTTCATCAGATGAATTGGGACTCCAATTCATTTGATGAAATCTGTTTTACCCGAAAAAGCTTATGCCCTTATAAATCTGTAAGTCTCAAAGAAGACACAGGACTCCTTGTTGTTTTTGCAGATATAGACTTATATGGCTACTCCTCTGAAACATTAAAGGGATAATTTCAATATAGTTAATGTGTCCTGGCATTAGATAAACACTTGTAACTTGTCTGAAGATGGTGCATTTGTATGGAGGAATCTACAGAGACTCTTGTCTTCTGGCAAGTTATAAATATGGCCCTTAATTGGGTTAAGTTTGAACTTCCTGTTGTTCATCAGACACTTGTGGGTTCCTGCTCTTCATGTTTATATTTGGAGGAGTGAGGAGTTGCTTGTTTTGTTTTTTCAGAAAAACCTAGATTATTTTACTTGTTCTTTAAATCAAACCGACCAACTTCTCACTTATGAAGCCAGCTTTTACAAAGTCATTCTTACCTTTCGGACTTAATGGAAAGACTAGATACAAAGCACTGTTCTGGAATTTGGGGTAATGGGGGTGGGTGCAGTCTTAGACACTTGTCTGTCTTAGAAACACACTGAGTACATTTCTACATTGGCATTACCTATAACTGAGAACTCAGATCTCATTTGTTCAGTGTGCACTAGCAGGAGCTTGTGATTTTTTTTGTAAATATTTCACAGCCTTGGGGTCTGTGAAAAATAGATTTTTACTATGTATTTGAGGGAGTTTGTCCATCTATTTGTGTGTTTGTCTGTTTTGTTCAATTATATGGTAAGAGCTAGGACCACCAAATTCAGTATGCAGCTTCCTCTTATCATAACTTAAAGTAAGGGTAAGGGTTCGGTTGTGCCAGGAGAATAGGATGTGCCTTGAATGGGATTGCTTCTAAAAACCATACAGAAAAGAGACACAATCACCAGGCAGGTGAAAGGGGCTGGCTCAGGACATGCCTCCTGGCCCCAGACTGCCCCAGACCTGATACTTCTAGCCCCTAGGCTGTTCGTCTGTTAGGGAGTGAAGGGAAAGTGCAAAGTTTGCTGCATTCGTCATGCCCCTACTTGGTAGTGTAGGGGCAGACAACCTGGACCTTCCCTAGCCAGGGGATGTACACCCTTCCCTTGGCTGTACCTGCTAGAGCTGCCATGGCTATAGAGAGGCACTTCTCATATGGCCCCAAGTTTCTGTGGTGTGAGAGGCCTGGGGTAGTCTTTTCTCCCTCAGGCAACCTGCATACTGAATCTTTCATCCCCATCTCCACCCCAGAGCAATGATTTAAATGAAGCATGTCCATCTTCATTTTATTTTCTAAAAATCAAAAATGAATTAAGGACCCAAGCAACTCTGGGTAAATATTCTAGTTAATCTATATTTAAATTTGTTTGCTCAGGAACCATTATGTAAATTAAGTAGTGGTCATAGGAAAGAGAGTCAGTAGTCAAATTGAGCTGGCTTGTGGTGTTTTGGTAAGATGTTACATTTGGGGAGATTCCAGAATATAAACTTTAATTTCAAAATAACTAACTATTTATGATTGTGAACAAGTGCAAGGAAATTTTTTTTTTTTTTTTTTTTGAGCCTGGACACAACCTGATATAGAGCTCAGAGGTGTGAACTGCCCCAACTCCTCTCCATATATGTTAATTCTGGAACATAACAATTTGAATATAAATTCTGTTAATGTTCACTGATGCAAATATGCAAGGAAATATGGCATCATCTGACAATTATTCCTGCATATGGAGTATAAAGAGAAATGACCATATGAATATCTGCATAATCCATTGAAAATGTCATCTTGTTTTGGAATCTCAAGCATAGGCTTGTTTCGTAAGGGGAACTCGGGAAAGTAACAATACTTTGTTTTTTCTGGATTAAAATCCCTAAAATTAATTCAGCCTAATATGTCTAAATATGGGAATCTATCTAAAATGGCAAAAGTGGTTATTAGAGATCAATAGTAGTTGGAAATATGGAATTTAGTAGTAAAATCATTTGCGTTTTGGGTATGCTGAAATATTAAAAGGATGCAGTAAGAGTAAATTTGGCCTGAAATTCAGGTTTTGAAACACGAATAGTAATGTTTCTAGTTATCTCTCCCAGCACTATTTGTATTGCACGTTGCATTAATAAATTAAAACCAGAAAGTGAGACCAATTTATATCATATATATGTAGTACAAGATATAAAGAAAGCAAACGATTCAACAGCATAAAGGGTGAAATACAAAACTTTAACTTTGTTCAGTTTTAATTGGAGTATTTTTTACAACTAAGTTTTAACATGAGTGCCTATAGACTATAGCTAAAATATAATCAGTTGTCTCTTTAGACAAAGGCTCCTACCCACTATTCATGGACACATATTCTATAAAGGCTTTTATAAAAACCCTGTTGTTATGGACATTCCTCATTACAAAGAGAAAACATTCCATCCTTATAAATCTATTATTTTGGTTGGATGTATCATACTGATATGTAGGTTAATGTGAGCATTTGAGCCTGTGAAAGATAATGATAAATTCATATATGTGTGGCAGATTTTTTTTGAGGTATAGCTAAAACATAAGTTTATTTAATTTCAGTATTTGTGATTTACCACTTTATTTTCTACTGTGTATTTGAGAAGCTTGGGTCAGAACTCAGTAAGTAGCAGTATGTGAGGTGTAGCTGACTTTAAGTCTGTTTAAGGTACTTCTGGTTTACCGCATGTTTTACTTTATATATTTTTAAATCTGTGTTTTTAATTTACAACTTCAAAATGTTTGTCTCAGCCTCCCCATACTTTATGGAAATTGGCTTTTATGAGTGTGAATCTGCATAAGATGCTTGATGCAAAACAGATGATATGACATGTCATTTAAAAGGTTGTAGTCCTCTGAATCTCTAAATTCTATTTGTGCATGTATCATTCTTGTATGTGAAGTTAGAAATATGAAGTGTAGATATGTTTATAATTCTAAATGTGCTAATGAGGGCCTTTACTAATACTCCTGAAACTTAGGGCACGTCTAGACTGCCCGTGGCTTTCGAAAGAAGTTATGCAGATTTGTGCCGATTTTGCATATCTTCTTCCAATCCCGTTTTCGGAAGAGTGTTTTTGGAAAAAAAAAAACAGTCTATACGCAGTTCTTTCAGGAAAAAAACTTTTTCAAAAGAACTGCTTATAGACTGCTTTAAAAAAAAAAAAAAAAAAACTCTTCCGAAAACGGGATTGGAAGAAGATATGCAAAATCGGCACAAATTTGCGTATCTTCTTTCGAAAGTCGCGGGCAGTATAGACGTGCCCTTAATGACTCAGTACTCAAACCAATGACCTGTGAACAGTCTTGTGTGTTTTCTAAGACCAAACTGTGGTTGGTCCCAGAACACCTGATGCTGAAACCCATTTTGGATCTTGTACTTTTCCACATGAAGTGAGAAAAATTTGAACTGAGCACAAAGAATTTCTGCCTTGGGCAAAAAGGATATGGGGGTGGGATCCACACAATAGAGGCTATTGCCACATGCCAGGAGAGTCCTTCCCCTTACAACTGGAAACATCTAAGACTAAACAGGAGGAAGGATCCAAGCTAGGAGGCTGCTTAGCTTGTGAAAGAGATGTTTAGAGCAACTATTTAGAGTAAGACTTTACATTTAAACAAGTTTGTTAATGGATTAGGATTATCTGGTGTTTTTTGTTTGTTTTAATTTAGTAATTTACTTTGGTCTGACTGTTTTCACTTGCAACCACTTAAATTCTCCTTTTTGTACTTAATAAACACACTTTTGTTTATTATTAAGTCCCGTGTAAATAATTGTTACATGGTAGAGGGGAAGCAACCACTGTGCATGCCTCTCTTTCATTGATAAAGAGGGAGAATTTATAAACTTTCTCCATGTAAAACTTTTACACAGAATAAGACAGATTAATTTGGGGTTTTGGTTCCTTTTGCGGATGGTTTCCTGGGTGTTTGAGGCCTGATAGCTGAGCCTTCCTGGAGCTGAACTGGTTCAATGTCTTTGTTGCTCTGCAGGGGGGTGATTACTCCAACTCTGTGTATTGGCTGGGGGACACCAGAGGATCTGGCCCAGCAGGAAAGGGTGGTGGGGAGTTCCAGAGGGCAGGAAGGCATGTGTCAGTGGCATGATCAGCACACTGGGAGACAACCTGAAGGGGATTTCTGTAATCTAACCTGTCAGAATGTTGAGTGTAACTTCTTTTTTGAAAATCTAGCAAACTTGTTTTCCCTGCCTAAATTCTTTGGTACTTACATGGCTTTCCATGCTGTTTCAGTTTTTCCACACATTCATTCTCTGACTTTGCTCTGGTTGAAGCGAATGGGTTTTAGATTTAAAATATTACAATGTCTTGAGAACCATACAGTTATGTCTTTTCACCTGCTACAAGTGTTATTTTTTTGTGGTCAGTTGCTCTTATATTAAAAATTTAAAAATAGAGGCTTTTCAATTCTGGAGCTAAGAAAAAGGGAAAGAAGGACCCTTTCATGATGGTATGGAGACCAGAGGCTTTGGCTTTCTTTCTGTATATTCTTACAAATAGATATGTTTGTGTTAATGCATTAAAAAAAACCTGCAACAACCGTACCCTACTCCTATTACCTGGATAAAGTGGAAATGGGGTCCATAAAGGTTGCTTTGAGTAATATGTTTTGTTGCATGTGTCTTCCTAAAACCAGATGAGGCTTTTGAGAGCAGGCAGCAGGTTGTGCCTATGGTACAGAGGAAGGGCCCCACGGGGGCTCAAGCTCCGCCTGCCCTTCCTGACCTCGACTCAATTTCTGTCTGCTGGGCTGGTCATGTCTCTTTCCTGCCAGCGTCGCACTGCTTCTGCCCTGGTCTCCAACCCAAGCGCTAGCCCTACTCAGACCCACCCCATGAGGCATAACCCCCATTCTGGAATCACTTACCTCCTTCCAGCCTGTGGATTTGGCGGACTCTGGCCATGATGGGCCTGGTGTATGGGCCTGATGTTAAGTGGGTGTGCCACAGCCCATCCAGATGTCCCCGTGGCTGTACACCTGGCGAAAAAGCCATACAATAAGAATCAGAATTGGTATTTCTGACACTTTAAGTTTTATAATTTCCCACAAACCAGAGATTCAAAGTTTTGACTTGTTCTTGGTTCAACATAAGTTAATATACTTTTCTTCCAAAGCTTCTGTGATACCACAGTAATGACTTTGTAGTGTACATCCACCAGTCCACCTATACAGCTGTTAAAAAAGAGCTTACCAATTCTGCATTTCTGATTATTGGTTTTTAAGAGCTGGATAGCTAAGTTAGAGATAATAGTCTTTTAAGGACTTTCTCCTAATCATTTTCATAATGTCAGTATTGAAAATGTAGCATGAAAACTACGGTCATTTATAACTTTAAATAAGAACTTATATGGTCCTAATGATTAGACTGAATTTATGCAAATACATAAGCATTTGAGCAAATTTGTAATCTGCTTTTTTTGTTCAAGGATGTGCCGGTATGTGAATACATGATTTGTTCCACTGTTGTTTTCTGATTTGTTGTGTGAAATGACTGGCTTGTTGACACATGAACTGAATAGAAGCCGTAAATCACAAAGCAATTATTATTCTATACAGTATTTCATGATTTTAAAGTTGATATTTGACTTAGTGGACCAATTCAATAACTGGACCAATTCAATAACCGCTAAACTAATTAGCATATTATATTGTTTTGTTTTCTCTTTTACTCTAGTATGCCACTGTTGAGAAAGATGGAGAGCATTACATGACACCAGGAGATTTTGTGCAGAGATATCTAGGACTGTACACTGACCCCCAATATAATCCTAAAACAGTGGAACTATTGGCTGGAGTAGCAGATCAAACAAAAGATGGGTGAGAACTTTGCTTTCCATTAAAGTCTGTATTTGGGAAATAATTTAGTATTTCTTCTGGTTAATTTATTGCCTTCTAAATAGTATCTTAGTATTTTTGTTGCACTGTTCACGTTTATTTGTTTACCTAACAAATGAGATTTTCTCAAGCACAGTAGATAATTTTTGTTTCAGATTTGTGAGAATATAAAGTGTAACAAAGTGCAAATATAAGGTGCTTTAACTGATGTGTTAACATAGTATTTGTTAGTATAGGGGTTTAGCCATAGGCCATTGTGGATGCTTGACAGAATATCTACATTTGAGATTAAATTAAGTACATCCATTTTTTTCATGATTGCCATGGAGAAGTTCATCCTCAGTTTATTCAGTTCCATGATAAACAACTGTAAAATATCCATAATTAAACATGGCTTGGAAAAATAGAAAAGAGGTCATGCATCTCTCATGTGTAATCTTTCTAATACCCCACTGCCAGCATTCACATACAGAGCACACTACTGAGAACCTCTTAAAAATAACTGTTAGGCAAGAGAGAGACTATATGTAGGAAGAAAAGTATTTATCTAATCAAGATAAGGTTATACTGCACAAAGGTTTTTAATAATTGCATATGGTCAGTAGTTTTTGTTTTTAAATTGCTCTCTGAAACTATTTCACAAAGCACACAGTCTTCTAAGATATGTTACTTTTTAACCTGATCTGCTCTAAAGCAGCCTTGCCTGCTTGCTCTTCTCCATTGCTGCATGTAGGCTTCTAGGTTTGGCATTGTATTGTAGCAAGAATAGATGTTGTTAAAGTGGAGCCAAGAGGTTAAGAAGCATCTGAGCAGAGGTCAAAAATACCATCAGAGAGGAGTGGGCATTTTGTAGAGAAAAGATGGAAGACTACTATTAAAATAGAATACAATCTATTTTTTATAGATAAATTTCATTTATTTGAAATTGAAAGCCTCTCATTTTCGTTGGTTCTGTAAGTGTAAATCTGACCCTGGATGGTACTTAGATGTTTTTTGTTTTCCTTTATTGTAGTATTTTAGAATATATTAATATATTGCAAGGACCCTGATCAAAAAGGGTTAGCATCTGCACTTTATAAATAAAATTATCATTCTGTGCAATGCATATAATTTGTGTTAAATGGAGAAGATAGAATTTACTCTTTGTTATTTAGTTACATAATGTTTGTTAAATAAGGTTGCAACATTTCTCCTTGGACTTCTAGGAGGTATTTGATAACCTAAAGCAGTTACATTACTGATCTGACATTTGGATTTAATGGAATGTATCACCACCAATATGACTGATAATGGGTATTTTTTGAAATCATGCACTGTAATAGGCTACTTGATGATCAGTAAACAAGCAAATCTGTTATATTTTGCTTTCTGCTAGAGTGGTTGGTCGTCTTTTAGAAGTGTGTTCATTTGAAGATAGGGAGCTGTTGCCTGCGGTGGGGAGGTGGGGCCTACCGAAGAAAGGGCTGCTCTGGCTGTCTGGCTGGAGCGGCACCTGCCTCCAGTGTGCCCCGGGGGCTGGAGTTTCCACAGAGGGAGGGGAGCAGCTCCAGCCCCTATTGGTTAACTGGAACCAGTAAGCCTCACCTATAGTAGGTGAGGCTTACCTGTTAACCATTTACATCCCTCTTTGAAGTATGGTTTTATAAACACTTTTTGTACAGTTAGGAATCAAGAGTATCTTTTAATTTCTATAGAGATCCTCAGACTGAGAAATTGCTTTTTTTTTCTTCCACTTTCAATTTTGTGCATAGCTTTTTGTGTGGACCGTCTTGTATAGCAAGGGGTTCCCAAACTTTTTGACACGGGGACCAGTAAATCCATTCATGAGCTTTTGGAGGACCGGTAACATATATTTGCATATTCATTAAGCAAATGATGAATATTCAAATAAGTTGTTTCTGGTCCTCCCAAAGCCCCCAGTGCCAGCGTCAGCAAAGCTTTTGATACAATCACCCACAATATTCTTGCCAGCAAGTTAAGGGAATATGGATTGGATAAATGGACTGTAAGATGGATAGAAAGCTGACTAGATCAGGGTTTCCCAAACTTTTTACTTTAGTTGGAACCTGTTCTTTTTTTTTCAGTACTGTTTTTTGTAGCCCAAAAATATAAACGCATATTAAAAAAAAGAATGAAAAATGAATAAATTTTCAGTGTTTCACCTGACTGCATCCTCCGCCCAGCCTGGGCCAGGGCTTGGGGGACCCAGCGCCGCATGAGCACTCCAGGAGGCGGGAGCAGGAGCAGATTGGGGGTAGGGTATCTGGCTAGGCGGGAGGGTGCAAGGAGGGGTAGGGTTGCCAGGTGTCCAGTTTTGTACCGGACAGTCTGGTATTTGAGGGTTTTGTCCGGGAAACAAATTGAGAAATTACTCACTCATCTGCAAGGGTCTGCACATGCCTGGGTCAGTCCCGCTCCCCCCCTTCTCCTCCCGATCTCCACAGTCCAGCCCTGCTGCCCCCGTCCAGCTCTGCTTCCGGCAGCAAGTTCCCCCCACCAATCTCCCCCAGTCAGCCCCACTCCCCCGACGACTCCCCCGACCAGCCCCGCTGCCCCCGTCCAGCCCTGCTTCCGGCAGCTGGTTCTCCCATCCTCCTCCTCCCGATCTCCCCTGGCCAGTCCCCCCGCCCCCCGTCCAGCCCTGGTTCTGCTGCCTGCCCTCCCCGATCTCTGCGGGACAGCCCCGCTGCCCCCGACCGTGCTTCCGCTGCCCGCCCTCCTGCCCCGATCTCCGTGGGACAGCCCTGCTACCCCTAACCCTGCTTCTGCTGCCCGCCTGCCTGCCTGCCCCATCTTCGCGGGACAGCCCCGCTGCCTCCAATCCTGCCTCTGCCACCCGCCTGCCCAGATCTCCGCGGGACAGCCCTGCTGCCTCCAACCCTGCTTCCACCACCCGCCCGCCCCGATCTCTGCGGGACAGCCCTGCTACCTCCAACCCTGCTTCTGCTGCCCGCCTGCCTGCCCAGATCTCCGCGGGACAGCCCCGCTGCCCCCAACCCTGCTTCCGCCGGCTGCCCGCCTCCCCCAGTCTCCGCAGTACAGCCTTGCTGCCCCCAACCCTGCTTCCCGGCGGTGGGTTTCTCCCCTGCCCGCCCCCGCACCTCCTCCCAGCCCGCCCCACTCTGCTCCCCTCCCGGCAGCCACGCTGAGGCCTGGTATTTTTTTCCCATGGCCCGGTATTGGGCCGCGGCCCATAGTTTGGGAAACGCTGTTGTATAGAGTGAGATCAGTGTATTCATGCAGATGATAAAATTTGGGGAAATAATGTGTAATTTATTATCCAGAGTTTAGATTTTTTAGAGACAGAAGAAGTTGGAAAGTGGTTAAGGTATTGAGCATTATCTTGCCCAGATTTAGTTTGCCTTCCCAGTTTTTGAGCATTTCTTTGTTCATCGGCTAATGGTAATTTTAGTACCTGCCATGAGTAAAGGCTGATGATATTTCCAATAGGGATATTAGCATGTAGTCAATTACACAATTAATGGATAAACTCAGGCTTATCAGTTAATCCTAATGATTACATGCACCTCCCTTGCTGTCTCTATATCAGAGGCAGCAATGGAGGGTGGAAGCTGATACCATGTGTGCCAGCTCCTGCGAAGCCACTTGCTCCGCCTGCTGCTGCCCATAAGGGCACCAGTGCAGGGAGACAGGCGTGAGACAGTGGTCATGAGGAGCTGGCTTAATAAGCGGTTCCCCCCAGCATTACTGTGGAGACTTACCCTGCCCCCCGCTGAGGCAGCAGCGCAGGGGGTGAAGAGAGCAGGTGGAAGCCAGTACATGTGGGATGCTGGCTTTCAAACCAGCTCCTTGTGCATATTGCTCAGCTCCCACTGAGCCACCTAATCTCCCGCCCCCATCAGTGGCAGTGAGGGCAGGGGAAGAGAGGCTGAGCCGATACGCGCAGGGAGCTGGCTTTTAAGCCAGCTCTTGATGCATGCCAGCTCTGCAGAGCCACCTGCCCTCCGCTCTGTTGCTCCCTGTGAGTATCAGCTCCCACTGAGCCATCTCTTGCCCCATAAAGGCAGCAGCAGGGGGTGTGGGCAAGCGGCAACCTTCTTGCCTCCCACAGAGGCAGCAGCTCGGGGGGCCAGGAGGGATCCGGTGCTCAGGGGGAGCCGACTTAAAAGCCTCCCTACTGCGCTGCTGCCTCTTATAAAGACTGAGGTCTGGGGAGGGCAGGCGGGCGCTGGTACATGCGGGAAGTAGCTTTCAAGCCTGCTCCTGCAGAACCACCTGCCCCCCTGTGTTTCTGCCTCTTCATCAGAGGCAGCGAGGGGTGGCAAGCAGGAGCCATTGCTCACAGGGAGCCAGCTTTAATTTAAAAATAGTCTTACTGACTTCAATAGGAGTTTCTTTGGAGAAAGACACTACTTAATCTGGGTCAAAGGTATTGGCACAGAAGGCTTGATCCAGTGCCAGGTGATGTCAGTGGGGTTTGGGTCAATCGCTAAACGTATGTGCCATCCTAAAGTTTCAGGCTCTAGACCCTCTTTGCTAAATGAGGAATAGGGTGGGCATGTCCTTCTAATAATACCTTGACATGTGCTGTAGCTGATTTTTCTGATTATTCAGTATCTCAAAATAGTTCTGAATCAATTGTCTTTAAAATAGATGTTTTACTACTTTCCTCTCTTTCCCCCTCCCCATGCTGGTTGCGTCCTTTATAATTTCTTAACAGTTATCCTAAAAGCTGAAGGATTAATTCAGGTGTAAAATTGTATTTGATATGATAGAAGCATCCCTATTTTCTGATCCATTTATCTTGATTAAAAATTTGTCTCTGGCTATTTTGCCCATCAGCGAGTAGTTTTTAAAAGTTTTAAAAGTGTTCTTTTTTGTATAAGGGCCAAAAGTAGACTAGATACTTTACAGACAAAATAAAATATAATTCCGGTTAATGTTTGAACTTTAGACATGATGCAGTGAAAGAGCAACAGTGATAGTGGGGGAAAAAAATGGAAATAGTTACAAGGGTTACGAAAATACTTAGTTTCTGAGTTCACTTTTAGTTGTAAGGTGGAAGAGGAAAAAGGGCAAAGAGAATACTGATGTAGGTTCTGGGGATGTCGCATGCTAAAAGAAAGATGAATGGTTGTGTAGAATCTCAAAGTTGTGAACACCTCTGAAATGGAGATTATATGTAACTTTGAAATGTTCATAACGGATCAAATTTTATGGATCTTTCAAAAATTTACAATGGAACATGACTTAATACAGCTTTAAAACTTCAGTATTTAGAAGGAAAATGCTGTTTTCTATTTGTTTGTTTATATTTAAGACCGCATTATTCTGTGTTTGCTTTTTTTGATCTCTGCTGTTATTGGATTGCATACTTCCAGTTTCAAACAAGGCATGTGGTTTACCTGTCCAGTTGTAACTCTCGTGTTTGTAACTCCGAGTTTTATTTTGTACTGTTACTGAGGCTATAAACATAGGAGGCTCAGGCTGCATGGAAAAGCAGTTGGATGGAGCCTTTGGCACTTCATTTAATTTAACAAACGTCCAGGCCATAGGAGCTTAAGGAGGTTCCCAAGGGAAGCCAGTATTTATTTATTTTGTTGTTCCTTTGACTAGGAGATTGAATGACAGTTGATGTTCTGTCTCTTGGTTTTGTGGAGTTAGTTGTGATTTCACACTTACCTGGGTAGAGCTCATGTAGATTGTCATCTTACGTCTGGGGGGAAAATTGTGCTAAGATGCTACAGTTAGATTTATAGAGAGGCATTTTCATGCAGCTCTAAGAAGCTTTAAAAAAAATCCAGTTTCAGTTGCTCTGGACTCAGGTGAAGGGAGTCCCATTGAAGATGATGTGAACAACAGCAGACTTCTGCCAATTGATGAGCTCTTGAACCAGTTAGTTTAACTTCTGTGCCAGGGAAGATAATGGAGCAAGTAATTAAGGAAATCATCTTCAAACACTTGAAAGGCGGTATGGTGATAGAGAACAGCCAGCATGGATTTGTAAAGAGCAAATCGTGTCAAACCAATCTGATAGCTGTCTTTGATAGGATAACAAGTCTTGTGGATAAAGGAGAAGCGGTGGATGTGGTATACCTAGACTTTAGTAAGGCATTTGATATGGTCTCGCATGATATTCTTATCAATAAACTAGGCAAATACAACTTAGATGGGGCTACTATAAGGTGGATGCATAACTGGCTGGATAACCGTACTCAGAGAGTAGTTATTAATGATTCTCAATCCTGCTGGAAAGGCATAACAAGTGGGGTTCTGCAGGGGTCTGTTTTGGGACCGGCTCTGTTCAATATCTTCATCAACGATTTAGATATTGGCATAGAAAGTACACTTATTAAGTTTGTAGATACCACCAAGCTGGGAGGGGTTGCGACTAATCTGGAGGATAGGGTCATAATTCAAAATGATCTGGACAAATTGGAGAAATGGTCTGAGGTAAACAGGATGAAGTTTAATAAAGACAAATGCAAAGTGCTCCACTTAGGAAGGAACAATCAGTTTCACACATACAGAATGGGAAGTGACTGTTTAGGAAGGAGTATGGCAGAAAAGGATCTAGGGGTTATAGTGGACCACAAGCTAAATATGAGTCAACAGTGTGATGCTGTTGCAAGAAAAGCAAACATGATTCTGGGATGCATTAACAGGTGTGTTGTGAGCAAGACACGAGAAGTCATTCTTCCGCTCTACTCCGCGCTGGTTAGGCCTCAGCTGGAGTATTGTGTCCAGTTCTGGGCACCACATTTCAAGAAAGATGTGGAGAAATTGGAGAGTGTCCAGAGAAGAGCAACAAGAATGATTTAAAGGTCTAGAGAACATGACCTATGAACGAAGGCTGAAAGAATTGGTTTAGTTTAGAAAAGAGAAGATTGAGGGGGGACATGATAGCTGTTTTCAGGTATCTAAAAGGGTGTCAGGAGGAGGAGGGAGAAAACTTGTTCATCTTGGCCTCTGAAGATAGAACAAGAAGCAATGGGCTTAAACTGCAGCAAGGGAGGTTTAGGTTGGACATTAGGAAAAGTTCCTAACTGTCAGGGTGGTCAAACACTGGAATAAATTGCCCAGGGAGGTTGTGGAATCTCCATCTCTGGAGATATTTAAGAGTAGGTTAGATAAATGTCTATCAGGGATGGTCTAGTCAGTACTTGGTCCTGCCATGAGGGCAGGGGACTGGACTCGATGACCTCTCGAGGTCCCTTCCAGTCCTAGTATTCTATGATTCTATGATTTTATAGTTTGTTTGGTTAGGAAATTAAATGTACAATTACTTAACAATACTATGATGTGACTAGGTAATTGATTAAACGGGGGTTGGCTCCAGAGCTGCTCCAATCCGGCCCTCCACCCATCACAGCCTGGCTAAAGCGGCTTCCGCACTGCTGACAGGGGCTGGGCTGAGCTGGAGCGTCCCTCACCTGCAATGGGCCCCATGGTGCTGGAGCAGTCCTCTGTTTATGGTGGGCGAGGAGCTGCCCCAACACCAACTGGTTAATGATCACATCCCTAATGTCTATTAAACTGTTTAATAAAATAGGCATCTGTTCAATTGAGGTTTTCAAATATGAACACAACAACTTGTATGCTCAGTTCAATGAGTTTGTCCTTAGCATTGAGAGTACTGGAAGGCTATATTTTGTAAATTGAAATCAATAAATATATTTATTTTTAGAATACTTTCCTTGACAATTTGCAGAGATGTTACACCTGTTACTTTATTGCTACAGTTGCAGTTCATTTTTGTGATTTAAATTTATTTTTGAAATTTTAATGAAATAAAAAATACCTTACTGATGTTAAACTCAAGTAGATAAATTAATGATGGAATGTGATTAAAATGGGCTTTGTCCTATACTGCAACTATGTTTCTGGAAAAACTTAAAACAACGACTAGTCTAGTAGCACCTTAAAGACTAACAAAACATGTAGATGGCATCAGGAGCTTTCATGGGCACAACCCACTTCTTCAGATGACAGGCTAATTTGAAACTCAGAACCTTTGCAGTCAGCGTGGTTCATTTGAAGAGTGGTGAGTTATCTCAAAGTTCTTTAAAGAATTTGAAGGTGTGTTTATATTTTGCATTTTGCCAGGAAAATTTCATTTTTATCTATATTTTGGTGTTCAAAAATCCAACCTTTTCTGGTACAGCTTATATATTAGCAATATGGCAGTGGCAACCCTTCAAATTTCATTTTAGCAGAAATGCTTTCTTACTTCACGCTTTGTAAATTTAAATGCTATAAACAGCATTTAAAATAATTATGAAGAATTAAATTCTAGGTTCACATTGAGAGTTGTGTCCACATATCTGAATGGAATTGGAAACCGTCACAAAGATTGTGACTTTCCTAAGGCCACAGAGCACATTTGTTCCCATGTTTAACACAGAATCAGATTTCTTGACTTCTATTCTTAATCGCTAGATTATGAAACCTTCCAAATTGTCAAACCCCAAACTTCAATAACCCTTGTGAATATCTTTTGAATCCTTTAACTTCTCTTTTTCCTTTGTAGGTTGATCTCCTATCAAGAGTTTTTGGCATTTGAGTCAGTTTTGTGTACTCCAGATGCAATGTTCATTGTTGCTTTTCAGTTGTTTGACAAGAGTGGCAATGGAGAAGTGACATTTGGTAAGAATACTTACAGAAAACACTTTTAACAGATTAAGATCAACAGTATCTAGGGATGTTAAATATCAGTTAATTGAATAGTTGATTAACCTCATGAATTCTTATCGGTTACTCAACTAAGCTATCCAGGAAACCCCTGACTTCCGACCGCCCGAGTTACAACCCCCTTGCACATACAACCATTTTTGTAAGTGCGGAAGGGGCCTGACTTACATCCTCGGCCCGCATTTAGACGGGGCACGGGTCTTATTGTAAATGAGGGTTCAAGTTATGACGCCCCCAACTTGCGACACTTCACCAGGAACCAATAGTGTTGCAAGTGGGAGCCACCTGTATAGTCCCTGGGGGCAGGGCCGGCAGCTAGTGCGATTCTGCCCCACTCCCGAGGAGCCCCCTGCCACTCCACATTGCTGCCTTAGTATCAGACGCAGCAGCATGGGGTGCCAGGCGGGAGCGGTCCATGAGGGGAGCCAGTTTAAAAACCAGCTCCCCTCGTGGACCAGCTGCCTGTGGCCCCACGCTGCTGCCTCTGATACAGAGGAAGCAGTGCAGAGTGGCAGCACCCCCTGTCCAGGGTGGGGACTGAGCTCCTGCACCCGGTGCAAGCCAGAACTGAGCTGGGCTGCCTGTCCTCCCAGCTCCTAATACTCTTTAAATGCAGAGCTGCAGCAGGGGGTAGGTAGGTCTCGGATCCGGTGCAAGCCGGGACTGAGCTGGGCTGCTGGCCAGCCTGCTAAAAATTTACTGGCAAGTGCGAGGAGGGGAAATGAGTGTAGACTATAGCATTAACCAATAAGCTTTTGCTTATTGGTTAATCGACTACACTATTACATCCCTAATAGTATCAATAGCAAGAAAATGGCCAAGACTCCCTGGAAATCTAACCGAAAATGCATACAGTTCAGCACATACTATACCAATTTCCTAAAAGAATATGTATCGGTAAAATTTGTTTCAATTTTTTCAAAGTGTTTATTAGAACACAAGCATAAGAAATCCATCAATGAAATTACTATATTTAGTTGAATCATTGACTCTTACACAATCTTAAAAGAGGTGGTGCAAAACTTTCTTGTGTAGGACTGACCTGAAACAGACAGTGAACTATGGGTACTAATTCCTTCATTCCTGAAGGGATTTTTGTAACAAATTCAGGAGCTCCATGTACTGTCTTTGGAGAACTGTTGCTACATGAATTGAGAAGATAAATGGGGTTGCAGGTAGAAATGAAGATGTTTTAATTCATGTTCTAGAAATCCCAATGTAATTGTCTTGTTATAAATGAAAAAATTCTGCTCTAGCTGATATGGGTACTACTTCTGAGTTGAACCATGTAAATAAGAGTGGAATTAACCCTTTAGACTTTTATTGTTCTAGTCTAATTTTTATCTCTGATTAGGAACTGAACTGAACAGGATTTTAAAAGTGAAAGTTTTTCACTTTAGTGTGTTACTGAATAGGTAAAAGCTTACCAATTATAATAGATTGTAGATTTGTTATTTAATGTTAAGTTAAAATAATGTATATTTAGATTAGAAAATATTTACTGCTTAGAATTTTAATAAATGGAGTGAGAAATGTTAATTTTATTTAAAAAAATAAAGCTGTCAATAAAGATAATGCAATTTATACTTGGATTTGTAGCCACTTACTGTCTGTAACAGCAGTTTCTGAAAGTTTTTGCACCTTTTTTGAGGTGTTGAAACTCAAATTATGCCTGAGCATTTTTCTGAAAAAAAACAACCCCTGTTTGAATCATTACTCATATAAAATGACATGAATAATAAACAGGGCAAAATATTAAGCATTCAAGGGTCTGCCGTATACTAAAGAGAAATAATATGTAAGAACTTTGTAAAAAGAAAACAGTAAATTCATGTAGTCAAACTGACTTCAATCCATTACATTTTTACCAAACAAAGTGATGACAGCCTGATTTCTCACAAGTGTACATAGACCTAGTCAAATTGAAACAGTTGGTTCCAAAAATGAGTTTAAAGTAATTTCATGGAGTATATGTGCCACTGTACTCCTCTGCCAGTTTTGGTGCTCTTATGATCTGAGCTTCCTATTGTTAAGTTGTGTATTTCCTCTTCTGTTGTTACATTAGAGGATCACAAAACAAGGAAAACTGACTAAACATAAAATGTTGTCAAAAGCATAAAGTAAATTATAAAAATTGATTTGTGATGCAGTACCCCTGACTTTTTTTTGTTGCTTGCTTGGAAATTTTCCTTTATGTAAAATGGGATACTTAACCTCCTTCACAGGGTTATTATCAGGTGTACAGAGGGACTAATATAAAGCACTAAGTTTCATATGAAATACTCACATTTTTTAATCACAGGTTGGTCTCAAAGCACTTTTGTGAATTAAGGATATTCTTCTCTTCTGGTTTATTTGTCTGCTCTCCCCCCTCACCACATATGTATCACAGAGTAGGTTAGCTTTATAGGAGTGCAGGAGACCATTTCAGTTATGTTAAATTAGGAAACTCTCCAAAGACTTCAAAAGAATCTGATGTGGTGGTGATCATAATAAAGTGTGATGTTTCCATGAAGTTCCCATCACCCATTCCCAGCTTCTGACAAACAGAGGCCAGGGACACCATTCCTGCCCATTCTGACAAGTAACAGCCTCATTTAAGCTCTTCATTCCTGTTTCAAGCTTGTCTGTAATAGAAAGAATACAATTTTTGAGAACATAATTTGTCATCCCTCAGGCTACGTCTAGACTACACCCCTCTGTCAGCAGAGGGAGGTAAATTAGACATTTCGAGAGTGCAAATGAAGCAGGGATTTAAATATCCTGCGCTTCATTTGCATAATCGCGTCATGATGCTGTTTCGAACAAGCGCCATTTCGAAAGTGAAACCCCGGTTTAGACACGGTTCTTTCGACAACGGGGCGTTTTTTCAAAAGATCCTGTACTCGTCCTGTACAGGATGTTTCGAAAAAGTGCCCGTTGTCGAAAGAACCGGTCCCGAGGTTTCACTAAATAACACTTGTTCGAAACAAGCGCTGATGATTGATAATGAAGCATGGGATATTTAAATCCCCGCTTCATTTGCACTTTCGAAATGTTTAATTTACATTCTTCTGCCAACAGAGGAGTGTAGTCTAGATGTAGCCTCAATGATAAACATGCTAAGGACTTATGAAATCACAACTCATGTTTTAGAATACTTTAAAGTCAGGACTTTTCATAGGTAATTCTAAGACTTTTTTTTACTTTTCATTGATGAAGGTAAGTAATGTTCTACTTCATTGATGATAAACCTTATTTTGAGGCTATATCTACACTACAGAGTTGTTTTCGGCTGTTTTTCCGATAAATTCTCTTACATCCACACTGCCATCATGTTCTTTCCAAAAAAAAAAAAAAATCAAAAGATCAGAGGGGTTTTTCTGACATTGGTAAACCTCTTTCTATGAGAAAGAAGCCTTTTTCTAAAAGGGCTCTGTGACAGATCTAGTTCTGGGCGTGAGCATGCGTCCCCCTCCTCGGGGTCACGGCCCAGCGAGCCCACCGTCTGTCCCTTCGGATTTCAGTATTTTAATGGGCATGAGCTCCCGACGCCCCCCCGGGGGGGGGGAGGCGGGCCCCGTGAGCCCAGCGTTCCCGGTCTTCCTCCCGGGCGCCTCAGTCTGCCTTCCCGGGCCTTGGGGTGGCGATGCCTCCTGTCTCCCTCACGTTCCTTCCACGCCCGTAGGGATTGTCGCACGGAGGAATCTGGGGGGGGGTAAGGGGGACCCGGGCCCACCCTCTCCACCGGGTCCCAGCCCGGGGCCCTAAGGGTTTGGATGCTGATCCCTCACCCGGCTGACGGGGTCCCGTCCCGTAACACGTCAGCCCACGGGCACCAAAAGGGCCCTGCCCCGGGCTGCCTCCTAGCCGTCCCTGTGGCCGTGTCCCCCGCGTCCGAGCCGCCGGTCCTTACCTCCTCGTCTGGTGTACAGGGGTCTCTGCCCCGAAGTCCCTCCGGTGTTCTGCCCTTCCGGCTCCACCGGGGGTTGGGGGGAAGGTATCGTCTCTTGGGCATCCCTCCTCTGGTCCTGGCTCGCGGCCTTCTTTTAAACCTCCCGCCGGAGGTTACGTCGGCTCCCTCGCCCCCGACGTCGCTGGCGTCCCCCTGTCGGGACGCAGGGGGCGGAGTTGCGTCCCGGCGTTCCCCACCGGGGCCGTGCACGTCCCGCCCGGCCCGCTGGCCGGCCCTATTCCCCGCAGCCGCGGGGCTCTGCTCCCCACGGCGTCTGGTGGGCGCGTCCTTGCGGCAGCGCGCTGGCGAGGTAGCCCCTCCCGGGCGCTCGGCCGGGGCCGGGGCCACTGCCCGCCCCGTTCTAGTGCGGGCCGCCGCCGGCCCGTCACAGGCTCTTTCAGGAAAAGACGTGTGGATGGGGAAAAGGGAGTTCTTTAGAAAGAAGAAGAAAGAGGGAAAAGCACAGGTGCTCTGGTGGCCACTCCGTCCATAGTATTCACAGCTGAAATGCGAGAGTCCACACTGAATGGACGCTATCTTTCAAAAAAGCAGATCGCTTTTTTGATGTGCTTTAGCAGTGTGGACGCTCTTTTTTGGGTGCTCTCTTCTGGAAGAGTTTCTTCCGAAAGAAGCTTGCAGTCTAGATGTAGTCTGAAGGAAGTATTTAAAATTAGATATAAAATAAATGCTATAAACTGAGAGAATTTACAGATTTTTTTTCTATACATTTTTAGTTGAACTGAAATTGAATTAGAGCAAATGTTCATATTGGGTAGTTTTTGCCTTTCACCTCTATCTTCTGAGATCACCTGGATAGCTGTGGCTTTGCTTGATGCTAAGCAAATAATCCCCATTCTGGGGGGATAAAAGTGACTGGAAACCATGATTACTAAAGAACACCGATAAAATAACCAAATTTTATAGTATTTTACAGTGTTCCTGTTCATGATTTCCCTATGTTCAATTTTCAGATTCTTTTGGAGCAAGTTGTAAGGTATTTGGATAGCTGAATGCTGACTAATGCAAGGCATTTAAATATAATTGCTCAGAGTTTAAAAAAAGACTGTCTCCCAGTCTCTTACAAAAGCATTTACAAAATCTCTGTCTATTATATTGTAGATAAATGGGATTATTAACCAAATTTCTGATTTAAAACAGTGAATTTACTCTAACAAATGTAATAAATTACTCTTTGGGAAAGAGAGGGTTAAATCTTAAGAATGAGAAGCAGTAGAGATTTTGCGAGTGTTGGAAGATGTGGAGGGGAATGAGGAAGAGTGGGTGAGCGATAGCTGAGAACACTAGTATAACAGTTTGTTTTCCTATTTTGCCAACCGCAAATACTCAAAAATCATGAATCAAGATCTAAAACTAGCTCATGAAATTGGGGATTTTCATCCAAACTTTAAACACAACACAGTGATGCACCTGTTACATTTGGTGTATATTTATTACCTAACCTGAGGATGATTTCTGTTTCACATGGTATCCTAGGTACATGCAGTGAATATGGGAACACAATGGATACATCAGTGAATTTTAGTTATAATCTTTATAGTTCCTGTGAAATTAGAAATGGTCCCCTTCCTTTCTTTGGTCCTTCCACATGCTTTTGTGTTTAATTTTTCTTCTGTCCCATTGTTCTTTCTACTCTACAATCCAACAACTAGAACCACTTAGTTCTAGTTATCGATAGGTGAGAGGCACGATTTGGTTTTAATAGTAAATAGTTTAAAATACATGAAGAGCACTTGAGTGCTATCACATAGTGATAATTAACAGCGTAAGAGTTCAGCAGCAGCAGAAGCAGTGACTTGTAAGTGTTCATTTACACAAAATGATTAATTCATTACCTTTGTACCTCGGCCAACACTAATAATGGTCCTGACCTTTTAAATAAGAACAGAATTATGTTTCCATTGATTTTAGTTCTTTTTTATCCATTCTATGAATCATCCTCTTTCCACTCTCCCATCTCAACACTAGCAGACATACTGCTGCACTTGTTACACTTGGGTTATGGTTGTACAGCAGATGGGAGGGTGCTTCCCAGAATAGGTAGACCAACATATGCTAGCTCTGCCTGAGTGACTGTGCTCGAAATAACAATGTGGCCTAGGGATGTGAACGACTAGTCGACTATCCAATAAGCAAATGTTTATCAGATAGTCAACAAGCTAGTCGAACAGTCACTCCCCACTGCCTCTGAAAGAAAGAGGCAGCAAGGGAAGGGGGGAAAGAAGAGGGACTCACCCACTGACCCTGGGCTCCATGTGGTGCTAACACTTTGAAACACTGTGTAGAGCCTGACGCCAGGCTACCTGAGGCATTTCAAATTGGCAGCGCTGCATGGAGTCCGGGTCAGCTGGGGATTCAAAGTCCCCAGCTGACCCAGGCTCCATGCAGTGCTGCTGCTTTGAAACGCTGAGGGGAGCACGGGGCCAGTAGGGGACTGCTCGAGTCCCCTGCTGGCCCCATGCTCCCCGCAGCGCTTTGCCTTTGAAGCGTAGCAGTAGCCCAGTGGCTGTTGCTACACTTCAAAGGTGGAAGCATCCTTATCGACTGTTCGATTAGCCAATTAATCAAAATTTTGCATCCCTAGTGTGGCCCACGGGCACCATCAGCAGCCGCCGAATGGCTTGCTTGTGTTACTGAAGCTATACTGCTGTTTGTAGTGTTTTAGTGCATGACTGTCTGTTTGAGCTAGGAAGCCTTCTTCCAGTTGCTATGTAGACGTACCCTTGGATTCCTTCTTCTCTTACTCTCTAACACTCCACCTGTGCAACATTTCTAGGGAGCTTTTCAGACAGACTTTTGTTTTTATGTTATTTGCAAATAACAGTAGGCTTTTGCTTTGTATTTGTTTTTTATCCTGAAGGTGTAAGTGTGTGAAATTAGCTTTTTGCGGAAATAGCAAAAATTGATCATAGCAACACCTTCAATACATTGCTTACATTGGTGCTCAGATTTTTAGTGATGGGGGCCATAAAAGAACCTGGCTAGATTAATAAAATCTCATTTAACCCTTCCCTGCAACATGTTTATGCTCATATAGCTTATTTGTGGAATAGATTTTGTCTGTAACTATACTGCAACCTTTTACTTTGAGAGGTGATGGGGAGTTACATGCTCTGCTATGCAGGCTGGCAGAGTAAATGTCAACTGTGGTTTTGGGTGAGCTGTGTCCAGCATGATTAAAACCATACTGAAAACCTCACAAACTATAAGCATTGCTTATATAAAATGATGAACTTGTACATATAGTGAGACTAAAGGTTCAAGCCTCCTGAAGTTATCAGCTCCACAAACATATTTTGTGAGGCTCATTTACAAGCTTTAATACTCCCATAAAATAAATTTAGGGAGAAGTCAGAAAGAGAAGAGAGAATTCAGAACCCAGGGGTATTAGCCAAGATCCCTTAAAAAACCTCTTTAATTCTGTGTACTATCTAGTGTATCAAGAACTGTTGAGACACAGTTGAAAACCCCATCTCATGGATGTCTTAGACCAGGGGTGGGCAAGACAGTCTCCATGGGACAGATCCAACCCACCAAGCCGGTGGATTTGGCCCGCGGCCACCCTACCGCTTCCTCACCCCTGGGCCAATCAAGACCTGGGATGGGGGAGCACATGAAGTCTCCTCTCCTGCCAGGGGCACACAGCACCAGAGGGAACAGCTGACGATTCTCTCTAGGGGAAGGGGGCAAAGACTTCAAGCGCTCCCTCATCCCCAGGGCAATCAGGGTCTGTGTCCAGGGGAGCACGAGAAGTCTCCTGGCCCTGCCCCTTCCCAGATGGCCTGAGGCCACTTCAAAAATGTATAAAGTGGCCCCCTTTTAAAAATTATTGCCCACCCCGTCTGAGACAATGACTCTCTTCTTGTTCCAAGGAAATGTTTTCAATTTTCGATTAAATGTAATTCATTTTAAGTGTTTTTTAAATTTAAAATACAAGCATTTGGTGTAAGATACGTTGGAATAGCTGTCACCCAAGGACCAAGATGTGCAACAGCCAATTTTGGCTCTTCGCTTACACTAGTGTTAAAGTGTTGGTGAGGGGTTTTGCCTTTCCTTTTTTTTAATGTATGTGCAATAACATCATCTGAATCCTGAAGCTTACATTCTGCCAAAATCATTTAAAATGCCCCAGATCTCCAGAGTGTTTATCAATTTGTGAAGCAACATGCAGAGCCCTGCAAATTTCTGGATATCTGCTTTATATCCGTGGGTATCTGCATCTGTAGATGTGGATATTTGCGGCTCATTTTTGTGGATACAGATGTGGTTGCGGATTGAATTTTTTTTATCCCTGCAGGGCTCTAGTAACATGGAAATTCCAGCATGTGCATTTCCAGTGATCTTAGCCATAACTAGAATATGCTAAGCACTATAAATTGCTGTACAATTCATCTTGATTAGCCCTCTGCTCAGTGGAAAGCCAAGATTAAAAGATAAGGACTGTCGGAGATTTTCATAATGTAGGTGCAGTGTTAGCTATATGGAACAGCTTGTGTTATTTCTAGTTGCAGCTGATACTACTATTTGTCCACAGTTTTAAAAAAATAAAGTACAATATATAAAAATAAAACAAATATATAAATAGAAAACTTTCAATGCTGTAGCTCAGATCAAAAGGATTGAAGAACAATGTTATGATTCTACAGTACCATAGCCCCTTCCTCCCTTTTGGGTGGATGGGTTAGGGGACTCATGGTTGTGCTCAGTTGTACTTGTGTTCTATTTGGGTTCTTATGTCATGCTCCATATCATGCTCCATATCTGGAGAGGGACAGATGGCATTAGCACAACGCCCCTTTTTCAAACTCGGAAAGATCTTTGGACTCCTAGATGCTTCCATTGCTGATCACCGAGAAACAAGCAGAGAGTGTCGCTCCCCTTTGTATCTGCATTCTTGGAACTCAGAATTAGTGTTTAGCCTCTTCCTCTAAAATTAAATATTGTCTGAATAGGATCTCCTTTTGGAGAAAATTTACTGAGCCTCACATGTGCTGACATTAGTCCTAACCTATCTTCAAAATATTTACGGTTGGTTGAACAAAATCCTGTGTGTATAACCTTCCAATAAATGCTGTTCAAATACAGCTATAATTTTGCTTTAAGTGTTCAGGTGGAAAATTTTGCGGCAGTCAGGTAAACATTTTGTCTAACCACTTGCCTCTAATTTGGAGGTAGTGCACTGGCATGCTGGAGTTGTGGATTTGTATGTGGCTTTAGAATTATCACTCCTGGGGGTGATGGGAGATTGGATGCATCTCAGGGCTGTGCTCTTGCCATGCCATTTGTATGTCAGCCCCCATCCAGGCTGCTTCATGGAGCTAAACAGGTATCTGCCTTGGAGGAGACTATTTACTCAGCAAAAGGTAATTCCACCACAGAAAGATAGTAAACACTGGGATGACATGTCAGTAAAAAAGCAGCATGGATTGATGGGTACAATGAAAAACTTCTATCAAATTGTAATAAAATGGTGTGTTTTACATTTTTTTTGAGTTTAGTGAATTGCTGTCTAATCTCTTACTCATCTGAATGTTTCTATCAGAACTACAAGCAGTTTATCTTTGATAATTTGCTGACTTCTGTTTTGGGAAATAAAAGTAATACATGTACCTTAACATTAGCCAATGTTTATCAATTTCTGTTACTATAAATACTCTTTCAGCTGAGACTTAGAAGTGTAAATACCTGTACCTGCTGTGATAAAACAGAATAAAAAGAAAAATTAGAGCATGGTACAGTGTGACATATGTGCAGGTGGTCACCACTTTGTTTACAGAAACCAGCGTACAATTATAATTCTGAAACCCTTGCCACTGCATTCTTGTTAATTGTGCATGAATTTGGGATAATTGCCATTCCTTTTCATGTCAGAAAGGAACCCACAAAACTGGATAAAATAAGAAACCAGTGCTTGGCATAGTGCTACAAGAGGGTAACATTGTCAGGAAGTAGCAATTCCATCTACTGTGAATGAGTCCTGTATTTTAACGCCTCTCCCACAGTAGCTGAAGACTCTGTAATGTTTTTGAGCATTATAGTTTAATTCAAATTGCTAATCATTTCTGTATCTTTGACTTTGTACATAACATTTATGTGGAACAAAGTATAAGATACCAAAGTGTGTCCCCATATCCAGCTTCCTGAAAGATTAATATATACTAATAATTGTTAATCTTTTTTGATAGTTTTAAATTCAGATCATTAAGATTAGGCCAGATTTTTTAAAGTATTTAGGCACCTAACAGGATTTTGAAAAGTACCCAAGTGCCCAACTTCCAAATCAGTGAAAGTTAGGCACCTATTTACATCTTTAGTCATATGGATCAGAGGCCAGATTTTTAAAGGTATTTAGTGATAGCTGGTTATAAAATCTCATAGACAACATTGACAGGTGGAGATTCATTCTCAGAGCTATAAGTAGTGTCTGGGGAAGATGCTTAAAGGAAGATTTATGCAAAGATTGAGGGCTAGTCATCAGTGCTTAATTCTTATTAAAATAATTGAGTGTTTTATCTGTGTGCAGATCCCTCTTTTGAAAGGAATGTGAATAATTCCATGTGATAAAAGCAGTCCCCTTTACCTTCCATTTTTCCTTTTAAGTTGCAGACATTTTGAAACACTAGTCAGAGGACAATGAATAAATATTTTTAATCACCCAATTTTTTCAGCATATCATTTCTAGACTGTTTTTTTTCTTATTGTTACAGTCAAAAGGAAACTGAAACTTTACATCACGCTTCATGATATTTGAGTACTTTGCAAAAGCAAACTTCAAGATGGGAAAACCGTTACAAGTTTAGGGTTTATTTACACTACAAACCCAATTGGATCAGTGGACCCAGTTACAGCATTAGTGTCCCCCTGTCCCATATACAGTATGGTTCCATTTTGCTAGCACAGCAGGGGACAACGTTGACTTGGCTGTATAAGTAATGCATACAGATTCTAAGTGACTTGACCAGGAGTTGAGTGGTAGATTGGAGAATAAATCCAAGTCTCCTGGTGTTTGGTCTCTAGATATAAGTAGTAGGTTTAGTACCTACCATTAAATTAAGAGCTTTGAAACAAGGGTAGCAAAATGTGTTTCATTTCCTTTTGTGCATAATTGTTCTATTTCTCTCACTGCACTTAGGAATTTTTGACTACTTATGTTTATATTAACCTGGTTTTTATTATTTGACTGCTCTTACCTATTCCTGGTAACTTTATTATCATTTTGTCCTCATTTAGCAATCTCTCCTTTAAAGTAAACTAGTGGGCTGCACCTATTGCTTGCTGTGCTTGCCAAGAGCCTGATGACGTCATTCTGTCGTGTGGCAGGAAACACTTTTTTATATATAAAGAGAGATGTATAGTTTATAATGTGAGGCAAATGATATAACCGAAACTCCAATCTTTTACATTAATTAATTGATCTGAGACTCTGACCCCTTCCATAGATTTCCATTTGCCTTTTTTTTTTCTTTCCCACAATGATTTTTCATACACTGAAACAATAAGCCTCTAAAATCATGGAGTATCATTGACTCCTGTCAAGAAGACAGCTATACACCTAAAAAAGCATGTATTTTAAAGTATGAACAAATGAACTAATAATTTATTGTAGAGAAGGCAACAGATTTCCTTCAAGATGGAAAAATGGACAGAAAAATCTTGGAGTCCACATCTGTGAATTTCTTCTTAGAAACAGAGTAGATAACTGTGTTCATAGGGTAAGAGTCCTCTAATAATATACCTCTAATAATCTTGATTAATGAAAACTCAAACAATATTAAGTAAGCTAACTAAGTTGGTCACAGAAAAAAGAGGTGGTCCTGACTTAACAAAAATATTTTAGCATTTCTCTTTTTAACTTACTCTCTGTAGTGGACTTTTAAATTAGTTGGTTATAAATGAGTGTCTCTAGAAAATTTAGAATTGATTTAATTGAGTTAATTTTGAGCTGAATTTTGAAAACTGTGCTATCCTAATTTGCATGTGTCCAATTTGCATAAACAAATGTCTGGTTGTGTCTAGTTGGCCATTTGCACACACATAATACTCATGTAAAATTTTTTGTATCAGGCTTTGTTATTAAGGACAAAATACTATTCGGTTAGGAACTGATTTGTTGTACAGTACACATAATAGAATTCCATACCCTATAATGTGTTCCCCCCACCCTACTTCATTTAAAAGGTGACATCTTTAATTTCACTTATCTTAAAACATTTTAATAACTGAGACTACCAATCATGTTTTATAGGGTTTGATTTCTGTGTCAGGGCCATATTTTATGACACTATCAGAAGCTTTTAATAAGGTGCTTTCTGCTGAGCTAATGATATGCTTTAGGTGGCATTTCTTATGCCTATCTTCAATAGACGTATTCAGGCTAGTGTGAATGTAATAATCAAGTCTCAATCAAACCATACTTAGTATGACAAATATTGCATTAGACAGTGATGTAGGTATTCATGTTTTTGATAAAAGGCTTAATTTGACTCCTTGCAGAAATGGGGAACTACTATTGATTTTTGTATCAGAATATAAAGTATCAGTTATTTATAATGCACAAGAGAAATTGCTTCTCAATTAAAATTAAATGTGAAATTATTAATTCCATGGCTTTACATAGTAATGTACAAGATTAAGCATTAAATTCTATAGCAAATGTGTTCTTACAAGTGGCTCTGACTATGCAACTTACCAATTATTCTAAAGTGACCAGATTACACCACTTTCTCAATGGCTTTATAAAACTTTGTTTTCTACCAGGAACATTTAGGTGGGGTGAATTATTTTATCCTACAACTCATTTACTTTTTTTCCTTTCCCAAGAAAATGTCAAAGAAATTTTTGGACAGACCATTATTCATCATCATATCCCTTTTAACTGGGACTGTGAGTTTATTCGACTGCATTTTGGACATAACAGGAGGAAACATCTTACCTACTCAGAGTTTACACAGTTTCTGCAGGTCAGTTGGTTGTGGGGTTTTTTTTCATGCATTGACCATTAGCTCTGTCAGTTGTTCAGCATTAATGCCATTATAAATTAGTTTTATTACATGATGGTGAGAGATTTGTTGTCCAGATGAACTAATCAGAACACAACTACACTATCACTGTTTGATACAGATGATACAATGAGAGCACATACAGTGCATTAAAATTTGGTCTACCACCCTGTTGGAGGGCAGGATAAATTTTACTTCTAAAACATCCCCTCTTTTATAGTTACTTTCAGTTAGTTAGTCACAGTGTGTGTCTGATTCTTGTTCCCATTGGAGTTCAGTGGCAAAATTGATTTCAATGGGAAAAGGATTGGTCCCTGAATAGCTCAACTGGCTGTTATTTCATGGCTTCCCTTGGCATTTTGTTATATTGCTTAACTTTTTGTTTAGCTTTGTAAAGTTTTTTCTATTACTTACCCTGCATTTCCCCATAATACACATTACTGCATCTCTGAAGTTTAAGACCCTTGTGCCATGCATTCTTTAATAAGGCCAAACTTGCAGTGTGCCAGAAATCTTCCTTTGAGACAGTTGCTTGAAGAATCCTGTGGGGAGAGGACTTTAAAAGTTGTCACTCCCAGAACCATACTACTCTACATTAGAAGGGGAAAGGCGTTGTCAGCAAAAAGGAAAGAAAGAAAATGTGAACAGACGTATATTGTAATTAAGGGGAAAGATTTTGCAAACTTATGTAGGTAATTGAATTCTGTATAATTTCAAATTATCAACTCAGACTAAATTTTTGTTGTGGTTTTCTGGCTAGTAGGTCTAAGGAAAATTAAAATGTCATAACTGACATGTAATGCCAGGGCTGCCCTATAACATTAAATTGTTTTCGTTTTGGAAATAATTGCAGATGTCATAGAACTGGAAGGAACCTCTGGAGGTGACTTAGTCCAGTCCTCTGCAGTCATGGAAGATTAAATATTATCTTGACCATCCATGACCAGTGTTTATATAAACTGCTCTTAAAAATCTCCAGTGATGGAGATTTTGCAACCTTTCTAAGCAATTTATTTCCGTGCTTAATCACCCTGGCAGGAAGTTTTTCCTAATGTCCAACCTAAACCTCCCTTGCTGCAATTTAAGTCCATTGCTTCTTGTCCTATCATCAGAGGTTAAAGAGAATAATTTTTCTCCGTCCTCTTAGTAACACCCTTTTAAGTACTTGAAATCTGTTACCATATCCTCTCTGTCTTTTCTTTTCTAGGCTATGTCTAGACTGCATTGCTTTTCCGGGATACCGGAGGTATCCCGGAAAAGCAACGCTGCGTCCAAGGAATGCTTCTGCTTTTCCAAAAAATTTTTTGGAAAGAGCGGACATGCTCTTTCACCATCCCCATAAACCTCGTTCTATGAGGAATAAGGGTTCTTCTTTGAGTGATGTCCCCATGGGTGCTCCATTGTAGGTGTAGGGTTGTCCAGGCACTGCAGATCTGAGTTTTCTTGAGCAGTGGCCTGCCGGACCGCGTATGCATGGCACATGCCTCGCGCTGTTCGCACCCTTTTGATGTCTCCTGCGGTCCAGCTCCCGTCAGTTCCTTCTTCACTGCCTGCAGTCGCAGATGGAGCAAGCCTTCTCTCCTCAGGGAAATCCTGACAGCAATATAGTATATAGTTGTTTATAGTTACTCACAGTTAGTTAGTCATGGTTCTTATAGTTACAGTTAGTTAGGTAATATAGTTTTAAAACGTTTCTTGTTTCTTCAAGTAGTTTATAGTTAACTATGCCAGGCTCCCCTGGTTTTAAGAAATGCGCCACATGCTGTGACGCTATGCCTGCATTGGATGGACACGCTGAGTGCATTAAGTGCCTCAAAAATGCACCCATTGTGCCACGCTGATGGTCAGGGCATGTAAGGACAAAGATATGAGATTTAAAATGTTCCTTTTCGACAAGGCACTTCAACCACCGGAACATTCTCCTGTTGTCTCCACTCCACGATCTCTGAGAGTGGAGAAAAGAAAAGCCGCTTCCCCGCAGTCGGCTCTAGCCCAAAAAAGAGCGTTGGCAGTTCTTTACTGCCAACGTGTGTAAGTGTCGGTGATAAGCCCAGCACATCGGGCACGATGGCCTCCAAGCATAAGTCACTCTCAGAGCCGAAATCCCGACAAAACCCCACAATGGCACCGTCAACTGTCATAATAGTCTGTCGGTTGGCACTGCCGGCAACAGCACCGATTACTTCGGTGCCGACAACATTGGCGTCAGAGCCGCATGTGGCAATGCTGTCAGCACCGAAGACATTAGCACCGACTACTCATGTGTCGACATAGGCACTACACACCTCAGCGCCGCGCATTTCAGCACTGGCCATTCATAGAACCACCCCTCCGACACCGAAGGCTTTGACACAAACAGCACGCGCATCTTTGGTACCATACGCTCCAGCCCTCCAGCACTGAAGAAAGCACCCTGTAAATCTGCTTCAGCACTACCAGTGAGCCCGGAACCTTGACATTTTCACTGGAACCATCTTCGGCACCGCCATCTCTGTTCTACTCATCTACCAACAGACGACAGGGGCCATTCCCCTTGTGATCAAACTGCACGTTGCGCGTCGAGATACTGTTTATCACCATCCCCCTACACAAGATACCTAAATCATTCTTCTCCTCCTTCTTCAAGGGACTCACTGCACTCACCATGGTCTCCACATCTTCTGGTACACCACCAGATGCATCACAGGACTGGCCATTCATCTCGTTACGTTTCTCCAGTGCACTCTTACCCTAGACGACATAGCCCAACATACCACCAGTATTACTCTAGACACGACCCACCTCGCCATACTTGTCATCATTCTGGCTATGACTATTCTTGCTGTCACAGTCACCAGGCTTCCCGTGCTCCCTCAGTTTCCCTACAACCCTCTCATAGCCACAGAGTCACGAGATCACCACTCAGTGCCCCCTTTACAGCTCACCATTCCGAATCAGAAGAGGGTCAACTATCAGAGATCGAGGTGGATCGAGGTCGAGGATCGGCACTACCGGACCAACCCGGCAGCACCCCAACTGCTCTGCCCCAGGCATCCCCAAGTCAGTCGCCGCTGAAACTGACCAGCAGCTGACTCCGGGAAGCCCGAGGTGCCCCTGGCTTCCCGGAGTCAGCTGCTGGTCAGTTTCAGCGGCGACTGACTTGGGATGCCTGGGGCAGCTGAGTGCTGCCGGTCGCGCCGCTGGCGCTGCGGGACCAACCCGGCAGCACCCCAGCTGCTCTGCCCCAGGCATCCCCAGAGCAACTGGGGTGCTGCGGGTTGGTCTCGCAGCGCCAGCGGCGCTACGACCAACCGGAAGCACCTAGCTGCTCTGCCACAGGCGTCCGATTCAGCTGCTGCTGAAACTGACCAGCAGCGGCTGAATGGGGATGCCTGGGGCAGAGCCGGACTATCGGAAGGGGGTGTTATGAGGGGTCTGGGGTGGCATCCCCGCCCCACACCACCCTAGACCCCTCATAGCCCCCCCTTCCGATAGTCCAGCATATTTGATAGTCTGGCACCCCCTGGGTCCTAAAGGTGCCGGATTATCGGAAGTTTACTGTACTTTGCCCCGGACCACGAATGGGAACTGCATCCTTGGGTCCTTCAATCCATCTTACAGTGCTGGGGCATTCTGAAAATAGACCTCTTTGCTTCCTACAAAAACAAGAAGTGTCGCCATTACTGCTCAAGAGCCGGCATCGGACTGGGGTCTCTAGGAGATGCCTTTCTTCTTAATTGGAAGGGCCTGCTTTTATACGCATTCCCTCCTATTCCACTAATTCCCAAGGTGCTCGAGAAGATCACCAGAAACAAGGCAACAGTTATTCTTATAGTACCATTTTGGGCGTGTCAGTTATGGTTCCCCTATCTCTATTTGATGTTTCCTCTGCCTCTTTACCACCTTCCAATTCAGCATGATCTCCTGACTCAGAACAGAGGAACCTTACTTCACCCTCAGTCACAACTCCTCTGCCTCCCGGCATGGTTCATTGCTGGTTCTACTGGGAGGAACAACAATGTTCTGACCTGGTGAAGGAAGTTCTTTTGCATAGCAGAAAACAATCTACCCGGACCACCTATCTCCAGAAGTGGCGTAGATTCCTTATCTGATGTGCTAACAAAAATCTAGATCCAGACAGTGCACCATTACACAAAATTTTGGACTATATCTTGTCCCTCAAGAGTGATGTTGATCATGATGCTAAAGGTAGTCTTTCTACTAGCAATTACTTCTGCCCGTCGAGTTAGCGAGCTAGCAGCCCTGATGGCAACTCCACCTTATACCATGTTTAACAGAGACTAGGTATTATAGGATGCTAGGTATTATTAAGAAAGGGATAGAAAATAAGATCCGGAATATCTTTACTGCTCCCTGTATAAACTATGGTACGCCCCACATCTGTCAGGTCATAGTTCCCCTATCTCTATTTGATGTTTCCTCTGCCTCTTTACCACCTTCAATTCAGCACTTGATCTAAACTCAGTGAAGACCTTACTTCACCCTCAGTCACAACTCCTCCTGCCTCCCGGCACTAGACTTTTCAGTTTAGAGTGAACCCAATTCTAAGTGATAGAGGAACACAGCAATGCCTTCTGACCTCAAGAAGGAAAGTTCTCATTGCTGTCTAAATAGAACAGAAAATGTTCTCTAATGCTACCAAGTTGAAAAAAAAACCTAACTAATGTGAAAATCTTCTTCACACAGCGTGTAGTCAGCATGTGGAACTCCTTGCCAGAGGAGGCTGTGAAGGCTAGGACTATAACAGAGTTTAAAGAGAAGCTAGATAATTTCATGGAGTTTAGGTCATAAAAGGCTATTAGTAGAGGATAAATGGTGTCCTTGGCCTCTGTTTGACAGAGGCTGGAGGGAGGATGGCAGGAGACAAAGCGCTTGATCATTGTCTTCGGTCCACCCCCTCTGGGGGCACCTGGTGCTGGCACTAGCCGGCCAGACAGGATGCACAGGCTAGATGGACTTTGGTCTGACCGGTACGGCCGTTCTTATGTTCTTATGTTCTTATGTTCTTATGAGACAATGTGATACTACGTTCCCATCCTTCATTTATTCCCAAAGTCTGTTAGGACTTTCACAAAAACGAACCTATTGTACTCCCTTTGTTCTACTCTAAGCCACACTCCGCAGCAAAGGATGCAATACTTCACTTACTGGACGTACAGAGAGCCCTTGCATTCTATATAGACAGGACTAAGTCTTTCCTCAAGTTGGATCATTTGCTCATCTCTATAGCGGACCGCCATAAGGGATGTCTGCTATCATTACAACGCGTTTCTAAGCTCATAGTGTCATGCATCACACAATGTTACCTTCTGAGGAATAAACCACTACCTCAAACAATTAGAGCACACTCCGCAAGAGCGATGGTGACTTCTACGGCTTTCCTCCACGGAGTTCCCCACAGGGATATCTGCAGGGTGGCTACGTGGTCCACCAGTGATACATTTACAAGGCATTATGCACTTCTGTAGACTCAAACTAATGACACTGTGGCCTCCACGATCTTGTCTACCTTTCTAAAGCCATAATCCGAGGCCCACCTACCAGTTAGACTGAGTACTGCTACATATTCACCTACAGTGGAGCACCCACAGGGACATCACTCGAAGAAGAAGAGGAAGTTACTCACATTGGTGCAGTAAAGACAGTTCTTCAAGATGTGTGTCCCCGTGGGTACTCCATTGTATGTGTCCCGGTGTCGCAGATCGGAGTTTTCTTGAGCAGTGATCTGCTGGACTGAGCGAGACATCAAAAGGGCACGAACGTCGCGAGGCGTGTGCCGTGCATGCACGGTCTGGCAGGTCACTGCTCAAGAAAACTCCGATCTGCAGACGACCCGACACCTACAGTGGAGCACCCACAGGGACACACATCTTGAAGAACTGTCGTTACTGCTGCACCAAGGTGAGTAACTTCCTCATGTGTCGAAAGAACACTTTTTTCTGAGAGTTTGTGCTGTGTACACCTGCCAAATTTCGGAAAAGCTTCTTTTGAAAGAAAATTGGAAAAAGTTACACAATTTGCATGCCACAAATTGTGTTTCTTTTTCCAACTTAACATTTCAGTGTAGATCTAGCCTTAGACTAACACATCCAGTTCTTTCAATATTCCCTCATAGGCCATGTTTTCTAGAATTTTAATAATTTTTGTTGGTCTTCTCTGGACCTTCTCCAATTTGTCCACTTCTTTCCTGAAATGTGGAGCCCAGATCTGGACCCAGAACTCCAGTTAAGGCCTAATTAGTGCAGAGTACAGCAGAATAATTACTTCCTGTGTCTTGCTTACAAACACTCCTGTTAATAAATCCCCGGAAAGTACAGTGTGATGAATTAGACTGGTTGTAGTCTATGCAGTTATAGTTTACAATATAGATACTGAAAGCATTCTAAAAAAGAAAGTTTGGTTAGGTGGATTCTAATGTCCATGGTGGGTATGAAAGAAATGCAGTAAAATTGTGGGAAGTAAGTAGGTAGAAAATCCAGAAAATGCAGTATAAGGAATTGTGGACATGGAGCAGAGAACCATCTACACTGAAACACTAGATAACTTTGCTACTTCCACACTGTACAGTGAGTGGTAAGGGAGTAGTGGGTCACAGCTCAGTATACAAATGTGAGCTAGGATTCAGTACACCTCCAGATGTGGGGTTAATGACTTTGTCATTATAAGCGTTCTGGGCAACAGTGCACAGCAAGCTTGCACTATTGACATACCTGAGTGGAAATTTATGTTGAGATAACCTGTGGGCAGCCCAAAGGAAGCTTTCTTGTGGAATACAGCAGGGTTCTGTTAATTGCTTAATTTATAACGAAAGGTGCCAGGGCTCAAGCCATTTTTTCACGTTCACACATGACGCAGTAAGCCCAGAGATGCTAGGGCTATGAACTGCCAAGCCTAGAAGTGTTAAGCCATGGAACAAATTGTCAAACCTGTTGTTGCGTTCAGATGTCTTATTCAGTGTCTTGATGAGATCAGCGTTTGGATGAGGGCAGATTGGTTGCAACTCCATTTAGACAAGACTGTGGTAGTGCAGATATTTTGGGGAAACTAACTGGAAGTGCTTCATCATTATGCATGGCTAGAAGGATGCAGATTTTTTTTATATTGATTTCACTAGAGTGATCAATGCTTTTGTCATCTTGGGATTAGATTCCTCAGTGTGCTTTACATGAGACTACTCTTTAAGTTCATTTGGAAACTAGGGATGTTAGCAAGTAGTTGAGTTGCATATTGACTACTCACTTTACATCCCCCTCCCCCTCCCCCCCCGCCGCCCTAGCTGCTTCTCTATGAGAGGCAACGAGGGAGGGGGGACAGGAGCTGGTGCTCGGGGGAGCCAGTTTAAAAGGCCCAGCTCTGTCTCTGAGATGCCGCCTACCCTCCCCGCCTCTGTCAGGGGATAGGGGAAGCTTGCCATGGGCAGAGGCTGTTCTGGCAGCAGCCCCTGTCCACAGGGGTTCCAGTGGAGAGCTGGGACTCCCTCGCCCCCACGGACAGGCGCTGCTGCTGTCAAGAAGCCTCTGTTCGCAGTGGCCCAGGCTGGCTTCGCACAGGGGGTGGTGCTGAAGCAGCCTCTGTTTGCTGAGGCCAGCCCTGGCTGCCGTGAACAGGGGCTGCTGGATTCGTGTTGGTACTGGACACTGCGTCTCTGCATTTTAAATGTAGTATGAGCCTGGCGGGTGTCTCACAGAGCCAGCACAAGCCAGGACTGTTTGACTACACGAGCCGGGACACTATCAACTACATGATTAGCCAGGTAACCACAATTTAACATCCATATTGGAAACATTAGATGGCATGAAGTGCAGTGACCCACTGTAAAGAGGTGTTTCTCTCAGGGACCATGCTAAACTTGTATTCTGGAATCTTCACTGGCCTCTAGTTTACTTTCACGACAATTCAAGGCAATAATTTTAACCTATAAATTAACCTATAAACCCCTGATTGTGCTCAGTCCCAAATACCTGAGAGAGCGTTCTCCTTATCTCATAGAATCATAGGACTGGGAGGGACCTCAAGAGGTCATCTAGTTCAGTCCCCTGCACTCATGACAGGACTAAGTATTATCTAGATTGTCCCTATCGTTTGTGTAATCTGTTCTTAAAAAATTTCCAATGATGGCGGTTCTGCAACCTCCTTAAGTAATTTATTCCAGTGCTAAACCACCCTGACAGGAAGTTTTTCCTAACGTCCAACCTAAACTTCTCTTGATTCAATTTAAGCCCATTGCTTCTTGTCCTATCCTCTAAGGTTAAGAAGAATACTTTTTCTGCCTTTTCCTTGTACCAATCTTTTGTGTATTTCATAACACATCAGCTGAGGAGCATGGACAACAGCTCCCTAGATTAACATTGAGAAAGCTGCATGCAGAGGATTGGATTCTCATTGAAGTGTCCTCCTTGCTTCAGTTCACCAAAGCCCATATTTGATGAGCTTTCAAACTTTGTTCTCCTTAAATTTTCTTGTGACAGCAAAGATGTATGGATGGGAGTGGTGGGAGGACTTTTGGCTTTCATTTGGGTCTGGAGATTTTTGGGATGTCACAATTTGTCAGGTATTGTTACTAAAACTATTGTTGCATTTTTATACAAATATAACGTCTGCATGTCCATTCTTAACGAGGTGGATGAAGAACCATACTCAGTGAATGTAATAATGTGATATTTCTAATTTTTATTTTAGGAGTTACAGTCAGAACATGCAAGACAAGCCTTTGCATTGAAAGACAAAAACAAAACTGGTATGATTACTGGACTGGACTTTAGTGACATCATGGCTACCATTCGTTCACATATGCTCAGCCCTTTTGTGGAAGAAAATCTAGTTTCAGTAAGTGTAAAGAAAATAATGTCTTAAATATAAGTGCTGTTCAACTCCAAGTTTATAATTTAATGACTATGGGTATAGAATTCTTAGCATACATGTTATCTTCCTCTTGATTAGCAATACAGACAATGCAGTACCATCCATTGCTGACCTAGGGGTTTTATGCAAAATAGTGTTTTTATAGAAATAATAATGATAAAGTACAAGTTATTCTGCATTATTGACAGCAAGATTGTCATGCATAGCTGAGTATTTTGCCTCTTTGTGTCAATGAGGTGAGTCACCAAAGGCACATGTTCTTATGGCTGGTCATGTCATAGTAAGGTCTCCTCATTAGATGCCTTCTCTAGAATGACAGTCGCTTTAGCCCTGAAGTGTCTGATGTTCTCATAATTTGGCCATCCTACACATATGGTCTTATGACTGTCACCTAGTGATTTTATATTGTGTCTTCATCCCAGCTACATGCTCAAGTCCTTTCCATCCCTTATCTGCAGGGGCTTTCCCACCACCTTTGTCCATTGGGGAACCCAAACCTTCCCTGTAATCCAGGTCCTAATCCAGGCACCTGGATTGTGATAAATAACAATGATCTTCCTGTTTGTATCTGCTGCTTCCCACTGAAGCTTTCCATCAGCCCCCTCCTGGGTGCAGGCCTCCACAGATATCAAAAGAAAAAACCCCTATAGCTCTGGGTACAGAGGACATATGAGTTCCTTGCCAGGCCTGCATGCCCCTAGGGAGACTCAGGTTTAACTGTGTCTTGTTATATTCCAGCTCTGGACAGGCCTTTGTTTTTTTAGTCTGTTCTTGGCTAGGTCCTAGTCAGGCTTTGCTTCAAGAGGTCCTCTCCTCTTCCTAGTCATAGAATCAGAGAATACTAGAACTGAAAGGAACATTGAGAGGTCATCGAGTCCAGTCTCCTGCCCTCATGGCAAGACCAAGCACTGTCTAGATCATCCCTGATAGTTGTCTATATAACCTGCTCTTAAATATCCCCAATGATGGAGATTCCATAACCTCCCTAGGCAATTTATTCCACTGTTTAACCACCCTGACAAGAAGTTTCCTAATGTCCAACCTAACCCTCCCTTGCTGCAGTTTAAGCCCATTGTTTTTTGTCCTATCATCAGAGGCCAAGGAGAACTATTTTTCTCCCTCCTTCTTGTAACACCCTTTTAGATACTTGAAAACCGCTATCATGTCTCTTCTCAGTCTTCTCTTTTCTAAGCTAAACAAGCCCAATTCTTTCAGTCTTCCCTCATAGCTCATGGTTTTCTAGACCTTTAATCATTTTTGTTGCTCTTCTCTGGACTTTCTCCAGTTTCTCCACATCTTTCTTGAAATGTGGTGCTGAGAACCGGACACAATACGCCATTTGAAGCCTAATCAGTGCAGAGCAGAGTGGAAGAATGACTTATCGTGTCTTGCTCACAACACTCCTGTTAATACATTCCAGAATCATGTTTGCTTTTTTTGAAACAGTGTCATGCTGTTGACTCACATTTAGCTTATGGCCCACAATGACCTCTACATCCCTTTCAGCGTTACTCCTTCCTAGACAATCACTTCCCATTCTGTATGTGTGAAACGGATTGTTCCTTCCTAAGTGGAATACTTTGCATTTGTCCTTATTAAACTTCAACCTATTTACCTCAGACCATTTCTCTAGTTTGTCCAGATCATTTTGCCCAGGGAGGTTGTGGAATCCCCGTCTCTGGAGATATTTAAGAGTAGGTTAGATAAATGTCTATCAGGGATGGTCTAGACAGTATTTGGTCCTGCCATGGGGGCAGAGGACTGGACTCGACGACCTCTCGAGGTCCCTTCCAGTCCTAGTATTCTATGAATCTATGATTTTGAATTTTGACCCTATCCTCCACAGCACTTGCAACCCCTTCCAGCTTGGTATCATCTGCAAACTTAATAATTGTACTCTCTATGCCATCATCTAAATCAGGGCTACTCAACTTTGGAAACCCTGGGGCCCACAATGATACTCACAACGCATGCCGAGGGCTGCAACTTAAATGTCGTTGCATATACATGCAAATATATATGCAAATAGCTTATTTTACACTAACTGGCATGAATACAGAGTTTAAGGCAAGACTATGCAACACATAGGACCCATTTAAGTCAGTTCTGCTGATATTAATAAAATGCAGTATTTATCCAATTTCCACCCATATGACAGCACTTTTAATAAGCAATGACAGACCAGGAATTTAACTACTAAAATGCATATCAACAGAAGACCATTATATTGACTACTTTTTTATGTTGAGCCCTGCGTAAACCCAAAAGACACCATGGGCCTTAAACAAATGGGTGCGGGTCGCATGCAGCCTATGGGCCACATGTTGAGTAGCCCTGATCTAAATAATTGATGAGGATATTGAACAAAACTGGTCGCAAATCAGACTCCTGCGGAACCCCATTTGTTATGCCCTTCCAGCATGACTGAACTGTTAATAACTATTCTCCGAGAACAGTTATCCAGCTAGTTATTCACCCACTTTATAGTAGCCCTATCTAGGTTGTATTTCCCTAGTTTATTGATAAGAAGGTCATGCAAGACTGTGTCAAATGCCTTGCTAAAGTCTAGGTATACCATGTCCACCGCTTCTCCCTTATCCACAAGACTCATTATCCTATCAAATAAATCTATCATATTGGTTTGACATGATTTGTTCTTTACAAATCCATGCTAGCTGTTATCTATCACTTTCTTGTCTTCCAATACCTTCCAAACTGAACATTTCCCCTTTTAAGCCCTTCCAGGCTTGGCACATCTTGCAAATGAAGCAGGATGGGGCTAATTGCATCCACAGGTTCTCATTAACCACTTTCCACATTACATTAATTTGTACTTTCTGTCACAGTAAATCAAAAATTGAGCTGAAATTTGCAGTGTAAATATTATTATGACTAGTGACATGAAATATGGCCCAGATCCTGCAAATTTTTACTCATGTGAGTACTATTAATAAGACTCTTCATGGGAGTCAGAATTTGCCCATTTTGATTCACTGCTCTTTATATCCATGTCCCCAGACCAGGAAAGAAATTAAGCATGTGATCACATAAGAAGTCCCATTGAAATCAGTGGGGACTCCTTATACACTTATGTGCTTTGCTGGATTGCGAGGGGGGCTGTTATTTCGAAAGTAAAGGTTTGTGTTAAATCCAGCTTCTCAGGTTAATTGTTAATGCTGTTAACTGTTACTGTAAATGCTGTAAGGATTAACTAACTCTTTTATCTAAAAAAAAAGGATACACAAAGTTCACTATTGGAAAAATGTAGAACAACACATTCTACAAAAAAGTTGAAAAGTAATTCTACAGTTTTTTCCTCATTATTTTTATTACATTTTCTAGACTTCATCTTGCATTTAAAACCATAGTACCAAGGCTATTTAATAGCAACCCACTCATTGCAGTCCCCCCAAAAGCAGGATAAAACTACTATGATAGAAATATATCTGAATCTTTTCTTGTATATCCATGTCGATGTTAATTTACAGTAAAGCTCTCTTTGGGCTGTCAAGGTGTTTAAGGCTATCTGCTGAACCCTGATAACATATCAGGGCCTGTGTTTTATCTTTTTTTTTTTTAATGTTTTTAAGGTAGCAGGTGGAACTGTTTCACATCAGGTCAGCTTCTCCTATTTCAATGCTTTTAATGCCCTGCTGAATAACATGGAACTTGTTAGAAAGATATACAGTATTATAGCAGGTACAAGGAAAGATACTGAAGTCACAAAAGGTAAAATAAGTTTACTATTATTTGGTTACATTTTCAGAGCAATGAAGTGTGTTGTTTGATAGCGATACAGTTTAAGACCAGTAAGAACCTGGTGTAATATGGAAATTTAGCACAATTGTGCAGGTATTCAAAGTTTGATTCTGAATGTGGTTCTCCTGCTTAACTCCAGATTTCACAGGCCAGCAGAGGGGTCTAGCTAGCTCATTAAAGAGAAGAATTGTCAGGGTTCTGAAAAGGGTCTTGACCACTTCTGGTATCCTGGGGATACCACAGCAATGTTGACCTTCTTGTGGTAGTTGATGGGCCTGTACATGGAGTGGATAAAAGTGGAAAATACAGCTGCTATGGCAGAATGGTTATGCTTTAGCAGTAACAAAAACACTTAATAAAAAACTCTGTGTCCTGTTGCTTGTTCCTCTGTGCTATGCACTCTTAAGTTCTTTCCATACAATTTTAGCAGAGTTTGTAACTGTTTAATTGCATGATGTGCACTAAACATAATTTGTTTCCACACATATAGTAAAGCTAATACTGTTAGCAAGCATGCAAGTTAATAATCTTGCCAGTTGCCTGGATTGATTGGTTTTATGTAACCATTTCACAACACAGCTATTTCCTGTCTCTGGATGGGACCCACACACACACCTGCTGGGTTTGCCTGCTTGTTTTCCTTCTCATGAAGCAGGACATCGAAGAGAGCAGCATGAGTGGGGCAATGCACTGTGTTCATATGATAGGATGGGACACCTGTCCAGATTGTCCAGTTTGCACTAATTCATCATTATCTAACTATTGTTGCAGATGTGAATGCACAAACATGGCTCACACATGACTATCTTGCAAAAAAATGTGTTTTATAAAAACTACTGAGCCATGTTTTCTATAATTGGTCAGAGTGTCAAAGATATGTTACAAATTGTATTTGTAGTGCGGATAGGCCTGGGAACAATGAGTTCTCGGGGGAGGAAGGAATATTGAAATGATTGTGCTTGTTTTAATGCTGATTGATTGATCCATAAGTTAAATTATTGTCTGCTTTTACTGTAGTTTAGTAACAAGAGCCCAAATATTGGGTCTGATCCTATGGGCTTTGCAGATATGAGGATTGCTATAGATTTCAATGGGGACTACTTGCCTGAGTAAGGATTGCAAGATCAGATTTATTCTGTGATTGAAGCTGCTGCTGTTCTGAAATATATGTGACTCATTTTGTTCTATTTTAGATTTTATTCCTTATTAGTCTGCCAAATGATAGATTTAGTTCTTAAGATTTTAATTTAAAAGTTACTTGTACACATTTAAAATAAATGTGATAAATTATTCAGGATCAGTTATCTTATTTTCCCCCTTTCCTGTTAAATCCAGAGGAGTTTGCCCAGGCTGCAATCAAATTTGGACAAGTCACACCACTGGAAATTGATATTCTCTACCAGCTTGCAGACTTATACAATGCTACAGGGTAATTTATAACCATCATAATAATTTATATTAGTCTTTACACCCTATTTATATTTACTTGAAAGTGAATTTGTTGTATTTATATTTCATTCCTGATTATTTGATGACTGCTGACTGTGCTGGGGTGAGTGGTATGTAAGTATATGTATATGTCATCAGGTAATCCGTATATGGTGTAAAGTAATAAAATACATTCCCTGCTTCAGAAAATTTGCAATACACAGATTGCTAATGTAAACTTCAAGTGTGGGAGGTGTCTCTTGACTAGATTGCTGCATGTTGAGTTATTATGGGGCACTCAGTGGCTGCTGCATTTTCGAGTGCAGTCTCTATACTACCAGTATGTAAGGGCCCAAACCTGAGTAATGCTGAATTCCCTTTATTTCCATTGAGGACAGCGAGAACAGAAGTGCTTATAACTCCCAATATTGGATCCCATAACAGTACTTTCTAAAGTGCTTAGGGATACCAGAAATATAATAAATAATATACAAAGTCATGATCTAGTCTTTGGGGAAAATGTGCTTGCTGGGGTTTGTCTGTGATCGTTGGCTAACCATAATTTATTTTCCTTGGGCTTCTCTGAAGGCGTTTAACTTTGGCAGATATTGAGAGAATAACACCACTGGCTGAAGGTGCCTTGCCTTACAACTTGGCGGAACTCCAGAGGCAGGTATGTAGGTAGGAGGGATATCCTATGTACAATCGGTTGTAAAAATGTTGAGCATAAGGAAACATTTAAAAGTTGGCAATTTATTAAACTTCTAATATTTGCTTATGAAAATTAAAACTATTTGCCTTAAAGACTTGTACAAAACTCAAATCTCTGCTAATAGTTAAAAAAAGAAAGAAAATCTTTTCCCAGATTTTACAGATTTTTATTTATTTATTTATTTATTTATTTATTTATTTATTTATGCTTTCTTTAATATCCCTCTGACACTTAGGATGTTTTTGTTGTCTAGGAACTAAATTTTAAGGGAAGTTCTTATTACATGCTTTTATAATTGGACTGAAATTGTAAGAATTTTTAAAAATATTACTTCCGCAAACAATTTTTTCAGAGAGTGATGCTTATAGTTTTTATTCAAAATATTAGATATTTTCTGAACTAGAGAAAATGCTTACAATATCATTAAAACATTTGATGGGCTGTCTGGATTTTCCACTATTATTAATAAACTAATTTAAAACATATCCACTAACTCCTGAAAATATCTGGAATTTTCTGTTAAAATCCATCCTTAAATAAATACTAACTTGGAAATACACTTTGAGTTTTATTTCTATTTTGGTACACTTCCATATAAAGCTCTGTAATAATCTGTGTTTTTATGTACTAAACATACTTGTATATACTGCATGTAAGGCTCATAAATATGTTCTCCTTTGAGAGATTAGTTGGAGTAATCATCTTCCATGGTGATTGACTTGGATGGTTTGTATAGAATGCTCATTGAATCTTGCTAATGTTATTTGATACCCATTAGCTCTTGTGGTTTACATAGCAACAGAAGAATCCTGTTTGTGTGGAGCTAATGAAATATGTAGAGTTGAAGGATGGAAAATATAGCTTCAGAATGTTAACTCTTTACTTCACCTGAGATCTTTCTTCATGGATTTGTGTGGCTTCCTTTCATGGAATCTTTTTATATACTTTAGGTGTAGGTGTTTTTGCAATTCAAGGCTCTGTATCCTGTGTGGCACATTGCATCCAAACCATGCAGTTAGAGACCTTTATGTTTATATTTGTTTCAAATTTGAAGGTTATTTTTCACACCCATGAGAGAGAGATTCTTAGCGTGAGATATTCAAAAGGGCTTATCTTATATTTAAGCACTTGCATGGAATGGGTTGACTTTCATGGTGGTAGCTGGGTACTGAGTAGGGATGTAAAATCCTGTTTAATTAGTTAACTGGTTAAACGTTAAGTTTTACTGGTTAATTGATTGAACAGGAGGTTGGGGGGCTACTCCAGCCTGGCTTCTTCAGCCCTACAAGGCTGCTGGCTCCCAGCGCACATGGGCTGGGAGTTGCCATCCTTGAACAGGGTGGATGAGGGGGGCAGAAGGGGCAATGGTAGGAGGAAGGCTGCCAGCTCCCAGCATGTGAGCCTGCATGGGCTGGGAGCCAGCCAGCCTTCCGCTCTTGGTGGGCCATGGGTGGAGGGCTGCTCCCAGGTAATGATTAACCATTACCTGTTAAGCATCACCCATTAAAGTTGCTTACCAGGTAACCATTCGCATCCCTAGTACTGAGCACTTTTGAAAAATCTGGCCTTATCTCTCTCTCTAAATAAAAAAGTTTTTCCTGCACGATGACAGTGACATCATCATGTCACTCTGTGTCCTGCCTGCCTCCTCCCTCTCTCCCTCTTTTCCCCCTCTCCCAGCTCGAGCCCGACCTTGCTGCTTCCCCTTGCCACTTGGAATTGCTATTTTAAATCAAGCCCCTACTCCCCTTCCACCACCCACACCTCACAGGGCTTTCAACACCAAGAAACATGGCACAGTAGCTGGCAGACGCTACATCGCAGCCATGACAGCCCAGTGGCGGCGGGGGGCGGGTTCGGTCCCCAGAGACAGGCACTAGAAGCGGGGCTCCCAGCCAGGCTGATGTGCGAACAGCAGGCTCTTGAGGGCTTCCCCACCACCAGGCTCTTGGAAAGCCAAAGCACAGTGCCCTACCACCTGGAGTCCGTCTGCCCCTGTGGAGACTCGCCCCCTTCCCAGTGGCTGCATTTACCAGAGCTGCCAGAGCACCCCCCAACCCACCTGGGGATGCCTCCGCACTGACCTGTCTGCACCTTCCCTTCCGCTCCTGGCGGGAGGACAGGTGGCCCTGAGCAGTGCAGGCGGGACCACACAGGGGAGAGGACAGGACATTTTCCCCACCTCAGCAGGCTGCAGTGCCCTGGAATGCTGACTGCACACTGCACTACCTGCACCTCACTGCATCCCAGGTGAGTCAGGCAGGCACCCTTGCACCTCCCTGGCCAGAGCTGGGCCTGACACACGCCATGGCTGGGACAGGAGGGTTAGGATTGTGGGGTGGGGGAGAGAAGGGGCCTGGCTTTGCAGGGGTGGGGGAAGAGAGTGAAGGGGCTGGCATGGCAAGGGTTGGGGGGAGAAAGGGATCTGGGCTAGCTTGGGGGGGGGGAGAGAAGGGACCCTGGCTTGTGGAGGTGAGGAGGGAGAAGGGACTCTGACTGGCGTGACAGTGGGGAGGAGAAGGGGAGCCTGGGGTGCTAGGGGTAAGGAGAATGGGTCTCTGCAGGTGGAGGTGGGGAGGGAGAAGGGGCCCGGGCTGGCATGGCCGCAGTCCAGCTTTCCCTGGTGGCTGAGGGGAGAGCTGGGGTTGCCTACCCCCCATGAGAGGGGGGTTGGTGAGTGCAGCGAGCAGGGGGCATAGCCTGTTTTGAAAGTGAAAGCCTAGATTCAGAGGGCCTGTCTTTACTGCACTGAACCCAGCTCCCATGAACACATGAAAGTCTGTAGTGTGAGTTAAGTGATGTTTTAAATTTGAGCTAGATGGCTTGTCCAGGGTATGGTTTGAAGTGAGGACAGATGATGCATGAGTTAGTAAATTAGTAGGGTTTCTGGGCATATGTTCACTACAAATTTTTGCCATCACAAGTTATGTCAGAATAAAGCCATTGCAGTTAGCATATCACTTTTGTATGTGCCTACTTGACTTCTTGCATTGGCATTGTGCATACTTACCAGGAGTGCTTTTTTCGATGGACAGTGCAGTTCACTGTGGGTAGTATCTCCATGTGCAACTCACCACCATCTAGCACGCGCTCTTTTGGAAAGTTTGGCAGTTCATGGTGGGACAGAAACAAGTTATGCATGGGTGACTGGAACTGCAAGGTCAAGTTTCCATCCGGATACTTTCTCCATCCTATAATACCATTTATAGCCTATAATTTCCATGTCTCTTTTGAAAATCCCACGATGAACCGATGTGAGACTTGTCTGTTTCTGCCATCTCTGACAGAAGCATGGAGCCTGAGCAGCTCTTTGCTATTTTCACAAACATTGTAAGCACAAGACACGTGATTAAGGTTAAGATTTTGTCACAATTCTATGTAGTAAAATTCATGGACTGGTCATGAGCAATAAACAAAAGTTCATGGAAGCCTCTGACCGGTCTCTGACTTCTATTAAAATAATTGTGGGAGATTAACAGGAGGAATAGTTGAAGCCTGAGCTGGTTGGGGATGAGAGCCTGAAGCCTGCTGAGTGGGGGGTGGGAAGGGGAGAGGGTCCAGCACTCACCTTGGATGACAGCCCTGTGGCTCCTACTGCAGCTCCAGTGAGCTCCTGCCCCAGTGGCTCAGAATTCTCAGGTTTCCACCACCCATAGAGACTTGAGAACTCAGAGTCCCCCTGCTTCCCACAATGGCTGGGATCTGCAGGTTTCCCTTTTGTCATGCATGGCAGCTGAGAGCTCTGGGGCCAGCTCTTACCCTGCCAATGTGGAGTGGAAGCAGCAAATGTTACAAAGGTCTCTGAAAGTCACATAATCTGTGACTTTCATTACCTTCATGACATAATCTTACCCTTACGCATGATCCTTCACTATTGGTAGAGACACAAGAAGAGCTGTGGGGAACATGATTTTTTTTTAGGGGGCAAATTGCTGTGGAACAGAGTGAAAACCAATTCAGTGTTGTTGGTGGCATTCCTGGAATAGATGCAAATGGTAAAGAACTGCTGCTAGGCCCGCAAAATGAGTATTAATAGCTGGGATCTAAGGATATGAACATGCACAGGATTAATCAATGAGCCTGGGCTTGTTGGTTAATCCTAACATTCTAACAACTATACTTAGCCCCTCCCCTGCTACCTCTATATCACAGGCAGCTGAAAGGGGGAGGAAGGAGCCAGTGCGCGTGGGGAGCTGACTTTTAAGCCAGCTCCCTGCATGTGCCAGCTCCCATGGAGCCACCTGCCCCTCCCACCTGTGCTGCTGCATACCTCTGATACAGAGGCAGCAGTAGGAGGGGGGCAGGCGGGAGCCAGTGCTCACATGAGCAACGTCTCCTGCTTGCCGCCCTCCCCCACGTGTAAACATGTAACTGCTGTAAATTTTAGTGGTTACACATTTACAAAAATAAATGCATATTAACATCCCTGTTACTGGGATTACTGTTAAAATCAGCCGTTGGTTTTACAGTTTTCTGGTATGCTTGTCACGGGTCCTTATCTTTGTAGGAGCACAGCTGCTGATTTGTGTCATACCTACTCTCCTGAATCCCCTGTGCAATCTTCTCATAGATGTCCAAATTTCTACAGCTGATCAATAGCTGTGCCTGAACAGCCTCTTCTTCCCATAAACACAGGAGGTCCCATATCGCCTGTCTGTTCTGGGCTGGAATGACTAGCTGGCATGGTCAGCTGGGCGGTTGTGCACCACACTGGAAAGCTGCTAGATGTGCTTGACAAGGTGGATAACCAGGAAAAAGCATTTCAGAAATTCAGAGTTTTAAGGCAGCAGTCCTTCCAGTGTCTGTGACCACTGAGCAGTGGGGTTCAAAACTGTAACTAGAGAGCTCAGTGTCAGAATTGTGAGACAACTGCTGGAGAATTGTTTGAGTCAACATAGATAACCTTACATCAACTCTAGCTCAGTATTGCTCAGGTGTTACTATGTCAGTGTAGTGGGAGACAAATATAAGTGTAGACCCATGCACAATTAGAACTACACAAGGAGGCTTATGTTGACCTAACTTTGTAGGGTAGACTAGCTTAGTTACTTAGCTACTTTGTGCTGCTAGTACAGTCACTCTTTGCATCCCCAGTGTTTTTGCAGTGACTGCTCTCACTTGCGCTCGACTTACTTTTGCAGTGAAGATAAGCCCTGAAACACATTGTGTAACAAATTCAGAAAGAAGGACATGTATGTGGCAAATTAAATGATTATATAATCATGCTATCCTGACTGTGGTTGTTTACATTGAATACTAATTGTGCTCATCGTTGAAAAATGCGGTACTTGAGCCTAAATGTGACTACTATAGGTTTTATTTGTTTTCAGTCTATAAAGTCTTTCTAGAAACATGAAGCTGTACCTTTTCAAGTAAATCTTTTAAGAAGGTACAGCTGAATCCAGTGTTACCCTGAACTATTGTCTTCTTTCCAAAGGATGTCTTTATCTTTTTTTCCCTTGTTATGTAAAACAAATAAATTCTACAGCTCTCTTATGTGCACAGACCACCCATAGTCTCTAATTCTGACTGAAGTGCTCAGTGGATTACCATCATTTGTTACCATGTTTTGAACTGTGAATTGGAACATTCTGTGTTTGCTATCCTATAGAAAAAATCCTGATGCAGAAAGTGAGAACTGAGAAAGATATATTACTAATTTCTTCAAGCAGTCAGGATGGATGTCACAAATGTATGTAATGCTGTATAGCTTTCTGTCACATGAAGAAGAGATGATCCCCGAAATGTGTCCAGGTGACGCTGTTTTACTGAGAGAGCAAAGGTTTTCTCATCAGGATTCACAATATGTTGTGAGTGTCTACCTATTGTAGTGGCCATTTGGGTTGCCATCTCCAAAAACACCTGAAATCTTTCAGAGTGATCAAGGACTTTATAAAGCCTTTTGCTTGAACTCCTCAGCTCAGTTGATTAACTGAGATTCCTTTGAATCCAAAAAGAAAGACTGTGGTAGTCCAAGCCTTGGGCCAGTCACTGAGGAAATCTTAAACCTATTCAGCTGTTGGAGTAAAACGGTTGTCCCATGGAGGGTATGTTCTTGAGCAGAGTGATCTGTGATGAAATTCTGTGCACAAACTGTGGCTCAAGTACATTTTTGTCACGCTCTCTGATATGGATATGACAATTGAACAGAATCTGTTTCTGGAGTGTTCTTCCCTGTTATTGCTTTGGTTAAGTCCTAATGGATAAATACATACCTGAGTTGATGAAATAGGAGTTGGCTAAAGTTACAGATAAAGTTTTATTTTGTAGGCTTCTGTGACAATCCATCCATCTTTTCTTGCCTGCAGAAATCTGTATCTGGTCATTTGGACTGATAAAAAGAACTTTGAGAAATACTGTCAAAAACATGCTTTGTGTTTTTATGGTGTAATATTTGGTTTTTATTTGTGTCTTTGTGGTGTTTTCTAACAGAATGCTGTAGCTTTTCCTTGGTGAGAATCATTTTTGTAGCTCACCTCTGTAGCAAGAGGAGTGTGGAAAAATAAATGTTGCTTATTTAGGACTGTTCTTTTTCCTTTCTTGACATAGCATCATCACCCTCTGTTCAGAATGTTGTTGCAGAGATCATTTTCTTAGCTGGTCACTGTGATTGTTACCCTGGGGTCTTTGCAGGCCTCCACTGCCTCGCCCTTCACTAGTGCATCAACCATAAGCTGTTTGTATTCACTACCAAGATCTAGAATCTTAACTCTGTGATGTAAGCCTCCATTGTCCACTTACTGATTTTGCAGATTAACATTTTTGTGCTTTTTCCCATGCTGCCCCTCATGCTTTGGAGGGGCTCCCCATAAATATCCTGAAAGCTACCTCATTAGTGCCTACTGCACACTTAACAATGGTTAGGCTATTGAGATCTGTTGTGCTAACCAGTAATGTCTCATTGTTTTCTTTGTGAGTCTCTGTATCCTTCTGTCTTATACTTAGATTATGCAGTTGTAGCCCTTTCTCACAACAGCAGAAGTTGATCCAATAAAAGGTATTACCTCACCCACCTTGTCTGTCTAATATTTGGATTGTAAACTCTTTGGGGCAAGGACCGTCTTTTGTGTTTGTACAGCGCCTCATGCAGTAGGGTCCCCTATCCATGACTAGTGTTCCTATGCACTATGATAACAATAGCAAGTATAGAATGTATTTTCCTTCCAACTTCCCACTTTTGGAATAAGACATTATTTATCCTGCCTATTCTGCTGTGTTTTTTAAAAATGCAGATTAGAAGGAATAGTCACTTAGGCTGTGTCTACATTGGCACCCTTTTTCGGAAAAGGGATGCTAATGAGACACAGCGCAATTGCAAATCCACGGGGGATTTAAATATCCCCCGCGGTATTTGCATTTACATGGCTGCCGCTTCAAGTAGGCATAAGAGATCTTGCGGAAAAGGGTTTATTTTCCGCAAGATCCCACGTCTAGACTGGCGCTTTTTCCGGCAAAGCCCGGGCGGAAAAAGCGGCAGTTATGTAAATGCAAATACCGCGGGGATATTTAAATCCCAGCAATTTGCATTGCGCTGTGTCTCATTAGCATCCCTTTTCCGAAAAAGGGTGCCAATGTAGACATAGCCTTAATGTTTCTGTATTCCTGAATCAGCAGGACTTGGTTCCCATTGGACTTTATTATCTTCTTGAATTCTATGATCGATACTGGGGAGGATGTATCATCAAATACTAGAGAAGGATAAGAAATTCTCTGAGGTCTAAGAAGATAGATACTTGCAAGGGAGCTATACTTGGGAAGAGAAATTGATGTTTCTATGGTGACTGGGTTTTTTTAAATAAAATATTAATGAAATATAATATAGAAAAACTAATGTAAACATCTCTCCTTCACTAAATTAAGCCTAAATGAAACTTAGGGTTGTCTACACTACTCTACTCTACAGTGCAGACTACAAGTGTGTGAATTGCAGAGCATACTGAAGAGTTGCATTTCATCTGCCCTGTATGAATGTTGCTGTATGAATGTTGCTGGCAAGAACAAAAAGATACCTAGCTTCTGTGTAAGTCTTTGTGCTCAGCAGTTCATATACCTATAGTCAGCACTACAGCTCAGGGTAGACATGGCTTGTCAGGTGTGTTTGCTGATAATTTTATTAGTGTATGGGTTTGTCTGTAGTGCAAAGAAAGGTGTCTTCTAAACTAGGGATGTAAGCGAGTAGTTGAGTAGTCGACTTGATTACTCAATGGGTCTGTCTAGACTACATCCCTCTGTCGCCAGAGGGATGTAAATTAGACATAGCGAAATTGCTAATGAAGTGGGGATTTAAATATCCCGCGCTTCATTAGAATAAAAATGGCCACCGCTTTTTGCCGACGCGGCACTCTGCTGGCAAAAAGCGGCAGTCTAGAAGGGGATCGGTCGACAAGGAAAGCCTTTTCCGACCCCTTATGCCTCGTGCAACGAGGTTTTGGCTCATGCCAGGTCTGGGACCTACCTCCACTGTGGATCTATAGTTTTAATGTAGTAGGAGCCAGGCTGCCTGCTCGCCTGGCTCTTACTACATTTAAACTTGCAGAGCCCGCAGTGGAAGGTAGCTCCCTGAGGCTTCCTCCCTTATCGACTAATCGTGTAGTTAGTTGATTACTCGCTTCCTAACATCCCTATTCTGAACTAGGGTAAAAATAGCAATGAAGACAGGGCAACTTGGCTTTTAACTCAAGTTAGCGGCTCAAATTAACCCCATGTTTTCCATAGTTATTGACTTGATTTAAAAGATGATTCTTCATTGCTCATTTAATCCAAGTGAGATAACACATGTTAAAAACATACCTTCTTTTATTGTTGACATATTTTAAGAGTTTTTTTGAATATCCAAATCCAGTGGTTAGAGAGGGAAGACAGCTTCAGTAATTTTTATGTTTTATAAATATGCATGATCTGAAAGCTATAGCATTAGCATAAGAACGGCCTACTGGGTCAGACCAAAGGTCCATCTAGCCCAGTATCCTGTCTGCCAACAGTGGCCAATGCCAGATGCCCCAGAGGGAGTGAACACAACAGATAATCGTCATGTGATCCCTCTCCTGTCATCCCTTTCCAGATAAACAGAGGCTAAGGACATCATTGCTACCCATCCTGGCTAATAGCTCCATGAACTTATCTAGCTCTTTTTTGAACCCTGCAAACGTCCTAGTCTTCACAACATCCTCTGGCAAGGAGTTCCACAGGTTGACTGCTGCGTGAAGAAAAACATCCTTTTGTTTGTTTTAAACCTGCTGCCTATTAATTTTGTTTGGTGACCCCTAGTTCTTATATTATGAGAACAAGTAAATCATTTTTCCTTATTAACTTTTTCCACACCAGTCATGATTTTATAGACCTCTATCATATCCCCCTCCTCCCCGGCTCCTCTTTTCTAAGCTGAAAAGTCCAAGTCTTTTTAATCCCTCTTCATATGGGACCCATTCCAAACCCCTAATAATTTTTGTTGCCCTTTTATTGTCCGATCACTTAGTTTGGTGAGATCTTTTTGAAGCTCTTCACAATCAGTTTTGATCTTAACTATCTTGAGCAGTTTGGTATCATCTGCAAATTTTGCCACCTCACTGTTTACCCCTTTCTCTAGCAGAAGCAACAAGTAGTCCTGTAGCACCTTATAGACTAACAGATGCATTGGAGCATAAGCTTTCGTGGGCAAAGACCCACTTCGTCAGATACATGCATCTGATGAAATGGGTCTTTGCCCACGAAAGCTTATGCTCCAATACATCTGTTAGTCTATAAGGTGCTACAGGACTACTTGTCGCTTTTGCAGATCCAGACTAACACGGATACCCCTCTGATACCCTTTCTCTAGGAAATTTTATAAATAAGTTGAATAGGATGGATCCCAAGACAGACCCTTGGGGGACCCCAATAGTTACCTCTCTCCACTCTGAAAACTTACCATTTATTCCTATCCTTTGTTTCCTGTCTTTTAACCACTTATCAGTCCATGAAAGGACCTCCCCTCTTATCCCATGACAACTTACTTTACTTAAGAGCCTTTGGCAAGGTACCTTGTCAAAGGCTTTCTGGAAATCTAAGTACACGCTATCCACTGTATCCCTCTTGTCCACATGTTTGTTGACCCCCTCAAACTCTAGTAAATTATTAAGGCATGATTTTCCTTTACAGAAAGCATGTTGACTTCCCCCAACAAATTATAATTTATAATATGATAATACTTATTTACATTTCAACACAAGTGAACTACAAACTATAGTGAACAGTCATTTAATTGGATGAAAGTGACCTTTCTTTCGCAAAGAATTTGAGAATTAACATCCGGTAGCATTCACTAGAATTTAAGACTGATTATAATGCTTTGAGGTTTATTTAATTGTTGCTTTTTTCAGTATGAAATTTTTTGAGATTAATGGAAAAAATTTTCAGATTTATTTTTCTTTTTCATTGCATTCATAGGAAAAATATATTTCTGATCTTAACTAAAGATTTTTCTTCTGATGTAATCTTATGGGTTTTTAAAATCCATGTGCATAGATAAATACCTGATTTGTCTTCATAATATTCTGCATTCTTCTCTGTCAGACTGTTTTCCAGTGAGTCATTCTGAAAGAAAATAACTTGGGGAAGGAAATTTTGATGGCCATGTATATTATGGAAGGCCTGTGTAAAAGTTTCATTTTATATTTTAGTAGAAAGGAACATACCTTAATCTCATTTGCCAACCCTATACAGTACTATGTACTTAATGTGCAGCATGAAGTCCTACTAATTTCCGTGGAGCAGTTTAGCAGTCTGCTACACAATGCAGGATCAAGGACCTACTGAACACAATGGATGTCTGCTAAGATTTAGTAGAACGCCACTACTTAGCAGTGGATGTCTGCTAAGATTTAGTAGAACCCCACAAATATCTGACATACATTTTTCTGACATAAAACTTCAGCTTTCCACTGCTTGGCCTGATCAGTGCCCAGCAATAAGAAGGGCTGCAGCTCGGATTGTATGTATGAGTGTGCTTTTAAATGTCCCATGGAAATACACACAGTAATATCCTCAAAAAGTAACAAATAAGTAAATCTGCCCAGTCGTAAGTGCAAAAGAATTGTGGACTCCAAAATTATACAATTTCTGCAATTTTGCCATATTCACCATAGTTATTTAATAAAGTAAAGCAAAATATGCCAATATATAACAACATCAGGTTTCTATCTGTGCAATATCAATGCCAACAGGGCTGCTTAAACGAACTTGCTGCAGTTCCTGCTACATGAGAATGGCTATTTTGTTCCCTGTTAACTGCAGCAAGCTCAGCATGACTCATTTAAGTAACCTCAGTGATAGATCTTTTAAAATATACACCTGTGGATATAGGGATTGTATTTTCAGTAAAATGCCACATATATTCTAATACATATTCATGTGTTCATGATGTGTGGTCTAAGAGTAGAACCTTTCTATAATACCCTGAGTCTGCTGCAAGATCTAAATATACTTACTGTCAGGATTGTTGGGTCATTTGCCATGGTACAAATTGCTTTTAAAAAATGATATAGGGAGTGGACAAGACTTCTTCATGCACTTGTTGATATTCCCCCTCCCACTTAACCACAGGATAAGCATGAGGGGACTTCTGAAGACTAATTTTGTTTGTAAGGCCTTAGAAGCAGGGTCCTGGGTTTTGTGTTTATACAACTACGTGTGTATCTCTGGCAAAGTACAAGTATCACCCTACTATGCCAGACCAGATTCTTCTCTGACTTGAACACAGTAAAATCCCAATAATTTCCATTTAATCTGAATTAACAATTTTGAATCTTTCACTTTTTTGGAGTGGGTATGGGGGGAATTAGTTTTGCTGCTATGTTCCTTTCCTTCTGTATGCAATTAATCTTACACTCAGTGAACAAACTTTCCTCTACCCCACTGATTTCTGTTTGACTCAGTTTGCACACTTTACAAATCTGTCATCAGTGGAAGTTGGATTAGTTTACTACTGGCACCCTTTTTTCTGACTAATTGACAGCACTATATCAGTCTCTGTAAACTTTTTCCTTGCAGAGGTAAATTTGTTCAATTTCATTGAAAAATTACTGTTTTGTTACTCTAGCATACATCAGTGAAATCTGAAGCTCATTATTATAACTTAAAACAAAAGGCAACCCTATATCTATAGCTAGGGGTGTTATGATGACTAGATTACTGTCTCAAAAGCAAGGAAAAAAGTTAAGTGCTATATGTGCTAAGTATGGATATCTAATGCACGTTTAATAATAAAACATAGGCTTTATGAATGATGCTCTTGATCCTGTGAGGTGCTGAGCTCTGTCTCTGAGGCCCTTAAAGCTTATTCTGAAGTCATTGGGACTAACTTGTAGGATCAAGCCTTATAGAAGAGAAAACATACCAAATTATGTGAAAAAATGCATGCAGATATCCTTTTAAAGACATGATTTTTGAACTTGTTTCTTTGGTCAGACAAGAAGTATAGGAGCCAGCACTACATGAGAGGTTTATTTGAAAATGTGCTGCTTCTCTTATGTCAGAAATGTGCTATCCAGTCTTGTTTTCCTTTAATTTACTGTTCTGTCAATTTTTTTTCTTTAATTTTACAAAAGCCAGTTCATAGGCGGTTTCAGTTACTCATGTGTTTTCCAAATTGTGTGTCCTCCCCCCCCCCCTTCCCTCCACAGCAATCTTACGGTGATATGGGCAGGCCTATCTGGCTCCAAGTAGCAGAGTCTGCTTACAGGTTCACTTTGGGCTCAATTGCTGGAGGTGAGTGACATGTCTGTGTACTATTTTCAAGGCTGGGTTAATGTAATATTATCTCACCAGACTAATGGGAGATCATCTAAGGTGCAGTTCATTGATTGAAAGGGTAAGAACTGGAGGGCTCAGTGAAGTGCTCTTTATTTTTACCTATGATCAGAAGACTTGGCAGAACATTGCTGTGGTACCTCTGGCTCCAGACAGTCTTCAGGGCAAAATGTTCATAATGACAGTCTTTCTGGATGCAGCATTGTACTGCCATTGATTATATTTGAGGGGTATGCTATGAAAAATAAAAATAGAGAGGGACAAAACTGAGGATTTTGCGCCTATGTCTGTCTACATAATTATAAACAAACTTTTTTATTTTGTTAAGGTTTGTCAGTTTTCCCCCTTAATTGTAGTTTTTGGACATTTTAACATGCCCTTTTAAAAAAATGAAATCCATGATCTAATGGCATCACAAGATTTTGTCCTTGAGTTTTTCTAGTAGCCTTTGAAGGCTATTTGTTAATGTCACTGATGATTTTTTTTTTTTTTTGCTTAAGACATATTGTATGTTAGGGGTGAAATGCAACCCTGTCCACTCCTACGCTGTCTGAGTAAATGATCATTGTGCAGAGAACTATTCCAAGATTGGGAGGGCTATAATCCATTACACAGCCTGTAGGAAGAATGCAGAGAACAACAGAACAGGTGAAGCTGCACTGCATTCGGAGCCTTCTGAGTCCTTACAATCTTTGGTAAATTTCAGACAAGGAGAACAGATTATGTTACTTACTCACATTTTTGTGATGCTCATCACTGTAATATCTGAGCACCTCACAAATATGAATATTTATTCTTGCAACATCCTTGTGAGGTTGGGAAGTATCCTCTCCATTTTACAGATGGGGAACTGAGGCATAGGGATTACGCTCCTGATCCAGCAAAGACTGGCACATGCTTGCTGTTACACAATGTGAGTAGTCTCATTAACTTCAGTTGGTACTATTCACACTGCATACAGCCTTCTTATGTGGCATCTCTCCATTATTGGAGGATTGCAACCATAGTAGCCTGTTCTATACCATCCTCTGATAATATCTGTGTGGTTGAATAATTCTTTTGATCCACCAAGGATGCCACATTGTCCATCCAAGATTTCTTTTACTGCCTCATGTTCTGCCATCAACTTTCCCTTCCAGTGCCGAAAACGTGCGTTACCCTCTGAACTTCATGTTTTGAGTTATGGCGGTAGAAAACTAGTACTTTTCTTAACAGTCAAGTGTCATGCACACATCTGCGTTGCTGTGGAAATAATATTTGTGATTTTTGTTTATAGCTGTAGGTGCCACTGCTGTATACCCCATAGACCTGGTGAAGACACGAATGCAGAATCAGCGCTCCTCTGGTTCAGTTGTGGGAGAATTGATGTATAAAAACAGCTTTGACTGTTTTAAAAAAGTTTTACGTTATGAAGGCTTTTTTGGTCTTTACAGAGGTAAGTGAATAAATCACAGGTATTTTGATTTTCTTCATCAAATAAATCAACAGCTGACCTGTTATTGGAATACCAAAAAAACCTTGATAATCAGAAAAATTCTGCTTATAGTTCATTTGGCTAAACTGAATATTTATCTTCTCTTGATCAGTATCATTATAAACACTTGCTTGGAAAAACAGGATCTTTGTTTCTCTGGTGCTATTTACATTGTTCCAAGTCCTAATTTTCTGGGGCATTCTGGATGCTGTGGACTTGATTGTTATCTTGCAAACAAAGGATTGTGACTGTAGATGGGAGAGAGAGCAGGAGCAGATGAGTGGCTGAGGAGCAAAGATCCTATTTTAATGCAAATATTTGTTAGAGAAGGATGAGAAATGCATAATACAAGACAGAAACAGAATCATTTTGAAATATGTCTGAACTAAGGGTCAAATCCTGCTCATCATACTCAAGAAAGTAGTCCCATGCTTTCAATGGTTCTGTTCACATGATTGATAAATGGAGTTTGCTCCATGAATTGTAAATGTTTCTTCAGGAAAAACTAAACATTTTCTAGGTGAAGCCTCCTTGTTTTTTGCTGCTCCCTACTATTGTACTTGTTCTAAAATACAAAAAACATGTCACATCTCGTGAAATTGATTACCAGAATAGTGCTGATTCTAAAGTTTAGGTTGAGATATTAAAACTGCTTTTTATCAATCAGTAGCTTCCTTGTACTGATAGGTGGCCCATCTCCTATTTTTAGCTCTAGGATATTTCATAGGAATGATACTATTCTGAAATCTTTGAGTACTAATCTCACAAAAACTTTCTCCAGCTACCATAGGAGTTCTTCTTAAATTGGTTCTTTTTCTTGGGATGAAGTCCCTCATCTCTTGGAAATTCCCTGTCTGGGTTGTCTGCATTGTCCTTTGTCCATAGAGACATTGGTAATCTTCCAGTTTATTTAAGGGATAACCCCTGATTAGTTTTTATACTAGGGAATCCAGTTATAACTAGATTGCTCTTACTAAAGAGTGTTAATAATAATCTCATTATTGTGGTACATAGTTAATGTATGTCTTTTACACTGTCTTTCTGGAGGCTGACAATGAAAGTGAACATAAAGGAAGGGTTATATTAGGGATGACATAGGGTAGCACAGCTTTTGTTATGGTTCTTGCTAGTAGTTTATATTACTGGTAAATAGATTTGCTTTCCCTTGTTGCTAATTGTTTAACAACAATTTTACTTCTTAATTCATAATTTTAAGAATTTCACCTGAAACCCCATCGCTTCTCCTCCTCTCTAAAATAAACAGTGATCAAAATATTTTAGATCTGTTTTATAGTTGTTCTGTTTTTTAGATTGTATGATCTTATATAGTATTTTTGTGTCCTTGAAAATCTTAAATCTGTAGAGACTCTGATGTATAGTTCATATTCATTATTTTCACAACAGTGCCAGACTATCATAATTTAAATTACATAGACATAGAAGTACAGAAACATTTATATTGCACTCACAGAAGAGATGCCCAGAGCATCTGTAGATGGATTCTTATATCTATAAGTGTGTTCATTTAAACTGTAGTCAGAAAAATCAGGATACTGCAGATGTGACATATGTGGTTTTACTACATAAATTACATAGACATAAAGTGATTCCTTACAGAAATGTTGCTTTTTATTAATATCTGTCATAAGACTTCTGCCATTCACCTCTAGAATTGACTCTGCAATGTTTTCTAAATTTCCCTTGCTAGAACTCATTTAATTTCAGGCTCTCTGAAATATAGATTTACAAAGTGTATGTATGCATGTATTTAACTGCACATAAAAGGCAGTGGGAGGTGTGTCTTGTGGTGTTTTGTCTAGTAGTTTTTTTGTTGTGTGTGTTTTTTTTTAACTGTGGGCACTGCAGAGCTGGATTTTCTTTTCACAGTGGATCAGAGATTCAGGCTGGGAGGGCAGTGTTTCTTTTTGTCATTGTCAACCTTTCTTTGTATTTAATAACTACCTTTCCTCAGTGTAGTAAGCCTGTAAATCGCACAAAAAGTACTGTGTTGGAAGAAAACAAGACATTGCATATATTATTTGCTGATCCTTCTGTGTAGATGCAGGTTTTTTGTGGGATGATTTAGAGGAAGGTACTGGGTAATTTAAATGGGCTGAGTGTGGTGGCCTACCTTATTATTTAATTAAATAGCATAATATTTTCATAGATTTTTTTTTCTCCCTTACCGTTTCAAGGCAGTAGGAAATACGTGATTGTATTGTTTATTGAAGTTGTCTGGTATCACCTCTAACTGGTCTGTTGTTCCAGTAGTTGAATGAGAAAACTGTTGATAGGTTAGCCTAATATTTGTTAAGGCTACAGTGATATGTCCCTTTGCTGATATCAGTACTTTATTAACAATTTGTAACCTTTTATTTATGCAGATTTTGTAACATATACACTATACTAACATAATTATGCAGAAGATTTAGATGAAAAGTAATAGATTCTGATGTAATCGATGTTAGGAAGTTAAGACTGCCATCTACTGATTTATTCTTTTAAATCAGTCTGCTTCCAGAAAAGTGTAGGAGCAGGTTATGCTTTTATCACTGATTCAGTTTGACTGATAGTAGTATATATGAAAGAATATTTGCAGTGTGTCTACAAGCAAAAAAAAGTATCTCATGAGCCTTTTCAAAGTAGGTTTTAGGGATCCATCAACACACAAACTTTACAGGATAGAAAAAATTTATTAGGAGCAATTTTTAAGGGTATACTACCATGTTGTACTAAAGTAATGTAAATCCTTCAAATCCTTAGATATGCTGTAGCTCTAGAAAATGGAGTCCTATCACTCCTTATAGAAGTTAATTGTTGTTTGTCTTAGGCAGCTGCTGCATACCAAAATGCAACCTGTAAACAAAGAACATATTTAATGTTTTAATACTTAAGTACTGCATATGTCACTTTGTGGTGCTTGTAGAAAAATTAGTGAATTTGTGTCGAATGTTACTTAAAACTAACTTTATACCCTAATGCTGATCTTCTACGTCCATTCTAACTATGTAAGTAAGTAAGGGTGTGTCTACACTGCCGGGCTTAACTCGAAATAAGGTATGCAAATTGAGCTACATCAATTGAGTATCTTAGTTCAAAATAGCTTATTTCGAAATAGGGAGCATCTACATAGCACTTATTTCAAAATAGAGCACTCTTCCTCCGACTTCACTTATTCCTCATACAATAAGGCTGTGTCTACACTGGCGCGATCTTGCGCAAAAGCGGCCGCTCTTGAGCCAAAACTTGCTGCCTGTCTACACTGGCCGCATGTTCTTGCGCAAGTAAACTGATGTTCTAATGTATGAAATCAGGGCTTCTTGCGCCAGAACTCTGATGTTCCTGCTCAGGAATAAGCCCTTTTGCTATAACTTTATTCTTTGCACTTAAAAAAACTCGCAAAAGTTCTTGCAAGAGGCCAGTGTAGACAGGCAACATGAATTTCTTGCACAAGAAAGCCCTATGGTTAAAATGTCCATCAGAGCTTTCTTGCGCAAGAGAGCGTCTACTCTGGCATGGATGCTCTTGCGCAAAAGCACATGCCAGTGTAGATGCTCTCTTCTGGAAGAGTTTTTGCACAAGAACTCTTCCGCAAAAGAGTTCTTGCGCAAGATCATGCCAATGCAGACGTAGCCTACAGGTTACAGGAGTCAGAGTAAGAAGTCCTCCAGCTTGACAGTATTTTGACACTAATTCGAAATACCTGCCTGCTGTGTAGACGCAGAGTAAGTTATTTTGGAATAGTGCTAGTTATTTTGAAATAGTGTTGCAGTGTAGACGTGCCCTAATAGAAAAACATATATTTTTGATTAGTACCTTATTATTTTGGGAAAAGAAAGTTGTGTGTATATATTGAATAAGTCACCTAAGTAATGGCAACACTTGGATGTGGTGTGTATCAATGTTTTGCTTAGATGTCTACCTATGTCTTTTATTTCATAGACAAGGTGGGTGAGGTAGTATCTTTTATTGAAGCACATTTGGTTGGGGGTAAAAGACAAGCGGTCAGCTTACACGTTTTATTTAGTTCATTTTGGGAATTCTGACACTTTAAAAGGTTGTTACCAAACTTACTTTAGTTATCAAATAACGTGATTGTTTCATGTGAATAAATGTACTTCATCAAATGTACAAGATAAACTTTTGTAGAGAAGACATCCAAGCTCAGTCCACTTTTAGTGCACCGCAAAGAAGGAAATATTGGACTGTCAGGGTACGTCTAGACTACAGGCTTTTGTCGACAGAAGTTTTGTCGACAGATACTGTCGACAAAGAGCGTCTAGACTACATCCAGTTCTGTCGACAAAGCAAGCCGCTTTGTCGACATGGCAGTGTAGACACAAAGGACAGTTTAGATGCAATAACGCCTTCTGTTGACAGAACTCTGTCGACAGAAGGCGTTATTCCTCGTAAAATGAGGTTTACAGCTGTCGACAAAACTGCTGAGTTCTGTCGACGTTATGTCGACAGAACTCGGCAGTAGTGTAGACGCAGGTATAGTTTTGTCGACAAAAGTCCACTTTTGTCGACAAAACCCTGTAGTCTAGACACACCCTCATTCTTCAGCTTCGCTCTCCCATAGAGTAATCATTCATTTGTATACTTCATGGGAGAGTGGTATTGAGTTAGGAGGCTAAAAATACTCGTGAAAATGCTGAATGATCCATTGTGTGAACAAATATTCCAAGTCCCTGCCCCCTTTACCACTATTTCTGGTTTCACTTGATACGGAGGGGGAATCCAATTATCCTCTATATAGCCAGTTTCAGCAGAAGTATTAAGATATTCAGTTGCATAAGCATACCTTCAGCAGCCAGTGCTGGATCTAGCTCTCCATCCAGAACTGGCAATGAGTTCAAAGGAAGTTCCATCTGTTGAAAAGCAGGAGTGTTGGGCTCTTTATAAAAGTAATATTTTTGTATAGTTAAAAAAAATGCTTCCTAATGACTTTCTCTGTTTCTGTAGGCTTGTTACCACAGCTTATAGGTGTTGCTCCAGAAAAGGCCATTAAGCTTACAGTAAGTTTCCCTGCTTCTAAATTAATTCTGTATTTTATTAATTATTTGTCTAGATAGTAAAAAAAGAGGAGTCAATTTTCCTGGCATTCCCATGTTTGTAGGAACAGCTGGACTTTGTTTACTTTAATGCATGAATGATGAGCATTTACTAATATTACAATACTTTTGGTTACAAAAGTATGTAATGTGTTAATCAGAAAAAAAGTTCAAGTAGAAAACTGTAATATATCAATTGTATATTTTCATTAGGTTAATGATTTTGTCAGAGACAAATTCACTCAGAGAGATGGTTCCATTCAACTATTTGCAGAGATCCTGGCTGGAAGTTGTGTAAGTATCAGCCCTGTTTAATTAAAAAAAAAAAAAAGAGAGAGAGAGAATTCCCACCTTCTCACTGCCAAGTCAGAATAAGAAGAGATCGTGTAATATAGCTACCATGACATCAGGCAATACCATCCCATTCCACACAGAAACCTAGGAAAAGTTACTGAAACTCTATGGTTCTCCATGTGGAGTACCCAAGTGATTGTATGCTTGTTTCAGTGCTTTCCATGTGAGAAAGTGGACAGGAAGTATAGAGTGAGAATTGTACAGTTCCCCAAGATCTGTTCACATGCCCTCTTCCAGTCTCATGAATCATGGGGCAGCGCAGCATTGTGGAATCAAGGTCCTTCTGTATGGTTCCTTCTTTCCACCCCATCAGCACAGTTAACATGAGATTTGCTGTTGTTGCTGACCTGGCCAAAGCTGCATGTACCTCCACCCCTCTTCATTGTTATCTTCAGAGATAAAGTGAATAATTCTGTCAGCAGCACTGATTCTGAGTGAATCTTATACTACAAAATTTGCCATGGAGCCTGCTTTGTGGAGTGCCTGCTTATATACTGCTCCTATCTTTGACTGACCATACTTTCCCAGCTCAGTCAGGCCAAATCCCAGGATGTGGTGTTTGCAGGAGAGGCTTCCACGGTGTCATAGAGAGGGTGCTCCTCCTCCCTCTCCACATTTATTGGCACATTTGGGTGGTATTTATACTTTGCATGAAGGGGATGATATAGCTCGTTGTCAGTAATCATTTAGAATACAAAAGAGGATCAGCATCAAATTTCTTTGATCTTCCCAGAAAAAGTCCCACAGAATGGGTTTTAAAAACTGACGAGAATAGTACAGTTCCTTCTGAAAATCTCAAAACATCATAAAACCTATGCCTTAACTTGGTATCGTCTGTTTAAAAACAATGACGACAATTCTTAGTAAATTGTTTACGTAAATGTAAGGAGATTGAATAACCGTGTATATTGACTTTGAGCTAACAGATCTGAGGGAGTTGTTTGTTTAAATTCCTTTATACAAAATTTTAGAGCTATTTTACTTCAGCTTTTAACTAAAAGCAGCATGTAAATGTAGTAAAAATACAAATTGAATTTATTCTGGAAATGAAGTCTATAATTTGGTAGTTCTTTTAGCAATCTGTATTTGGTTTGCATTTGTAATGACAACAGACTTTGGTGTTTGTAACTTAGCTAATTTCATTTGTGGGATTTCCCAACATTTGGTAACAGTATAGAATGTTTAAAGCTGGTTAGGGATTCTTTTGTAGCAGCGAACCCTAATAACTTCCAGCTGGATAGTCTGACAGGCTGGAATAAAACCTCTTCAGCTTGCTACAAAACCTGGGGCAATAAGGTGGTTGACCTCTGCAAGATTTTAATTCAAAGAAGAAGCCCTGAAGGTAGGCTAGTTATAGTTCTCCCTTGATTAGATGTGGCATTACAGTACCTACCTGAGTCTTCACCTGTAGGTTTACAAAATTTACTTTCATGGAAATGGGAAAAAGAGGCTGTGAAATATAGCTAGCAAAAATCAACCACAAACAATAACCTTTTTCTTGAAGGCTCAGTCATACAAATGGTATTTGCAGAGGCATTTTTGTTTCCTGGGATGTGTTAAGTTGAACATATTTGTAACATATTCATAATTTTCATGTGCGTGTGAAATCTGATAATCAGATTTATTGTGTTTAGATCCTTTTCTTCCAAAATGTTTCTTACATAGTAAAACCTTCATTAAAGGCCATGCCTATTTCTGATAGGTAAGCCCCTATCTGAAGGATTTTTTTTATCATATTTTAAGTGAAAATGTGAAAATTTGAGAAGAGTTTCATTTTGAAAATTTGATAAGTTTTTCAACCATATAATGGTTCAAAAATTCAGATGCTTCTCTGAAATTGAGGACTTCCACATTGCTGTACAAACACAACTATCTCCTCCAACTGGCTGTCTTCTCGGCAATTACTTTCTTGAGGTGTGGGCATTGGCCTACTCCTCCTCCTCTCTGGTGAATTATGGTACATCTAGTAGTCCTGCTTCTCCCCTTTTGGCATCTTTAGGGGAAGATGGCACAGTTGTTCTGCCCCCTCCCCCCTCCCCCCCCATCCATTTTTAGGAGAGACAGACAGCAGGCCTCTTGCCTTCATGTCAGCTACTTCAGATACCACATTTTCTTCCTTGTAGCCTCTGTAGGACACGATAACTGTCTGCACTGTTGCTTCACACCATTTCAGCGTCTTTTATTCTTTGCAACTAGTGTTGAATGCAGGACACACTACTGGCAACTCATTAAAACCTAAAGTAGAAAATTGACAGGTTTTAGGTGGTTGAAACAATACCAGTGACTCTCAGTGCCTCCCTCTACATATTCAGTACCTCTTCCATATGGACCCTGTGACAAGTGTGGTAGGGCAGGAGAATTCAAAATGAAGATATTCAGAGTAGTTGTGCTGGCTGAAAGTGAAACACTGCTGCATACACTTGATAAATCCCATCCTGAACCTTGGTTCTCCACCCTCAGTGTGGGTCAGTTCCTGTGCATGTCATCTGCTTGGGGTACAGAGTGAAGTTTTTCTCACTTCTGGTATCTACATATATTAGAGTTTATTGCAGAACATTATCAAATGTATCTCTTCCCAGCTGGTACAAGTCTGTCCTCAGTACCTAGGCTCAGTGAGGGGCCAGGATATGGCAAGATTTTCTCAAGACAGGGTCCTCTGCTGTGAACTCCTTTATGGACGTATGTCACAGTCTCACGATGTCTGTCTTTAGGATACATTGCAAGTCCTACCTGACTCTTTGACCTACTTTTGACCATTCTGGGGACCCATCTTTCTCATCCTGCCCATTAATCAGTTTTTATTAATTGGGAGGAGGGGTTGTTAGTGGGGCTGTTGGATTCTCTTCTAGCCAAACTTACTTTTGTTTGCAGGCTATGTATTTGGGCTGGTTGGTTGTTTTTAAGTATTGTAATTTGGTTTTAATAGTGTGACTCTTGAACACTTTGCTAATTAGTTGCTTTTATAAACGGATTAAATACTTAAAAATTAGTTTCTGGAGACCTACAAGTTACAAGCTTTCCTTCAGCTCAGCATCATGGGTTTTGCATTCAGCTGAAAATGCTATGAGAGAGCCCCATATGGCTATAGAGTTAAAAATTGTCCTTGAAACAATTAATTAATCAGTTAGGAGGAGAGAGCACATGTTAATTCTGTAAATTTGCGTGCACACCTCTTGTGCTGCATAAATGCTTTAAAAAGCCTTTCAAAAATAACGTTCTGAGAGTTAAACAGGAAAAAGTTGATTCCTCCTAAACAGTGTGGAGACAGTCCAGTATTAAAGCTCAGGACAGTGATGCATCCAGTTCCAACTGGAAGAGGTTTCTGATCCCTGCTGGAGGGAAGATGATGAGGATGAAGGGTACAGGAGATGCAGGAAGCCCAAAGCCCAAATTCTTTCTTTGAAGCAGATGTGGTGTTTCCACTGATGTCTGCAAAAATATTTTTTGAAAATTTTTATATGTATTTAACTAAAGAACAAACTTGACATTGCCTAGTCTCTAAACGCTTCTTGGATTTTATTTTGAAAAATGAATGTATTACATTTTCATGGGTTTTTTGTGTGCATTTCCTTCCAGCTTGTCAAGATAGGCATTTGTCAAAAAATTTTAAAAACTAAAGAAACTGTAAAATGTTAAAACAATTATTATTAATTATCAAAGGAAAAATGCAGGAAATGTAGAATTAGAGATGCTAGTCTACCTTTGCTTGTGCTGTTGTATATATTTCACATCTTTACTTGTACTTCCAGCAGGGTTAAGGGCAGAGTCAGCTACAACTTGAAATTGCTTTGTGTTGTGTTGATTTCTGTTGAATTCAGTTACAATCTTAAACATATATATTTAAATGTAGAGGGGGATTATTATTTAGTAATATTGTAGTAGGACTACTGGTAGGTGTATGAACAATTGAAAGCCCTGACTTGGGAGTGGAGTGAGTACAGGTTCTTTACATTACTTCATAAACATCAGAGAACATATTCTTATTTTTAGCTGGTTGTGGGGGGAAATAGTTTTGGTCAAGGATGTGGCAGTTCCAAGTAGGAAATAAACAAGGGCTTGGAGCACACGTTTCTCCCTTTGTAGCATATGCCTCTCGGGTAGAATTGGAAAGGGCAAGAGGTCTCATGTTGTAGGGTCATTTGTGTATTTCCTTCAGGCTTTGACATGTCATGAGGTGTTTGCTGTGGGATCTCAGACTACATCTTTTCTCTCATAACCTTTGCTGTCAGTTGTAGTTCCTTCATTTGCTCTTTGTGGAGTTTTTATTTTATGTGACGTTAAGGTTAAATAGAAGCTTTTATTATTGTCATTTCTGATGTGTATGAATAACCTCCATTCAGAAACAAATTTGTCAACATTTTTAATGTGTCTTGTAATTTAGGTGCAAAAGGAAAGTTTTATTTTAAAAATAAATCAATTTTAATATTAGCATTTGAATTTCCTTTCAGGTATATCTATATATATATATATATGTGTGTGTGTGTGAGAGAGAGAGATACACCCAAATGGAAATAGGACTATTTGAAATACAAGAGAGTAACAAAATTTTTACACAACCAATTTGCAAAAATATACAGAGGATTTACACAGTCACTGCACTCCACCAATTTCTTTTCACAAATATTTCCTTTCTAGCTTTGTGCCTCTGTGTTGCCTTCAATGCTGTTCCCTATGCCTCCTATCACCTCCCTGATCCTATCCACTGTTCAGTCTTCTCTCTTCCTTATTCTTCAAAAAATTCCTCTCTTTTTTTCAAAATCTTTAAAACAAGCAATCCACTGATCAAAATAATTAAAGAAATACAGTGGATACACTGCTAAAATGTTAACTTATGCTGTCCCTGTTTTCTGCAAATGTCCACTGTCTTGCATTCTCTCTTTTTGTCATAAATGATATGTTCAGTGAACCAATTTAGCAAAACCCTGCTCATGCAAATAATCCTATTGAATTCAGTGCAATTGCTCATATGAATAAAGTTACTCATGTACCAAAGTGTTTGCAGTATCAGGCCTTGGATTGTAAGAACATTTTTGGAAAGCAGGGGGTCTCTTGGAGTATGAGTACACTATAGTAAGGGGTTTGATTGCAGCACAAGCTGGCAAATGTGCGCTAGCTATAATTGAGCTATCATTGCTAAGAACAGCCATGAAGACAAGATGGCACAGGCTGACAATGTGAGTATGTAACCTGGGTCACCAGCATGCTTGTACAGCCCATGCCGAAGCCTGTGCCACCACATCTTTGAGCCTTTGTTAGCCATTCTAAATAGATTTAAACTAGCATTAATATGTTAGCTTGTGCTGCTGTCATATTTCCGATTGCAGTGCAGACATCCTGAGACACTTGCGGAGATCCAGGCACACCCATAACACAGTATGAAAAATAAAGCTGTGTTGAGAAACCAGTGTTTGGGCAAGAGCATTTATTCTTAAAGAGCAGCATTTAAAATGGGTTTTAGTTGTGGATGCAGTTATGTCTCCCTTGAAAATATGGTGAAACTTTCCAAGCCACCTTTGTGACAAGTGTGCCTCTTTTTGGATCAGTATCTTGATTACTATATGTGCCAAATGTTAATAAGGTTGGTATGATTAATCCACATTTCAAAATACTACTTCAATGATAATACATAAGCCCAAGCATGTTAGGGCTCCCCTAGTAGATGTATTTAATGTACAGTAGACTTCCGATAATCCGGAACCTATGGAACCTAGGTGGTGCCGGATTATCAGATATGCCGGACTATCAGGAGGTACTATAAGCTGGTTATATATATACTGTATACATTATATAGTGTATATAAAGTGTTCTTAACCCTTTTTATTGTACATACTGTATACAGTATACTGTAATGTTTTAGTTTTTTTAAGCCTTTTTTACCCTTTTTGCTCAGTTCAGCTGCTGCTGCTGTTACCTTGTGACTCATTTTTTGCTGAAGCTCACTCACTAGGCTCTTGCCATTTTGATGCCGGACTATCAGGAGTGCCGGACTGTTGGATGCCGGACTACTGGAGTTTTACTGTAGTTATGTGTGTGTCAAAACACATATTTTTAATAGAAAATAGTTAGAGTTTTGTGTCATTTCGAGTCCTATTTGTCCAACTCTGCTCCTTCAGAAGCAGACTTTTCTTGGGATTTCACAGAGGCCCAGCCACTTGTGCAGAGAGAAAACGAAAATGTTAATTATAGGAAGATTGGATTTTTTTATAGAAAATAGAAATGTTTATGAATTGGCCTGTTTGTGTTTCTGTGCCAGGTGCTAGACAAATGAGAGACAGTTATTTTGCCTACCCTACAGGACATTCTTTTTTATAACCGATTAAAAATAAAACTCAGAATTTCATACATGTAAACACATTGTGCACATTTAATGAGCGGTTAACCAGTTACTGTATAGCAGAACAGAATTTCTGGTTTCAGCATCTAAATTTGTGGTTTCTTTGAGGTTAGTTTTTGGTACATTTCATTATAATGTGAGCATGCTGCCTAGTATTATTTCTACCACAATTATTGAAACAAATGAATTTAGGGAAATCAAACTTCTCAAATCAGTTTGAGGTTTAATACAACACGAAGAAAAATGAATTGGGTTATTTAACAGAATTTGCCAGCTGGTAATTTTATAAAATGTGTTTAGATTGGACCTTTGAAATGTTTCCCCTGCAGGGCATCATACATTGTTTTGTTTTGTTGTTTTAAGTGTGTGGAGGGAGAGGGAGACTAAAAGGAAGGAAGGAAACTAGGTCTGAAAAATGGCTTTGGACACTAATGTCTGAGTGCAATAATGCCAACTTACTGCATCAAAAGAGAGGATTATGCAGCACTTTAAAGACTAACAAAATGGTTTACTAGGTGATGAGCTTTCGTGGGCCAGACCCACTTCCTCAGATCAAATTGTGGAAGAAAATTGGTATGACCATATATACCAAAGGGATACAATCAAAAAAAGTGAACACATAAAAAAAGGACAAATCAAATTTCAGAACAGAACAGAAATTAGTGTGGTATGTCCTGTGGTTGTTGGTAAGAATCATCCTGAGGTTAGGTGGTTGTCTATAGGAGACTACCACACTAATACCAACCCTGGAACTTTCCCTTGCAACAAACCCCGTTGCCAGCTTTGTCCACATATTTACTCTGCTGATACCATTATTGGTCCTAATCAATTCAGTTATAAGATCAAGAACACATATTCCTGCTCATCCAGAAATATAATTTATGCCATCATGTGCCGACAGTGTCCGTCTGCTATGTACATTGGACAAACGTCTCAGACACTTCGCCAAAGAATCAATGCACATAAAACAGATATCAGATCGTGTCACAAAGAAAAACCAGTTTCTTGCCATTTCAACCAGAAAGGGCATTGTCTCAACGACTTGACTACCTGCATCCTGCTTCAAAGACATTTTCACACAAAACTTCAAAGAGAAACCTCTGAACTGTCATTCATGCTTAAATTTGACACTTTACGATGGGGTCTCAACAAATATGCTAATTACCTTACCCATTACAAAGATAGCTTCCCCAATTATCACCTCTAATATCATTAGCTCACAGACATTAACCTCCTCCCTCATCCCCCCTCTGTTCTGAAATTTGATTTGTCCTTTTTATGTGTTCACTTTTTTTGATTGTATCCCTTTGGTATATATGGTCATGCCAATTTTCTTCCACAATTTGATCTGAGGAAGTGGGTCTGGCCCACGAAAGCTCATCACCTAATAAACCATCTTGTTAGTCTTTAAAGTGCTGCATAATCCTGTCTTTTGTTTCAGCTAGACCAGACTAACACGGCTACATCTCTATTACTAACTTACTGCATGTAGTTCATCGCTGGGGTCAAATTGAGCTGTCTGTCCTGTGGTGGCTCAGTAAGTTGGTGCTTTCTCTGGTGGTTTCATCAAGTGTTCCAGGGGAAAAAAAAGGGGGTAGTAAACTAATATGATAATGACAAACAGGAAACTATGTCATTTAGATAAATTGTACTGTACTTACTTGGGTTCAAGGCTGTTGAGACTGAAGCATAATGACCATTTAAATGTCAGGTTTGTGATACTTCTTTGATCTGTAGTGAAATAATTTACAGTCTGTGCAGTCTACCAATGTGATCAGTGGAGGAGTTGTTTGATTCCCTTTCTAAACGAAAGAGGGGTTAATTGATAAATTAAGAATCCTGGAGTTTGGCAGTGTCATTCCTGGTGTAAAGTAGCCAACTTTCACACCATGTTGCGTTACAGCTGCCTTTGAAGAGTGGTAGGGAGATGGACGTATAGGCCAATACGTGGGGATGTGTCCAGTGCTTAATTTATAAAGAAAGTGTTGCTGGGGCTTAAATAAAGAGTGCTGCACAAAGGACACCTTTTTGCAGAGCATGCTGCTGCCCTTGGCTGGCCTGACCTTGCACCCACACTGCGTGTGAACTCATGCTGCACAGAAGATGACATTTTGCAAAGTATGGTGCTCTGTTCCTACCAGCTTGACTACACATGGTGCATAGAAGGCACCATAAGAAAAGAGGCTGAGCAAGACCCAGCACAAATTTCAGCTCCTAGTGTGTCAGGATATGGTTGTGAGCTACTGCTTGGCAGGAGGAGTGAGCTGGTTGAACTGCATAGGTGCTTTGGTAATTTTAAATCATTAGAAGGTACTCAAAGCCTATGTTTGGGTGTTTGTAGAAGATAGGATAGCTGTTAGAAGAAGCAAGTTCAGCATTTTTCCACTGTGCTCACAAAGGGGGAGTTGACGATAAAAAAAGAATTATCCTGAACGATAGAAAAGGAAACCATTCAGGGTAATCTCCTTTTCTTGAGGTGACCGGTTGGGTTGCATGTAACAAGGCTATGAGGAAGGAGTTCAGAATTTTAAAATGAGAGGAAAATGCTAATTAATACCTGGATGGGCATGTTCAGTGTCACATTTTATAAATTTTATTTAAAAAATAGTTTTAATTAAAAAATTAAAGAGGGGGAGAGGAGTGAAAGGATCAGTGGGGTAGGCAGTAAAGACAAATTATCCATGTTGTGATGGAACGTGCACTTTGGCAGAAGTGAAAGGTGGTACCTACAGCACACCAAATAGAAGTCTAAACATGTCACTTTCAAGTACACTTACATGCTTCTAGAATAAACTGTCATGTTGAATCTCTCTATAAAATTTGAGATGCAGCTCTGTGAAAGTCTTAGGCTAAAATGCTGAATCTGTAGAACAGCTCATGTAGCAATATTAGATGGGGAAAATGAGCAAGATATGGTGCTTCTGCTTTGCTAATAATGTAAAAACAATTTGCTAGTTATTGAATCTGTGTCATGCCCAGGTCAGAGAAATGGATGCCAGTCTGTATTTAGATGATCTATTTTCCTTTTAAAAGATTTGGAAATATTGGTACGGCTATTGCCTAAATGTATTTAATTTTCCATCTAGAACAATTAAAAACATTGCAGAAAAAAATCTGTACAACTGTACAAAATTTCATAACATTTTTGTTTTGTAAAGTTATGGCAATTAAAAATATCCATTTCCTGACCTCTAACTTCATATTGTAAACTTCATATTTCTCTAATATTGATAAATTACATTTCCATTTTTAATATTCACCTCTGTGGCAAAACTGTACTTGACATATACTCTAGTCTGTGAATCAGAGCAGTTTTCTTTTGTCCCTGTTCTTCTGAGCCTTGGACTGCAGAGTATTATGATTAATTTAACCTGATATCTAATATGGGTGAAAGTTGATAATCTTTTAGGCAGTAATATGGGTGTTCAGAAAAATGGATGTCAGAGGGAGACCAAAAATGGAATGAATTACTGTAATAGAAATCACCAGCTCGTACAGAACCATGGCAGGCTGCCTTTGTTTCTAATTTCAATTTACTTTAAATGCACATGTTTTTATATAGAGGAATCGGAGACTTCAGGATAGGGATTTTACTGAGTGTGTTCCATATTGCACATATGGGTTTTAATAAGGGCCTGTTGTTCTTCAGTGAGAGCCAAAGGTGCTTAGCACCTTGCAGGAGTGGATTCTTATTAGTGTGCTGTAATGACAGAATTCACTGTCACTTATTTTCTCTGGTCTTGCAGGCAGGAGCTTCACAGGTCATCTTCACTAATCCACTAGAGATTGTAAAGATTCGGTTGCAAGTAGCAGGAGAAATCACTACAGGACCCAGAGTCAGTGCTCTTACTGTTCTAAAAGACCTGGGGATTTTTGGACTTTACAAGGTAGGTACTTGAGCACCCCCAGCACACTACTTTTAAACCATTTTATGCTAAATTTAAAAACCTTTGAAAGAAAAAGTTTATTTAAATAGAACAAAACTTGTCAAATTTAAGAACATGTATGGCAACCCCATGGTAGAAAAATGGAGTGAGGGCAAATACATTTAGCCCTAGACTACACTACAGAGTTAGTTCAGCATAAGGCAGCTTACATCGATTAAAATCTGTAAGCATCTACTGTAAAATGCTGCCACTGATATAACTTGCTCACTACACCAACTTAGTAACTCCACCTCCCTGACAGACGTAGCACTTAAGTCAAGCACTTCAGTCAATGTAATTAGGTCAACGCAGTGTTAGTGAAGACACTGTGTTGTATCAACTGTTTCTGCCTTTCAGGAGCCACCCACAATGCTCCATACTGACAGTTAAAGGTGCCAGTGCTCCTAGTGAGGATGCATGCTGCTGACACAAGGAGTGTAGTGTGGGCATGCAGAAGCAGTTTAATTTTGTGGTGGTTGTCCATCAACATAACTTAGGTCATCTTAATTTTGTACCGTAGACTTGCCCTTATATTAGTGGCAGTGGGATACATAAAAGTACTTTCCTGTTCTATCCTTTGGGCTTTTATACTAAGCTGCAGGGAGTCCTGTATTGCAGACCTGTTGGCTTCTGGCATGGATCATTTCATTTGGAAGCTTTTGTGAAAAGTTTCTTTAGCTTTTCTTTTGTGTTTGTTTATAAGCCCAAATTGTCTTACATTTATTTAGACTCTCAGTTATCTCTATTGTTATCGTCACAGCGGCATCCTCTTTTTGTCTTAATAATTTGGCAGCAATGAAACAGTAGCAGAATTTAGTAGGATTCAGATCTTTAAGAAGTTAAGTGGTGGGATTTGTCAATAATGAATTCTATTTAAAAAAAACAACCCATACTGTACTGTACTTTACCAGAATGCCAGTCAAAAGATTCCTTCCCTGCAGGTATATTTACTACCATCATTACAGATCAGATGTAATGGTGCAGAAGCGATTAGTTCTCTTAAACAAGGAAGATATTTTTTCCTGTACTCTTTGCCAGTGCAAGAAGTAATGCGTAAATTCAACAGTCATAGGCAGCTGTGCACTTCCAAAATATTGGTTTAGCTGATTTATTTATGGAGCTTCAGTAACACTGTAGAAATGTGCAAATTTGCCTCCATAGCTACAGCTTTTATTCTGAATTCACTAGATTAGATTCACACAGCTATAATGTTTCCCTAAATATCATCAATGTTTTGGTACATGGGGCAAAATTTTAGTGCAGTAATCATTTTTGTGTGTGGTGGCTAGAAAGGTGAATCTACTACAAATGTTATCTTTCTTTTGAAATTGCACAGTTAAGTTAAAGAAAAAAGAATGCAAATTTCATGGAGTAAATATCAAAACATGTAATCACTGTGAATGAAATTCATCCAAGCACAGTGTGTCTCCTCTCCACAAGTCCATCCATGCCACATAAGCCCCACAGATCCCATGTGGAGGGCTCTCTGCTCCAAACAGATCAGTGTGGAGAGGGGTGTTTATAAATGTAGGACCTCTCAGGCCCTGACTAGTATCACTCAGTGACCCAGACAGAGCCTCTTATGTAGGGAACCCAGAGGGTCAGTGGCCATTCTTGTGGCACATAGTGCATTGGAATGGTGGTCAGGGTCATCCTTAGAATTTATGAGTCCCTAGACAACCTCCCCCCTCACATGACTTGTTCCCGTCTGCAGCACAGGGCTCCTGGGCTCTTCCCATCCCTCCTCATAGCACCTTTCCTGGGAGAGTCCAGCAGGGAGGAAGTAAAATGTCTGTCTGCTGTGGATCCCTCCATCCAGGAGGAACCTGCAGCTGTAGTAAACCCTTCCCCATCATTTGCATACTTATGTCGCCATAATTTGGGGCACCATAGGACATCATATAAGAGCAGGAACTGACACATGCAGGAGCCGAACCACTCTTGCTTGCTGTTCTAGTAGTGCCTCAAATTTTCATTTGCTCTACACAGCTATGTATTCCATGTATGGATAGGGCCAACTTCCATAGCTCACTATTGGGATGAGCTCTGTGCAGGAAATAATTCACCCAGTGTCAAACACATAACTGAGAAGTTGCATCATGTCAAGAATCCTTATTAAAGTATTTTAACAGCACCTCCAGAGCTATTGTAGCATGTGTCGAGATCTAGAGAGACTCTTTAGTTTTCTTTTAGGCCTTTAACCAAGAATTACTTTTTTTTCCTGGCAAGAGAGTCATTCAGGTTCCCCATCCTGTGTCTCCATATCACTTTCCCGTGCTTCAGAAGTCCCATGTTGTGGCACCTTTTCCATGGGAAAGAAGGCAAATTGTGCTAGCCCTGCAGTGCATTTTTTTCTGGCAACCAGAGAGAGTCAGTGGAGATGCTCACAGCTTCCTGTGGAGCAAATGGCAAGTGAGGGCCCTAGTTGAATCTCTTATGTGGCAGTGCATTCTCTGTCTCTAGGCCAGGGGGATCAGCTAAGAGAAGGTTTTTTGCAGGTTAAATTCTTGTGTACATTTCTGTACGAAAAATGATTTAAGGTTTGTTGGTGGGTTCTTGGTTGTCAACCACCGCTCTTTTGCTAAAGTTAGAATGAAACGAGTGTTGAAGCTGAGAACTGGCCATTGAATGACTAACCCTGCTTCTTTTGATGTCCAAATCTCCATACTACATTCCCTAAGACATTTTATTGCATTTATTAGTTACCTGGTAGATCCCCTCGAGAGTCTTGGCTCAGTCAATATCCTATGGCCTGCGGCTGTTTGCCAGCCTTTAATTCTTCTCCTGTTTATATAACTTGTTTGTATTATGTTTCCTTTTTGTGTGACAGGGTGCCAAAGCGTGTTTCCTTCGAGACATTCCCTTCTCTGCAATCTATTTTCCTGTTTATGCTCACAGTAAACTGATGCTTGCTGATGAAAATGGCCACGTGGGAGGGCTTAATCTCCTTACAGCTGGTGCGGTTGCAGGTAACTTCTCAATATGTTTTCTAGAAATAACCTTTTTTCCCTTAATAGATAATATTTAATATCCGTTCATTGGCCCCATATAAATGAAAGGTAGTGTGCCATTGTGTCTGATTTAATCTAAATTTGATCACTTTTATCCTTGGTGGGAGGTAGTGTAATTTTGATGAGAGCTAATTACATTTGCATAATGTGGATAAACAGCTTAATGCAGCTCAGCAACTTGTAGCCAAATTTGATCTGTCTGTCTCAATGGGGTTTTAGATGTTACCAGGCTCTCTCTGACTTGAAGGCTAATTTGAATCTTTGATGAACATATACTGAAATAAGAATTAAAAAGAAAATGATTTGTTTAGCTTAGGGCTCCGAAACAACTGGGAAAGAAACTTTCAGTTCAAAGGTAAATGTCAAAACAAGGATTTAAGGGTGTCTTCACTGTTCATTAGGGGGACAGAAGTGGAAATAATACACTCATCATGCTTTTTAAAAGAATTTCTAATCATTATTTCCCTTGTGATGATAAATGGGACAAATTCATCTCACTCACATGAAATTAGTATTTAGAAATGACTTTTGTAGTCTTTCATTTTATTGAAACTGAATTTTGTAATTTGGCATTACACCACCATATGTTCTGCTCTTCTGGCTACAGTTTCAAGCTTCACTGAGTGAAAGTGCTTTTTAAATTGTTTTGAAGTCAAGTATAAAAATTCAACCAATGCTGAAAGTGAATGTTCAGGTTCCAAGATGGAAGGAACTCTTGTTTTTGTTATAAACGAGAGTCTAATTTTTACTAAAAAATCTAAATTTTATAAATATTCTAACATCCATAATTGTGCCTCCAGGATAATATTTTACCTACATGGTTTCCCTTCCATTTGAATAAGAAACCAGTGGTGGTGCTTGGGGTGCGATATTGCTACCATAGTCATTGATGCTGTTACCATGATGTCTGTGCCAAAAATGCCTTTATTGTCAACTTTTATTGTTTACTTTTTAAGTAGACTTGTGTTCTGCTAATGAACTTGGCCAAAGAGCACCAGAGAAATCTCACACTTCAGAATAGATGGCCTCTAAATTATCACTTTGCATATTTACACCTTTAAACAAATGAATCTGAGTAGGATTTGGATTGTTAGTACTTGAGAGGTTTGCCAGGGCAGTTAATCAGCTGTACTGTTACAGAATACTTGGTACATACAATAGGTGAGTAGAACTATTAATATTCACAAAGCCCAGTAAGGCTGAAAGAGTTCCTAAAATCAGCTGAGAGCAACACTAATTTGCGTCAAGAATATTTAATCTCTTATTAAGTGTGTGTATGAGAGAATTATTTTAACTATTTATACTTGGAAATATAATTGTTCTGTTAATACCATTACATAATTTTTGCAGTTTTCTTGGCTGCATTTTGATAGCATTTTTCTTAAGCATCTGTCATAAAATTAACTTGGTAATTTAGAAGAAACATTTAGAAGGATTGTGATATGCTAGCTGCAGTAAAAGTCTATTTTGAATACTTTACATTAGTACCAGGACATGTGGATTTACATTTTTTATAAGCTTTGCTATTACAAAAAGATGGAAGTTTGCAAGTATGTTCTTTGACATTAGAAATATTTTTATCTTTTACAAGAAACTTTGTGTAAATTAAATGCTGTTTTCTTCTAAAAGGTGTGCCTGCTGCTTCCTTGGTAACCCCTGCTGATGTCATCAAGACTAGACTGCAAGTGGCAGCTCGCGCTGGTCAGACAACATACAGTGGAGTTATTGACTGTTTTAGAAAGATACTTAGAGAAGAAGGCCCTTCGGCTTTTTGGAAGGGAGCTGCAGGTAGGGAATTGTCTTTATTTGTAAAGTCAGACCACATTCTGCAAATTTTTTGTGTCTTATTTAATTCAAGATTACTCCGAGCAGGAAAGTTTGCAGGATTGGGTCCTAGTATTGTAGTTCACAGCTTCATCTGAAATTCTCAGACGTTTTTTCTTGATCTAATGTTGCTGTTTTACAGTATTATTTATAATATTCAACAGCTCGAGTGTTCAGATCTTCACCCCAGTTTGGTGTTACATTAGTGACCTATGAACTTCTGCAGCGATGGTTCTATGTTGACTTTGGAGGACTGTAAGTGTAAACATTTGTTCACTGACATGCAAGCTGGGTCTGCTAAATTAGAACTAGAATTCATACAGAGCCTTCAGAGAACTAAATGGAAAAACTATGTTGAAACAGATGTAGTTAAACTTAATGATATTGATTAGTTGTATTCAGGGCCTGCCCAAGCCCTTTTGGCGCCCTGGGCCCGGGCACACAGCGCCGCCCCCCGGGCGCACGGCGCATGCACGGGTCCGCCTGTGGGGCACGGGCCCACCCCCCGCAGGGTGTGCGGGCCTGCCCCCAGGGCGCACGGCGCATGCGCGGGCTGGCCACGGCCGCTGGCGCGCAGCCCGGGGCCCGCCCCTGGGGCGCACGGCGCATGCGCTGCCCAGCCCAGCCCGGCTAGCGTTGCTGGTGTGCGCGCCGAGCCGTGCAGGGCCCCACGGCCGTGTGGGGAAGGGCGCTGCTGGCCGGCGCCGCAGGGCCGGTGCTGCGGGAGCTGGGCACGCGGCGCCTGATGGCAGCTGTAAGGGACGCTGCGCGCCTCTTACAGCTGCCATCAGGCACCCCCCATCGGTTGGCCCCCCTGCGCAGCTGCCCGGCTCGCCCATGCCTCTGTCCGGCCCTGGTTGTATATCAAAGTGCCAGAATTTTGTTAAATTGTACCCTGGACAACCTCACCTCCAGAACACTTGTGTTACTAGTAACATCTTTGGATATTAAAAGAGAAAGAGCTTAAATAAATCAAATTGACTTGATTTGTATACTATCTATTTCACAGTTGTGAAGTACGTCAGTTTCACTTCTTTTAATACACAGCACAAAACTGCTATGTTTGGGTTTCTATATTTCTATTTTAAAATATCCAGAAACTAAATTTTAGCCTGAACTACTTGATAGTGGCCTTTAAAGCAAGTTTCCTTTATTTAAATAATAACCAGAATAACTTTTAACTATTATTGATTTATATGTTGTAGACTAATGATCATTTTTAGTATTGACTTACTATAGATTCTGCTCTGGTATAGGAAACATGTTTTAAATAATCAGCCTTTTCTTTTTTTCTCAAACAGCAAACCCGCTGGATCAGAATCTACACCAAAATCTCGAATCTCAGACCTCCCTCCTGTCAATCCTGACCACATAGGTGGATACAGACTTGCTACAGCTACATTTGCTGGCATAGAAAACAAGTTTGGGCTTTATCTTCCAAAATTTCGATCTCCTGGTGTTGCTTCAGTTCTACCTAAATTAGCAGCTGAATCCTGAGATGACCTTTCAGCCTAGTATAATAATGCAACGAAAAGAAAAAAAAAAAAAACACTTAAGAGAGCAGTACTGTATCTAGCCAGTCAGCTGCATGTTGCTCCTCCTGAACTGAGCATTCAAGTCAAATCACTACTTTCTATATGATATATAATATGCATTTGTTTATAAATTAATCATCTGAACCCATGAAACAGACTGAAGCTTTAGTTCTGCATTGACTTTTCCCCCTTAACCACTAGCATGAATCAGTAACCTTGACTTGGCTTTGCACAGCTTGCACTTACATGTTACTGTACATATTGTACATCTTTGTACAGAGACATCATGGCATCTATACACGATTACATTTATATAAAGGGTAGGCAGTTCTAAACAGTTTGATATGTACAGAATGTTTTGAAGGTGTTTTTATTAAGAATCATGTGACAATAAAATATATTTCAAGTCATTTCATTTTCTCATATTTGTGCACTTTATAAAAATAAACAATCAGATATTTGGTGTATTTATAAAAAAAATGTTAAGGTAAGAAAGGGACTATTACAGTGTAGCATGACATGTTTTAGGGAATAAATGAAGATGTTATCTAATAAAGGCAAAGGTACAAAGATGACAGGAGGCTACAGTACTGGAAATGTAGGTGTGTATGTGAGGAGGAGTGCTTGGAAACTGTAGGAATTACCCAGAAATTCATGGTAAAGCTGATTAGTAACTTTTTAATAATTCTGAATTCCAGGATATCCTGTTTAAATGTAGTGAGATTGTATTACTAGTTATAAGTGAGCACTCTCAATAAATGTATCCTGTAAATATATATCTGAATATCAAGTTGAATACGTCCAGGGCTTAGTTTTAGCATATTTGAATGAAATAATTGCCAGGATATGCACTGCTAGTTTGACAGCAAGTCCCAAAAGTGTCATATTTGTAAGTAACTAACAAAAGCCCTTGGCCTAAGTTACCCTTGATGTATCTGTTGTGTTCAGTGGAATTGCTTAGGGATAAATTTGGTTCCCTGCGTAGTCTAGGAAATCTATCACACACAAGTTGGATTGGTGAATATTCATGTCTCCTATATTCAGATGTCTCTCTTAAATAGATTACAATTTCCATTTTACTATGATTGTGCCTTCACTAGTGGTACAAAGTTTGTAGTAATGTGCAGCATGGGAAAATCGTATCCCTGCTGCTAGGGGGTTAACACCTGATCTTCACTGCATGAATGTGTGTAAACATCTCTTGTTACCGTCTTGCTGATTTACAAAGCTGCTCTATATTTGGCACAGGAGATGCCTGTAGCTTTAGAATAGTAGTGGGAAATCTATGGCTCCACCCATAGATGGCCCATGAAACGGGGCTGAATCCAGCAGAGTGAGCCAGGCTCCACTCATGCGGGGGCATTGCTGGCCGGGAAGGGGCAAGCCGTGTGGGCTAGATCCAAGCAAGCTATGGTTGGCGTTCGGCCTGTGGGCTCTACTGAGATTGCCAGGCAGTGGGAGTAATGGGGGGCAATGCCAGCCAGCTCAGGATAGCACAGAGCTACCTGTGTCCCTCCCCCCACAGGAGCTGCTCAGGTAGGTACCCTCTTCCCTTGCCCCCTTCCACACGCCCAGACCCCCCCATCCAAACCCTGTGCCTGCACCCTCCAAAACTCTGCATCCCTCACCCTCCTCCTGTACCCCCTCCCACTCAGCCTACTCCTGCACCCAACTTCCTGCCCAGATTCCTCACCCTGCTCCTGTACCCTCCCTCCTGCCCAGCACCCTACTCCTGCACCCTCCACCTCTACTCTGTTTCCTGACATCCCCCTCCCCCATACTGAACCCAGAACCCCCCAGAAGAGTTAATCTTGCTCAGAGAGAAGCCCTGAACCTTGGCACACACCCCCCACACTCTGCGGGGATGAAGTGCAAGGGGAACCCTGTTATACAAGTGAGGTAAACGTGTCTCCCTTATTTTTTCCTGCTTATCAGTTGGGGGCCATGTCCATGAGGTGTTTTTTCCCACGCTTCTTACTTGTGTGTGACCCCCAACTGATTTTAATGTGAGTCAGTAGCTCCTGATCCAAAAAAGGTTCCCCATTCCTGCTTCAGAAGAATGATTTCTGACCACTCTGGGAGCTAGCTGTAGGGTCTCCTGGCTTTGTGAACTTGAGGTATGTAAGAAATAACCACTTGGAAATACTTGCTCAGGGAGGAGCTAAGTTCATTCTTGGTAGGAGGAGAAAGGTGGCAGTTTTTCAAAATCTCTTCGAGTTCCAGAAAAAATAAAATGGAGACACTTGGTGGCATTCCAGTCTTCTACAATGAGAAGATTTTTGGGTTCTTTGAAGAAAAAAATTGTGTAGAACTTTTGCCTTAAGTAGATTTGCCCAATTAAAAGCCCTGGTGGACAATTTTGCTTTTGGAGCAAATGCAAAACACCAGCCAGAGAGGGAAAAAAACAAGAGTCCCTGTTCATAGTTATAATTTATCACCCCAACTGTCATAAGGTTACTGGTCCCTGTAAGCAGAGCGGAACAAGTGCCCCTGTATATCAGTGAGGCAATTGAGCTAATTAAAAGAGGCAGGACTACACCTGGGGCTGTAACAGCCTGAGAGGAGGAATGATTGGACAGGCTGTATCTGGCACCATAGGAGAAAGAAGCTAACTCCTGTGGTGGAGCCATGAACCTACTGTCCTAGATGAGCTGGCTGGCTGAGTGGATTATCAGAGACCTCTGGGAGGAGAGGCTGTGAAGCCTAAGACAAAAGGTGAGCAGGACTATTTTCTGTTGGTTTGTTGGCTTATGTTTGGATAAGAAACCTGATTAAAGGAGGCTGGGTCTGGCAGTGTATGCCTATTAAAATAGGGAGAAGCCCTGCCCTGCTTTGCCTACTAACTGACTTGGGTTGGGACAGCTAAATTAGTGTGTAGTTAATGACTTACTTCCATGCTAGGGCTTTAAGAATGGCAGTAAAATACTAAATGACAGATATGGTTGCTCCGGAGCTCAAACCAATTGCCACTTGATCTCAGGCAGCTATTTTAATTGAAATAGGTGATGGTGAAAGCTTTTCCATTCCAAAGGAAACTGTTAAGGAAATGCAATACTGAGAAGAGAGAACTGTTCATTCCAGAAGACAGGCATTGGCTGTTTTTATAAGCAGGGCAGAAAACAACCTAGCTCACAACTTTGATTTCTGACACTAATTCCTGGGTCCAGTGTTGGGTTAAATAGCCACCTGGATTTTTTTAAAGGCAATCAGAGTTGTCTTGTCTTTATTCCAGTTAAATATTTTAGTTCCCCTTCCAACAGGTGAAGGCCAAGGTTTTAAGGAGCTTTTTAAAAAGAAGAACAGAAATGTCAGCCACTAGTGTCTGTACGAAATTAACACTTGCAAATCTTCCCTGTGTTCTAGTCAGTGTCCAAAAGATGGTAACTTTTGTAGCTGCAGAATTACAATCAGTCCTTCACTTTTGAATAAAACTCCGCTTGACTGCAACAGGAATTGGGTGCATGTAACCAAGCCTATTATGGTGAAAAGTCTCAGGGGGTAGCTGTGTTAGTCTGTATCTGCAAAAACAAGGAGGAGTCCTGTGGCACATTAGAAACTAACAGCTTTATTAGTGCATAAGCTTTCATGGGTAAAACCCACTTCATCACATATGTGAGTTTTACCCATGAAAGCTTATGTCCTAATAAATCAAACCTATTATGAGGCACTCCTTTCCCAGGCTTCAGTTAGAATATATTTGTTGTTGCAGTTTGCCCAGGGATAGACTCCATAGGCAGCTCACACTCCTATACCTTCACATTTTGTTCTGCTCTATGAAAAGAATACACTTGCTTAAGGGGTAGAAAAATGCTTGGTACCCACTGGCATTTAATCTTCATCACAGCTTGTTGACTGACTTGAGTTCCAAAATAGTGATTGGACAGTGAGGCTCCTGGGATGATCATTTACAATATCTAGCATCCTGCAACTGGCCTGCTGCTCCCTCCCTAACTGCAGACATGGGGTTGACTGAAGAAATCCCGCCCCCTTCCCCCTGCATCCTCTTTCATTCCCTAAATGTTAGAGGGGATGGGATTGTGAATGCAAATGTGGTTTGGGAGGAAAAAAGAAAATGGTTATAAATTGCTTGAAGCTCTGCTTCCAGTTTTTAAACTAATAACAATTCCAAATGATACCTAACCTGTGGCTCCAGATCCATGCTGGAGCCTTTCAAGACTCATATTCATACCTAGTTCTTGTCAAAGTCCTTGGGAGCAAGAACTAGTTTATTGTGTTTTTAAACAATTTTAATCTAGAATTAGAAGAAATTGTTTGGAGTAGAGAGGGAGGGGAAAGAAAACCCCCCAAATGTATTTAAACTCCAGTAGAATCTGTAAGGCTATGCTCTGCTCACTACAAATTCCCATGCCTGGAGGATGAAAACTATCACATGACATGCCTGTTCTTTATGCAGTCCCCATGTGTTTCAGCTAAAGGGAGCACTACTATGGTAAGGTTGGTAAAAATGTACAGGGCAAATGTCAAATTGAACAGCATGATTTTGGATTGAAAATAGAGGGCGTATTTGACAAGGCAAAACTGATGGAAACCTGAAGTTATTTCACTTTCAAATCAGTTGAGCAAAGATCACCTCCTGAAGACATAAATCCGATTACAGTAGCCTGTCTCCATATGAGCTTCACTCATAATAGAATTTTTTTAATAGCAAGAATTGGTGAGAGAACTTCTGGTTATAGCATAGATTAAATAGCAACATGAACCTGTTGGTTCTCTTGGCATAAGTAGGATTGTAGAAGAGATTTAGAACAAATGGCACTAAAGAAACTTAGAATGTTCTCTGATACTTATGCTTGGAAGGTGATTTTGACCCATGTAGTAGGGGAGAGCTGGTTAAAGCATTTTCAGCTAAATGTTTTTTCAGGTGAGTGGTGTGTGTCTGGTGTATTTTGTTTTGTGTTTTGTTTTGAACGTGCTTTGTTGAAGCCAAAACATTTTGTCAAGTGTGGGGAAAAAAAATGAGTCAAAATGAGGGATGTTAAAATGTGTGTGTTTAACCATGTAACTGCTGATAATGTCAGTGGTTACAGGTTACACATTGGGGGCAGGTGGCTTCTACCTGCTCCTCCATGCTGCTGCCTCTGATTACAGGCAACTCCCCGGGAGCCAGTGCACAGCTCCTCACATGTACGAGGAGCCTGTGTGTAACTGCCCCGGTACATTGGTTAACCATGTACAGAGTTACTTTCACACCCCTGGTCAAAACTTGGCAAGTTGTGAAACAACTGTCGTTCTCCAGCCAACGCTGCTGTTTAGCATAGGGCTCTGGAAAACTACTCTGATGGTGAACTACACATGTCCATTTTTTCAGGCACTTGAAACTTGCAGGGGGGTTATGCGTTGAGATGCCGTGTTGTTAAGTACTGGGCAGCTGTTAAGTCTGGTTCCAGAGTGAAGTTGGGGGGGAGGGGGCGGGGAGTATTTGTGCAGGCAGTTGTCTGGTTTTTGTTTTGTTTTTTCTTTCCTGTTCAGAGTCTCCACTACATTGTTGTCCCATCAGACACAAGCCACTGAAGTGTCTTGAAGTTTTTTTGCAACAGAAATTAAAAATCATGGCATATTTTCACTTTGGTCCCCGTTCTCCCTGATGTAACCACAGCACAAACTGTGACTTAATGTAGAGGTCTCCCCCTGAGCAGAGTGCCAGCTGAAACTTTGATTGCTGCAGCCCGTGGACTGCAATAGCTTCTGAGTGTGATATAGACCCCTCTGACTCAATGTGGCAGTTAGCTCGTGGAGCTGCATAATTGAAGATCGACAGATATGGGCCCTGCCTGCCTTTTTAAAACACCCTTTTGATGCTACCACGTAGATATGGAGCAGGTCTGTGGTAGGAACAGAGAGAGATTCCCATGTTGGGCCATTTGGGCCCACTCCCTTGCATAATGGTACAGATGAGCTGTCCTGTTTTTGGACTCCTACATGTCTGTCTGAGCTCCTATGGTTTTCTGCTAAATATTTTGAATGTAGCAGTGCAGCATTCCAGCTCTGTGCATATCTAATACACACTGAAATAAACAAGCGCTTTTAGTGCTGTGATTACATGTCTCATTACATATACACAAAGACATGTAATTAGCACATCCAGTACTGCATGGCATTTATTTCCATAAAAAATACAACGCAGTAAGCTACAACTATCCTGTTCATGTACCTGGAGCGCCACCCATCTGAACTGCACAATCAGACGGAAACACACTTGAGGCTGGTACTCTTTTGCTAAGACTGGTTTTTCTATTGGTTTAGTTAAAATCCTCAATCTTAAGTTTGTGTTTGTTTTAAAGTGTAGTTTATCTGCTGAAGCTGAAACAAGATGTAAATTATGTTCCCAAGTACCTAGTCAGAAGCAATGTCATTGTCTGCCCTGAGTAGCTTGAAAATCTGACTCGTGCTGAGTAGGGACTCTGTTGTGGGAGGCTGCCAATAGAACGTGCCAAATCAGTGCATTTGCCAGCTGCCCTGGCCTTGCATGTCCTGCCAGCCTTGCCTATTCATGGGTATAGTGATGGGCCTTTGTTGCTGTGTGGTTAAAACTGCTTTCTGAGTCTGTCATGTCCTCTGGGCAGAGGACTTTCCACTGTCAGGGCCCTGCAGCAAGATTGATGTCGATGCCACTGGTAGCTACTGTACCCCTTGGCCTGAGTTTAGTCTGCTTCAGAAGCTGTTGAGATCAGAGGTTGATGTCATCGAATACAGCGACCCATCCCTTGCTGCGGCCAGTGTCCAATTGTCGCTGTACATCTACTTTTGACATACTAAATTTTCCAAACTCCGCTATGCCACTATGTGGAGTATACACTGAGGTGTAAGAAATAAAAAGTAATTGCATGTTAATGCAGTAAATGTAATTGCACCTGCTAAGTCTTTTGTGTGTACAATCTTTCTAAGCATTTGCTACTAAGTTATTGTCCCAATGTTATTTTGCAACAGTGAGCTTCACAGGGTGCATGCTGCCCAGAAAGGTATATCCTTTTGTCAGTATGATCTTTATCACCTTTGCACTACTGAACTTCATGATAAACTTCTTTTATACCACTCAGAATGCTGTATTCCTCTTCCTCCTCTTTCCAAATTATTAAAATGCATTTTGAGATTAAAAAGAGACACTCCTATTAATTCCTCCTCTATCCAAACTCCTGTAGCAGGGACACGTTTGTGTCTGCTCTTCCCCATGGTTTCTGGTTTTGATTGCTTTTAAGATGACAAAACCTGAGCACTGTAGTATAGCTTTAAAGAGCTACCTTCTTTTCCTGTTGTCTACACTGAATTTCATGTCAGCTGGCTTTCAGCTCAAGCGATAGAGGGTCATGCATTAAGCTCCAGAGGGCCCAAGTTCCAGTCTGCCTGTTGGCATTACAATGACACAAGGTTTCTAGGGAGGTTGTGGAATCTCCATCACTGGAGATATTTAAGAGCAGGTTAGATAGAAATCTCTCAGGGATAGATGGTGCTTGGTTCTGCTGTGAGGGCAGGGGATTGGACTTGACGTCTTAAGGTCCCTTCCAGTTCTATGATTCTATGCCATAATGCTCAATTGCTAGAGCAGGTCAAAAAAATGTTGAATGTTTATATTTGATGGAAAAGGGTTGATTTCAGAGCTTGATATTGGGTCACACTGTTTTTTGAAAGTTTTTCAATGAACATTTTAATTGACAATTGCTCCATTTTTAAATCTGCTCCACCACTTAGTTTTGTTAGGTTCTGCTCATGCTCCTGTCTAGTTTTCATGCTTCCCCCTCCTGAAAGAGACCTCATGTGATAGGAAGTAAAATTTTCTTTCAGCACATAAAGCTCTGCTTCTCAGACAGGGTCTGCAGACCACTAGCGGCTGCAGATGCCTTGCAGGTGGGCCCCAGCTTGAGCTCAGCCTCCTCTCCTAACCTCCCCCCACAGCAGAGAGTCTGCGCTGGTGCTCCAATTTCACAGCCTCTCTTCTCCTCCCTCCCCCTCCCCCGCGAGGTTGGAGCATCAGCACTGGCTTCTTGCTGTGGGGAAGGAAGAAAGCCCCAAGCCTGCGCGCCAGATCTGACTCACAAGGAAGAAGTGGAGCCAGAAGTGGCTCCATGTGCTGTCACTCCCTCTCCTCCAGTTTGGGAATCCAGCCAATGGGAGCAGTGGGAGGCTGTGCCTGGAGGCAGAGGGGGGCACAAAGGCAGGTAAGTGTCCCCCTTCCCCCACATGCCCAGACCTCGCACCAGCCTCTCACATCTCCCCCTTGGCCAGACATCCTACCCCCACTCTACTACTACACCCTTCCTCCTGGCCACACTCTGCACCCTCCCTTGCTCCTCCCCATGCCTCTGGCCAGACACCCTGTTTCTGCACCCCACCTCCTGTTCAGATCCTGCACCCCTATCCCACTTGCTGGCAGCCACATCCCACACTGAGCCCTTCATTTTTGGTCCCCCCAAGCCCAGGGGGGTCCACAAAATCCACAAACCTGAGAAGTTAATCTGGTCTGTGGGAACCCAGAACTTCAGCCCTCCCCTCCCCCCCCCCCCATGAGGCTGGAGCACTAGGCAGGTGAGGTGTCTCAGTTGGGGGCTACATCAGTGAGAGTTGGGGGCTTTTGGAGGGGTTTCTTTTGCTTCTTTCTTTTGTATGGTCCCTGACTAATTCTGTGGGTCAGTGGCCCCCAACCCAAAAAAGGTTCCCCACCCCTGCCATAAATGAAGACAATGTTGAAACCTTTTGTGTTGGACACAAATTAATATTTTACTTTATTTAAAATGAACTTTGGTAAACTAATATGAGAAAGTTAAAGCACTTAATCTGTTTAATAATTTTGATTAATATTTCCTTTAAGGAATATCTTCCTGGTTAAATTAAATAGTTCTCCGTAACAGCTGCACTTGCAAAATGGCTCAGGTGTAATTAACAGCAGATTTCCATTAGCAGCTGGTGGTCTGTGGAAAGGTTTGAAGTAAGCCGGGTAGGCCATGGGCCAAAAAGTTTGAGAGCCACTGGTGTAAGGGGAACTCTACCAAAGGTCAGGATTTGTCAGATTGACACTGGTGACCACCTCTCTCTCTGGTTACAGTGAGTGTGAGAACACACTAGCCTTATCCATTTTCTGCCAGGATTCTGGTAGGTATTCTAGCTGATGCAGTTCGAGTGTCACAGCAGAAATGAGCATTACTTCAGTTCCTTTTTGACTTATGTCTCTGGAGATCCCAGTGATGGTTCCTGAAGTACCCAAGCGTGTGTGTGTATTAACTAAAAAATTTGATTAAAAATTGTGATTAATCAGTTTTAATGACTATTAAACAATAACAATTGAAACTTATTAAATGTCTTTGTATGTTTCCTGTATTTTCAAATATTGACTTCAATTACAATACAAAGCAGAGTGCAAATATTTGTAATAAAGCGAGCACTATGAAAAAATAGTATTTTTTAAATTAATCTCATACAAGTACTGTAGTACAATCTCTATTGTGAAAGCACAACTTACAAGTATAGATTTAGGGCCTACAAGTCCACTCAGTCCTACTTCTTGTCACCCAATTGCTGAGAAGCAACTTTGTTTACATTTACAGGAAATAATGGTGCTGGCTTATTTACAATGTCATCTGAAAGTGAGAACAGATATACACATGGCACTTTTGTAGTGGGTATTGCAGGGTATTTGTGCCCGATATGCTAAACATTCGCATACTCCTTTGTTCTTTGGCCACCATGCCAGAGGACATGCTTCCATGCTGATGACTTAATTAAATTTGTGACAACTCCTTGGGGAATAGCTGTATGTTTCTGGCTCTATTTTTACCTGCATTCTGCCATATATCTTGTATTATAGCAGTCTCACATGATCACCCAGCACATGTTCATTTTAAGAACATTTTCCATGCTGATTTGGAGGGATATATATGAGACTTGTTAAGATAGCTACAACACTAGACCCAAGGTTGAAGAATATGAAGTGCTTTCCAAGGTCTGAGGGGGACATGGTGTGGAGTGCGCTTTTACAAGTCTTAAAACAGCAACACTCAGCTGTGGAAGCTACAGAACCCAAACTACCAAAAAAAATCAACCTGCTAGTGGTGGCATGTTACTCAAATGATAAAAATGGACACGCCGCCTTCTGCACTGCTTATTATCTCAGGTTCTGCTTGATAACGATCAATCAGCATGGACACAGGTCCTATGAAATGGTGGTTGAAGCAGGAAGGTACGTATGACTCTTTAGCACATCTGGCACGTAAATATCTTGCAAAGCTGACTATAGCAGTGCTGTGTGAATGCCTGTTATTTTCAGGTGATGTTGTAAACAAGCAGGCAGCATTATCTCCTGCAAATGTAAGCAAGCTTGTTTGGCTGACTGGCTGAACAGGAAAAGGAGGACTTAGTGGACTTGTAGGCTGTAATGTTCTACAGTTTTTTTTATTTTGTAATGCAGTTATTTTTGTAAGTTCAACTCTGATGATAGGGAATGCAATACTTTACTTGAATTAAGTGAACTGAAAATACTATCTTTTTATAGTGCAAAATTTAAGTATAAAAGTGAGCACTGTATACATTGTATTCTGTTGTAATTGAAATCAATATTTGAAAATACAAAAAATCTAAATGGTATTCTATTATTCTATGAGAGCATGATAAATTGCAACTTTTAAATCACTTAACACACACACACATATATTTTTTTTAAAAGAGAAAAACTTATTGGAAGGTCCTTCAATTTGCCTCCAGAAGGGAGCATCACCATTTTGGCCTCTGAGGTAAGAGACATTCTTTCCACAGTTTAGCAAATTCTCCTCAACAGCATGACTAATCATGGAGCTGCAGATAAGACTGGGTTGCTAAGGTTTTAATCTTGGGTTCAAGTGATTCTTTCCAAAAAAATCTAGTGGCTCTTTGATATTTTCTCTCTTCTCTAATGGTTCCACACAGTATTTAGCTTTTTTTGCTTAGTTTTGCACATTGAGCGGATGTTTTCAGAAAACTATGCATGACTGCAAGATCTATCTTTAATAGCAAATTTAGGCACACCATTTTGTATTTTTTCCAGTGTGCATTGCTTTGCATTTATCAACACTGAATTTCATCTGCTATTTTGTTACCCATTCACCCAGTTTTGAGAGATCCCTTTGTAATGCTTTGGACTTCACTGCCTTGATTGATTTTGTATCATTTGCAACTTTTTTCAAATCACTTATGGATATGCTGAACAGTCTTGCCTCTCTCCAGTCTGAAAACTGACTGACTATTGCTAACATTTGTTTCCTCTCTTAACCAGTTACTCAGCTGTAAAGGACATTCTTTTATTTCCATGATGGTTTACGTTGTCTTAAGCGCCTTTAATGAGGGACTGGGTCCAAGATTTTCTGAAAGGCCAATTGCACTGTATAGGCTAGTTCACCCTTGTCCACATTTTGTGAACCCCCTCAAAGAATTCTAACAGATTGGTGATACATGACTTTCCTTGCAGTGTTCTCTCTTTTCCAACAAAGTGTTCCAGATGTTTGAGCTTTATGTTCTTAAATGTAGTTTAAACCATTAGGCTTTTTGGCCTGAAATTGCCACAATTGCCTCTGGGGCTTTTTAAAAAAAATTGGTATGTTGGCTACACTCCAGTCATTTGGTACAGAACCTAATTTAAGTGATACATGACATACTAAAGTTAATTCTGAAATTGTCATGAGTTCCTTCAGAACTCTTGGGTGAAGATCAGATAGTTCTGGTAACGTATCAAGTTGTTTTAACCTTCCTCTGACACTTCACCTTGGATCATTTTCTTGATTTGTCATGTAAAAAGAATGTCCCAGATGTGGGAATCTATCTCCCATCCTCTGTAATGAAGACCAATGCAAAGAATGCATTTAGCTTCCCCCCTATATCCTTATCCACTGACTCTACTATGTTTATCATCATTTCATAAGAGGTGCTCACGTTCACCCATCTTACTTTGTAGACTTGTATGTACACTTAAAATGTCTCTCCAGTTGTCGGCCTTCTTGTGATGTAATTGTGGGATGTTTTCATTCTGAGTTTCTCTTCAGTTCCTACCTGTATTTTAACTTCTATACTCTCTTGACTAGGATAGAAACTCTCCAGTGATAGCTCCTCCCCTCTACCTGTCAGCTTTACCCCAGCCTTTAGTTTAAAAACTCCTCTACAGTCTTTAATTTTACATGCTAGCAATCTGATTCCATTTTGATTTAGGTGGAGCCCAGTATTATAGGCTCTTCCTTTCTGAATAGTTCCTCTTCACTTTCTAATAAACCTAAATCCTGCCTCCACACAATAGTCGTCTCATCTATGCAATGAGATCCTGCACTTCTGCCGAACTAGACACATTTCAGAAAATGCTACCATGGAGGTCCTGGACTTTAGTCTCTTATCTGGCAATCTGAATTTGGGCCCCAGGACCTCTCTCCTACTTTTCCCTATGTCATTGTACCATGAACACTAGCTCGTCCCTGCCCCTGCACATAAATCTGCCTAGAGGTCTTTAGAGATTTACCACCTTTACAGGGGGCTGGAAGCATGTGGTTTATCTGGATATCAAACCTAGCTATCTATATTTCTAATGATTGAATTTGCTATTATCTGTCTCTTCCTAAGAAACAGGATTCCCTCCCCTGCACAGGTATTCTCAGTACAAAAGTAGACCAGACAGGACTGACATGTGGAAGGAGGGGTCCCAGCTATGGGATTGTTTCTCTTCGCTGTATCGTCCTGTCTTTTGCTTCCGCAACAGCACTCAAGTTGTCAGAGTGGAGGCGGATTGTACTATTATATCCCCCGAAAGCATCATTGGTCTCTTAGCTGCTCCAGTTCAGCCACTCCAGTCATAAGAGCTTGTACTCCAGTTTGCCTGGGTAGGAGCTCCTGCCACATCACCTTCCTATGAGGCTTGTCTCAGTAGTAAAAAAAAAAAAAAAGAGGAAAAATGGAAATAGGCTCAGACAGAAGAAAAGTCAGTCTTCTACTGTTATGCACTGACATGGCACGTTCACTTTTCTCACTTGCCAAATAGATGGGCCCAAGTTTGCAGGAAGAAAAGCTTGACTTAGCTGAGAGTTCTCTTCCTCTCCAAGATGGCTGTAGGCCAGCATTAGGAGAGCACTGTACTAAGCAGATATTCTTGAGTCCTGTGCAACATCATTCAGCTACACTGTACCATTTCACAGAGTGGGAAGACTCTGTGAGAAGCAAATGTTCCTGGTGGAGGAGTCAGGCACTTCCCTTACTGTTCAATTAGGGCCTGTTCTGTACCAGGAGCACAGAGATAGCTAAGCTGGCAGAGTATTCACAAATTTTAACAGCAAAGTCCATACTCCTGGGAAGCATGGCAGAGTGACAACGATCTTAATAGTAAAAAGGTTTTACTGTAGCAGACACACTATTAATCAGAGCCTTGGTTCAAGAATAGAGAGGCACTGTCTCCTCTACCCACAGACCAAAACGTCTTTTTTGCTGCCAAAGGAAGGGGTCAGAGCAGAGTTAAGAGGAAAAATAATTTAAAAAGCAGACCGGTGCTAGTGCTACATGAAACTGGTGAATCCTTGAGAGAGAGGCACCTCTGATAATGGAGAGCCTTTGCAGTCAGTGTAGGGCTGAGAAGTTGAGGTCAATTATCTCTGAAGACAGGGTAGCCCAGAAGATTTCTGGCTCCCTAAAGCTGATCGGGATTAGTTAGAAATATTTAAGGTGACACCTGTGGCCTCTTACACAGAGAGGGAAGACAGTTTTCTTGTGACAAGATGGCTTTTTTTCAAAAGGTCCACATCTCTGCAAAAGTCCATTTACTGCCTCACATGAATGTAGCAGAAATAGGTTACTCTTTGCTTTTTTAAAGTTGCTTGGCAATTGTATTGCCTATACCATGAAGTGAGGCATTAATCATTTTTTTCCATCTTGCAGAATACAATAGGCTTTTTCAACAGCCTGCAGAAGTCCTGCTACTAAACCTAGAAATCTCTAGCCAAAACACTAAGGATTCATTTCTATATTCTTTGTATATGTTGTCAAACAATGCTTTAATACCACATACTTCTAAGTAGGGGCTGTAGCAACAAAGAGGCCAACATATGGGTCTTCCAGTATGATGGGGATAGCATCTTCTATGACAGGAATTGGTTACGTCTTGGTTTTCTGAATTGTCTTGGAAGGAAAAGGAAAGAATCTTACACTATGATTTGACTGTAAAGAAGTGGTTCCTAATGATGATGTACATCTGAGCAAAGATTTTACTACTAAAGGAGAATGAGATGGGGAGGAGAGAGTTGGCTGGTGACTAAAAGCTCATGTAACCTTTATTTATAAAGAATCTCACCTTTAACTTAACTTTTTTTAACCAAGACCTGATACTAAAATACATATTCTATAAAGTCAGATTCAGTGACCAAATAAGTTTTATTACAGACCAATTCTTTTAAATCATAGCCTACTATTCTAACCTCATTATTAAAAAGATCAAGTAAGAAAAAGGATTAAAGTTTACTTTGAACAGATACATGCACTTAAGTTTTAATATTCCAGTATTAACACTCCTTCATATTAACTACCTAATGAAAGTTAGCCAGTGTAATATAGGAAGTTCTGATTGAGAAATGAACTTGTGGTGTTTCTTTCAGAAATAGTAACATACTATTATTTGAAACATTCAATAGCCTTAGAGCTAATACAAATCTGAGTTAGTGTTTCAGCAAAACATGTTTCTTTAAGTCAGGGTAGCTGTATTAAACATTAAATAATGCCAAGAATGTGCTTGTAATATATAAAAAAGTGACATTGAAAGACTTAATTTTCAATGATCTTTATACATTTTCAAAATCCACATTTTATTCCATGTATCTCTCCTCAGGTTACTGGACTGAAGCATGCTATTACTCTGAAAACTTACATAAGTCATTCCCAAATCCACTACTATAAATCATTTTGAAAGATTTAGGCAGGGATGCGTGCTGCAGCTTCCTCCTCTGCATCAGCTCGGTTTGCATTAATTTCCGCTAGTGTTCGACCAAAACGTGTCCATTCATCATTGCGGGGAACAGCAATTTGCTACAGAGAAATACAGTATTATTTATAAATACACATAGCACGTAATTTAGCTCATTAACACCTTGTCTAAACACTACATTTATGAAGTGTGATGTTGATAGACCAGCTTAAGTTAGTCACTAAAAGTTTTCAAATAGTCTCACAAGCCAATACAGCTGATATGCATTATCCAAACAAGGGTGGTAGCTTGGTAAACTTTAAAATGCTAACAAATTTGATCCTTAATAAGGATGCTGTCAGACTTCTAGCACTGAGGTAGTAATAAGCTTGGCTCATGTACCTCAGTCTGGAGAGTCCTCCTCCACAGGTGAAAGAACAGTTCTTTATCCTTGTCCAACAGTATTTGAAATAAACATACCAATTGTAATTATTTTAGAGAGTGACTTCTGCCTTGTAGGAACTGAAGTTGAGAGAGTCTCACTTCACAGTTGAAATAACTACTGGATGGTATATTTGGCTCATGACCGCCATGCCATGCATGCAGAGTAGTGATAAATAAGGTGAAACTTTGACATCCACTACTGATCTTTTAAACACAATTTCTACCGTGGTATAAATTACACAGAGCTTGTTAATTGTTAGCTCTCATTTCAACAGCTTAATACTGACAATTTTACTCTTATGTACACAATTACATTGTCAGTTTCTTTAAAATTCTAAAATATTGTATGTTGAACTGAGACCAAAACATTCATTTTAAAAACTACAGTAAAACTCCAGTGGTCCAGCATCCAATGGTCCGGCACTCCTGATGATCCGGCACCATCTGGAACCCGGAAGTGCTCTGGGCAGCTGGACAATTGGAGCTGCTCTGCCCCTGGCTTCCCAGATTCAGCCGCTGCTGAAACTGACCAGCGGCTGACTCCGGGAAGCCCAGGGCAGAGCGGGGGCCCTGTGTGTGTGCTCTGCCCTGGGCTTCCTGGAGTCAGCCGCTGGTCAGTTTCAGCAGTGGATGACTTGGGGAAGTCTGGGGCAGAGCAGCTGGGGTGCTGCTGGGTTGGTCCCGTGAGCGCGAGGGGCATCCCCACTCCCCCAGACCCCTCATAGCCCCCCCTTCCGATAGTCCGGCATATCTGATAATCCGGCACCCCCTGGGTCCTAAAGGTGCTGGATTATCAGAAGTTTACTGTATAACCCTAAAAGCAAGAGGACTAGAACACCTTTATCTTGAATGATCATTTATTTTTGGCAAAAATGTTTTGAAAGAAAGTCAAAAAGGTAAGTGACAGAAAGGTGCTTAAAAATCTCTAACACAAAATATCCAACACAAGTTACCTACCTCTCCCACATCATATATTACTATTTGTCCTTCTGAATCGCCTACAGCAATCTCTCGCCCAGAATGTGTCCATCTCACACGATTAAGAGCAGGATTACCCTCCACGGTAATGCTTGCAGTTGGTACCTGTGTCCATTTAACACGCAGTTAAAGTTATCAGCATTTCTATAGCTGTAATTCTCTCTGCCAATGCCCCTCAGTTATTTAAAAAGTATGGCAGTTTATTCCAGCCAACTGTTCTCCCTATGGAAAAAGGAGATTTTTACCCCAGTTACTCCTTCCCCTGCTCATCTTTCCTCCCCAAAGCTACCTCCGTTCTTAAACCTTGCGTTTGTAGCATTCACAAGAAATACATATGCAGAAACTGTCGTGAGAGAGCCTAGTTTAAAAGCAATCCTCCTTTAGAGAAAAAAATGCTTTATAATATTAATGCAAACAATTAAATCACTAGGAACATCTCAGTGTAAATAAGCGCAAGCTACAGGGCAATGGGTATGTACTCGAAATTTGCCAAAAAGTAATCGTAGGAAGAAAATTCTCCTCCAATTTTTCCTCAAAACACAGCACAGCAAACAGACATTGGTATAATGGCAATCATTTAATTCCGACTTGGAAGATGTACATTTAGGAATGACCTCAACAGCCTCTGCTACTAGACTGAGGAACAGGTGCATTTTGAGGTACAAAGCCCTTTACTATTAAAGGCACTATGTAAATGTAATATAGGCCAGTATACACGGGCTTTGGGATGGGTACTGACTAGTCAGTTACAGTACCCCACTGTACTATGTTGTAAAGCTACGTTGTAAATAAGGAAGTGTTACTCCTAATAGAAGAACGAGGAGTCACCAAATGAAATAAATAGGCAGCAGGTTTAAAACAAAGTATTTCTTCACACACCGCAGTCAAACCTGTGGAACCTTATTAGAGGATGTTGTGAAGTCCAAGACTATAACAGGATTCAAAAACTAACTAGATAAATTCATGGAGAATAGGTCGCTCAGTGGATATTAGCCAGCATGGGCAGGGATGGTGTTCCTAGCCTCTGTTTGCTAGAAGCCAGGAATGGGCAACAGGGGATGGGTCACTTGATGATTACCTGTTCTCTTCATTCCTGCTATAGCACTTGGCATTAGCCACTGTCAAAAGACAGAATACTGGGCTAGATGAACCATTGTTCTGACCCAGTATGGCCATTGTTAAGTTCTTTTGTCTGCGGTAGGATTTTTCTAGCAAACTGAGGGGGTTGTGGACCAGCAGGAGAATGTGTGTGACCATATTGGTGCCACTCTAGGGGGCTCCCAGGATGGCCCAGCAAGTGCTGCTACAGGTAAAAAGCTTCCAGGAATCATGCATGCGACACTCACGCACCTAAGTGGAATGGACATAAGCAAGAACTCTAAGAACATTATAGTTACCAACATCAGGCACTAAAAATGAGGTGATCTGAATTATTCCCCTCTAATCATACATCTGAGGACTGCCACTCCAGCAGCAGAAATACATAGCACAACAATAATAAAGCACTTCTGGACATGCACATTTCTGAAGAAGCCTAAGATTTTTAGTTCCTGTCAGATTTGAAAATTAGTTTATTGTGCCTCACCTCTGTATCGTTGTTGAGATTCCAAAGATCAAGCCTACCCATTCCATCCACACAAGCAAACAGTGCAGGATGAGTGGGAGACCACATAACATCATAAACATAGTCTGAGTTATCTTCAAATGAGTAGAGAGGCTTATTATTCTGAAACAAAGCAGTGTAGAATATTTTTACACTACACAATCATGAACATTTGGAATTCTGAAAGTAAAATCTTTTTGCAAAGAATAGTGAGACTTTTGTACTGCAGCCATCCTAAATTTAAGTAAAAATCTGTGTTAAAGAATTCCTTCAAAATGCCTCTTGCATAGAGGCCAAAAATAGCGGCAGGAGGGGAAAAAAACCTCTTTGGATGAATTATATAGCATGTTTACTGCCTGCTATTACAACATAGCTTCAATAGGAGTCTGGTGTAACAACCTAAATATGAGTGAGTTCTGGAAAAAATCTCCTGAGCTGACCTGATGGCCTGGAGGTAAGCTTGTACACTGTTATGGGGGAAACCCCAGCTTGATTTTGACCTTAGAACAGCTTCATGCTCCCTGGGATAACTATGTTGCAGAGGCAGCTTGCTAAGGAAGTGAAGGAAAGGACATGTAAGTCATGTCACTTGACTGCAACTTTAATCACGCACTAAAAAATAGGTTGATTTTGATTTTACTACAACACTGTGGCAATGCCTTGTGTGCTGTAGTGAGGACCATGGAGATGTAAGGACCTGAAATGGACATTTGAATTACCATAAGTCAGGGGTGGGCGATAATTTCTGATGAAGGGAAAGGCACTCCAAGATTTGGTAAGTGGTCAAGGGCCACACTTTTCTATGGAGGTGGTGTGGGGTCTGGAATGGAGGGTGGTTGCAGAAAGGAGCTGGGGTAGGAGACTGAGGTCTGAGAGCAGTTTGGGTGAAGGAGGGAAACTGAGGTCCAGGAAAGAATTCTGGTTTGAGGGAAGGGTGTAGGAGGAGGTGCAGGGACTGGAAGGGAGATATGATCTGGGAGTCTGGGGGTGACCTGGGGCAGGGAGCTGGGGTTCCAGAAGCAGGATCTGGCTAGGAGGTGCTTATTTAAGCAGTTCCTGGCCACAGCCCTGCAGGACACTGATGCAGGCTCCTTATCGGCTGCAGCCCTAGGCTGCTCAAACTGCTGGCTGCTCCCTATGGCTTTCTACTCCAGGTGCCGGGGAGTTCCAGACAACAGGCGCTGAGAAATTGTCCTGGGGGCGAGGGCAATGTGCAAAGCCTCTCTTCTCCTCCCTCCCCCAGCCTCCCGCCGCCATGGAGAGCAGCAAGCCACTTGAAGTGGGCATGGGCCTGTGCCTGAGGGACTTGACAGGGTGGCCAGCAGGCCAGATCCAGCGGCTTTGCAGGTTGGAGCCAGCCTTTAGCCTGCATCTTGCCTGCTCCTGCCATAATTAGAATACATAATACACCTGAATTACTACGTGATGGATTTGAAGCATTACATTGTTCTTCCCAATCCAGTTACAAAAGTTGAAAGGATGAGCAAAATGGACAAACTAAGCCACATTCACATACAAGATACCTTTAGGTGATCAATATGTTACCATAATCTTGGTGTCCTGTGGCACCTTACATTTAACTGGGTATAAGCTTTCGTGCGCTGAGGTCCACTTCTTATGCTCATATAAATTTAATTTTTAAGGTGCCACAGGACTCCTCTTTCTTTTGCTGAAACAGACTAACACAGCTTCCCCTTTGACAAAAGTAATCTTGGTGATGCTACTTCCATGTTAAGAGAACTAAGCTACACAAACTAACTCATCTGATGTTACCATTCACCAATTCAACTTAACAAGCATCCCTTAGCCACCTGACACCACTTGGGTTAACTAAAGCTTACATTATAGCACCACCTTGTGTCAAAGTCTATACTGTTAATACCTCTGTTTTAGATACCTTAGTTGTCCAAAGCTTTACTGTCCAGTCAAATGATGAGGTGACAAAAAGATGAGAGAAGTCTACAGGTCCAACTGCTGCATGGCAATGGATACCTGTAATTGGTCCTTGGTGTCCTTCAAACATCTCGCTGATTCCTGCTTTGCTATTTTAAAATATATTATTTAGGTTAATTTCCTTAGAAACTATATTTCACATAAAGGCAATAATGAATACATTTTAAATAAACTGATTTGGCCTGCAGAGGGCCAGTGAAATGTGGGTTTGATTATGATCCTATATATTAAACTCTCTTTTCCAAACCCTCTTCCAATAGAACACCACAGAAAACAGTAACATTTGGCAAGGCTATACATCCCATCCAGATTTGATTAGGTACCTCTCAAGCAATAGCTATATATTTGGATCAGATAAAGAACAAAATACAAATAGGGATCTGAAATTCCCATAGCCTTAAATAGGAGTTGCATGTGTGCAGCTGAGGCAGAGTTTAGTTCTAGAGTTGAGTGACAATACAACCCTAATAAACTCATATGAGAACTGATAAAGTGGAGAGGAGGGGAAAAGGATGTTACAAAGAAGAGATACAATTTTGGCTAGTTTTAAACCAAAGAGCTGTGCAGTAAGAGTGATGGAGTTTTTTAGATGAAAACTGGATACTCAATTTTATTTAAGAAAGCAATTGATAAGATACAGCCAGACAATTTCAAAACAGATTGAACAGCAGGAAAAATGCTAGCCAATTGTAAGAGCTGTGCGTGATTTTACTGTACAATTATCTGTAGAACCGATACAAAGTTTGGGATGTTCTGCTACACAATCCAAATGAACAGAACTGAAGTCTACTAGTTCATTTTCCTTTTCATAATTAAAAGCCAAAGCAAAGAAAAGAAATACTGATACCAGTAGCAATGGAGATTCTTTTCTTCAACTTTAAAAGTTTCATTTAATATTTCATATTAAAAATACCCACCTTTTTATGTAAGCATGGAGCTCTGCCATGAACAATAGTTACAACTGTGCAACAAAACATTTCTATAGTAAGGGAAAAATCCTGATAAGCTTTTCACTATTTTAAACAAAAAGTAATTTATTCATTTACCTGCCATGACGGCATGCTGTGTACACAGAGCCTTCCTCACTTCCTACAACAAAGTTGTTGACATCTCCAACAGGAAAGGACATGCATGTGACAGCCACAGCCTTGGATTGCTTATGAACCAATTCCATGCTATCCTATGGAGAAAAGTAGCGGAACATCTTTTAAAATTGCCATCTTAATTTTCATTGGAAATTTATGTAGGTTTTCTAGTTCTAGTTAGTCCACAAGTTATTCTTATTCCAGCCCTTTTCTACATTTGGAAGATCTCGGCCTCATTCATGAATCCAAGCTTTAGCAATAGTATTGAAGAATCAAAGTAGTGTGTCACTTGATTTACTGCAGTAAAAAGTAACTTCTCACAGAAATACTATATAACCACTCAAGGGGGGGGGGGAGGGGAGAACGTCCATATATTGTCAAAGTGTTTAACACCACTTTACAAAGTCATATGAAATACTTAAAACAAACAAGTGAAATAAATATTAGAATGCTAAGATATAGACTATCTGGGCTGAAGAGAATACATGGTAAGTAATAGTTTCAGCTATAGCTCTCTATTACATAGTTCTGAGTTTACCCTACCTGCGGTTGGGAAAGCATGTCCAGGCTCCATGAGCATATCTTTCCATCAGTCGAGATGCTAATCAAATTATGTGCATTCTGCGTCCCAACTACATTTACACAGTACACAGGGTGCTGAAGAGAGATTACAAAACTTTTCAGAAACATTTTCCACAGTAAAAAATTCAATGCCATTCACTTAACACAAACATGAAATACACATTTTAATATTTTATAAAGCAATTTAAGTTAGCTAACAGTACTATCTGAAACATGAAAACTCATTTAACCCATCAAGTAACACATGCTGTTGAGATGGGTGTCTGTAAAACTTACGGCTGCATGAATGACAAAGACAATTCTTTAGTGCTACTATTGGTAGACACAGACAAATATTAAAACGTCACTGTTCATTCAGGGGAAACCCTCTCCCACCCCAAGGAGTTAATGGCTCCATAGCAAGTGGTTCTCATTTCACCCCCTACCGTGTGAGCAGCAGCTGAAAGTGGAGTTCTCTGCACTGGGGTTCTTTTATTGCTGCGATTATCCCATAGCACAATTTGGCCTGAGTATGTGCCACCAACCACCAGATTTGGATGAAATTTTGCAAATGTAGCTGACATCACTGCTGACTGCAAAGGACAGACACACACCAAAACAAAACCACACACAAAAAAGGAACAGTTTTGTTTAAAACTAAAATCAAGAATGTAAGGACAGAAAATCTGACCAATTATTGGAAGTGAGCTGCTTGCCCAATTACATTTGATATTATTTTTTACTTTCTTCTGCTTTTTTGTCCAAACACACAGACATTCACAACTATATGAGTTGAACGGTTACTTAAAAACTTAACTATTCTTCTGGTCTCAACTTTTACTGACTAAAAATAAAACAAATCCTACTCTCTCCAAATGCATACATTTGATTAGTATCATTCCTATAAGTTAATATTACCATATTCTATTTCTGTTACTAAGACACATTCTGTAGTCATTTATCAAGGAGCACCGAAAACTGTTTTGTCATAATAGTATCAAATCATAATACAATTACCTTTTGGAATCTATGCCTTGACAGTAATCTGATAATATCATATTATAATCTTGTTTTGTTTTAACTAAGTGATTTTTCAGAATTATGACATTTTGAAAATAAATGGTTATTGCAGGTTCGGTCAAACAGAAAAGGTTTGCACATTTTTACCTTTCAGTTTTTAAAACCTGCATCTGTTTTCTACTTGAAGCATATGTTTTTACTTATCTATTTTTTCCCAATTCCTCAGGCTATGTACATTTCATTCAGTGGGCTAAGGTCTAGTTGTACATTCTGCATCACAATTCCTGAAAAAACCCTTGTACTTAAAGGCATAATGTCAGTTTTTCTTTTAATAAATGAGCTTAAGAAACAGATTCTCAGACATGTTTAAATGTTCTCAATGTCAGGAAATTTTGCAACAGTGAGGAATCTTTTCAAACTGATGAAGTCTTCAGCCATCAACATCTGTTTGCAAATACGTGGTTAAAGTACATGCCAACTCAATGAAATCATTATGTTGACAAGTATAAAGAAGGCACTTGTCCAAATTAATCAACATAAAATCTTTAGCCTCATGACATAGGAACTCGTATCATACCTGGCAGTGAAAGACATACTCCGGAGTAGTTTTCTTGTATTTCATATTCCACACAAGAGCCACACCATCAGGCTCATGAGGGGCATCTTCATTGTTGTTATAGGAGGCTACAAGCAATTCTGGATACTAGTTATAGAGAAGTTAATGGAAAATAATGTTCAAAAAAATCAACAGCTTCCTTATGGTCCAGTCAGTCAGTTCTAGAATCTTGATCTATAGTGGCAAAACTAAGTTTAACCCATAAGAATAGTTACAAAGTTGACTCAAACAAGTGTTAAAATACAATATACTATTATGTTCAGTATTTACTTATTGCAAATGGATCGCTTTTATAATTAAAACATTTAGGTAAGCTTAGTTTCTGGAGCTAATGCTATAACTTTGATGCCTTGGGCATTTTCTGCTATATTTATAGATTGCAATTAAAAGAACATTGAGTTAACTTCTGTTACCTCTTTTAAAATATATAAACACAATCACATTCAATTACAGTATGTAAACAGCAAAATGTGTCAGCTATTCTAAGGACTATATCTAAAGAACTGTGCATGTATGGTTCAAATAAGTTGAGTGCCCAAAACTTGAATTATCTGCAAAGATGACTCAAAGTATTGTTTTTACCTGAGATGACCAGTCCAAACAACTAACAACTCGATGCTTTGACCAGCGTTCATCAAAAAACTGCCTGTTTAAGGACAGTTTAGCACCTGCTTGAATCTCTCTGTAAAGAGAGAGAATTGGAGGGTACTAATCTCATAACTTTTTTGTTTACAAATATAGTAAAAAGCATGTAATACTCCTCCATTACCCTTCTTTGTCTTCCAAGTCTCTTCCACTGTAGTCAAAGAAAATGTTGATCTGTTCAGAAAGAGCTCTTTCTACAATTCTTGTAGAATGGTCAAAGAAACTTAAAAATTCTTCAGAGTGCAATATTTGCTGTTTTTCCTCTTCCGTAAGCTCATGTGGGGCAGCTGAGGGGGAAAAACAAACAAACAAGGGTTAGGTTTTCCTACAGATCATTCTCATCTGTCGAAACATTTATGAAGAAAACCCAAAGTATATTTTTTATTTAAAAAATATTTTCCTAACATCCATATATTTAACATTTTTACATCTTAAGTTTTTTTAAATATTTTTGTTTACAGAAAGATGCTAAAAAGTCAAATGTCAGGATAAGCTACTACATTAAAATTACTAAAACAGCCTTTTATTTATAATTTATAACAGTATGTCTTAAAGTAAAGTGGTACCTTCCTCCTCTTTATCATTTTTCAATGTTTTTTCTTCTTCGGGTTCAACTGATGGCTTTGGTACTACCACATCTTCTTCATCTTCATCATCTAAAAGTGATACATCAAAATAACAATAATCCTAGTGAAGCACAGTAAAGTTCCATCCAGTTTCAAATACAAAAGTACAATATTTGCACATATCAAATTTTACATAAATTGATTGTTTCTAAAACTTAATCCTTAACAAGGGTAACATTTGGTTAAAGTGAAGGAATATTAATCAGAACATTATCTACATCACTATTTAGTACCCAACAGTCATACCAAATTGCGTAGCTGTGTAAACTGAAACAGAATACATAAGCAATTGCAGAGAATTCACAGTGGAAATCTCTAAATTTACAAGCATTTATCATTCCAGACTGAATATAAAAGTACCACATAGTTTTATGTAACATGCTGACACATTAATGCTGCAGAATAAAGAAAATCAAACGTCTAAAATAGCCTACAGAGCTGCTGCTTACTTGTGATCTGAAACCATCAGTGTCTAATGGGTCCTCACATGGCATAAAGATGACTTACATTAGCTTTCAGGTTGCTATTTTGAGAGGCAAATTTTGCTAAAGATAATAGCTGAGAGATTACATTTTCTTTTCTGTCATTCTAAATGCAAGTCTCATTATCTATATCATGTTTGGCAATGAGAATTTTAAAGCAAAATGTGTTTTCCCTAATTGCAATGAATAACGTAAAATGCTAACATTCTGGAATACTGACAAGGTTTACAGCACTTTTTACATTACTATATTTTATCCTTTGAATACTGTAAACCCAAAAATAACTTTAAATTACTTAGTGTTGTGGAATATGCATTTCCTGTCTTTTTTCCCTCTCCTTTCTAAGGTAAGTTTCTGAAAAGACTATTTTTATTGGTTAAACAGCCATGTCATCTGTCTATAAGGGAATGGCAGCAGGAGTCTACAGCATGCTTCATCACAAGTAACGAGACACTATTTAACAGAGACTGTACTTGTTTGTCACAGACATTTCTCTGACCCATGTTCAAAGTTCTCAAACACACACACACACACACACACAAGTGGTCAAGGGCTGGGAACCAGCTGCCAAGCCATGGTCCCAGCAGCTAGGCCAGCTGACTAGATAGCAACAACCAGATGGTACTGCTGGGATTGTGTGTCTCTGCTATGAGGTGGCAATGGGATGGCACAACATTTTTCTGCCTCACTGCTTCCAATCATGTCTTCCCCAATGGCAAGCCTGTGCAATTACCAGCACTCCAGGAGGTCCACAGACAAGCCTTTACCCTCTAAACAAAATACAGCTTGTAGGCCATACCAGCTGCCAAACCACACACATAGTGATAGGTTTAGAGAGGTCTGAAAATCTTTCCAACTCCATAGTACTGGCAATAAAAATATAACTGTACCTGCAGGAAAGAAAGCTTTAAGTGACACTGTATAATGTTCACAATAATACAAACTCCAACTTAATCAAAATGATAATGACGTATGCCAATCGTACATTACTTGAAATTGAGCGATTTTTTTACGTTCTGACAAGTTTACAGAACTAGGATAAATGGCATGAATGATTTCAATATATGCTCATACTTTTGAACCAAATGGTGAAGGTTAAAATCTTTCCTTTCAAGGGCCTCAATCAGCCACAAAGGAAAACAGTAATCACTGTCTTTTCAGCCAGCCCAACCGCATTTGTCAGCCCTTTCTCTGTCAATGCAGCCAGAGCAATCAACCTGCCAAACATTCAGAATGGAAAAACAATCTGAAAATACAGGGTATAATGCACCTGCCAGTGAAAATGGCCATTTCAAGAAAAGCTAGTGATCTCAGTGACCCTGCTGAGGAGGCGGTGGTGCAAAGGGGAAAGAACGCGTAAAAGAATTCTTAGTGATCTCCACTCTCTTGCACATTGACACTTCCTTACAAAGCATGCCAATTACAGCTTTTGTGCTACTTAAAAAAATGAAAGCTTTTTTGGGCAAAATAATCACATGAAGAAACAGAAAGACACTGCTCCTTTTTAGATGGATTCGCATGTACAACTGATTATTAATCTGTAAACTGTACAACTTGTACCAATTCTAAACTGTACTGTTCAAACAAATTCTAACATTCAGTGACTGGGGGTGAGTGAACACTGATTAATTTATATTTAATAGTTGTGACTGTGAAATGCAAATTGCAAGACAATTGATGTACAATGAAACTTAAATTATGTAAAAGTATTTATTGTTTTCCTCAAGCAATCTTGCTGCAGTTAACAAAATGCCCTAGATTTAGAGACTTGGATTCTGGTCACTCTGGATAGCTTACTCTAGCTTTAAATGTTTTGAATTAGAAATTGCAGCCCCACTTTCCTGCATCATACATAAATGGTACTTTAAAATCAAAGAGTGGAGTCATATTTCCATCAAATGCGGATGGTCAGGTGTTTCGTGCTAAATGACTTCATAATCTACATATTTTACAGAAAAGATCATCAGCAGATTGCTCCTCCCTTTTAATGTTTCAACATAGATGGTGTATATTATACAGGGATCCAAATTCCTTCATATTACTCTCAGTATGTTTTGTCAGCTTATGAGTTAGTGCTCCAACTCAGTGCACCAGTAGAGCAGCAATTATTTCCATACATAATTAAGAATTGATGACTCAGTCCTATTTTTGGATTTAGATATGTACAAACATCCCTCTCAGTCATAAGCTGTATTGCCTTTATACACACACACACACACACATTATTAAAGAATCTTTAAAACAAAAATGTTGTCTATCAGTGTTAAGAAAACATTTGCAAGAAACAAAAGAATGGTCCATACCCAGAGAACCTCATAACCAAAGGCACAACCAGAATCTACTGCACAAGAGAAAGGATCACAGTTAGGTTTTAAAAATGTTTTTGCTTTCCTATTCCTCACATACATCCTTCACCAATCACCTCCTCTTATTTTAACAATAATGGACCAAGTGTTAGGTGTTTGCAAGAGTTGTGATATAATATGATGAAATACGAATGCACACTAAAAGTATTAAATTCTAATTTTGAAAAACAGTTTATCATTTCTAATAAAGTACCCACTTAAAATCTAAATGCATCACATCACCACAAAAATCAGCTCTATGATCTTAGCCTGAACTTTTGCCAAGATGAACTTCTCTATGTCAGTCTCTCTTCTGTTCATTACTGACTACTTTATCTGCTGTGTCTTTATACCACTTAAGCTGGCAATACATCTGATATCTCTAGGTTTTTTTTTTTAAATGTTAACCTTTTCTCCCAATAAGATAAAGCAGTTAAAACTTTAAAAACAGCACAAGAGCATGAAGACTGGAAATAGGACTGTATGTCACATCAATTTATTGATGAATATTCATTACAATATTCTAAGTGGTTAACTCCATGTTTTTTCCTGACAGGGGATCTAAGGTTATAAACTAAGCAGTAAAGAGTGCATAAAAGTAGCAGTTACTTTTAAAGTGACAAATCTCTTGTCAATGAATGCTAAAACCAGATTTAATGAACCACTGAATTTTTACTTTCAGTTAACATCAAAATTGTGATGTATTTTGGTGAGATGGAAAGAAAAGCAGCGCTGTAAATTAGTCTGCACCTAGCAATAACACTACAGAGTGAAGTTCCAGTTGTCTGAGTAATCTGTTGCTGCAGAGTAGGTTAATCAAAGTTAAATCATCTGTGAAATGGGTGGCTTTTGTTAAGCTGAAGTTGTCTTCATATTAAGTTTTCCATCTGTAATTCATTGTATATTAACGGCATGTACTGGGAACAACATGCATATATTAAACTAAACAATTTCTTTAAAAGAGTACTGCTGGGATCTATAAATACTGTTTATTATTTGTATTGCTATAGCACCTGGAGGTCTTAAATGCTGAATTGATAAATATCGTAAAAACGTGAGTTAAGATAATCAAAGTCTTAACCAAATAATATTTTAATAGGACAAATTTTTATAGATTTTTTTTTTTAAACCAACGATGAAGCAGTGAGTCATAAGTGACAGATTACAAAGCCTTAGGGTGGAGCTAATGCAGCAATATTTTTTGGTAACTGAAATGAGATTACATGCACAAATATTTACTGTACAGAAAATGAAATACAGTAAATCTTAATTTATTGTATTGCTTATTCTTGTAGATTATAGAAGTTACCAGTTTTTAAGCACATTACATGTCAAAAGTGTCCCCTCTACGCAATAAGTTATTGAAATAAGCTAAGTCCTTCTCAGGAAATAGTGTCCCAAGCAGAAACTGAGTGTAATTCTATGTAGATAGTGCCCCAAAATGGGGGACTCTATTATAACTGAGGCCTCTGAGCACTACAATATTACTAATGCATCATTTAAAACTGCATGCTAGTTTTCACTCACACATGCTTTCTTCTCTTTTTGTGTGTCCACCCTTTCTCCCCCGTCCCAGATTCCTGTATACTGCACATATCAATAGCATGGAGAGGACAGCTTCAGGCTTTCATGCAATATTCTATTCTTCTGCTTACCAGCAATTCAGTGATAGGGAATTCAGCGCAATTCCGTAACAAATTTGGACTGCAAAAACTTTCTGGAAGTATGTCAACCTGGATACTTTCCCCAATTATTTTCTGAATGTACGGTAAGTTTTTAACTTTGTTACTATCAAACTTGTAATGTATTTTGGATAGATGGAGGAGTTCTGTAAAAATTTGCCTGCACCTAGAAGCAAATACTAGAATATGAATTTCCAGTTGTCCAGCTCTACTGAAAAGCACAGGAGACACATGATACGGATTTAATCAGGCTGCAACTTTATTATTAGATGTCTTGGACTACCCTGGAAGTTAACAGTGTACAGTGCATATAACCACCTGTTTATTCTGTAATTACTCAAGGAGCTTCCACCAAATCCCCCCCTTTTTTCCTTCCAGGTCCTCCAGCAAATTCATTGCTGGGACCTTACCATCCATCCCAGAAGGGGGAAGGTGGGCTATAAGAAAGGAGGATAGATCCCTGCCATTACAAACATAGGAGCCCCAAATGCCACACCATTTGGTTCCTGTAACGAGCACCTCCTTTTTCACTTTTTTTACCAGGCCTTTTATGTGGTCACTGGACACCTTCCCTATGGAGTACCTGCACTGGGCATGTACCCCACACTTAAATAAGTTGCAACATATGACTTAGCACACATTTTGTGTTCACCATAATAGGTCTTCCCTGACACCTGCTGTGGGAAAGGTTTAAAAAAAACCCCACCCCACCAAAGCCAATACGGCAGTGAGGGAAAAATTCCTTTCCAACTCCCCTGAAAAGGAGTGACTAGCACAATGCCCACAGCAGGTTCAAACCACCTCAGGGGAAGGCAGGGTTGGTGATGCTTTAAGTCCTGAGTGGAGAAAGGAGTTTCCCATGTCAGGTCTTGCACCTATAAAAAACTTCCACCCTTACATTCCCAGAGGTGAGTCACTGCTGCAAAGATAACTATTTCCTACCCTCAACCCTTGCAGCAGTTTCTATCATTGCTTTCCCCACCCTGCCACAAAACACCACTGTCGCCTTCTGGCAATCCTGGACTACGTCCACCCCCTGTTTTCAGTGCAGGGTGGTTGTTGTCTGAATAATCTGAAAGATGCTATTAAAAGAGAGGATTATTTTGGAGACAAATTCAGATGATTGTTACTATATTAGACATCCAAAGTTCAATCCTCAGCTGTACTGAAGTTTGGTACAAATGACTAAGTGGAGACAAACATGGCGCTTTGCCATCTTTCCATCTCCCCAAAATAGGGGACTGTCCAGAGGTTGAACCAGCACAACAATTAAGTCCAGTCAAAAGACTGGACTAACCTTCTCTGGCTATAAGGAACAGTTCTGCATTGGCTAAGGTCACCTGAGCACACTGCATTCCAGTTCTCTCTCCTCGGATGGCAGTGGGAAAGACAGAATGGGCTGGCTGTGTCAACTATAGGTTAACCAAAACTACCCTCACAGGAGTGGAACCCTCAGCTGCTCCTTTCAGCTTTATGGTCACTTCATACTGCTATGTTACAGTACAGTAGAACCTCAGAGTTACAAACACGGTGGCTACGTCTACATTGGCATGATCTTGCGCAAATACTCTTTAACGCAAGAGTTCTTGCGTTAAAATATTTGCGCAAGAGAGCGTCTACACTGGCATGTGCCTTTGCGCAAGAGCATCCGTGCCAGTGTAGACGCTCTCTTGCGCAAGAAAGCTCCGATGGCCATTTTAGCCATCGGGCTTTCTTGCAAGAAATTCATGTTGCCTGTCTACACTGGCCTCTTGCGCAAGAACAGTTGCACAAGAGGGCTTATTCCTGAGCAGGAGCATCATAGTTCTTGCGCAAGCAGCACTGATTTCACACATTAGAACGTCAGTGTTCTTGCGCAAGAACTCCCCTCCAGTGTAGACAGGCAGCATGTTTTTGTGCAAAAGCGGCCACTTTGGCGCAAGATTGCGCCAATGTAGACACAGCCATAGGGAATGGAGGTTGTTTATAACTCAGAACAAAATGTTTACAGAGGTATAATGTGGTATTTAATACAAGAGATGGTCCTACTATCCCAGAAAGCTTCCATCTGGAATGAGCCAATCTTCAAGCAGAATTCCTCTGGATGCCTATTCCTCTTTGGATTACACATGAATCATAAGTCTTTGTCAGGTGTCCCTGGTATTAAACTTCATATGACCAAATTTGCTGGCATCAGAAAAAAAACAACACTGTTGTGTAGCAAACAACAGGGAGACAGCCCTAAACTGTAAAATGACCCGGATAGATTAGAGCCGTGCAGTGACAATTATGGGCAACAGGAGACAATTTAGTACCAATTAATGAATGAATTCAATGCTCTACATTATGGAAAGGCTACAATAAAAATCAAAATAAGAGAATGTTGCCAAAACAACACACTAAGTGCCCTGGAACAAGTTTATTTTAATCTCATCTCCTTTATATTGTTCTAATACTGCTTTAGGTAATCTATCACTATAACTGCTGCCAAGGTGGGGGATTAGCACTGGAAGGAGAAAGTCCATTAAAGTCTGAAAAAATAGTCCATGAATATGAAAAAAAATTGTAAATTACTGAAATAGCCTAATGTGGCGTTTTAATTAAAAAAAAACAAAACAAAAAAAAACCACCAGCCTCTCCCCAAGTTACGAACCAAACACTTGGCCGTAACTCGATCTGTTCATAACTCGGACCCCATTGAGTTACATAGCGACCGTGCTGTTCGTAAGTGCGGGTCGTGTTCGTAACTCAGGGACCGCCTTTACGACCGCTCCATGGGAGCTGTGGTCGTAAATGCGAATGGTCGTGACTCGACGGTTCGCAACTTGGGGACCAGCTGTATTTTAAAAACTGATTTTTCTTAACCTATATCTCAAATCCTGGATTAGTTTTTGATCACAATGGAAGTCCACTCTGGAGCCTAAGATCTGGACTCAGCGAACACAAGAGCCTGATGGCCTATCCCCAATAATCTTCTATTATTTGTACTACCATAGCACCAAGGACGCCAACCATGGCTCAGGATTTTACTGTGTTAGGTACTATGTTCTCTTCCATCTAGAATCAGACCTATTTGGTTTTTTTTTCCACTTTACAGAGGTTAGGAGTACTTTGTGGACACACAAGATCTTCAAGTGGGAGGTGCGACCTGAAGTAAGATTTAATAAACTTCCTTTATAAGTCTGTTTTGTATTCTGCAATTCTGCTTCTGTTTCAGGATTTCTTGAATTTACTTTACATAGCGGAGTTTGCAATGAAGAGCTACAGCAAAACATTAATTCATGAAGACTATTAATTTCATCCTAGTCACAAAATTGAACACACACACACACACACACACACACTCTTATATTATTCTACAATCCCAAATGAAAAGCAAATGAGAACTATTTCCAAGCTCTCCAAGAGCTTTTATTTTAAGGAACTCAGAGGTTCATAAGGTACCTATACAATGGCAACTGAACAATATTTATGCCTTCCATTGCCCACAGCTACAACACATCTAGCTTGGATGCAGTCACATTTCACAAATGTAGGCTTAGTATAACAAAAGTGAAATAGATGAGGCTAGCACATGCTTTAGAAGGAAGATTTTCTAGCAAAATGGAATAAGGTAAAAAATCAGGTAGTACTTTTCCAGGTGAGCCAGTAATGGACCAATTGGGGCAGTATGACATCAGGAAGAACCATGCTGATGTGCAGATGAGATGTAAAAATCAGGATAATCATTTAGCCCCCGTGTCTCTGACAAATTCCAATTGGGCAATTATTGTTTTACCTACCTAAATCCTCATGTAAGATAGGGTGTTTTTGAGTTTTTGTCTTAAATTCCATACTGGACAGTGTTTAAAGAAGTGCTGCCTTTTACAAGTTATTTAATTGAGGGGGAAATGATCTTTATAATTTCAAATTTGATATTCAGACAAAAGATAGGTTTAATCAACCTTCATGATCCCAGTGCTTTGTCCGGGGGGGGAGAGGGAGAGGAAAAGAGGAGGGAGAGCAGAGACTTTAGGACAAAGTAAACAAATGCTAAATAGAGTTCCAAAAGTGTTTTTAAAACTCCTTTTAGGTTGCCATAATTTAGGAAATGCTATGGCCAATTCACCATTCGTTTTGTAGAAAAAAAATCTGACCTCAGCACTGGATTTAACCTGCTAATTTTCAGTTGTAGATTTTGAGGGAGCTGCCAAAATTAGTCTTATAAATAGAAATTCAGTTGCAAACTTACTACAGTAGACTTCTGATAATCCGGCACCTTTGGGACCTAGGTGGTGCCGGATTATCGGATATGCTGGAGTATCGGGAGGTACTCCGGCAAGGGGCTGTGATGGGTCTGCCGGGATCCGCACGGTGTCCAGGGGGTGGGCGGGGAAAGGAGCAGCGAGGGGCGAACCCTCTGCTGTTTTGCAAGGCGGCGGGGGAAGCCCCGCACCGCCGCCGACAGTTTCTGGGAGGGGAGTGGGCTCCCCACCCCTCAGACTGCAGTAGTTATCGCTGAGCAGGGGAGCGAGGGGCAGCACTGCGGGACCGAACTGGCAGCACCCCAGGTGCTCTGCTCTGCAGCTTCCCCCAAGTCCACCACTAGTCAGTTTCAGCAGCGGTGGACTTGGGGAAGCAGCGCGGAGCAGAGCAGCTGAGGTTATGCCCGGTTGGTCCCGCAGCACCGCCCCTCACCCCCTTGCTCAGCCATAACTACTGCAGTCTGGGGGGTGGGGAGCCCGCTCTCCCCCCTTCCCCCCCGGAAACTCTTGGCGGCAGCGCGGAGCTTCCCCCGCCTTCCTGCAAAACGGCGTAGGGTTCACCCCTCGCCGTGCCATTCCCCACCCACCCCCCGGCCGGTCGCAGTGCGGGTCCAGGCAGACCCGTCACAGGGGTATAATCCCCTTCTCCCCTCTTCCCTTTCCCAGCCGCGAGCGCCATGGGGCTCACAGCAGCTCCAATTGTCCGGCTGGCCGGAGCACTTCCGGGTTCCAGTTGGTGCCGGACTATCGGGAGTGCCAGACCACTGGATGCTGGACAATTGGAGTTTTACTGTATACAGTAACTGCCTTTACCGTATAGTCAGATCTTCTAATAGAGTTTGAGTATACTGATGGAGATTCCAATAACATTTTCATCATTGTGGTTTCCTGTATACAGCACATTTGTAGTTCTATGTAATTATTTGTTGTTCTGTGTAATATCAAGTTATCCTATTGTTAAACAGAACAAGCTTCAAGTATACTTCTTACAGTCTTGCCACTTAGGTTTATACAGTATGAACTCGAAATTTCCTAACTAAATATTGCCTAGAAATTAAATGTGTAATTGAAATAGTATACATGAATTAAATATGATCCATTCTCACTGAACTGCCACAAATCACAAATACATATTTGCTTATATCCCTAGGTATTTTAGACTGAAAAAAACCCTACAACCATAGCATTCCCACATTTCAAGTCTCAAGTTTATTGGGGCAATTTCACTTTAATATGAGAATTAGAAATAATACAACAGTCAAAGAGGTGGGTGCACAACTCCCAGTTACTTATTAAAGATGCATTTTGAAAGAAGTCTCATGAAAAAGACATTCAGGCTTAAAAGTAAATAGGTTAGTCCCATTTCTTAATTAAAATGTCCAGTCATTTTTTAAACGTGCACATACACAGTCTCAGTAGATGTACAAATACAGTTAAAGCAGCAGGGCTGAAGCAAACAGGAAGTTACGAACATTTAAATTTACTTGCACCCACCAAGCCCAGATTATCTTGTTCCAGGGAAGGTTCTGGTAATCACCACCGGGAAGCAGACAATTCATAAATCTCACTACTGAACTAAAGCTCTGTAACTACAGCATTTCTGTTGAGAGTAAAACTAACAAGGACCATATAATCCCAGGCAATTTCACTCACAGCAGGTATTGTAAGTCAAGTACTTCAGCACACAGTCCATGTGCTAACTCTCCACCTTCCAGACGGAATCTGAGAAAGGGAAGAAGGGGGGAAGACAAAGCAACAGAGAGAAAGACTAACACTGAAGAAAGAAAGAAGGCATTGAGAACTTTGGTAGTTCACTTGTTTTTTTAAACAGTTACATGAGTTATTACAGTTTATAGGTAAAACTGCCTTGTTAGATTAAAACTGAATGTCAGAATATTTTTCCTGGGACTGATTTACCCTGCCTCGGATTGTGTTCCACTAGCCAATAACTATCTGGGAATAAGATGACAAGATAGGAGAGATGGTAATATCTTGTATTGGACCAACTTCTGTTGCTGAGAGAGGAGCTTTCAAGCTTACATAGTCCTGAGAGAGAGAGCTCTGTGTAAGCTTGAAAGCTCATCACTCTGAAGGAATTTGGATCAATACAAGATACCATCTCACCCACTTTGAGTCTCTGATATCACTGGACCAAAATGGCATGCCACAGCGTATATAATGGAACAGCCAAGAACCTCACATTTAATATTTACAGTGATTCCATTAGGAAACGCTGCTTTTCATAGTATTGACTTTCCCAAAGTTGTATGGAAGGGATCGTACTATGGAAGGTGTCAATACAGAAGTTATTTGTCACCAAAAACACACAAAAGAATATACTTTTGTCCACTGTTACCTATAACAAAGTTAGTCGCACTGAAAGGTTACAGGGGGAAAAAACAAAACCTCTTCCAGGTGGTTAGTTTGACTACAGTCAGCTTTCACTGTTTGCGTGGCTCTCATAGAAATAAGAGAGAAAAAAATTTGTAAATAGTGGAAAGTGTGACTATAAAACCATATAGAGGAATTAAGGGGTAGTTGTAGTATTTGAAACTATTTTAAAATAGTTTCTAAATTTAGTACATTTCAAGATAACATTCTTCCTTTAAAATGTTTAAATTTAATCTTTGAAAAACCCGAACTGCCTTTTTCTAGACTATATTAGAAGGTCGATAGACATAACCAGTTGCACCAAATGCTGTCTCATTCTGAGATCTGAATATACAAATGGATAGAAGGAACAACATTGCATAGCAATGCTACAAAGAACTTCCTAGACAAAGGAGTAATTATTTTCAGGAGAGTCAATGAGGGTATAAAATTTGAGTGTCAGACATCTTTAACCCTCCAAAAATGTACATTACAAGGCTCAAGCTAGATTTTCAGGTTTAACTTTAAGAACTTGTCTATACTAAGGAGAAGACTGACCTTGTGGAGGTCAGTCTTCCAGTGTTCAATTTAGCCGGTGTAATGTAGACTCCCAAACTGAACGTGGAGGGCAGCCCCTGCTGGCACTGTGTACTCCTCATTCTGTGAGGAATAAGGGGAGCGGATGAAAGAGTGTGCTCCAGTTGGCCTCCTGCAGCACAGAGGCTCAGTTTAAAGTAAACCAAATCCAGCTATGCATTTTGTGTAGTTGGATGGCGTACCTTATGCTGACCTACCTGGTCTTGTGTAGACCAGATCCAAGAGTCCTATGTATCAAATTCCCCTTTTGTCATTGAAATTACCAATTTTAAAACATCCCTCCAACCTAAATTTCTAATATAAAACTGCATACAAGTAACCCTGTAATACTAAAACTCGTCTGAACACAGGTAACCAGAAAATCATGAATTCTAATCCAAGCTCCACAGTTCTGGAGCAAGAGAGAATAAAAGTCACTTAAATGGGGAAACAGAGTCAGAGGTTATTAAATGGGAAACAAACAGAGTCGGAACAGTAAGTAGATAACCTCTAACATCTTTTTCTTATGAGGATTATCCATAAAATACTTGGATGGAGAATGCAATACAAGGGTTACATTTTCATGTGTTCATTAATTTTATCTCAACCTATGCAAGATTTGTAGGAACATCATGTTAGAGAGAGACACTCAACCCTTAGCAGACTTAGTTTTTGTATTGTCAAAAAAGTAAACCTCTGTATGTACAATTTCTGCAATGAACTCCGGCTTTTTTTCCAGACAAAATTTCCTCAATGAAAAGTTGTTCTATTACTGAAAAATTCTGAGATGCCACCAAAGTGTGATCACACCAAAACAGTGAATTACATGATTTCAGGAGAGCAGAAGAGTGTTTTCAATACTGAGAGTAAGCCTAACACAATACACATAGAATGTGAATGCACAGCTATATGGCTCTTGCTGATGTAAGTTCTTAGACAGAATTGAGAAGACCTCTTAAAGAAAAGTTAAAAGGGAAATCCGCTTTCTCATGAATTGATGAGTTTCTGAAGAACAATATGATTCCTTTGATGTTTCTACTGATGTACCCTTGCATGGGTGCTTGACAAACAAGCATTCAGCTTCCATTTTGGCCAGTACCAAATAAAAGCCACCACACAAAAACTGAAAAGACTACTACAGAAAACCCTCTGAACTGGTAAGTATTTTTAAAAACGCCTCATATATCCAAGTGTAGAAAGTTTGTTCACAAGAGAACTGTTTTCCCTATGATCTGTATGCAATATACTGAAGTGTCAAATTTTTTCATTGAAACAGTAGTACATACTCCAGTTTGTCAGGTAAATAAGATAATTTGTACTCTCAAGCAGTATAGGGTCTATATATTTTTGTGGCAAAATACAACGAACATTTAAATACAGAAAAATTCCTCTACTATCTAGTTTATCAAGCAATGATGTTTAGAAACCTGCATTGTTAGGTATATAGAACATATATTAGATTGCTCTACGTGGGGGGAAAAGAAGGAAGAGTTCTTTTTTCACGAGGGAGGCAGCACTGTGACTTGCTTTTTCTCATTTCTCTTCTATATAGTTGTGCTTCTAATATAAGCAGCTTCATCATAACCCACTGTCAGTGTTTAAAAAGTGACAGTGTATTGATGCAAGCTAGAGTGTTATAAATTCTGCATCAATTTTCAGACAATGTTTTTGATTCTTAAAGGAAGATTTAAGAACTAAATCCTAGAAAATATAAATTAACAGAACAAACATACTTCACATATCTTTTATTTGTATTTCCTGTAGAAGATGCAAAATATTAAACATAAACCCCAACAAAACTAGCAAATACAAAATTGAAGTTGAAATTCTAAGCTCTCAATTTATGTTCTCATAGTGAACTTGCTCATCAGAGATTAGGCGCCAGCCTGAATTTAATAATTGAGTGTTTTTGTGAGGTGCATTAAAGATTAGGCAAAGACTAAATATTGTCATAGTGATTTAATTCACAGGTCTCTGAAGGTTAACAGCAAGCGAATTAATCCACTGTATCATCTTTAAAAAAAGCCAAACAAATAAAAAAAACCCACAAAAAATCTTTCCTGCAAAGACAGTGAGTTACAACTGAAGGCTTGACTTATAAATTTATAACTCTTCCCAGTTTATGCCATAAACTGAAAGTCATATATGTGATTATCATATGCAACTCCTACTATCATCAATGACTGAAGGGCAGCCTATTTCCCTATGAAAAACTAAGTGTCTGAGAGGCATTTTTCCCCATCAAATGCTAGTGATGGCAGCATACAACAAATGTCTTAAAAGTACATAACCCTTCAAATAAACTAATTTTGTTTCTTTAGCGTGCATGGAATACATTCTACATTGCTTAAACAGCAGTAAGTTTAGAAATAAATGTAGGAAGTCTTCCAGAAAACTATTTGGGAGAGGAAAATGCCAGGGCTTAATAGGGTTTCTTTAATTAATGACAAGATGCAGAATGACATTCTTTAAAAAGATGTATAAGAACTTAACATACATTACCAATCATCCCACGGTTCAGCCACACTTTACCTTGTCCAGTTCTGAAACAATTTTTTTTTTTTAAATATTTAAAAAAAAATAATCAGGAAGAAATGACTGATCTTCACCTGCCCTTCTAGAATAGTCTTGGTATATTTAATAATCAGAAAAAAATACATGCAATAGTAGTATAAATTAACATTCACCTTCTTTTGGTTGAGTCACAACTGGTGTTTGAGTCTCCTTTGTGTATGTAACAATTTCTCGCGGAGGAAAGTCAACTTGTGTAATTTTAGCCATTCCAAGTTTAAGCCCACGCCTAAATAAAACAAGGCAAGACATTAGAACAATTGATATTTTTAATAAAATCATGACTAAGTTATAAAGAATTTCAGATTGCCTGCAATGATATGCAAACCATCTTCTCACTCTTCACTCCAAAAATCAAGTTCAACCCAAAAGGATGCTATAAATCTGAAAAATACTATGCATGTTAACTAGATGCTAATTTTATTTTTTAAAAATTGACTAGCAAATACACACAGACTAGAAGAAAAAGAAAGAAAAAAGGCAAATATATAGATTTCTTGACTTTACACAATATTTTTCAAGGCATCCTAAATCTTAGTGGATGACAAGGCTCTTTTTCACTGGCTAATGGGTCTGTTTTACAAATCTAACTCACATGAGCACTACCATTGTTTTCCTTGCTCACATGAAAGATATTTGCAGGACTAAGGTTCCAAGACTGCATAGCTTGCAAAACTGCTTAATTATTTTGCAATTAATGACTATTTCCTGGTCCATTTAACTATGCTGGCCATTTCCTTACCTCTCCCAAACCTATTATTTAGGCATTAGAACTGTAAATCTGTTCCATAATAGTAGTATAATATCCTGAAATGGAATATTGAAGAACTTAAAAAATAAAAATTTAGCAAGAAAAATTGAGAAGATCTCATTTACAATACTGACACGGACAAAATGGTTAACTGCAATACACACACAAGATTACACCATCTATTGCCAAGTTAGACCCATCGCAGGAGAACTTATATAAAAACTCCTATTCACTTCAATATGCAAATTAATTGGTATTCCAATAATTCAGCAATAAAAAACCATATGTGAAAATTCATCTTTCCATCTCCTCTCATACTTAAAAATCCATTAGAATTTTCCTTGATCCTATTTATTTTATAACAGCCTTCTTTTTTAATTTTTGGAAGGAAATCACAATTCTATAACATGAATGTGGGTCTTAATGAGAGCGCTCACAAGTTATAATACACTTTATAATACATTAGCCACAAAACAGCGAGTCCTGATCTTTTTTTAATACTAGACACATTCTGTATATTTAAGCGTGTGGTTATTTTATTTCAGTACAATGATATTTTATAATTTGTCTTGCTAAGAAAAAAAGATGTAGATAGTGGATATATATAAATAATTGTATATTAAGAAATACACAAAAGAGGGAATATAAAAATCTATGAAATACCCCAGATCGGAATCAGAGTGGAGCTGAAGAACTGATGGATCAGTATCCCAATGCAGCGTCCTGATACCGTAGGTTGAACAATCATGCAGCATTAGCAAAAGAGGCCAGAGATTAGTGAAGCAAATACACACTATGAAATGTTAAAGCTATTGTAAGTTTACAGTTTTTTTCATTGTTTAAAAAAAACAAAATGTAATGTCAGTTAGTGGAAACTCGGTGGACACTGAATGCTATAACACATGCAATAACACGTAAACACAGACATACAATTCAGATCTATTTGAGACATTCATTTCTTTCAGAAATGGGTAATTAAAACTTTGCAGAATAGCTGAAAGGCTAAATGAAAGCCAAATTAATAAAAATCTATTCAAAACAGCTTAGGAACTGTTAAAATTTTAACTTCATTTTAAAGCTACATAAATTTGGTTATATCATATGAAGTCAGGCTTGTTAATATATTGCATCTTGCCCAAAGCCTTAAATATGTGCAGGAAATTGTCATATTGGTAAAGGAAATGAGTCAACACACAAACTTTTTGGTAGAGAAGCAAAGTGTATTTCCACTGGGATACAGAACTGCTAGAGTTTCCAAGATGTGACACTGCTGTAATTATGGGTTAAGCACTGCCTTGGGCTTACAAATGTCATCCGATTTAAAGCCAATTTAAGATATTCAGTATCCTAGAAAAACAGTAGGCTTTATATTAACAAAATGGTGAGTATTCAGCATAGTATATAGGAATAAGAAGTGGAATGGATCTGTTACAGGTCACTTATATAAAATAGAGCCTACTTTATAATTTAGTCTTGCCTGTAAGGTGGTAAGGGGAGGAAATCTATTTCACCTAATGTTGGTGTCTACTTCTAATTCTACAAGGGCACAAAGCAGCAATTTCAAACAAACATATGTGAAATATTAGCAGCTGAACATCTGCTTTTAGTAAGCTTTTATATGCTACTATCTTTTGTAAAGAATTGTACATTATTTTGTAACAGAAGCTGAGAAATAAAGAGCATGCAATATGTTTGTATGCTAGGTCAATAAAAGGTTTCCCCATATGAATCTTTTAGGAAGTTATTTTCAGTCTAGAGAGATGGAAAGTTGCTCCCAATAGTTTAATAAGATGTGGCAAAACATATGAAATTTTGTGTGTCTTTCATTACGTACTAGGTTGTTGTAGTAGCAAGCTTTTAATTAAACAGGTATCAACTTTTAATTAATGGTTTAATTAGAAATGCAGAAGTTTGGTTTTACTATCTGAAAGCAGGGACACAATAGTTTTCCAAGTCATTGGAAAAAAAGTGTCTATTTCTTGCAAATTTCTGTCCATTTGTCCAAAATAAATTGCTTTCAGCATACTGTTAATTGTATTACAACTCTCTCCTTTCCCCTCCCACATAATATACACCATTAGTTTTGCAAAGATGTATTGATTGCTGAAGCAAATTAGTATGTTCAAACTCTTTCATTCTTTTCAACTCAAGTTATCTTCATAAAATTTAAGCTAGCTTCTTAGAAGCTAGGCTGCTCATTCATTCAAACTCACTCCCTGAAACACTTTACGGTTTCTTCATTGGTATAAGGAATATTGGGGCTTGAGACATTTACAAATGAGAAATCCTGAAAGACCTACATTGCTTGTTGGATTTTTATTTTTTTCAAATTAGAGATGATCTTCTCAAACCTAGATGGCTTTCTGAGATTAGAGTTCAGCCCTTTATTTGGGATGATTATGATATAATACACTGCTCTCCAAGTATGTAACACCTTAAAGTATCCATCAGCTTTAATGATTAAACTTTAAATCAGTTGCCTAATACTTCATAAATATTAACTAAAGCCTCAACATCTTCTGGCATAAGTGCACATTATTAATATAGGCTTCAATATACTCCATTCTATGTTGGAATAGTAAGTGATATTGAGTATAATATACAATATTTCAAATGTTCTCTACAGCCCTGAATTTTTATTCTGTGTTCCTGAGATACATGGGGAGTGGGAGAGAGAAAGGAAGAAGCGCTGTAATAAACATGGCTACTTGAGCAGATATGCAAAAGGTTTATTGATGGAAAAGATTAGGAGATAAAGTTAGGCAAATTGACAGCAGCAGTGGACCTAAGGCCTGAACAGTTATTTACTGCTTATCAGATAATTAAGAACTGCAGTTGTGTGCCAGTTGGCATCAGGGAGGAGAGGCAAGCTAACCAAGAAGACCATCTTTGTAAACAGAATTGCTGCATGAGAGGAGCATTGTAATCATGTGATCACACAGCTGTTTACCACACAACCGAGGAGGAATATTGGGTCTAAAAGGTTAAAAACATGAAGAAAAAAGGATAAATAAAAGTTTACTGATAAAAGGATCAGTGTTACATTTTTAGATCACTATCAAACTTTTAGAACTAGATACCCAACATTGATATGTACTAATCTGGGCATATTGACAACCCTCTGAAATTTGTTAACTCCCTACCTCTAAACTAAACTATTCTTGCAGAATGATTTTTCCAAATTCAAGCGTTTTTAAATATCAGTTTGTCTTACCAAGAGTTCAAATGTACTAATATATTATACACAGAGACAGACATTTTAGCACTTTAAATTATCTTAAAGTATAGTCTCGCGATCAGATCTCCTGACTCCTAATGCAATGCTCTTAAGTTCTAGTCCTCTTCTACCACTGACTCACTATTCGATCTTCAGCAAATTAGTTTATCTATACCTCAGTTCCCTCATTTGCAAGATGGGAAAACTGCTATACTGTACTCTCAAGCTCTGTAAATTGCTGTGAATGCTAATGTGTAGGGTACTTTGAGATGCATGGATGAAATTATAGAAGTGCAAGATATTATTTTCTTTCAACAGTTCAAGGACCTGTGTCTTTTCTATGCTTACGTGACAAGCATTTATTTGACTGCATATGCAGAATACACCATGGTGAAGACAAGATTTATTAGTTTGAGATGAATTCACTATCAAATGTACCTGTGAAGTTTTTCACATCAAACATGTTTCATAGACACTTCATCATTCAATATTACACATGGATGGAATTGAATCTTCTGATATTTTAGATTAAAACAGTGTTATCAGAGAATCAACTCTACCAACTGACCTAATGGATTATGATACAAACAATTCACAGATCTCTTATGGACTATATTACTAAAATATGGTTGTTACTAAATGAAAGAGGACTATTACCATATATTTCATTACCTCAGAAGTGGGCTTGAGCTACACAGATTGAATGAAATACTAATACAAAGCTGCACTCAAAATATATAGTGTCCAAGAGTAGAGAGTAAAGCAATGTGCCTTTGATAGAACATTCTCTATCCTCCCACCCACTTTAAACTATTGGTCCATTAGAAACAAACCATATCTGGTTCTCCTTAAAGATAAAAAATAATTCAAAGTTTTCATTTTACACTTTACTTGCAGCTTCAGTATTTAAATAAAATACATTCCAAGATAATTATCTGAAAATAAAATAGTTTTGCACAATCACTAAAGTTAAAACAACTGAACAAGAGATGCTATGTGCTTTATTTTAAATTTTACATTTTCCAATTAAGCAATTAACACTAACTCATTTTAAAGCACTCCTCAACCTATAAACATTTGTGACAACACTTCAACAATTTAATGTTAAGAAAATTACCATACCTAGATCCAACAGCACCATCACCAGAGTCTTGGCTTCCAGCCTCACTTGGAGTACTCACAGATTTGGAAGATGGAGACATAGGTGGAGGGACTAAATAGTGAAATAGACAGGTATCCGCTGTTACTACTCGTAGAGGTTGTACAGCTTAGGATGTTTCCAAATTAATTTAACATGAAGTATTTAAAAGAAAGTGATGACAAACAAAAAAAATACATGGATGAAAATGAATAGTAAAAAAGAGAGGGGAAAAGACAACGTTAACATTTCATGCTGGAGACTCATGCAACTGTTTGGCATTTAATACAGCTGGGATTTATATAAGAAGAAAAAAATATAAACCCGGGAGAAAAATGACTGGTGAATTTTTATTTTAAATCTCACTTTCTACAAAATGCTGCCAACAACTTTCAAAGGAGACAATTTCCCTTACAATTTGTCATTACCAAATAAGTTCAAAGTATTAAGAGCTGTTTTCATCAATTAAACAGACCATAATGTGCATTATTTAAATTCAGCTAAATTTGCTATTGCTTCAGTTACAACTGTAGCAATTTTTTAAAAATAAGTTTTAATCTGTACTGTTATTTTATCAGGTAATAGTAATTAGCACTCAACTCCCTTCCCCCCAAAATAGCTGCTATTCTGAAACTGCTTGTTAAATTAATTATAATAATGTTATATTTAAAATCTCCTTTAAAAGTTTCTAGCATTTTGGGTGAAGATTGGCAACAAAATTTAAAAAGCATATGCTCTTGTGAATTGATACATAATGAAGAGTGACATCATGCAATTTAAATACCATGCAAAAATTATGTTTACCCAGTCTAGAAATTATGATTTATAAGAATGGTCTAATCCAGCTTTATACCTTTGACAACCTAATAATGCTTCAAAGCTCTATTTTTCAGTGATACAAGACATGAAACAAAAAGTTACCCCCCTAAACTGGGGATTTAAAAAACAACCCCCCTCCACAAAAAAACCCAGCATAGCTACCTCTTCTCCCCGAAATGGAAAAATTATTGATAGAGTTGTAGATATATTTTTACTGGGTAGTCACTGCCACCTGCTGGGTAATTTGCAGAATGACCACCTACAATCTCATAGTACTGTATGATTTTATCCCTGTAACTTGTTCATCTTAAAAAAATGTAATTAACATAGGAACAGACAAGCATGACTGAAAACTTTCTTTGCTGTCACTAAATTGAACAGATAACACCTGAAAATAGAGTTAAGGTGTTACAATGACCAGACTATCAACTGAGCTCAGACTGTGTACAATATGGAGAGCCCTATCAAATACATGGCCATGAAAAGTACATAATGGACCATGAAATCAGTTTTCCCTTGTGAAATCTAGTTATTGGAGGAGGTTAAAAAGGGCAGAGACTGGATGGAGTACAGGGGCTCTTACCATGTACCAGGCTTCAGCTGCTAGTTCCAGCAGGATTGGGGAGGGATTGATACTTCCTCTTCCCCTGCACAGCTGCGCAAGATCCGTAGCTGCTGCCTTCAGAACCCAGCTCTGAAGGTAGAGCAGAAGGGCAGTAATCCTGCCAGCCCCTCCTCCCCGGCCAACAAAACCTTTGCAACTCCCCACAACCCCTTTTTAGGTCCATACACCACCAGTTACAAGTTACAACACCATGAAACTTCAGGTGTAAATATCTGTAATCATGAAATTGACTTGTTTTAAAATTCTACAATCATGAAACTGACCAAAGTGAACTGTGAATTTGGTAGGGTCCTAATAATTTGCAACTCAGTGTTTAATACTTTATATAACATTGAATATCACAGAGCCAAATCTAAAATCCATTTAGGTATACTGCAACTTAAAACTGTGTATACTTATGCTCCAAAGCAGAGCATCTCTTTCCCACACTCCTTCAAAATCTAAAAGGAAGAAAAGGAGGACAACAAATGACTGACTTTCCAGGATTTATTTCACCTTTGGAAGCATCTGCTTACTGTACACAACTTCATAGATCACAGAAGAATCATATATGAAAAAGGTAAGAATAGCAATTACAAAAACCCTCCAAAACACAATTACATGACTGTTTCCTGAACCAGGGAGTCTGAAAGGGAAATCCCCTGCTAAAGAAGTGAATAGTAATTCTTCGGGTGAGTGAGTTTGTGTGAATGAGTAGTCCTGTAGCACTGTAGAGACTAACACAATATATATAGAGAGAGTATCATGAGCTTTTGTGGGCAAAACCCACAAAAGCTCATGATACTTCCTATATTTTGCTAGTCTCTACAGTGCTACAGGACTACCCATTTTTTAAAGTTAGTCTCTATAGTGCTACAGGACTACCCATTTTTTAAAGTAACAGACTAATGTACCTACCCCTCAGACTTCTGTTTGTGTAGTTTTTCTTTTGGCTTGCTTAAAGTTTACAATTTGATCTATAGGGGACTATGTGTTTGGGGATTGCATAGGAGTAGGGACCAGAGGCCTGCTGAGTGTGCAAGGCTCAAGCCTACTGCTCTTTGATCCTTAATCACCCTTTCACTGTGTGTTAATGGAGGGGGCATGGCTCAAAAAGGCCATTTTGCCATGCCAACGCGGCTCCTGTGTCCAGACAGAGAACCCAATCCTAGATGACTTTACCCAGGTCCTGGTTTGAATTTGCAAAGACTGTGACCTGCTGTCCCCATCATAGAAAGCCAGGCTGGGTTAACCAGCCAGTGCAAGAGGTTTCTATGGGTAGAATCTCTCAGGAAGCAGGTGAGAGAGTTACAGGAGGATGTCGCTAAGCTGAGGAGCATGCCTGCAGGTGACTGAAAATACACACATGGAGTAGAGACCTCCGAGATTGGAGAGGACAGCAGAAGCACCACTGGAGCAGGAGGAAACAGCTCCTTCATATGAAGAAGGTGGGTGCTGGCTACAGTTGATTCCAACCCATCCTCCAAAGATATAAAAAAAGCTTGCTCCCCTGGCAATGAAGGATGAGGAATTCCCCCAAAGATGGAAGAGAAGAAGCAACAAACCCCCCAGGCTGGAAGGAATATGACCACCATTCCAGAGAGAAAGCAACCTGGTAGTGATAGATAACCTTGAACAGATCACACATGACTACAGGGCTCTGGAAATAAGGGTGAGGGAGTGGGGAGCACAGTGGTGGTGTCATCAATCCTTCTGGACAAGAGTAGGATGCCAGGCAGAAACAGATATTTCCTGGGATGACTACAAAGCTGTGCAGTCACTGACCTCCCTGAGCATGAGATTCTATTCCAAGACAAACTGTTGAAAAGAAAAAGGGTCCACCTATTAAAGAAGGTGGAAGAGTATCTTTGGCTACAGACTGGCTAACCTACCAAAGCGGGCTTTAAAACTACATTGAAAGGGAGCAGGAGACAAAAATCCATAGGTAAGTCCAAAACATGGAGGCCTGGATGAAGAGTTGGAATCCAGGGGAACACAGGAAGTCATAGCAGAGATGAAAGAGATGAGGAAATATGGAAGGGAAATCTAAACAATATCTTAGGTATTCAAGTAGTACCGGGAATAAAAAAATTACAAATACTAGGGAATAACCACAATTACAACATATTTAGCCTCACAAAGACTAAGTGTAATAATTCATGACTGCAATATCAATACGGAAAGGTACAGCTTGTTCAGGAAGCAGAGGCAGAGAAAAAGGGATGAGGGATTGCTTTGTACGTGAAATATGTATACACCTTTACTGAGTCAAAGAAGTAGAAGAGACACCTGTTGCAAGTCTCTGAAAAAGATAAAATGGGTAAAAAACAAGAATGATGTAAGAGTAGGAATTTACTATACAGCACCTAACTAGGAAGAGGAGGTGGAGGCGGCACATTTTAAATCTAACAAAATCATCTAAAGCACAGGACTTGATGGTGATGTGGATCTTGAAGTATCCAGACATCTGTTGGAAAAACAATATAACAGGGCACAGATGATATGACAAGTTCTTGGAATGCAATGAAGACAACTTTATTACAGTATGTGATGCAAGTGACTAGAAGGCAGAACCTAATCAAAATTTAATTCTAACCAATATGAAGGAGAATTTGAAGGTGGAAAGCAGCTTGGGTGAAAATGATCATGAAATGATTTAGTTCATGTTTCTAAGGAATGCTAAGAAAGCAAATAGCAGAATAAAGGCAGACTTGAACAAACTCAGAACCGGCAGAGAAGATCCCATAGGAAACAAGTTTAAGGCGGGGGGGGGGGGGGAGGAGAAGAGTTCAGGAAAGTTCTCTTTAAAAAACCCCAAACCTACCATTACTAAGGGCACAAGAGCAAACTACAGGTTGGACCTTCCTGGTCTGGCACCCTCGGGACCTGACTGGTCTTAGATGAGGGATTTTTCCGTACCAGGGGGGAGGTCAAGTCCAGCTGACACACGTGCCAGTTCTATAGCCCAGATGAGCCACACATCAGTTCATTCTCCTCCCCCGCAGCCCACCTAAGCAATGGGCTGGCTCTCGCCCCCCACTGCCTGCAGCCCAGATGAGCTGTGCACCAGCTCACGGGCCCCCAACCCTCTGCAGCGCGCTGGGACATGCATGGTCATGCCAGACCACAGATGTTGCCAGACCACAGAATCCCAGATTTTAGAGGTGCAACCTGTATCTCAATATGTAGAAAACATAAGTAGTATGATAAAAGATACCCTGACTTTATCAGGAGACTTTGAATTACCTGGGGGGAAAAAAGCACTACATTATTAGAAAGGAAAGACTAGTATCTACTCTATGCTTCCCAGTTCATTTGCATTTGCACCTGAACCAAGTCTCCATTATCTAAAACAACTCCTATGTACAGCATAGCTGAGTGATTTATCTGTAGTACAACATGTACATGCTAAAGAAATAGACTCTCATTACCAAATTAAATGGAAGACCCAATTTGGGGTTTTGGAGAAAAATTATTATTTATGCCTATTAAAACTGATTTTGTTCCTCCCCAAAACTCTTTTATTAGAGTGGTAATTTTACATTAAAACTCTCTAATGCACCTGCAATAAAAAGCAGATTTAAAACATTGTAATATAAGTAGAAGAAAGACTAAAATTGAGCAAAAGATAAGAAATGGACAAAAAAATAGTCCTTTGATACTGATTTATCAAGAGGCAACTTGTAGTAGCCTATCATTTACTTGTGGTAGACAGATGTATCTATCAAACAGATTTTCAAGTAAAACAATGATGTACTAAGTCTCCTTTATAGTAAAATTGATTATGAATAAAGTACAAATATTAACACTCAGCTAAGAGGTTTGAGGCCCAATCTCTTTAGGCTCTATTATTAGACTAAAACTTCTACTCTTCCTAGTTAATAAGTGGGCTACAGGGAAGAGCTGATCAGAGAACTGTTGAACAGATTTGGGCAAGGGATCCTTATGACAGGCAATAAAAATAATACAAAAAGTATATTATTTCTAAATCATTTTCAGGCTAACTTGGTGTTATTGCAATGCCCCCTTGTGGAACATTTCTAAGAAGGAAGTCTCCCCCTTCATGGGGACAGTGCCTATTTACTTATCTCACAAAACACTCCAAATAAGGGTGCTTAAACTTGACTGTTAGAAGTTTAAAATTTTAAGAATTTTTTGAAGTAGTTTTGTGTTTCACTAAGTATGTAAGAAGACATTAACGATATGGTGGTATTTAATAAAACCTGGAACAAAGGACTGGTTCTTAAAATTGGAATACCACATTACTGTATATCATTAAGGCAATACCTGATATAGGAAAACTAGCTTGTTGGAAGTCTGCAGGAAAAAAAAGACTTACATTTTTCTACTACTACTATTTCCTTTGAAGAAACTAAATGCAACCTGAGTTAGAGCTTGTCAAAGCTACTATGTGAAATTAAGTATAACCACAGAAAGGGAGCGTGCTCTATTGTTACATGCAAGCAATGCCCAGGCTTTGGACAAATGGTTCTGACTGAGGAGTAGCAATTTTGTTAGGGCATGGAATTTCAGACAATTTTCCCATGAACAGTTATACACTGCAAACCAACAGGTTTTAGAGGGAGTATCTGCTCATGACTTTCAAACTTTCACAGACAGCTAGTAAGCATGTACTTATGGACTTCTGAAAAAGCCTTTCGTATTAATTCAGCAGAACTGTCAAGCCTTCACTTCTCCTATACAGACATTTTAGGATGTCAAAAAATGTAAGAGATAGGAATGAATAATTTGTAATACAACCTACTGCTAAAAGATGCCCAAACTCTAAATGGCAGGCACAGAAAGAGATACGCAAACATCTGTGGAGTACAGTTGCCAAAACAGTGAGTTAAGAGACAGAATTCTACTCTCACAAATCATTGTAGACCATTACTGAAGTTAATGGAAGAAGATATTAATGGCATCCCCATGGTCACTTTCAAAACAAACAGGGATTGTTTCAAAAGCAGATGCAGCAAGGTAGTCAGAGAAGGCAAATGTCCATAATTGCTTTTCCATTACCACACTGCTTCATATTTGCAAGACAAGACTTAGAAGGATATCCCAAATCAGAAGGTTAATTTGAAATCCTGGGAGCTCAACAGCTGGTGATGAGAGAAGTGTCTGAAATGCAGGATGGAGTTTAAACATACGTATATCTTCTTCAGTCCAACTCTTATTCAGAAAGATATGACTAAGGAAGTCCAAAGGCTGAACAATCAAACATACCTGACGTACAAACCTATCCAAAAAAGGGGTACGATCTCAGGCAAAAACAGGGAAAGAACAAGTATCTTTTCCTAGACAGTTAAAACTTACATATGACCTTACTGTTTATTCCCTTTATTGGAAGTGAAGGCACCTTTACATCTGACAAAAGACTGCTGTGGATTTTAAACACTCTGTTCTGATAACATTTAACAGCATAAGCAGAACTGTGTATGTTTCAGAAAATGCAGAGTAATCATGTTTGTCAAAACAAGGAAAGAGAAACCTAAAACACTAGAAAAGATAAGCCTGAATTAATACTGAACATGTATTGATGGGAAGAGAGTTAATATTGAAATGAATGATGAATACATGTGTATAAGAAAATATAACCCAAAGTTAAAATTAAGTTTGTGTGATAAAGGATGCATATTGTTTGGTGCTAGAGGAGATTGATGAGATTTTCCTGATGAACATCCCACTTGTGAGAACTGATCACTATTTTGAGTGTTTTTCCTTAATAAATATTTGTTAAGCCAATCTGCTGATTAAGTGAATCTCAATCCAACACCCATAAAATTATTTAGGGGTTGAAGAGTAGAAGATGAATTAAGTAGTAAAACAGAACAAAATGCACAAACTCTGCCTGATAATGTATTATAATTAAAAATCAGCAATTGTGGAGAAGGGGACAATTGCTAGCCAAAACCCTGCCTGCTGATAGATGACAAAACACGAATAAGCTGTTCAGGGAAAATAGGAGGAAAACAAAAATATATGTTACATATAATGCAGACCAAAAATGATTCTCAAGAATTCACCTTTATTTATGCTCTGAAGGAAAGCTACTTTGAAAAGATATTCCTCAATTTTATTTTAAATGTATCTTTATTTAGATCTCAGAGGATGGTCTTAAATACTGAACAGAGTTCAACACTTTACTAGAAATAGTTTGTAAAAGAAGAGAGATTAAGAATTTAATTGTGTGCACTGAGGCACATCATTTAGGATTGACACTTATGACAAATGGTGAAGTACGGAAGATAAATTGTGCCAAGACAAGAGACACTTGCAGGCTAGAATCACTGAGTCAATCATTTAAATTTACATGGTTCTAGTACTAATGCAATATGCTTAATGTAGAATATGAGATATGAAACAATTAACTGCTATTCTTCTTACCTATAGGAGAATCTGGTGTTAATCCCATGCTTTGAAGCAATGCTTCAGCTTCTCTTCTTTTCTTTTCAAGGTCAGACTCATCTTGTACAGGAAGAACTTCTTTCTTCTGATCAGTCTAAAAAAAAAAAAAATCAGGGACACAACCTATGTGAGGCAGTATGTAGTTGATGTAAAGTAGTGGTTCCCAAACTTTTCGGCATCACACCCCCTTTTTGATTGTTGAGAAACCCTCACGCCCCCCCACCCCCACCCAAAATAGCAGGAAAACTTGTTGAGAAAAAAAGGAACTGACTGGGGCAGCAAAACTTGATGCGGGGGAGGGGGGATTGGGTCACCTCGCGCTCCTCCTGGAATTTCTTCACGCCCCCCAGTTTGGGAACCCATGATGTAAAGCATTCTTTGTTTTCTCATATATGAAACCATTTAGTCATTTTTCAGCATCCACTCTTCTGTGCCTGGGGACCAGACCAGTGCCAAAGCAGAGAATTTGCCAAATCACGGGAGGTTTATATTGTCTAGCAACATTTCCAACCACTTGGACTGCTTACTGGGCTCTTAGACATTTAGGGGTAAATTAGAGCTAAATAACAGCATGGAACATTGAGACTCAGGACTGGTGGCTGTAAAAAAACTTTATGGGGCCACGGGAAACTTGGCCACAACCACGATAAGTGGACATTCAGCTAATTAAAATCATGCTGGACCAAGGATGTTGGCGGACCAGACAGGTCCAACCAGTATCATGAGTTGAGCTTGGAAAAGTCTGAGCTAGTAATCTTCAAACTTCTTTTTGCAAAAAAAAGTTAGAGTTCTTTATGTTTCTTAATGAGACTGGTCTAGAAAACCTCTAGAACAAGGTTCCCTCTAAGCTGCGCAGCCACATAGCTACCTTAGAAGCCTCGTGCAGAGGCTCAGGGCTGATGTGCACGAAGCTGCCGTGGACAGGGAATAGGCATGCTCTTCCAGCCCCAGTAAGGAGCTAGTGTGGTGGGGAGGACAGGCGCACTCCTCTGGCCCCATCAACAGGACTGGATTAAGAAAAGGGCTTTAAAGGCTAAAGCCCATATTGGCCCACACATCAAAATTTATTCCACATATGGACATAAAAAGTTAGAGGCAACACTACTCTAGAATTGTTATAAAGAAAAATACTAAGATTTTCAGGCAACAAGGGAGACAGACAGAACCTTGGCCAATAATGTGACTGGATGCTCTGCCCAATATGGCAAATATTTAAACATTCAATAATTAAGACAATATGTAGATCATGTGCTAGCAGACATGAAAATATGCAGAACTACTACTCTGTAGGGGTGTACATGGACGGTTTAGGTTTTCTTGTCAATCTCATAGGTTTCAAAAATAAAAGGAAAGGATGAAAGAACATGAAAGAACACAGAACTAGGAATGTGACCAACTAGTTGACAGGCTAGTCGACTAGTCGCTCTCCTACCTTACTGCCTCTACCAGAAAGAGGCAGCAAGCGGAGGAGGGGGGACAGAAAGGGGGTACTTCAAAGTGGCAGCGACACATGGAGCCTGGGGCCAGAACCTGGCCTCCACGCGGCGCTGCCACTTTGAAACGTCGCATGCAGCCCGGGGTCAGCTGTATGCAGCGTTTCAAAGCGGCAGCACCACACAGAGCCCGGGGTCAGCAGGGGAGTCCACAGCTGACTTGGGGCTCCCTGCGACGCTGCTGCTTTGAAACGTCATATGCAGCCTGACACCGGGCTCCCTGCCGTGTTTCAAAACAGCAGCACTGCGTGGAGCCCTGGTTCAGTGGGGGAATCCCCAGCTGACCCTAGGCTCCATGTGGTGCTTTGGCCTTTGAAGTGTAGCAACAGCCTTATGGCTGTTGCTATACTTCAAAGGCGGAGGTGCACTATTGACTAACTATTCAATTAATCAATTACTCAATATTTAACATCGTTACACAGAACATAACTGATAGATGAAAAGTACAAGTTAAGTTGTTTCTTGCCATGCTCCACAAAACAAAAGGAAAATAAAAGTAATCAAACACTTCAGAATATTATTTGAGATAATAATCAAAAGATTAATGGTTGGGCCAAGTGAATTTTAGGATTCAAGCACACTCAGCTCCCAATAACATCATCTCACACTAAAAATCAAATGAATTATCCTCCAACTGGTCACTGAAAAAAAAAGTGTAATTTAATGAACATCGGTTATTATATGCAAATAAGTTTACTGCTTATTAATTTGAAGAAATAGAATTCAAATTGCTCATACAATACAATAAATTCATCTCAGTCACATAATTAAAGTAAATCACGCACTATCACTAGCATTTTTTTGTAAAGATGAACTGATCATTCAACAGCAACCCTTTGAAGAGGTAGAAAACCTAGATAAGTTGATTTTCTCACTATGTAATGGTTAAAGGTAAACACCTGCTCCTCACTTCGATTTGTGCCAACTCTGCACTTTTACTGATTATTAATTGTATCTTCTAACATGCAGAGTAGATGGTGATGGCCTGATTACTTTTTTATTTGAAAATGCAGGTTGAAGAGCAGAGTTGGCTAGCAGGACACAATATTCTATGAGGCCATTGAGGAGGACACTGAGGCTACACTGCAATGCTATTTCGGGATACCGGAGTATCCTGAAATAGCTATCCCGCGTCTTCACGGCAAGCCCGTTATTTTGGGCTCACTATTCCAACATCCCTGTAAACCTCATTCTATGAGGCATAAAGGACGAAGACAGCACCAAATGATGAAATAAGCAATTTCGAAATAGCATTGAAATAAGATATGCAATTTGCGTAGCTCAAATTGTGTAACTTATTTCAAGTTACGGTGCTGTGTAGACACACCCTGACAGTCATTAGAAATACAGTGATAATGCTGAGGGACATATGAGCTGAGGGATGTATATTTAATAAAGTAATTAAATACTTCTCAAAGTTTATGCAATTTGTTTACTTTCTACAGAGAGATCTGACTCAATCACTTTTATTTTCTGTTTCTCATGCACTAGTACAATGCAATTACGTTTGGATTTCTAACAATGCGTGTGGAAGAAAAACACAATCATTGAAATATTTCTAGTCAAAACTGGTGCATTAGCTCCCCTTAAAGAAAAAGAATTGCCCATTTAAGTTTTAGACCTACACTACTTGATAGCACACCTCTAAACATGAAGCAAATTAATAAATTACTCAATGCAAGACAAGTTACAGCAGATAAACAAGAAAATCATCAAATGTTTGCTTATAAAATATAGGTTCTTACTTCCTTTTTCTTTCTTTCTTCCTCCTTTCTTTTCTTCTCCTCCCTGATTTGCGCCAATCGCTGCTTTTTTCGCACTAATTCTGCCTTCAATTCACTTTTGTCAGACATGGCTAGAACTCTGATCAACATGAAATGAGTATTAAACAAGTCAGACAATACAGATAGTGAAATATTTTGACATAGCAAACTCATGATTTTTCAAAAAATTGGTCAGTTTGATAAAATATACTCACTGGGCCTACCAAAAACAAAGCTTTGGGAAAAAAAAAAAAGCTTTAAAGAGCTAGCTAAATATTCTTTACACCATTGCCAGGCTTCCCTCACTCAACTTATCCTGCTGGCTACCAAAAGATTAGAGTCTCTAATCCTATAATAAATCTCTGTATATGAACAAGGTCAACTACATTCAAGATCAAGGCATAGGACAGCAGGAAGGAGAATATCAACTGTGAACTGCCTTTGTATTTTAGTTCATTTTAAATGTTTATTTGCTGCAGTTTGACAGCAACAACATATTCTGCAGTATGCAGCTGTACTAAATTTATGTTCTGAATCATGAGAGGAAGGCCAACTTTATTCTGAATTAAAACACAAGGTAAGTATAATTTATTAAAACAGAACATAATTTGAACAATACAAATGTAGATTACTCAAAATATTCTTCTTTATGATTTTTTTGTCTAAACTGTCTGGGATTTCCATATATTATTCAAAAAAAATGCAGACAAAGATGGATTCAGGACATATAATTGACCATGCATTCATACTGTGAATGCAGCAAGGTTTCCCAAACTAAACAGGTTGGTAGAAGTGGTGAGATAATCCACATTAAACAAAAGTACCAAAACATTAAAATGTAGATAAGAAGAGCTGCATACGTATTGGGTGGAAGAATAAGAGATCAAATTTGCTGCTGCAAAGTAAATTCAAATTAAGCCAAAGGAAGTTCTATAGTGAACATGAAGAGGAGCTGTGAATTAGCTTAAACCCCAATCCTGCTAATAGTGCTACAACATGCTTAACTTTAAGCCCAAGCAATGTAACTATTCAAATGCCTAAAATTATACACTTGTGCAAATGTTTGCATAAGGAGTGAGAAACTTTTTCAGAGAGAAAGTTAAAAGTTGTAAACAATTAACTGACAGCTGTTTGTTTTCACACAGATGCCTGTATTATGTCCTGTGTAAATTTTGATGTTTATTTATTTTCTATATTTTAAACAAATGTTGCCAACAGATTTGTTTTTAAGATCAACAAATCTACTTCAGGGATGAAGGATACGACTGCATGCTTTTCTTTAGTTTTTAATAAAGGAATTGGAAGTTTAGTACTTCGTTTACAAAACAAATTACACGTGTGGTGGCGCCTACAAAAAGCCAGTTTGACAGCACTGCTGCAACTGCAAAAAGATGATATGCGTCTTCCTGATCCGGTACAGCCACAGGGTAAAGCAGAGACGCCGGACAGGCGCGGTGACAGCAAGCGAGAGCTCGAGGGGACGCGCCGCGCACGGTGGCTGCATTGTTGCTGCTGCACAGAACAGTGTTGTCACCCGGGGTGACAGCATCAGCGAGCCCTGAGACGACACAGGATGCCAGGACTCAATCCAACCTCGGCGCATCAGCCCAGAGCCTCCGCCCCCCAACACAAGGCGGAGGCTGCCCCCCACCGCCGCACTGCCCCGGCCCTGCCCCACCCCATCGCGCGGGATGCCTCGCCTGCCACACTCTATGGGAGGATCCTGCTCCTCCTCTCCCCAGTGCCGGCGGTACCGGGCGTGATTTCTCCCCGGGAGTCGCTGGGGCGTGGCGGGGAAGGACCCGAATCCGGACCCCGACCCCTCTCCTCAGCTAGCGCTGGCCAGGGGCGCGGCGGCGGCTGGTTGACGGACACGTCGGGACAGCGCTCACCTGACAGTGGGGCCGCGTAAACCGCCGCTCGGATGCTCCGCGCCCCGCTCCGCTTGCGCCTCTTCACAAAGGCGGGGGCAACGTCGGGCGGGCCGGGAACTTACGCCGAGCGGATGCGGAAGGTGACACCAGCTTCTTCGGAAGCAATGCGCGTGCGCTAGAAACCCCGACGGCGATTGTGAAGGGACAATTCAGGAACGCGCTGGAACCGTGGGGAAGAAGCTGCCGGAGCCGCCCAGGCGTCTGAGTTTCAGCGCGCAAAATGAAGGGCCTGCCAGTGGCATCTAAAGGGCATGAGATAAATCCAGCATTGCTCCCATAGCGTCAAGCACGGAGTTAAGGCCGAGACCCTCCAACTCCCAGAATCCACTGCAGCCCCATAGCGCTAACACCTCCCTGCAGGTGAGACGGCCAGGCCGCGCCCTTGGAATGGAGCAATGCATTCTGGGAGCTAGCGGTTAGGAATGGGGGCTGCGAGCAGCACTGCATGCTGGGAAGTGTAGTTTCAATAGGCCACATCGGCTAGCGAGGGCGTGAGCGACCATGGACCCCAGTGTGGGAAGGGGTGGCTGCTGTGCGCCCCTGCGCACTAAGATGGCTCCCAACGTGTGTTCGTTGTTGGGACGTGGCACTGCTGGGTCCTAAGAGCTGCCATCCGCGTCCCGCTCACACAGAGACGAGACAGGGACGGGGAGGGGCATCTCTATGGACACAAGCAAAGGCAGCAGCTGCTAAACCCTCCCGTCTTCACATGCTGCCACTGCCTTACTAACCTGACTGCGAGTAATGGGGCAGTAATGTCCCTGGGTTCGTAAAGGAGCAACTCTTAAGAAGGCTACGGGGCGTTTCACTGTTTTGTGCAGGGTGGATACCAAAGCCGCTTAAGTGCCAGGTCAGTGTTAAGTTACACACGAACTGCTTTAGCGGGAGGGCCAAGCTGGGGGAAGTTACACAAACAAGCTATTTCAGTGCAAGTACCAATCTGAGTGAAGATACACAGGACACTCCTTGTGAGCAATGAGCTGATGTGAAATTCCACTCAAGTCACTTCATGTGAGTTCCAAGCTGGGTGAAGTTACGTACTAGTAGGTTCATGATAGAGATGAAATTAGATACAAATTCAATGTAAGTGCCAAGCTAGGGATGAAGTTCCTTACTAAAAACCTGCTTTGACATGAGTGCCAAACCAGAAATGAAGTTACTCACAAACTTCAATCAGTGTCAGACTGGATGAGATTACAGGCATATAAGTCATTTTGATGCTAGCATTAAGATGATGTTGCATACAAGCAGGGCCGGCTCGAGCCATTCCTTCGCCCCGGGCAGCAGGCGCATGCGCGGCCCCGCCCCCCGGGTGTGCTGTACACCTTACACCTGCAATCGGGCGCGTGGCGCCCCTTACAGCTGCCATCAGCCACCCCCCCCAGGTTGGTGCCCTGGGCAGCTGCCCAGCTAGCCCCCCCCCCCCCTTAATCCGGCCCTGCATACAAGCTATTTCAATGTGGGTTCCAAGCTGGAGTGAAGTTACACACAATACTATCCACTTTGATTCAAACTTCAAGCTAGTGCTCAAGTTACATACAAAGAAATCCCAGATTGATAATATGGTTAGTAAGGTTAAGACATATTCCAAAAGATTTGGGGTTGCCGCTTGGCAAACCCTTATGAAGATCTGCCCCTTTCCCTGCTAATTAAGTCAAAGCCTTAGGCAGAGGGGCAGGGGCCAGCACTGTGGTGCCCTGCCATAGGGATCTAGGGGGTGGGTGCCTTGTACTCTTGGTACAAAGCTTGATTCTTGCTGCTGATCCCTGGGATCCTACATTAGCAAATCATTTACACACTTCAAGCATCAGAGGGGTAGCTGTGTTAGTCTGGATCTGCAAAAGCGACAAGGAGTCCTGTGGCACCTGTGCAGTATGTTGATTGCAATGGATTTTTCACCTTCAGTCCATTTGGTATGATGTCCATCCATTTGCATGTCCGTGGCCACTTTCCTCAGATCCCACTGAGGAGTACACTAAGAAACTGCACCATCTGCTCAGGACACTCCCTACACAAGCACAGGAACAAATCAACACACCCTTAGAGCCCCGACTGGGGTTATACTATCTACTACCCAAGATCCACAAACCTGGAAATCCTGGTCGCCCCATCATCTCGGGCATTGGCACTCTCACTGGAGGACTGTCTGGATATGTGGACTCTCTACTCAGATCCTATGCCACCAGCACTCCCAGCTATCTCCGTGACACCACTGATTTCCTGAGAAAACTACAATGCATTGATGATCTTCCAGAAAACACCAGCCTAGCCACCATGGATGTAGAGGCTCTCTACACAAATATCCCACACATAGGTGGAATACAAGCTGTCAGGAACAGTATCCCTGATGATGCCACAGCACAGCTGGTGGCTGAGCTCTGTGACTTTATCCTCACACACAACTATTTCAGATTCGGTGACAATATATACCTCCAAACCAGTGGCACCGCTATGGGCACCCGCATGGCCCCACAATATGCCAACATTTTTATGGCTGACCTGGAACAACGCTTTCTCAGCTCTCGTCCACTAACGCCCCTTCTCTACCTATGCTACATTGATGACATCTTCATCATCAGGACCCATGGGAAGGAGACTCTGGAAGAATTCCACCGCGATTTCAACAGCTTCCACCCCACCATCAACCTCAGCCTGGACCAGTCTACACAAGAGATCCACTTCCTGGACACTACGGTGCAAATAAGGGATGGTCACATAAACACCACCCTATACCGAAAACCTACCGACCACTATGTCTACCTTCATGCCTCCAGCTTCCATCCCGGACACACCACACGATCCATTGTCTACAGCCAAGCACTAAGGTACAGCCACATTTGCTCCAACCCCTCAGACAGAGACGAACACCTACAAGATCTTCACCAAGCATTCTTGAAACTACGATACCCGCACGAGGAAGTGAGGAAACAGATTAACAGAGCCAGACATGTACCCAGAAGCCTCCTACTACAAGACAAGCCCAAGAAAGAAACCAACAGAACACCACTGGCCATCACCTACAGTCTTCAGCTAAAACCTCTCCCAACGCATCATCAGTGATCTACAACCCATACTGGACAATGATCCCTCACATTCACAGGCCTTGCGAGGCAGGCCAGTCCTCGCCCACAGACAACCCGTCAACCTGAAGCAAATTCTCACCAGCAACTATACACCGCACTACAGTAACTCTAACTCAGGAACCAATCCATGCAGGGCCGGATTAAGGTGGGGGCTAGCCGGGCAGCTGCCCGGGGCACCAACCTATGGGGGGCACCTGATGGCAGCTGTAAGGGGCACCGCGCGCCCGGCTGCGCAGCACCCCTTAGAGCTGCCATCAGGCACCCGGGGCCGCACGCCCGATTGCTGCTGTAAGGTGCACAGCGCGCTGGGGGGTGGGGCCATGCATGCGCCGTGCGCCCGCTGCCCGGGGGCGCAGGAATGGCTCGAGCCGGCCCTGAATCCATGCAACAAACCTCGGTGCCAACTCTGCCCACATATCTATACCAGCGACACCATCACAGGACCTAACCAGATCAGCCACACCATCATTGGTTCATTCACCTGCACATCTACCAATGTAATATACGCCGTCATGTGCCAGCAATGCCCCTCTGCTATATACATCGGCCAAACTGGACAGTCCCTACGTAAAAGAATAAATGGACACAAATCAGATATTAGGAATGCCAATATACAAAAACCTGTAGGAGAACACTTCAATCTCCCTGGACACACAGTAGCAGATTTAAAGCAAAAAAACTTCAAGACCAGACTTCAAAGAGAAACTGCTGAGCTACAGTTCATCTGCAAATTTGACACCATCAGTTTAGGATTAAACAAAGACTGTGAATGGCTAGCCAACTACAAAAGCAGTTTCTCCTCTCTTAGTGTTCACACCTCCAGATCAGCTGCTAGAAGTGGGCCTCACCCTCCCTGACTGAATTAACCTCATTATCTCTAGCCTTATTTTGGCCTGCATATTTATACCTGCCTCTGGAAATTTCCACTACATGCATCTGACGAAGTGGGTCTTTGCCCATGAAAGCTTATGCTCCAATACATCTGTTAGTCTATAAGGTGCCACAGGACTCCTTGTCACACTTTAAGCACGTTACTAATATGGACTAGAGTACTCATGCGCTTAAAGTTAAGCACATTGTTAAGTACTTCGCTAGATCACGGATAGAGTGTACAGCACCTTGTAGAATTGAATGTATAGAATAGAGATATTCAGATGGAGGCTAAAGAGGAACAGGTGGTTCTGTGTCTTTCCTTTTCAGCACATGATATTAAATCATTGTGTGATTTGATTAAATTATTAACCAGTCAGGATGGTTGAATATGTCATAAACCAACTGTCATTGATCAAATAATGTTTAGTTAGTCATTTTGTTATAATAATAATACACACACACACACACACACACACACACACAAAACTAGATTATGAGAAGACGGGGGCTGGTAGTGTGGGGTGCGGAGTCAGGGCAAGGGGGTGCAGGATTCAGGCCAGAGTGTGTGGGGCTTAGGGCAGGAGTCTGGGAGATATGGGGTATTCTCCAGGGCTATATCTACATTGCAGGCTTCTTGTGCAAGAACTTTTTGTGCAATAGTTCTTGCGCAAGAGCGCGTCCACACTGCCATGTGCTTTTGCACAAGAGATGTGCTTTTGTGCAAGAGCATCCACGGCAGTGTGGACGCTCTCTTGCGCAAGAAAGCTCTGATGGCCATTTTAGCCACAGGGAACATTTTAGCCTGTTCCCGTCCACACTAGCCTTTTTGTGCAAGGCTTATTCCTCGTGGGGAGAGGAATAACTCTTGCACAAAAAGCCCTCTCTTCTGATGATCTACTGTAAACTTTCTTGCGCAAGAACAGGCTTGTAGTGTGGACGCTCTGCAAGTTTTTGCGCAAGAATGTCTGTTCTTGTGCAAGAAGCCTGCAGTGTAGACATAGCTCAGGGCTGCCGTGGCAGCAAGGATGGCGCAGCAGTGCTGGCTCTTCTCCCAGGCTTCTCCTGCGGAGCCTAGGGATGTGGTGTTTGGCCCCAGCTACCCGCTCCTCCATTGAGGAATGCTGGGGGGTTGGAGCTGCATTGCTCAGCCCCAGTGGGGGCTCCTCTGGGGGCTCACCAGCAAGGCTCTTCTAGGGAGAAGGACCAGGGGGGCAGGGGCTGAAGTGCCTGGCCCTGGCTTCTGGCAGGACTCCTGGGCTATGTCTACACTCGAGGCTTCTTGCGCGAGAAATATGCAAATGAGGCTAAACGTGGAATATCGCCGAGCCTCATTTGCATATCGAATGAGCCGCCATTTTTGCAGAAGAGGCTCTTGCGCCAGAAGGAGCTGTCTACACTGCCCCTTCTTGCGCAAGAAAAACCCTTTTGCGCAATGCTGCTACGCTGATTATTTTCAGGAATAACGGCATTGTGCAAGAGGGTTTTTCCTGCGCAAGAAGGGGCAGTGTAGGCAGCTCCTTCTGGCGCAAGAGCCTTTTCTGCAAAAATGGTGGCTCATTAGGTATGCAAATGAGGCTCAGCGATATTCCACGCTTAGCCTCATTTGCATATTTCTCGCACAAGAAGCCGCGAGTGTAGACATAGCCCTGGGGGCTGTGCAAAACAATCCTGGCCATTGGTGGGGCTCCTCCGTGGGGAGGGGCAAGGTGCTGTGACTTGTCAGCCTCAGCCAAGCTCCTCTGGGAGCAGGCTGGGACTGCATGGGCTGGCCTCGGCCGCCAGGGATTCTCTCCCTGCCCTCTGTGCTGATTCAACCACCTCTACCCCAAGCCCCCATACCCTCAACCCCTGGCGTGACTCCTGCATCCTCTACTACTTCATCCCACAGTCTTGGCCCTCTGGTACCCACCCTCTGAATCACACTGGCGAGGCACCACAGCGCTGCCCCATGGCTCCTCTGCCCAGGTGTTCCTGGGGAAGGGGCTGGACTGTGTGGCTCAGCTCTGGCACCTAGTGGTGCTTCTCTGGGGCAGCGGGGTTGCTGGCTGATGGGGCTGCTGACTGGCGAGGCTCCCCTCTCCCATGGATTGCTGGGATCCTGGTTGGTAGCAGAGCTCCTGGCCGCTGGGATTCTGGGACTGACAGCAGAGGGCTGACAGTTTTTAAAATTACTTTTATATCAAAAAGAAATGTGTCATAATTAATATTTAATGTTTATTGGTAAAAGAATCCCCATCTTTCTTCTTTCTCCACAGCCACTTCTGCTGACTAAAATAGTTTAAAATACGTTTTTGTAGGGCAAATTGGCACTGGTGTACAAATATCTCAAGAACGTTAACTTGGATACAGTGCAGACCCAGATTAATCATTTTCCTTTCTTCTTCCCACTATTCTCAAAGTAAAATTGTTTAACAGGGCATTGGGAATTCCTTTTGCATAGGGCAAACACTGGCTGGCATGGAGCCAACATAGCTACCTCTAAGCTTCCCCTGTTGTTGAATCATCTTGTACTACAGGGATCCCCAGCTGCGTAATAACCTCTGTCTCCAAGCTTGTGTAAATTAGATTGAAGCTGCTCTAATTTATGATGGCAAGCCGTTGGCCTTGTCTACTCCCAGGTTTGGAAAATATAAAGGTAGTTTTTAGTTTCCTTTATCCAACCCATACCTCATATTCTGTGCCTAGCACAGCTGGGCCAGACCTGAAGATCTGAGCTGATGACCCTACAGCTGTATAGATAGTCACCTTCCAGGGATAATTTTGTAGTTATGCTTCTATTGTATTTTCATGCAGTAGTAAATCCTGTTGTCTCTTTTCTTTGAGCCATTGGAAAAATAGTTCAGATTTTGCTAATTTAAATGGGCATTTTAATTGTCTCATTCTCCTTGCATTTCAGGAAAATGCCTCAAATACAATTTGGGAACTCTATGAAGTGCAGGAACTGACAGGTAAGTCTTTTCTCATAATGTGACAGTATTACTTTTCTGTTATCTTTATTATTTTTCAAGCCTGTGTTTTTCCCCTCTGGAAGATTTCCTACACCATTAACACAGGGTTTTTTCCTTGTTATTTCCCCTGCTTGAGACACACATTTTCCCTTTAGTGTCAAAATAAGGTGATAGCAAATTATGAGTCCCTTGAAAGATGAGTACACTTTTGCAATCTGATAACCTTTGGCACAAAACACATATACTGGTGAATGGACCAGCACTTAAGAGTGATTCACCACTGAGCATTATCGAAAATAGATATACCAGTTCAAAAATTCAAGGTACGTTCCTTTTCCTCAGTGTGGTCTATGTACTATGCTCTCAATTTTTCCTATTATGTGGTTAAGAAGAGAGGAGATAATGAAGGCTTCTTAAAGGTCCCTATAATGCACTCAAACCTGTGCTAGTTATAATGGTTTTAAAAGACAGAATGAAAACACAGCCAAAAGACGGGCACATAAGGAACCATTTTCAAATATACTACAAGCTGTGGCATAGTCTGCTCTCAATTTGTGCATCTAGCTTCCATTAACCCTTAAAGGGATTATGTGTATGCACTAAAAGGAAAATGCTTGACTGTTTGTTAGAAGGAACTTTAGGATTTTTGTTAATTATGAGGATTAATAGGGTAAGTCTGGAGAGATGAAGCATCTTATTTTTTCAGTCATGTATTAATTTTTTATGTTTGTTTTTAAGTTGTAGGATAAAATATGTTGATGCTTTGCTGAGATTTTAAAAGATTAATAATTGTTTTTGGTGCTTTGCAATTTTAAGTACTTGATGTTATTAGCAGTACTGTTTACCATCATGCAGCTACTAACATGCTAAAATGTTTTATGACTTCAGAAGAAAGTAAAGATTACATTAAAAATGATTAACCTTAAAGCCACAAACAATAGAATTACATGTAGGTTTATAATCCTAAGTGATTTAAAGCCTTTCTGGTTTTAGAAAAAAGATCATTATGCTAATGATAAGTAATAAACTTGACAAATAGCAGTACAATATAATCACATAATTATTTGCATTTATACACTGCCTTTCATCAGAGAATCTTATATAATTATAGGGCTGGAGGCACCTTGAGAAGTCATTGAGTCCAGTCCCCTGTGCTAAAGCAGGATGGAGTAAACCTATCTCATCATTGATAGGTGTTTGTCCTCCTTGTTCTTAAAAACCTCTAATGATGGGGATCCCACAGCCTTCCTTGGAAGTGAACTCCAGAGCTTAACAAACCTTGTAGTTAGAAAGTTTTTCCTAATATCTAACCTAAATCTCTCTTGCTGCAAATTAAGCTAATTACTTTTTGTCATACCTTCAATGGACATGGAGAACAATTGATCATAGTCGTCTTTATAACAGCTATTAATGTTTTTTTTAATCAAGTCCCTTGTAAGTTCTCTTTTCTCAAAACATTCCCAGTTTTTTAAACCTTTCCTCCTGGGTCAATTTTTCTTAACCTTTTATCCTTTTTGTTGTTTTCCTGTGAAGTCTCTCCAGTTTGTCCACATAATTTCTTAAGTGTGAGACCCACTGTTCCAGCTGACACCTCACTAGCGCTAAGTACAGTGTGACAGTTATCCTGTGTCTTTTTTTTAAAAGTTGTTAGTACAACTCAGAATAATATTACCCTTTTCACAGCTGTAGCAAACTGTTGACTCATCTTCAATTTGTGACCCACTATAATGCCCAGATACTTTTCAGCAGTACTATCACCTAGTTAGTCCCCATCTTGTTGTCTATTTGATTTTTGACTTCCTAACCAAAGCACTTCATACTTACAGAATCATAGAATACTAGAACTGAAAGGGACCTCAAGAGATCATTGAGTCCAGTCCCCTGCCCTCACGGCAGGACCAAGCACTGTCTAGATCATCTCTGATAGATGTCTATCCAAACTGCTCTTAAATATCTCTAGTGACGGAGAGTCCACAATCTAGGCAATTTATTCCAGTGTTTAACCACCCTGACATTTAGGAAGTTTTTCCTAATGTCCAACCTAAACCTCCCTTGCTGCAATTTAAGCTCATTGCTTCTTGTCCTATCCTCAGAGGCTAAGAAGAACAAACTTTCTCCCTCCTCCTTGTAACACCTTTTTAGATACTTGAAAACTGCTATCATATCCCATCTCAGTCTTGTCTTTTCTAAACTAAATAAGCCCAGTTCTTTCAGTCTTCCCTCAAAGCTCATGCTCTTCTCTGTACCTTCTCCAATTTTTCCACATCTTTCTTTAAATGTGGTGCCCAGAACTGGACACAATACTCCAATTGAGGCCTAATTAGCACAGAGTAGAGCAGAAGAATGACTTCTTGTGTCCTGCTCACAACACTCCTTGTTAATGCATCCCAGAATCATGTTTGCTTTTTTTTGCAACAGTGTCACACTTTTGACTCATAGTTAGCTTGTGGTCCACTCTGACCCCTAGATCTCTTTCAGTAGTACTCCTTCCTAGATAGTCACTTCCCATTTTGTATAAGTGAAACTGATTGTTTCTTCCTAAGTGGAGTACTTTGCATTTGTCCTTATTAATCTTCATTCTATTTACCTCAGACCATTTCTCTAATTTGTCCAGATCATTTTGAATTATGAACCTATCCTCCAAAGCACTTGCAACCCCCCCCTCCCATTTTGGTATCATCTGCAAACTTAATAATTGTACTCTCTGTGCTATCATCTAAATTGTTGATGAAGATATTGAACAGAACCAGTCCCAAAACAGACCCCTGCGGAAACCCAACTGTTATGCCCTTTCAGAATGATTGTGAACCATTAATAACTATTCTCTAAGAATGGTTATCCAGCCAGTTATGCACCCACATTTAATAGTAGCCCTATCTAGTTTGTATTTCCCTAGTTTATTGATAAGAAGGTCATGCAAGACCATATCAAATGCTTTACTAAAGTCTAGATATATCACGTCCACTGCTTCTACCTTATCCACAAGGCTCGTTATCCTATCAAAGAAAGCTATCCGAGTGGTTTGACATGATTTGTTCTTTACAAATCCATGCTGGCTATTATCTATAATCTTCTTATCTTCCAGATATTTGCATATGAATTCTTTAATTACTTTCTTTATTGAATTTCATCTTTCAAGTTCAGACCAATTCTCCATTTTGTGAAGGTGATATTGAATTCTAATCCTGTCATCCAAAGTGCTTGTAACCTGTCCCAGCTTAATGGTGTCTGCAGATTTTATAAGCATAATCTCCAATTTATTATCCAAGTCATTTAATGAAAATTTAAAATATATCTGGACACAGGACTAATCCCCATGGAACCCCACCAGATGTGACCTCCTAGTTTGACAGTGAACCACAGATAACTACTCGCTGAGCATGGTCTTTCAACCAATTGTGCACCCACCTCATAATAATTTCAATTAACCACATTTCCCTAGTTTGCCACAATGAGAATGTCATGTGGCACTATGTTAAAAGCCACACTAAAATCAAGATATTAACATCTGTTGCTTCTCCCCCATCCACTAGATCATTAATCTTGTCAAAGAAGGAAATTAGGTTAGTTTAGCATGGTTTGTCCTAGGGATTTGAATGGGTAACTAGTTAACTTTACCAGGTAATGATTACCAGTAACCGGATAACCAGCATCCTGCCAGATCTCACTTAATCAGCTAGCTGGTTAAACATAATGTTTAACCAGTTAACAGCTTAACGGGATTTACCTAGTTTGTCATTGACAAATTCATGCTAGTTATTCCTTGTAACCCTGTTATCCTCTTGTTGCTTGCAAATTAATTGGTTTTATTGTACAAAGGTTAATTACCCATATGAACCAGATAATTATTCCCCTTTTACAAATGGGATAAGAGACAATAGAAAGACAGTAGGTTAGAATCCAGAAATCTTGGCTCCAGGGGAGCTGACAGCCTTGCTGGGACCCTGGGCAAGGTTGCGGGGGCATGGCCCTTCACAATCCCGGAAGGTGCTGGACTATGGCAGGCACCCCTCAGCACCACCCAGACCACAGCACATCCCTTTCCCCAACCCTCAGCGCTGCCTGGAGCGCACCACATGGCAATATAAAGGGCCCGGGGCTTCAGGTACTGCCACTGTCACAGTAGTAGCAGCGGCAGCCGAGAGCCCTGAGCCCTTTTGAATCACCAAGCCCAAGAGCAGTTGCTTCCTTTGCTTCCCTTCCCATTGGTGGTGGGCCTTCTTGGCTCTCAGTCTCTGAGCTAAGTAATATTGCCTTTTCTGTGCTTTTGATTAAAAGATGAAGATTTGAAATTAGTCTTTTGCCATTTGAATTTCTATATTGAATTAATCATTTCATTGGTGAAACAGTAGCATCCAGCTGAGTTCAAGGAAGTCTTATTGAAGCCAGTGGAATTACTCTGGAGCTAACAACATAAAGAAAAGTATAATCTGGCCTGCTCTTTTATTGATTATTCAGTAAGAGCCTTACCAATGTGATGAAGTCCTGAAATATATGTGCAGTTAAACTACAGAGAAAATGTGTAAATATAACATTACATCATACATATTTCTTACTTGCCTTAACTGAAGCAAATCCCTCATATTTAAAATAAGTAGCAAAGCTGTAAGTAGTTGAAAATATAGTTTTGCCATTGTCAGAAAAACCTACGCTCCTGTCTCTTGCCTACAGAAAGTCTGTCCAGTATGGGAACACAGAATTATATGCTAGCTACTTACCGCAACAAGACAGGCCTTAGAACTTGCTGGTGCACGTACAAAAGTAGGTGGAGAGGGCACAGGGCAGAGACAGGACATCAAGAATAGGCACTGATTCACAGAATCTCCTAGGCAGCCTCTGAGTTCTTATGTGCCTTTTGCTAAAGCTTCCAACTATCCTTTTCTGGTTGACTGCTTGTGTGGGAATGGTAGCAATATGGTGAATTCCCCAAGAGCCCTGTTGGCACAGTTGCCTGCATGGGTATAATTGAGCTCTATATCTTTTGGGATGTATAGCAGACAATTGTAGATGCTTTTCATCAACAGTACTCATATGTGAAAAAAAAGGATGATTATTAATGAAGATTATTGAATGTGAACCATATGTTGATTTGTTTCAGAAACTAATTTTTTTTTTTGTAGCATTTCTCCAAATTTGACATCAGACTTTGAAAGTTAAATGTAAAACCAATATGCCTTCATAGGAAAATATTTCCAGATAAAGGGCTAAATCCTACTTTTACAATGTAAAGGAAAGAATAATATATGTTACAGACAAGAAATATGTATTTGAACAGCTGGTCAATCTTCCTGCTAGTTAGTGCTGGTGCTAGCTCAAGGAGGGCTCTTAGCAATAATATTTTTGCCCACCTCCACAACATATATTAATAATAGGGGGCTCCTTTGAGCTGCTAAGGGCCCCAAACAATTGTTTAATCTACTTATGCCTAGTACTTGCTCTGCTGCTAATGCAGAACATCTGTTCATTCTACTTAGAAAATCCTAACCCATAAGCAGGGGTGGGCAAATACCAGCCCTGGCTGGAACCAGTTCTCCAGAGTTAGCCCCTGTGAGGCTACTGCATCTATATTTACCTGCACCTTCACAGGTACGGGCAGTTGCAGCTCCCATTGGCCGTGGATTGCCGCTTCCAGCCAATGGGAGCTGAGAGAAACAGTGTCCCAGTCCACAGGCTGCAATTGCCTGTCCCTGCAGATGCTCAGGTAAATATAACACAACCCTGGTGAACTGCTACCATTTTATTGCCCACCCTGCCATCGAGCTCTCACCACTTCCCTTGCAGGACTTTCCACAGACTGTCTGTGAACCACTTTTAATTACTCTATCTAGTCAAATCTGTATAATAAATATTTGAGTATACCTTTTCTAATAAAGCACTCTGGTCTTTAAAGGTAGTTTCATTTAAAAATAAAATTATTTTAGAGCAAAAGACCCTCACATTTTTATGTTTGACTAATCTGGTTTTAGTCAGAGGGTGTTTCATTTTATATTCTTGATTGTTTTATTTAAAGGATCTGTACTAGGATGCAAAAAAGCAATAATAAAGCAGAAAAATTGAAAAAGGCCTTCTATGCTTCTGATACAGTAAAATACATGTGTTTAAATTGTGTGGCTTTAAATTAGTTTATGCACATTTTATGACATAGGATTTTAAGACTCAAGAAAATCATAAGACAATGAAAAGCACCTATCATAATTTTAGAAATTTAAACAAATGCTGCTTTTAGTTTTTAAAAAGCTGATAGAAGTGTGCAGTTTCCTGCAAGGAAGGTGTATTTTCTTGTTATGCATGTGTAGAAGTTGATACTCTACTGCTGACAATTTTTTATCCAATAAATGCTTTTAACCATAAGTGTAATCTCTAGAGGTCTCAATGGTTCTTAGTGTTCAATTTCCTGTGGAGTCAAATCCTTCTGTCAGTTAGCATTTTAAGATGTGTTTGTCTTACAGAATCAGAGTTTGTGTTTTGTGTTTTTGTTGTTTGAGTTGTTACTGGAGCAGAAGTGCTAGTATAAAATAAACATTACAGCTATGCCAACATGTATGTATCTTTCTCTGGGGAGTCCCCAATAGCCTGTGGCTAGACAGGAATGTACTGATGTAGTACATCTAGATTTAGCATAGCAGATCAATGGTTAATCTGGAGGGATTGGTGGTGATAGTGGGCCTAATTCTCATTCTTAAAACTACAAACCTAAAACCTACATACATAAAAAAATACTACAGTCAAGTAGTGGACTGAATCTCATTCTTAAAATGACAACTTTATCTTTGCACCCACTTTGAATGCCTTTTACACTACTAGAGAGATGAAAAGTAGCCATATTGTAAACGAGAATCAGGCCTATTGTATGTTAAAGTTGACTAATTGTTGGTTGACATCAACAGATCTATTTATTTTAAGTCAAAACTTGCAGCCCCACACAAGTAAAACATTTGTTGACTGTTATGATTTGATGCATCTTTAGATTAATTCATTTTTTATATATTTCCTAGTGAATGAAATACATGTGGTATTTTTTTTAGAGCATATTTGGTAGCTTCTTAACCAAAGGACTATAAAATAGACTTTAAAATAAAATAGATTGGACTAGGATAGTGACTGGGTTGTGGTCATCCATAGGATAGTCATCCTTACTTGCCTGTCTAAAACCAAGAAATGCTACTACGAAATCCTTATAATACTTCTAAGAGATTAGCTCTTAAAGACTCTTGGATTGTAGATAATGCCTTATACATTGCTCAGGTTTCTGATTTCTTCCCAACATCTGTGTTCTATTGTTTGTAATATAGTATGCTGTTCCTTTATTCATAACAATGAATTCCCTAATTAATGACAAATTAAAGTGTTTTTTGTAGAGCTCATTAAAAATGTTCTAATATAACAGATTTCTAGTGGAAAATGCAATTTTGATTAGGGGAGATTGATTTAAATCAAGGTGATTTAAATCACCAAAAAAAACCCACATTGATTTAAATCAAGTTTCCTAGAGTGGATAAAAATCAATGATTTTTTAACTTTTTTTAAAAATCATTGATTTTTATCCACTATGGTTTTGATTAAGTCAAAGCTTTCCACAAGAACATGTCATTTTGATTAAATGTCAATTAGATAAAAAATTGAAGTGAAGGTTTTTGAAGCATATTGCTGAAATGGTCCATTTTGATTATTTTCCAAACAGAATGTTTACATTTTTAATTTCAAAATTATTTTTCATTTAAAAATGTATCATATAATTTTTAAGTCAAAATCAAAACTGATTTTTTTATTTTGTGGTAAATTTAGAAATAGTCAGCATTTTGTTCTGATTCAGGACAAAATTGAATTTTGAAATTGCACAATATCCCATTAAATGTCCAGTTCCTGTACAGTTCTAGTATTTTATAATTAAAATTCTGCTTGTCCACACAAAATAAACATTTATAATTTGCAGAAATTTTATATATAGCTTCATTACATGTGGGGACAATATATTATTTTCCAAATACTTTGACTAGATAAATAAATGTATTGGAAATACATTCTCTCGTGTATTTCAAATATGTACTCCAGGGCCGGCCAACAACATTTTGGCACCTGAGGCGGGGAGCTCAAATGACGCCCCAGCCCCCTCGCTTGGGCCAAAACTTTGAAAGGTCTCAATTCTGCCTTCTTCCTGTTCTACTCCTCTCATGGCACTCCACCATCTCTGTGCCTGTAGAGCAGAGAGAATACATATGCACCAGCAGCAGACACAATTTTCTACGTTCTGGGTCCTAGTGGCACTCCCCACAGCCTGGCACCTGAGGTGGCCACCTCAGTTCGCCTCATGGTAAGGCCAGCCCTCATATATTCACATGCTTAATTTTATTTATATAAGCAGTCCCATTGATTTTAAGTGGAGTTATTCATAAGCTTAAATTTAAGTACATGCATAGTGTTTGCAGGATCAGGGCAAAAGTTTGAAACAGCTTTGGATTCTTGGAGTGAAAGTTAAAATATAAAAGCACTGTTAAAATCATTATAAATAATCCCTCTTAACAGAATATCCAATCAAGAGACGTGCTGATCAGTGAATTTAAAACCCATTTAACCAAAATAAAATAGCCAGTTGAACCTTTCCCATAGTAAAACATGTAAGAGTGGGTGATTGGGGAGAAAAATCTCTGAAATGATTCCCTTGCAGTTTCCCCCAACATAATACCACAGAAGGAGGGGCATTTGTGGTCTTTCCCATCCTGCCAGCTCATGAAAAAGATCAAGAGACATACCTGTAAACATGGTTGATTTCCATGGTTTCATGCAGATTCCAGGGAATACATGTATGGCCCTGTGCCTTCATAACAACTGCAGTACTTGGCATGATGGCTTCTTAATGTGCAATTCCCTGGCAGCATTTTTTCCCTTGTACTCATGGGACCTAAGACTGTATTATCTCTTCTTGGGATTCTCCTTAGGATTAGAATGGAGATAATGTGCATTCCCACCATTCCTACCCACTTCCACTATCACCTAGACCCACAAAGAGGGTCTTCAAGGCTGAGAAGAGGCGGAACATTGCTCCAGAGGTAGATAAGCCTATTTCTATATTGTATGTGGGAGATCTTTACTCAGAGGTCCCTTTCTGGAAAGAATACAATGTGGATTAGTATTTTGAATTTATGTTGTGATTCACATTAGCACAGGAAGAAGAGGCAAGAAAAAATCAGAAAGGAATTATCCTGATGTTTAAGGAGACTTCAGCATATCTCATTATTAAGTTGGCTGTCAGGGTATGAATCCTTCCCAGAAAGTAAAGAATTTAGGATGCTTTGATTTTAATGCAATCATCTGAATTGAGAATTTGACTGTATTTCTATTGCAATCATATCCAATCTCAGTTTTATCAGAAGAGAGAGCCATCATTAGAGATGGAGCAATTTAACAAACCTTGCATTGTTGAGCTATCCCATAAACTCCCTACAATTAGCAGAATCCTGTTGAACAGCCTGGAGGTAGCAGCCCAGTGCTACTTTCGCTCAATTTGGATATGTACATTGATGCTATGTATCAGAATATTGATGGATTGCTATGTAAATCTTCATAGAGAGCCTCCATAATAGTAGCCTGAGTATAAGGCTTTGGTTGCAAATGTATTTTGCCCCATGGAAAATAGGGCACCAAATTATGTCCTACCATAAATGGAGTCAGCTTCTGATGGTTTGAGTGGAAATTATGCCTGCTCGCATATTTATGATTGGACTGAATTTGCCCCAATATTTGAGAAAATGGAAGACGTGCAAACAAATATTCTAAGCTAGTAATACATACATTAGTTCTGTAATGATCTACGTATTCTATAATATGATTCACCTTTAGTCCAAATTCACTTTTTTTTTACTGTTAATTAATGTAAAATTGAGGTGGAAAAGGACCGAAGTATAGGTGAAGAGCTATATCTTGGTTTTAAGTCATTAAAGCAAAAACATTCCTGGTCCATAATTCAAACTCAAGCCCTCCACCCATTATATTATTTATATTGTTCTTTTAATTTCAGGGACATACTTTGTTTGACTATTAGTGTTTTTAATTATATATTTTTAAATTATATATTTTATGAGTGCATTTACAGTAGTGAAAAGGGGAATAGAGTACAAAAATGGAGTTACACAATTAAGTAATTATTATTATTATTACATTCTGTGTTGGTAAATTGAATGGTTTTTTAGAACTCACTTTCTTGGGAGGGAAGACGGTGTTGTGATAGTATGCAGAACACAAACTGAAAATATTTTCCCATATCTAGCATATATCTTTTATTTCCTTTTCTGAGCAAATGAGTCAGGGCCTAATCCTCTTCACACTGATGTCAAAGGGAGTTTTGTTTGTGATTTCTGTGGAAGCAGAATCAGGTCCTTAGTCTCTAAGTCTCCATTTTCCTTAAAATGGGGGTGATAATACTCTTTCACAGGTAAGGCTAAATTCATTATTATTGCTATAACATGTTGAGCTCTTTGATGGAAAGCACTATATACAGTAAATATAAAACATTATTGTTGTTATTAAAATTGGATCCATGCTGCATACAGTACAAGAGCTTTCCTTAACAGAGAAATCAATAAAGTAATCATATTTTACATATATGTAGCTTTCTATTCAAGGATCCCACCCCACAGCGTTTTTAGTAAACTAATGGAATAAGCCTTACAACAACCCTACGAGGTAAGTATGATAAGGATAGTTTAAGCACAGAGGTCTTAGATAAGTTGCCCATGGTCAAAGAGCCACTCAAGAGGTAGAACCAGAAGTAGAATCCAAGACTTAGGTTCCATGGTCTAACCACAAGACCACATTGCTTCTCATAATTAAAAATAATATGTAGACATAAACCTTTAAATAACTGAAATTTGTCATGTCTCCTGTGGCTAAAAGGTTACCTCTTTCAAGATAGAAATGTTCAATGGACCTTTAGTTTAAACTCATAAAATCTGCTAAAGCAAATTTCATACATTTCCATTAAGAAGGCAAATTACTTCTCTTAGGAAAGGATCAAATGCATCGGATAGAGTGGGTATGTTATGTTAATGATAGGAGGTGGGGCAGTGAGGGTAGAAGAATTGATGGGACACTTACAGTTCAAGGAATTCAATGCTTTTCATTTATGCTGGAAAAAATGTAAATGATGTCACCTTTTCCTCCCGGTGCAAAGTTATCAGGCAGTCATCACTAAATGCATCATATATCTGACATTAAAATGACTAGAAGGTTATTTCCTTCTATTTCTTTTCTCTGGGAAATCTTTCAAAATTTTATTGTAGATTAAAAAAACCCCCTGCATAATGCTGCAGGAAACAAAGCTTTGGCTAGAGTCTTACTACTGGATTATTGCCATTCTACCTCAATGCTGATTGAAATCCAGGATATTTGTATCAAAGCTATAATGAGATACTGGCAAATATCTTTCTGCCCCACTGGAAATGTAATCTTTTTGTTGAACATTTTGTCCTGGTGAATTTCATCTGCAACAGGAATAGGCATTTTGCATTTGAATCAAGTAGGTCACTGTTTTGGATCAGATGATGTGGTATATACTCTATTCACCTTTAGATTAAATTGATCCTATACTGTGTTGAGTATAAGATAGTGAATTTTTAGACAGAATTATCTTATTGTTTCATCTAAATGAATATTGAGTAATAGAGCTACTACCTGTGTTTGAATTGTGCACTTAACTATAAAGTGACTGCCAATTTCAGGGCAGCTATTCCCTCTATAGCTAATTACACCTTGATTTTAATAGATTTTAAATATTTAGTTGATTTCTTTAATAGAAAAATATAACCAGATATTCTCCATACACATGTATAATTGATATAATTTTCCTCAGTTCTGCACTAGTATATGGTCCTATAAATAAATATTCAGGATATTGAACCTTTTTAAAACAATGTATAGAATTCATGCACACCATCCTGCTCATCTTATTCTCAGAAACAATCTCATTGACTTAAATAAGAGAAGCACCATAAAACCCACATTATCAAATGTTGCCCCTTTTGACCTGAATGAATAGGCAAAAATGTGGGGTCTAGTAGGTTATTCCAATTGTGAGGAGAAATTGGTGACAGTCAGGTATTTCTTTGATGCAGTTTTGTTTATTTACAAAGAATGTACAAAGTCTACATCTCCAAATGAAGAAGAAATAAAATAACAGGAAACCGCTTTTACTGCTTGTAACATCAAAAATACTCTTTCAGCCTGACTCTGTTCCAAAAACCCCTCTTCACATTTTTTTCAGGGTCAGCCCCCATGCTTTCAGCAGCTCCTTCAGGTGTACACATGTGTTTTCTCTCTCACTCTCACTCACTTTGGGCATGTCTACACTTGCCCCCTAGTTCGGACTAGGGAGGCAAATAAAGCATACCGAAGTTGCTAATGAAGCGCGGGATTTAAATATCCCGCACTTGATTAGCATATTTGCGGCCGGTCACCATTTTAAAATGCCGGTCGCCCGATTTAACTTGCCGCGTGTACACGCGGTAGTCCGATCCAAAACCCTTCCCTCGAATTAACTGTTACTCAGAGGCAGAGGGCTTTTAACACTCCGCACTGCTGCCTCTGTATCGGGCAGCAGCGCAGGGCAGCAGACAGCCGGTCTGCACGGGGAGCTGTTTTTTTAAACTGGCTCCCCTAGTGGACCTGCTCCCACCTGCCACCTCACCCTGGTGCCTCTGATACAGAGGCAGCAGTGCGGGGTGGCAGGGGGCTTCCTGGGAGTGGGGCCGGAGCCCTGCCCCTGTGGACTATCGAATAGTCATGTAACCTCTAAGATTCCACGTGGTTACACGACTGTTCAATTACATGATATCTAACATCCCAAGTTCATATTCTCCTTTTGGTTAGGCTACAGCATTTCAAGTTCCCAAGTAGAGGATACTGCAGGGAGGAAGAGGAGGGGAGCTTGGAGGGTAGTGCAGGGTGCTGAAGGGACATCTGTGTATAGGGAGGAGGTAGTGCGGGGTGCTGGAGGCACATATGTGTGCTGGGAGGGATGCTGGAAGAAGTTAGGGTATTTGGAACATGCTGGAGGAGGTACCCATGACCTCACACTTGTGGTGGGGAGTAGTGTTGCGTTCCCTCTTATGATAGTAGGCCTAGGATGCAGGCCCAGCCCGTTAGTCAAAGCGTCTCTGGGGGCCTGGCCTTGTCACCTCACTCAGGCCTGTTACCCTGCCTAGCGGGGCTCTGTGGCAGTCAGGCAGACCAGCTGAGAGGTTCTTGGTAGTTCTGCTTACCTGGCAAGTTGGGCTAGGGCAGGTGGGATCCAGCAGATGCAGTCAGAGGACCAACTGGTGTATGGACATAGCTCCTTCTGAACTGCAATGTCTGCTTTGCAAGGAAAAATCCTGGACATTTCCTCTTATTCCAAAATTCTGCCCAAACGGAGATCGATGGACCAAAAAAAGAAGTCATGTCTGGGAAAATCCTTTTAGCCTATGATTCTGTTATGTTAATTGAAGGGGGTAAATTTACATCTATCAATCTCAGTGGAGTTTTAACTCAATCCATAACAAGATTTCACCCAGCCCATAATACTACAAATCATCAACAAACTCTAAAATGGCCAGTAAACTTACTTGCAAATGTGGTTTATTATTTTTTGATACAATAAGATAAATCCTACTGACTGTATGTATAAAATCAACATTTTGCCATCTTTTGTTTACATTCAAAAATATGTGTTTTGCAGTTTGGCTTCACAAAAAAAAGTTGTGTAGATTTTTGGTGTAAATGCAAAGTGATTGTGCATGTAGGCTGGGATTTTCAAAGGGGCCTAAGGCAGGTAGGTGCCCAACTCACCTTGTACTCAGTGGGATTTGAGTGCCTACCACCTTTAGACTACTTTGATAAATACCAATAATGACATATATGATTATAATTATATCTCTCTCTGTGTGTTTATATGTGTGTGTGTGTGTGTGTGTGTATATTCTATTAATTCCTCTCCTTTTGACGTCTATTAGTTTTCCTCCCAAAATAGTCAAATCAGAGCAGGATTGAGTGCATTGATCATATTATTTTCAATTGTAATATATGGAATGGTGATTTTACAACTACATTTGGTAAGGATCCAGTTTTGTACCCTCTGATATCATTAGTATAATTGCCATTGTCTTAATAAAAGCAGGATCAAACCCTTAGCTAATAAAGAGGCTTATTAACTGGGCAACAAATAGCAGTTAGGGGCCTAAGCTTGGTCCAGTTCCATTGAAATCAGTGGGAGTTTCACCATTAATTTAAATGAAAACAGGATTAAGCCCCTAACTCCCATTGAAAGTTAATGGGAATGATGTGCCTAACTGTCATTTGGGTATTTGAAAATCTCCCATGAAATAAATATAGGGAAATTAATCTTTTTATATTGTAGCCTAAAGGGTTAACCTGCTTGTTTTATTAAATAAACCCTACAGATTCATGTAGAATATAGGTTTCTTGTTACAGCAAAACAATGCCACATCTAGCACTGGAAAATCTTCTTTTGTTCGTTGAAACATCTCTGGCCTCATGGAATTTTGATGTGCTCTTTTTTGTATTTGAATTGTTTCTGTACTGTCAGGCATACGGCTAGGGCTAGAAGGGTGAGAGATGTGAAATTACTGTTATGAATGTGGCTGCACTGGACTGAAATGCATTTTAAAATGGGTATTTTACATAGGGGCTATAGTGATGGAAAATTCTGGTGTAATGTCTATAAAGAAAATGTTGATACTGCTTTAAATTAGATTCCTTCATACACATTTAATTTAGATTTTCATGAAATTTATCAGTGCAATAATCAGGAGTTACTAAAAATATAACTGAATGGAAAATAAACAACTCTTATAGTAAAAGGTGGAATTGCAAACTCTGACCTGGATAGTCATTTTGAATCTCCCACCAACCAATGTTTAAGTATATAATGGGCCAGATGTTCAGCTGTGGCTGGGAAGTACACAGTACAAGTTGGGATATGGGATGATGGAAGGGTGGCATTTTTGCACTTCTCAAATCCTGGAGGAAATCTGTGCCAGTCCAGTCTTGGCCCCAGAGGGTCAAAATAATATCTTGGGTCAGCAGGGTACAGAATTTCTTCCTTTGCTCCAGTGATACTCCAGTACAGAAAGCAGGAAGTGAGTGGCACAGGCTCTAGGGCCAGATTGTGCGTGCACACTTGAATTTAGAGTGTTTTAGATAATTTAGATTAATTAAATTGCTGAATATTATATCACATTGGCCATATGATCATTGTGACATCCCAGTGTACAATCCAGACTAACAGATTCTACTCTGAAACCTTGGCTGCCTTGCTGAAGTAACTTCCACGAGAGCTACTCACAAGGGGCCTTCCATCATGCATGCTACAGTGTCTGTGTATAACTGCAGCCTGCTGACCTCTGTTGGATTACACCGGGGGTGGGCAATAATTTTTTGCTGGGGGCCACTTTGGAAATTTTTGAAGTGGCCCCAGGCCGCACAGGAAGGGGTGGGGCATTGAGCAGAAGGGGCAGGGCATTGAGCGGAAAGGGGCGGGGCCAATATATTTCTGGGTTCCCCACCCCCAGACAATGATTGGCCTGGGGGGTGCGGGAGTGCCTTTGTCCCCACCCCAAGTTCCCCGAAGGTGCCCATGTCCCTGGCATGGGAGGAGACTTCCCTTGCTCCCCTGCCCCAATGCCAATTAGAGCCTGGGAGCGGGGAAGGCCGCGAAGCCTCCCCTGTTCTCCCCCCTGCCCTGTGAGCAGCGCTCAGCGCTTCAAAACGCCACGTGCTCATGGCAGGGCGGGAAGAGGCTTTGCGCGCTCCCTTGCCCCAAGGCCACTTAGGGCCTGGGGTTGGGGGAGCATGCAAAGCCTCCTTCCCTTCTCCCCCCTGCCCTGCTCGCAGTGTGCGACGCTTAAAAGCACCGTGCCCTGCTCGCAGGGCGGGGGCAGAGAGGAGAAGGCTTTGCACACTCCCCCACCACCAGGTCCTAATTGGCCTAGGGGCAGGGGAGCAGCAGGGCCTCCGTGGACTGGATCCAAATCCAGGCCGCAGAGGCCCTTTTGCCCACCCCTGGGTTACACTCTGGATCCCTTTAGTCATGGTTAAACTGTAGGACAGGGCTATTCAACACGGCCCGTGGGCCACATGTGGCCTGCAGCCCGTTTGTTTGCAGCCTTCATAGCAGTTTGGGTTTACGCGGAGCTCAACATGCGGCTCGTGGGTGGGATCCTTTGAACATGGCCTCCATTGGGAACACACTCCACAACGCCGAGGCGTCTCCCAGGAGGGGTGAGCATTGAAAGATGCAAGCAGATGGGCTGGCTGGAACAGACGGGTACAGGGTGTCGGCATTTCTAGCCCATAGGGAGGAGGTGCTGGGAGCACTGGGGCATTGTGGGAAGTGCTGGCTGCTTAGCCTTGTGTGCAGAGCCTAAGAGGTGCTGACTGGCTTACCCTGGCCACATTTGGGTCCGGCACTGTGGCTTAAGGCTTAATCTTTGTATTGATATCCGTCAGTGTGAAAGAAGCTATTTGCATATATATACACAACAACACTTAAGTTGCGGCCCTCGGCATGCGCTGTGAGTATCATTGTGGACCCCGGGGCTTCCAAAGTTGAGTAGCCCTGGTGTAGGATGACCCTGACGTAGCCCTAATCTCAGAATTTCATTCCAGAATTATATGTGTTATACTGCCCAGCCCTCTGTTGGACAATACAAATTATAGGAGTTCAATATTCTTTTAAGGGAACAATATGCACATAATTTGTCACTCCAAATAAAGATATCTAGGCACTTCAATTTAAACATATTGGATTAGATAAAACAGTAAAACAGGTTTATTAACTGCAAAGGGAGATTTTAAGTGAGTATAACATGGCATGAAAATCAGAAATGATTACAAGAAAAATAAAGATAAGACATTTACTAATCTCGAATTTAACAAACTGTATGAGATTCAAGCAGAATTTCTCACAATATGCTTTCAGCGATTTTTACCTTATGGGTCAGAACCCCATCTTCCAGAATCCCAACAAATGCTACCCTTGTCACTTCATGAGCCATGAAAATACGATAGGTAGAGGGAAAGATAGGGGTGCCTTGAGTATTTGTCCCTTCCTTTTTATAGTTTCAGTCACCCTCTTGGAAAACATTTCCAGGTGGTCACCAGGCGCTCCCTGCTTGGGAGGCTGCGGTCTAGCCTGGACCACCAGGTGTGCTTGACCCTGAGGATGGGCCTGAAGCCACATGCTGGCCTGGACCCTCAGCTGTGCCTGACCCGAAGGACTGACTTGACCGCCTGTGCCAGCTTGCACTGGAGGACTGGCTAGGACCATTGGACCTGCAAGGGGCTGAGGACTGGCCTGGACCACCCAGACCCCAGCTGGACCTGACAACCCACAACCCCCTGGGAGACCAATCTGAAGCCCAGATACGTGCTGAGGGGCAGAAGGGAAGTAGCCCAGGGAACACCGACCACAGTTAAGTGCACCCGGGACAGCGTGTTGCGGGCTGGATCCCTGCTGACCCAGTAGCAGACCATGCTGCTGCTGTTAGGATCCTGGGCTGGGACACAGTGGAGTGGGTGGGCCTGTGTCCTTCCCCTGCCACCCACTTGCCAGGTGGCAGTCTTCCCCTCTCCGCCACCACAGGCAAATTGCCTGAGCTTCTTCAGAACAAGGAGACAAACTGTTTGCCAGTGTTTGTTACTGCACCGCCTTGCACAAAAGCCTGGCCTACTGATTTACCTTGGTTTGTTATTGCCTGCCTTGGACTAAGGCCCAGGCTACTTGACTACTGATCTGCCTCTGTTCATTATTGCCCACCTTGGACTAAGGCCTGGGCCACTTGACTACTGATTTGCCTCACTTTGTTATTGGCCCATCCAAGACCTGGGCCTGGGCTACTGAACTGGAGGTTTGTTTAGTGCCCTCAATAGTAGGGTGGAGTGGCTGCCCACTGACCTGGAGGGAGCCTAGGGTTGCCAGGTGTCCAGTATTGACCTGGACAGTCTGGTATTTTCGCCTCCTGGCCGGTAAAAAAGTTCAGTAAATACCGGACACCTAAAATGTCTGGTATTTTCTGATTTTTTTCCCGGCCAGGAGGCAAAAATTCTGGGTGCCTACCTGGTTCCACAGGGGAGCTGTCTGGGCTGGAGCAGGAAGACAAGATGGTTTAAGTTTATTTTTACCAAAAAAGTCAAAACGGCATTTTTATTAACATTATTTAATAAGCACAGATAACACAATCCAACAAGTCCTTTCATCAAATGGCTTACAATTTAAACATGACAGACACACTGTGAACAGGATGCATCAGAGAGATCAGAAGAGGGAATAACTATTTTTGTTATTTTAAAATGGGGCATGTTTTTTCATTACTAGTCTAATTGACTCATTTATTGTCATAAAAAATAAAAACCAAGAAAATAGTTACAAAATTGAAAAGAAAAATAGTGGAATAATACGTTTAGTAAAAACACATCAGTATATCCATGGTTGTCTGACCAACAAAAGCTACCAAATACATTCTTCTTTTTTAAAAATTAGAATGAGAACAAATATAAGATGTATCAGTGCAAAGAAAATTATTTTTGAAAGTTATTGTAAGTATGTTACAAATATGTAATTATGGTTGAAATGGCTATAGAATGAAATGGCCATTTCAACAATTTAATGGTAATAAAATCAGTCAATGCATAAATGCATACTGGCAAGAATAAATAAAAATTGCAAAGTCTGATGTGAACAGTGCAGAATATAGAAAGGTATCCAAGTTAATATATATCAAATGAAAGATTATCTTTATTTGTGAAGAATCCAGGCCAGTAAGAGATTGAGCTGAGGACTTCTGTGTCTACATTCGATAGCACTAAAAGATAATCTGTAGTTTCTCTCAGCTTTAGACCTGATTGAGATCTGTGAACTGAACTATGATGCACAAAAGAGCAGTTTCTTCAATTTTTTTATGTTGGGGTTGTTACACAGGGAACGCTGTAATGGTTATGAAATGAATTTGAAATAGGGTTCACTCTGACTAAAGATATAATTGTCCCTGAATCAAGAAGCGAGGTACGCCTGCCAGATCCCGTATCTCTATCACCGGTGATCTATCGATCCAATAACAGGCAAACACAACGTTTAGGGCCAAATCATATATTTAAAAGAATTTGGAACAGCAAACACAGGAACAACTTCAAATACAATCCACCCTATCCCTAGATACAGAAGAAGGTAGAAAAGACCCGTAGACAAATAGGATATACATTACAATCTCACGGTCAGAGCTTGTGACCTATAGCTCCTTGGGTATTTTGAAGCCTCAGAGGAGGACCAGCGAGGAGATCCCTCAAAGCAGTGATCCCAGTCTTTTGACATATGGCTGTCAAGTGATCCTCAACCATATGGACAGTAGCTCTTCTCTGGACATGGTGGTGACCAACCCTTCAGTAAGGTCACCCGGTCCGGAAGAATTGTGAAAAGGTGATAAGAGTCCAGCTGCTGTTAACTCCGGCCTACTCCCCTCACGCAGGATATCTCTGCACGCAGGTGGCACGTAAGTTAATCACAACAGGATCCACATATACTACAATGTCCATAGATGTCAATAGAACTCAGAACCCAGGAACAGAAAAGGAGGAGAGCCGAAGAACCAGAGCCTTCCTCAAACTGGGGCTTTTACTTGGCTCTTAGGTGGGAAAAGGGACTTGCGTGCTGGGTGCATTAAATCAGAGTCGTGTGCAGCTATTCAGCAGGGTGTGTGCGGCCTTGAGGGATGAGTGCAGCATTATAGTGCCAAGTGCACAATGTTTTGAGAGGGGTGCACAGATAAGGGCTGTGTGCAATGCTGACTTTTGGTGGGAAACTGGAAGCCTGTGTTTTATAACTGAATTCTATCCCTCTCACAAAATGGAAGCCATACAGACTCCATTTTACATACCCTAATAACACTGACCAATATACCCAGGGTAACAGGGTCTTCCATCAAAGTAAATAGCTTTGCCTCTCTGAGCTTTAAAAACAATTGGCTAGATGTGTTGAGGTACTGCATTGGACAGAAAAGAAAGGTCTGACTTTCTAAATATTATGGAAGAAAAAGAAGCACAATTTGATAATATAATTGGGCCAGTGAAAGGAGAGGATTAAGAGAGTCTGAGATTTCATCAAGTTTGAAGACCTGCAATGGTAGTGATGTTAACAGGAAAGGGGGAAGTTGAAAGGTTCTAAGAGAAATAATAAGTTCACTTATTCCTATTTAGCTTGAGTTGGCAGCAAGCCATACAAAACATGATAGAGACCCTTGGGTACGTGGGAATGGATTTCAAGAGACAGGATGGGCATGAAAGAGAGATTTGAGACCTGAGCACTGTATTGGTAGTTGTAGCTAAATAAGTGAAGTTACCCAGGGATAAAGTATAGAGATAGAAAAGAGTGCCAAACTTTCATGACCATGGTGTTGTGGGAGGAGAAAGAACTGATCAAGTGCACACTGAAAATAGTGTAGCTTGATACGCTTACCTAGTTCCTTGCTTCATGGATAGGGCTCCGTGTCTGTCTCAGAAATTTTCCTTGATCTCCATGACTTCTGCAGTGGCCAGTGTGACTGATCCCAGGGCTGCCTGAGCAATGGTCCCAGGGGTTGCTAAAGCAGCATGTGCTTGGTGGCCTGAAGCAGCTGGTGCTGCTGTCTCCACCTCTCCAAGTAGTACCCTCCCCAAGATTTGGTATGAGATATTTATATGTCACATACAGGTCATGAGCCATGAATTTTTGTTTATTGCCTGTGACCTCTTCATGACTTTTATTAAAAATGCCCATCACTAAATCATAGCTTTAGTCATGGACCATCTGTTCATTATTCATGTATGTCTAGTGCCTGGCAAAGAGGGCTCTGATACCTGATTTAGAGTTACTAGGTTCCATGTAAAAACAAAATACCAACAATAATAATAAAGGTGTCCAGAGAAGTAGGAGTTGAGACAGGACAAGGCCAATAAAAGACCTAGAAATCTCTCTTCTGGAAGATAGCTAGGACCAGACCATGCCTCATTCTTCAGTGGCAGCTATAATAGTGATGTAATCACATGCATAAATTTGCACCTGTAATTATTGTGCTTTGATGTAAACTTAAACCATAAGCATATTAATGTTAGATGCACTCCTTGGCACTTTAAAGATTTCTGTTTTTTTAAATAGACAAGGCTAAAGTGCATATTCCTCATTCAGCATTGCATATTTTATATGCCAAACTTAAGGTCACAACCAGTACAGTTATATGTTCACATTATTATTATTATTATTCAATTTTCTTAATGGATAAAACTTTTTTCATATTCAGAAACACTCTGATGTTAGGGCAGATGTTTCAGTCCTAAACCCTGGCCTACACTAGGGAGCAGCCTCTGTCTCCCAGAGCAGCTTCTATCCGCAATGAGCCTGGGCCCACCGTGGACAGAGACTGCTTCACGGTATTAGCCCGTGTCTGTGGAGGGGTCTGAGCTCCCTGTGGAGAGCTCAGACCCACCACAGACAGGGGCTGTTACCATTCAGCACTGCTAGCTGTGTATCAGAAGGAGCAGCATGGGATGGCAGGCAGCCAGTCCACAAGGAGACCTGGGCACCGAGCTTTCCGGGAGTGGGGCCAGGAGCGCACTGGATGCTGGCCCCATTCCTGGGGACTATCAAATAGTCATATAACTGCAAAGATTTCATGTGGTTACATGACTATTCAGTTACCTGATAGCTGACATCCCTTTCCTGGACTACATAGCAAGCCATACTTGTGTTTTCTCTAGTTAAAAAGTTCTTCTCTGGCCACTCCCTCCCTCCCTCTAATACCAAAATGTAGTTCATTTTCTCTGTTCTTAAATTGTTCTGTTTCTCCAAAATGTTCCCCAGTATCTTCCACAATTTTTCCAACACCTTCATAACCAACAATGTAGTTTCCAGTACTTCTACAATACTAATATTACATCTAACTGGGCAGTTGTCATTTACCCACAAATATAAACACCTCTGCAAGGCTCTTTGCAGAATTTTAAATTTGAGAAAGGACAAGTGGCACAGAGAGTTTCTACAGCCCTTGTATGGAAGAAGGTTTAGCATTGACCTCAAAATTCTACTGTGTGAGAAAGTATGGATGAGGTTACGGAAGAAACATTAGATCTGTAACTACACAGATCTGGCTTCCTTACGCTCATGTGTAATATGTGGAGTGATAGTAGTACAGGTTGGATCTCCCTGATGCAGCACCCTCAGGACCCGACTGGTACTGAACAAGGGAATTTGCTGGACCAACTTGCCAGCCCTCTGTGCTGCTGGCTCCTTCTGACTCGGGCCCTAGCCTCACTGTCGGCAGGGTCAGACTCCGTCCTCACTGCCGCTGGACTCCAGCCCTGGCCTTACTACCATCGGCCTTCAGTTGCTTCCGCTGAGCTTGGGCTCTGGCCCTGGCCTCCCTGCTGTCAGCCTGGCCAGGGCTCCTCAGGGAAGCTCCCCGGATGTGGCACTAGCCTCTCTTGTCACAGGGTTCCCAGCTGCACTGTGGGGTTCCCAGCTGCACCACTGGCCTGCCTTGCCATGAGGTTCCCAGCTGCACTGCAAGCCCCCTGCCTCCCCGCCACAGGGCTCTTAGCCACACCGCCAGACCTGCCTGCCTCTGGGCTCTCTGGTCCAGGAACATCCTTTGTCCTGCCAGACCACGGATGTTGTTGGATCAGAAAATCCCAGTTTAGGGAGCTACAACCTGTAGTTCACTTTGCAGGTGGGAGTAATAGATGCAGAGGTGCTTTGTTATGGCAGGCAAATCGCCGTGGGACTGGGAACTGGGAATTCCATCTCCCATATTTATTCTGATTTTTTTTGCAGGAGGGGTGGCCTGTGCTTATGTGTGGTGTACAGTCAGTGATTCCCAGATTGCACTGGCTCAGTCATATGTTACTCACTGATTTTTTGTAATATCAAATAATCAATATTTAATTTCCAGGTCAAGGTAATTTGTTCAAATAAACAATCACAGCCTGAACAATAGTTTCTGATCAAATGAGACTAATGGCTTAATATAATTACCATGTCCTAAAATGGACAAGAAGTTTAAGACAAAATGATAATATGCTGTAAATAACATACATAGGGACAGAATCAACTTATTTAATTAATTATTCATTTCATTTAACAGTCAACCTCAGAGAGAGAAAGCAGATTTGAAAACCTGCAATCTGTCTAGCTACATCTGATGGTCTAGATTCTGGAGGGTACCTTTTTGTAGTAATATTAAGACTATATAGTCTTTAGATTATATGTTTATTGCAAATATGTAAGTGTATATTTTTCTGGTATTTAAAACTAAAGATGTTCTTGAACTAAAAGAAATGGAGAATGAATACAAAGTGGGGGCAGGGGAAAGAGAAAAGAACACAGACAGAATCAGATGATATCAGCACAAAAGTAAAGCTGAGAAAGGAAATAAACCAAAATGTTATAATGCTTAAGATCCCTTGCCAAAGAAATAAGATTAGGTGATGTTCACACCATGAAAGAAACTAACTGGAGACATTATAAGAGCTAAGAGGCTGCAAAATGGTGATCTTTTTAGTTGAATATAAACCAAAGATCTAGCTGATAAATTGATAACATTACAATGTTACGAATATTTAAAACAAATTGTCAGCTACCAAAGTATTTGACTGAGCTGAAGGGGAGCAATGTATGGCGTGCCATTAGAGCTGACCAATGATGAGAGAACCAAAAGCACAGGGGAAAGCTACTACAGGTTGTACCTCCCTCCACTGGGACTCTCTGGTCCAGCAACATCCATGGTCTGGCAGGACCACAGAGTCCAGGTGTAGGGAGATCTGGCCATGGGGCAGGAGTGCAGCAGGGGAGTTGGTGGCTCAGCCAAAAGCCCTGTGGCAGGGGGCAGGATGCGCATCAGGGAAATCTGGCCCTGGTGGCAGTAGCAGGGGGCCAGTAGTGGCCATGCAGCTCTGGCCCCGGTGGCAGCCAGGAAGTTTCAGCGGCAGCTAGGGAGCTCTGTCTCCGGGCACGCAGCTCCAGCCCTAGCCATGCAGCTCTGGCCCCGGCAGTGGACAGGTTGCTCCAGCCCCAGCAGCAGCGGGGCTTGCACGAACGAGAAAGCTCTGGTCCAGGGATCAACCAGGCAGCAGGGTGGGCTGGAGCCCAAAGTGGGGGAAGCACGGGCAGCAGTTTAACAGGGGCCAGGAGGGGAGAGACCACCCCTGGTCCGGCAAATCCCCTTCTTCAGGACTGGTCAGGTCCCGAAGGTGTTGGGCCAGGGAAGTCCAACCTGTAGTTAATAAATGATGAGGAGAAAGCAAGCAATAAACAGCTGCACTGATTAGGTTTATTGGAAGGATTCTGTCTGAGCAAATAACACTAGGGATTCAGATCCAAGCCCTGTATATTTCTCCCTGAAGGTGTTATATGTATCAATGGAATGGGCATGTAGTAACTTTGTACAGGGAAATCGAGATGTGGTAAATGTGGAGAAGAGCATTTCTATGAAAATTGTATAGGAGGGAGAGAGGCCAAATGTAGTAACTACAATGGTAATTATAGTCCAATATAAAGAACATGTATCATGGTAAGACAAAGGGATATCTGAGACAAAAATGATTTAACATAGCTTATGGAAAAGGTTTTAGGAGACTCAAAAGGCAGAGAAGGAAGAGACAATCAGTATAGGAAAAGGAAAACAGCAAACACAGCCTTATTTTATAAACAATATGATAAACACTGTTGAAGTAATAGCCAATATATATGAGTAGTGAAAAAAGAAATGTTTGTTGCATTTATGATAGAAGTGATAAACTGTCTCTCACAAACTAGAAAGAAACCAGAAAAAAATGAAAATTGTAGCCAGGACAATGGAAAAATACATGTATGTTAGCAATTTGTTAGTGGAATATCTTGAAGCAATTTTGAGTGAGATTAGTGGTGAAATATGATTATTATGGAGACCTCAAGCTTTTGTTGAAAAGTGCACAGTCTGATAGTACATGGTCAAGAACTAAAAGAATATTCTGGCAATGAAAACTAAAGCAGATATATGAATCTAGGAAACATGGTGGGTTGAAAAGCTTGCTATTAAAATGTCAAGGTATGTAGTCTTTAAGTAAGATTACATACCCTAAAATAATAAATAAGAGGAGGCGGCATTTGTACTTCATAAGGGAAAAATTAAATAAGATAGCAACAGAGAATAAGGAAGTAAGCCTACAATATAATGTTGTTAAGATCCCAGTGGAGAAGAGAAATATTTCTTTAAGGATTTATACTATCCGTAACCCATTTGGGAAACTAAAGAGTTTGAAGCTGCAAGGAATAGTGAATAATGCTAAAAGACCATATATTTATATATTGGTGACCTAAGTATTCATTAAAAATTAAGGGGAAGTAAAACAACTGATAAAAATGGATAGGGCTGTCAAGAGATTAAAAAAAATTATCGCGATTAATTGTGCGATTAAAAAAATTAATAGTGATTAATCGCACTGTAAAACAATAATAAGAATACTATCTATTTAAATATTTTGGATGTTTTCTACATCTTCTAATATATTGATTTCAATTACAATGCAGAATACAAAGTGTATAGTGCTCACTTTATATTTATTTTTATACAAAACATTTACACTGTAAAAAAAAGTTCCGTTCACCTCCCTGAAGTATTGTAGTGTAAATTCTATCATGAAAGCTGAACTTAAATTCTTCCATATAATCAATATATTTGTGTCCTATTCAAAAGAGTTCTTTTTTATCTCAGTCCCAGCTGCGGGCAGCACAGGGCCAGAGGGGGTAGACTCTGTCGTGGGCAGTGCAGAGTTCGGGAAGGGGGACTCAGCCCCAGAATCAGATGTGGGGGGAGGGTCAGTTCCAGCCCCAGGAGGCAAAGAGAGGGTGGCTCGGGTGAGCCCTGCCAGGGGAAAAGAGGGGAAAGGGACAGTTTGGGCAAGCCCCTCCCCCTCCAGCTGTTTTATTTTAAAAAATATGGTCACCTGGGAGGGGACAGGGATGGGTGTCAGGGTCTTTGCTTCTTGTTTATTTCTCTGTTGGAGTTGGGATGGCTTCAGGGTTGTTGTTTTTTCCCTTTCTCGCTGCTGCTTTTTTCCTTTGGTGGCGAATTGCATTACTGTGCCTTACCAGAGATGGTCTCTGAAACAACTCATGCTGATTTGCTGACCCCTGCGATTAATGCAAGTTAATTTTTTTTAATGCGTTAATTCTGCCCTGCGTTAATTGCAGGCATTAACGCCCACTAATTGACAGCCCTAAAAATGGCCCCTGTTTAGAAAAATTCATTTATGAAAATAATCTGATGGTTTAAATGACACACTAAGTAAATTTAATGCATCCGATGGTAGTATTTCTAGCAAGACCTAGGAATTATAACAACAGATATTGCAGCCAAATGGGAAATTTATAAGGAAAGGGGGATATTAATTTAACTATACTTACTATTTTTCAAGGACAAGGTAAGATTGAAGATAACAGAAGATTTCCTGCCTGGAATTTTAAGAAAGCTAACTGGGAACTGTTTGCTAGTAACTGTACTGAATTTGTGACTAATTGTGTGAGTAATGACTCAGAGAATTTCAATTATAATGAAATAAAGAGAGTAATAGCAACAGCTACTGTAGCCATATTTAGGATATTGAAGTCCCCCATAAGTAAAAATTCACTTCCATAGTGGAATATGCTATGTAAAATGGCAATTAAAGAAAGGAACAAAACATTAAAAGAGAGAAAAATACGAATAATGAAGATCTAATGAAGTATAAAAGAACTAAGGCAATAGTAAATGAATTATTAAAAAAACAAACAAACAGAAATTTGGAAGATGTACTGTGGGTGAATAAATAAGGATACCAAAATAATAGAAATATACAGCTAAATTAGAAGAATGAATGGATTATAGATCAAGAGTAGCCACATCCCAGTCTTATGGGTACTAACAACATAGTTAGAAGTTCTGATAATGAGAGAGCAAAAATTTTGGCAGAAACTTTTTGGGGGAGTGAATAGTGATGAAAATCAAAGTAAAGTTTTCCACCAGATTAAAAGACAACTCATTGTAGAGAGTCATGATCCATTATGTAGTTGGGGTCAACAGGAAGATTCTATGCTATATGAATGGTTTTGTATGTGCAATCTTGAGAAAGTTATTGATAGCAGCAAGGACATCCCCATGTAAAGATAATGCATGAAACATAATGTTTAAATATCTCTCAAGCTATGTCCGTAATTCCGAAATAACATAGTCTGCGCCTACACTACAAGTAGTTATTTTGATATAACGCCAAAATAATGTTGAGTTGGAGGGCTTCTTACTCTGACTCCTTGTCCTGGGGCGGGTTCTCTTTCCCCCCTCCTGGGTCTATGGCCAGCCTTGTGCCCTCTCCTCCTCCTCCTCTCCCCTCCTCCTCCTCCTCTCCTCCTCTCTCTCCTCCTCTGTGCCTCTACTCACAGTGGGGGCCTGCGCCCAACACCAGGGCCTGATGGGCAGCTCAACCCGAACTGGTCACTCAGAAAGGCTCGCTGGCCCTTTAAGGCAGGGCCCGCCGGCCAAAGTCCATAACCAAGACAATAGCTGGCCCTTTAAGGCAAAGCCCACCGGCCGGTGGCAGCAAGTCATAGGACGGGGCTACCCCCGGCCCCGGTAGGGGGACCTGGGCCCACCCTACTCCACTGGGTCCCGCCCCAGGGCGCTGTGAGTGTTAGGCGGACTCACCACTCCCTCGGCGGGGAATCCATCCAAAATGCGCCGAGGTCCCCGGGGCGGGTGAGGCAGCTCCTGTCCCCACCCTGGGCCACTTCCTACCGGATCCTGCGAGATAGCGTCCCACAAGCTCACCGGGTCCACGCCGTCCCTAGGGGGCTGCTTGTCCCTCATAGGCTGCAGGGGGGACGTCCCAACTGGTGCTTGGGTCACTGCCGTCCGCCTTCTGATCGGCTGGCTGATGCTGGTCCGGAGCTCCCCACGGAGGACCTTCTTCCCTGGCAGTCAGCCCAGACTGAGCCTCCCTCCAGGCCTTTATACCTGGGCTGCAGTCTGAGCATGTGCAACAGCGTTGTGGGGGAAGCGCTCTTTCGGCCAGGTGGGCCTGATTAGGCTCAGCCTTCCCAGTGTGGGGCTGACACACCCCGTCCCAGGCCAGGTGGGCCTGATTAGGCTCAGCCTTCCCAGTGCGGAGTTGATACACCCCCTTCCCAGTGCGGGGTTGATACACCTTCTATAACCCTTATTTTACGAGGAATAAGGGAAGATTGTTCTAACTTGAACTTCCTGCTGTGTAGACAATGCCAAAACCTGAAATAAGCTATTTTGACTTAAGTTACGCAATTGACGTAGTTCCAGTTGCATAGCTTATTCCGGCTTTAGCCCTGCTGTGTAGACATATCCTCAGAGAACAGTTTGAGGGTTGTCTTGGAATTATATAACACTACAGGGAGAAAGGAATACTGATAGGAAGGTATCCTGAAATAGCTATTCCGTGTCTTTTGAACGTGTCCATTATTTAAAAATATAACGGGCTCACTGTTCCAACATCCCTGTAAATCTCATTCCTCATTTTTGCAGTCACAAGGGAAAATCAACGACTAAACAGAAACTACACTTTGCATCCTGGAACGTACGCACACTTCTTGATCGTGATGATTGCCATGAACGCAGGACAGCAATTATTGGTAGAGAACTTGCACGTTATAAAATTGATATTGCAGCTTTAAGCGAAACATGTATTTCTGGTACCAGCCGGTTCACAGAAGTTGGAGCAGGCTACTCATACTGCTGTGTGGGCTACCCTGAGCGACATTCAAGGCAAGCAGGAGTTGGCTTTGCCATTAGGACACAGCTAGTCCCCCCAGCTTGAATCTGAGCCACATGCCATCAATCCTCGCCTTATGACCCACAAAGCTTAGACTGAGACAGAGATAATGCCTTGTACTTGTTAGTGCATATGCGCCCACTTTGACTGCTGCAGATGATGAAAGGAAGCTTTCTGCGCCAACCTGAATTCAGTGATCTCTTCAGTACCTTTTAAATCCAAGTTATATATACTCGGTGATTTTAATCCTAGAGTTGGTCAGGACTACATCACATGGCCAACGGTGCTTGGATATCACAGTATTGGAAGTGAGAACTCAAATAGTACTCTTCTTCAAACTTGTGCGCAGCATGAGCTTGCTATCGCAAGCACATTCTTCCAACAGGCAAACAAATACAAAGTAACTTGGATGCACCCTCAGTTTAAGCATTGGCATATGATTGACTGTTTCATCACAAAACAAAGAGATCTTTCTGATGTCAAGTTGACTCGTGCAATGTATGGCACTGGCTCCTGGTCCAACCACTGCATGGTATTCAGTGTTGTCTCCTTGAACCTTTGTCCACCAAAACGTCATCATTCTACTGTATACTGAAAAAAGTTGGATGTAGGTAAATTTGAAATACCTCAGACACAAGTGCTGTTTCAACACAGTCTTGATGCTTCCTTAGTCATCAGTAATGAAGGTCCACAATGGTCACCCACTATGGAGGATGACTGCATTGACATCAAAGAAACAACCTACAGAACTGCTGTTGAGATCCTCGGTTTCCAAAAATGCAGGCACAAGGATTGGTTTGATGACAAGGACAGAGATGCCCAAGCTCTTCTTGATAAGATGCATGTGACACATCTTGCTTGGATCAATGATAAAGAGAATGCCTCCAGGAAATCGGCATATATTCGAACTAAACAGGAGGCACAAGTCAAATTATGGCAATTGAAAGAGGACTGGTGGAAATATCAAGCAGTTAAATTCCAAGATGCAGCTGATAGACATGACTTTAAAGCATTTTATGACCGGCTAAGGGCAGTCTATGGGCCACACATTGCTGGCTGTACACCAGTGCGCTCTGCTGATGGCCTTACTTTGATCACAGATAGTGCTAAAATCCTTGACCACTGAGCTGAACATTTTCACAAAGTATTGAACCAGACCTCAACTTTTGACAGGAGTGTTCTTGAAGAGATTCCTCAGTGGGCTAATGATTTACAGCTGGACATACCACCAACTCTTGATGAGGTACAAAAAGCTGTTAATCAGATGAAATCTGGAAAGGCATCTGGTAGTGATGCAATTCCATGAGAAATTTATAAAGCTGCTGATGGCCAGCTGATGTACCATCTCACTCATTTATTTAGCACCATTTGGGAGAGGGAGCTAGTCCCCCAGGACTTCAAAGATGACCCGATTGTACACATATACAAGAGAAACGGTGACCGTGCATTTTGTGATGACCATTGGGGCATCTCTCTGCTCTCTGTAGCTGGTAAGATCATGGCCTGCATCCTTTACAACCGGCTTTCACTACATGTGTTAAAAAATGGCATTATTCCTGAAAGCCAGTACTGATTTTGTGCTGGTTGAGGCACTGCTGATATGATATTTACAGCCAGGCAGATACAAGAGAAATGTAGAGAGCAACATCAGGACCTCTATGTGATTTTCATTGACCTGACCAAGGTGTTTGACACGGTCAACAGAGATGGGCTCTGGAAAATACTTGGGCGAATTGGCTGTCCTGAAAAGTTTATCAACATTGTTTGGTCCTTTCATGATGGCATGCTTGGTTGCGTCCTTAACAATGGAGAGATATCAGCACCTTTTGAAATATCAATTGGTACAAAGCAAGGATGTGTCCTTGCTCCTCTCCTAGTCAACATCTACTTTTCAATGATGCTGTTAGTTGCTTTTAAGGACTAACGTTGGGCATACCTATTCAGTTCCGAACTGATGGCAGTATTTTCAATCTCCGAGACTTCAGGCTCACACCAAAGTAGTTACTACAACTACCTGTGACCTTCTGTTTGCTGATGATTGTGCACTGTTGGCTCATTCAGTGGAGGATGCACAGGAGCTTTTTAATCACTTTGTTACTTCTGTTCACCGCTTTGGACTCACAGTGAACCTCAAGAAGACCGAAGTTATGCCCCAGTCTGTTTGGAAAGAGCCCAGCACTCCAGTGATCATTGCTGCTGGTACAGTCCTTAAGGCTGTTGACAAGTTCTGCTACCTGTACTGTCTTCTAGCATAGACATGGATCATGAAGTAGCTGCTCGATTGGCCAAAGCCAGCGTTGCCTTTGGAAAATTGACCAAACGCCTGTGGAATGACCATCATATCAAACTCCATACCAAGGCAGCGGTTTATGAGGCAGTTGTCCTGAATGTCCTGCTGTATGGCTCGGAGTCATGGACAATATATCGTCACCATGTTTTGAAGCTCAATCAGCTCCATATGCGTTGTCTGAGGAAGATTGCCCACGCGAATTAGTGGGACAGAATTCCTAACACGGAGGTTCTTAAGCTGTGTAGTTTCATGGGCATGGAAGCAATGATTATGAACAAACAGTTTCACTGGATTGGTCATGTTATGAGGATGGATGATATGTGGATACAAAGATGGTCTTCTATGGCCAGCTTGCTCATGGAAAGTGCTTTATAGGTGGTTAGTATAGGTGCTATAAAGACATCTTAAAGGCCAACGTGAAGTCAGCCGGCATATCTCCCAATGATCTGGAAACTCTAGTTCAGGACAGATTGTCCTGGCGGCAAACCACTGCACAGGCTCTTAACTGCTTTGAGAGTCAGTGTATCCAGGCATTACAGGAAAAGTGTTGGATCCGAAAAGAATGTATTATGCCTGCAGTTGGCGGTTTTCTGTGTGACATCTATAATGGGCTCTGCCGATCAAGGATTGGTTTAGTCGCTCATCAACGGCGTCATAGAAGATGAGATCCATCGATTGACAGCTCAGTCCACACAAACCCCACTCCACGAGGAGTAAGGGACGTTTCAGAATAGCAATTTATTTTGAAATAAGTGCTGTATAGACAGCGCCAAATTTCGAAATAAACTCAAAATAAGCTACACAATTTGCATAGCTCAAATTGTGTAGCTTATTTCGAGCTCCAGGTGCAGTGTAGATGCACCTTAAATGTACCTACGTATTGTGTTGTATTGTTGTCATTCTGTTTATAATAACTTCCAAAAGGTACCTTAGCAGCCAAAATGTTGGAAGTAGTTGCCATTTATTAGACCTCTATTTTGTATGTATATATGAATATTAATTATTGCTGAAAAAAATGAATGAGTAATCACATGACACAACAATCACATTGATTGTCTCTAAAAGTGTCATGCCTTAACAAATTTTGTCCACACACACAGTAAGTTCTTATCTAACCATCCTTTCCTAGACTTATCAACATTTAGGCTAGAAAAGTGCACTAGTTTAACTAAATTGCTTTTAAAATTATTTAGTTGAGCTGGTGCAGACACTTATGATAGATTCACTTCAACTGGTTTAATGAAACAAAGAGGGGTGAGGTAATACCTTTTATTGGACCAACTGAACTTTAAGTCAATGAATTACATTGTGTGTGGACAAGCCTATTTGAAGCTTCTGGATGAACCAAGCCCTTTGGTGGACTATCTACTTAAAGCAGAAGCACAGAATTATGCAAAATAATTCAGAAAAGACAGGAATAAGTGCTTTTGACAACCTTTACTGAAAAATACTGACATTAAACTTGTAAGAAAAGCTTAAGAAATGTAAACATAAGTTCAAGAGGATGAAAACTAATTAGTTAAGCCTTTTAGAATCAAATCTTATGTGATTTGATTATATATCAAGTAAGGAAGTAAGGGAGTAGTCAACTACCCGATAAGCCTAGGCTTATTGACTAATTGAGTCTACTACCCTCATTTCCCCCCTCCCTTACTGTCTCTATATCAGAGGGGGGGAAGCAGGAGCTGGTTCCCCCCAGCACCATCTCCATGGTACCACTCACTCACTCCCTGCTGTCCTGCTGCCTCTGCCTCTGGCAGCAGCCCCAGTCCGCAGGGGGTTCCAACTCTGCACTGAGTCCCCCCCATGGTCAGGGGCTGCTGCCAGCTGGGTAGGCAGCCAGCTTAGTCCCGGGCTGTGACCAAATCCCACTGTGTCTCTGCAATTGAAAAGGCAGTAGGAGCCAGGCATCCTGTCCCCTGGCTCTTACTGCCTTTTAAATTGCAGAGCCGCAGCGTGGTTTGGTCCCAGCACGAGCTGGGACTGAGCCAGATACCTTCCTCTATCCACTAATCAAGTAGTTGATAAAAATTCTATCAGCTACTCGATTAGTAAAATAACCTCATTTTAACATCCCTAATATCAAGAGAGGAAACTGCATGTTTAGACTGCATGTATTTCCAGTAAAATGGTAATGAGTCACAGCACATCATTTACAGTGCTTTTGGACCCAATGAAACCTATACAGGGTTTTTCATTTTATTTTTGTTTTCTATAATGATCTGTGAATGAGAGATCATCTCAGTAAAAGGTAAAAGGTATAGCAAAACCCTGTTTATCCAATCCAATTGGGGCCAGATCATAATGCTGATAAAGTGAAGAATGGAAAAAATGCGAGGCTGCACCACCATCTAGTGGTTACAGGAGAGATCACCAGCTTCTGGACTGGTCTACACAGGTTGTTTGGTTAACATGGAGAGCCCAATAAATGGGATTCTACTTTATTTGTATTTCTGCCTGGAGAATCACATGCAGGAATTTTTACTTCCATTGTAGACACTTATGGACCAAATCCCGGAAGTCCTCTAGGCTTAAAACTCTCATTCACCTCAATAGCAGTTCCAAACATGGTGGCCTAATCCAATGCCAAATGAAGTCAGGGCACATTACAATGAGAAATATCCAGTCTTTTCACCAGATACTGCTATCTCCCTCACCGCTTTCCAGAAGCACATTCCTCTGACATTTTGCAGTTGCTCAGGCTAAAGTTAAATCTCTCTTTCTTCTTGTACAAGCATGTGGTGTAAGGCTTCATAAGTCAAGGAATCAGAAAGTATGTTAAATCTCCCAGAATGAATGGAGAAATTTTAAATCCATGAATGTCCAGTGTTCTGAAGAGCAAATGTTTCTTTTCTCATTCCAGCAAACAGGCACTATTTTCTAGCCATAGTTGCATCATGGACCTTTCCAGACCACAGCACATTACTACTGATTGATCTTCCACAATGATCAAGCATGCCTTGCTGTTCCATGGAGTAATACCCCTTCCTTTTGATAGAGTCTCTGTTCTGGTTGGGTGCATGGAATAGTTCGTATATGGTTTGGGAACTCCCATGGATTGCCAAGCTTTATGAAATGGCTCAATGGCACCCTCCTCATAGCATTGCAGACCTTCCGGACAATAGCCCTGACAATTGATCTGCCAACACCAAACTGGCTAGTTACTGACCAATAGCAATCAGCTATGGTGAGCTTCCAGATAGTGATGGCAACATGTTTCTTCACACAGAAGGGTAATCTTATGTTAGTCTTCTGCTATTGTAGATCTGGGGTGAACGCTGCATACATTTTTAAGAAAGTTGCTTTTCTCATCCTAAAGTTCTTCCATCAATGCTGGCCATCCCTCATCTCCATCACTACCCTCTCTCATGAGTAAATGCTAGTTGGCCCAGCACAGAAGCAGCACTCCACTGGGTACAGGTGCTCCTAGGACATGCTCTGTAGAAGTAACTACTTAATTTCATCTTTCTACTTCTCTTCATCCTGTAGCTGTACTCAGGGCTGGATTAAGGCATGAGCTAGCCAGGCAGCTGCTCGGGGTGCCAACCTATGGGGGGCGCCTGATGGCAGCTGTAAGGGGCGCACAGCGCCCCTTACAGCTGCCATTAGGCGCCACGCACCCAGCTCCTGGATCGCGGGCTGCAGCAGCTCCCAGCAGCCACCCTGCAGCCACACTGCAGCGGCCGCCTGGGGTAGGGGCCGCGTTAACCCCCGCAGCGCCGGCCAGCAGCACCCATCCCCCGCGACCGCGGGGCCCTGCACGGCCAGGCTCGGCCCGCCCCGGGCAGCCCCGGGCTGCACGCCAGCGGCGGTAGCCAGGCTGGGCCGGGCTGGGCACGAGCGTCCTGCCGCCGCCAGCTCCGCGTGCCCTTCCCTATGCGCTGGCACGGCCGCGCATGCACCCTCCCCCAACCCTGGCGCAATTAAACTGTCTGCCCGGGCCCTGGCTGTGCTGCCACAACAACATCATCCCTATGAAACCACAGAACCAAACCCATTGCCTACTACATGACTCAGAATTCACATACATCATTCTCTTCATATGAATGACTACCATGATCATAGTGTTCAGCACTGGGTCTTCCATGCCTGATGCCAGCTGGAAAATGGAACCAGCAAAATGGATGAATAGCAAGAGAGGAATCACTGGACTGTTATTTTAACACCAAGTCCTAGTATTCCTGGAATGTAAGCATTCATCAGATGTGCCATGAGAAAAAACCTAGAACAGAGAGCAGAGTGATGGAAAAGTACACTGTGAGATCTCCCAAAAAGGAAGAGCAGTAAATTTGAACTAAGGCAGAACTGTGTGAACTTTATGATTAACAAAGAAAATACATTGTAATACATGCTGTGGTTGCAGTTCTGTTCACTACAGTTAAATCACTACATCTTAGAGCAAACAAATTACATCACTGTAACATCACAATATAGACATGACTTAATTTTATACTATTTTTTCTTCTGTCTTGGGTTAAGTAACAGCAAACTAATACAACTTTACTCCTGAGTGAGAGCATGCACATATGGCTGTAACCAACTGTCAAGAACCCCTTGGAGGTCCCTAGAACTTACCCTCTTGACTGAGTGTCCCAACAGCCACCTAGGCTGTCCACAGAACAGCCCAGTGGCCTCAGTCAATATGTCTGCCCCCTATATCCACGGTACTATGGCCCAGCGGTTTCAGTCAATATAAATGCCCTTGTATTCAGGGTTTTACAGCCCAGTGGCCTCAGTCAATATACATAGGAAAAGCTCCCTCTTCCCCGGGATATTTGCCAACATTAGCATTATTTCGGTGTCAGGCTAAAGCCACCCTTTTTACTCATGCTTTTATTAGTGTTTGAATCTGTGGGTAGGTGTGTCCCTCCTCTTGAGATGTCCTCTTTTATGTCCCTCTGGGGTCTCGTATTTTAATTTTTTATATATATTTATATTGTGTTTTAAAAAATTTTGTAAGCTGCCTCAAATATTTTAAATAGAGAGGTGGGGTAAAAATATTTTAAATAAATAAATACCTAAGGAGGGGTAGAGGGACCTGGGCCCTCCCTTTTCACTGGGTCCCAGCCCAGGGCCCTGTTGGCAGTGGCACAGTTCACTGCTTGCTCAGCAGGGAATCCTGCTGCAACATGCTGAGCGCTTGGGGAGCAATTCCCCGCCCTGGGTTACTTCGTACTGGCTCTGGTCAGAAGTCCCTTCTATCCTCAGACTCAAGTCCTGCAGCTTCTCTTGTAGCCCCTCTTGGCCCAGCTGCTGCTGCTTGGTCCAACTGGGCTTCCTCCCTCAGCGCCTCCTTCCCTTTCAGCAGTCAGCCCAGACTGAGCTGCTCCAGAAGCCTTTATAGTCAGTCTCCAGTGGGATCATGCCCAGCAGAGCTGTGGAGGTGGAGCCTTCTCACTAAGTTCACTGTGGCTACGTCTACACTTCAGGCTTCTTGCGCAAGAAAACATGGATCCTAAACATTCCCCAGAGAAACTATATAAGCCTTAGTGCATGCCTTTTACTCTCCTTTCCAGTGTCAGTAAATATTGTATTAGTCATGTTCTCCTTGCAAATACTATTTCTAGTTGACTCCTAGATTTGTTTAGCATCTTAAAGTTGAGTTATTTTTGGATAATATGCATTTTGGTGTGTTTACTAGTTTGAATTGTTAGAAAGGATGACGATATATGTACTCCAAAGGTAGTGTTTATTTTCTTTTTAATTATTTCATATTAAATATCGCAAGCATTGCTCCTTGTTAAATATCCCTTATTTTAATATACGTTCTTCCACACATATGGACTGTTACTTATTTTGTGTGTGTGTGTGTGTGTGTGTGTGTATATATACACAGATACGTATATATAGTTTTTTGTTTGTATTGGTGGACATCCACACACTACCTCAATATTGGTATGGCACATAAAAAATTTCAACACCCCTCCCCTCCCCCCCAAGCATAGAAAATGTAAGAGGGAACACTGCCCTCTGAGACAGCTAGGCCAAGGTAACTCTGTCAGCTTCAGTGCAGGGTTGATAAACCCTGTCACGCCTACTATAACTTATGTACATTGACTTCACCCTATTAGTTGATTTCCCTTAAGTTTCCTGAGTCCCCCGTGTAGACGTCCTCAAAACCAACAAAACTAAGAGCATGCTAGTTGAATTCTGTTCTCTCTCTTGGATAGCAATAGACTTTTTTTTAACTGATTTTCAATTACACGATGTATTGATTAGAACACACACTGAATCTGAATGTCCATAGGCAAATCTCTCTCTATATTATAGAGTGTGTCTGTGCGTCTGTTTGTTCAAGAACTCCTCCTAAACTGTAAGAGCTAGGATAATCAAATTTGGTATGCAGCTTCCTCTTACCGTAACCTAAACCAAGGTCAGGGTTTTGTTGTACCTGGAAAATGGGAAGTGACAGGAATGGGACTATTTTCCATAACATGGAAAGGGAGAAGGCAGAGAGAAAGGAATGCAAAAGGGAGGGGGCACAGAGAGGAGGGATGCGATACTGAGAGTGGCCACTGGGAGCAGCTGCAGCACCAAGAGCAGGCCTGCACAACATAAGGCCCGAGGGCCGCATGCGGCCCGCAGAGGCTCACTGAGCGGCCCATGCCAACTACGGGCGGCACGGCCCCATCCGATCTGCCAGCCAGGCGGAGGAGCGGAGCACTGCCGGGAAGGGGGAAGTGTGGCGATTCTCGCTACCAGGCTGCCTGCATGCAGTTCCAGCGCGAAGAGGCGGGGCGCAAGCCAGAGGGTGGGACGCCAGCAGACGCCCGGACGCTGGCGTGATGTGGCGGCGTGACGTCATGGCCGGTGACCGCTGGATTCAAAAAGGCTCCGGCAGCCCTGCAACCTGGAAGGCAGAAGCCAGGTAGGGGAAGGGAAGGGGCTTGAGTTGAGGGCGGGGGCAGGTCAGGAGAAAGGGGAAGGCACCAAGGGGCAGGGTGCAAGGGCCAAGTGGAAACACGTTTGGATTTTTTTTTTTGCTCGACAAAAATTTTTAGCCCATGTGTTTGGTATTTTTTGGGAGAGCATCCCTACTTGTGGCCCGCAGCTGTTTTCTTTGGAGTAATATGGCCCTCGCTGCTTTCCGAGTTGTGCAGGCCTGACCAAGAGAGTAGCCAGCTGGGCTAGGGGGCTCTGTCATCTTTCCTGCCACCAAACCAGATAAAGAGCCACCCTGCCCCTAATCTGAAGCTTTCCTCCCACGTAGAGCCTGCAGGCTGCAGGAGGGGGCCACTGGAGGAGGGGGGAGCTCCTAGAGCCTGGCCCCCTCCCCAGACAGCCTGTAGGCCATGGAGGAATAGCCCCTGGAGCTTGCCAGGAAAGGGAGCCGCTGGAGGGGGAAGAAGCCTCCAGAGCCTGCCCTCCACGGACAGCCTGCAGGTTATGGGTGCGGAGGCAGCTGAAGGGAGGAGCAGACCCCAGAGCCTAGCCCTTTCCCAAACAGCCTGCAGAACTTGGGGGGACCTGCTGAATGAGGGGGCAGCTTCCAGAACCTTGCTTCCCCAAGACAGCCTGCAAACCATGGTGGTGGGGAGAGCTGGAGGCTGGGGGCAGCTCCTGGAGACTGCCCCTCCAACAGCCTACAGGATTCAGGGGGGGGCACTAGAAAAGGGGGCAGCCCCCAGAGCCTCACTCCACCACAGCCTGCAGGGGGCCGCTGGGGGAAGCTCCCAGAGCTAGGACCCTCCTCCTCACTCCCAACTGCCTGCAGTTCACAGGGAGGGACCCTGAAGGCTGGGGACAGCCCATAGAGCCTGGCCAGCCCACTGGAGGATGCAGGATGGAGGGGGCCACTGGAGGCCAGGGGTAGCCCCCAAAATTCTGCCCACCCAAACCAGCTGCCTGGGGGGGGGGCAGCTGGAGCCAGCCTGCAAAGTGCCACTCCCTTCCCACAAACTGCAGGATAAAAGGACCACTACCCTGAGCAAGGCCCCTCCTGGAGCAGCTGCAGGCTGGGGGTGGTCATCAGCAGCAGGCTGGGGGCTGTCCCCCCCCAAAAGGCTGCAGGCTTAGGGAGCAGCTGGTGGCCAGGGCCAGCCTGCAGAATCCCAGCTTCCAAAAGTGTGCAGACCCAGATCTTCTCTTCCAGGAGGAGCCACCCTGTGGGGAGCGCAGCCATGGCCACTTGGGAGGAGCCATTGGCCGGGGAGCACTGCTGTGGCCCCCTGGGAGGAGCCACCACTAGAGCAGCGCCACCACCCTGGTAAGCCTTCCCCCCCAACCTCCCAGCCCTATGTCCTGAGACCCCTGCCCTGAGTCCTGCACCCTTGACTTCTGCACCGCCAGCTCCTTCCCCCTGAGCCATCCAACCTCCTTCCCACTGCCCTGAGTCCCGCGCTTTACACCTTCCTTGGCTTGAGCTTCCCCCCCCCCCCACAGCTCCCAGCCCTCTGCCCTAAGCCATATCCTGCCTCTTTCCCCAAACCCTCACTTCTGCCTTCATTTAAAAAAATATAATAATTGAAATAAAGCATGTACGTTTTTCATCTGTTCAGTATTGTCCTCCTATGGTAACTCGAAAAATCTGACATCTGTAGTAATTATAATTAATGGGGACAATGCATACTGTACCTTGCATGGGTAAAGTTCAAGGATGAGATCCTCCACTACTTGCACCTAAAATTGCCACTGAGCCCCCAGGTATGAAAGAAATACAGGAGGCCCCTGCTTTACGACGGCCTGATTTACGACCCCCCGCACTTACGACCTTTTCTGTAAGTGTGGAAGGGGCCAAAATCCCCCGACTTACATCCTTGGCCCCACATTTACGATGGTGTACGACACCTGTCGTAAATGCGGTCTCGAGTTACAATGCCCCCGACTTGTGACACTATCCCAGGAACCGATCGCATTGCAAGTCAGGGGTAGCCTGTATCTGATTTGGGTCCCAGGGGAATACTGGCTATATATTGGGTGAAAAGAGAGAACATGAATTAAGTAGAGCATCACTGTTAATTGGCATAAGAACCCTCACTAGATCCACTGTAATGGACAATATGAAGGTGTATTCAGTAATGGAGTACTGGACTCTGAACACAGGTCCTCTTTCCCTGTGTGTCTTTTATTTGGAAATGTTAAAAGACTAATGGCCAAAATCCTGGTTCTATTTTAGTTGGTGGCAAAATACCCACTGACTTCAGTGGACAAAGGTTTTCATAATTTATATATCTTTCCGTAATCAGGGGCTTATATTCTAGAAATACATTCAATCTCCATAGGAATGACATTTCTGGACAATTTATATAATAGCTACCAATCAGCAGGATCATATAATAGAAATAAAGCTTCTCCTGCTGCCTCCTAGAAAGGAAGTAGAACATTTTGGAAGGTAACTAGGTAGACATTGTGCTGCTTATATAATTGGAGGTGATGTTTGAAACATCCAGCTTTTATATTTAATAGACTAAGAAAAGATGTTATAACACATCCAGCTAAGATAAAAGCTAATTTAACACATTCAGTTCCTACAGCCAAATTTTTAAAGTAGCTTAAGTGCATCCACCAATTTTGCACTTTCAACAAGCTATAGGAATAGATGCTAGCATTTAGAGATCTTAGATTGGAGACTCCTTGCGGCAGGAGTCTGATTGTCTATTCATTGTATGTGTATCTGGTACTTAGTACATTAAGATCCCAGTCTCATTACCTCCAGGTGCTGCCACAATAGAAATACTGAATGATATTATCTGACTGTCTGATTTCTGAGTACACTAGCCATGATACCAGCATTTGCACCTGCAGTTAAATGAGTCCACAAAATCAGAAGCCGGTTTTCAAAAGCAGTCTACAGAGCATGTTATGCTTTTTTTCTCCAAAATAGCTAGCAGCTACAGCAAAGAGCACAGACAGTTATCTCACCACTCCCCAAATACAGGTTGAAGGAAATCTTGTAGTTTTGTTTAGGCCTAAGAAGAGCAGGATTCTTTTTTGGTGGGGGGAAGGAGAGGAATGGGAATCTTTCATTCTAAAAGATGTCCGAACTTAGTCTAGATGGACATAGTTCCATGCTTGACTTTGTGCTGCTTTGTAGGCATAAAAATTAAAATTCTTTAAAATAGAGACCTAAAATTAATTCTTAGTTGTCTGTTTAAACATTACCATGCTTAAGCAATAATCAAACTAGCAATGCAAAATATTAATACTGCAAGAGAATAAATGCTAAGAGAAATCATTTTATTGCTTTTCAAATGTTTATATCATTTAAAGAGAAAAAAATGTGGAAAAACTTATTCTTGTATCTAATGACTTTGCAGGCTCCAAAGTACATGTGGGAGCTGAATCCATTCCAGAGAAAAACCTCAGAATGCAAACATTTCACTCAATACAAAACAGTCCTATTTTGACTTTCAAAAATTTTATTATTGCAACATCGCTAAATTTCCAAAATGCTGGAAGTCTTCTAGGTCCAAAAGGAGTGATGTGGGCCAATGGAAATATTTTTATTGATGTGTAGAGAAAAGCTAATTATACTGCTTCAGCAAAAACTAGGAGCATAATATGATGCGTAAGCAGAAAAAAGAGCAATGCATTTCCCCACAGTCAAGAAGCTAGAGGAGAAAATTTTGCCCTCAGTTACACAAGTGTAAGTTTGGAGTAACTCCATTTGATTTCAGATACTTAGGCTCAGAATTTGGCCTTTTATATTTTTATATTACATAATTAGAAAAGCTTTAAGTACAGAAGAATCCAAAAAGAAACAGCTATATTGAACTGCAACATGAAAGATTAATTTCAGAGTGTATTAGGCCAAATTTTGTACTGGCCATGTAAGTAGTTACTAGGTACCAATGTCCTTCAAATTATCAGGTTCATCCCTTCTAAGTATATTGCTGGGTGAATATCCTACTATTAGGTTATGTTCAGCTCACTGAAAACCTTCTGTTCGCTTTGTGTTTTTTCATTGGTTGAACATGTTGCCGCTCAATATCCTGCTATAAAAGTTTTTGTAGGTAGAGTTTCTGAGAACTGGTATTTATCTCCTCATGACCATCATCATGGCAAATGCTAAAGGGATGTAACTTTCTTCCAGATTGAGTGCTCCCCAGGTCAGACTCTATTTAGATCCTTAAGATGATCTGCCTGGATATTCAGTGAGTGTCCATCATGGGTGATCTCATCATGCCACCAAAGCTTTTAGCACCCATATAATTGCCAACCATGTGGCACCATTTCTTGGTCTGCCCTCCTAATATATCAGTATTAAGAAAACTGCCACAACCTCAGCACTGCTGATGGAGATGGTTTGTAGGTTTGACCATGAATATCACTTGTGATCTTGTGCTGCTACTTACAAGGAGCAGCTCATGAAGGTGATGAGACTTGAGAATGTCCAATGCCCTTCATTCTTCCTCTGCATCCATGTTCCACTGCTGCATAATAGAGTTGATATAACTGTGGTTCTGTTCATCTACAGCTTCATAGTAAGCTTGATGTCCAATGTAGCCACTGAAGGGCCCAGAATGTATAAGCGTCTGCATTTTTGAACATCCTTCAGCACAGTCTGTGACACTTCCCAAGCATAAAATGGATGCATAACTAGTTGAAAGAGAGAAGTTATGAATGGTTAGCTGCCAGTCTGGGAGGAAGTATCTAGTATGGTTTTACTGTGGTCTGTTCTGGTTCCAATACTATTCAATATTTTCATTAATGATTTGGATAATGGAGTAGAGAGAGAGAGCTTATAAAATATACTGATGGCACCTAGTTGGGAGACATTGAAAGCACTTTAGAGGACAAGATTAGAATTCAAACCAACCTTGACAAATTAGAAAATTGGTCTGAGATCAAGATAATGATATTCAATAAAAATAAGTGCAAAGTACTTCACAGAGGAAGGAAAAATCAAATTCACAGCTACAAAATGGGGAACAACTAGTTAGGTGGCAGTACTACTGAAACATTTCTGGGAGTTAGTGGATCACAACTTGAATACAAGTCAAGAGTGTGATGCAGTTGTGTGTGTCGTATATAATACATTGGAGGTCATTTTCCCACCCTACTTGTAACTAGTGAGGCCTTATAGCTAGAGTACTATCTCCAGTTGTGGGCACTATATGCTAAGAAAGATGTGGACACATGGAAAGGAAAGCAACAAAAATGAGAAGAGATTAAAAAACCCAGATGTGTGAAGAAAAGTTTAAAAAACAGGCACATTAATTTTGAGAAAAGAAGATTGATGGGGAACCTGATAAGTCTTCAAATATGTTAATGGCTGTTACAAAGAGCCAATCCTGAGCACCTCATCCCTGGCCTCACCCCACAGCCGATATGCCCCAACCACAGCCCACATTTCAACCCTCTGTTCCAGCCCTAAGCCCCTCATTCCCAGCCCCACATCACACATCACCTCCATATTAGTGCATGTAACAAAATTCATTCTGCTCAGAGGTGGGAAAAACTGACACTGATATGCATCAGTGTTTGACTTAGCAGCTGTTTGCCCACTCCGAAGCATAATGTTGGCAAAGAGGAAAGTATGTGAGACATGTAAAAACAACCAGCTACCAAAGGTCACAATAGTATGTATGCATTGCCTGTTACTATATGTCCATTCTACCTGGACTTGGATAGAATCATCAGTAAGAATCCAGCCATCTGACCTAGCAGTAGATAATGCCAGGACTCATTGTCTGGGTGAAGAAGAGAGCCAGAAGGAGGAAGATGAGAATAAGGCCTTGTCTACATTTACTGGGAAACTGGCTTTGTGGGGATTGATCTCCTGGGAGAGAGTTTCTCCTATTGATTCCCTGCTGTGGAGACACTGCGGGAACTCGAATTAAGGCACGTTGACTAGGGATGTCAATGTGTAGATGACTACACAATTAACTGATAAGCCTAGCCTTATTGGTTAATCTTGTTGACTACATGCACTCTCCCCCTTCCCCATAACAGAGGCAGCAAGGGGGGGATGAGAGCCAGTGCCCGTGAGGAGCTGGCTTAAAAGCCAACTCCCCACGAGCACCGGATCCACCTGCCTCCATCCCTGCACTGCTGCTGATAGAAAGGCAGCAGTGTGTGGAGGATGAGGGGGCAGGCGGAAGCCGATACGCATGGGGAGCCAGATTTCAAGCAGGCTCCCCATGCATGCCAGCTCTGCGGACCCACCTGCTCCCCCCTTGCTGCCTCCTACAGAGGCGGGGGGCAGGCAGAAGCCAGCACCAGCTCTGCGGTGCTACCGGCCTGCAGCCTGCGCAGAGGCAGCAGCAGCAATGTGGCGTGGAGTGCAGGGGAGGCTTGCTGTGGACAGAGGCTGGTCTGTAGCCCCTCTCTGTGGGGGATCCAAGCTCCTCATGGACAGAGGCTGCTCCGGCATCCCACGGACCGCTATCCAACATCCCTAACGTTGACTCCATGTATTCTATTCACGCAGATTGAGTTGCGCATCTAAGTTCAACATTGCCCCTAGTGTAGACCTGGCCTTAGATAGATCTTAGTAGCCTGGAACTGGTTGTGTAGTTGCATAGTTGGCAACAAAACCCCCAAAAGATGATCTGACTTTGCCAGAGGCAGAATACACAAGTGATGCAAAGCAAAAAAGGTGTCTTTAAACTGATGCGGGATGAGCACACTCTGTGGTTAAATAATCAATTTCTCGAATGTCGACAGGAGCTACAGGGTACGTGATCTGAAAGACAAGGCTCAGAGGGGGAAGAAGGGAGGCAGCATGTACCATAATGCTCTCAGCTTTGCCTTACACTTCTCACACCAATGCCATGGTTGAAACCACAAGCTAATATTCTATAAAGAATACCCCAACAATATATATCAGTTTGTATTTTGTTTACAGGGTTCTAGAAACAAGCTGTTCATTTTGCAAATATAATCTGCCAGGGAATTGTTCAGCTGTATTCATTAATTGAATTGGCAATCTGGGATGCTGAGAAGAAGTCGCAAATAAGGATTATTTTGCACATGTAATTAAGAGTTTGGAATTGTTTTGTATCTCACTGTTGAGAAAATGTTTCAACATATTGATACAGGGTTCCTTCTGAGGGGATGTGTGTGCTCTAGGGATGTGATCTTACCAGTTAACATTAACCAGTGGGGCTGGAGTAGCTCCCTGCCTGCTGTGTGTAGGAGGCTGCTCCAGCCCTGTGGGGGGGTCTGCTGTGGACAGGGGCTGCTCCAGCCTCCCCCACTCAACCCCCTTTATCGGTTAACCAGTTAAACAATATGTTTAACTGGTTAGCCAATTAAACAAGATTTTACATCTGTAATGCGTGCGCATTACACATAGAGTTCTGTTTGCCAACTGTTCCCTTTTCACTGAGGGTATGTCTACACAGCAAAGTTATTTCGAAATAATAGCTGTTATTTTGAAATAACTTTACTAGCATCTACACAAGCCAACCGCTATTTTAAAAGTAATTTGAAATAGTGAAGGGCTTATTTTGAAATTGGTAAACTTCATTCCATGAGGAATAACGCCAATTTCGAAATTGCTATTTCAAAATAAGTGCTGTGTAGACGCTTATTTTGAAATAGGGGGCCTCCAGCCCTTCCCAGGGAGCCCTGCTGGCTGCCCTGGCCACAAGGTAATTTCTGACCTGATGCCCTGCCAGAACCAGTTCCGGCTGGCCTTAAATGCGATTCAGCGTCCAATCAGTGTGGACATGCTATTTCGAAATAGCAAAAAGCTATTTCAAAATGCATTTTGAGTGTAGACGCGTTATTTCAAAATAAGATATTTCGAAATAACGCTGTAGTGTAGACATACCCTGAGCCTGTGTGTTCTTTTTTTTTTTTAATAGCAGCAGAAAATAACAGCACAGGTGTTTGTTTCATCAGCCATACTCTTGGATAGATGTGTGTGTGTGTGTGTGTGTGTGTGTGTGTGTGTGTGTGTGTGTGTGTGTGTGTGTGTGTGTGTTTTAGTACATCTCATCAGTATGTATTGCTGTGCTGGGGGAGGTAGGAAACTGATGACAGTGTTCTTTTCGTCATGATATAGCCACTCTGTCTGATCCATTACAGAGTGGATCTAAAACAGGGCTGGGCAAAATACGGCCCAGGGGCTGGATCCGGCCCGCCAAGCTAGCGGATCCGGCCCACAGACCACCCTGCGGGGACCCTCAGGCACATGCAGTTGCTGCGGTTTAAAACACAGTCCCTGTGGTTCTCTGCTCTGCAAGGAGGGGGAGGCTTCATGCGATCTCTGCGCCCCCAGCCCAATCCTCAGAAACAACTGGCTAATAAGAACTGACCTCCGCCAATCTCTCAGCTCCTATTGGCTGGAAACAGCTAGCCAATCGGAGCTAAGAGATTGGCCTGAGAGACTGGGGCAGTGCAAGCCTCTTCTCGCACCCTGAGTTGAGAGCCACATGGAGGGAGCAGCCTGCATTTTCAAGGGGACTGGGGCTGCAGCAGGCAGGGAGCCCAGCCTGCCTTAGGGGTGCTGCAGCCTGCTGGCCAGGAGACACTTAGTTTAAACTTCTCCCAGCTGGCACCTACTTGTGGCACCCCAATCCATCCTGCACCCCAACTCCCTTCCCCAGATAACCATCCAAACCCTCTGCACCCCCTGCCTCAGGTGACAACTCCCTCCCAGACCCTGGACCCCTTCTCACAACCCTTCCTCAGCCCAGAATCCTCTCCTGCACCCACACGCCTTCCCTGACCCTACACCCCAATCCCCTGACCCAGGTCACAACCCCCTCCTCCACCCAAACACCCTCTCAGACCCCACACCATCTCCTGAACCCCAGTCCCTTACCCCGTGCGCCCTTCTGCACCTAACCTCCAACCTAGACCCCGCACTCCCTCCACAGAAAAGTGCGGCCTTGACCACTTACCAAAACCTCAGAATAGCCCACCCACCAAAAATTATTGCCCACCCCGATTTAAAACTGACTGAGGCAGAGAAGGGAAGAGCTGTCGGCAACTGGCCTCCTGCCTCCCTGCAACAGTCCTTGTATTGCAGTCATGTATATATGTGAAAATGTCCACCAGGAGGAAATGGAGGGAGTAGAGTGTCCATCTACCTGTGAAAAGCAACACTGTCCCTGTTTACAAAAATCAGTTTTGTGCCAATGTGCAATGGCTACAAGAAGGGGCCATTAGCCAGATGAGACAGAAATTATTGACACTAGCTGAGTCAATTGATCTTTCTCGACTAGGTCTGCTATACAGCCTCTCTCTGACTTACGAACCAGTTACGGACCAAGCAATTGGTTGTAACTCGGTTTGTTCGTAAGTCGGACCCCATAGAGTTACACGCGACCGCGCTTTCATAAGTGCGGATCACGTTTGTAACTCGGGGTCCGCCATTTATGACAGTTTTGGTCGTAACTGTGAACGGCCGTAAGTCGACCGTTCGCAACTCGGGGACTGGCTGTATATTGAGCCTCTCTCTACCAGGTGTTCTGATGAGTTTCCTCTCCCCCCTCCCCAACCAAGTCCTCACCAAGTCCTTTAAATAACTCCTTCCCCTTTAGAAAGTAGATATAAGTGGTGTCACGTGAGCTCTTTAGTGCAGAAGAGAGAAGTGGGCACTTTTTCCCCTTTCAGCCTTCCAGGCAGACTCAGGGGTGCCATTTCAGATTTTGATTGGGGGGAGGGGAGAATGAGGCTTCATCAGTGTTACTGAGCATGCTCAGTACAAGCCAAGCACCAAATGTGGAGGGAAGGGGAACCAATCCAATCCGCCTTCCCCCACACACATATCATCTCTATCCAGGGTCTACTAAGGTATTGGAAAACTATGTTTTTGGCAGACAACTTAGCTGTTAGCTGACAGGAGCACTGTATCCAATTCCTATATAAAAGAAAAAAATTAAATAAACATTAGACCCACTCAGCTCTAACACTAACATATTCTGACATCTTGTGGCTAGTCACTTAAAGGGCTCTGGTTAGCCTTAAAATTGTAATGTATATTCTTACTTTGTTACTAACTCTGTGAAGAGAGACAGACCTCCATCAGAACTCCTGAGCTCTATCTCAGCTTTGGAAGGGGAGTGGGGGTCTAGTGGGTTACAGCAAGGGGGCAGATACATTTCAGCTTTATATAAGAACATCAGAATGGCCATACTGGGTCAGACCAGTGGTTCATCAAGCCCAGTATCCTGTCTTCCAGCAATGGTCAATGCCAGGTGCTTCAGAAGGCATGAACAGAAGAGACATTCATCAAATGATCTACTCCCTCTTGTGCATTCCCAGCTTCTGGCTAGTAGCCATTGATGGACCTATCCTCCTTAAAACTTATTTTGTTCTTATTGGAACCTTGTTATGGTTTGGGCCTTTCCACCATCTCCTGTCAAAAAGTTCCACAAGTTGACTATGAAAAAATAATTGATTTTGTTTGTTTTAAATCTGCTGTCTATTTAATTGGGTCAGTTTATTGTGTTATGTTAGTGAAGGAATGAATAACATTTCCTTATTCTATTTTTCCACACCATTCATGATTTCCTAGACCTCTAACATATCCCCCCACCCTTTAGTCATTTCTTTTCTAAGCTGAAAAGTCCCAGTCTTGTTAATCTCTCCTCATATGGAAGCTGTTACTTACCCCTAATCATTTCTGTTGCCCTTTCTGTATCCTTTCCAAATCCGATATATCTTTTTCTAGATCAGAGCTGCAAACAGTATTCAAGATGTGGGTATACAATGACTTTACGTAGTGGCAATATGGTATTTTGTCTTATTTTCCTAATGATTCCCAATATTCTATTAGCTTTTTAGTTTTTAGTTTGTCATTGCACATTGAACAGATATTTTCAGGGAACTATCCGCAACGATTCCAAGATCTTTCTTGAGTGGAACAGCTATTTTAGACCCCATCATTTTTGTATGTATAGTTAGGTGTGACGGGGCCTCCAACCCTGTCCCTCTTCCGATGGGTGACACCCCGTAAACCATCCCCTCACCAGTAGTCCCCAGGGGCTTAGTCCATCGTCCAGCCCCAGCCTCTGGGGCAGTCTAGTCCGGTGGCCCGGACAATAACCCCCTCTCTTAGGGCAGTTGGGCTCCTCGGCCTAGTCATTCACGGTCTGGCCTAGCAGCCTAGTCCATATAATAGTTTGTCCTCCCCCTTCCTTGGGGTCACAGGTGTGGGGGGGTAAGGAGGCCCAGGCCCACTCTCTCCACTGGGCCCCAGCCCAGGGCCCTGTTGGTCATGGGCATTCCCCCTACCATCAGCTCAGTGGGGAATCCCTCCGAAACACGCCAAGCTCACCGGGTTGCCAACTGGCTCCCTGCTGTTGGGCTACTTCCTACCCCTGTCTGGCTGCACAGGGTTTTTCTTGGGCTCAGGCTGCTGCTCTCAGGTCGCGGCTCCTCCGGGTGCTGCTCCTGGGTTTGTGCAGGAGCTCTCTCCTCCCTGGTGGCCAGCCCTAACTGACCTGCTTCTCTGGCTTTTATACTAGGGCAGCATCTGGAGCATGCCCAGCAGGGCTGTGGGAGAGGGGCCTTTTCCACTCAATAAGCCTGTCTACCACCCCTCTGGCCAGTGCGGGATTGGTACACTCCATCATATTAAGATAATATTTTTGCCATGTGCATTACTTTGCACTTAACACTGAATTCCATCTGCCCTTGTGTTGACCAATCACCCATTTTTGTGAGATCCCTATGTAACTTTTTGCAGTCAGCTTTGGATTAGTCACTGTTCACCCCTTTTTCAAGAACATATAAGTTTCACAGCCGTGATCCAAATGCAAATCCCAACAGCACAACACTCATTCCTACTCCACTCCCCCTCCCACACACCTTTTAAGTAGAATACCTGGCAACGTTTTCATGATGATCTAACAATCCTTCAATTACTTGAATGCCCAGCCTTTTGTTATTCTTAATCACCTCCCTCTTTTTATAACAAATTCCCTGCCCCAAAGGCAAAGCTGCAAGCAGCTCAAATTCTGTTGCATTTAAGAACTGCCTCTGGAGTCAGGGCATGGGCTTTAAGAAGACCTTAAGTATGAAATCCAGGGGTTCCAACTTTGGGGGGGCTACTATCTCCTTAGCCCCCCATAAATGCTGGTCTTGGGCATACCTTTTTGATACTCATTTGCCCATGTAATATATTTGTTATACAGAAAAGATTAAAGGGGAACTTTATCATGGTCTGTAAGTACCTACATGAGTGAGAAGAACTGATAAAAGAGGGTTCTTTAAGTTGGACAAAAGTATAAGATCCAATTACTGAAAGCTGAAGCTAGACAAATTCAGAATAGAAATTAAATGAAAATTTGACAGTGAGGGTAATTGACTATAGGAATAATACAGATGGGAATATTATACTTGAAGTTTTTAAATCCAGAGTGATGTCTTTCTAAAAGATGTTATAAGTTTGATGCAGGAATTAGTAGGTGAAATTCTATGGCCTGTATTATGCAGGATCAGACTAGGAATCATAATGGTACTTCTCAGGCTATGTCTAGACTGCAGGCTTCTTTTGGAAGAAGATTTTCCGGAAGAGATCTTCTGAAAAAACTTCTTCCGAAAGAGAGTATCCACACTGCCAAAGCGCATCAAAAACCGATCTGCTTTTACGAAAGATAGCATCCAGACTGAATGGACATTATCTTGCATGTAAGCTGTTATTACTATGGGCGGAATGGCCACCAGGGCAACTGTGCTTTTTCCTGTTCTTGAGAAAGAACTCCCTCTTCCTCGTCCACACACAAGGAAGGCTTCTTCCTTGTAGAAAGAGGTTTACCAATGTTGGAAAAAAAACCCTTTGTTCTTTTGAAAGAACGTGATTGTAGTGTGGACGTAATTGAAGTTTTTTCAGAAAGACGGCTGTTTTCCCCCAAAAAACTCTGTAGTATAGACATACCCTCAGACTTAGAATCTATGAATGTGTCTTCCTGAGACAGGTGTCCTGTTTTTTTTCTACTTTAGAAATCTAATCACTCATTGGGGGAGGGGAGGAGAGGAAGGAGGAGGAGAGAGATGTGAGGATTGCCCAGTTCTTCCCTTGGAGACCAGACAAAGGAAAGTGAGAAGGAGAGTTTGAGAGAGTGGGGAGAAGTCCCAAGTATTCCCAATTCCAAAAGTAAGAATTCCCAAACTCTAGCTCTGGGAAAACAAATGATAACTCCTAAACATACTACTGTAGGGAACAAGTCTGCGCCATGCGTCTAAACAAGTTGACAGAGAGATAGCAGGTCATTAGACTTCCCCTAGATCGGGGTGGGCAAAGTCTGGCCCATGGGCCGGATTCAGTTCTCAGGGTTAGTCCCTGGTGGGCCTATCAGAGATCCATGGCCAATGAGAGCTGTGATTGTCCCATACCTGTGGAGGTGCAAGTAAATATAGTGCCGGTGGCCCACCAGGGACTAATCCTAGCAGGCTGCCATTGTTTTATTGTCCACTCCTACCCTAAATAGAAAACCAGCCGCATAAGGGAGTCTGTTAGTAGAGGGAAGATCACCCAATCTTGTGAAAGAAGGACTTGATGTGCTCCCATAAGCATGCAAATATTAGCTTAAGGCTCTCCCCTAGTTTTTCCTGCTATTCTCCTACTCTAAAACACCACCTATTTCCAACTCTGCTCTCCCTAAATAAAGTTTCTCTTCTGACTCACTGTAGGTTAGCTTTATCACTGCCAGCAGGCCTGGTTCTTAGTCATGTTCTCTCCTGCCATGTGACTCATTGCCTCCAACCTGAGGAGATAGACACCTGGCACAGAAAACTTTAAGCTCCAGCCATCTTAAAGGCCTAGCTCACCTAACAAAATTTCACAAAAAATAAAAATAAACTTACAGCAGGATAGAGACATTTTGAATATGATTTTAATTACAAAAATGTTTCTGATTAAAGATATTATGTGCAGTCCATCAGATATGGAAAATAAATGAGAGAAGAACAAGGAATAAAGCAGTACAATATGTTGGAATTTAGATGACACCAGAAACCACTGCAGCTCTTACAGATTTACCATAATGTTGTTGAGGTTATATATATCTTACTTATACCAGTATCATTCTCTTTCCATATCTCTGAATGTTAGAAAACTACTTAAAACTGAATTACTAGACAAATTGTTTGAATATGTAATACTTTTTAAAGAACAGGGCTTTTGATTATCTGGGTTAATCTGTTGAATTGTGCATTCAAAATATTTTTCTGGCTATAGATTCCATCTTGGTGTAAAAGATATAGAATATGTCTCTCAAACCTAATCCTAATAATTGTTAGTCATATGATCAATAATTTGAGGTCATAACAGTTTGATAAAGATAGATTGTATAGCCTATATGCAAAATACAATGGAAGTCAGAGACTTCAATTTGTTCCCTTTACAGATTTGTTTATGCAGAGGTACTTTGAAATAGAAGGATGGCAAGTTTTCTGAACCATGAGCTGTTATTCTTTAAATGTGCATTACCTTAGTATTTTTTAAATCACTAGAATATTTGAAAGTTTTTAACGACTAAACTGACTCTTAGGAGAAAAGTGGAACAGTTTGAGAGGATATTTCTCCTCTCTCTCCCCACTGCTTCCTGTTGTTCTCATGTGAAAGATTCCTGCTAAATTGACTTTTCATTCTGCTGTGCGACAGACGCCAAGATTTACATGATTGCTGTGGGGTGCAACTGGATTTAGCATGAAGAAGAATAACTGCTTTCCCCCTAGGGAGAGGCAAAAAGGGAATGAGAGAGTGAGGCACATAGGCAATATTATCTGGAACTATATTCCTGTTCAATTATTTTATTCAGCCTCTATTTTAGATTCTGCTGCAACTAATATAAGTCAGGATAGCTGTGGGCTTGGAGCCAGGGTCTGAGATTAGCAAAGAAACTGTATTTTAGCATAGCTCCATTTGTACCAGTTGCCAGTACATAATGGAAGTGGCACGGTGTTTTTATTTAAAGCCAACCATGTTGCATTGTGTAACGTATGCATAAATAAGAAAGATCGCCAATAGAATTTGCCAGATGGAGCTTTGGCTTGCATGCAGGGTTCTTCCTTGAAGAGAAAAGAGTCACTATAGAACTGAGCATCATTATAGTAATTTCTGCAATTTGTTGTCATGCATATGGTCTTTTTTGTGTTTTTCAGTTTTGGATTGCATGCTCTGAATGATAAAATAGAGGAAAATATTTTTGCTTATAATGCAGACCTGTGTGGTGTTTAATCATCTACAGTAAGCCGCAAACAATAGCTTGAAAGCTAATCTTACAATACCTATGGAAATTATAAAGAATATTGAGATGCAGAAATATGTTTACAGTGCAATGTTCCTCAGTGAGGGGATCTTGGGTGAAGAGGGGCTACAGACTGAGGAAAACAGATGAAGTGAGCACAGGGGCGTTTGAACTATGTGGGAGTTTAGCTCTGAAGGGGAGTAGGCTTCTAAATGCAATTGTTCATAGATTATTAAACTAAATAATTAGAGGTTCTTAAGTGATTAAATGGAGCACATAAAAACTTTAACTAAGGAGATAGAATACCAGTTGCATGCTGCCCAGGGTGGGTGTTACCTAGTTTAGAGTCAGAGTTTAAGACCAGAACAGTCAAACTAATCATCTGCTACAACTTTCTGTATAGCAGACAGAGACTAACAACTAGAATTAGATTAAAGTACTTATTACAGGCCTCAGAAGACAAAACTATTTTGAGCCCGGTCTCAAATATGGCAGCCAGTCACATCCTGGAGCACATGAGCAACACCTATCAGCCAAGCACCTGAGAGAGAATTCTCAGTACTCCCTCAGTGCATCACCTTGTCCAGGGTCATATCTCCAGCCATGGCCATCTCTGATTCTTCAAAGAAAGTAGGAAAAAAAACCCCAAACCAAAATCACTCCCCAAACATGGATACAATTGTCACTCTGAATCCTTCAGAAGACTGGCTGGGTATGACTATTTGTCTTATGATAAAGAGATGTATGTATGTGCTGGATGAAAAAAGCCCATGGAAAAGGGTTAACAGCAGAGTGCCTCAAGGCTCTTTATTAGTTCTCAGGCCTGTATGAAAGGGGGTGCATAGGGTTAGAATGCACCTACCATGGGGCCGATTCCAACCGACCTAGGGAAGACAGGGATGGCGCATTGCCCCAGCCTCCCTCCCCCATGCTCTGGTCAGCCGGGGAAGGTTGGGGCTGATTCTCCCCTCTCTCGCCCAGGAGAGAGGCTGTGGGCAGGGCTGAGCCACAGAGCCGGGGCCAACCACCAGCCCCTCCCCCAGCTCTCACCCCCTCCCCCAACCCTGGTTCTGATGTTGTGCAATATATTTATTAATGATCTGGAAATGGAGATAAACAATAAAAGAATGTGAAATGACACACAGTTAATTAGGTTAGGCAGGACCTGAGAAGACTGTGAGAAACTTCAGAGAAACATAATCAACCTAGGTGAATGGGCAACACAAGGCAGATTAAATTTAATGTTGATAAATGCAAAGTAATGTACATTGAGGGAAGGAGGAATTTGAACTATTCACTTACCTACAGAGTTGTAAATTAACCCTAACAACTCAGGAAATGGTTACTGTTGTTACTGCAGCCTGCTCAATTTAGATCTCTGCTCAATGTGTGTAGCTGATCCAATGCAATATTTTGTATATTCTGTGTCCCTTTTTGAGTTTGTAACACCAGAGCAAGGATTAGAAACTCTCAGGCTATGTCTACACTGCAGGCTTTTTGCGCAAGAACAGCTGCTGTTGCGCAAAAACTTGCTGGGTGTCTACACTGCACGCACATTCTTGTGCAAGTAAATTTACAGTACAGCGTCAGAAAACAGGGTTTCTTCTGGAAGAGTTATTCCTCTCCCCATGAGGAATACGCCCCTCTTGTGCAAGAGCTCTTCCACAAGAAGGCAGTGTACAGGCAACATGATTTTCTTGCGCAAGAAAGACCTATGGCTAAAATGGCCATTAGAGCTTTCTTGTGCAAGAGAGCGTCCACATTGCCATGGACGCTCTTGCACAAAACACATCTTTTGCGCAAAAAGCACATGGCAGTGTGGACGCGCTCTTGTGGAAGACCTTTTGCACAAGAACTCTTGCGCAAAATAGTTATTGTGCAAGAAGCCTGCAGTGTAGACGTAGCCTCAGAGATTAATAAAATAGAGGTGATCACAAGAGTCTATGAGGAAAAGGACTCCTGAAGGGGAAGGCAGGGAAAGCAAAACCAAATGTTGCTGTCAGATACACACTTGCAACCTCATGGAGAGGTAAATTCTGTCTCACCTTTTGCAGAAACAGAAGTCCCTATTTGCAGTGGAACTGGCATGATTCCACTACATGGGGTCGAGGACCCTCTGTAATGGCTCCCTCTTTGCTATGGCAGTGAGACTTAGGGTAGGGATGTGGTCAGTGTAGCTACCATTTTGTGCAACCACCAGAGGGGAAACAGCCATAGAGACAAGAACAGCTGAGACTGTTGCTGAGTACTTACTTCATCAGTTGTACTAGTTACAGCAGCTATGCAGCTAGTTTGGGAGGGAACTTCCAACCTCAGCTTTCACAGAATGCATACACCAGGGGTGGGCAGTAGAATGGCAGTAGTTCACAAGGGTTACTGATGGGCGCTGCCTTTATATTTACCTGCACCTCCACAGGTATGGGTCATCGCAGCTCCCATTGGTCGGGAATGGCAGTCTGCGGCCAATGGGAGCTGTGATTCCCTGTACCTGCAGAGGCACAGGTAAACATGATGGTGTTGGGCTAATCCTGGTGGACCAGATCTGGACCATAGGCCAGTATTTGCCTACTCCTGGCATAGACTATGTATTGCTGACAGGACTTGATTGTGACTATATATTGGTAGGCTCTATATATGCACAGTCTATAGCAGGAGTAAGCAAACACCGCTTCTACAAAGGGAGTATTACCATATTACCACATACCATACTATAGCTGTACAGATTAGATATGAAGAAAAAAAAAAGATCAGAGATATGGTTGTATTGCAAAGACCAAAAGTGATAGCTTACATTGAGGCTGGGGAACCTTTTTTGAGTGGGGAGGCACTGACCCACAAAAAAATTAGTTGGGGGCCGCCAGTAGTAAAAGTAACTTAAAATTTCTTACAGGTACTGTCCTATTGCAACCCAGGTCCCTGTCAGATCTTTAAATAGTTCCCTTCTGGCTTTTGCTGCAGCTCAGACAGCTCTTGCCAGAGCTCTGCACCAGGGTGCACTCCGCTTCCTTTCACCTCTGGAGGCCACACACCCAAGAGAAAAGCAAAAAGAAAACTAAAACCCATCACTTCACTGATGTGGCCCCCAACTCAGAAGCAGCAAAACCCCAAGATACTTACCTCACTCATGCTCCAGCCCCACACACTTACTCCCAGGCCAGATTAACTCTTCTGGGGGCCCAGGGACAGTAGATTTTGTGGGACTATATCAGCAGAGCGAGGACACTCACTCTATAGTATCTGAGAGAGTGAATGGAATATGTTGTAGACAGGAATGGCCCTAGCCATTTTGCTGGCCAGGACAGAAAATGTTTTCAGTGCCCACACCTTATGAGCAGCCAAGCAACCCCTCTGCTAGCCCACTCCTAAAACTAGACATCTTTACTCCTGCTGATACACATTTGGTTGAAGTGTGTTACAGAACAAGGGACCCCAGTAATCCTTAAGTTCCTTTCCTAGGTATAATGTACTACCTTCTGTGTTCCATCATGAAGACTGTCTGACATGAAGGGAACTGAGAAAGGTAAAATTCTGTGTTGCAAATTTTCATTTTCTGACCCTCCATGTCAGACAGTGTGACCCTCCCTCAGAAGACTGCATTATATACAGAGTTTTTATCTGGCTATTGCTCACTTGTTAAGTAGTCTGAAAAGGGAAGAGAGTGTTCCTACAGGAAATCCTAGCTGCTGCAAATGATTTGAGTTGAATAGCACTTTTAGAAAGGTAATATTTTTCAGCTTTGGAAACTTTGGTACAGACCTCCTCAGAAAGTGTGAGACCACTCCACCCACAAAATTGCTACTCTTTTCCCTGATAGAGTAATAAAAGGATTTCTACTTGAGGTTTTGACTGTCTCTACTATATTCACCTTTATTCTTCTGTAGGCTCTATTCACATCTGACACATACATTTCCATATCCTTAGGCTGTTTGGATTCAACAAATAGGGCAATAATACCACTGCCACTATAAGAGGAAGTTTGTGGAGTCTTTGGAGATGTAGGCCTAATTAGTTCACAGAACTACCATGTTTGAAGTTTTCCGGCTTTTTCTTCAAGCTGTAGAAATAACGGTTCCATGCCTATAAGAGAAGGAATGTATCTTTGGGGAAAAAACATTACTTCTGTTTTCATTATTTTTACTGGCACATCCATATACTGAGGCAGTTGAGCATGTGAGTGAGGTCCATATTGAGACAGGTTAGTGGGCCACAGAGAAACCTTGCTCCCTGCCAGTGTGTGGAAAATTGATGCTGAGACAGGTGAGTAGGGTGCATAGAAGTGCTAAATGAAAGCTCATACTTCTCTCTGGAGGCATTTCTGCAAGGAAAACTGTATTTTCTGCTTCCCAGGCAGGAAGAGGCCAGAAGATTTTTTTCACACCAATCTAATTTGTTATACTCTGTAAGTTTAAGTCTGACAGCACTTTCCTATTATTCATGTAGGTGTGAATATGGGATAACATTTAAAAGCACTTTGATGATTTTATTGAGCCTCATTCCTTAGACTTTCAATGAGATTAAGGCTCTTAAATACTTTTGTGACTTTGAAAGGGATTTAGGGAGTGTCACGGGGTGGTAAACCCGGCCCCCTTGGAAGCAGGGTGTTGAGCCTACCAGTCCCCACTGGTGTCCTCCACCCCGTAGTGGCCACAGTCTGGCTTAGCTGTTCTAGTTAATAGCAGCCCCCATCAGCAGGGCAATAGGGCCCCAAAGGCCAAGTCAGTATCAGCTCCCCATCAGTGGGGCAATAGGGCCCAAAGGCAAAGTCAGTAGCAAGTGCACCTTATTGCAGGGCAGTAAGGGCCTACTGGCCCAAGTCAATAGTTTAAGTGTTACGCCCCCCCTTGGGGGCTAATGGGGCGGGGTAGGGGGACGCAGGCCCTCCCTCTCCACCGGCTCCCAGCCCAGGGCCCTGTCAGTGGTGGGTGTATCCCACGCCCACCACTAGCTCAGCAGGGAATCCGCCCAAAACACACTGAGCTTCTGAGGAGTTCTAGTTCCCTGCCCTGGGCTACTTCTTATCTTATTCAGGATTGCCAGCCTCTTTCCCATCTGCGTCCTCCTAGCTGGTCGCTTCCCCAGACAGTCTCTGCTGGCTGTACTCTGCCGCGGCATCTCTCTGCTTCCGCTTCCTCCTCCCAAGTTCTGGCAGGAGTTCCTTCCCCTGTAGTGGCTAGTCTTGAGTGAGCTGCTCCACAGGCCTTTATACTGGTCCTCCAGTTAGAGCATGCCCAGCAGGGCTGTGGGGGTGGGGCTTTTTCAGCCTGACTGCTTCCAGCCCAGTGCAGGGTTAGTTCACCTCGTCAGAGAGAGTTTTGAAAGGATTACCCATAGTCACTTGTTTTACAATCTCTCTGTAAAACTGCAAGTAAAGACTACTTGAATTTAGGCAAAACTGAACTGGATATCTGACTTAAGTGGGGCTACTGGTGGCCATTATTCTTACGGTCATGATCTGCCTAAATGCCAAGCGAGAAAGGTGGCAGTGTTACAGAACAGCTGGTAAAGATCATGATGGGAGGGGGGAGAGAGAGTAATAGCTTTCAACAATATGCCAGCTTTGTGGTCATATTCTTTTCTCCGGTATGTGTGTACAGCTTCCACGAAAATCTTTAGGTGGTGAATATGCAATTTTTTCCTGTAATATATAGTGATTGTAATCAAACATTTTAATGTTGTATTATGCATAATATCTGGCCCAAAACTTACAGGGAATATTTACATCTTCAGTTATTGAATTTTCTTAGCACTCTTCACTATAACAAAATACTGTATACACTGTAATTAAAACCCAAATTTGAATTCCCACCAAATTCAAACACTTGAGATTTAGTATTAGATGACTCCTCTACCCTATGTAGTATTGCAAGCTTCAAAAATACTTTTTATTCACATATAAAAAAGAATAAGGAAATATACATTGTAATAAAACATATTTCTTTTTCTCTACAAATAAGCACTGTAAATGATAAACATTTTGTTATTTCAATTCCTTATAAATAGACTGGAACAGAGTAAAGAAATCTTATGAAATAGAATATATTTTGGTAATAATATTATTTTACAGTTTCACTAAAACCTCAGGTTGTAATTTCCATGTACAGTGTTAATCCTTATTTACAATAACATATATAATCTTCATTACCTGTGGCAGAGAAAATTATGTGTAGTTACCGTGCAGTCAGTTATTTGGTTTTATTCAAATTCCATTTTAGTTTCAAAATCATTGGCACCACTTTAAATATTCAAAACAGAAATTATTTTTAAATCTCATTTTCAGTCCTTTATGCAGTATATTGATGGCATTTTACTCAGGAGAGGGAATCAGTGTTGTAGGAAATCGTTTAAATACATTAGAAGTTATTTTGTTCTCATTCAGTTTTAAAGAAAATACTTGTTTATTTTAGGTTTTGTTGTCTCCTCCCTCCCTTTTATGTATTTTGACACAAATCCAAAGTTGGTGTGTAAGCTCTGTGATAGTCTCCATTTAAAAGCCTTATTGTTTGAGGGACAATTTCAAATGTGCAGTTAGGCATCCTGTTGAAATTTAGTGGCAGCTGTAGTCTTTAACTCCCTTCTGTGCTTTGAAAATGACCCTTGGGTTCCACATTGCTCCAAGATAAACTTGTTTTTGCACATCACATTTTACTACAAGTAATACAAGTTACATATTTGCAACAATTTGCATATAGAACAATGATATGTGCAGATTATTTATCTGGTGGAAGATTCAATGTGTCTGTTCATGCATATTTCTTGATAAATTGCTCAAAGAAATACCCAATTATTCCCAGTTATGAGAAGTAAGCTAGCCTGCTCCACATACAGGGTAATAATTTAAATTAGGATGTGTGGTTTTCATTGCCTTTTAATTAATTCCTAAAAGGTGACAATTTTTTCTTCAGTTCTTAAAGCAACTTTATTTTAGAGACTTTTTTTTCCAAAACAGAACTAAAAAGCATTTTGAATTGGGATAGAAATGTTATCAGTTTAGAATGAAAAAAATTATAGTGGGGAGGGAAATTCATTCATTGGAAGGGAAAAAAGTAACACTGCCCCTTTAAATAGTATTGTTACAACTAATTTCAAATTAATCTTAGATAGTACAGGTAGCAAATAGAAAATAAAGGCATAGTGACTAGTATAACTCAGAGCACCGTTAACAGGATGCAGAACTTTTTCCCTACAAGTTTCTGATTCCACCAAAGCTCAAGTTAGAAGTGATGAAGGAGTTATGCTGCTATGTTCTACATGAAATTAGCCTATTTCAGACCAATTCTTGAACTGGTGTCCATATTGCATAAAAAACACCCACATTTATTAGCAGTCTCAACAGCACACAAAGGATTAAATGGATATTAATGTCTTGCATATCTCCACAAGTGATTGAGACACAGTAATAGGCAAGTTTGTAGACATTTAAACTGCTGCTTCCTGTACTGTACTTGTTCAATAGGAATACAGCCTCCAAAGTTATTAAGATTACACCTTTCATAAGCACTAAAGTATCTTTTGATGTTTTTGTTTTGTTTAATTAAGGGCCTTATAATTGCTCACTGAATCAATCCTTCAAAAACATTGTAGATGTATCAGATTATGAAAAAAGTCACAGGAAAAGACAAAGCAATTTAGCACATTGCGTAAGTTACCATTATCGTTCCTTTCTATTGTGTAATTTGTACAGTCATAATAGGATGCAGTTACTTCAAGGACATATAAATTGGTCACAGTGAACTTTCACAAGTGCTGTGCCACTTTTCCTCAATTTTTCTCTCATCATAACCAGAAGTGAAAGTAAGTTGGTGTAGCCCAATGTGCGGCTCTGGCAAGAAGGAGACAGCTAGCTGGGGCATTCAGCTGCAGAATGAGGTGTGGCGTGCTTCCAGCTGGGCTCCTGGGGCTCTTCTGCAGGTTGTCACGCTAAGCAGCAAACAGCCAGAAAGGCTAAGGAGTCCAGCAGGGGGTGCACTCCCCCACTAGTCTGGCACTGCTTCAGTCTAGGGATGTTAAAGACTAGTTGACTAGTCGATTATCCAATAAGCATTTGCTTATCGGATAATCTTTTGACTAATTGACTAGTCAATATCTCCCTCCCCCCCATGCTACCTCTATGAGCTAGAGGCAGCAAAGGTGGGGAAAGGAGTACTTCAAAGTCGCAACGCCGCACAGCTGATCCGCACTTTGAAACCCCAAGGTGGCCGCTGCACAGCTGATCCGTGGATCAGCTATGTGGCAGGCTGCCCCTTTAATACACCACCTCTGCGTGATTCAAAGGGGCAGCCTTGAATCCCGGGGTCAGCGGGGGTCCCCAGCTGATCCCAGGTTCTGGGGAAATGCCGTGGGGAGTCTGGGATCAGCTGGGAATTCCCAGCTGACCCTGGGCTCCACGTCAGTCGCCCCTTTGGAATGCCAGAGGCAGATCAGCTGTGCAGTGGCTGCCCCTTTAAAACGCCACCTCCACACATTTCAAAGGGCAGCTGCTGTGGAGCCCGGGCTCCCCACGGCATTTCCCCAGAACCCAGGATCAGCTGGGGAGTTCCCCGGGTTGCGGGGAAGTGCCATGCAGAACCTGGGGTCAGATGGGGACTCCCCAGCTGACCCCGGGCTCCTAGCGGCATACTATGAGTCCACCCCTGCCCTGAGCCCCTCCTCACATTCCCAGACTCCTATACCCCACACATACTCCAAGCCTTATCTTTTACAAAGAATAGGATGGGTGATCTGACCATGTCACACATGTATGTAAGTGATATAGAAACTTAAGATATACTTGTTTACCAAAACATAACTGTAAAGAACTTTTCCTAAGAATTAATATTCTAGCTTTTCTTGTATTCAAATGATTAAATGTAATTACAGGCTCACACTCGTGACCCAAAGAAACCTAAAATAACAATAAGTAATCAAAACTATGTATATCAATGCATCACTGTGAGCAAGAAAGATTAGAATATTCATGGAATCGTAATATGTTTAAATATATGTGAGAAGCAGAAAAATAAATCAAAACAAAAACAGTCTTCAGAAGAAATGGAAAGTCATGTAGTGCCCAAAGCTCTAGTCCAGAGCTCTTTGCAACATGAATAGTGGCAAACATGAAGTAGGTATGCCACTTATCAAAATGATTTTAGGTCTAGAAACTAGCATTACAAAAGTAATCCGCGTATAAGAGTTGCCGAATTTACAAGAGAAATGCTAATCACTTTAGACACTCAAAATCATATAAAGCCATCCACTATAATTATATTTCTATGAGAGTAGTTTTCCATTCTTCTAGAGTGATTCAAGTAAGCAAAAGCAATGTCTATTTTTATATCTGGGAGAGAATTTAGATGAAAGTAATGCATTAATACTGATTGTCAGAAGGCGCTATAGAACCTTACTAACATTAAATTGTCTAAGTTAAGCATTATGTAAATTTTCAGTTTACAAATGAGGAAAGTAAGACAGAAGTTATATGATTTGCCTAAAATTAGAAGGAGCCAGTGATGGCACTGGGTACAGAATCTATGTATGTTAACACTGTAATTAAAAACCTGTTGCTAGGCCATGCCAACAGTCTGCCCCACACTTAAACAGTCCCTTAGCCCAGGCCCTGCTAACCTAAGTCAGCTGGCACAGACTAACCACTGGTTTCTGACTGCAATGTAGACACAGCCTTTATGTCCCAATCTTTACTCCACTGTTTAAACCATTAGACATTGCTTTCCTTATCTTATTCTTCTAGACCAGGGCTACTCAACTTTGGAAGCCAAGGGGGCCACAATGATACTCACAGCACATGCTGAGGGCCGCAACTTAAGTGTGGTTACATATACATGCAAATATACATGCAAATATCTGCAAATAGCTTCTTTCACACTGATGGACATGAATACAAAGATTAAGGTAAGACTACACAACACACAGGCCCCATTTAAGTCAGTTCTGCAGATATTAATAAAATGCAATATTTACCCAACTTCCACCCATATGACAGCACTTTTAATGAGCAATGACAGTCCAGGAATTTAACTACTAAAAACTGTATCAACAGAAGACCACTATATTGACTACTTTTTGTAGTAATAATGCATCAAAGAGCAATATTCTGCTCCTTCCTGAGGGCAAGAAAAAGGGATGAATTTAATGACTCAACAGTTTTTGTAATTCTATAATGAAGTGAATGCAAAAACTGCATACATTTCAAGACAGGTTAAAAGCTGTCCTTAGATCTAAGGACAGCTTTTAACTTGTAGCTCCCATGGATTTCAGTAGCAATCCTGTGTATCCAAGAGTGGATGATAGCTACAAATCTATACACATACTAGAGCTGGTTTAGAACAAATTCAAAATGTTGATGAATTCTCATTACAATAATAAATGGGAAAAGTTGGTCAAAACCATGACATGTTAGTGAAAATTTCAATAAAAATTCTGTTTTGTTTCTTTCCTAATTTCAAAATTTTGGCGAAAAATGTATACAAAGGGATTCTGAAAAATAGTGAGTGACCTCAGCTCTCGTGGACTTCAGTGGAAATTGAGAATGCTCAAGCTGATGAGCAATCAGGCCCTTAAGAAAGTGGAACAATAACAGAATAGGCTTGTGCTAATGGATACATTCTGTGCTCTGTTGTACATATACAACGCTCATCCATGCCTATTCACAGCATAACTCAGGGCAGCATTTCATGCCAGTTATAATAACTGGCTAAGGAAACTGGTGAACAGCATAGAAATAACTGATAATTTAATGGGAAAATAATTTTTACACCTTACCTTAGATGCTTTTTTAAACTCCGTAGTTATTGCAAACATACTACATTTTTCTTAAATTTCTCACCATGTTTTTTTCATTCCAGTCCTCAATTCTTTTAAACAGAGATACATTAAGGAATGACATGACAAATGTAGGTTTTACTGAATTTTAGAGACCTTTTCAGCTCATACTAGATATGTGAAAAATTGAACTTGCATTAAGCAAGCCTGATAGAAATTCTCTGTTTAAATGTAATCAATAGCTGGATATGAATAACTTTATTTAAATGCAAGACCACAGCAATTCTGTGTGCTCCCTTTACATCGTAGATCGTTGTCCTACCTCATCTAATTTGAGGTTTCGTTTTCTGGCTGCTGCTTCACTATTGAACTCCACATCAGATTTATCTGTATTGCTGCAGTCTGTCATAGTGGATTCTTCTTCTGTACCTTCAGGTGTCCCTCCATTTGGTTGCTGGATTTTAGAATTCTGTTCTGGTGGGCGCTTCCAGTGGGGTCTTGTTGCCATCCACAAAATAAGAGCACCAAAGATTAAAACCAAAAAACCAAGAGTGTTGACAAGAATCGCCTCTGGTGGAGATGTGCTATATGCAGGATTTTTCCTTACAGGGAAAATAAAAATAACTGTTTTAAGGACAATTTTATCATATAGGTGCCTAAAAAAAGACTACTATTCATGTTGTTAAAAAACAGTGGATCAATACTAGAATATGTTGTTTGATACAAACTTGATGACAGTTTTCAGTGGTAGAATTTAATGAGCAAACAGGTGAAAGAGTGAAATTAAAAATATAGTACTTACAGAGCAAAAATAAGTTTCTCTGTGAATCCCATGAGAGCTGTTGCAATCACTGTTGCAAAGATGAGGAGGCCAGAATAAATATGTATTGGCATGAGAGATGCACGAAGAGAAACTGGAGCAAAGGGCAGCAGAAAGACAGCAAAACCTAAGACAAGCTAAACACGGAATAGAGATTCAGTATTAAAACTGTGAAAGAAATCTGCACTTTTAAATGAAAATTGAAACCACCCATAAAGGTTAATTTTTAAAGTATCTGTGGTCCAAACCTAATTGGATTAGGAATATATTTTAAGCATGTTTCCATGCAGCGTTAAACCCAAAGACAATATTGTGCTAGTATCTAAGAAACAGTCCATAAAACGGATTATAAACAAACTAGTCTGTTACCACTGTCCAAACTATGTGGAAATAGTAAAAAGTAATTAAACCGCATAGTGAAAAACACTATTTTAAATTACGTAAGAACAGCTAGACTAAGTCAGACCAAAGTCCATCTAGACCTGTATCCTGTCTTCCCACAATAAAGTTTTAATTTTCAATAACTATAGCATTCATACTGCATAGACTGAAAATGACTTATTTTAACAATATTCCCTTTAATTATGATTTATACCCCTTCCCACAACTTCACAGATTCATTCATCAGTTGAGGCCAGAAGTGACTACTAAATCAATGAGTTTGACAGGCACAGAATTTCATCTGAATTCCCCTGTATTAAGCCAATGAAACCTGCCGATGGCGGGGTGTGTATGTTCAAAAAGGCCTGGGGTTCCCAGCCTCCACTGCTGCTACTCCCACCTGAACCTCAGGCCCCTTAAATTGCTGCCGGAGTGCTGTGCCATGTGCAAAGCAGAGGGCTGGCTGCCCCGGCCCTTCCCCTTCCACCAGAAGCCTCACCTCTTCTACTTGAGGTCCCAGCTCCCCTTGCCCAGGGGCTTGCACAGGCTGTCAGCTCCCCCGGAGCCAAGTAACATGTGTTTGTCTAAAACATATCTTCCAGAAAGGCTTCAAATCTACCATTTCTGTCAGTAGTTTAGTTGTTCATGTGGTTAATCCCACTCACTGTTTAAAATGTGCATCTTATTTCTAATTTAAATTTGTCCTTCTTTAACTTCTAGCCATTAGCTCTTGTTATGCCTTTCTTTGCTGGGTTAAAGAGCCCTCTAATTTTCTTCCTGTGAAGATACTTTTACACCATAATGAAGTTACCTCTCAAATTTCTTTCTGATAAACTAAACAGGTTAAGCTCTTTAATCTCTCACTGCAAGTTATTTTTTCTAGCCCTCATATTGTTTATGGTTTTTCTCTGAATCTTCTCAAATGTTTAAACATTACTTTTAAAGTGCAGTCACCAGAACTGGATGCAGTATTCCAGTATCAGTCTCACAGATGATGTATACAAAGGTAAAATCACCTCCCTACTCACTATCCCCATTTATATATCCAAGGATCACACTAGGCTTTTTGTGACAGCATTGAGAGGTCATGTTGAGTTACTTGCCCATTAAGACCCTAAGTCCTTTCCAGAGTATTCTAGGATACAACCCCCACTCTATCGGGATAGCTTGCATTTTTTGTTCCTAGGTAGATTGCTTTGCATTTAACTGCATTCAAATTGATTTTGTCCAAGTACTTTGGCTTACAGTCTCATATCCATAACAATAGAGTATCCTTTAAGTTCACTGCTGTATATGAGCGTTGTCTCAGGAATTCTACTTGAAAATAATTATTCAGCGTATATTTTTGTAAAAACTTATTTTATCATATAGTTGTTTGACTAATATTGATACTTTCTTCTTTATGCACTACTGCTTCTCTCCGGAATTTCACCTGGTGGGAAATGATGGAAGTCTATTAATGAGAGTAACACTTTATATATTTCAGTAGTCTCCTCATTAGCCAGTAATTGTTGCTTTTTTAGTCAGCAGTATGAAATGCTTCCCCTTTACAGTATAAGAACACACTGACTCCACAGGATTCTCTGATCTTGCCAGACTGGGGAGCGAGAGACAAAGTTTAGGACCCAAATTCAAGCACTCGGGTGGTCATTTTCTGCTTCCTCTTGACCCCAGGGAACCAAAACCTGTTTTTATTGCACAGGTTTCAGCTCAAAATGCAGAATCACTAAACCAGACTTGTAGGGCATGTCTATATTACAAGCTAGGGTATGAATCCCAGTTTGTCATCTGAGCTAACATACTAAAGATAGTAGTGCAGCTGTGATAGCACTACAAACCTACCCAAGCCCCATAAGTACATCCTCAGGGCCACTAGCTCACACCATTGCCACCGCTGTCCATGCTACTGTGGCAATGCTACTATTTTTACATCAAAATAAAATGAATAAAACATATTTTGTGATACAATATCTTTGACTTTTTTAAATTATTTGTGTGTTTATTTATAAAAGTCAATAAATCAAAATAGGTCTCCCAGTACTTGAAGTAAATTAGTTAGGTTCTACTGTACTTTAATTAATTATAGAACACATATTTTTCAGTTTTATATCTTATTTATAAATACCATAGTTAAATTCTGACCTGCAGAGAATAAAATATAACAGCAGTCAGTCCAATCCAGCTGTGCAGACTGTACATGTTGGGAATGTTCTTGGCATTGTGGAAATCAAAAACAGCTACCAGAGAAACAATTGCAAGAATCATTGCTATGGTATTTAACCCAGCATGGATGAATTTAATCAGGAGTTTGCTGCATTTCCAGGTCCAGGGCAATCTGTACACAATAATAGCTGAGGATGGAATAAAAGCAAGATTTAATAGGAAATCTCTCTTTTCTATAAGGATTTTGATAATCATGCATAATTCAAATCATTCCAACGTAAACTATAGAAGAGGGAAAAACTTTAGAGGACTCAGACTTTTCCCCCCTCCCACTTCACAATGCTACATGTAATCTCATTAGTTTCCAGCACAGAATTTAGGCCAGTGTATAAGCTCTAGAGAGAAACTTTCTTCTAATTTTTTCATAGAAGTTTTGACTGAGTGGGTTAAAAAATAACAGCAAACAGTTTTCATTTGTAAAAACACATAATAGGCCCCAGTTCTGAAGCCTGATATCTGTGGCATCCTGTGGGTCATATGGGTCCTCTTTTGCAGATAAGATTGCAGAATCGCAGCCTAATTCATTCATGAGATCATATACTGGAAAAATTTATTCAGATGCCTTTACTCACTATAAATAGCACCTGATTCCACAAGTATTTCCATTGCCCCCATGAAACTATGTGTGGAGTTAAGGCCAGGTCTATACTAGACCTGGAAGGCTGGCTTAAGTTACGCAACTCGAGCTATGCAGAAAGGCTGTCATCAGCTTCCTTTACTCCCTGCGACTGCGAGGAATACAGGCACCGTCTGGAAGCTGCCCTCAGCATTCAATTTACGAGTCTACACTAGACCTGCTAAATCAGTGGTTCTTAACCTTACTGCATGCAGCCTGCACCCCTTTGGTTCTCAAAATATGCTCTCGCACCCCATATTAAAAATCGTTGAAGTAGGTCAGTTGAAGTAGATTCTTTAAATCTAAGATATATCATAAAAATCTGGCATGTCTTCCCCCTCTTTCCCCCCAACCCAGAAAGGGCATCTCTCAGGTTAAGAACCACTGCACTAAATTGAACGCCAGAACTTTGATCTCCACCATGGCAAGTGAAGTTGTACTCTAAAATGCTACTTAGTGAGAATAAGGGAATAAAAATCTGACCCTTAAAACTTAAGGGGTTCAGCAAAAACTTAATCTTGTATCAATATAGTTTCTATTAAATGCATAATACAAAAGAATGCTAGCAAATTATACATTCTGTCTCAGTCTGAAAACATTTTAGTTACTACATGCTCCTTCTTGAGAAAATTTGTGGAATGAATCATTGTGCAATTGTTATTACTAATTCAGAATCCATGTTTGTACAGAACTCCTGTCTTTTTAGCACTAACTCCTTTTACACAGCTGTCACCCCTTAAACTGTATTAGTTACGGAAAGGAAAGGCTGCATCTGACTGTGGATTGGAGGTGAAATAGTAGTGTTTTAACTGCTCACCCATAAGAAGAAGCCAGACTATAAACATGGGGCCTTCCCTTCCCAGGAAATATCAATTAAGGGAAGAAAAGTGATTGAATGAAGAGAGGCAGAAATTTACCGCCATAATGAAAAAAATACAAAAATCATTTAATGGTTGGAGGGGACAGCCCCTTCACAATAAATAAAGCAACAGTTTCTTAACAATGAGTTAATTGAGAAAAATCCTCATGTAGTTTTTTGTCTGCAAACTGGCATTCAGATGTGCTAGGATCAAGATGAGCATATATAGTTAACTATGCTGAAAACAAAAGAATGAGAGTATTCCTAGCTATAAAAGGTGTTCCCACTCTGAGGGAAAATTAATGCATTATTAAGTGTGGGGTAGAAGAATGTATTTCTTGACTTTTCCCCAGTAATATAAGGATAAAATTATTACTTAGCAAAAGAAACAGCTCTCATGCTTTCCATTCAATACTGGTATATAATCTTAGCATTATTAATGAAATTATACAAAATAGAAATCCCAAAAAGAAATATGTATTGTGTGTTTGGATGAATAATAATGAATGGGAAATTGCTTTAAGGCCCTACTTATGCATTTGTGTTTTTATTTGGGTACAGTGCATGCCAAAAATTACAGAATTTCAACTACGCTATTCACAAAGAGAACTCTGTTCACAAATGGAATGTCCTTGAATATGAGCAGGTCTCAGATCAATGTAAATTACTGCATATATGGGAAGCATAACATAGGAATAGAACAAGTCCTGTTAATATAACTGTGCATACAGCATTTAGGTATTTAATGGGTTTGTGTTTAAGAATGGGATACAAATAAAGCATGTGATATTTAAACTAAAAAAAGAAGGCAGCCTCATTTTCAGGTAGCTTGACAGGAGTCAAACCACATGAAATAGCAAAGACTGCAACAGTCAAAATGTCAGTCTCATGATTACTGTCTAACAAGAAGGAAAATGCCTTGCCTTGTCCTACTATGAATCAAGCTAAGTAGCACAACTGTAAAAACTTCAAGATTTTAAATGTAGTTATTCCAAAATTTTCCAAAAATAATGTAGGCATAATTCTGCCCTCGGGTTTTAAGTTTTAAGCCAGATCCAGAACATTACTTCTTAACTCTATGGAGGTATTGGCTAATTGAAGGATAGCTGGATTTTATTTAGAATACAGGAGACTATTAAAGGTGGTGTTATGTATAAACTATATTTATTCACACAGTCAGAGGACAGGAGCTTTGAGACGTCCCTGTTAACTAAATGATAAACAGCTGAAAAGGTTTACATTTCTTCATTTCTTATTATCTTTAACTCACATGTAGAGCTGAGTGAATAACAGTTTTTTGTGGGGAGGGGAGGGTTGTTTGGGAGTCAAACCAGGAAAAAAAAAATTAGTTTCAAATTAAAATAGGTGGTGGGTTTTTTTGTTTGTTTCTTGATAAAATATGAAACAAGCCAAATTGTTTGATTAAAAAACACCCAAAACAATACAAAAATAAAACAAAACTACTTGAAGGGGAGACTTTATTTAGATTTTGGGATGTTTTTCAATCCACAGTGGTTTTATTGTATGGTTCCTACTATTTTTCACTATTTCCCCCCAATAATTAGTCCAAATGTTTTATTTCAAAATGGTCAAAAATCAATGGTTTTTACTTATTCAGAAAAAATCCATTTTATTTTGGCTGAAACTAATCACCATATTTGACCTGAATTAGCAAATAGTTTGGTGCCCCAAAAGTGCACTTTTGGTCATAATTTATTTACCAAAAGAACTTTGCCCAATATTGTTTATGTTGTAGTTGTTGAGTGGCACTAGATCATCATAGCTCATAATTTAAGAATGGCAGCATCCATGAGTCAAGGTTGGTATCACTGATCACCCATGTGTTTCAAGAGAAGCAAGGGACATGTGGCATCAAGAGATAGCACTTTCTTTCCACTTATTACATAGTCTTATATTGTATAGGGTAAGTTTCCCTTTATTCCATATCAATGACTACCTTTGTTGCTTCAGAGCCAATTAAGTGTATCCAGATATTCTGGATAAAATAATAATCCAGTGATTTTTCCAGTAAGCAGTTTATAAGCCTTACTTCATCAGATGTAAATCCTATCTGAATGTCCTTTGGAATACAGATGTTCTAGAAACATGTAGGCTCAGGAGGAAACTATTTTGATCAATGCTGGAAAAGACTGGTGCACCTCTGTTTGAGTTTTAGCATGAGATATACGCTCAGCAAGAATTCTCTCGATAAAAATAACATAGTTTGATCAACAATCCCACATCTATCACATCCCTCATTCTCAGCATTTCTTATAGTTAGGAATGTACTTCAGTTCCTCAACTGTCTGTTGATAAATTAGTACATAACTTTCCTAATAAATGCTAACATAAGTGTAACCCACACATCTAGTGTAGTTACTAAGCAATGTAAGTGGTACTCAGACCACAGCAATAGTTAAGACCAAGAGACCTCTACAGCATGGGCTGGGAGCCAACTGGCTTTTAGCTCAGAGGGTAGAGGCTCCTATACTCCGCTTCAGACATCCCAGGTTCAGATCCATCCCGTGGCAGTTACATAAGCATAAGATGCTTTTTCAATTAATAAAAATAATTACATTTAGCATTAAACAAAGTTTATAGAGGCCCAACTTAAGCTAGAATTTATAACTCTTCACAGAGCTGATATATAACTTTCCACCCTTCTGTCTCCTTCCAACCCTTAAATAACTGCTTATGTGCATTCTGTTCTCAGTTTGTGATGAACTGGTTACCCATTCATATCCCACAGTTAAGTTTAATTAGAGAGCCCATTCTAATACAATATTGGTTATTTTGAAATTTTACTTTTCACTGTCTGTGAGCAGTAACTTTTCACTGTTTTTTTAATGCCTGATCCAATTCCAAATGCTTTTGAAGTCAATGGCAGTCTTTTGATTGAACTCAGCTCAATGAATTTTAGATCAGATCCATAATCTTGTTGGTGTGTTCTTAATCTTGTGTTAATTTTAATCTCGTGCACAATTTCTTTTCATTCTCCATATTTGCTTTTCCAGTTATTTAATATTAACTGTACTCAGAGTTTGATATTACAGATAACTCTTTTGTCAATGACTTTTTACACTTCTGTCTTTTGAGTGGTGATGATCTTTTATTTACTTAAAAAAAATCGCTTATGCATATATTGCTTTAAACAAAACTCGTGGTTATAGCAGAAGGGTAAACCAAATCTCAAGAGAGGGGAGGAGAGGAGAGAGTCTGTAGAGAGAAACTTGTCTACTTTTTGCAAAAATAATTTCCTCTGCTTGTAAATAAAAGTTATCAATTTGATGTAGACTGATTAAGGACCTTCTAACAGAGTCCTTGGTGGTTCCTCTCTCACGGGGTGGGGGAACCAGATCAAACCCAGTTATCTACAATGGATGGCTACAACATCAGCCACCTTTCATATTATTTGCAGGTAATGGTCTGCCCTTTGTGGGCCTGCTTAAGTCTCTCTAGCTGAGAGATCAAATTGGAAATATCTCTCTCTCACACACATATACCAGGGTGCTTTCTCCGTGAGGTCCCAGAAAAAGGGATTGGGGTGGAGGGGAAGGTGGTGAATCTACAGTGCTGTGAACAATCCAGTCCCAAAGAAATAATTTTAGTTTGGTCTCTGTGGCAGATTTGGCTTATTTGTCTTACCCTGGGAGTCTGCAGTGTGCTCCTCAGTGATGGTGTCCTACCTAGGAATTTACTCTGCACTCAGTAGTCATTCCTGTAGCCTGGTGCCTAGGGCAGTGATTCTCAACTGTGGGTACGCCAAAGTCCTTCCTCAACAGTTGCCCCTGCCCTGGAAAACATTGGGGAGGCAGGGGTGTCAACGGCTACTTGACCATCCCCCATTTGACTCCTCCCTGTACCACCTCTACCTGGGAGAGGGCTGGGACTCCCTCTGCCCCAGGCCCTGTTTCTTCCTTCCTCTGTCCCACCCCTGCTCCACCCCATCCAATGTCTGTTCTCTCCCTTCCCCGCAATGTGGCCTGGGGGATTAATGGGAGACTGGTACTGGCAACAAGGGTCAGGGGGCCCTGCACTTGTAAGTGGCAGCAGGGAAAAGCAGAGCAATGCTGTTCCACTCCTCCAACTACTGGCCATGTCACTCCACTTCCTGCTGGTGAGGGTGGGGGGTGGCCCTGTCCCTCCCCCAAATGACACAACCAGCAGCTGGGGAAGCAGAGCAACATTGCTCCCCTGCTGGTGAGTGCAGGGGGGAACTGACCCCTGCTGTGGGTGCCAGCCCCACTCCTCCACATTAGTTCCTTGGGCTGCTCAGAGGCTCTAGCCCCTTGCTTCTCCCACCCGTCCCCTTGGCTCACTCTCACGCGTCACTCTTGTTCAGGAGGGTACATCAGCTCATCTAGATATTTGCTTGTTTTCACAACAGACTACATAAAAAGCACTAGCAAAGTCAGTACAAATTTCATACAGTGATTTATTTATACTGCTCTATATTCTATACACTGTAATGTAAGTATAATATTTACATTACCGCTGATTTAAGTATGGTAAAAATGAGAAAGCAAGCAATTTTTCAGTAATGTGCTATGATACATCTGTGTTTTTGTGTCTGATTTTGTAAGCACATAGTTTTTAAGTGAAATGAAACTTGGGGGTATACAAGACAAATCAGACTGCTGAAAATAGTGCAGCAGTCTCGAAAAGTTAATAGCCACTGGTCTATAGCAAGCCTGCTCTTTGCCCCTTGTTTACTGCAGTTTCCTCCCTTTCAGCGCTCCTCCCTATTGTGCATGATTGATAGGGTGAGAAGGTGGGGCTAGTCCTCTCTGGCCCCTTCCTCACCTGTGAGGTTTAATTCAAACTGTGGCAGGAGTGATCTATCTCCTGCAGAAGTCAGTAGAAGTTTTACCATGGCTCCATTGGAAGTGTAATCAGACCCTAAAACTGCACTTCTTGTGATCTACTGAACCTACTAGAAATGGACAAAAAAGAAATATTGTTACTGTAAGCTACCAAACTGGGACTACTCCCCCACTGAAGGAATTCCCTGTCCAAGCCACCTACATCCTTATGTTTTGCTTTAAATCTGAGGTTATATCTACTCTGAAAAAATTACATCAGCTCTGTCAGTCAGGGCTAACAACTCTCAGTGAGATGAAGCTTCACTGATGGAAGAGCTGATCCATCAGTGTAGCTCAGGGCTACACAACATGTGGCCCATGGGCCACATGCAGCCCACAGCCCGTTTGGTTTGCGACCCGCAGTGCAGTTTGGGTTTACGCAGGGCTAAACACGCAGCCCAAGGGTGTGATCCTTTGAACATGGCTTCCACTGGGAATGCACTTCACAGTGGTGAGGCGTTTTCCAGGTGGGGTGAGCACTGAAAGACACAAGTGGATGGGCTGGCTAGAACAGACCGAGTACATTCAGGGTGTCGGCATTTCTAGCCCCCAGGGAGGAGGTGCTGGGAGCGCTGGGGCATTGTGGGAAGTGCTTTGTATTTATTCCCCCACCCACCCACCTGGGTCAGTGTGAAATAAGCTATTTGCATATATATTTGCATGTATATGCAACCACACTTAAGTTGCGGCCCTCGGGATGTGCTGTGAGTATCATTGTGGCCCCCAGAGCTTCCAAAGTTGAGTAGCCCTGGTGTAGCTAATATTATTTGGTTAGGTGGTGTTCCCACTGACAGAAAAACTTCTTCCATCCATGTAGGCAATGTCTACACTAGAGGACATAGCTGACATATCCTAGTGTAGATGCAGCCTGACTTTACTGCTGCAGGGAATGTGCATGCAGCAGTTTCATGAGAAATATCAAGATGTTTTGAACTAGTGAAATTGCTGGATGAATCTGCTGTATGTCATTCAGCAGTGAACCAAACACATTGGTATTTAAAGCCTCTCCCCCTAAAAAACTCCCAAACAAACAAACGCCACCCCATCTAAATGAATCACTACTACAAAAAGTGAAAAAAATTACACTGATATATATTGAATTTTTTTTTTTGCAAACATAAGCTCTAGAAATGATTCCCTTTCCTCCCCCAAAAAAGTTTAAATGCTGAACAAAAAGGAAAAAAGTGATAAAATAATCTGGTATTTTATCCTCCCCCCCTACACTGCACCTGGGCATTATTAATCATAGAATCATAGAACCATAGAGCTGGAAGAGACCTCAGAAGGCCATCAAGTCCAACCCCCTGCTCTAGGCAGGACCAATCCCAACTAAATCAACCCAGCCAGGGCTTGGTCAAGCCAAGACTTAAACACCTCCAGGGATGGAGATTCCACTACTTCCCTAGGTAACCCATTCCAGTGCTTCACTACCCTCCTAGTGAAATAGTTTTTCCTAATATCCAACCTGGATCTCTCCCACCACAACTTGAGACCATTGCTCCTTGTTCTGCCATCTGTCACTACTGAGAACAGCCTCTCTCCATCCTCTTTGGAACCTCCCTTCAGGAAGTTGAAGGCTGCTATCAAATCCCCCCTCACTCTTCGCTTCTGCAGACTAAACAGACCCAACTCCTCAGCCTCCTCCTCATAAGTCATATGCTCCAGCCCCTAATCATTTTGGTTGCCCTCCGCTGGACCCTCTTCAATGCGTCCCACATCCTTTTGTAGTGGGGGCCCAGAACTGGACACACATACTCCAGATGTGGCCTCACCAGAGCCGAATAAAGGGAATAATGACATCTCTGGATCTGCTGGCAATGCTCCTCCTAATGCACCCTAATATGCCATTAGCCTTCTTGGCTACAAGGGCACACTGTTGACTCATATCCAGCTTCTCATCCACTGTAACCCCAGGTCCTTTTCTGCAGAACTACTACTTAACTGGTTGGTCCCCAGCTTGTAACTGTGCTTGGGATTCTTCCATCCCAAGTGCAGGACTCTGCACTTGTCCTTGTTGAACATCATCAGATTTCTTGTGGCCCAATCCTCCAATTTGTCTAAGTCACTCTGGACCCTATCTCTGCCCTCAAGTGTATCTACCTCTCCCCCTAGCTTAGTGTCATCCGCAAACTTGCTGAGGGTGCAATCCATCCCCTCATCCAGGTCATTAATAAAGATATTGAACAATATCTTTAATATAAGGACTTTATTCTACTCCTGTTGAAGCCAGCAAGAATTTTGCCAGTTTCAGTGGGAGCAGATTCTTGGAACCCTTTCTTTTATTCTGCTGTATCCATTTCTCCGTTATTCTATCCCTTTCATTTTCACTCAACACTTCAGTATTTTCTGGTGCAGTCTAATGAATGCCTTTGTTTTTGCATATTTTAGTCTAAATTTAGACCTAGTTGTAGATTTGATAGATTAATATCACTTATTTTAGTCACCCACAGCTTTCTTAGCACTTTCTCTGGTTTAAAGTCTACTAAAAACATTGCAAGGTTCCCTCTTCTCCATATTACATAAAGATACAATTGTGCCACTATGTATGTACCTTCGAAGTGATGAAATGTAAGTCACAGTCCAAAATAGAAAGTAAGGATTAGCCCGTTCTGAGCAACCTTTGCACTGAGAACAGTGCTTCCAGGATTAATGGTGTGTTATGGAAATAGTTAATATTAGGGGTGCATTGGTTTAATAGGAAGCTCTCGAAAGCCAGACGTTTGAAGACTACGCAACCAAAAATACTAAGTCATTGAGCAGCTCCCTCCCTTCCTGGCTACTTCGCAATACTTAGGCTGCGGCGTTAAAATTAAAATGAGTAGAAGGCTGAGGGGGTCACTTGCGCTCAAGTCGGGCTCTTAAAATGGTATTTATGATGCTGTTTGCTCTGGCAAAACTTCCCTGGGCTTAGTGTCAGTACAGTAGTGGCAAAATTCCCTTCTCTTTTCTGATTTGCTTGCTCACGGGGCCTCAGCAATCCAACGGAAAATGAGGAAGAGGAGCAGAGTAACGCGGCAGCCCTGGCATTTACCTTGGGTAAATGCACTCTGGCTGCCTGCAAACACAGCGCAAAGAAATGCCAGGCCAAGGTAAATAGGTGCCCCCAAAGCATAACACATCCAGCAACTTCGGCGTGTTACGAAAGCTCCGCTGTCCCGTCTCTGCAGGGCTTGGGGCGCTCCCTGGGTTGCTTTCAACAGAGAACGCGAGTCTCTAGTTTACTACTGTCAACATCAACATGATTCAATTCACTGGCCTGTCCCACCTGCCCCGTGCGATTCCCCCACCCATGCACTCCCTGCCCCTCCTCCTCCCAGCCCCCTACGCTTCCTCTGCCCGGTCCCAGCGGAGTCCCTCAGGGCCCTCCCTGGCTCGTAGTGTGCAGGCGCCCCTCACGCATCACGCACCAATTCCCTGGATGAAGATGAAGCCAGTGGTGATGAGAACCGGGTGCCAGTTGAACTCCGCCGAGCCCCCGTCCCAGCCGAGCCCCTCCCGGTAATGAAAGACCCAGACGAGGGCGAAGACCACGGAGAGGAAGCCAAACAGCAGCGCCGACACCAGCAGCACGAGGAATAGCCTGTAGCCCTCCATGTTCAGCGCCCCGCACGGACTCCGGCCGCAGCGAGAGGGGCAGGCGCTAGCACTGATCCCCTTCCGTAGGGCCGAGCGGGAGCGCCTCGCCCTCTCTCCCGAGCGCCAGGGGGGAGAGGAAGTGAGAAGGGGGCAGAATTGCTGCCAGAGGGAGGCACCGCGCCTACCCTCGCTGAGAGAGGCGTACACCCCTTCTCCCCCCGGCCCCGCCCCGGAAGACAGACACACACACACATTCTCTGTGGATGTGTGGCTCTCCCGCAGTTCAGCAAGCCCTCAGCGTGGCAAGGTAAACACGTCTTGTCCAAGATGTACCCACAGGTGACTGACAGGATTACATACCGTTTGACCCACCTAGAGGTTTAACACTGTGTCTGGGAATGGGTTATCCCTTTCATTTGTGTCTCTTTCTGAGCTGGTAGTTTGCCATCACTGTCACTCTCCTTCCCCCACGGTTACACACAGCTGTTTTGTGGTGAAAAGTTTCCTCATGTTTGAGACTTTGCCTCTCTTTGCTGCTCTTTCAATCCCTCACATTTTGGACAGCGGAAAATCATGTGTTTTTCCTGCCTCAGTCTCTCTTCTTTCAAATAGCTTGCATTGTCCTCCGGATTTTGGTGCTTTTTCTATCCCCATTTGCATTGCTAGTTCAAAGTTGCTGATTTTGTATTTGGTAACAATAGTGTTATACAGTTTGTTGTAGTGAGGTAATCTGCTGGTGTGGCAGATGCATATAGTGAAGCAAATGACAAAGATTCAGATACAAATTACAGACAAATAGAGCCAAAATCACAAAATAGACTCAGAATACTACAAACTAACAAACATATACAAAAATACAGCACAGAAATATACTTAGAGCTGTAGAGACAGAGTATGTCTACACTGCACTCTAAGCCAGGGTCTGTGGAATCTTAGCCTGTGTACTTGATGTTTCCAAGCCTAATTGCTGGACTGACTTGGGTCTCACAGCTGTGCTATTGTGTCATTACTGCACCATGCATATCTTCTGACTTGGGTCCATGGCTTGACCTGCCTCTGCACTGTGAAATGACAGGTCTTGGACCTGAGTCACAGCATGGGGGCTCAGACTGACTTACTACACTTCAGGATCCCAGGCAGTATTCCTTGTAAGTTGAGTGTTGGGCAGCCACCCAGGAGAGATTTAAATGCTGCCCAGCTAATTAGTCCATAGCCCCCACAGTCGTCAACATGTGTTGCTACTAGTGGTACACTTCTACACAAGCCTTGATGCACATAACAAAATTTTTCCTGCACATGGATGGAAGAAATTAGAGGGAACACTGGTCCTAGGACCTACCTAGGTCTTCTGTGCCTGCTGATCTGAGTCAGACTGATTTGTGTGTGCATGGAAGGGAGGCTTGGGCTCAAACCTGAAGCCCAGGCCTAATGTGCAGTGTAGACATGCTTAAGCATATGCCTACCCAGCAGTCATGGGGTGTGATTGCTGCTTTTGTGCTAGTTTGGCTACTGGTATTAAGATATGGCAACACAGGCTTCAGTATGGCCTACCTGCCCAGATAATTACTGAGCATTCCAGGCAGGGTTGTATAATTGGTGCTGAAGCCCATGCTGCTGCAGTTTCACTGCTATCAGTATCAGGGATGTTAAATATTGGTTAATTGAATAGTTGATTAACCTCATGAATTCTTATCGGTTACTTGACTGAGCAGGGCTGCTGGTCAGCCTGCTAAATAATTTACTGGGGAGGAAGAAAGGGGGGAGATGTGTGTAGTCTATAGCAGGATTTCTCAAACTGTGGATCCCGACCCCACGGGGGGTTGCAAGCAACTTAGAGGGAGATCGCAAACAACTTAGAGGGGAGTCACGAGCAACTGAGAGGCTGGTTGCAGCAATGGAGAGGGGGGTCGCGAGCAACTGAGAGGGGGGTTGAGGTATCACAAGTTTGAGAACCCCCTGGTCTATAGCATTAACCTATAAGCATTTGCTTACTGGTTAATTGCCTACAGCAGGGGTTCCCAAACATTTTGACACGGGGGACCAGTAAATCCATTCACGAACTTTTGGAGGACCGGTAACGTTCATTTGCATATTCATTAATCAAATGATGAATATTCAAATAAGTTGTTTCTGGTCCTCCCAAAACCCCCAGTGCCAGCTTTAGCAAAGCTTTTGATATGGTCACCTACAATATTCTTGCCAGCAAGTTAAGGAATATGGATTGGATAAATGGACTGTAAGACAGACAGAAAGCTGGTTAGACCAGGGTTTCCCAAACTTTTACTTTAGTTGGAACCCTTTTTTCAGTACTGTTTTTGCAGCCCAAAATATAAACACATAAAACAAACTGAAAAATACCAGACATATAACATGTCTGGTATTTTCTCATTAGGTAAGTTTTATTATTACTAGATGTATCAGTTTGTAGTTTCGAACTGCCTGGCTGGTAAATGTGCTCAGGCTGCATGAGTGTGTCTACCAGCCAGCCAGTTCGCAACTACTCGAGGGGGTGTGTGTGAGTGGGGGGGGGGAATAGAATCCCCGGGCTGGACTAACTCATGCTTTGTGCTTTGTGGGGGGGGGGAGGAGGGCAGTGCCCCAAGATCTACATATGGCCGGATTAGTCCCACTCCCCGCAGGCCGATTCAGTCCTCCCCGCTGCTCCCCCCGCTGCGCCTCTGGCCAGCCCCACTTCCCACAACCCCCTCCCGGGCAGCCAGTTCTCCCCCACTTCTCCTCCCAATCTCCCTTGGCCAGCCCTGCTGCATCCTTGCTCCATCATCTCACCTGGTGCCTGCTGCCCCCCAACTCCTCACCCTCCTCTGCTGTCCTGACTCCTGCCCTTCTCACTGCCCTCAGCCCTCCTGCGACCTGCCCCCCTCCACCAGCCCTTCTCTCCCCGCTATGCCCACTCCTCCAGTAGCCCCACTCTGATCATGTGAGCTATCCCTCTTATAACACCTGTCCTGCCTCTCTCCTCTGGTGCTGGTCCAGACCCTCCCCTGCAGGTGTCTGCCCTTCTGCTTCACCCCAGAATCCCCTGGCACCTGCACCTTCCCTTAGCCCTACACCCTCCCGGTGCCTCCCCCTTCCCTTATTGCCCCTGCCCCCTTTTTCCCTGATACCCACCCCTCACCACTCTCTGCCCCATTCCTCCTGCACCTCTGTGCCCTCACACATGCCTTGCTCCATCCCCACCTTTCTCATGCCCACCTCTTCTTTCAAGCCTTCTCCCAGCACCTCCTCTAGCCCCAATGCCCTTCTCCTCTCCTCTCCCAGCATCACCCTGTCCCCCTCCCACTGACACCTCCCCTCCTGCCCTCTTCCTCATTGTCTGCACTTGGCCCCCTGGCATTTCTCTCTCCTGCACCCTGTCCTTGGTGTCTTCCCCTCCCTCTGCCCAAGCCCCTTCTCCTTCCACCCCTCCCCTCCCTCCCAAGCCCAAGCCCCTTCCCTTCCCCGCCGCTGCCGTCTCCGTCTCCGCCTCCACCTCCACCTCCTCCCCTCTCCTCTCCTCTCTTCTCCTCTCCTCTCCTCCCCCGCCGCCACCCAAGCCCCCGTTCCCTGCCTTCTGCCTTCCACGTTGCGGGGCCGGAGGCCAAACCCGGAGGCAGCCCCGCAATCTGCCTCTGAGGAGTTTTAAAATCCCGGGCCGTGACGTCACGTCACGCCTGGGCATCCTCCCCGCACACGTGCAACGCTGCGCATGGGCAGCAGCAGCCGGCGAGGAGGAGCCGCGCACGGCAGGGACGGGCCAGGGCCCGCTCCAGGCAGAGCCGGGGGAGAGACCCAGCTCCACATATTGGTGGAGCAGGGCCCCCAGCTCTGTAACTCGCCGGCACTTCCGGATTCAGGGGCGCGGGGCCCGATTCAACTGAATCGGTTGAATCGGCCTAAGGCCAGCCCTGCCGGCAGCCACCAGGCACGCTGAGGCCCGGTATTTTTTTCCCCTGCGGCCCATAGTTTGAGAAACGCTGGCCTACAGTATTACATCCCTAATCAATATCTGATCTAGCTAGATTAAAGCACCCAGAATATGTATCAGCTGTGGGGTGGGTGCAGGAGAGCTAGGGAAATAAAGAGTGTCTTGTATTCTGGCATCCTGGGCTTGGAGGAACATATAGAGAAAGGGGGAAAATAATCAGAGACCTGAATTGTGCTTCTGCTATGCTGAGAATGGGGTTGGCAAAGCAGTAGACTAATTTTCAGCAATTCTGGTATCTTTTCAAACGTAAGCTACCACTTTAAATGTGGAAAAGCTACTGCTGTTGTGGTAGGAGTCACACTACTAAATATGCACTTATTGTTTCTTTCTATTATTTCCTAGTTGTGTGTTTTTGTGCCTTTCTTTTTTTTTAAACTGGAGTTCACAATGCTTGCTTTGCATTCTTGCAGAAGTGTGCTGCATAATAATGGGTCCGCATGTATTTTTTTCACTTGCTTGGAATCCATATGGAATCACACATGCATGCTGCAGTTGGAGAGTAGAGCTGTAAGTGATGATGGCACATGTGTCCCTTCTCCCAAACCAAGGAGGTAAAGCTTTTGTGGACTGCATGACCTCCAGGTCCTATAGCATGGGTAAGGACAGACTACCTGCTCTCAATGTCTAAGCACATTCGATTTTTCTTGGCTTCACTTCAAGCCAAGGTCATGGGAGGAAGTGGGACACACACTAGTAATTGTGATTCTAGTAGTCCTTTAATTGAGGAGTGGGAGTTAAATATGGTGGAAAGCACTATGTAAATATAAGATACTATTATTATCACAGTTCACCCGAGGTCTCCACCAGTCTGTTAAAAGGAGATTGGATGAAGAACCAAAAGAAAAACAAACAAACCAAAAATCCCCTTCCCTTTTTTTTTTTCTTTCGGAAATAAAGAACTACACTATGGTATATACCAGAAGTGGGAAATAAAATGGAGGCAGTTTGCCAGGGTTAGCCCCTGGCAGGCTGCCACCACTGTATTCAGCTGAGCCTCTGCAGATACGGGTGTTTGCAGCTCCTGTTGGCCGCAAATTGCCATCCCCTGTCAATGGGAGCTACGGGAAGCAGTGCGGACAGGTACACTGCTTCTCTCGCAGCATCATTTGGCTTGGAAAGATAATTCATGGCCAGCAGGAGCTGGAAGTACCCCCACCTGTGAAGATGGAGGTAAATACAGTGGTGGTGGCCTGCCAGCGCTAATCCTGGTAACAGCATCTGTCCTGCAGGTTGATAGTTGCCCACTGGTACATACCAATATTCACCACTAAAGCCAGGCCTGAGGTCTCCTGCAAACTAGACCTTTAACAAATTATGCTGTAGGGATGGATGTGCTATATTTTTTTGGAATATATGAAAACATATTATCTACTCTCAGCACTATATAGTTTCCATGGAATCTGCTGTGTCACACTTAGCTGCAGTATTGTGCTCTAGAACATGAGCACTTATCTATAGTTTGTTCCCTTATTTAAGTAAATCAGTTTGAAAGTGTCTTGGTTAAATCAGTGCAACCTCCCTGCCCAGCTTAAGCTAAACTTATTTTAAGACACATTGATTTAATAGTATCCACTGAGAAAATTGCACTGAACTGAAGTGATTTAAAAATCACACTATTAGTTAAATAATGTAAATAATGCAACTTTTTGTAGTCCAGACCTGACTTTTCACTTTAAAAGATTATATTTCTAGCCCTTACCATTGCAAGATAACCTTGAAAATGAGGCTATGTCTACCTGCTGTAGGAACACTGATATATCAGCAAAGTACTCCTAGGCTATGTCTACACTCGCGGCTTCTTGCGTGAGAGAAATATGCAAATGAGGCTAAGCATGGAATATCGCCAAGCCTCATTTGCATACCTAATGAGCCGCCATTTTTGCAGAAGAGGCTCTTGCGCCAGAAGGAGCTGTCTACACTGCCCCTTCTGGTGCAAGAAAAACCCTCTTGCGCAATGCCGTTATTCCTGAAAATAATCGGCGTAGCGGCATTGCACAAGAGGGTTTTTCTTGAGCAAGAAAGGGCCGTGTAGACAGCTCCTTTTGGCGCAAGAGCCTCTTCTGAAAAAATGGCGGCTCATTCGGTATGCAAATGAGGCTCGGCGATATTCCACGCTTAGCCTCATTTGCATATTTCTCGCGCAAGAAGCCGCGAGTGTAGACATAGCCCCAGTGTGCACACAGCTATTCTGGCAGTATTGTGCTTTGTATTGGTATAGTAAAATTGCTCTTCACAAATGAAGTTTGTAATGGCAGAATAGTTTGGCAGGTCCACTGCCCAGTACAGTAGTTTGTTTGTTTTATTTGGATGCTTGGGGTCCCAAAAATGTTGTCTACCCATATGATAAAACATCTAGAACTGGCCCTGGTTAAGGATCACATTTCTCCACACCTGGGACTGACATAAGAACAGACAGCAGAAGACAGTAGGCTACATCTGACTTGAGTGTAAGTCAATATAGTGTTGCTTTGTTTCTTTCTTGAGTCTTCTGAGAGCCTGAAACAATATGAAAGGTATCATTCCTATGAGTCAAGGCACCAGTAATTCTATGAACCTAGCATAGAATATGGCCTTTTCTCACAGTACCAAAGAATTCAACATTTCTGCCATGGAATTTGCTATTTTGCTGCCATCAGAGGCCTAACAATCTGTGTTCTGTCTTCCTGTTCTTCAGGGACTTGTTTGCAGCTGCTTCTTGATTTTCAGCTGACCTTGTGAAATGGAGTTGATCAGAGTAAGGTGCGTGTTCGTTGGGCTTCTCCATGAACACAGGAACACAAAAATGGCCATGCTGGGTCAGAACAAAGGTCCATCTAGCCCAATATCCTGTCTTCCAACAATGGCCAATACCAGGTGCCCCAGAGGGAATGAACAAAACAGGTGATCATCAAGTGATCCATCTCCTGTTGTCCATTCCCAGCTTCTGACAAACAGAGGCAAGGGACACCATTCCTGTCTATTCTGGCTAATAGCCATTGATAGACCTGTTTTCCATGAATGTATCTAGTTCTTTTTTGAACTCTCTTAAAATCCCAGTCTTCACAATATCCTCTGGCAAGGAGTTCCACAGGTTGATTGTGCATTATGTGAAGAAATATTTTGTTTTAAACCTGATGCCTATTAATTTCATTTGGTGACCTCTAGTTTTGTGTTATGGGAGCAAGTAAATAACTTTTCCTCATTCACTTTCTCTTCACCATCCACGATTTTATAGACCTTTATCATATTCACCCTTAGTCTTTACTAAGCTGAAAAGTGCCAATCTTATTAATCTAGCTTCATATGGCAGCTGTTCCAAACCCCTAATAATTTTTGTTGCCCTTTTTTGAACTTTTTCCAATGCCAACATATCTTTTTTGAGATGATGCAACTACATCCACACGCAGTTTTGACAATATGGGCGTACCATGGATTTGTATAGATATTCTCTGTCTTATTCTCTATCTCTTTTTTAGTGATTCCTAACATTCTGTTTGCTTTTTTGACTACTGCTGCAATATCGAGTTGATGTTTTCAGAACCAGCAAGCAGTGGATTGGTGGGATGAAGATGGTGGCCAAGTAATAAGGGGAGCTAGAAGTGTAGCTGGCAAGCTGGGGTGCCTAGAGAAGAATGCAGCAGTTGCCATCCTTACAGTGAAACCAGTGTGACTATTTACAAAGCAGGGGATTAGTCGCTAAGAATAAGAATGAGAGTGTCCAGCATTGATTAGGATCTAACCATTAGTGTGTAATTGCAGCATTAAGTTTAAATGTTCCCTTGCATAAGGGCATTCTTCTGATTAAAACTGTTGTTTCTGCCTTTCACTGAGTACTTTTAAAGAAGGCATATGATTAATTACTCATAGACTCATAGACTTTAAGGTCAGAAGGGACCATTATGATCATCTAGTCTGACCCCCTGCACAATGCAGGCCACAGAATCTCACCCACCCCCTGCTAAAATAATCCTCTCACCTATATCTCAGATATTGAAGCCCTCAAATATTTTGAAGACCCCAAGATGCAGAGAATCCTCCAGCTGTGATCTGTACCCCATGCTACAGAGGAAGGCAAAAAACCTCCAGGGCCTCTGCCAATCTACCCTGGAGGAAAATTCCTTCCTGACCCCAAATATGGCGATCAGCTAAACCCTGAGCATGTGCGCAAGACTCACCAGCCAGACACCCAGAAAGTTCTCTATAGTAACTCCTATCATCCCTCCATTGACCTATTTACCACTGATAGTGAAAGGTCAGTTAGTTACCAAGATCATGTTATCTCATCAAACCATCCCCTTCATAAACCCATCTAGTTTAATCTTGAAGCCAGATAGATCTTTTGCCCCCACTACTTCCCTTGGAAGGCTGTTCCAGAACTTCACCTCTAATGGTTAGAAACCTTCGTCTAATCTCAAGTCTAAACTTCCTACTGGCCATCTTATATCCATTTGTTCTTGTGTCCACATTGGTATTAAGCTTAAATAATTAATCTCCCTCCCTGGTATTTATCCCTCTAATATATTTAAAGAGAGCAATCATGTCCCCCCTCAGCCTTCTTTTGGTTAAGGTAAACAAGCCAAGCTCCTTGAGTCTCCTTTCATAAGACAGGTTTTCCATTCCTCGGATCATCCTAGTGGCCCTTCTTTGTACCTGTTCCAATTTGAATTCATCCTTCTTAAACATGGGAGACCAGAACTGCACACAGTATTCCAAATGGGGTCTCACCAATGCCTTGTATAATGGCACTAACACCTCCTTATCCCTACTGGAAATACCTCGCCTAATACATCCCAAGACCGTATTAGCCTTTTTCACGGCCGTGTCACAATGGCGGCTCATAGTCATCCTATAATCAACCAGGACTCCGAGGTCCTTCTCCTCCTCCGTTACTTCCAACTGATGTGTCCCCAGTTTATAACTAAAATTCTTGTTATTAATCCCTAAATGCATAACCTTACACTTCTCACTATTAAATTTCATCCTATTGCTATCACTCCAATTTACAAGGTCATCCAGATCTTCCTGTATGATATCCCGATCCTTTTCTGAATTGGCAATACCTCCCAACTTTGTGTCATCCAAATTTTATCAGGACACTTCCACTTTTGGTGCCAAGGTCAGCAATAAAAAGATTAAATAAAATTGGCCCCAAAACTGATCCCTGAGGAACTCCGCTAGTAACCTTCCTCCAACCTGACAGTTCACCTTTCAGTATGACCCGCTGTAGTCTCCTTTAACCAGTTGCTTATCCACCTCTCAACTTTCATATTAATCCCTATTTTTCCAATTTAACCAATAATTCCCATGTGGTACTGTATCAAATGCCTTACTAAAGTCGAGGTAGATTAGATCGACTGCATTTCCTTTATCTAAAAATCTGTTACTTTCTCAAAAAGGAGATCAGGTTGGTTTGGCACAATCTACCTTTTGTAAAACCATGTTGTAATTTGTCCCAATTGCCATTAGCCTCAATGTCTCTAACTACTTTCTCCTTCAAAATTTTTTCCAAGATCTTGCATACTACAGATGTCAAACTAACAGGCCTATAGTTACCTGGGTCACTTTTTTTCCCTTTCTTAAAAATAGGAACTGTATTAGCAATTCTCCAGTCAAATGGTACAACCCCTGAGTTTAGAGATTTATTAAACATTTTTGCTAATGGACTTGCAATTTCATGTGCCAGTTCCTTTAATATTCTTGGATGAAGATTATCTGGGCCCCCCGATTTACTCCCATTAAGCTGTTCAAGTTTGGCTTTTACCTCGGATATGGTAATATCTACCTCCATATCCTTAGTCCCTTTTGTTATGTTACCATTATCCCTAAGCTCTTCATTAGCCTCATTAAAGACTGAAGCAAAGTATTTGTTTAGATATTGGGCCATTCCTAGATTATCCTTAACCTCCACGCCATCCTTAGTAATTAGCGGTCCTACTTCTTCTTTTTTTGTTTTTTTCCTATTTATATGGCTATAAAACCTTTTACTATTGGTTTTAATTCCCTTTGCAAGGTCCAACTCTACCTGACTTTTAGCCTCTCTCACTTTGTCCCTACATGCTCTAACCTCAATAAGGTAGCTTTCTTTACTGATCCCTCCCATCTTCCACTCCTTGTATGCTCTCTGCTTTTTCTTAATCACCTCTCTGAGATGCTTGCTCATCCAGCTTGATCTAACACACCTGCCTATAAATTTTTTCCCTTTTCTTGGGATACAGGCTTCTGACAGCTTCTGCAACTTCAGCTTAAAATAATCCCAGGCCTCCTCCACCTCAAGATCCATAATTTCTTTAGTCCAATGAACTTCCCTAACTAATTTCCTTAATTTATTAAAGTTAGCCCTTTTGAAATAAAAAACCCTAGTCTCAGATTTATTTTTGTTTATCCTTCCATTTAATTTGAACTGAATTAGCTCATGATCACTCGAGCCAAGGTTGTCCCCTACAACCATTTCATCTATGAGGTCCTCGCTACTCACCAAAACCAAATCTAAAATAGCATCCCCCCTTGTTGGTTCAGCAACTACTTGATGAAGGAATTCATCAGCTATCACATCTAGGAAAATCTGAGCCCTATTATTATTACTAGCACTTGTTCTCCAGTCTATATCTGGAAAGTTGAAATCTCCCATGATTACGCAGTTTCCATGAGTATTTACTTCATTAAAAACATTAAAGAGGTCTCTATCCATATCCAAATTGGATCCTGGTGGTCTATAACACACCCCAAGCACTATCCCAGGGAAGGATCTGATAGTTTTCTTCCCCAGTGTGATTTTTGCCCAAACAGACCCTGTCTTCTCCATTCCATCACTTTTTATTTCTTTACAAACTACCTCATCTTTGATATACAATGCGACTCCACCACCTTTACCCTTATTTCTGTCTTTTCTAAACAACACATACCCTTCAATACCTGTACTCCAGTCATGCCTAGTATTCCACCATGTTTCTGTTATTCCTATAATATCTGGTTTCACTTCCTGGACCAATAGCTCTAGTTCCTCCATTTTGTTACCTAAGCTCCTCGCGTTGGTGTATAAACATCTTAATTTTTGCTGTTTGGCCTCACTCACATTCTTTACCCAATTTGGCACGGACGTTGTACCTCCAATATGACCTATTAGACTAGTATCCACCCTACCCTTCCTCATGTACATTCTCCTACCCCCAGCTATATCCTTTCTCACTTCATTTTCCTCCCTCAGTGTTAAAATCCGGCGTAGAGATTACCTGGACATCTCCCAACCGTCTCCCCCAAATTCCTAGTTTAAAGCTCTCTTAATCAGTTGAGCCAGCCTCCATCCTAGAAGTCTATTTCCCTCCCTACTTAGGTGAAGTCCATCCCGAGAGAACAGTCCTCTGTCCATAAATGCCTCCCAGTGACCATACATCCCAAAGCCCTCCTTATAGCACCACTGCCTAAGCCATCTATTGATCATCATAATCCTGTCACATCTTAGTTGCCCTTCTCTAGGAACAGGCAGAATCCACTAAAGATCACCTGAGCCTCAATTTTCTTGAGCGCCCTCCCAGCCTAGCATAGTCTCCCTTAATTGCTCCAGCGAGAATCTAGCCGTATCATTTGTTCCTACATGAAGGATGATCAATGGATTCCTTCCTGCTCCCTTAATAATCCTCTTCAACCTCAGTTCCACATCCCGTATCTTAGCACCTGGCAGACAACACACCCTTCAATTCTCTGGATCAGCTCTGGTTACAGGCCTATCTATTCTTCTCAATAAGGAGTCCCCAATCACGTAGACCTGCCTTTTCCTGGTGACAGTGCGATTCTCTGGTCTCTCTTGCTTCCTCTGGCTGCAAGTCCTTGCCATTCCTGTTTTCCCTTGTAATCCTCTTTAACCCATCCTGTATCCTCCTGATGCTCATTATTGGTGTTGTCTCCATTAACTCTTCCCCTTTATCTATGGGACTAGCCACTCTTCTCTTCTTCCTTACCCTTCCATCTTCATTATCTACCTGCTGTACCCCTTCTTCATTCTCCAACTCCACATACCTGTTCTTGAGCTCTATTTTCCTTCACTGACCCATCTTTTCCTCTGCCTGGTTCTCTTAGTCACATGCTTCCACTGTCCATTTTCTTCAGCAGTCCCCCTCTGAGGCCCTTGATCCTGCTTCCATCTGCATATCTAAGCTTTCCCCTTCAGCCACGTCATGCCTTTGCTCCATCATCTGCTCAAATCCCCTTCTAAACTCGACCAGAGTTTCCAGCTGCATCTCCAGTCCTCGGATCTTTTCTTCCATCAGCTCTTTCAGGCGGCACTTCATGCAAACAAAACTCCTTTCAGGTACCCCCTCCAGAATCATGTACATACCGCAGCTACCACATCCAATCATCCTCCTTGTGTTCTCTACTACTTGGGCCATGGCCACTACTGCCTCTGTGTTTTATCTACTCTCTCACCAAAATCCTATTAGTCCGGTGAACACAAAAACAAACCAAAACACCCCCTCCACAGCAAAAACAAACCCCAAGCAAATCCCAATAACCAAACTCCCTTTACAAACTCCCACTCAAACTCCCCTGTTTACAGCTCTGTTTGCTGGCTCCTGTGCCGCTGCAGCTATCTATATGTAATTACCTCACGTATTGGAGTGAAGTCCATGTGGTAAATTACAGTTTTCATGGACCTTTGATCCCCTGACTTATTTTGTTACACTAATTGCTATTCCTTTGGAATTAACTCATTACAAATTTCTGAGCATCTTTATGCAGATGCCATTAACAACCCCCTCCTCAAATTAATTATCTTTAATGTACTTATAGAATCACTAGCATCATAGTAGCTGTGATGTAGGGAAGTTCTTATTGCCCTCATTTTTACAGATGAGGAACTACGTGACTTACCCAAGGTCATATTGAAGGTATGGAGCAGAGTACAGACTTGTTCCTAATTTTCCCAACTCCTAGGCTATTGCCTTAGTCACTGGTCAATCTTTCTTCAAAAAATTCCCAGAGAATATTCCTGCATTGCCTCAAAAATGGCATTTCCCTACAGAATTCTACCACACTAAGGACCATCACAGGCAATATTCAGCCCTGCACCAATAATAGAATTAATGTCTGGTACTTTATCTTATGACTCTACAAAGCTAGAAAGGTGGGTTTTATATAATTAAAAAGGGGGAGTTTCCCACTGGGACATGCTAGTACTGTAATGTCTGGAAATATTTGGCTTTGGCATCATACATTTTAATGTATGAAACAACTATTTTAAGTTATTTTTAGAATTGTTTAAAATGTATTAGGTTTAATTGTTTCTTCCTCAAGGCCCTGGACAGTTAGACTTGTGATACGAAGGCACTTGTCTTTTACAAGAAAGAAATGCTTCAAATATAGTTTTAAAAATTATCCTAAAGATTTATAGAATAGTTTTGCTATACAATATTTGGGATAGACAGAATGCAGTATGGTGTGGTATAGCATAAAAGCTTTCTGGAACTCCTTGGGTTTACAGTTTTGTTACCCATAATAATGTAATCATCCTAATTTCATGCTAAAACTTTTCAGTGCATCCTACCATCATGTATTCACTGTTTATAGCTCACATATTTTCATACTCATAATAACAATGGAATGCATTTATTTTGCACCTTTGATATTCTCGTTTGAACTGCTCCCATTAATCTGAGTCAACCAGGACAGCTTCTACTATTCCTGTCAAGTCAAGTAGTTTTCCCACAGCTTCATTTTTCAGAAGAGCGTGCCACAACCTTTTATGCTTTCTCTCCATAGGTAGTAGTAGCCTCAATAAGTAGGGAAGGGATTGAAAATTGCATAGCTATATACAGTCTAGACCAGTGACAGTTTTAAGGTTCATTGTCCTCTAAACAGTCAGACCAACATCTCAGCCGGCCAAGACTGAAATGATAGGCACAAAATAATAATGCATTAGGAAGCTTAATATATGGAATTCATTCATTTGGCATACACACTATTTCAGTAACCTCATTTTCATTAGAGTGCATTCCCAAAGTAAACAGTTTACAATAATACAAGTGAGAACACTTCACTGTAGAACAGAATTAAATTTGAATATTACATAAGTAACCTCTCTTAAAAAGGCTCAGTTAAGAAGTAGACCATAATAGCTAAAAAAGATTGCTGTTTACAGTTACAGATCTGAAGTTCCCAACTTTCCAGTAGTCTGAAGCATTAATATCTACACCTACTGTGTGAAGAGGGAACAGATCTTAAAATCTGCATCATCTTGATTTCCAGTAAAAAAATCTTAAATTAGATTTTATATCATGTTGAAAAATTATGAATACTGTTTTAGTCCCTGACAGATCAGTGTAGAAACCTTCATTTACTATGTGCAGGACTTGAAAACTCCAGTTACTCATTCACTGGCGGTGAACAGTCAGTTTTCCTGCATAAGTGATATTAACTTCTGAAAAATCCGAGCTTTAATTTAAAAAAATCTAGTTTCTAGCTTTTGTGGCTATGAAAATTACCTTCCAAACATGAACACATTGTAAATCTATGCATCATCTTCCTGAGTCTGCAGTTTTCTTCTGTGTTTTTACATCTGCTCATTCCTTTCCCAGGCTGCCCCAAACACAAACTGAACAATGTTTTTATAGCTTTTACTGATGGTTGAACTATGGAAACAGTGAATCTGAGAAGAATTAAATCATTTTCACTCTGCTACTGCTGTTTGGGATAGGGATGTGAAGGACTAGTCGACAGGATAGTTGACTAGTCACTTTCTGCCCCCCCTCTTGCTGCCTCTCTCAGATAGAGGCAGCAAGGGGGGCAGGAAGAAGAGGGAGTACTTCAAAGCGGCAGTGCCACTTGAAGCCTGGGGCCAGACCCTGGGCTTCACATGGTGCTGCCGCTTTGGAAAGCCGCATGCAGCCTAGGGTGAGCTGGGGTGTCCCCAGGCTGCACGCGGCATTTCAAAGAAGCAGTGCCAGAGGGAGCCTGGGATTAGCTGGGGACTCTCCTGCTGAACCCAGTCTCCATGCGGTTCTGCTGCTTTGAAATGCCCCCATGGCATTTCAAAGTGGCAGCGCTGCACAGAGGCCAGGGTCAACAGGGGAGTCCCCAGCTGACCCCTGGCTCCATGCGGCGTTTTCGCCTTTGAAGTGTAGCTTCAGCCCGACGGCTGTTGCTACACTTCAAAGTCGGAGGCACTCTGTCGACTAATGTTGATGCATTTTGCATCGACTATTTGATTAGTCAATTACCCGATACTTAACATCCTTAGTTTGGGAAAGCTCTGAGCAACAGCAGCGGTATGCACTAGAGCTTTTCATTAGAGTTCTAATGAATGAGGGTTATTTCTGAATGAGGATGATTTAGAAATAAGGGGAGGGGCAAAGCATAAGAGAAGCAGGAAGAAAACCCTCAGATGGGAATGAGGACATAGAATATTTTTTCCTCCTTGCAGATGTCAGAGGGAGACTGAAACAATAGTTTGTGAGATATGAACTGTCCCATCATTTTAGTCAATGATAACTAAGGTGACAATGATACTTTAAATGTCAGTATTAATTATTTCACTGCTTACAGCATATAGAAAAGGATGAAGGTTTATACAAACTCTGCTCATTTTGGTACCACCATTGGGTGCACTTGGGTAGGGTTGCCAGGTGTCCGGTTTTTGGGGCTTCTGCCCAGTAAAAAAATCCAGAAAATACCGGATATGTGCAGTATTTCCTGGTTTTCTGGCTGGGCGCCGGACGGAAGCCTGGCGGGGGGCGAGGGGAGTGACTGGGAGGCGGGGCGCGATCGGTGCTTGGAGCCCTGGTTGCATGTGAGGAGGAGGAGGGGCAGCCCGATCCATGCTCCTGAGCGCTGGTCAAGCGCGTGGTGGAGCCGCAGCCGGACTGACTCACGCAGGACGGGAGCGATTGAGATCTGCACAGCCCGGGTCAGTCCTGCTCCCCGCCAGCTGATTCACTCCCCCGCCCCCTCCTAGCCGGCCGGTTGGTTGAGTCTCCCCGACTTCTCCTCCCGGTCTTCCCCGGCCAGTTCCTCCCCCCTTCCTGCCCCCACCGCCACTGCCAGCTCTGCCTCCCGCTGGCCGGTTCCTGCTCCAAATCTTCCCCAGCCAGCCCCGCTGCACAGCCCCGCTGCACCCTTCCCCGCCAGCCCTGCTTCCGGCGGCCAGTTCTCCCCTCATCCTCCTCCTGAGCTCCCCCCGCCAGCTCCGCCCCGCTGGCCGCCCCAATATCCTGCGGCCAGCCCGTTCCGCCCTGACCCTCCCCACTGACCAGCCCTGCTTCCCGTCGGCCCCCATCTCCTCCGGCCAGCCCGTTGTCCCCCCGTTAGCTTTGTTTCCGCCCCCTCCCAGCCAGCACCGCTCCCTCCTGGCCGGTCCCTCCCCCCCTCTCCCCATGAAGCAAGTCTGGTATTTTTTTTATGACTACCTGGTAACCCTACACTTGGGAGATATGGTCACTAACTTTTTTTCCCTGAACGAGAAAGAGATAGGCCCAAACAACTCAGTGAGATATCTGAACCTTGCTGAAGGGAGGTCAAACCTGAAAGCCCCAGAAGAGGTTATGGATGTGAGATGTTTTCTTAGAGGAAATTAACATTGCCACTTAGCAATAACGGCTATATGCCACTTAAATAATACTTCAGAGGGGTAGCCGAGTCAGTCTGTAACAGGAAAAACTTTAAAAACAACAAATAGTCTAGTACAGATATGTCAAACTCAAAGCCTACTGAAGGCCGCACAAATTAAAACTGATAGCTTTCAGGGCCACCAGAGAAAATGTACTTCTATCGGAAAGTCATAATTATTTATTATTATAGATTATGTTTTGGGTATATTTTATATTTTTCAGGTCTTGTTTGAATGTAATACAATAATGTCTTGTGTAAAACTGTTATTTGCTCATATATAATAATTTTTAATTTAAATATAAATTTAAGGTACTTTTAAATTTTTTATATGATACATAACTTGTTTTGTTGAAATAAAAGCAAGTATAGAGAGTGGTTAATCAAATAGAACAGGCTTCTGTGAAAATTTGAGATACTTTGTAAGTTTCAGATTTTGCATAAACATATAATTATTCGTGCGATTGGGTGAAATCCATAACACTGAAAGTATTGTAATACCATTACGAAGATCAATGGTGTGCCCTCACATGGCCTTATTGAATATCCTTTTACATTTACTTAAATGACAACAAATTGAAAATTGATAAAAGGAAACTTTTTTTACCCAATTCATCTGTGGAACTCAATGCCATTAAGTAGCAGTGAGCTCAAACGTTTGTAAGATTTTAAAAGGATGAAGGCTTATTGATAATGAAAACATCTAAAATAAAAAACAGATTAAAATCCACTCATGTTTCAGGTCATAAGCTAGCCACAAACTGATGGGAGTGAAGAAGAAACAGTCCCTATCCAGGGATAGCTGTCCACTATAGTTTCTTGTGGACATACGTGCACGCACTCCCAGCCCCACCCCCGCTCTAACCCAATGCCCCACCCCTCCCCTAGAGCCAGGCACTCCCAGCCCTGCCCCCCCACCGGCTCTAACCTGCGCATGCACAGAGCAGCCGGCGGGCCGCACTTAGATCCTTTATAAAAATGTAGTCGTGGGCTGCAATAAAATTCTGTCTGGCCGCCGCATGAGGCCCAGGGGCTGCATGTTTGACATGACTGGTCTAGTACCACCTTAAAGACTAACAAAACATGTAGATGGTATCATGAGCTTTCGTGGACAAAACCCACTTCTTTAGATGACTGAAGTATTAGACGTCCAGATCCAAGAATAAATAAGGAAGATGGAGTGGGGGGAGGAGGGGAAAAAAAGGGAAAAAGGAGTGGGGGGAAGAGAGAGAGAAACAGTGAGTAGATGGTTCCAGTAGTTATAAGAGGCTGATAAAAACAATTAGCAACTCCATTGTTTGGTTGGTTGGTTAAGTCATTAGGATGTGGAAGGTAGTGTGGGAGCCCATGTCCCTGTTCATACCATTTGCATAAGAATTAAACTTGTAAATGAAGTTAAGTTCCAATCCTTCCCTGTGTATTTGGCTTGTGGAATTGGCCTGAAACATCATGGTGATTTGGAGATCCACTAATGAGTGTCCAGGCAGATTAAAGCAGCGTTTCTTAAACTGTGTTCCGTGGCACACTGGTGTGCTGCGAGGCAGTCAGAGGTGTGCTGTGGAGAAAACAGAAAAAACTCTGCTCCCCTGCCCCCTGCAGAGCCCATAGACAGCTCCCACTGCGGCTGCCCTCCCTCCCCAGTCCCACGGGGCCTCCACTGCTGCGCAGCTTCCTCCTCTTCCACGTGTGTAGGCGGCAGCTTTTACAGAGGCTGCCGCTGCTGGGGGGGGGGGGGCCCGAGCTGAGGAACTGCTCCTGGACTTCGACGTTTTAAACTGCCGCCCCCCGCCAACTGGGGCCTGCTTGGGCTCTGTTGCCTTCCCCCCCCCTCGGGGCACACTTGGGCTCTGCTGCCCCCCATGTGCTGCTGCTCTCTCTCCCCTGTGCCTCTCCCAGCCTGCTGGGGAAGTGGCAGAGTTTAATCTGGCGGGGATGGTCAGGGTTTCTATTCTTCTGCCCTCCGCCCCCACGCTGCCAGCGGGAATCCTGGCCTGGTGCTGCAACTGTGCTGGGTTCCCCGCTGCATGGGCGGAGGCAGTGGGAACTGAGCTCTCCACCCCCCATGGAACAAGAGCATGCTCCCTGGAGGCTCTCCCTGCTGCAGCAGGGTGCCAAGCCAGGTAAGTGTCCCCCTCATGCCCAGACCCCACATCCAAACCCCCCTCACTCCCATCCCGCTGCTAAGACCCCGCATTCCCAGCTTGCTCTGACACCCTGCCCCGAGTCCCCTCCTGCACCCTCCCTGCCCAAGTCCCCTCCTCTACCCTCCCTCCTGGTCCGGTGGGTTGTTGTTTTTTGCGCGACAAAAAAAAATCCTTGGTGTTCCCCATAAAAAAAATTATTGTTTGGTGTTCCTCAGTCTTAAAAAGTACTGGATTAAAGTGTTCTCCAACAGGTTTTTGTGTATTGCCTTTTCGGATATCTGATTTATGTCTATTAATTCTTTCCTGTAGAGACTGTCCGGTTTGGCCAGTATACATGGCAGTGGGGCATTGTTGGCATTTGATGGCATAGATCACAATAGTGGATATGCGGTTAAATAAGCCTCTGATTTAGTGGCTGATGTGGTTGGGTCCAGTGATGAAATTGCTAGTGTAGATGTGTGGGCAAAGTTGGCACCGGGGCTGATTGCGGGGGGGATTCCTGGATGATTATGGTGGAGGTCTGATGGGTGGTTACTGGAAAGACTTTGAAGTTAGGGGATTGTCTGTAAGCGAGGATTGGCCTTTCCCCCAAGGCCTCTGAGAGTGAGGGGTCATTTTCCAGGATAGGTTGTAGATTGTTGATAATGCATTGGAGGGGTTTAAGTTGTGGACTGTAGGTGATTCTGTTGTTTTCTCTTTTGGGCTTGTCTTGAAGTAGTTCATGTCTGGGTACTCTTTTGGCTCTGTCGATCTGTTTTTTCACTTCTCTGGCTGGGTATTTCAGTTTTAAGAATGCTCTATATAGATCCTGTAGGTGTTTTTCTCTGTCTGTGGGAATGGAGCAAATCCGGTTGTATCTTAGGGTATGTCTACACTACAGCGCTAATTCGAACTAACTTATTTCGAATTAGTTAATTCGAAATAAGCTAATTCGAAATAACGCATCTAGACCCAAAAACTAATTCGAATTAGCGTTTTGCTAATTCGAAATAGCGCGTCCACACTGATTGGACGCTGGGTCACATTTAAGGGCAGCTGAAACCGGTTCCAGCAGGGCATGTGGTCAGTAGTTGCTTTGTGTGGCTGCTATCTGAGGCTAGTTGAGGCTCGTGCTTAAAGGGACCCCCCTGGACAGCCTGTTCTCAGCTTTTTCACTGGCTTGCCTACCTTGCCGAGGGACAGCAAAGCGTTTTCCTCTCTGCCTGCCTGTGTCGGTGGTTCCCATTGGGGACGCCGCCGCAGTTGGCACCATGGAGCCAGAGCTCGCCCTGGGCATTCTGCTCCAGTTTTTGGACTTGCTGCTGCAAGCCTGCCAGCAATGGCTGGAGGCTGCCTGGCACCATCTGGGGCACGTCAGCCCCCTGCCCCTCCCCCTGGCCTCCCTGGGGGCCATGGAGGAGCCGCAGCAGCGCCCGGATGCCAGCGTGCCCCGCCGCATCTGGCGTCTGGACACCAGCAGCGAGTGGTGGGACCTCATCGTCCTGGAGCGCTGGGGAGACCAACAGTGGACCCAGAACTTCAGGATGAAGAAGGACACCTTCCTGGAGCTCTGCGAGTGGCTCGCCCCTGCTCTGCGGCGACGGGACACTCGCATGAGGCCCGCCGTCCCCCTACAGAAGCGTGTGGCCATCGCCCTGTGGAAGCTCTCCACGCCGGACAGCTACCGATCCGTCGGGAACCAGTTCGGCGTGGGGAAATCCACCATCGGAGCAGTGCTTATGCAGGTACGGCACTCACCGGCCACTGGGCCGGGGGGGAGGGGGCTGCAAGGAGGGGATGGGCTGCCCCAGGGAAAACGGGGGGGGAGGAGGCGAAAGTGCCCCGCACGGTCTGTCCCGGCTGCACTACACGCCTCCCGCAGCGGCCAGGATCGCAGCGGGGGTTGCTTCTGGGAGTGGGGTGCGGGGCAGTGCCAGGGAACAAACACTCCCAGCCACCTGGGCACCCCAGTGATTCGCGGTTTGGTGTGTCTCTCTGCAGATGGTCAAGGCCATCAACAGGGTGCTGCTCCGCAGGGTGGTCCGCCTCACCGACCCGGACGCAGTCATCCAGGGGTTCGGCGCCCTCAGCTTCCCCAACTGCGGGGGGGCCATCGATGGGATGCACATTCCCATCCGTGCCCCGGAACACCAGGCCTCCCAGTATATCAACCGCAAGGGGTACTTCTCCGTCCTCCTGCAGGCTGTGTCTGACCACCAGGGCCAGTTCACGGACATTAATGTGGGCTGGTCCGGCAAGGCACACAATGCCAGGGTGTTTCGCAACTCCTCCGTGTGCCGGAGGCTGCACGCCAGGACCTTCTTCCCCGACCGCCACATCAGGGTCAGAGACGTGGACATGGCCGTCTGCCTGGTGGGGGATGCGGTCTACCCCCTACAGCCCTGGTTGATGAAGCCCTACATGGGACGCCTCAACCCCTCCCGGCAGGCCTTCAATGCCAGGCTCACCAGGGCCCGCATCGTGGTGGAGGGGGCCTTCGGCTGACTGAAAGCCCGATTCCGGTGCCTCTTCACCCGCCTCGACCTCGCTGAGCACAATATCCCTCCTGTGGTAGCAGCATGTTGTATGCTGCACAATTTATGCAAACGGAAGGGGGAGGCTTTCCTGCCAGCCTGGATGGCTGAGGCTGACCGCATGGCTGGCCAGTACGCGCAGCCCCACACCGCCGCCATCCGGGAGGCCCAGCGGGGGGCCATCTAGATCCGGGAAGCCCTGTGGGAGAGATTCCTGGTGGAGGAGGACTGAACTCTCCCTGCATGCCCCACTGGGGCCTCCCCTCCTTCCCCTTTCCCCTCCCTAACCCCCCTTCCTAATGTCAAATAAAGACACCTGTTTTGCCAACAAAAATCTCTTTTTATTTTACATAACTGGAGTGAGGGGAGGGAGAAACCTGGGAGGAGGGAGCAGGAAGGGGAGGAAGGGAAGGGAAAGCTCAGGGTTCGGGGTCTTGCTGGCTCTCCCGTCTCGCAGCACTGCGGGTGCGGGGTTGTCGGGGGGAGTGGGTGTGGAGGGTGGGGCAGGAGGGACCGGGGGGACGGAGGAAGCGGGAAGGGGAGCAGGAGCGTGAGGAGGAGCGAGAGCTGGGGCGGCCGCAGGGGCTGGAGCAGGAGGAGGCAGGAACCTGTCCACCAGGGTGTGGAGGTGACCTCGGAGGGCACAGCCCTGATCCTCCAGTGCCTCCAAGCTCCGCTGCCGCAGCTGCAGGTCCTCCTGGACCCAGTGCTCCTGGGTGTGGAGCTGCTGCCCCAGTAGCCTCAGGTGCCGCCGCTGGTAGTCCTCCAGGTTCCTGGTGCGCCTGCTGGCCCGGGTGTGGGTGGCTGTTCCAGGCGGGGTGGTGCGCCTTGCAGGCCCAGGTACTGCGGCTGTGGTGAAACAAGAGCAGTGGTCAGTTCTCCCTGGGGACACAGTGGGTGAAACCCAGCCCCCCTCTGCAAGGCGAGGTCGGCGTGTGGGGAACGGGACAGGGCCCCTGCATGACACCGAGCTGCTGCTCCATGGTGGGCAAGGCCCAGGCGCACGGTCCCTGGGCTCCCTCTCCACTCCTCCATACACATAAGGGGACCATGATGGCACTCACATGTGGAGCCCTCCCTGGCCTCAGACGACACAGCAGATGTGCTCTGTGGGATGACTTGGGGGTCCTGGGTCCTGGGTGGACTCCCTGCAGGCTCCTGCAGCTCCTGGCTCTCAGCGTCCTCCGTTTCTGCTCCGGGGTCGACCACCACCCGGGGAGCATGGACTGCGTGAGTCCCCAGGATGCGGTCCAGGGCCTCAAAGTGAGGGCAGGCCTCTGGGTCAGCCCCTGGTTGGGAGGCCCTGGAGTAGGCCTGCTGCAGGTCCTTAATTTTGTAGCGGACCTGCTCCTGAGTCCGCATGTGTCCTCTGGTGGCCAGGCTGGCAGCCATGCGGCTGTAGACGGCCATATTCCTGTGCCCAGTGCGGAGATCGTGGACGTTGGAGGCCTCCCCCCAAAACCTCAATGAGGTCCACGATCTCCGCACTAGACCAGGCTGGCGCCCGCCTTTTGCAGCCCCGGGCAGGCTCCCGGAAACCGCCAGTCTGGTCCTAGGAAGAGGTGGAGGGCTGGGTGGCAGCGGGTGGCTGGCTCATCTCGTGCCAGGTGCAGGGTCTGCTGGCTGGATGCTGGCAGGCTTGCAACTGGCACAAGCACTGTAGCCAGACCGTGCCCCTTTAAGGGCTCTGGGGCCGGGAGGGGGGCAGAAGAGTTTTCCTGGTTTGGCCCAGAGTGGCCACCAGGGCAACCTGGGAAGGGCTAGCCTCCAGCTAGTTCGAATTAAGTGGCTACACAGCCCTTAATTCGAACTAGTTAATTCGAACTAGGCGTTACTCCTCGTAGAATGAGGTTTACCTAGTTCAAATTAAGCGCTCCACTATTTCGAATTAAATTCGAAATAGAGGTTTGCATGTATAGCCGCTATTAAAGTTAATTCGAACTAACGGCTGTTAGTTCGACTTAACTTTGTAGTGTAGACATACCCTTAGGGCTTGGCTGTATACAATAGATTGAGAAATGTGTCTGGGATGGAGGCTAGAAGCATGAAGGTAAGTGTAGTGGTTGGTAGGTTTCCGGTATAGGGAGGTGGAAATTTGTTCATCATTTAATTGTACTGTAGTGTCAAGGAAGTGGATTTCTCGTGTGGACTGATCCAGGCTGAGGTTGATGGTGGAGTGGAAGTTGTTGAAATCCCTGTAAACTTCTTCAAGGGTCTCTTTCCTGTGGGTCCATATGACTCGAAGATACAAATTGTCTCCGAATCAGAAGTAGTTGTGGGTGAGGACAAAGTCACAGAGCTCTGTAACCAGGTGTGTAGTGCTGTCATCGGGGATGGTGTTCCTGATAGCTTGTAAATCCGTCTTCATGTGGAATGTTGGTTAAAGAGCTTCTATGTCCATGGTGGCCAGGATGGTGTTTTCAGGAAGATTACTGATGTTTTGTAGTTTCCTCAGGAAGTTGGTGGTATTTCAAAGATAGCTAGGAGTGCTAGTAGCATAGGGTCTGAGGAGAGAGTCAATATAGCCAGATAATCCTGTTGCAAGGGTGCCAATGCTTGAGATGATGTTATGAAGGTGAGAAAAGTATTTTGTTTCAATTTTAAATAATGAAATAACATCTACTCAAACATTTCATAGCATCCAATATTAAATATACATAATTTCTGGAGTGAAAAGTTAAGAACATGTTTTAAATTACTGTTTCATTTTATTGACATTCCCAAAAATGGGTAGTCCTTTGACAACTCATGTCATGGTTGAAGGAGGATGCAACTTTATTTTTCTGAAGGAGCACTGAACTTTCAAACATTTGAGAAACAGTAGTAAACAAAGTGAGTATGGCTGTGGTAAGATTTAATGTGGCATAAGGCTTTATTGGCATATGTTAGGGATGAATTTACTCATGACTAAACTTGCAGGAATTGCACATTATCACAAACTCTTGATCACTGGAGATGCAAGCCATCCCAAATGTATGCCTGTAATTTTTTACACAGTGTATATTCTGTACTGTATAATCAGAAGCACAAACACAAAAGGAAAATAATTCACATAAGTACCACCTAGCACTGTGTGCCTATGACCAGGGCTCTTAAGTGCTATGGTAATACAAATAATTATAATAATATTATGTATTGTAAACCCCAATCCATAATAAAATGCTAAGTCAGAAACCCTAAAAAAACATGAGTGGCTTAAAATAATAATATTGAGATCTTGCAAAGTGCTGAATGCCCTGCCTCAACTCTCATTCATTTCAGTGGGAATTGATATCCCAGACAGCTTGCTCCCTTGGTTCTCAGGAAGTCCCTACACATTCACCCTCAGATCTGCCAAATATCTCGCGGATACTCACAGGCAAATTCCTTAGGCCAGGCAGCATATCATACACTGCTGAGATGCAGGAATGAGCAGCCATTGCTGGCATGGTCACCAGACAGTGCAGTGGTAGGCTGCCAAGCAGCCTCTGCCTTGCTACACCCCCTGCTGGATCTGGGCAAGGCAACAAGAGGAAGGAGCAGGCAAGTGAAACCAGTTTGGGAGGGAGCAGAGGTGAGTGAGGGGAATGTTCCCCACTGGTGTCATGAACCCAGACCCTCTCTCCAGTAACCCTACTACTGGCATAACATGAGACATCACCCAATTTTCCCAAGGAACTCCCTAGCCAGCTCCATACACCCAAACTTCACCCAGCTCCTGGCCATTCATCATTTTCCTATCTTTCCCCACAAACTCAGCCCACTAGCTCCCTGCAGCTACTTCCTAGTCTTCCCCTCTTTCACCCAGACAGCTCTGCAACCCCAGCTTCCTTTAGCCACTGCCCACCTAGCTTTCCTGCAGCTCTAGCTCCCTTCTCTTTTACAGCCCTTATTCAGCACCCGCCCTGCCTCAGCATCCAGCCACACATGCCAAAGTCTGTGCAGCTCCATTCCAACCTTTCCCACTGTCTGGGGAAGGGTGTATTGGCATTGAGTTGAAGTTTATGGCCCTATGGCCCTGATGAAAGGGATAATTCTGGTGAATTTTGGGGTCCTCCTACCTCATGTATTTTTGTCTCTCCCTACGAAGAAGTAGGGATGTTAAATATTGGTTAATTGAATAGTTGAGTAACCTCATGAATTCTTATTGGTTAGTTGACTAATTCATAGTCCCGGGAGGTGAGGCTGGCAGCCAGTGTGCTCTGGCCTCACTCCTGAGGAGCCCACTGCCACTTCGCGCTACTGCCTCTGTATCAGAGGAAGCAGCATGGGGGTGCCAGGTAGAAGCTGGTCCACGAGGGGAGCCAGTTTAAAAACCAGCTCCCCTCACAGACTAGCTGCCTGTTGACCTGTGCTGCTGCCTCTGATAAAGAGGTAGCAGCGCAGAGTGGCAGCAGCCCCAATCTCGGGGGGGAGGAGTCTGAGCTTCTGGACCCAGCGTGAGCTGGAACTAGCTGAGCTGCCTGCCTGCCTGGCTCCTAATAAATTTTAAATGCATAGCTGCAGTGGGGATAGGTCCTGGACCCGGTGGGAACCAGGACTGAGCTGGGCTGCTGGCCAGCCTGCTAAAATATATACTGGCAAGGTGGGGGGTGTGGAGGTGAAGGGAAATGCGTGTAGTCTATAGCATTAACAAATAAGCTTTTGCTTATCAGATAATTGATTAATCAACTACACTACTACATCCCTATTAAGAAGAAAATGGCCTAAAATTCACCATAGTATGCATAGGATCCCTCAGACTATTAGATGAGTTGTTGCTGACATTTTCATATGTTGGTATCTATAATGTCTATGCCAAAGCTGTACCAAGTCCTTCTGACTGCTTCATTACTCCCATTTGTTGTGCTAGATGGATATATAATGCTTGGTTGGTCGGTCGGTCGGTTGGTTTGGTTGTTTATGCATCCAACTGCTTGTTTCCTTGTTCTGCAAAGCAAGAAATTTAACTGATTACAAAGATTGCTTCTTAGAGAGAAATGTCCCTGTGGATGCTCCTTGTTTGGTCTTGGTGCTATCCTGCTGCCTGGATCAAAGATTTTGAAACAGTCCTGCATGGGATATGCATGTGCAGCACTGACCGGCGCATGGCGTGCCAGTAGGCACTGTGCATGCAGGACCCGAGCCCTCCAGTTCCTTCTTAACTGCCCTTGGCCTGAGACAGAGCTCCATAGTTCTCTGCTTTCTTCGCATTTCTAAAATAGTTTTACAGAGTTTCTTACTTAGTTCTTGTTATTACTGTTCCTGTTGTTCGTTAGTTGATAATTAATTGTTTAAAAAAACCCTTGTCTTCTCATCATGGCTGGTTCTTCGGGCTCTAAACACTATGTATCTTGCAGAGAGGCCGATTCTGGTTGGACATTCGCAATGTGTCAAATGTTTAGGAGAACATCATTCACCTCAGGGCTGCCCTTGCTGCGCCAAACTTAAGGCTAGAACTCACAAGGATAGAGACCTCCAGTTGAAGTTGATTCTAATAAAGAAAAATCCACACTCTGCCTCCGACCTGGGATCACAACTTAGGTAGGTACGATCACCCCTAGGTTCCTCTCAGGGCAAAAGGGCATCCAAGAGGAGAAGTTCCTTAGTGCCTTATTGGGAATTTTCATCTAAGAAATGGTCCCCCGCTAGACCAACGGCACAGAGGTCTTGCATCAGTACCTGTGACATTCCGGATATATCAGGCACTGCAGCACTGTTGGCTGCTGCTGATACTGATCCGAAAGGGTCCAGACAATGCCCTAAAGAGGCACCGGTAAACACTACTGTACTGAGGACTACATCGGTGCCACTGTCCACATCATCAGTATCAACAAAGACCTCGGCACTGAAACCTATGGCACTGGCATGCCCATCAGCACCGTCGACACGTCCGATGGCACCTGTGAGTGTCACAGCACCAACAGCACCCATACACTCGACAGTACTGTCAGCACCGACCAAATTAGTGGCTCCAGTCATATACTCGGTACTGCCAACATATCAATGGTCTCTACCTTTGGCATTGACCACTCCATCAGCACTGTACAGACCAACTTTGCAGACTCCGGCACCGATACTTGCGGCACCATTGCCATATATGTGGCAGGCAGATTTGGCGGTGACATCTTTCCCAGTCACTGCTTTTTGGCACCGATGCATCCCCTAGACCCATGACTTCTAAAGTGGTGTCCCCAATGCCATCATAATTCTCCAGTGACAAAGAGGACACGCTTACAGGCCTTCTTCTCTCTGCATCGTAGTTCTCCAATGCAGTTCTACAAGCTGCGTTATGATCTATGGGGAGTCCCCTTGTGGTATGGTCATCACTGGATGCCTACAATGGTCTTATTGGAGCCAATGGAGTTCCTATAGGAGACACCACAGTGTGCAACCTAGCCCCTACAAGCAGGCTAGTTTTTATACGCTACGCACAGTTTCATCCGTGCAACAGTCTCTCACTACAGAGGCTCTGTTTATGGATGCATCACCCCTGACAAACTCATTGTCTTCACCTGATGAGGCCGTGATGCCGCCTCCACCTTCGGCTGCAGTTGATTTTGCGCACTTCCATGAGCTCTTTAAGAGGGTAGCAGCTGAGCTCAAAATCACTATGGAGGAAGTGTCCGAACCTCAGCACAAGCTTACAGGCATCCTCCGAGCCTCATCATCATCTAAAATAGCCCTCCCTATCAAACCAGCCATTCTGGATTCTGCCTACATGATTTGGCAAACTCTCGCCTCTATACCACCTATGTGCAAGAGGGCTGATAAAGAATAGTATGTACCTGCTAACGGCTCGGAGTTCCTCTTAGCCACCCGACACCACCATGCAAAACAACATCACTTTCACACTACTCCACCACATAAGGATAAGTAAAAGGCTCAATCTCTTTGGTTGCAAGGCCTACACATCCTCGACTTACAGTTAAGGATCTCAAACTACTCTTGTTTGCTGGCAAAGTAATATTTTAAGAATTACACCAAGCTGATGGACTTTGCTTATGACATTCTGGAGGCAAAGAGACCACAATTTACCGCTATAGTGGCAGAAGGCCAGGTTATTTCCTGTGCTACCCTCCAGGCCACCCTTGATGCCTCAGTCACAGTGGCTAGGACCATGGCAACCGCTATTGTGTTGTGCAGGGCCTCCTGGTTCTCCTCAGTCACGTTCTCTTGTGAAATACAATCCATGGTTGAGGATTTTCCCTTTGAGGGAGAGAAGTTGTTTGCAGGCAAAGCTCATTAAGTCCTCAGTACCATGAAGGACTCTTGCACCACCCTTCACACCCTGGGCATTGTTGCGGCATATGCACACCTCATCTCTTGTGGGGGAGGATACACAGGGGCATGGATGCCGCCTGGTCAGCCGTTGAATCTTTGGCAATCTCTCTCACAGTCTGAGAATGCCAACCCTTGGTCCAAGGTAGTACGACCTAATTGCTAGAGTCAATGAGAGGTAGCCTTCTAACTCAAGGCAGCCCGCTCTAGTAGCCAAAGTCAATATGGGATGGCTCTTTAACTCAGGGCAGCATGGCTGGATAGCCAAAGTCAATAGGGGTCAGGCCTTTAAATCAGGGCAGCACAACTTGGTAGCCAAAGTCAATAAGTTGGGGGGTTGGTGCCAGTCACTCTGATAGCGGGACCCAGGCCCACCCTACTCCCCCAGATCCCGACCCAGGGCCCTGTGAGCAGCAGAGCAGTCTGCTACTCCCTCGGCAGGGAAACCAGCTGAAAGACACCAAGTTTACCTGGGTGGGAGAAGCCGCTCCTGCACCCTCCCTGGGTCACTTCCTACAGGTGCTGGTGGGACGACATCCCATAAAATGGTTGGGTCTTCTGGTTCCTTGGCAGCTGCTTGTCCCTGGGGTTGCTGTGGGGCTATGTGGCAGCGGTCTCCTGGGGCTCTGTCTCCCACTGTCTGGTAAAGCCCTGGAGCTCTGGTTGAAGGTCCTTCTTCAGTGGCCAGCCCAGACTGAGCTGCTCTGCTGCCTTTTATGCTGCCCCAGCATTTGGAACATGCTCACCTGCGTCAGTGTGGGGTATTCAGACCCCATCACAAGCATCCATACACCTGTGGATAGACGTAGGCAGTACCGATATCAGCCCTATCAATGGCCATGCTAGCCAGCCTATCTGAATCTGTGGCTGGACAGCAATCTGACCAGGAACTGAACCCACCCCCAAAGATGTAGGCAATCCTCAGTCTCGACCTCTCAGCTGCCACCAGCCAATAAGCAAATCTGAGGCCTTAGTCGAAGGCCTGGAAAACCCCCTACAAGTTTTAATGCTGACTGTGACCATGTGCACCTTCCAAAACTGCCTCCACCTGTTTTACCACCAATGGGTTGCTATTACCTCAGACAGATGAGTGCTTGACATCATTCTTTCTGGTTACACCATGCCATTCCTCTCCAAGACACCTTTCCACCCTCCTCCCCATCCCTCTTCAAGGAACCCCTCCTACAAGTCACTGCTGCAACAGGAGGTGCTCCACCAGCTAGATCTGGGAACCAGCCCAAAGACCGCACTGGGGCAAAGTGTTTTACTCTTGTTACTTTCTAACTCAAAAGAAGTCAGAAGGCTGGAGACCCATTCTGGACTTGCACATTCTGAACAAATTCTTTAAGACTCAACACTTTTGGATGGTCACTTTATCCACCATTATCCCGGCATTGCAACAAGGGGAGTGGTTTACAGCCCTTGACCTCTAGGATGCTTATTTTCATGTTCAAATATATCCCGCTCACAGGAGGTTTCTAAGGTTCATGGTAGGCCTGGAACATTACCGATATCGAGTCCTACCTTTCCGTCTGTCTACGGCTCCTTGAGTTTTTTTCAAAGTGCTTGCTGTAGTCACAGTGTTTCTTCATTCAGTGGGAATAATTATATTCCCTTATCTCAATGACTGCCTTCTCAAGGCCACATCGCAGACCGCATGACTACAATAACCATTCAGTACTTTCAGAAGCTTGGCCTCCATATAAACTGGGAAAAGTCATCTATCCATCCCTCTCAGATCATACAGTTTATTGGGGCCTGTCTGGACTGCACATCAGCATGAGTCTATCTACTTCACAACAGGTTCCTCACCATCCAAGCTCTGGTCACAACTCTTTATTTTTCCACACAGACTACAGCCAAAGACTGCTTGCAGCTTCTCAGTCACATGGCAGCTACAACCTTCATGGTATCACACACCTGACTCCACATGCACTGCTTACAGATTTGGTTCTCCACAGTATACAAGCCTCCAAGACACCCCATGTCGCTCCCACTTACCATACCTCACAAGGTCAAGGCATCACTCCTTCAGTGGACCAAACAATCCAGTCTTTGCATGGGAATTCTATTCTTCCCCCATCCTCTGTCATGCACAATCGCTACAGATGCTTTATGCACGGGCTGGGGAGCTCATCTTCACAAACAGACCATTCAGGGCCTTTGGTCTCCTTGAGATGACTTTGCACATAAACGTGTTGGAACTGTGCAGTGTGTGCAATGCTTGCCGGAATTTACTGTCCTACATTGCCGACAAACACGTGTCCTTGTCCATGTTCTTACAGACAACATTGCCTGCATATTTTATACCAACAGGCCGGGGGAGCCAGGTCTTGATACCCGTGCACTGAGGCCATAAAACTGTGGAATTTTTGCATCACCTGCAAAATTCACCTCTCATCAGTTCACATACCAGGCTTCAGCAACATAATGGCTGACACTCTCAGCAGACATTTTCCCCTGCACCACAAATGGGAGCTCAACGTCTCAGTGGTATGCTCCTTATTCTGCAGATGTGGTCGCCCATCAGTAGACCTGTTTGCAACACCTTACAACACCAAATGTACACAGTTTTGCTCCAGAGTGGGCACTGGGAGGGAATCACCTGGAGATGCCTTCCTTGTTCCATGGAATCACAAGCTCTATTACGCCTTTCCCCCAATACCACTTCTCACCAGGGTTGTTCAGAAGATCAGGACAGATGGGGCCAGGGTCATACTAATAGCCTTCACCTGGCCGAGACAACCGTGGTATCCTTTCCTACACAGAATATCAATTTGCACGCTCATTGTTCTTCCTCTCCAGCTCAATCTCACCACTCTGGGTCAGACAACACAAACCTACCTGAAGCTACGCAAACCTCCTCCATGCTCTCCCACTCCAAAGGAGGGCTTTTGGAGCAAATACACACAATCCTCATCCAGAGCCATAAGGATTCCACCCGCGCCTCCTACACTTACAAATGGAAGCACTTTTCAACATGGTGTACAGTACCTCGAAAGGGCAGGACCCAATATCAAGGCCCCTGTCTTTTATCCTGCACTACCTCCTTATTCTCAAGCAATCATCGCTTTCCTTCAGTTCCATCAAGGTACATCTAGTGGTCATCAGAGCCTTCAAACACGAAATTGAGGCGTGGTCCATTTTTACACACCCTACACCCAAAAGGTTCCTAAAAGAGCTGCCTCCTTCATCTGGACATCACACAACCTGTACCTCCGTGGGACCTCGGTCTAGTGCTGCAAGCCTTAACCAGACCACCCTTTGAGTCTCTCGCCTCTTGCTCTTTTTATCATGAATGTCATGTTGCTGGTTGCCATCACATCTGCTTGCTGTGTGGGAGATATGACAGCACTCATGGCTGACCCACCTTTTACAGTATTCTGTATGGACAAGGTCACCCTTTGCATGCATCCAAAATACTTTCCTAAGGTCGCATCCTCATTCCATATCAATGAGACGGTAAACTTACCTGTATTTTTCCCAAAGCCGCACATACTCTTGATGTCAGGCAAGCATTAGCATTCTATTTGCAAACCCCTCTCCTCCTCGCATTCACTGAGTGGGTGAAAGGACAAGCCATATCAAAACAAAGGCTGTCCAAATGAATCACGGACTGTATAAAACTATGCTACATTCTCAAGGTACATCTAGACTGCTTTCCTTTTCCGAAAGAGGAAATGCAAATGAAGCGCTGATTACCATATTCTCACGCTTCATTTTCATATCCTCTTCTGACCCTTTTTGCAGAAGAGGTTTCTTCGCCAAAAAACACAGTCTAGATGTGGCTTTTTCACAAAAAACCCTTTTTTTGAAAGAACCTGTAAACCTCATTTTTTGAGGAATATGGGTTTTTTCCAAAAAGGATTTTTTTCGCGGAAAAGCTGCATCTAGACTGCGTTTTTTGGCAAAAAAACCTCTTCCACAAAAAGGGTCAGAAAAGGATATGCAAATGAACCATGAGAATATGCTAATCAGTACTTCATTTGCATTTCCTTTTTTGGAAGAGGAAAGCAGTCTAGATGTTCCCTCAAAGGCCTACAACCACTGTTGTGGTTGACAGCTCATTCTAATAGAGCCGTATCTTCTTCCACCACATATCTACACAAAAGCAGCTACTTGGGCATCACAGCTTATTTTCGCTAAGCACTATGCACTTTCTTATGGAATCAGAGTCAACACTTCATTGGGCTCTGAAGTTCTGTCATTGACCTTCCACAATATTCCGAAGTCCCAGCCACCACAGGACAACACTGCTTGTTAGTCACCAAATATGGAGCATCCACGGGGACATCTCTCGAAGAAGAAATGAAGGTTACTCATCTTGTGCAGTAACTGGAGTTCTTCGAGATGAGTGGCCTCATGGATGCTCCACAACCCACACTCCTCCCCTCTGTTTCGGTCTTGGAGGGCCTTCGGGGTAGAGAAGGAACTGGAGGGCTCGGGCCATGCATGCACAATTCCTACTGGCATGCCATATGCTGGTTGGCACCGCGCATGCGTGGCCTGTGTAGGGGCTGCTTCAAAATCTCCAATCCAGGCGTTGGGATGGCACCAAGACCAAATGTGGAGTATCCACAGGGTCACCCATCTCAAAGAACTCCAGTTACTGTACAAGGTGAATAACCTTCATTTCTCTTTAAATACTGTGTATCATAAAGGTTAGTAGCTATATTCTGTTGTGCCCTCCTGATGGCTACAATGGGACATTACTTTGTGATTTCAATAAGATAGAAATATTTGCTAAGATCCTGATTGGATATATGCTAAAACCAGCAGTTGGGGAGCTTCAAGTGGCTTTGTCTGGATGAATTTTAAAGGTGAACTATAATTACAAAAAAGTTTCTCTTTTTACATACCTGCCCATTTGGTTTTACTGCTGTTTAGCCTTTTCAGTATGCATAAGTAAATATTAGAGTATAAATTTTCAATTATTTGAAATGCAAATTAATATGGATAAAAAAATATTTCAAAGCCCCAGTGTTGATTTTCTTGTGCTGGATTTAGACTACTATGTCACTTAGGTGCTTTTGAAAATTGTACCGTAAGTCTATTTTAGCATACTTTCTTCAATCACTGCAGAAAATAGCAGTATGCAGACTGTATAGAAAAAAAGGACATGGACAGCCCAAAGACAGTGACAGTCTGCACGTCAGAAGAGGTCCATTGATTTTAGGATGATATATGGAGATTTTCTTAAAAGAGAAACCAACACACAGAGTTGATACTAAGATAGTTAATTTATTTATGAATTAATCAAATTTGTATTTTTTTCAGGGCCTCTTCAGCTATTGTATATAGCAGTGTTTCTCAATTTTTTTTTATAAAGCACCCCTTTAAAAAAAAAATATATATATATATATGTACCCCCAGTACTTACAGTTTTCAGACACACACATTTTTTTTCTACCATTGCAACACATTTGTTTAAAGAACTCAATCGTAGCCAGGCGGGCAATGAAATTTTGGGTGTAAAAAAGTACAAACATAATAAAACGCTGTAAAACTTAAAACAAAAATTCAATTTTCTCCAAATTTCAGTTGTATAGATGTACTCCCCAGACTTCTCTCGAGTACCCCTAAGGGTACTTATACCACTGGTTGAGAAACACTGGGATATAGGAAAAAGGATTCAGCACATGCAGGCATGATATGTGATTATTATTAACAAAACAAGGACTAATACAAAATACTGTATCATGTTATATCCTTTCCCAGAAAGATAACTCTCAGAAGATATTGCTGTCATGGTACCATTTTGTTTGTAATTGAAGTAATTAGCATCACATAAGTATCATTTTACTTAGGAACAGGAAGAGGGATGGAGGAGAACAGGGAATAACAGAAATAAGGAAAGAAGCTGTTTTAATAGAAAGGGCAAAGATAAAAAAGATGGACTAACAAAATACTATATAATATTTGGGTGTCATAGAACTGCAAGGTTAAGTGGCATAGTGGTGAGTGAGTATTGCCCTGCCAGTTTTATTTTTGTGATACATGTTTAACAAATCAGATATCCGAAAAGCCAACACATAGAAACCTGCTGGAGAACACTTTAATCTCACCTTCTACATTCTAATGACTTAACCAACCAACCCAAACACTGAAGGTGCTAACTGTTCTTTTCAGCCTTTTGTAACTTGAAAAATCTATTCACTGTCTTTTTTTCTCCTCCCCCCCACCCCCCGTTTATTTATTCTTGGATCTGGACTTTTAATACTCCAGTCATCTGAAGAAGTAGGTTTTGCCCACAAAAGCACATTATACCATCTACATGTTTTGTTAGTCTTTAAGGTGCTACTAGACTATTCGTTGTTTTTTTAAGTTTTAACAATCTTGAGTATTATATATTATGTTCTCATTGAATGTAGAGCTTGTGAAAAGTCACATACTTATACATATAACACACAGAATGGCAGTGCAAACTTCTCTGCCAGTGTACCTCAGTCCTTACTCTCATTCTTGGAAGTCTGAATTTTATTTGAATATATCCCAAAATGATAGAAGTTAGGGTCTGTCTAGTCCTGTAAGAACCTGAACACCCACAGCTGCCACTGAAATCAACAGAAATTAATGATGTTTGGCATTACACTCTTTATAAGTCCAGGCAGTTCTTGTTGTTGGGCTTAAACTGTCTTGATCTTAAATCACTGAACTCTGTTGGAAAGAAAATGTAGATTTTAGTTTCAAATGAACACTGAAAAAATAATAAAAGATTCCTCTTCATTTTAAATGCATTGGAAAGCTACACACAATTTTCAGAGGTATTTCCTTCCTCCTTTTTTGTGCCAGTGCCACACTTTGATGTTGAAAGAGACAATTATGCTGAGCATGTGGACATCAAATGTTTTTTTTCCTTGCAATGGGAACCATATGGAAATCTTCAGAATTTTTTCACTTTACTCTTATTTCTTACTGTTTAGCATATTGAATAATTCAGATAACATAAGTGATTTCAAAGTATCTGTTTTACACTGGTTATATGAAAGAGAAAGATAAATGCTCCACAGTCTCACACTGGTATATGGGTATCACACTCCTGACCCACAGGCTAGATGTGTCCTGATTTCATATATCTATTCAAACTTCACAATAGTTTGAGATTGCATAGCAGTTTGGCCTACGAACAACAGCAACCAAGGAAATGCTTTAGTGCTTTTTATATTGAGTCTGCTGGAAAATAAAATGGACCAGGACTGAATGCAGACCAAAACTGGGCTCAATGACAGTGGCTCAATGCATGCTGCTTTTTTTCTAATGGTGTTTCAGACTCCACCTAGGATTATAAGTTTTATTACATAAAGCCCATAATCTTCTTCCAAGGGAGTCACAGTGGTCATTTGGTATCAAAGACCTTTCTGTTTTGAATTGTGATGCATGACATACTGAAGAAGAGCAGAGCAGAGCAGAAACTGTAACAATATCCAGAGCATTCTGAGGTGGTAGCTGAAAAGAAATAAGGAGATATGTATAGATTTGGGTTCATCTATGTGCTGAACCAGGCCGGTAGGCATGAATTTTTGTGGGGAGGGTGTGCTTTTTTTATATAAATGTGGACCACAAGGGTGTGAATGCACTCCTCCCCCATAGTTCCCCAGGTAAGTGTGCTCCAGCTGGCCGAGGCGGATTCCACCCCCCAACCCCGCCCAAGAACAAGGCCCAGTCCCGGTCTCACTCCTGGAAGAGAGGGGGAAATCCACCCCAGTCTTCCCCAGGCTGACCAGAGCATGGGGGAGGGAGGCTCGGGCAGTGCGCCGTTCCTGCCTTCTCCGACCAGCCGGAGCACGCTTTCTTGGGGGACCATAGGGGTGCGTTCGCACCCTTCGTGTACACACCCTGTGTACAGGCCTGATATACCAAATATACATCTTTGGGTTCCTTTGTCTTTTACATAGAAACATTCATCCCTTTCTTGTAAATTTTGATCCCCACACACATATCCCAAACTTTCATGGGCCACACACTGAAACACGTCAGTGGTTTTCCATTGTTGGTTTTCTTTATATGCCCAGGAATGATGATCACTGGAATATATACAGCCGGTCCCCAACTTACAGCCACCTCGACTTACGACCATCCGCACTTACGACCAAAGCGGTCATAAATGCGGGCTCCGAGTTACGAACACAATCCGCACTTACGAACAGCGCGGTCGCAATGTAACTCAATGGGTTCTGAGTTATGACCATTCCGAGTTACGACCAAGCATTTGGTCCGTAACACGTTCGTAACTCGGGGACCGGCTGTAATTAAATTTTTTGTTAGCTGGATTCCCATAAGTACCATTGGATAGATATGAACAGTTAGGCTAGATAGTTAGGGCGGAAGCAGGAGCCAGTGCTGATGGGAGCCGGCTTAAAAGCCAGTACCCCTCAGCACCATCTCTGCAGTGCTGCCTGCCTACCCCCCTGTCTCCTCCTATCAGAGGCAGCAGTGGGGGGGAGGGGCAGAAGCATGAGAGGCTGCCGCGAAGCAGCCTTTTCTTTGGTTTAAGCACAGACGGGTGGAGGGATGTCTTTTATGAGTCTGATAGGCTAGATACTATGCTTTTATTCTCCAAGAACACAGAGCTGGTAGTAATAGACCCAACAGAATAAAACTTGTGCTATAAAAAGAAAAAAAAAATAAACTCCAAGGTACAAATCAAAGTACAAAACCCACAGCAAGTGCTATCATAGAAACACAGATGGAGTTGCTAAAACCAGTAACTACTAGTTATGTAAATGATTTTGAGCATTAGCTATTAAAATAAAAACAAATAGTACAGTGACATGCATTGCAGAGTAATAAAAACAATAGAAATAGCATTTGCAAAGGAGCAAAACTGTAATTAAAATAGGTTACATGGACCGAGTGCAATTCAAGGACTCACAGCAGCTGATAAGACTAATTATGAACTCTTATGAGACTTTACATTGACATATAAACTGATAAGAGACTTCTAAACCTTCAAAATGTGTTACACGCTCCCTCACATGCTGCATGTGGGAGCTTTCAGTCCCCTGAGCTGTAGCAGTGCAGAGAGAGAGAGAGAAGCTCTGTGGGGGCTAGCAGTCAGAGCCAAGGCATTAGCGCAGCTGTGCCTTTAAGAGCACAGTTATAGCTGCTCTGTACTCAGATCCTCTGAAGTTTTGCCCTGAGAGGGGAAATAAAAACCCCTCTCTGCTTCCCACACCCTTGCCTCACCTCCCTGGGTAACTATTATACCCCTGCCTATATAGGGTCAAAACCACTGCACAGGGGCTGGCAGCATCTCCCTCCCCGCAAGCCAAACCTCAGCTCCTACCCTCCCCCCACCTGATTCTTCCCTTCCATCCCCTCTTCTACCTTACCCTAAAGTCGCTAGATCTCCCCCTCCCACACCAGTTAATTTGTGCACCCTGCTCATACCCTGCCCGTCCCCCTTGCTGCGATTTGCCCTGAACCTCTTTTTAATGAGAGCCAGGAACAGTGTGAGAATCCATGTGAGTGTAGCAGCCACAGCAGCACTTACTGAGCATGCTCCATTCCGGTGAGCATACACAACTCTAAGCAGTGAATTTGACAGAGAGATGCTGATTCTCCCCCTTATGTTTGGGGGACCCTAGAGGATGTTGGGGAGTGTGTGTTTGCACCCCTCGCACTCCCCCTGCGTACAGGTCTGTAAACTGAATTGTGAGGCGGGCAGACTCTGAGCCAGATCAGGCTAGCTTTATTCACGGGCAGGGCAATATTGTGACTCCTGGACTGATGGTGACTAATTGAGAAAGCTGTAGTTGATATTCTTTATAAAGGCTTAGCTTACATCATGAATCCACCCCATTTCACAAGCTTTTGTTCCAGGTGATGAGAGGTATCATAGGTGTCTGGGAACTAGCTCCAAACACATGCTCTTTGGCAGAGGTCTTTGGCATGTAGAAGACCACATTGGGCTGGAGGAGTGGAGTACAATGTAGCAAATGCTGTAGACTTGTGTGATCAAGGTTATGAGTGATCTTGAAATAATGGATGGCTTTGAACAATGCCAAAGTTTCCTAAACTGTACTGGAGTCACTCAAGGGACTAATTTTCCAATTCTTTGCTACCCTAATCAGACTCCGAATTCTAAAACTGAATGTCTTACTACTCAGTAATCGGGCAGGCTGTGGTGCACTACAAAGGGCATTTCATGGATGTAAACACAAGATGGCTTAGCAAGATTCATGTTGCTAGAATATTATATTGAATAATTTAAGCTTGTACAGGATGGGATGTGCAAGAATACCTTTTCCTTACACGAGAGATCTCAGTGCCAACTATGTTTAACAAGGAGCCTGCACTCCACTTGTTACTCTGGCTAAGGAAATTATGAGGCTCTTAACAAATGATAATTTGATGACTGCCTCTGTCATGTCGAACTGGTGGCTGTGTGTGCTTTTGGGAGACTGAAGAGGCAGTAGAAATGCCTATTGAAGCAAAATGACAAAGACTCAAAGTATATCACTGCAAGTTACTGCTTTCTGTGTGTATTCCCTAACATGTGAGAATAGGGGACAGAGCTTTGCACGAACACACAGTGGTGTTAAGGCCTGACATTCCTTGTGTCCCCAGGTCACTGTGAGCTACATGACTAGTATGCTGAGTGATCACAGTGCAGCTGAGCATAGTAAGGGCTGCTCTGTGCAAGTATTTTACTCAGATGAACACTGAGAAGGGGGAGGGAGCAGAAGAGAAGAGGACTCTCCAAGTCTCTGTGCTTCTATCATATACTCTTAAAGAGTCTGCCTTAGGGATGTTAAATATCAGTTAACTGAATAGTCAATTAACCTCATGAATTCTTATTGGTTATTCGACTATTCTAAAGTCCCCGGGGGTGGGGCTGGCAGCCAGTACTCTCTGGCCCCACTCCTGAGGACCCCCCTGCCACTCTGTGCTGCTGCCTCTGTATTAGAGGCAGAATGTGGCGTGCTAGGTGGAAGCTGGTCCACGAGGGGAGATGGTTTAAAAAATACAGAGGCAGCAATGCAGAGTGGCAGCAGCCCCTGTCCAGGGGCAGGGGAAGGAGATCTGAGCTCCCAAACCCAGCACAAGCTGGAACTGAGTTGGGCTGTGTGCCTTCCTGACTCCTAATACACTTTAAATGCAGAGCCACAGCAGGTCCCAGACCTGGCGCAAGCCGGGACTGAGCTGGGCTGCTGGCCAGCCTGCTAAAACATTTACTGGCAAAGGGGTGGGTGGGGAAATGCATGTAGTCTGAGTATTAACCTATAAGTTTTTGCTTATCGGTTAATCAGCTATACTATTACATCCCTAGTCTGCCTTGTTTTAGTCTGATTTGATACTATTCTATCATGTATAATGAAGTGAAGTTATATGAAGGCAAGTTCTATGGCAGAACATGTTTTAATAAAACTGTAATGGATAAATGGGGTGCAATCCAGGCTAATGGGAGGTTGTGTCACTACTTACCCTGTAACCCTGAATGCCTTAAAATGCTTTGCTGCTATAGTTCCCTTGTCTGGATGTTCCCAGCCATCATATAATCATGTTTGAGCGTCTGTGTGCTCTGCAGCTCTGATTCCAGCAACCTGTTTGTTGCACCCTAGTCACATTCTGAGGTGCACTAGTGCTGGCTACACCTGTCAAGATGACCCCAACAGCCCCCAGTCCCAGAATTTCCCAAAACCATCTGCTGTCAATGTCCAGCCCTCTTTTTCACAGTGATATTATCTGTTTGTTCTTTTAACATACAACACCTAGAAGCTTGCCACCTTCACTGTAGTAAACATTCACTTTAAATCATACACAGCACTGAGTTGGTTTATTAAATGTAAAACAGAATTGTTTTATTACCAAAAGGAGATAGCTGTCAAGTGAGTTTAAGTATAAAGGACAGAGTTGGAAATAGATATAAGCAATAAAAGTGAAAAACCACTTCTTAGAGACTGACTTAACAGATTCTCATCTTACTACTGTCTAGCAAGATGGCTGACTAACCCCTCTGGTCTGGTCAGTATCTCCCACAATGTCCAAGGTTGCTCAGTTCCATTGTCTTCTTAGATGAAATAAAAATTGGGGTTCTTTGCCCGTTTTCTTTCAGTCCAGTGAACCTTTGAAATAGATTCATCTGAAGATTATCCCTCTAAAGCCATGGTCACCAACCCATCGATCGCGATCGACTGGTCAATTTTGGGGGCACAACCAGTCGATTGCAAGGTGTTCCAGCCCACCCTGTTATTCCCCCCACCCTCAAAAAGAGCCTGTGCTGGTGCTACCTCCTGGGAAAATGGAGGTAGCACCGGCTTCCTGCAGTGTGGGTGGAGGGGAGTCCTTGGCTGTGCGCCAGATCCGGCATCTCAGCAAGCACACGCGCTGCTCCTCCCCTTCCCAAAACAGCTGGCACACTTCCTGAGACGCCGGCTCTGGCGTGTAGCTGGGGACTTCCTTCCTGTGCCTGAGGGTGAGGAGAGAAGTCCCCCGCTGCGTACCAGCTCTGAATTCTCAGGAACCGCGCCAGCTGTTGTGGGGAGGGGAGGAGCAGTGCACGCGCTTCCTGAGAAGTCAGAGCTGGCGCACAGTTAAGGGATCCCTCCTCCCCCTCCATGCAGGAAGGAAGGAAGGCAGGTAGCATGGGGAATGCAGTCCCCGGCTGTGCGCCAGAGCTGACTTAGGAAGCATACCAGCTGTTTTGGGGATGGGAGGAGCAGCACGTGCCACGGGATCCCCAGGTACTGCCCAAGCTATCCCTGTCCCTGCCCAGACGCTCCAACAGCACCCTGGCCAGACCCCCACAAGTATCCTGCCCAGGCCCCCACCAGCACCCTTCCCCCTGCCCAAAACTCCACCAGCACCCTGCCCCCGACACCATCCAGCATCCTGCCCCGACACCATCCAGCACCCTGCCCCACCTCGTGGCCAGACACCCACAGCACCTTGCTCCTACCCCCTGGCCAGACACCACCCCGCCCTGCCACCTGGCCAGACCCCCAACAGCACCCTGTCCCCTCCCCTGACCAGACCCTCCAACAGCACCCTGCCCAGACCCCCACGAGTACCCTGCCCAGGCCTCAATCAGCAACCTGCCCCCTGTCCAGGCCCCCATCAGCACCCTGTCCCAGCCCCCCATCAGCACCCTGCCCCTCCCCAAATCCCCACCAGCACCCTATTGGCTGGCCAGACCCTAACAGCTCCTTGCCCGCCCCTGGCCAGACTCCCACCTGTACCCTGCCCAGGCCCTCTTCATCACCCTGCCTCTGCCCCAGCCCCCACCAGCACCCTTCCCCTGCCCAAACCCCACCAGCACACTGCCCCTGGCTAGACCCCATCCAGCACCCTGCCAAGACACCATCCTGCCCCTGGCTCATGGCTAGACACCCACCAGCACCCTGCTCCTACCTCCTCACCAGACACCCACCAGCACCCTGCGCCTGCCCCCTAACTCCTGGTCAGATACCCCCAGCTTGCTCCTGTACCCTGTTTTCCACCCAGATTCTGCACCCCCATCCCTATCCCACTCACTGGCAGCCTTGTCCCGCAACTGGATCCCTCATTTTTGGCCCCACTTCAGAGTGTAGAGGGTCCCGAAAATTCCACTAACCCTGGAACCACAGAAGAGTTAATTTGGCCTGAGGCCTTGAACCTCAGTCCTACCTCCCCCCTTCCCCACCCCGGGGCTGGAGTGCCAGAGGAGTGAGGTGTCTCAGTTGGGGCCACATCAGTGAGGCTTGCGGGGAGTTTGGAGGGTTTGGTTTTTTTGCATCTCACTTGTGTGGTTCCTGACTGATTTTTTTGTACGTCAGTGACCTCTGAACAGGTTCCCCGCCCCTCTCATAAATAAAGACAATCCTGAAACATTTTGTGTTGGACATAATATTTTATTTAAAAATGAAGCCTGGCCAACAAGCCCCCAATTGGGGCCGCACCATCATAACACTCCTACACACACACCCCCAATCCCAACCTTGAGCCTATCATACACCAGTACCCCCTGTCCTGAGCCGTTCACATCCCCAAACTCCTGCACCCCTACGTCCCCAGTCTCCTGCCACAACACTCCTGCACCATCCACACTCCACAAATCTGTGTCCTGAGGCCATCATACTCCCAGCCTCCCTGCCCTGAGCCCCACATACACTCCAACCCAAACTCCTGCACCCTCACATCCACAAGATTGTGGCTTGCTCAGCACCCCAACCCTCCACCTGACCCCAACAATCCCCAGCCTGGAGCTCCCTTCCTGAGCCATCATCCCCTTCCCCACCTCCTCCTGCACCCAAATTCCCTCCCAGAGTTTTCACCTCTCATCCCTTCCCACACCCAAATCCCTCATTCCCACCCCAGAGCCTGCACCTCCTGTCTCAACCCAGTGAGAGTGAGTAAGGACTGGGGACAGCAAATGATGGAGAGATGGGGAACAGAGAGGGGTGGGGTCTTGGGGAAGGGATGAGGTAGATCTTGGCTTGCCCTGACATTTAAAAAGTGATCTTGGGTGTAAAAAGGTTGGAGACCACTGCTTTAAAGTAATGTTCATTCAAGGTGTCAAAATGGCAACATAATCTGATGGTGAAAGTTCCTTGATGGTTTCTTACTCACTGGTGTTTGCTAAATTGCAAATTGATCTGTTTCCTGCAGCATCCTCCCCTGTTAGCTTGACGGTCCTGTTTTATCTTCTATGTACAGTAAAACCTGTTATCCGTCACTCCCGGGGATTAGGGCATGCCGGTAATTTAAAACTTCTGGTTATCTGGGAGCCGTGTGGGGCATATGGGGGCAGCACAGGAGCTGTGCAGGGGCCAGAATGTGGCCTGCTGGGGGCCATGAGCTGCGAGGGGGCAGGATGCGCCTGGTGAGGGGTGGATGGCGGGGGCGGCCTGCTGGGGGGGAGGCACAGGAGCTGCGGGGGGGCTGGCCTGCTGGGGGTGCCAGGAGCCGTGGGGGAGCCAAGATGCTTGCTTCCAGCTGCCGTTTGCCCCTCCCCCAGGTACATGCTGCACGCTCGTCTGAGAAGCACTTAAAAAGCCAGTTTTCTTTTTTGTTGTTGGGTTTTTTTTGTTTGTTTGTTTTTTTGCTTTTCCCGGCATCAAACATTTGTTGGTTTCTACAGTTTTCTGGGTGCTTAAGTTCCAGATAGGGCAGGTTTTACTGTACCATTTAGGTACTGGCATAGGGAGTACGCTTATTAAGTTTGCAGATGATACCAAACTAGAAGGGGTTGCAAGTGCTTTGGAGAATAGGGTCATAATCCAAAATGATCTGGACAAACTGGAGAAATGGTCTGAGGTAAACAGGATGAAGTTTAATAAGGACAAATGCAAAGTAACTTAAAAAACATCAAATAGTCCTGCAGCATCTTAGAGACTAACAAAAATGTAGATGGTATCATGAGCTTTTGTGGGCACAACCCACTTCTTCAGGTGAATGGAGTAAGGGGTCCAGAGTCTAAATAAATAGCAAAGAGAGGGGATGGGGATGGAAAGACAAGGAAAAAAATTGGGGAAAATATTATCACTTAGAGTGTCCATGCTAAATGAGGCTAATAGAGTGGTCTGTAAGTACCCGGTGCTTAGATTTTTTTATGTCATTAAGGTGTGGAATGTAGTGGCCCATCTAGGTCAGGTTTTTGTTCAGACCTTGATTACAGGTGTCGAACTTGTAAATGAAACCAAGTTCTGATGGTTTTGAAATTGCTTTATAATAGTGTAGTCACTTTTAGATCCATTAGCGAGTGCCTGGGCAAGTTAAAATGTTTCCCAACAGGTTTCTGTGTGTTACCATTTCAAATATCTGATTTGTGTCCATTAATCCCTTGTCGCAGGGACCATCCAGTTTGGCCAATATACATGGCAGCGGAGCATTTCTGGCACTTGATGGCATAGATCATATTGGTGGAAGTGCAATTGTATGAGCCTCTGATGTGGTGGCTTATGTGGTTAGGTCCTGTGATGATGTCGCTTGTATAGATGTGTGGACAGAGTTGGCACCAGAGTTGATTGCAGGGGTGGGCTCCTGGGTGAGTTTGATGGAGATGTGCTGCATGGTTGCTGAAAAGAATTTGTTTGAGGTTAGGGGATTGTCTGTAGGTGAGGATTGGCCTGTCTCTGAAGGCTTCTGAGAGTGAGGGGTCATTTTCCAGGATAGGTTGTAGATTGTTATAAATATGCTAGAAGAGTTTAAATTGGGGGCTATAGGAGATGACTAGTGGTTTCCTGTTGTTTTCTTTGTTGGACCTATCTTAAAGAAGCTGATTTCTCAGTACTTGTCTGGCTCTGTCAGTCTGTATTTTCACGTCTCCGGGTGAGTGTTTAAGTTTTAAGAATGCTTGATACAGATCCTGTAGGTGTTTTTGTCTCTGTGAGATATGAGTAAATCCAGTTGTATCTTAGGGCCTGGCTGTAAACAGTTGATTGGGAAATGTACCTTGGATGGAAGCTAGAGGCATGTAGGTAAGTGTAACGGTCAGTAGGTTTCCAGTATAAGGGTGGTGGAAATTTGCCCAACATGTAATTGTACTGTAGTGTTAAGGAAATGGAAAATACTTCACTTAGGAAGGAACAATCAGTTTCACAAAAGTAATTCTTCTGCTCTGCTCTGTGCTGATTAGGCCTCAGTTGGAGTATTGTGTCCAGTTCTGGGCACCACATTTCAAGAAAGATGTGGAGAAATTGAAGAAGGTCCAGAAAAGAGCAACAAAAATGATTAAAGGTCTAGACAACATGATCTATGAAGGAAGACTGAAAGAATTAGACTGGTTTACAAGATAGCGGTTTTCAAGTACCTAAAAGGATGTTAAAGGAGAAGGAAGAAAACTTGTTTTCCTTGGCCTTTGATGATAGGACAAGAAGCAATGGGCTTAAATTGCAGCAAAGGAAGTTTAGGTTGGACATTAGAAAAAACTTCCTAACTGTCAGGGTGGTTAAACACCGGAATAAATTGCCCAGGGAGGTTGTGGAATCTCCATCTCTGGAGATATTTAAGAGTAGGTTAGGCATCTGTCAGACAGGCATCTGTCAGGGATGATCTAGACCAGGGGTGGGCAAAAGCCACTCAGCGGACAGGATCCAGCCTGCGCGGCTGTTCCAGGCCCTTCCCCCTTGCGCATTGCCTGGGAGCTGGAGCCACGCTAGCCCTTTCAACTGCTTCTGATTAAAGCAGGCTTGCGCAACATATGGCCCGCGGGCCGCATGCAGCCTGCAGGGGCTCACTGTGTGACCCGTGACGACTATGGGCAGCACGGCTCCAGCCGATCCGCCGGCCGGGCAGAGGAGCGGAGCGCCGCCGGGGAGGGGGAAGTGTGGCGATTCTCGCTGCCAGGCTGCCTGCGTGCAGCTCCGGTGCGAGGAGGTGGGGCACGAGCCAGAGGGCGGGACGCTGGCAGATGCCAGGACGCTGGCGTGACGTGGCGTCATGGCCGGTGACCACTGGATTCAAAAAAGCTCTGGCAGCCCCGCAAACTGGAAGGCAGAAGCCAGGTAGGGGAGGGGAAGGGGCTTGTGCTGAGGGAAGGGGGGCAGGTCAGGAGAAAGGGGAAGGCACCAAGGGACAGGGTGCAAGAGAGACAAATGCCAGAGGGCCAAGTGGAGACAATGAGGAAAAGGGCAGGAGGGGAGGTGTCAGTGGGAGGGGGGACAGGGTGATGCTGTGAGAGGAGAGGGTAAGGGCATTGGGAGCCGTATGTTGTGCAGGCCTGATTTAATTGAAAAATTCTTAATAAAGTATCACACACACACCCCCCCCCAAAACCTACTCTTGCGGCTAGGGTTGTCAGGTGTCTGGTTTTCTACTGGACAGTCCGGTATTTGCGCTCTCTGCCCGGCTGGGCACTGGACGGAAGCCTGGTGGTGCCTCCTGTGGTTGTGTGCTGAAGCTGGGCGGTGCGGGTTTTTTTTGTATGCCCAGCATGTGTGGCTTTTTAAAATTTTTTTGCTCGACAAAAATTTTGAGCCCGTGTGTTCGGTATTTTTTGGGAGAGCATCTGGCAACCCTATTTGTGGCCCGCAGCTGTTTTCTTTGGAGTAATATGGCCCTCGCCGCTTTCCGAGTTGTGCAGGCCTGGTTTAAAGGGCTTGCACCTTCCCTGCACCTGTCGGGTAACGTGTTGCCTGTCAGCGATGGGGAAGGCACGAGCCCTTTAAATAGAAGCAATTGAAAGGGCTCATATGGCTCTGGCTCCCGGGCAACACGCTAGTGGTGCTGGAGCTGCAAGCCGTTTTAACTCTTTCTATTTAAAGGGCTCCCTTGGAGCCATGCATGAGCCCTTTTAACTGTTTCTATTTAAAGGGCTCACGCCTCCTGCATGGCTGCATTGCTGGGCAGCCACCCGGTAGGCGCAGGACCTTTAAGTAGAAGCAGTTGAAAGGGCTCGCGTGTCCCCGGCTCCCAGGCAACACGCTAGCAGTGAGGCTGGGAGCAGCGAGCCCTTTAAATAGCAGGAATTGGAAGGGCTCACAGCTCCCGTCTCCAGCTAACGTGATGCCTGGGATCCACAGGGGAGGCGCGAGCAACTCTGCTATTTAAAGGCTTCACCCCTGCTGCCTGAGGCTCTGCCCCTTCTGCCCAAGGCCCTGCCTCTTCCAAGGCGGCCCACAACCAGGGTGGTCCCTGCTCAAAAATTATTGCCCACCCCTGATCTAGACAGTGCTTAGTCCTGCCATGAGGGTGACAGCAGAGGGATCACGTGAGGATTACCTGTTGTGTTCCCTCCCTCTGCAGCATCTGGTATTGGCCACTGTCGGCAGACAGGATACTGGGCTAGATGGACCTTTGGTCTGACCCAGTATGGCTATTCTTATGTTCTTATGTTCAGAAGACTGCACTCAATGACCTCTTGAGGTCCCTTCCTGTTCTAGTATTCTATGATAACTTTCAATACATTTGACATTTTGAATTTGTCCTGTGTGCACCACACAATAATATTAATGATCAGTCTGTTATAAGTGTTGATATCTTACATGACAGCTTTTACGTACAGGTTATAACATCTGTGAATTGGGGTACATTCAACTGATTACACCAGCTGAAACTCACTACTTGATACCAGTAAGCCCTTTGTCCTTTGGTATTAGTATGCTGTTAAGTCGCAGTAACACTTTTGAAACTATAAATTGATCTCAATTGATAGATACAAATGCAAAAGTTCTGTTTACTTCTTGTTAATCAACAATAGTTCCTGTCCCTGTCCTCACAGTACTCATAGAAAGCAGTTCTGAGATTCTGACACAGATGGGTGCTATTTCTTTGGAAAGACAGGAAATCTGAATAATTACTGTTGTACAATTTTTGGTGCTAATTGAAGATGGAAGTGAAATGTATTTCAGGTCCTCTTTTTGATTTGAGATTAGTGAATGATACTTCTCTTTTCACTTGCAGTAAAGCTATACTACATGAACAGGTCCTAACTGGTAACATTTCCTGTATGGACTGAGAGTGACATACTGCCCTAATTTTAGAGCATTAGACCATGAATCCTAACTTAAAACATAACCTTTCACAGAATGAATTCAGTAATGCATAATTTTCATCATATACATCTGACAACCAAGAAAACTGAGTTTCTTCCCAGATTTCATCTGCATAACAAGACAATTGATTTAGTAGGATATTACAAGCCAGAATGGCTTTAAAAATCAGTCTTTGGAAAGTGTCACAAAGTACAAATCTATGCAAACATCAACAGACCTTTAGATCAACTGCTGACTTCACTGTACAATGAAGACTTTACAGTTTGAAAGAGAAACTTCTCATTCAGGGAAGGAGTGGTTTGACCACACATGTAATGATAAAACACCAGTTTGAAAAACAAAAAGTGAAGAAAGTGTCCAGCAAAGTTTGTGTAGGTTTTTTTTTAGATAACAATAGCAGCTCTGCTAATCTTCCATAATATTGCCAAAGAAACAGATTCAATATCAGCTTTGCCCAATTGGCAACCTGTGTGTCTCTGCTGTTATTGCTTCCTGCCAAATCTAGTTGTTCAGGGTTGCATGGAGCTTCTGTTATAGAAGAGTAATGGAATGTGTAGCATGCCCTTTTGATGCTCAAATAGTCCTTTGCTAATCACTTCTAAAACTTGGAAGGGGAAAGAGACAACATTTTGGGATTTTTAAATTCTCTTTGTGAGATTAATCTATTGCCTACCAAATATTTTTGTAGTTTTGGCTTATCATAGAATACTAGGACTGGAAGGGACCTTGAGAGGTCATCGAGTCCAGTCCCCTGCCCTCATGGCAGGACCCAGTACTGTCTAGACCAGTGGTCTCCAACCTTTTTACGCCCAAGATCACTTTTTAAATGTCAGAACAAGCCAAGATCTACCGCCCCATCCTTCCCCCAAGACCCCACCGCTTCCTTGAAGCCCCGCCCGCGCTGTTCTCCTCCTCTCCATCACTTGCTATCCCCAGCCCTTATACACTGCCGCTTTTTCTTTTCGATTCTTCTGTAGGAAGAGGTTTCTCCAACATCTGGCCTTTCTAGACTGGGTCAAATGTCAGAAAACCCCCTTCTTTGGAAAGAAAGCGGAAGAACAAACGCATTTCTGGATGTGGAAGAGTTTTTCCGGGATACCTCTGGAATCCCAGGAACACTCCTGCAATCAAGCCGTACCCTCACTGAATCGAGACAGGATGTGTGGGCCCTGGGGTGGGAATAAGGGATTTGGGTGTGGGAAGGGGTGAGAGGTGCAAACTGCGGGAAGGAATTTGAATGCAGGAGGAGGTGGAGAAGGGGATGCTGGCTCGGGGAGGGGGCTCCAGACTGGGGAGTGTTGGGGTCAGGTGGAGGATTGGGGTACTGAGCAAGCCACAGGCTTGTGGATGTGAGGGTGCAGGAGTTTGGGTTGGGGTATGTGAGGGGCTCAGGGCAGGGAGGTTGGGAGTACGATGGGCTCAGGACACAGATTTGCGATGTGTGCATGGTGCGGGAGTGTTGTGGCAGAAGACTGAGGATGTGGGGGTGCAGGAGTTTGGGGATGTGAGAGGCTCAGGACAGGGGGTTCCAGTGCATGATAGGCTCAGATCTACGGTCTGGGGCGGGTGCAGGAGTGTTATGATGCTGCAGCCATATGGGGGCTTGGCCCCAATTGGGGGTTTGTTGGCCAGGCTTAATTTTTAAATATAATATGTCAAACACAAAATGTTTCAGCATTGTCTTATGAGAAGGGCGGGGAACCTGTTTTGAGTCAGGGGTCACTGACCCACAGAAAAGTCAGTTGGGGCCACACAAGTGAGATGCAAAAAAATAACTCCTCCAAAACCTCGCAAGCCTCACTAATGTGGCCCCAACTGTGCTGGCGAGAGCAGGGGACATGGTACTGGGGAAGGATGCTAGCGGTTGCTGGGGCAGGAGACAGGGTGCTGGGGCAGGGGACAGAGTGCCAGTGTGGGTAGGGGACAGGGTGTTGGTGGGGAGAGGGAGTCGCCAACACGAGCCTCCTCCGGGACTCCTACCCTCTCCCCGCAGCAAGTCCCTGGCATGCCACAGACCTGGGTCGTGTTACCGCACTGGCTGTTTGGGGGAAGGGGAGCAGCCAGCGCACTTTCTGAAACCCCCGGAGTGGCACGCAGCTGCCGGACTTCCTTCCACCCCACAGGAAGCCGGCATTACCTCCATTGTTGATGGAGGTAGGTAGTGGGGCTTCTTGGGGGTGTGGGGGAAAATGGGGGGGCCCCAAACGCCTCGTGATCAACTGGTTGAGCCCTCCCGATTGACCAGTCAATCGCGATAGACAGGTTCGTGACCACAGGTCTAGACCATCCCTGATAGACATTTATCTAACCCAGTGGTTCCCCAAACCTTTTGGCATCACATCCCCTATTTGATTTTTGAAAAACCCTCAAGCCCCCTCCCCCCCCATAAGCAAAACTTGTTGAGCCAAAAAAAAAAAAAAAAAAAAAAGGAACTGACCGGGACGGAAAAACAAAAATAGCAGCAAAACTTAGGGGGGAGGGGGTATTTAAAGGGGGAGCTGCGTCACCCCCCCTTCCCCCTCCGGAATTTCTTCATGCCCCCCAGTTTGGGAATCCATGATCTAACCTACTCTTAAATATCTCCAGAGATGGAGATTCCACAACCTCCCTAGGCAATTTATTCCAGTGTTTAACCACCCTGACAGTTAGGAACTTTTTCCTAATGTCCAACCTAAACCTCCCTTGCTGCAGTTTAAGCCCATTGCTTCTTGTTCTATCCTCACAGGCCAGGAAGAACAATTTTTCTCCCTCCTCCTTGTGACACCCTTTTAGATACCTGAAAACCGCTATCGTGTCCCCTCTCAATCTTCTCTTTTCCAAACTAAACAAGCTCAATTCTTTCAGTCTTCCTTCATAGGTCATGTTCTCTAGACCTGTAATCATTCTTGTTGCTCTTCGCTGGACCGTCTCCAATTTCTCCACATCTTTCTTTAAATGTCATGCCCAGAACTGGACACAATACTCCAACTGAGGCCTAATCAGCACAGAGTAGAGTAGAAGAATGACTTCTCCTGTCTTGCTCACAACACACCTGTTAATGCATCCTAGAATCATGTTTGCTTTTTTTGCAACAGCTTCACACTCTTGACTCATATTTAGCTTGTGATCCACTATAACCCCTTATAGAAAGATCAAGAATAGAATTATGGCCAGGAACAGCTGGAACTGTTTGTATTGTGGGGCTGCCGAGAGCCATTAAACCAAACTCTAAACTCTGCATATAATGGAAACCACTTTAAGCCTATATGTCAAATAATGAGTCTACCTGAAAGTTTAATCATTATTAAAGATAAGATTTTCTCAAGGAGCCCGTAAATTCTGTGACCTTCAGAGACCTCTGACATTTTCAACTTTAGTGTAAACTCAGTTGCAGCAGCACCAAAGCTGCTGGGAACTCCTGAGCTATCAGCTGCCCCTGGATCCCAGGGTTGTCAGCCTCTAGAGACAGCAGGGACTGGAGCTGTCAGTCCCCCTGTTATTTTTAGTAAAAGCAGGAGTGGGCAAATTCCCTGGCGGGCCCCCACCTCCATGTTTACGTGCACCTCCACAGGTATCGGACGATTGCAGCTCTCATTGGCCGCGAATCACTGTTCGCAGCCAGTGTGTGCAGCGGGAAGCAGTGTGCCAGTCGGTGATGCTTCCCACCGCTCGCATTGGCCACGAGCAGTGATTCGTGGCCAATGAGAGCTGAGATCTGCTGATACCTGCAGAGGTGGTGGCCTGCCAGGAAATAATTCTGCAGGCTGCTGTTATTTTATTGCCCATCTGAGTAAAAGTCAGAGATAGGTAACAGGCTTCTATAGATTTTTGTTTATTGCCCATGACCTGTCTTACTAAAAATAATTGTGACAAAAATCTCAACCTTAGTTATCATTGGTTCAGTGTCTTATTGTAACATTATTATGAGAGGGAAAAGATGTTTAATTTTTAAGACCACTGCTATTTCTTCCCTGTTCCTCATCTTCTACATCTGCAGTCCATTTTTTGTAGTGACTCCCACTATCCACCCTCAACTGGCTTTACGCTCAAGCCCTTCCTCATTCCATCTGCTAAAATAATCATCAATAGAACAGATAATGTAAAGTATACATTTGAAATATAATTAAACAGATTGAGAATTAACACTTGTGAGAGATGAATTAGGGGAGGCTTGATTTAGGGTGTTTATGGCTCATATTTGGAAAGCTTTTGTTGCAGTCAGGAGGCCTAGACATTTTCTGGTTTTTAGAAATCAATGTTTATAGTCTGCAGAATCTCAGTATGCCATAGGGAATATACAAACGCATCTAACTGGTTTAGTGTTTGACACCCCGGCTCAGATTTATGAATTTCTGGACTGTAACATAGGAAGAGAACAACAAATTAGAGGGTTCCACAAAGAAGAAAGAATAAGTAGTTAATTACTAGACTCTTGGTTTTTTAAATAAAGTGTTTCTATACAGTCAAGAGGAATTTACAGAAGGACACAGTTCCCTCATGTCTAAATGGCTTGATAACAACTCTGGCACTTTTATTCTATATGAAATTTTATCCTAAAAACATTATTTATTACAATATAGACAATTTAAAAGAAAGTTGCAAGAGAAGATCTAAGTGTAAGTAAAACAAAATATAGTACAGTATGGATATCAGTAAGTCTTTGGGCCTGATAAATGAGATCATTATTTGTGTTACAATATCATAATCAGTAGCCAGTAGCAACTGTAAAAGGTAAATGAAGTTAAATTATAGTCTATGAAAATACATACAATGACCATCTTTATGTGCAAAATACAAATTAAAAAATCCTGACAGTAATAAAATATTCAAGATCAAAATACACATTTTAACACAATGGTTAGAACATAATATTTGACTAGTCTAAAGAGACAATGTCCATGTAGTGTGAAGCCTCGGTGGAAGCTCATTCTCTCTTAAAATATTCAAAAATTCTCTCCCCCTTTTTACAAAAGACTTTCTTCACTTTTTCAAGGCTTGAATGTTCATCTTCCTCTGCACTACCACAGACCATTTGGTACACATAACAGCTGAAGATCCTGTTAGGCTTTTGTTCTATATGTAACACAATGTCTCTATCGAAGTAAACTTGGTGATTGTAAGTCTGCAATAAGAAAATAATTTTGAATGACAGCTTAATTTCCCAGAGGCTCATGTCAGTACCATATAAATAAGACTTCCCTAAAACTGATTAGAAAATTACAGCTAAATACTGTTCATTTTCCTAGTACACATGACAAAAAGCGTATGTAGATAAACGGGCTTTCAGATAAAGCAAGTGTTTAAGAACCACAGTCCAGATCTTCAAAGATAGTTAGGTACCTAACTCCCATTGAAATCAATGGGGAGTTAGGTATCTAAATATTTCAATTCCCACACAGGTAGGCCTATACTTAATTTTGCACCTGAAAAGTTCGACTGCTATCGGTCAGAACGCTCAAAAGTTGTAAAGTTACGCGCACACACACACACACACGTGTTTATGGGATCAAAGATTAGGTTAAGTATTTTATAATTGTCAAAAGAACATGTATCAATTGCCTTGAAAAATATGAGTGAAATCCTGATTTAAGACTATGTGGATTTTCAGATAAATGAACTACAGTATCACAGAATACTTGCAAGTCCAACTGATTAACTTTTGCTACAGATACTTTACATGGGAATTGCCATTGGGATTTGTATTGTATATCTGACTCGAAAATATGAACAAAACAGTTACTTGGATGCAAAGTAGTATGGCAGTGGGTACAGGGGAACGTTAATGTGAACTGAATTTAGTGGATTATACTTACCACATCCCAAGACTCCACTAATGGAATACTCTTAAGTAGAATCCCTTGTTCATTACAGTGAAAGTTAAGGTGTGCTCTCCCATCAGCTCCTATCTGAGTAACTGCCACAACGGATAACAAATCCAGCTCATCTTCATAGTCCACAATTTTGAAAGTCTTATGAAAACACAAAACCTCAAGGTGACCAGTTAATAAGTAGATGTTTACAGTTATTTTTAAAAGAATTTTACATGTGTTTTTTGGGAAGTGGAAAGGAAAGAAAGAGTCCCTGTTCACAGGTCCCATCATTCAATGGGAAAATCTTTGCCATCCAGGTAATAAGCTGTAGGCATCTTTCCAACCACAGGCTTTTCAGTGCATTTCAGCAGAGCCACCATATGAGAGGAGGAAGAACATCATCCTGTACTGCCCCAGTGCGTGTGAGTGTAAGGATTTTACATACACTGTATGGGAAATGTACGACAGAATACTGTAAATAACATTAGCAGCAGTACGACTTGTCCTATTGTAAACATCTATGCCGTGAGATTTGAAAAAATTACTAGGGTAATATAAGTCACAAAAATGCCTGGATACTCTCTTTAGATGTATATACTCCTACATATATACATAATCAGCAGCTCCAGGGAAGGACTGTTTTAGAAAAGAATCATCTTTAGCGCTATTTTCAATGTGCTAGCGCAAGTCTGTGGACCAGGCTGAGTGGCTTGCTCCCAAATGCAGTGAAAACATACCCTAAATGACTTATTTTGCTTGTCTCCTGTTTAAATCCAAGAAAATGAACAAAATCTGTGAAGTTCTGACTACTGAAGTGTCATCTTTGCAATTTTTATTCTGTTGATTTTAAATGAATATAAATTAACTCCAAGCTTTAAGGCCTATGTAAAAACTTATCCTGTTTTCAATGAGCTGGTATCCATTTCTATGGAAACAAGAGTGGAAATGGCTGTCAGAAATTGAGGAATTAGAATTCTCATGTCATTGTGAATTTCAGCTGAGTCCTAAAAATGTTTTTCAAACACTATCTGACTACCTCAGCAACTGGAGTCCTCAGTTCTCTAGTGTTTTTACTTTGAAAATATTCAATTAAAAAAAAACCTTAAATATTTTCCTTGCAATTTAGCAAGATGGCTGACTAACCCCTGTAAACTGGGCTTAGGCTAAACAGACCAAAGAATAATGAACTATGCAGTTACACATGTGCCCAAACACTCAGAACAATCATTGGTCAATTAGCTGCCTCAGACCTCTTTTCATAACAGCATAGCCTACACTATCCAAATGTTATAAATGTGACAACCCACGTTATTGAACAAGGGGAATGTCAGGGTCCTGTTTTTAACAGTGGAATATAACAGTCCTATTTTAGAAAAGTGCTGGTCAGATAACTAGAGAAAGCCTTCTGGCTCATTATGTAGTTACCTTTGTGGAGGTGGGAAGAGAAGACTAGAGAGAAGAGAGATTTTAGGTAGAATGATCTAGCAAAGTCTTACAGTGATACTGCTCCTGGAGGATTCAGTCTCACACTCCTCTCACTTCTACCCACCTGTTTTTTGATGGCTGCATAACTTAAGAGTGGCAAAGCCACAACAGGCTTGAACATTTTTTGTAGTCTTCAAGCCTATAATGTAATTATATCCAGAGCAAAATAAAATGAATATAAACAAAATGAAAAGGAAGACTACTTGAAGATTTTCACCTCTTTTCTGCACTTCCAGACTATAAGCAGGGGGTAAACTCCAGCTTGGTGAACTAGTAATTTCAATACTTGTTTCTTGTACAAGTTTAAACAAAATGTAAATACTGAATGAATGAAACACAGAAGAACTAAAACTGGAAAGAGATTAGCGAGCTGGAGGGATGTATCATGGTTAATCTGAGGAAATGGGTCATTCTCACATGTTAACTATATTCCAGTTAAGTACTGGAATAAATTATGTAGGGAGGTTGTGGAATCTCCATCATTGGAGATTTTTATGAGTAAGTTAGACAAACACCTGTCAGGGATGGTCTAGATCAGAGCTGGTCAAACTGCAGCTTGTGAGCCATGCACATCTCTTTTACAGTTAAAGTATGGCTTGTGGATTGACACTCATCACCCCACATTCTCCATCTACCAGATTGGGGCAGAGGGAGCTCAGGGCTTCTGCCCTGTGGCAGAGTGATGGGGCTAGTGGCTTCAGCCCCATAGGAGGCACCTGCCAAGGCTCTGGACTTCCGTAGGAGTAGGGCTGAAGCCACAAGCTCCAGCAGGTGTGCCTAGCTCTCAAACTTACTAAGTTTATTACATGCAGATCACAGGGTCAATAGGTTTGGCCATCCCTAGTCTAGAACATACTTAGTTCTGCCATGAATGCAGGGGACTTAACTGTATAACCTTTTGAGGTCCCTTCCAGCCCTATAATTCTGCATAGCCACACTGCAGCTTAAATCTGAATTGTGATGTCATGGGAGTTCTCCCCCCCCACTTTTTTAAAAATTCTTCAGTTTTATTGAAAGAAAAATGTCACGAGTGACTTGTGACAGTGTATTTGTATTTTTGTTCACAATCAATAATATTATCAGTGTTTGCTCAGTGCTAGGGGTGTTAAGGACTAGTCATGTGTTAGGGGGTGTTAAGGACTAGTCGACTATCTGATAACCAAATGCTTATTGGATAGTCAGTTGACTAGTCCTCCCACCCCTATCAGATAGAGGCAGCAAAGGAGGGAAAGAGGAGGTACTCCAAAGTGGCAGCGCCGCTGATCCCGGGCTCAGCTGTGCTGCTGCTTTGAAACGCAGAGGCAGTGTTCAAAGGGGCAACGTCGCAGAGCTGATCCCCGGCTCAGCTGTGCGGCGCTGCTGCGCATGGAGCCCGGGGTCAGCTGGGGACACCTCAGCTGATCCCGGGCTCTAGTGTCGCATTTCCGCAGAATCCAGGATCAGCTGGGGAGTCCCCTCCTGACCCCCAGTTCTGGGGAAATGCCACACGGAACCCGCGGTCAGCTGGGGAATCCCCAGCTGAACCCAGCTCAGAGTGGCATTTCAAATCAGTAGCGCAGCATGGATTCCTAAGTCCCCTGCTGACCCCAGGCTCCATGCTGCACTGCTGCTTTGAAATGCACAAGAGCCCCCTCTGGGGACTCTAGTACATTTCAAAGCTGACGCACCATGTGCAGCCTCCGAAGTAAGCGAGAGTTCCGCATTCCTCCTTCGAAATGTACAAGAGCCCTCCTCAAAGGAGGAATGCGGAAGTGCCTATCAATTAGTTGAGTAGTCGATGGAAATTCCATCAATTCCTCGACTAGTTAATTAACAGTTACTTAACATCCTTAGTACAGAGTAGAAGAAGAGAGTGTCCCTGGCTTGAGTTTAAATACTACAGTAAAGGGGAGAGACATTGTTCTTCAAACACAACACATCAGTATCTGGGAAGTAGACAATCCAATCTCCTTATTTAAAATTTTGTTTCTTTGGATTTACTGCTGAAAAGTTTGTCAGTGGAAATGTTTTAAGGAGAGATCTAAATGGAGAGAATGGTTGTAGTTTCTCACATTAAGGGCTTCAGCTCGTATCACTTAAGTCACTCACTGTTTTTCCATTGACTTCAGTAGGAGTAAGACCAGTCCTTAAATGAGGAAGACTCTTTGAGTATGTCTACACTGAAGGGCTACTACACAATTTAACCTACGTCAATTGCATAGCTTAAGTCGAAATAACTTATTTTGACTTTTGGCGCTGTCTACACAGCAGGAAGTCCGAGAAAGAGCACTCTTCCTCTGACTTCCCTTACTCTTCGTAAAATGAGAGTTACAGGAGTCGGAGTAAGAAGTCCTCTAACTCAACATTATTTTGATATTATGTCAGAATAACTGCTTGTAGTGTAGACGTGAACTATGTTATTTCGGAATAACATCAGAAATATCACTGCTGTGTAGATGTACCCTTTCAGGCACAAATAGCAGCAAAGAAAAAGAAAGAGATAAAGAATGGAGAAGAAAAGCAAAGGGACGGTAGTAAGGCAGCAGAAGGAGGATGATAAAGAATGAATATAGAGCTTAACGTTCCAGAGACTGCACTTATAATGAGAGATATGCCTTCATGGCTCAACTCCTTGACCAATCTTTTTGCCCTTTTTAGCTCACTGTACCACAATTACCTCTTGTTCTGGGTCATCATCCAGCAAGTTAAAACGCTTTTTCACCACTCGGCCAGAAGCGGTTACAGTTACTGAGTTGTTCACCTTAGACACATAATTTAAAGAGAGAGAGAGAGAAATAAATCTGAACAGCAGGTAATAATATAGGATGTACATTCTTTTTATCAATATATTCATTTTATTTGAAATATGGTAAAGCTTTTAAAAAGACTAAAAGGCAGTGCTATCTTTAGTAAACTGAAAGTATAGACAATCAGTACAGGAGCAAATAAATAATTTTATTAAGCATCATTTATTGTTTTATCTGAGATTTTTTACAGATCTCCTAAAAAGCCTGACCTGAGAGGACATTGAAGACTCCATAGCACTTTTTTAAGAGCAGGATATCCTTGCCCTAGTGCACTTTAGCCAGACTTCCCCTACACTTGTTCTATTATTATGCTGTGCCCAGGCTGGCTGCCACCATTTATGCGTAATATTATTGATTATTTTTGTTGATTGCAGTATTTTTGGTGACTTTAGGTAATTACAGTTTCCACAGAAAAATGGGGTTGGTTAGAAATACCAAAGTCAAGCCAGCAATTTTGGTCCCAGTCCTGCACCTGGCTATGCACAACAAATTTAAAGTCAGTTGGGTTGTGTCTATGTAGCCTACATCCAGGGGCGGCCCATGAGCCTAGGCAAACTAGGCAGTTGCCTAGGGCGCTGCCGGCCCGGGCGCCCGATGATGACATCACAGCCATTGACGGCCGTGCAGGCGGGGGCGCCGATCGGGCCGCTCCTGCCTACATCAATAATCTAATATTTAGGAAATTAAAATGAAAATAACCAGGCAGCAATCCAACTCATAAAGATCTCTTAAATTTAGCCTTTAATTTAGCAAATAGGTACACTGGTAAGTAAAACGAGACTTCCAATAAAACATCCCATGGGATGCACCCCCTCTGGGTGTCCCTTAGCCTCTGATTGCCAGAAGCTGTAATTGCCTGTTCCGTTAATTCCCTCTGAAGCATTCTCATTTTTGTGGTTTGCTTTCACAAAATGTGTGTTTCATCAGGCTTGATATTTTTCAGCCATTTGACCTATCAGCTTTAAAGCTTCATTGCTATCAAATCTGCATAGAATTATGATTTAAGTCAGTGATACCTCCTTGCCAAGGAAATCTATCACTGTATGCTGCTTAAGGTTTACGCCCAAGGCAACTATTTGTATTGTTCACCACAATAGATGCCAAGAACCTAAAAGGTGAAAGAAAGTTTCAGTAACATAACCTGAAAATATAATTGTCTTTGAAATTTCTCTCATACAGACCAGATGCACACACCCCCCCCCTTGCTGTATCAGAAGGAGCAAGCGGGGGGAAAAGGGAAGCAGGAGCCAGTGCTGGGGGGAGTCGGCTTAAAAGGCTAACACAGGCAGCAGCGGGGGGAGACAGGGGGAGGCTGCCAGCCTCTGCCCGTGGTGGGCAAAGGCTCACCACAGATAGGGGCTGCTCCACAGTCCCAGCCGGGAGCTGAGACCCCTCCATGGACAGGGGTTGCCTCCAGAGTAGCCTGTGTTCATGGCCCGTGGAGGAGGCTTCTGGACCTGGTGCAAGCTGGGACTGAGCTTTGGATCAATCCCACATAATACACTGATAAACATATGCACATAAACCACCTATATGTGCTATGTAATCAAGCAAAAATAAAATGTATTGTTTTTATTAAAAATTTCCTGCTATAGTCTCACATTGTTCTGCCTGTTGGCCATGATGACAAAATCTTCTGCAATTTCCTGCTGGTATTTATTATTTTCAATTTCCTTCAGCTTCAAGACTCTTAAAAGAAGATATGAAATGAGTCATGTTAAAATTTTAAATGTTGTGATTTCTAAAAATCTGATGTTCCAAAATAGCAAAGATAAGTTAGTCATAAATTCTTTCAAATACAGTACAGGATACCACATTTGAATGATGCTATTACTATATATAATGCATTTATCTGTGCTATTTCAATATATCTGATTAGCACATCAGTTCTAGAATATACAGTACGTTTCCTTATTCAATTATACTGTTGTTCACATCCACCACATGGCAGCCTGCAGACATTTCTTCTAGAATTCTGGATACTGTCTGGTTTACAAATTCTCCAGTTGCTATAGGTTGCTGGTAATTTGGTCTAGTACTTCTCAGCTTAAATTGGAGTTGTGTAGGGGAGGACTGAGACATTCAAATCAAAATATTCATATTCTAGAGTTGACATTCCTGGGTGTACAAAATGTTAATTGATGGGTCTGGAAGAGGAACTAAAATGACTGGCAGATATGCTGGGCTCATTTGTATATCATGGTAAAAGTAGTGTAGGGGATAAAATATGGCCTGGTTCTACTCTTGTCAGATGGCATCTGAAGAGCAAATCTTACTTGATTGCTTACTTGGCTCCCTCAGGTGTTATTTTTCTGCTTATGTTTAAAAGTGCAAAACCAAAAAATATGCAAACTTTGCAATGAAATTTCCATAAATGAACTTTGGGGTTGTGATGGATAGGAGGAGTGTTGGCCAGCACTCGGTGATTAAAGGGTCAAACTCAGGTAGCTAAGGGGTGTTGGCAGAAAGTCAGGAAAGCCAATGGGAAAGACTGTTGAAATTTAAATTGAATATAGATACCTGGTTGCTCTTCTTTTGTGAGAGTTCTAAGTTAGCAGCTGGAGGAAGCAAGATAAATAATCAAACAGAATTAACATGCCTTCAAGAAATATTAGACATGGGAATGGACTAGGCCTTGAAGTACAGAACAGTATGGATCGTGAGTAGAGAGAAAATATGTATTTAGTCATGATCAGGTTATTTTTCTTTATTTTGCTCTTTGGTTAAACTTCTGTGTGTGAAATCCATCTGCCTCCCTCCCGTTCTTCACTATACCTAAGCTGTGCCCAGAGCTACCATTTTGTAATGTGTTTTAATCTGCTCTTTCCTCAGTTGCTCTGTAACACCTAGCAACCAAGTATGCATTATCAAGTATACCTTTTTGTTTTGTTAATAAAATCACCTTTTTTAAAGCAATGATTTGATTGTTGTGTCCTGGAAGGTAACAGGAGGCCTGTGTGTGTGCCTGCCTACACTGAGAGGTCAGCAATCAGAAACACAGTTTGTTTTCTGTGTTTTTTGTTTCTTTTTTCAAGCTCTCTTGTGGCAAAAGAACTTGGGGTACCACTTGAGAAGATATTCAAGTGTTTCTTCCTGGTTATCAGGGTTTTATTTAATTCGCTTGATTGTGGCAGCCTATCTCCCAGGGTCAGGAATCTGTGACTCTGGGGAGTTTTTGTAAGCAGAGCCTATAAATGCAAGCTATTTTTAAGGTCTCTTATGGGCCCCACCTTCTGCATGCAGAGTGGGGAACAGCCCTGACAGGGGTGAAGTACAAAGAGGAAACTGTTGAAAAGGAATGGGTAAATGAGGACTGCAGGACAGTATAGAAAGGTCAATGATCAGAAAGTTAGAGATGATTTATTTTAAAAAGTTAAATCTGCTGGTAGGAAACAGAAAATGCACAGCATAAGTTGATCAAGGCTAATGCCTCCAAAAAGGGGTTAAGGATTTCAAAGATTTATCCTTAAGGGAAGTGGATGACCTTGTAATGGTGGAAATTGGAATTCTTAAGAAGCGTCTAGATTGTTTCACAAATTGGCAAAATACAATTTAACAAGTTTTCCTATATAAGCAAAACAACAGCTATTTTTATTATTTTTTCTAGAACTATTTTCACAAGAGTTAAGCTTGTTCTCTCTAAACAGCACTATTAAATGCAACTATAGGTTCATTCTTTATATAGGTGTCTTTCCCAGCATGCTCCTTTTCTTACAGATTGCCCTCTAGATAGTGCTCTAGACTAGGGATATAATAGTGTAGTCAATTAACCAAGAAGCAAAAGCTTATAGGTTAATGCTATAGACTACTGGCTGGAGGGTGGGAATGTGTGTAAATTTTTTAGCAGGCTGGCTATACATTTTATGTAACATATACATGCACTCTCTCATGGAAGAGTAAGCTGGGTTCTGTTCTACCCCATGTATCAAACAGGATTCAGCTTGCCCTTCCATAACCATCTATAATGTTAATTATTTACTGTCCAAGTTTATGTGGTGGTCATTTGTAAAAAAGTCATGATGTCATTTTTACACAGTTGCTTTTCTGACTCTACACACATATTAACAATGGCATTACTACTGGAACCCCATCATTACCCTGTCTAACTTTTAAGTCGTCTCCCAAAACCAGGATGCTCTGAAGATGTTATCTCGTAGTCTCTGAAAAAACAAGCCCTTAAAAAATTAGTTCTCATACTTACTTTATCAAATTTGGTCCCACATGGATTATTCTGCCTGAAGTATCTGGATGGAAATATATCCAGTCTGGTTCTAATGAACAGCACTTCATTTCCTGTATACCATTTTTTGCCTGAAGGTGGAAGAGAAGACTTAGATCTGATTAAACTGGAAAAGTTCAGCTCCTACCCATCAACATCTGAGTGGTTACAGTACTAGGTAGAACCATATAGATACTACAAAAAGTTGAAGCAGTAGGGAGCTGAGTCAGGGAAATAAACAAACCCTTATGGAACACCAAGATTTAAAGAAATTCCATCACAGTGGGTTGTAAAATTGTTTAGTATCTAATGAACAATGCCTTTAACATGATTAGACCTGTTCCTACTTCTCCTGAAACTACACACTGAAAATTAAAAACCTCGCCTTCAAATACTTTAGTAATTCAAAACAAAGTGAGCTTTGACTTGAAATGAGATCCATGAGAAGCTTTTATTAAGGATGTGAATGAGTAGTCGAGTAGTTGATTACCCAATAAGCAGGAGTTTATCGGGTAGCACCATCGCCTACTCGATCATCCCCTCTCCCCACTGCTTTTCTACACTATTAAATATTTCCATTGCTTTGTGTTGATTCTTCTGACAATTTTAGAAGCAGCATTGCAGGGCTATAGATGCAGCCAATGTTCCCTCTAATCTTCCATCCATGTGCAGATTTTTCCCATCTATGTATGGAATAATTTTTTTATGTGTACCAAGGCACATGCAAATGTGAATCTCCAGTTGAAACAAAGACCTATCTGTGGACGCTCTGCTAACCAACTGGACAGTATCTGAATCTCTGAGTGGCCACACAAGTGTACAGATTATAGGGAACACTGGATAAAGCCCATTAAATAGGGGGACAATCAGCATATTAAAAGGGCATTGTAGGGGAGAATGGGAAAATCTTTATTGTTCCAAGCATTAATCAGATAATAGGATGAATGAGACTACTATATAAATATATTACCAAAGAATTGTCTTTCAGAGCACAAATATGGAAGACTCCTTTGTGCTTTTTCTTGTTAGGAGTGATGATGTAATGCCAAGGGTATCCTCCAATTTGAAATGAGTTCTCCAGGGAAGACACTTCAAATAGCAAAGGTGGGGTATCTGTAAACATTGTGTAATGTTAGGATCATTATTAATAGCCTCATAATTCTATTGGCCTGTAGAATTCTAAATTCCCAGAAAATTATTCATTCTTGAGAATTTCTAAAAACTCAGCACAGTGTGTGAAGGCATTGTGCACACAGAAATACAGTGCAGATAATGCCACTATGCTAGGCAGAAGTTAGTTGCCTATGTACAAAAAAAGTCTGAACTCCCACTATCTTTCTATAATGCAAGGAAAACAGGGAAGGAATCACAATACATGTAATCTGCAGCTTAGTTAATAAATTATACAAATGGAAAATCTTAGGATTCAGTGCAATAAATGGCAAAAGGAATCTAGTTCTCCTTTCAGCTCACATGGAGTAAGTTACATTCAGCACTAATATAACTATTCTTATAAATCCTCTATGCTATGGGAGAAGTATTTGCATAGCAACTTGAATCTAAATGGATACCAGAAAATTTTACAAATCTTTACTACCTAGCATTCTACAAATAATTTCTACAGCCAATAATATGAATACAGCTTTGGATCTGAAAAATAGTCCTGCGTAACAGCACATTGTGATACTACAAAACAGTTTAACAGGAAGTAGAGACTATTAGAAATTACCAGGGGAACTGAAACAGGTGGAATGTAATTACCTATCTGGAGTTTGGCTACAGCAATAAGGTCCACATCTTGGCTTTTGTAAAATATGCTGTGGTACTTTTAACGACAACATCTGGTTATGACTTCAGTTGATAGCCTCCTTTGAAAGACTGAATTTACAGCAGTTAAGTGCCCTCTTGTGCTGTGTTGGGGGGAAAATGCCACCAACTGAATCAGCAACACTTCTTCTTTCAGTACCTTGAGCTTTCTTTCCCTAGATGTCTCAGTTAAATTCTAACATCGTTTTATGCTGCTTAACTTGTGAGACTGAAGAAAATTAGAATTGGAAGTGATATGACTGCAAGCAATACCAGAACTTACATTTAGCTAGTGCTCCTCCCCACCATCTCAAGATCCCAAAGTGCTTATCAGATATTCTGAGAGGAGTCGCTTTATCTGTCATGAAAATGAAGTCACCTCTGAGATGGAAAGTGGCAGCCATTTAGTTGCAGCCTGTAGGTTAGGACAGGAAGTGAAGACAACTCTGTCTGATCTAACATTTAGTAAAATGGGAGATTCTAAGGTATGGCTTTATAGCTAATATTTAATAAGGTATGGTTAATAATACATAATGTTTTTGGAGAAGCGGAAGTGCAGTATCTAGTAGACTAGAACCACAGGCAGAGGGGTTGATAGCAAATAAAGTTGGTTAAAAAAATGGGAGGAAAACCTCATGAAACCTCATTATCTGACAGGCTCTTCTAAAAGAATCCTGAAAAAGTTCAGGGAGATGGATTAAATTACTAACTCTGGGTACATCTACACTGCACGACTATTTTGAAATAAGATATTCTGGATAGAGGTGCTATCTCGATTTAGAACCCCCGGGAGGCACTGAGGAGGAATAACTTACTCTATTTTGAAATAGCAGCAGTGGAGCGTCTACACATGCCTTATTTTGAAATGGCTATTTTGGAATAGGCATTATTCCTCGTAGAATGAGGTTTACAGATTTCAAAATAAGTCATCCGTTATTTCAAAATTATTTCGATATAATGGAATGGCTGTGTTATTTTGAACATTGTTATTTTGAAATAATACTAGTTATCTCAAAATAATGGTGCAATGTGGATGCACCCTCTGAGTCCATTTTATACCATAACAACTTTAGGAAGACTTCATTAAAGACAACATTTAAAGACTTCTCAGGTCTCCCTTTTTACACTTACGTTGTCTTTTGCCAATAATTTTAAAGACCAGACCCCAAAAACACAACAACTTCTATCACTATTTCCCACTTCTCTTTTCTTTCTTATATGTCACATGCTCCCATTACCCAGCATTCCACTTTTTGGTAGAATACTGTCATTGTTCTTAAACGCTCCCCCTAGAAATGTCAATTTTCAATCACTCTTTGAGTCTCTTTAGTTCATTTCCACAAAATACTCTAGAATCATCTAAAAGCAAAAGCCCAAGTTGCTCCTGGCACTACTGGTATATTTATTCTAAATGTGGAAAAATAATGAATGAGGTATCTTCTTCTTCATTATTATGGAACTACCAAATCCTCTCAGGATAAATGTTGTTTTTTTAAACAGGAGATAGAATTTTAAAGTTCTGGACTTAGTGGATTTATGATAGGGATGTTAGATAATGTTTTTTCTAGTAATCATATAACTACAAACATTTTTATCAGTTACACAGTTACTAAAATACTCCCCAGAGGCAGGACTGGTAGCCAGTGTGCTTCCGACCCCACTCCGGGGGAACCCTCTGCCATCCTGCACTGCTGCCTCTGATACAGAGGCAAAAGTGTAGGGTTGCAGCAAGCCTGGGCCTGTCATGGACAGAGGCTGCTTCGCAGCAGCAGTCCCTATCCACAGGGGGCCTGAGCTCCCTGCAGATGGAGCCCCTCCCCCACGCTGCTGCCTCTGATACAGTGGCAGCAGTGCAGGGGAAGGGGGAAGGCCGCTCCTGCCTGCCCCTACTGCTGCCTCCGTGGGAGACAGCAAGGTGGGAGGGGGCAAACGGCTCCATAGAGCCGGCACATGCAGAGAGCTGGCTTAAAAGCTGGCTCCCTATGCATATTGGCTCCTGCCTGCCCCCCTCCTGCACTGATGCCTCTGAGAGAGAGGCAGCAGCGCGGTGGGGAGGGGAGAGGCTCCATGTGAGCCAATACATGTGGGGAGCCGGCTTGAATGCCAGATTCCCACGTATACCAGCTCCAGCCTGCCCCTCTCACCCTCTGTGTTGCTACCTCTCTATCAGAGACAGCAGTACCAGGGTGTGAGCAGATGTCTCCACGGAGCTGATGCTCATGGGGAATTGGCTTTTAAGCAAGCTCTCCCTAAGCTCCAGCTGCCACCTGCCCCCCCACACTGCTGCCTCTATGGGAAACAGCAGAGGGGGGAACAGCTCCACAGGAACCAGCATGCTCAGGAAGCCAGATCCTGCCTCCTCCCCTCTTGCTGCCTCTGATAATCCCAGGCTTATCAGTTAATTGTTTAAATGATTATACGCTAACATCCCTAAATTATGAAAGTTTATAGATGCCTTTTGCCTCTTTCAAATTTGGCCATGGTCAGCAGTAAATGAAAATCATTACCAGCCAACAGCTATGTAGTGACTAATGGACACTGACTTATTAATCTCTGTGCAGTGCCTCTTGAATAGTTGTCCGCATCACAAAACCTTCACAATAACTGGCACCTTTGTTGTCAGTCTTGGCAGAGAAGCCAAGTAATGAATAAGCATGGAGACTACGCTATCAAAAAATAGAGATTCAAAAAAGTCAAGATTTTGAGTCCCTATGGCTTTCAAGTCTTCCACAAAGCATCCCAAACAGTTAAGTTTCAACAAGCACAAGGTTTAGACTCCACAATCTTCAAAAGGTCTGTTTCTTCTTCACAAAAACACTAAATGCCACCGCATAGGCTAAAATCAGCCATCTCACTCATAAAACAACTAAAAAACTAGGGATGTTAAATAGCAGTTAGTAAGCTAATTGAGTAGTCAATAAAGGGCCTTGCTGCAGCTCTGCTTTTTAAATGTATGTTTTCAGAATGGAGAGAGGTAACTAGTGGTGTCCCCCAAAGGTTTGTCCTGGGACCAGTCCTATTCAACTTATTTATAAATGATCTGGAGAAAGGGGTAAACAGTTAGGTGGCAAAATTTGCAGATGATACCAAACTGCTCAAGTTAAGACCAAATCAGACTGTGAAGAGCTTCAAAAAGATCTCACCAAACTAAGTGGTTGGCCAGCAAAATGGCAAATGAAATTTGAAGTTAATAAATGTAATGTAATGCATATTGGAAAAAATAATCTCAACTATACATACAATATGATGGGGACTAATTTAGCTACAACTACTCAAGAGAGAGATCTTGGGAGTCACTGTGGATAGTTCTCTGAAAACAGCCACTCAGTGTGCAGTGGCGGTCAAAAAAGTAAACAGAATGTTAGGAATCATTAAAAAAGGAATAGAGAATAAGACAGAGAATACCTTATTGCCTCTATATAAAGCCATGGTACGCCCACATCTTGAATAATGCGTACAGATGTGGTCTCCTCATCTCAAAAAAAAGATATATTGGTATTGGAAAAGGTTCAGAAAAGGGCAACAAAAATGACTGGGGTTTGTAATGGGTCCTATATGAAGAAAGATTAAAAAGACTTGGACTTTTCAGCTTAGAAAAGAGGAGACTAAGGCGGGGGGGAGGGAGGGGAGGATATGATAGATGTCTATAAAATCATGACTGGTGTCAAAAGTGAATAAGGAAAAATTATTTACTTCTTCCCACAATAAAAGAACTAGGGGTCACCAAATGAAATTAATAGGCAGCAGGTTTAAAACAAACAAAAGGAAGTTTTTCTTCACTCAGCACATAGTCAACCTGTGGAACTCCTTGCCAGAGGATGTTGTGAAGGCTAGGACTTTTAACAGGGTTCAAGAAAGAGCTAGATAAATTCATGGAGGTTAGGTCCATCAATGGCTATTAGCCAGAATGGGTAGGAATGGTGCCCCTAGCCTCTGTTTGTTTGGAAATGGATGACAGGAGAGGGATCAAGTGTGATTACCTGTTGTGTTCACTCCCTCTGGGGTACCTGGAATTGGTCACTGTTGGCAGACCTCGTGGCTCTTATTACATTTAAAAAGCAAAGCCACAGCAGTCTGGAACTAGGCGCAAGCCGAGACTGGCACTCTTACTACATTTTTAAAAAGCAGAGCCACAGCATCTGGGACCTAGTGCAACCTAGTGGCTTTTACTACAGTTAAAAAGCAAAGGTGCAACGTCTGGGACCCGGTGCGAGCTGGGACTCCTGAGTCCCAGCTCACGCCAGGTCCCTCGCTGCACCTCTGCCACCCCTGCCCCCCCATGGAGAGGGTGCTGGGGGAATCCTGCTTTTAAGGTAGCTCGCCCCAGTACCTGCTCCTGCTCCCACTCCTTGCTGCCTGTGATCCAAAATCACAGGAATGAAATTATCTCCAAACAGCAGCTATAGTCAAAGTTCATCAGAAACTAAAAATGTCCTAACCACAAACTGTTCTTAAATAAAGTTCAAGATCAAAAAGTTTCTTTTGTGTTTAAAAGTCATGACCCAAAACTCTAATGATTCACAAGCCGTGAAAAATGTATCTATTTTAAGCTGCCTTTCAAAACAGGCCTATTCTCAACAGGGCCTCTAACACTAAATCATGGTTTAGGATACCAAATCAGAGAGGAAACTGAAAAGAGATTTTCTAAACTCTCTGTCCTTTGTAGAACTTGATCCAGGGATCAAGTACAGTCTCATTTCTTGTTTTTATAATAGACATCATATATATAGTAGCCCAGTATCTGTGACTCTGTAACGCTGAAATGCTGGCTGTTCCTTCTGGGCAGTGCATGGGGAGCGCGGGGCCCAAACGGCCACTTCTGCTGCTTGCTCCCACGCGGCAGCCCGGCTGAGCGGCGCAGAAGTCAGCCGAGCGCCACGGCGGGAGGCAACAGCGCTGCCCAGAGGGAACAGCCAAGGGGTGGGGCCTGGACGAGCATGCGTCTCTGACGTGAGGAAAGGGCGCCGAATTCAAAAGGAGGAAAGCGGAGCAGACAAAGAGGACATGGAGGAGACAGAGAGGAGAACAGAGGAGGCGGAGGACAGCGAGAGAGAGAGTGAGAGAGATGCAGCAGGAGGAGGAGAAGAGAAACACAGAGTGAGAGATGGGAGGGGGAGAAGAGAAAGAGAGAGAGACGGAGAGAGAGGCAGGAGGTGGACGAAAGCTGAGAGAGAGAGAGGGCGAGGCAGTAGGAGGAGAAGAGAGAGGCCGTTTGCGCCGCTTGCTCCTGCGCGGCGGCCTGGCTGAGCAGCACAGAAGTCAGCCGAGCGCCACGGCGGGAGGCAAAGGGGGCCAGGGCGGTGACATACATGCCCAGGGCACGGGGCCTGGACGAGCGTGCATCCCCGACGGAGACAGAGGAGAGTGGAGAGAGAGTGAGAGGAAGGAGAGGGAGAAGAGAAAGAGAGACGGAGAGAGAGGCAGAAGACGGAGGAGAGCTGGGGGGGGGGGGGGAGATGGAGCGAGAGACTAGAGGCTCAGGAGAGAAGACCGATGTGGAGGAGAGACCTGAAAATCCCGTCTTATGACGGGCTAATTGGCTAGTTATGTAATAAGGCTTTAGATTACTATCTAGTTCTACATTGTATCTTTGTGTATTACTTGTATTAGGCTGAAGTATCTGGCTTGTTTTGTCTGCTATCAATGTGAAATTCTTTAAAAAAATTAACATAAATATAAAATGCACTTTTCATATAGAAAATAATTTGTTAAAATATTGACTACAAAAGACCCAAGATTTATTTTCAAAAAGGGAGTCTAAATTTGGTATTCTACGTGCATATTTGACAGTAGTGGGAGCTGGTAACTACTTAGCACATCTGTGCCTAAATATTAATGTATTTTTTCTAGGGAAGGGGATAAAAAAAATATATTTTCTTTTTAATGAGGAAAAAAAAACCATGTGCTGAGATTGGGGAAATCCTGGACTTGGGATCCACCTTGAAGTTCTTAAGGCCAGATTCTGAGCTGAGATGAACTGGTGTAAAGAAGCCTGTTGTATCTGAGACCTTTACATACACACAAAATAACTGTATAGAACACCATGATTATAAACTTACAGTTCTAGGTGTAAGAGTTATTTGCTTAGTATCTAAACAAAATAAGTCAGTTATTCACTTAGCATTAAGCTCAGTGTGACCGACAAACAGCTAGAATGGTCAAACTGCAATTTGAATAAATTACATTCTGTCCCCTTAAGTTCTCCCTGCAGTTTAGATTAGATATATTAATCTGTTTCTCACTTCCTATGGTATACCATTGGTAGGGCCCTACCAAATTCACAGTAAAGATGTTAAGATGCAGGTAATTGAGTGCTTTTGCTTATCGACTAATCGTGTAGTCGACACAAATTGTATTGACTATACAATTAGCCAGTCTCAGCTCATTCTGGATCCAGAGGCTACCATTGCTGCAGCTCTGCAGTTTAAATGTAATAGGAGCTGAGTGCACAGGCAGCCCAGCTCCTACTGCAATTAAACTGCAGAGTCGCAGCAGGGGTAGGACCCAGATCCAGTGCGAGCCAGGACTGAGCAAGCCTGGCTCAGTCCTGACTCACACCGGGTCCAGGACCACTGTGGTTCTACATTTAGAATGTAGAGCTGTAGTGGGGGTAGCTTCCAGACCTGGCGTGAGCCACGACTAAGTTGGGCTTGCTCAGTCCTGGCTCGTGCTGGGGTCCAGTAGCTCCTGTCCACGGGGGGGCCCAGCTTCTCAGTGGGACCCCTGCGGAGAGGGGCTGCTCCACAAGATGTGGAGCAGCCTCTGCTTGCAGCGAGCCCGGGCCCGCCACAGGCAGAGGCTGCTTCACAGCAGCCTCCCTCCCACACTGCTGCCTCTAATAGAGGCAGCAGCACAGGGGAGATGGGGCAGATGGCATTGCAGAGATGGTGCTGCGGGAAGCCGGCTTTTAAGCTGGGTCCCTCCAGCACTGGCTCCTGCTTCCCCAACTTGCTGCCTCTGATATAGAGGCAGCAAGGTGGGGATGGGGGTGTGAGAAATGCAAATAGTTGAGTAGTCAACTGCCCATTTACATCCCTAATTCACAGATTTCACGGGGGAGACCAGCATTTCTCAAATTGGGGGTCCTGACCCAAAAGGGAGTTGCAGGGTTATGTTAAGGGGATTTTAGTATTGCCACCCATATTTCTGTTCTTCCTTCTGAGCTGGGCGCCCAGCCAACAGCTGCTGCTTTCCAGCTGCCCAATGCTGAAGGCAGCACTCTACCAGCAGCAGGGCAGAAGTACCATGCCATCCCTACTTTTGCACTGTTGCCACCTATAGCTGGCTGGTCAGACAGTGGCGGCTGCTGGCTGAAGGCTCACATCTGCAGACAACAGTGCAGAAGTAAGGCTGGTAGTGGCTCTGCCTTCAGAGCTGGGATCCTGGCCAGTAGCTACCACTCTCTAGCCGCCCAGCTCTCAAGGCAGTACTGTCCTCAGCAGCAGCACAGAAGTAAGGGTAGCAGTATTGCAATCCCCCTGCAATAACCTTGTAATGTCTCCCCACAAATCCTTTTTGAGTCAGGCTCATAAAATTAACCAAAATGGATTGTGAATTTGGTGGGGTCCTAATCATTGTGTAGCTTTTCTGCGTGTGATTTTACAGCTATCATATTCCACCCCAGAAGCGGCTGCAATATACTGGTAGATAAAAGGATTCCTCTTTATGTAGCTTTTAAGTTTCTGAAGTAGTATTGTTCCTGTTCTAACTTTCTGTATAAGTCCTATTTAGTAAAGTCTTGGGTTTGGAAGTATAAAAGAAAACATTATGAGTTATAGCTGAGTACTGCACTAACAGTAGAGGTACACTACAACACAATATGACACACAATAGTTTTAAATGTTCTTGCCAACAGTGAAAGATCCACAGATAAAACATAACAACCATCAGTCTTGATAATGCAAAGATAAAATACCTGTTATTTTAATGTTACAGGGAAGGCCAAATGGATACTTTCCTACAATTCCAACTTTACCATTCCAGTTGCATTTGCATCCCAAATCAAATTGCTGCTCTGTGAACTAAAATAATGCAAAACAGATTGGTTTTACTGATGTACACATTTGCTGTTCAGTTTTACTGCATTACTCAAATGGTTCATTTGAACCAAAAATCTTGTTTTCTAAGTACTAGTAGATTTTTTTGGACTGACAGAATTTAAATTCACTTCCAGTTCTATAAATATTTTTTTTATTTACATATGGGAATATTATTCCTAGATGTAGCAGTCTTTAAATACTTGTTTTGGTTAGCTGTCTCTACCATAGTGTCTGAATAAGATATCTATTTATGTCAGTACCCACGCTACCTACACTTTACTATTTGAGAATAATGCTGTTAAGAGTTGTTTGGTAAGGTAGTGTGCCCATTCATACCTTTGACTGTAATTTTTTTAAAGCATGGATTCTATCTTTGATTGGTGCATGTCTCCTATTATAAATTGCCATGCTCATACACAGTGCCTAATTAATAATAATAATCAGTTTCCTCAAAGTATGGTAGGTTATGTGTCAAATTACATGTTCCATTACCTGCTCAGAGATTGTCTGGAAGCTATAGAGCCTGATCAGACCCACACTATACATTACAATCAGCATTCCATGAGAAACCGCAACATCTGTCACATTGTTTCCAAATATCTGGCTCAAGGAAAAGAAAATATTCCATCAGGAAAGAGATCATTAAAAAGAAAATGTAAATATTAACTGACTTGCTTTGTTTTACAGTCTCGTTTGCTGCTATACTGTTCTCCAGAATTGCTGACAGATGTTTTATTTTAAATGGTTTAGCAAATCAGCTGTTCTTTTGCACTTCAATAATAATACTTTGCAATTCTGTAGCATCTGAAGTCAGATAATCATAACTGACATTCATTCTCAACATGCCTCTTTAATACGTAACTTGTTACCCTGTTTTTACAAATGCACACAGGGATGAAGGGTAAAAGGCAAGTCAATTAGCAGAGCTGGAAAGACAATCTTTTAATCCTGATTCCTGGTTCACTGCTCCTCTATAACTGGAGGCAAATGTTCATGCTGCTCAAAAGTCCAGAATTGTATATAGCTGAAAAGTTAACTATGATGCTAATGCATTTAAACTCTGAACTTCAACCCAGTTTAGATAGATACATGAAGAGGTGCTTATAGCTCTTAATGATATTGAAGTATTCATTTTGTCCAGAGTGCATCTCCACTAAGAAAAACAACAACAAAAAAGAAACATTTGTTGGATGTAAACAGATTAACTTTTTTCTTAATATTTAATAGGCCACACTTGCACTTCCAAGCTGCATTTCTTCCTACATTTATAAAGAGTAAAGTGTTCTTTGTGCTAATCAGATATATATTATTGAAATGTGGTTAAAATGGGGTGGGGAAAAAGCCAAAAACAAGCATCAAATTCAAATGTTCCTTGGCCCACATGTAGGACAAAAAATCCAAACCACTTCGATCCACAGCACATCTCAGGAACCACATCCCAAAAGCATGCTGTCAGATTCTGGCTGTCTTAGAAACACATGGCCAGAGGGGGCCAAATCACTGGGGATTAGATCTGAATCCATGTGTCTCATCTGATGCTCTCTCCACAGAACTAGTTACTATTTGTACAGCTGGTTGAAAAATGTCTGATGATTTTTTTTGTTTAGAATTTGCCAATTCATCAAAATCAAAATGTTCCACCAAGATAGCTTGATTTCTGTGAAGTTCTGACAAAACCTAGGCAGGATTCTGATAAAACCCTTCCTGGTCTACTGCCAGCTTGCTTGTTGGCATGTTGGGGAACCCAAGCTTCTGTGTTTTTAGCAGCCCATGTTCCCAGGGCTTCTAGAAACTGTGGCTCTGGGACAGCCTGCCAGTCTGACTGCTCTAGAACCAGGGGGCATTCCCTTTCACAGAAAATTTCAACGTTTTTTGTTTTCATTCTGAATTGGAACAAATCCAGATGTCAAAATCCTCCACAAAAACAAAATTAACTTTCTCTACCCAGCTCTGATTTGTGTTTCTGTAGGGCCTCAGAACTCAGATATTGGGGTTTTGCTTTGCTAAGCTTGAGCAGGCAAGTAACAAATAAAGACAATTCCTGTCACTCAGAGGATCAACAATAACATTGGAATAAGGCCATCTCTGTCCTCCACACTGGTCAGTCTACCAGTGGAGAAAAAAGGGGCAGGAAGTCTGAGTGCATTGTGGCCTGTTGAGAGAGTGACAGCCAGCAAAGCAAAGCAAAACAAGTGTATGTTTGGAAGAACTTGAGAGGGCTTGCTCTGTTTCCAAGCCCTCTGCCTGAGAGGTTTCAGTTCCCCTCAACTCCAGCTAGAGTTCTGAAATGGCAAAAGGATTCTCATCTGCACCAGTGGATCAGCACTTCACCAGTTTCTGATGCTAATTTGCTAGGTTGCATTAATCCTTGATTCTATACCTAGTACAATCAAATAGCAAACTCTTAATGATTTCAGTAGTGTAGAATGGAGCCTGTAAGCAGAGTGTACCAGTGTTTCCTTACAAGTGTTTTTGGCATATACAATTTCATCATAAATTTAACCCTTACAGTTGAAATTTCTTAATCAAATTCCCTTCATGGGTTTATTTTAAATTATGTCAAATTCAGGCTTTGTGGTAAACTTTAAATAAAAACATAAGAGTAATTTATAGTTTTGCAATAAAATAACCCCACTTAAGTGATTTACACGTAGCAAATTCAGTGAGATTACTGTTAAACTGTGTTGCCATTTTTTTGCCCACTTGTTTATCACCCAATTCTTAAACTTTATCTTGAAACTCAAACTATTAATGGGCAGAGATGCTTGTTGACAGTAAAACTGTACTGCTGCCTCTCTCATCAATAGCCTTTTAATGCACATGCTATTACAAACAAGTCTCAAATGGAACATGTTTCCTCTTGACTGGAACAGAAAGGCTCACATTTTTATTAGTTTTGTAGTATCTTTCCAGCTTAATATCAATGCAAATTAAAACCTCTTACTATATGCAGTATTTACCAATTACATCACTAATGGTGGATGGGGATATGCTCACAGGTATCTTCCTTAAAAACCCACAAATACCTATTAATTTCCAACTCTCTTGTTCCTATTAGGAGAAACCCGTTTCAAACAATCAGTCCTAGCACCTACATAACAGACCTTGTGCACTTGGTATTTTCCCAGCAGGTCACTTGTGTGAAGAATCACTCTGTAATCATTTCTATCCGAGGAAAGTGGGATACTGCTACATTCACGAGGAAAATAAGCCACTGCAATATTTCTAAAGGTTATAGGAATTAGTCTTGCATTATGGAGATGTGCAATGAGACAACACAGTGCTTTTTTAAATTATTACACTTTGGACCATAGTTAATATGGAAAGGAACTCACTTTTTTGTTTATCTCCAGCATTCCAATAAATTTGAGAGGTAGAACTCGGAATACAGCAAGAAAGAATAGCACAGACTGTTGGCTGCTTGCCTGGGGAAGAACGTAACAGTGAACTAAGTTATTGTATTTCAGTCAATATTACATGCTAGGACATGCATCTAATAGTATGAAACTATGTTCTATGTTGTTCAGAGCTTCCCATCTTTGAGTTAGGATTATCATCTTCTTTCATAAGGTGAGCCTGAGGCTCAGAGAATCTGTAGTCATAACCAAATCCATACGGGAAGCGAAGGATCTCTTGACCCAGTTTTGTACTCTAATCATGAAGCCAGTCATGCTCTCTCTTCTATTAATATAAAAGAGGAGAGTGTTCCCATACCTGCATTAAGTAATGCTGCAGGAACAGCCCATGAAGATTTCTCTCGAAACCTCTGTACCTATCCTATAAATAATCTGGCTATGTATATCTCACCTCCCCTCACAGAATGTTTGAGTAAAGCTACCTGAGGTGCTGCTGTTGGAAGCTTATGCTGAGCTGACTTTACAACCATAATCTCTTGAGGAGTGTCCCAGCTCAGATACCTATTGGGAAATAAGAATACATTTCTAAATGTAGTAATTTTTTTAGACTTTCCTAAGGCAAATGCCCCATTTCATACAAAACCCTTTCTGTATTACAGGTTATAACACAAGTCAGATCATGTGGATGCTTAGAGCATGATGTAGGGTAGAGTGTTTTTGGAAACCTGGAGTACCACAGCAATAATGGAGATGGGGGCTAAGATCTGGATCTTTTTATCAGGGACATGAGACAAGCACTGTTGCAAGCTCTTTATATATCAAGACTGGTCAATCCACTTTTCCCCTTCCCTTCATAAACAAATTTTTTTATTCTGTGCACAAAAAGGTTAATTTCTTCTGGGAATTGAAAGAAAAACTTTCAGTTCTTCAGTAACAATAATTGCCCTTCTCTTAAATGGAAAAATAGATATTAATGTTCCTTTGCATAAAGTAAGTTAAAATTGCCTATTTCTGAATTGATAATATTTTCCTTGTTTTATGCGATATTTGCTTTTGCATATCTTAAAAGGTACATTCTGGTATGTTGTTACTGCAATATTACAAGTTGCAAAATTGGCAGAGAAAAGCAAGTGATAGCTGGATGTTGTGGTTTTCTTGCTTTTCCACTGGAAATGTAAGTGTAAATGAGTTAACTGGAAATGTAAGTGTAAATTCAAGTCCCTAACATTTATGTTACTTGAAGTTAAATATGTTTCTAAAAGTAAATTCTGTGTAGGAACTGTACTTATGAAAAATATCTGCTTGAGATCCTTAAAATAACCTATGGAGCAGGCACAGAGTTCCCCAACACGGTAATCTGCCATTCATTGTGCCAACAATGTGCCTTGATTCAGATCCGGAGGGTAGTGCACCTCAGTGCTTATTCAACCACTTGCACCTCCACAGAATCTGAAAAGGGTGCTATTTGCTGATGAATTTTGGGCTTCACCCTTTTCCTGCCTAGAATTTGAGAGAAATCCTATCCATAAAAATGAATTTACATACCTCTGGCTAAATATGGATTCTGCCCTTACAAAGTGATAGTGTTAAACTAAGTATGTAAAAGACTAGTTGACTATCTGATAAGCATTTGCTTATCGGATAGTATTTTAACTAGTCAATATCTCCCCCCCCCCCCTTGCTGCCTCTATGAGATAGAGGCAGTAAAGGGGGGGAAGCGGTTCTTCAAAGTGGCAGTGCTGCATAGCGGCGCTGACACTTTGAAACTCCAAGGCAGCTTTTCAAAGAGGCAGCCATTGCACAGCTGACCCACAGATCAGCTGTGCGGCCGCTTCCCCTTTGAAACTGCTGCCTCTGCGCCTTTCAAAGGGGCAGCTGTGGAGCCTGGGGTCAGCTGGGGACTCCCCAGCTGATCCTGGGCTCCCAGCAGCATGCAGTGTAGCATGGAGCCTGGGATCAGCGGGGGACTGTGAATCCCCCAGTGACCCCGGGCTCCATGGCTTTGAAATGCACAAGAGCCCCCGCTAGGGATTCTTGTGCATTTCAAAGCAGACATGCTGCGTGCAGCCTGGAATCAGTGGGACTTCCCACTGGCCCTGGGCTGTACACAGAGTTCTGCATTCCTCCTTTGAAATGTACAAGAGCCCCAACAGGGGCTCTTGTACATTTCAAAGGAGGAATGTGGAAGTGCCTATTGACTAGTCAACTAGTCAATGGAAATTCCATCGACTAGTCAATTAACCGCATTTTAACATCCTTATGTTAAACACTGTATTTATGAATATGAAAACATTGTTAATGCATAGGAACAAAATAGCTTTAATATATTACAAATTACATGATTTTCTCCCTCCAGTACTGTTAAGACAGTAAATAATTAAAACATAACTTGTATAAAGCCCAGCCACTGTTTAATACCTGAATTTGCAGTAGGGTGGGAGGTATATTTTTTCCAGTATTGCTCCAGTATTAGCAGAAAGACGAAGGAGCCAGTTATGAGCAGTCAAAACTGCAAGCGAAGATTTATAGTCTGATGGGCTGGGTAGTGTTTCTCCCTATACAAAAAGAAATTATGAGTAAAAAGTTTGCACGTGTACACGAGGAAAGCCATATTGCCTACTTTCTGTAGTTTTCAAAGCAAACTACCTGTCCTAGATTGAGATTAGGACCCAGATTTTTAAACATCATCCTCCCTTTTAACACTCAGTTTGTAGGCAGAAATAACTGTAGGCACAATTGTTTGCAGGTGCAAGTGATTCCACTTAGGCTGAATCTACATGGAGAAATTGACAGGCAAAGTTATGCAGAATAAGCGAAGAACATAAAAATGGCCGTACTGGGTCAGACCAAAGGTCCATCTAGCCCAGTAGCCTGTCTGCCGACAGTGGCCAGCGCCAAGTGCCCCAGAGAGGGTGGACCGAAGACAATGATCAAGTGATTTGTCTGAAGCTACAACAGAATCATAGAATCATAGAGCTGGAAGAGACCTCAGAAGGTCATCAAGTCCAGCCCCCTGCTCTAGGCAGGACCAATCCCAACTAAATCAACCCGGCCAGGGCTTTGTCAAGCCGAGACTTAAACACCGCTAGGGATGGAGACTCCACTACTTCCCTAGGTAACCCATTCCAGTGCTTCACTACCCTCCTAGTGAAATAGTTTTTCCTAATATCCAACTTGGACCTCTCCCACCACAACTTGAGACCATTGCTCCTTGTTCTGCCATCTGTCACTACTGAGAACAGCCTTTCTCCGTCCTCTTTGGAACCTCCCTTCAGGAAGTTGAAGGCTGCTATCAAATCCCCCCTCACTCTTCGCTTCTGCAGATTAAACAGACCCAACTCCCTCAGCCTCTCCTCATAGGTCATATGCTCCAGCCCCCTAATCATTTTGGTTGCCCTCGGCTGGACCCTCGCTGATGCATCCACATCCTTTTTGTAGTGGAGGGCCCAGAACTGGACACAATACTCCAGATGTGGCCTCACAAGAGCCGAATAAAGGGGAATAATCACATCTCTGGATCTGCTGGCAATGCTCCTCTTAATGCAACCTAATATGCCATTAGCCTTCTTGGCTACAAGGGTACACTGTTGACTCATATCCAGCTTCTCATCCACTGTAACCCCCCAGGTCCTTTTCTGCAGAACTACTACTTAGCTGGTTGGTCCCCAGCCTGTAACAATGCTTGGGATTCTTCCGTCCCAAGTGCAGGACTCTAGTTAACAATGATCAAGCTACAACAGAATAGTTCCCTATGTGGACATACTTTGCGAGTGAAGTAATTATTCCAGAATAAATAGAGAATCCCACCCAAGTAGATATTACTGAATAAATACATTATATCAGAATATCTAGTTATTCCAGATCTGCTATGCTGGTCAATTCCCCCATGCAGACAAGGCCTTAGAAGTATAACTGCTGGATATTAAGCAGCTGGGTGTCATGCTAATTGTGCTTACAAAACTGCAGATGCAAAAAAGATGGGAGTAGATGCCAAACTCAAAATCAGTATGTTTTAGTGATGGACATCATTTTCATACCTCACTAAAACACAGATACAATTAAAATGTCCTGCAAAAAAATGAAACATACAGACACAAGACTACAACAGTTTTAAAATAGGTAATGGGACTTTTAGGACCCACTAGAGGGAAGGTGGATGCATAGTTTTATAGCTACCTTTGCCACCTCCAAAAATCTACAAACACCAGCAACTGATTCACTTTCCCACCTTCCCCATCTATAACTTTCTTTTAATATAATACCATTATGCAAGCTGCTCCATCTCCAGACCTTCTACAAAACCCTAAAAAGCAGAAGGTATCAGACAGCCCTGTTGCAGCTGGATGGTTATTAAGGAACAGGCTGTTCCCCTGAGACTAGATGAAATTACAGAATGGCTAAAACAAACCTCAAGTGAACGATCTTGAGAAAAATATCTGAAGATGTTATTGAAATCAAAACTGTTACTAGTACACATCAAGCCAATTTGCAAGATTCAACATCAAAATTACAGAAAGCTGAAAACGAAAGCTCTTCAGTAGAAGACATAATGGGTACTATGAACATAACCTCAGAGCAACAGGACCATCACATCAGCTATACCATCAAAGGCTCATTCACGTGCACATCTATTAATGTAATATATGCCATCATGTACTAGCAATGTTCCTCTGCCATGTACATTGAACAACCAGACTGTCTCTACACAAAAGAATAAATGGACACAAATCAGACGTTAAGAATGGCAACACCCAAAAGCCAGTGGGGGAGCACTTTAACCTGCCTGGGCACACAGTTTCAGACCAGTAAGTTGCCATTCTCAGACAGAAAACCTTCAACAACAGACTGCAGAGACACACTACTGAGCTGGAATTCATATGCAAATTTAGTACCCTGAACCAAGGTCTAAATCCATGGTGTCCACCATGCTAGCCACTAGCTACATGTGGCTATTTGGCTGGTTGAGTGTGACTAGTCTGCTATAGCAGTAGCCACTGTAGTCAGAACTAGGGATGTTAAAGACTAGTTGACTATCCGATAAGCATTTGCTTATCAGATAGTCTTTTGACGAGTCAATTTCCCCCTCCCCCCCCCCATAAGATAGAGGTAGCAAAGGGTGGGGGGAAGGAGTACTTCAAAGTGGCAGGCTGGAGTACGGCGTTTCAAAAGGGCAGTGGAGCCTGGGGTCAGCTCCGAGAGGCACGTCCCCAGAACATTGGTGGCCAGGCTGGCAGCTATCCTGCCATAGACGGCCGCGTTCCTCCATCTAGTGCGGAGATCATGGACGTTGGGGGCATCCCCCCCAAACCTGAATAAGGTCCATGATCTCCACCCTGGACCAGGAATGCGCCCGCCTTCTCCGGGCCCTGGCAGGCTCCTGGGAGCTGGCAGACTGCTCCTGGGGAGCGGTGGAGGGCTGGCTGCCAGTGGCTTGCTGGCTCATGTTTTGGGGCCACTGGGTTGGGGCAGTGACTGCTGGCTTTCGGCTGGCAGGCTTGGAGCTGGCACAGGCACTGTGGCCAGAGTTAACCCCTTTAAAGGCTCCGGGGATGGGGAGGAGGAGAAGTGTTCTTGGTTGAGGCTGGAGTGGCCACCAGGGGACCCTGGGAAGGTTGGAGGCCCCCTATTTCGAAATAAGTGTCTACACAGCACTTATTTCGATTTAGCTAGTCCGAATTTGGCATTATTCCTCGTGGAATGAGGTTTATCAAATTTGAAATAAGCGCTCCGCTATTTCGAATTAATTTCAAAATAGCGGTTTGGCTGTGTAGACGCTAGTAAAGTTATTTCAAAATAATGGCTGTTATTTCGAAATAACTTTGCTGTGTAGACATACCCTTAAAGATTAGCCACATCCATTCTGATTTAATTAGCACTGTTGTCATACTCCCGTTTCTGAATCCTTCTCCCTCCCCTTCTGTCTGTCTGTCTTTTTTCTCTTCAGCATCTGAGGAAGTGAGTTGTAGCTCATGAAAGCTTATGCCCTAATGCCCTAATAAATGTGTTTGTCTTTAAAGTGCCACCAGACTCCTTGTTGGCTTTTTTAAGAAAAGACTACTAACACACTGCAGAAGAAGGTTAATGATCTTGAGGGAGGATCAAGGAGAAAAATATCTGAGAATTGAGGGTCTCCAAGAGGGGCTGGAAAAAGGGAAGCTTATGGAATTTTTAATGTACTATGTTGCCAGCTTTTTTGTCTCCTCCCTCTCTCCCCCATTAAAATTGAGATAGCGCATTGCTCATTTATGAAAAAACCCACTCCAGATTCAAGTCCTAGGCCATCATTTTAAGATTTTCTAAATACAGTTTTAAGGAAATCATTCTGAAAAAAAAAGCTGCAAACTTAAAAACCTAACATGGAAGGGACCTGGGCTGGTGTCTTTCCCGGATTAAATCAAGGAAGTGGATTAAATTCAACAGATCAAGAGCCATAGCCACAGGACTGAGTTTGGACTATTTCATTTCCTTCCCTGCTACTTTCAAAGTTAAAAAGGTAAGCAAGATGATTTTCTGACAAAAGAAGTTGAAAAGTGACTCATCTCACTGCACAAGTGGTGGAATTTAGTTATCAGACTAACAAAACAATTGTAGAGGACAAATCCACCATTTTGTCCCCTTAGTTTTCATTGCTTTGAACTTCCCTGGTTCATCAGCAGAGGGAGCTGGCTGGGAAGAAGGATTTCATCTCTGATTTTAATTTTAACCGTCCACCTAAAGTCAAGAAGCAGCTATGTGCTCCTCCAGCTGCTGCTGTGATTATGCTGGAGTGTTACAATATGCAGGGCTCGACAAATCCGCTTATCTACTCGCCTGTGAGTAGATTTCAGCCGGTCGCCCCGTTCCCCGGCAGTTCGCGCATGCGCAGTATGGGGCTGGCAAGTAGTTTTTGCCGCAATCGTCGAGCCCTGACAATATGGACACACTTGCATCCACTCTATCCCACCCCCTCATTAATACAGTGTACTGGGAGCACATTCAAGACTGTCACTGTAACCAAACGGCTTACCTCGGCCTGTGGATGGGTAAAGATCAACAGAGAAGTATGATTTTGTTTTCTGCCTGAGGCACTCTTGTTCCTGATATCTTTTCCAACCTCTCCCCACCTTTTTTATTTTTAAAATCTTCCTCCCCTTTCCTCTTCCTTGATAATTTTGTTTCATACCCATCTAATTTCCTAGATTTTGGATTTGTAGTAAATCTTGACATGCTCAATACATTGGCCTTAAATGTACACTTAAGAGATAGCAGATCTAAGTAGTGTAGTTGAATGATGAACTGTTTTAGTTCCTCAACCACAAAGAAATCTGATCTCCTAATAGCCTATTCAAGCATTATTACTATTATTGCTGTTTGGTTTCACCAAATGACTGATAATGTATTATTATGACAATGCTGTATGCAGTGTAGTTATAGCTGTCTGATTTTTTAGTAATATTAGTTCTGTTTTTTCTTTAGTTTTTATTTTTGTTAGAATTGAAATAAATGTTATACTGATTTTCATTGGTTATGTGACTATGGAGTTCATTAGGGATGTCAATGTGTAGACAACTACACGATTAACCGATAAGCCTGGGCTTATCAGTTAATCTTGTCAACTACATGCAGTCTCTCCCCACTTTCTGCTTCTGTATCAGAGACAGCAAGGGGGTGAGAGCAGTGGGAGCCGGCGCCTGTGAGGAGCTGGCTTAAAGGCTGGCTCCCCACAAGCACCTAATCCACCTGCCCCTAATAGACAGGCAGCAGTGTGGAGGGGTGAGGAGGGCAGGTGGGACCCTATACACACAGGGAGCTGGTTTTCAAGCAGGCTCCCCATGCATGCTGGCTCTGCAGACCTGCCTTCCTCCCACTTGCTGCCTCCTACAGTGCCAGTGGGGGGTAGGCAGCGGCTGGTGCTAGGGGGAGGCATCTTAAAAGCTAGTTCCCCCCATCACCAGCTCTGTGGTGCCTCCTGCAGCAGGGAGGGGGGACGGGCCATGAAGCAGACTCTGTCTGCAGGGAGTCCAAACTCCCCATGGAGAGGGGCTGCTCTGTCATCCCACAGCCCCCATCCATGGAAGGTCTGAGCTCCCGACGGACAGGGTCTGCTGCCACAGAGCACCCTCTATCCATGGGGAGCTCAGACCCCAGTGGACATGGACTGCTGCCACGCTGCACTGCTGCCTCTGTATCAGAGGTAGCAGTGCAGGACGGCAGGCGGGATCTGGTCTGCTCAGGACGCTGTTTTTTAAATTGGCTCCCCTCACAGACCGGCTCTTCCCTACCACCCCACACTGCTTCCTCTGATAAGAGAGACAGCAAATACACTGGAAAAAGTAATGAGTGAAATGGTTAATTCTTAACAAGTAGAATTCATTAAAAAGGGCAAAGTTCAGCTTACACACACCAGTTGATAATATTATGTCATTCCATCAGCACTTCAGAAATTCTACCCCGGGGAGTTCTGTGCCAAAAAATTAAAAATTCTGTGCATAGTATTTTCAAATTCTGCAAACTTCCATATATTTTATTTGTCAAAATAATGCAATATAATCATTCTGGGTTCTATTATTTCAATAATTTATTTAAACTACAATACAATGGATGGAGAATGGGAGTTGGGAGCATTAGACAAAATCCCCAAACCACACTGCCCAACAGTAATGTAGCTAGGTTTGATCCCTTATTTCTAGGTATTAGTCAACAAGTATGTGCAACCATATGCTCAGTGCTACATCATAGGTAACTGAGGAGCATGAGAGAGCTGGGAAATCAAATTCAAAATTTATATGGGCTACTGATCATCTCCAGAAAGGTCAGTAGCAAACAGTTCAGGGAGTACCTTTTCATAGGAAATAATTTCAGTCAAAAAATAAGACCAGCTCTAATTACTAAAGTACCATAAGCATTTATAAGGCCACATTGTTCTTTGCACAACTCTGGCACTGTAAAGAAGCTTTAAAACTTTTACATCTATTGTATAGTTGTAGGGGAATTCACAAAGACAATTGGAACAATTCACTAACCAGGCTGCTCTGACTAAGGGGATAGAGCCTGAGACACAGGATGGCACAGCCCCAGTGATTTACATCTCTGCTAGTTGCTCTGGGTACCTAAAACAACTTTCCAGTCAGGGACATCTGACCATTCTTGCAACTTCCATTTGCTTCCCCATGAGAAGTAATTTTTTGTGTGGGAAAGCAAAAAAATCTACATGGGACATTAATTCTGTGCATGTACAGACATGCAACATTTCCCCAGGAGTAAAATTCCCATGCAATTGTTTCACTCAATGCAGAGAAGCCTTCAATGGAGTGAACTGGCAATATATGTTTCAGACCCTGGATAAATTTAGGTTGGGAAAATACTTCATTTCATGGATAAAAATTTTAGGATCCTAGAGTTGTGACTGGAATATAACAAATACCACAATATCTCCCCTGCCCCTTTCATCTGTTTCAGGGAACAAGACAGGAAAGTCCTCTCTCCTATTCAATTTAATATTAGAACTGCTTGCAATACAAATTAGTGAACATGAAAATATTCAAGGGAACAGAAACTCAAGAGACAAATGTTTCTATGTGCAGATAAAATCCTCCTATTGATTAAAAATTCAGATCAATCTATTCTAAATATTCTAAAAACAACAGATAACTGGTGAATTCTCTGGCTACAAGATATATTGAAATACATTTGAAACAATAAAGATCTCATTGGTTTTAGATGGAAGTGGTTCTCCTTATATAAGGCTATTTAGATGGCAAGACAAAACTCATATATTTTGGCATCCTTTTTCCTAAGGAAATTAAAAGCACAGTCAAAGTTACCCTCACCCCATTAATCATGCAGTTAGCAAACTGTATACTTAGATGACAGACACTAACTCTCTCCCTTTGGGGAAAAATAAACAATCAGCATGAATTCCATTCCAAGCATCCTTTTTACTCTGAATTCCTTTTTACTCTGAATTCCTTCTCCATCCATATTTTTACCTTTTATTTTTACCAAATATGAAAATATGTTTTGGTCTCTTTTGTTAGGTGCTAGTAACAAACCCAGAATCTCCATACAAAGACCACACTGCCTGTCAAAACAAGTTTTAGCTATCCCAACTTTAAATTTTACCATCAAGCAATAATTCTTAGTCACTGGCACAGTGGTCCATTCCTTCATGCTGTAGAAACTCAGACTGTTTCCGGCTGGAAGCAGAATTGGTTGCTTCTTTCCCCCCTTTCCAATGTGCTGCACTTGGATTTCTACTGATTCCCTAAAGAACAATTACCAGCTATTGTGGCAGCCAGAAACACTTGGCATACTATGTCTACTAAATTTAAAAATTACCCTCTTCTACATACCAAGAACTCTCTATCAGGGTAACTTGAAACTTTATATAGCTGACAATTCCATCATTTGGCCAGATTGAATTAGGAAAGATTTTCTGACCATCAGAAAGTAACTTAAATTCTTACAAGAACAGACCAGGGTGGGGAAGGGGGTGTATGAGTCAAGGTAGGGAGGGCTCAAGGCTGGGAGTGTGGCCACTGCACTGCCTGGACACCTGATCCCCAGGGCTGCAGGGACCACACTGCCGAGCTGCCCAAACACTGGGGTTGGCTGGAGTGTTGGGGACCGTGCTGCTCAGACATCCAAGTACTAGGGCTGGCCAAAGATCACATTGCCTATGCTGCCCGAGCACGGGGCTGGAGCCTGTTTGCTCTGTGGCTGTGCAGCCCAGGGTACTGGCAGCATCCAAAGCCCAGCCCCAGCTGGCCAGTCTCTTACCAGTGCAACAGCTTACTTCCTTCCACCTTTGACTATTACTCAATTTATTGAAAATTATACCATCTTCCTTTTTACAATATTCAAAGAAAGGTTTAATCTATAGACTAAGGAGTTGTAATATGTCAAACTTAAATGGGTCATCTAGCTGTTGTTCCTGATGCCTGTGCTGCTCCGACCTAACTGAACTGCATTCATTTCTCAAATATTACTCAGATTGCCAAGACCTACAGCAATACTATCTGCACTCTTGGCTAGCAAATTTAAACCAAACATGGATTCTCTTAACAAATAAATTGGAGGAGGTACTAGGTCAATTTCTCTCTGCTAACCAATGGAAACACATTTTAGCCAGTGCTCCACACTGTTACTTGGATCATTGTTTAAAAAAAACTCATCTGAAGGATGCACTGTTCAAATAAGTGAGACAAATAGTGGTGCTGTGATTCAGCAGGCACTAACTTAACCTGCATGTTCCTAGAATTCTCCTATACCCATGTATAATATAATGAAATTGTGTTAAAGACTAAACATGCAATCTTAAACCTACTTGATGTTATCTGGAAGCAGAATAAATCTGAACATTTTTAGCTCAGTAGGGCATAGGGATGTAAAAGAGTAGTTGATTAGTTGACTATTTGATAAGCCTAGGCTTATCAGATAATCAAGTTGACTACTCACATTTCTCCCCACCCTTTCTGCCTCTATATCAGAGGCAGCCAAGGGGCAGGAAGCAGGAGCCGGTGCTGGGAGAGCCAGCTTAAAAGCCGGTTAACCCCCAGCACCATCTCTGCAGTGCAGCTTGCCTCCCCCACCCTTGTGCTGGTCCCTCTATTACAGGCAGCAGCAAGGGTTGGCCAGGGAAGGCTGTTCCAGCAGCAGTGCCTGCCCATGGGGGATCCCAGTGGGGAGTTGGGACCTTTCACAAACAGGAGCTGCTGCTGCGAAGCAACCCCTGTCCACAGTCAGCCTCCACGGAGAGGGGCTGCTGTATTTAGGAGCTGGGTGGGCAGGGCAAGCAGCCCGACTCAGTCCCTGCTCGCACCAAGTCCGGGACCAAACCCCACTGCGGCTACCTTCCAGCCATTAGGAATTGAGCATGGCTGCCACTGACAAATTGAGTAGTCAATAAAAATTCTATCAACTATTCAATTAGGAAAATGAACTCATTTTAACATCCCTTGTAGGGCACTAATAATTATTTAAAAACTAGTACTACAATTGAAGATTGAAGCACAGACTCTGTAAGCTTGCGCCCTGTGGGGCTCTTACTACATTTAAAAGGCTGACGTGCAGCCGGAATAGCTAGCGGCCCCTCTTATTTACTAATCGAGTAGTTGATAGAAATTCCATCAACTACTCCATTAGCTGATTAATCGAAATTTAACATCCCTACTTTGCGCTTGTCTTTCGGAATTTCATCTTCTTGTTTTCAGACTAAATCTCTTCAGACTAAATCTGTCAAGGTTGTTTTGAATTCTAATGCTGCCTTCCAAAGTAGTTGCAACCACTCCAAGCTTGGTGTCATCGGCAAATTCTATAAGCATGTTCTCCACTTCATTGTTAAAGTCATCAAATGAAAATATCGAGGAGTACTGGACTCAAGGCAGACCCCTCGGGGGTTCCACTAGATATATCCCCAAGTTTGATAGAGAACCAGTAATAACTATTCTTTGAGTACAGTCTTTCAACCATTTTGCCTTACAGTAATTTTTTCTATACCACATTTTCCTAGTTTGACTGAGAATGTCAGGTGCAACTGTGTCAAAAGCCTAAGTAAAAAGCAAGATATATCATGTGTACAGATTTCTCTCCTCTTCCCCATCATCAATCCATTGGCTAAGTAATCCTGTCAAAGAAGGAAGTTAGTTTAGATTGGTATATGTTCTTCACAAATCCATGTAGGTGCTTACAAATCAGTTGTTTTGTAAATTGTTCCAGTATTTTTTCATGTATTGAAGTTGAGCTCACTAATCTATAATTCCATGGGTTTTCTTTGTTCCTCATTTTAAGAAGAGGAACTATATTTGCCCTTTTCCAGTTCTTTGGAATGTTATCTGTCTTCCATGAGCTCTTCTTAATATTGTCCATTATCAGTTCTCCCTCTCTGCTAAGTAGAGGATCTACAGTTTCCATTGTCTTTCTTTTTCTCTGGATGTACCCGTAGATCCTCTTTTACATCCCTTGCTAGGTGTAACTCAGGATATGTGTACAGTGCAGCCAGTAAGACAGGACAGCTACACAATACAGCTATGTGCTATAATGCTGTAGGATAAACAGTTCCTAAATTTACACATGGTTGTTGTTTTTTTAGTGAGGTGGTTTTGCCACCTCACTAAGTGGCAGTAGTTAGGTTGATGGATTAATTGTTCTGCCAAATTTTTTCAAGTATGATTATTTAACTCATAGGAGAGAGTGTGCTTTAGTCTCTAAGCCCATTTCATTACAGAAATTATCTTACCTACTGTGTGAAGCTCATCATTCCTGACAAACACTGTGATAGTTGTTAACAACAATGTTGTTACAGATGGTGCAACTGATCCATTAAATAATTGCTCCAAGCAAAGAACATAATATATTAATGTATACTGTTTTGAAAAAGTTATTTAGGTTAACTGAAAATGTTTGAGAGGAGCAGATAGGTCTCTAAATACTTGGCTTCTTCCATGAAATAACAGTAAAACTCCCACCAACTTCAATGGAAGCCTTCTGCAGGCATCTGAAGACAGAAATTGGCCATAATTTAATAAGAAACATCATCCCCATTTTATGAAATGTTTGGTTTCAATTTTGTCTACATTATCAGTGAACTGTTCTTCCACAGCTAAAACAGTTACTATGTTTCAAAATGTACTCAGTAAAAAAGTAACCTTACCAACGGGCATTCCAATAATAATGCATCTTCTATTTTTTCTGATTTAGAACATGATGGCAATTGATAAAGTATTCTTGGCTCTCGTGCAATGCTGAGAAAAAAGGATTACAAACAGTCAGTCTACTACATATAAACTACATCTGTCAACAGGTCAGTTAAATCATTACTTTCTCCTCATGCAGTCAGCATTCAGGACTATTCTTATTTTGGCAACTGTTTCTCTGTGGTAATCTCAGAATTTGGGTAACATGCACACACACCCAAGATACGATGCCATTAAAAAGATGTCTAAAATGTTTAGCTAGATGAAAAGTCAAGATGTACCAGTAATGTTCTTATTTTAGTAACATATTTTTTAAAAGAATTAAACAGGAAATAAGAAAATTAACTCAGGAACAAAAGACCATCAAAAACTTCATCACTTGCAGCTCCAAGTGCATGACACACTTCTTACACCTTGCTTTCTCTAATGCAAATTTATAGCAGCATGTATGTGTACACACACTCTCTCTCTCTCTCTCTCTCTCAAACTCTCTCTCTCAAACTCTACCAAAACAAAATTCTTCACAGAATGCACAATTCCCCGCCTCAAGAGAGGAGAAGAAAAAGAATGAAACACATGACAGATGTTAGTCATGTTGCTTATTGCATGACTAGAAGGTACTCAGATTCTACAGTGATGAGGTGATATAAGAACCTATATAGATTCGAACTTGGGCTAAGGGGGTGCTATCAGTTTGTAACATGTTATTGTGCTAAATTCTTCTGAGTTACATCTATGTAAATGCAGAGTCACTTAACTGACTTGTACTGTGTAGCTGCCAGCAGAATTTGATCCATTAAGTGTTATCAGGAGGAATCTCTTCCACTGTATCAGAGTGTTGCACCTTTCATGGAGTAGGTGCCAGAAGCTGAGAATTCTTGTATGGTTTAAAAATAGTAACAAATGTTTCCTAAAATGAACTCTGTCTCTAGTTCCGTCTTCTTTGGACAATTATTTGACATCGTTCTCAAAGTGTTTTACCTGCTGGAAACTTTCCGCAAATTGGACTGAGACCTTTGTTTTGAGACAGTAAATTTCCAGGTACATCGCAGAGGATAAAGACCCATGAGACATCTCCACTTTACCTCTTTCCTGCCCTGATTCTCTGGACTGTAGATTCCAATCTTCAAGAAGTCACCTGAGCGACTTATAAGCTAACAGTTTATTCCATCACTGCTGTGAACCTGATATAAGAACTCTGCAAGTATTTATACATCTTTGATCTATTAACTATTATTAACTTTCTTGTTCTTTTTTTTATTATTAAACTTTTAGTTTATAATTACTAAAGGACTGGCATCAGCATGATTATTGGGTAATACCTGACACATACATTTATCTGGCTATATTCTGATCTCATGGAATTAGAAGAATCCTATGTTCGATGCAACTGTTTTTTAGTTACCAATCATCATAGAGTCTAGTGTCTGCAAGGTGAGACAAGGACTCTAATGCCTTAAGAGACTACACCTTTGACTTCTTGTTAATCAATGTGGTAAGAGTGAAGTTTATTTTTGTTATTGGCTTGTTATAATCTAATGATAGAATAACCACCAATATATGGTAAGACTGCCCTATTTCCCAGGAGTTTGTCCTGAATCTGTCATCCTCAGATGTGACCCACAGAGGTATGGTGACAACTACAAGAAATAAAACTTGTGTTCAGTCTGTTTAATTTGAATTCTGTGCTGTGCTGAACATCCTCAATTCCCATTAAAGACCAATAATAGCTGAACATTGGCAGCATCTCACAGGGTCAAGCCTTACCTTGCCAAAAGCAATGCAGTATTTAATGCTACAGCTATTGTCTAACACTTAGAGATAATTAAATAAGGGTCCAATCCTGGGAACAATAGGCATATGGCTGTTTACATTTACACAAGTGATCCCATTCAACTCAGTGGAATTACTCATGGGAGTTTCTAAGATCAGAGTCTGTGCAATGAAATTCAAAATAATTGCAATTTTTAGCAGTCAAATAATTACCTGCTCACGCAGCACCGATAATTTTCAAAATAAATTCTTCCCTGCTCATACACAATAGGAGATGTGGAATGAGTTGTCCAAACATTCTTGAATTTAGTATTTTCCTGAAATAATCAATGAATAGAAGGGTTTTATGACAAGCTGTGGCTTTGGAAAGTATTTCACTTGCCCCTACCACTTAATAGCTTATGTTAGTTGAACATAGTCCGTTGAACGCATAAAGGACTGTTTTAATAAAAGTTTCCTGAAGTTATATAGTTATTTTTAAAATTCTTTTCTTCTTTCTATAATTGTACACTAGATGGACCCAGTTGTGAATACAGCAGGCACTGAAATAAGGCAATCGGGATTTTGATTTAAAAAATATTTGAAGAGAAAGTCTAGAAGAGGTGGGATAGGGGTAGGGTAGAGGAAAATGTAATAAAATTTATGTATGGGCTTTTATAAGAGAACAAACAAGAACAACAACAAAAGAAAAGAGATGCTTTACTAGATCCGGGCACTAAGGGAAATAAATGTTTATTATTAACTGATAGGTTAAAAATAAAATTGTCAATAACATTTTCATGGAAGTCTTTCAGCTTAATATGATAGGCTCTTATGTTGCAAATATGCATGAATATCCATACATATGTGAGTAGTCCCACTGAATTAGTGGAGTTTTGGGATCCAGCCTACTCTTGGTTCTTGGAAGAAGGCATAGGAGAGAATATACATACTAGTTTGCATAAAGAACTCAAGATGCTAATGACTTCACTTGAATTACTCACATGCATAAAAAAATTACTTGTACATTAATGATATCAGGATATGGGGTTGTAAATAATTTTATCTGTATTAATTAAGACCCCAGTCCTTTAATGAGATTCATGTAGGCAAGTTATGGTCAGACAAAGTCCCATTAGCTTCAGTGAGCCTCATCTGAGTGCAGGAATTCCCTTTCACACATCTGGCTGCATGAATAAGGCATAAGCCCTTAGATTGTTAAAACAGAAGTGATTTATATATACTAATTTACTTATCCTTATTTGAGCTATTTGTACATTTCTCTCAACTTGGGTGATCATTTTTTAAATCCGTTTCACTTTGATTTATAGTCATCTGCAACTTCAGTTTCCTAGTGCTGCAATGTTTGGTTTCCACTTCAGAGACATGTTTATTTGTTTAAAGACAACTCCTGATTTTTTAAATTGTGGAAGTCATTCTGTTGACTTAGTTTAGCTCTATACCACAAATTTACAGTGGTATAACTACATCACCAAGGGATGTGAAAAATCCCTAACTTATACCCAGTGGGGCTGACAGCCACTGTGAGCCCAGGGGCAAGTTGTGTGTGGGGGGGGGATGACTCTGCCCCCAGAAGAGATGGGGCCTGGAACAGCCATCTTTTAGTGCCATAGGCTCCCCCTAGCCCTCAGAGCTACATGGAGCCACTCTCTGGCAGCATTCAAAGGGGTCCAAGACTCCAGCTGCAAAAGCAGTAGCAGCAGCGGATGGGAGTTCCAGGCTTCTTTGAATCTCCATGTCCCAGGGCAATTTCCCTCTCCCCCATGCCCATCAGTGGGCCTGTTTATACCAATCTAACCACCAACTAGTCAGCACTATATTGATAGAACTTCTCTCACCAGCTAATACGTCTTGTGTAGTTGGATTAACTATACCACTGGGAGAGGCTCTCTTGTTGGTGTACTAGAGTCTTTACTGAAGTGCTATAGTTACTCCTGAGAGAATTCTGCGTTATTGCACACATGCAGAATTCATGTGTCTCTGCAGAAAATTGTCCTGGAGAGGCTCCGCAGTTCTGCCTTTCATTCACCAGGGGCCACTGTGGTGCCAAAACACCCAGCAGCTGTCTGATCAGTAGCAACAGCCAGCAGCTGGTTGCGTTTCTCACAGGGCCCTGTTCATGGAGCCCGGTTAAGGGTTCTGGAGGGGATAGAGTGGCACAAGGGGGATGGGGTGGTCACAGACTGCTATTCAGAAGGACTAGTGGGGTGACAGCACAGAGAGGGGCTGAACAGTAAGGCATGAGTGGTGGAAGCATCTGAACTGTGGCCCTACTCCTCTAAGACCACACTACCCCTTCTCCCTGAGCTCCATCCTCACGCAGCCCCTTCTCCCAAGATCCCTCCCTCACAAAGCTCCTTCCACCAAGGCCCCCCCCATCACTCCCCCTTATGGCTGGTTAAAAGTAGGGGCATGCCAGCACCCCTGCAGTGCCACATGGGACCAGCCAGGAGCAGCATGGAAGAGGGTCCTTTATTCCCAAATAATTCCCCTATTCGCCAAAAAAATCGCTGTTCCATATTTCTCCCAGCCACATCCAACGATTCTCCAGGTTCACTCCCAGGCTCCTTTCTTCTCCCCTCAGCTCCCCTGTTACCTTTGCCTACCCCCAAATCTTTGCACTGCTTCTGAGGGGTACAGGAAATGCAGTTCTGTATTGAAGTTTAAATAAATTGTTCAAAGTTCTGTATTAATATGCCCAGTAAGAAATGTATTAGTTAAAAAAAAAAAATCCTGAACCTGCTGACTTATTTTGGTAAGTTATTTCAAAATACCATTGACATTAGAATGACTATATTGTGTTATTTTGACAAATAAAATATGATTTTTTTCAAATTTTTAAAAAATAGATGTGCAGAATTGTTAATTATTTTAGTGCAGAATTTTATTTTTTTTTAGCACAGAATTACCTTAGGGCAGCCTGCACTACTGCACAAATAGGCAAAACCTATGAGTTTTGAAGTAAAATTTAAAGTTGGTGGTGCCCTTTAAATTGATATAATTAATATTAAAGTTATGGTATTCATTATTTACAGTAGCCACCCAGATTCAAATAATCTGAGTGAATGGTCTTAGAAAGAGTAACACGGTTATATTGCAAAGTAAAAGTTTGATTTACACATGGCATTGTCATTTTTTCTGCCATAAAATATTTGTCAGGTTTGACCAGTAAAGATGTTGCATCTCTTCCAGATTTTTTTCTGAGGTAAGTTTAATAGTATTGCTAACTCATTCTTAATCAAGAACTCAGCCAGTTTGCGCTCTCACACACTTCTCCTGTTTTGCATGTAGTCCAGAGGTTACCCAAATTCCTGCACTAGACTGGAGTTTAGAATCTGACTTCTTTAGTCCATATATTCTGAACAAGGATTCATTCATTCCTGGAAAATGTTAGAAGCAGTTACCTGACACACTAGCTGTCTTAGGATTCCCATGTTTTTTCTGTGGGCGATACCTGCATCTTTTGTGTAAAATCCATGAGATCTTCTGGTTAGAAGGCGGCAGACACCGTGTATTTTAAAAGCATTGGAGGAGAGTCTCCTTGCTGAGGAGGAAGCGGTTGAATCTGGAAACATTTTTATTTTGGGGGAAAAGCTCGAATTCCTTCTCATTCCTGGCTCAGCCAGCAAGCGCGGGGCTGTGCGACACAAGGAGACAACAAGGCACATGCACCGGTTCATCTTTCAATGCCACAAGTATGGACCCACTTACTGATCCTTCCCTTCCCCAAATCCTGGACTCCTGTGAGCACAGGGTGAAATAAGCCGGGAAAGGGCTACATGCACAGTCCCCGCTACGCTCTAGCCTGCATGCAAACGTACTCCTGCCTCAGCAGCAGCAGCCTCCCCGGGCTCGGCGCTGCAGGCTGGAGTCGGGGCCCGTTCCCCCCCGACTCCGTGCTCTGCCTGTTGGCGGTGGCAACTCACCCGGGCTGCTGCTGTTTATATGTCTGACTTGGTCACGTTTGCAGCAGGCCCTTTCCCCGGGGCTGACATCGAGACATGCAAAGAGCAGAAACCAATGGCGGGGGGAAGGGGAGAGTAACACAACTTCCCAGCTGTCCCTGCTGCAAGGGAGCCCCCGCCAGGCCTCGCTCAGCGCCGGGAAGTTTTTTTCAGACGCTTTCCAATGACGCGCCAAAACTACAACGCCCCAAATCCATTGCTCTTCGCTCTCTGTGCCGCTCCGCCCGCGTGGCGCCTGCCGGCCTTCCGGGTGCATGTTTCCAGGCTCGCCGAGCGGGTTCCCTCAGCTGCCGGCGCGGTGCGGGGCTGGGGGGTGAGCAGCGCGTCCCGTTACGGGCGTTGTTGTCTCAGCCGCTCGCGGGGCGGACGTTGCTATGTAGAAAGGTTGCAGCGTCTGAGTGGGATGGAGCTGATGCGGTGAGCCCTGGGCAGCGTGCTGCGTGCTTGTTACCCAGTCCCCTTAAGCGTACACAGAGAGACAGCCCCGGGGAAGGTAGTAGTAAAATAGCCCGGCTGTGATTATTTTAAAGGATTTGCTCTATAATCGAGAGCATTTTGAAGGTATGTGTTGGGGTGTTAATTCAAATGTTACTGGCTCTTTTCAGTACATCAGGTATTCAGCGCTAGCAAAATGTCTTTTTAAAGATCATGAAAATTTACACTGTGGGTGTAAATGAGAAGAGGTGAAGTACACACATTTCATCCCTGAACCTGCAAAGACTTATATACATGCTTAACTTTACAGGAGAGTGGCCTCAGTGAAATCAGGGACGACGTACAGAAGAGCTTCAGTGGGGTAACTGAGGTAGTCTGTAACTAGAAAAATTTAAAAAACAACGAATAGTGTTGTAGCACTTAAAGACTAACAAAACATGTAGAGGGTATCATGAGCTTTCATGGGCATAACTCACTTCTTCAGATGACTGGGGTATTAAAAGTCCAGATCCAAGAATAAAGAAGGGAAGGGAGGGGGAAGGAGGAAAAAAGACAGTGAATAGAGTATTCAAGTAGTTACAAGAGTCTGAGAAGAACAATTACCACCTCCTTGTTTGGTTGGTTGGTTAAGTCACTAGGATATGGAAGAATTAACCTTGTACGTGAAGTTAAGTTCCAACCCTTCCCTATGTATTTGGCTTGTGGAATTGGCCTGAAACAAGATGGTGACTTGGAGATCCATTAATGAGTGCTCAGGCAGGTTAAAGTGTTAAGGTTAAGAACACCTTAACCCTGCCCTGGCACATCCCCTAATGCAAGGGTTCCCAAACTTTTTGACACAGGGACCAGTAAATCCATTCACGAACTTTTGGAGGACCAGTAACATATATTTGCATATTCATTAATCAAATGATGAATATTCAAATAAGTTGTTTCTGGTCCTCCCAAAGCCCCCAGTGCCAGCTTTAGCAAAGCTTTTGATATGGTCACCCACAATATTTTTGCCATCAAGTTAAAGAATATGGATTGGATAAATGGAGTGTAAGACAGACAGAAAGCTGGTTAGACCAGGGTTTCCCAAACTTTTTACGTTAGTTGGAACCCTTTTTTTTCAGTACTGTTTTTTGCAGCCCAAAAATATAAACACATAAAAAACAAACTGAGAAAATACCAGACATATAACACATCTGGTATTTTCTCAGGTACATTTTATTATTACTAGATGTATCAGTTTGTAGTTTCGAACTGCCTGGCTGCTAAATGTGCTCAGGTTTCATGAGTGTGTCTACCAGCCAGCCCGTTTGCAACTACTCGAGGGGGTTGGGGCACAATAGAATCCCCAGGCTGGACTCACTCGTGCTTTGCGTGGGGGAGGGGGACAGCGCCCCGAGAGCTACATATGGCCGGGTCAGTCCCGCTCCCCCCGCTGCACCTCTGGCCACCCCCACTTCCCCCAACCCCCTCCCGGGCAGCCAGTTCTCCCCCGCTTCTCCTCTCAATCTCCCTTGGCCAGCCCCGCTGCCCGCGTCCAGCCCTGCTTCTGGCTGCTGCTTCTCTCCCCCCCACATCTTCCCGGCCAGCTCCCTACCCCCGACCTCGCGCCCCCCGGCAGCCCTGCTTCCGCCGGCCCCCCCAATCTCTCCTGGCCAGCTCTGATGCCCCAGGCAAGCCCTGCTTCCTGCAGCCGCTTCTCCCCTACTCCTCCTCCCGATCTCCCGGCCAGCTCTGCTTCCGCCGGCTGCCCCCCGCCCCAAATCTCCAAAGCCCGCCCCAATTCCCCTGTCCAGTGCTGCTTCCGGTGGCCGGTTCTCCCTTTCTCCTCCTCCTTCCCCGCCCCGACCTCCCTAGCTACGCCTCTGCCGGGAGCCGGAACATCAGGCTGCAGGTTATGCCCAGGCCGGCCAAGGGCTTGGCGGACCCGGTGCCACATGGGCACTCCAGGAGCCCGGAACACCCCAGCAACCACGCTGAGGCCCAGTATTTTTTTCTTGCGGCCCGGTACCGGCTGCGACCCATAGTTTGGGAAACGCTGCCCTAATGTGATCTATGCCAGCCAAATCTATGCCATCAAATGCCCCACTGCCATGTATATTGGCCAAACTGGACAGTCTCTATGGGAAAGAATTAGTGGACACAAATCAGATATTCAAAAAGGCAACATACAGAAACCTATTGGAGAACACTTTAATCGGTCTGGACACTGACTAATGGATCTCCAAGTAACTTCATTTACAAGTTTAATTCTTATCAGATTAGAATGAACAGAGATATCATCTGGCTTACACACTACTTTCCACATCCTAATGACTTAACCAACCAATGGAGGTGGTAATTGTTCTTATTGGCCTTTTGTAACTTGAACAATCTATTCACTGACTTTTTTCTCCTTTTTTCCCCTCCCCCTTTATTTATTCTTGGATCTGGACTTTTAATACTCCAGTCATCTGAAGAAGTGGGTTATGCCCACGAAAGCTCATGATACCATCTACATGTTTTGTTAGCCTTTAAGGTGCTACTAGACTATTCGTTGTTTTTCTGTGTGCACAAGAGTTAAGCATATGGGCAAATCCTTGCAAAATTAGGGCATTATAAGGATTTCCTTGCTTGAGGTTCCTTACATCTGGCAAAAATAATGTCACATTTTTAAAAATCCCTCCGTAATGAAGGCATTTTATGTTGCATTTATTTAAAAAAAACCAAAACCGGGAATAAATATATAGCATTTATTGATTAAGAAAAACAAGATAATTTAGGTGGCAATTTCCTTTTGTTTTTGTTTTATGTCCCTGATTGAAAATAACTTACCTTTAAATTGAGGAGGGGAAAAGAAGAAAGGTCTGCTTATGCCTGGCACTCTTGCTTTCCAATAATATTTGACAGTATTAGTGGGGCAATTATACTGTGCAGCTCACTGAAACTGTAATCACCATTCTGTGTGTACTGTCGTGAATTAGTGAGAAGCCAGTGATGATAGTGGTCATTTGTTTTTTAAGTATAAATTTGGGGATGGAAAAGTTGCTGGTCTTAAAACTATAGAGACTGATATTTATTTATTTATTTATTTTTGTAGAAGAGATACAGAAGATTAAAAGGGTCATTAGAATCTTCGTGAGGACTGAGTTTTTTTGGTGATTTGCATTCCTACTCTGCCCTTCTCTTGGCTAGCTGGGAGGGAGAGCAACTCAGCAGCCTCTGCACTTTCTCCTCATTCCCTTGTCAGAGGAAGCAGGAATAGCAACAGTGACCTGGTATGTGCGACTGCAGCCCTCTTGCCCACTGAAATGGTGCCCTTGCTGTTCCCACACTCACCCCTAAACACACCAGTTCCCTGCCCTGAATCTTGCACCCCAGTATCCCTCCTGCTCTGGGCTCCCCCCCCCCACTCTCCCGTCCCACACCTCAACCCTCTGCCCTGAGCCGCTCCTCATATCCCCAATCCTGACTCCTACATCTTCCCACAACCCCAGCCCTGACTCTTGCACCTGTCACATCCTCCCTGCTTTGAGCCCCCCACACTCTCTGCTCTGATTCCTGCACCCTACACCCTCCAATCTTGACTCCTTCACACCCCAGTCTCCTTCCCTAAGCCCCTCCTCATACCCTCCAACTTTGACTCCTACACCCCCAGGCCTCTGCACTGAGCTTCTCCTCTTCCCCCAAGTTCTTGCCCTGACTCCTGGTACACCCCCATCCTCCATCTGCACTGACCCCCTCCGCACTTAAATTTGTTGCAGGTATTGTCATATCACACCCCATCTCTCTGCCTTGAGGGGCCTCCGCCCGCAAGGGAGTGCAACATGACAGTACCTGCAAGAAACTTAAGTTACTTTTACCCCTGCATTCAGGATATGCTATACATGGATAAGGCTTGTTTACATTCTCGGGGGTCTCTTGGGCAGCTAGATTTGTAGTGGCCAATAGTGGGTTTCTTAAATATAAATCAAAGGTAATTTGTGATTTTCATGTTAGTGATGAGTTATTCTGTTAATCTTTGTTAAAGTTTTAGGTATAGTAAAATTTAAGTAAAGTTTATTTTGTGGTAAGGCTATTTATCTTTTAGTGCTATGTCTGTCAAGCTTTCTGTGAACATTTTAAACAAAATAAATACATCAACTCATATTATAATAAATATAAAGGATAGCTAAAAGAAATAACTGAAGAGAATATGTCTTGTGAAAGGGAAGCTATTAAGTCGTTTTGCTCACAGATGTTGGTTTTGGCTGCTTTAGTTAATTTGAAAATAATAATATTTTAAAATAAATAAGAGAAAACTACTATTTCCCTTCCTCTCCCTCCGTTAATCAGGTAATGTTTCCTAGTCTGTGTATTTAGTTAGGTCACCTACATGTTTAGAATCTTTACCAGACAAACTATTCCTTTCATAATGCCTGTTTTATAAAACAAACTAACCAGTTAAACAACTAAAATATCTAATCAAGAGATTTAATCTTATTTTGTTAAATGAACATTTAAGAACATTTAAGTTGCAAATCAAGAGCTGGACTCCTAGTTAAAATGAGCTATTTTAACTATTGACAATTACGTGAATGTAGTTTTAGCTTTTAGCTTTATAGTAATTTAAATTAATATTGTACAGCGTTCAAATCTTTATTTGCAAATTCTAAACTGACTGTCACTTTTAACAATTTTTAGAGTCACAAATGGAGCACTAAAGTGCACCACACCAGCCCAAGTTTCTCATACCAATCTGGGAGTCTCACTCCAAAATGCTGTGTAGACATATCAAAATGGGAAAGAAGTGGGAGAGGGTTTTTTCAGCCTTTTGGAGGACAGTAAATATGTATTTCTAAATCCCAGAAACTGCAAATGCTTACCACTGTGACTACTCATGGGTAGAGTTAAGTCTGGCTGTGCCAGGAAAATGGGATGTGCCTAGAATGGGATTGCTTTTTAGACATCCATACAGAAAAGAGACAGAATCATCAGGAAGGTGACAGCTTTAATTAGTAAAAAGATAAAATTAAGGGTACTGGTTGTTTTGGATGGAATGAGTCCAAGCAGCCTTTTATCTGGTCTGTCCTTGCTTTTGGTTGGCAGCCATATGCAATTTTCTTTGCATGATTTCTTTTCAAAACTGTTTCTTTTAGTTGCTTCTCTCTCACTGCATTTGTATTACATAATTAAAGATTTTCTAAATAAATGATATCTTTATGTCTAAGGTACATACTCCTTCCTACCTGTCAATCCATTTGTGTCTCTTTGTTCTTGTATTTGACATTAGCTCAGCTTGACTTGCATTTACATTTTACTTTTAACTGCAGTGTTTTTTAGATTAAAAACATTAACACAGTAGATACCCTCAGTGTTCTCTTAAAAATGTAACATACCATTCACACTCCAAGTCATATGCATTATCAGATAAAATAGTTTTCTCTTTTGGTAGTAGTATAACTATTTCTTAGCAAAGAAATATTGATAACTCACTGTTTTTCACCTATAGCTTTGCACTTCATCACAGACTTGAGTTATCTAGCAGAATAATTTTAACAGGAGTCTCCAGAGGGGGAACAATGACTGGGGAATAAATCTCCAAAAATTCCAAAATAGGTTAAGATTGTTTTTTACAAATTTAGTATGTCTGTTCTGTAATATTAGACATTTTAAATTCACCACTCCTTCCAGATTAGTGGTGTGCTGCCTGTTGTCTTGCTTTTTCAGGAGCCAAGAATAGCTGCAGAATTTTTACCCCAAAGAATGTATTCCTCATAGTTCAGCTGCTGATTTGCTGGGTGTCAGATGGCTTTACCAAATCTTTGCTTCCAGAAAGGCTTTTTTATACAACTGTTTCCTTTCTACAACACTTGGTTAAGGAGATATGGTCAGAAAAAATATAAACTCTCTTCCCCATTGTCCAAAACATTTCCTCTTTCCCTAGCTACTTTTAAAGACCAGTTCTACTCCGAAATCTGATTTTTAAAATGGTGCTTTCTTAAATCCAACTGATCTCCTGCTTGTGTGTATTCAGAGTCTTTTGACCTCAGTGGCAAAAATAAGTTTCTATTACTTCAGTTAGCTGTACTGATCCAGTGGTGCTGAGCAAAAAGGCTTGGATTCTATTCCTTCTTGTACACCAAGAAAATCATTGACTAAGTTTTCCCATAGAGCTCCAGCCTGGGGAGCCATGGGGCGGGGCTGAGGCAGCAGAGGGGCGGGGCTGGAGCCCTAACTAGGGGCAGTGGTTCAGAACGGGCCATGAGGGGAGGGACCTCCCCTGTTCTGGCAAATCCCCTTGTTTGGGACTGGTCAGGTCCCCATGGTGCCAGATGAAGGAGGTTCAACCTGTACTACAATTATGGTGCCTGAGAAGGGCTTTTTTTTAATAAAGGCACTGAACATAAATCAGATCTTTTCCATTATTGTACATTGATGACATAACTTTCCACTTGAAGCCCATTGAGTCTACTCACTTCTCACCTTGAAGGATTCTCAGAAATCACCCATTTCATCTTGAGTGGTTTTTCAGCATCTCCACTTTTCTCTCCCAAATTCCTGTTCTTTATTACACCAGCTGCAAAGCCTTCGCTTTCCTTCCAAATAATCTGTTTCATTTTCTAGCTTCTTTATGTAATTTTCTGCATTGTTTCCCACTCACTAACCCATACATTTCTGTGAATTCTTTTGCAGCTTTATTTTCCCAAGAGGATGATGCCTTCATCATATTGTCCCTGTTGTGGCAAAGAAGATTGAGAGGCTGTAATATCTGCTTTTTTCACACAGCTCAGGGCAAGACCAATAGTATCTTTTTGCTGCAAGGTGTAAGCTATGGAGAATGACTGGTATTTAATAAAACAACAAATGGTCTGGTAGCACTTTATAGACTAACAAAATATGTAGGTGGTATCATGAGCTTTTGTGGGTTTTGTGGGCACATCCCACTTCTTCACATGACTGGAGTTATGAGTTTAGGATGTGCACATCCTAAACTCATAACTGCGGTCATCTGAAGAAGTGGGTTGTGCCCACGAAAACTCATGATACCATCTACGTGTTTTGTTAGTCTATAAAGTGCTACCAGACCATTTGTTGTTTTTTTCTGAGACAGACTAACTCGGCTACCCTCTGAAGCTTCTGGTATTTAATAGTCCATTATTGTTGGTTGGTTTTGGCTATTATCCACTTATACCTGGACTTTAGAAACATCAGTGTTCAAGTATTAGATAATTTATCCACCACCAACTCAGAGTATTCTGTTCTGTAAGGTCTTCTTCAGGACTGACTCTTCCACCTTCTGTTCGCAGATGCCTCTTATCTCTTGTAATGGTCTTTTGAGCCTTAGTAGCATTCTAGTAATAAAATAGATTAGTACGGTACCTGCTTTGCAGGAGAGTTCTCAATGTTTGTACAACCAACTTTGTGAGTGCTGAGTAGTAGCATGAAGTTCAACTTTTTCAGCATATCTTATTTCATAAGAAGGTAATTAGAGTGACCCAAATTATTACAAATGTAGTCTCGTTAGTCCTCTTATAAAATTGTGACAACAAAAGTAGGTCCAATGGTTGCAAGTAGAATGAATCAGTAGCTTTGTAGTCCAGAGATCTATCAATCCACAAATGGTGGTTGTCAGAGTTTATTGAAAACTGATTTTCAAGTAGCAAAATTATTTTCTTTATTTTTGTCTGATTCCTGTTTCAGAACTGATACTCCTCTAGGCTTTATTCCTCCATTTGCAGTATGGCTTGGTGTTGTTCTGTTGTTCCAATCCAGAAGAAAATTTGACCTTGCTATTTACAGTAGAATGGAAACAACTCTTCTTTCCCCATCCTGCCAGTTTTACAAATGTCACGTTCCAGTAGGGTGGAGACTATCTTGGGAAACTCAAATGCCAACTTCAGTTTTAAAAAATAGTATTTTCCAGTTCAACTGACAGTTACACATAACAGCTTCTCTGTGTTTGCACTTTGAGTAAGCTGCACTGAGTTTGTAGCTTTTTTTTCTTTTCGTTTTAAGAATCTCCTCCATTAGCTCAGCTGAGGCAGAGTCTGTGGTCTTCAAGATTATAGTCAGAAGTAGAACATCTCACTGATAACCTCTAAAAGCTTAAACACATTACTTCATAGGAAGGACAATTTCTACTCCTTTTCTAGTGTGTTTTTGATGGGTGAATGGCGCTGCTTCCTGTGGTTGGTAATTTTTTATGTAAATCTTGTGGGTGGTAATTTCTGGGAAGATGAAGGGTTTTTAAATGGATGCTTGATTATTATTGCTATTATAATCTAGTATACAGTCATTTTGCTTATTACTGGCTATGGCTCTATACCAAATAACCAACACATTAAAACAACATTCCCTGATGTCAGTTCCACAGTGTGCAGATATCTGGCAAAGTGGTGGTTACCCCCTTCAATAGACCTTTAACGAATTAAAGTAAAGAAGCAATTGAGTGATGAGTCACCTTTGAAAATGGGATTCAGACTCCTAAGTCACTTAGGTACTTTTTGAAATTTTATTCTTAGAGGCTGCACTGCCCATTAATCACATGATCAGTTGATCCATCAGTGAGTCAGTGCTAAGCATGGCTTTCTTCTGCATTCTTATCACTTCTAGCTTCCATATTTCACTTGTTTTTCCTCTATATCCTTTCAGTGTTTTGAATATTGCAGGCTTCTGCAATTAGTCAGCTACAAATTCTCCTACAAAGGTCAAATTCTCATACAAATTCCAATGTTTCACCTGTTACTTATGCCAAATCATATTAGCCACCTGTCTGTATATCCCATCTGTGCATCTTTTCATGTTCTTAATGAGATAGAGAGCCAACCAAAATTATGTGACTAGCCTAGCCTCTGAATAATTATTCAGTATTGAATATCAACTGTAGCAAAGGAAATTCAGGGCATGAATTCGGGCCTTCACAAGTAAATGAAGAAGGAACTGATTTTGAAACAGTATGTAATGTAATAACGTAATTTGCCTCCAAGCACCTGTATAATCTGTTAATAATTTGAGGTCACAGTTTGGTTTTGGGATTTGATTTGTTTTTTGAATTTTTAAAATAATATTAATTTCACCATAATATAAATTTTACATTATGAAGCAGTGAGTATATTAATTTTTAATCCTAGCAACTGTACAGAAGCATTTCTAATAACTTTTTTGTGCTATCTATATGTAAGTTTTATCAGGATATGAATCTGTTGTTTTATTGTAAATAAAATAAACTACCTAAGGGCCTGATCCTACAAAAACTTCTATCCATGCTTAACTTTATGCACGGGTAGTTCCAATGAATAGACTATTAAAACATGGATGTGTAAGTCTTTACAGAGTCACAGTCTAAATAATTTTCTTGCAGCGGTTTAATTGTCTCTATACATAAAAAAAGTTTTTCCTGCTGGGTGACAGAATGACGACATCATGCTCTCACACCCTCTGGCTATGAAAGCGAAAGCGGCCAGAGCGAGGGGGGTTGGCAAGCATAGCGAGCACAGGGCTCAGCCCGCTAGTAAATTAGAGTGATCATTTTAGTTACCCAAATATGTTGCCAAGAGACAAAGTGAATTGATCAAATTGGAAGTGGTTTTGATAAAAAAAATAGGTTTGTTATATGATTACGTACTATATCTTCACCCTGTAAAATCATATGTTGCAACGTATCTATCTACTGATAAAGGAGCTATTACAGAGAAGGTACAGCAGCCCTGATGTACCAGTTGTATTTGACACTGAAAAACTACAACTGTTTTTAACTCTTCAGACAAGTACAAGTAAATGTTAATATTGTTTTTCTTAAAGGCTTAAAATGAATAAACAATAGCATTTCTAAATTGTTAATTATTCACAAGCACACCTTAATTGAGGAATTGTTCAAATTATTTAACTGATTCCTTTATAAAACTTTGTGTAGACATGTTCATATGTTAATGAATCTTTTTTGTTCACCTTGCAAGACTCGTGGTCAATCATTACTGATTTTTTTCCTTAAGATAAAAATCTTCATTTTTTAGCCAGCTCACAGAGAATGTTTGCATTTAAATAGTGCCTGCTTCTTTGTAAGTACATTTTGTGTTCTCAGTGCTACGTGAGTTAGATTTACATGCATGTTGTATACAGAGAGCGCACTCTAAAATAATGACACTTAGCATTTTTTTGTTATATGCAGAGTACTTGAAGGAGAAAAGAACAAAGAGACATCAGAGTAAAAATAGGAGGAGGACCATTTAATTTTTACTCCTCTACTAAAAAAAGAGCTTGCATTAACTGGGACATGACCAAAACAAAAACAAACAAACAAATAAACAAAACAACAGCAACAAAAACAAAACAAAAAAAACCCCCTCCAAAACAAAGCCCTAACAAGACAGAATTCTGGTACTAACTGCAGCATACTTCTCATCTTTGCTCATTAGACTTGTTTGAACGGATTTAGAGTTAACATTTTTGAGTATATATAATGTAGAAATACAATGGTGTAAGGTTAGAATTACATGTTTAATAGAAAAATCTCAAACACTTTATAATTCCCGTGGATGTAGCATTAACATCTAAAAACATTCAGTTCACATGAGGCAGTGAATACAGATTACTACATTATGCAGTAGACATTTTTGAAATGTGTCATATTTATACTGTATATAATACATTTCTGAATCTTTCACTTTCTATTTTAAAGAGTGAAACCACGGTAACCGCTTTAGAATGAAATTCTTTGAAGACTGTAACCTACTGAGTGAGGTGAAAAATGTCAAGCAGAATAACAATATGTTTCCACTAGAACAAATAGTTTGCGCTCAGATCAGTTTTTGATTATTTTTTAAAGAGACAGCATCAAGATAAAAACAAAATAATCCAAAAATAATTTTGTTGATTTGATTACTAATAACATTTTACATTTTTCAAATGGAAAAACAAAATACTGATTCACCAGTGTGTGTGTGACTTTTTGTCACTGTCTGATGGGACTTTGAAAGTAGAAATTGACAAGTTTTACTTCCTACCCCCTATGTAGCAGTAGCACATTTTGGGTTATTTGGGTTTCCAGCACTCTTAAAAGATGTCAGCATTTTAAAAAAATATTTTAATTGACTAAAAAACGCTGGATCGTTAAAGCCATATGCAGCTTGACAACTTGGCCAAAGTCTCTTGTAAGTGGCATATACAAATAAGTTCTAGCAGAGCTATCATTTCAATGGATTGTGTTTTTACAGGTCTGTAATGAAAATGAATGTCATTAAAAGGCTATCTGCATCATATCTGAGGAAAAGTAAGATGATGCCAAAGGAAAAGAGATGCCAAAGTAGCAGACGACCAATTGCTCCACTTGGGTCACGGATTTTAACTGATCCTACTAAAGTTTTTGAACATAACATGTGGTGAGTTGATTGTTCAAGCTTGATCTTTGATACTGATTCATAACATTTTTAGTCTTCTTTGAGATGTGTTGCGCATGTCCATTGCACAGTAAGCACGTGCATACATTGTGCACAGTTGATGGAGAAATATTGTCAACTGGCACTGTCAGAAAAACCTGTCATAGTGGTCTGAGTGCCCTCTGTTGCCACTACATACTGTATAAGAGGACAGAGTTAGCCCTCCTCCCCTTCCTGTTCCTTCTTGATACCTGTGATAGTTATCAGAATGAGTCCAGACTTGTGACAAGTGTTTCCCTCACTCCTTTTGTGTATATTTTATATCCTTTTGTTGTTCAATGTTAGTTTTAGCTAGATTTTAGTGCTCGGTTTCACTTTAGGTATATTTTGGCCAGTCTTTATCTTGCAATACCAGGATCAGTACTGGAACACCAGCGTTTAAGCCTGCTGGACTTGCACTAAGCTTCTGCCAGTCAGAAACCCCAGCCTGCTTCAGATGTTAGAAGGAATCCCACATTAATTACTAATGTCACATTTGTAAAGGATTCAAGCCCCGCTTGCAAAAAGACAGAGCAGCAAAACTTGGGTACTTTCTTATGGAGGAGGTGCTTTGCCCTCCTTCAGGGTCATCACATGGGAAAAGCTGCCCTTATACATCAGCTTTGGTATGGAGCAGCCCAGCAGAGATGTCTGTAGCTGCTTGATGCCATTTGCTGATGCCAAAGAAAAAACTTGGGCCTTCCTCAAGTTAGATCTTCTATTGAGTGTGTAGGTACTGAAGTCAAAGGCTCTGCCTAGCATATCTATCTCATATAGCTGGAAGGGACCTTGAGAGGTCATCGAGTCAAGTCCCTTGCCTTTACGGTAGGACCAAGTACCATCCCTGACAGATTTGACCCAGATCCCTAAATGGCCCCCTCAAGGACTGAACTCACAACCTTGGGTTTAGCAGGCCAATGCTCAAACCACTGAGCGATCCCTCCCCCGTTCAGGAAAGAAGCGCTCATCACTGAGAAAGGGTATTCCCTTTAGCTGTTGTACCCAGACATGGGCAAATCCATCTTCCGGCTCTGGGGAACTCCCCAAGTGGTCTGTTTACAACAAAACCAAACAGAAAATGCCTGGGAGGTCTCAGCCCTGGGAGGTCTCAGCCCAGGCTCACTGACAGGTGCTTTTCTTCTGTTCTGGAAGAATTCCTTCCTCTATACCTTTCCTCCAGTTCCTTTGTTACCCTGGTTCTTATTGGAAGTCAAATGAGATCATGCTTGCCTCATCCTTATAGCACTAGCATGGCTTCATCTACTAGCTAGGTCATTCGAGCCTCCACTGTCTCTCCTGTTAGATCCAGACATCATTTCTCTGGTCCACACGCACCCTCTGTCCTAGCCTCTGAGACCTTAATTTTGTAGTGTAGGTACTTCATAATTAGCACCATTTGAGAGATCCTGTTCAAGGGACATTCAGAAAGTTCTTCTGAATAGCAAAAAACCCTCAACTAGGAACACTTACCTGGCATTTCCATGTGTTGGTACCATCAGAAAGGCACATCTCCAGGGTGGGCTCCCAGAACTTCATAGTGGATTGTATTCTATATCTACAAGTTTGTTTATTAGTTCTATAATAGTGCATTTGGCAGGGCAGTTCAGCCTTCCATGTTTCAGTGGATAGTAGATCCCTTTTCTCCAAACCCATTATCACCAGACCTCTAAACGGTTTGGTCAGATTGTACCCACACATGCAAAATCCCATACCTCCTTGGGATCTGAACTTGGTCCTGACAAGTTCAGCTAGTTATGGTGATTGGAAAAGGACATGCTCAGCTGATGGGCTATGTGACAGACCGGGCCGGGTCTGGGCACCGCTCAGGGCGAATTGCTCAAACTAGGGGCTCCTTATAGCCCCCAGACTGGAGACCTTCCCAAGTAGGCCACAAACCAGTCCCACAGAGCACTTCAGCTGCCTGCCTGGCCAGCCTGAAGCCTCACGAGCAAAACCCCTCTGATAGCCCAGCTCTCTCCGTGCCCCAAACAGCCCCGGGCTTGCCCACAGGTAAGGGTTTTAAGACCCAATCTCATCTACCCCAAACAAGTTCTGTTAGGTTCCAAGAAACCAGCCACAGATCCCAGGTCAATTTACCCTCTGGATCTTACCCACAAGACCACTCTGAGCCAATCCTTTAAATCTAACATCTAAAGGTTTATTACTACCAGAAAGAAAAGCGCGAGAATAAGGTTGTTAAAGTATCATACATTACATGCATCGAATCTCCCAGTTCTCGATGCAGGCTTGCAGCAGAGATGTTATAACTGCTGGCTTAAAAGTCTTTGGTGTACATCCTATATCAGGATGGGTCCACAGTTCATTCTGGCTCCTCGATCCCTGCACTCTTGCCTCTGGGATGAAGAGCTGAGCTGAGCACCAAGATGGAGTCGGCCACCTGGCCTATTTATATCCCCTCCTGGCTTCTTCCAAGCTGGAGTGAGTCACATGGCCAGTGGCCAGGTGTGTCTTTGGCCTCCAGAGGTCCATTGTTCCCTGGAGCTTTGCTCATTAGCATGTCCATGGGCAAACATTCCCGGCCAATTGCTCTGCCTCAGACAGAGAATCTTTCAGCATCAACACAGAGTACATATTTATAACTTCACACACAGACATTATACAGGTATATGAAGAGCATATACAGAATCCGTAGACAATAAGCTTTTGTTTGACACCTCACATGTCCCCCTTTGTACCAACTTTTGGGGCAAACACCCCCCCATGGGTGCAGCAGTGACCTGGCTGCTCTCCTAAAATCCAGTAATGTGACAGGCTAACACAGTGGTCACTAACCAGTCAATCGCAATTGACTAGTCTATCCTGGGTACTCTCCCAGTCTCTGCTGATCTTTGGTGGTATAGCAGGGCTGCTGCTCAGGCAGACTCCCTGCCTGCCCTGGCCACGCACCACTCCCAGGAGCAGCCAATATCTTCCGACTAGAGATATTTAAGAGCAGTTTGGATAGACATCTTTCAGGGATGGTCTTAGAGGGTGTTTGGTTCTGCCATGAGGGCAGGGGACTGGACTTGATGATCTCTCGAGGTCCCTTCCAGTTCTAGAATTCTGTGATTATAAGAAAATTCATGGAACCAGCTCTTGAGCCCTGTGCAGCCTGCTCTCTGCTGCACCTGTGTATTAAGGCAACATTTCTTGGGACCATTACCTTGGCCAGAATAGTGGGAGAATTAAAAGCTATAGTAACAGGCCCTCCTTACATAATTTGCCATAGAGATGAGATTTATATTCTCCCTCATCCAAAATTTCTCACATAGGTAGTCTCTAATTTTCACATTAACCAGACAGTCTATTTGTTTTCTTTCTTTTGTTTTGTTTTTTTCCCTTTTTTTTTCTTTCTCCCTCTTCCCCTCCCTCCCGAGAGTCTGCATTCACTGGATGTGAGAAGGATTCTTGCTTTCTGTCTGGAACATACTAAGTCCTTTAGACCTCTGTTGTTCATTGCAATTGTGAACAGAGCTAAAGACAGATCAATGTCTACTCAGAGGATTTCATCCTTGGTCTCTTCATGCATTTGTTTATGCTACTGGTTGGCTAATATAACCTCACCAGGTAGGTATTGGCACATTTTATTAGAGCATAGGCAACATCTACATCTTTCTTGGCACAAGTACCTGTCATAGACATTTGTGAAGTGGCAAGTTGATCATGCGTGCACACTTTTGTTTTAAATTATGCCATTTCTGCCAATTATGCCAATCCAGGAACAATTCCAGTTTTCAGTAGGTTTTCTTAGTACAGGTCAGGCGCACACCAAGCCCATCTCTATGTTTGTATGCTCGTGAATACCTGCAGTGGCTTGGATATGTGCAAGTACTCCAAGAAAAAACAGTTACTTACTTTTCTGTAACAATTGTTCTTCAGAAATGTTGCACATGTCTATGTCATGACCCACCCACTTTCCTCTCTATTGGGATTTGTCCAGTAAGGGGCCTTGGGAATGTCTCTGTCCTCTTACACTAACATTCAAGGGTCTGTAGCCATGGAGCCCCATGGCTCCCATTGACTGGAAACAGTGAACTGTAGCCAATGGGAGCTGCAAGGCTCCATGGCTATGGACCCTTTAGGTAAACAAAGCGGTGTGGGCCTGTTAGCGGCTTTCCCAAAATGGGCCCATGGAACACTTTGAGGAATACTGTTTAAAACAAGACAGAGCTAAGCATAAAAAGGGACAGTCCAAGCTTTGTTTCCAAGTTTTGTTTTTAGTTACCTACATATTCATAGGAGAGTGTACATCTTAGAAGAAGAAGCTGTGTAATTAAGATGCTTATTAGATAATTTGCTGGTTTGCAGAATTTTTTTCTCTCCTGGTTAATGTGGTGGTGGTGTACTATTAATTATGTGGTACTATTATTTAACAGGTTTAATAGGTTTATTTAATCCTGGTTTCCCAGTTAAACCCATGTAGGATTTATTGGCAGTGCTGTCAAGCAATTAGATGGGGCTTTGCTTACATGGAATCCTGTATCCTTTCCTTTTGGCTTCTATACTTTGGCATGTTTCTGTAGATTCTTGTTGCATGATCTTTCATCATTTAAAGAAGTAAAAAAATTATGCAAAACAGTGCGGAAAATGTCTGCTTCCATTCATGCTCTCTGATCAGGCCAGAAATCCGCTGGATTTTCATGTGGGGGCAGTTTGGCCCCATGTTAATAGGAAAGCTAGTGGAAAGTGGGTAAACTGAAGATAGAATTGTTGGATCTTACATCAGACATACTCAAGTGAATATTATCCTTATGGAGTTGAGATGGATAGCTCATAGGGGCCCTGTAGGGAGCACTATTGAAAGAAGTGTTTAAAGTATTTCTGTAAGCTTTATCATAGTTCTAGTTGGCCTGTAGGAAAGGACAAGCAGTTTCCTTTAAAGCATCTAAATTCTAGTCTTACGAGAGAGACATGTCACCCATCTGATACAGACTTTCAGGAAAAAACAAGACTTTTTGTTCCACTTAATGAAAATATAATTGGAACAAAATCTACAAGTCATAAATTGAGACTGAAAACTTCAGGCCACCATGATACCTGAAGCACATTATCATAGCATGAGGCATATCCCTGTGGGATAGTCAGGGAATGCTGTTTCTTATGTTAAGTAAGGTATTAGAAAATGAACAAAGTTCCCTGGTTGTCAAGACTTCCTTGTCTTTTAAGAGCGACCAGAGCTCTTTAGTTTCCTTTTCCCTTTGTAATACATGTGCTGACTAACTGGCTTCCTTCGGGACTCCAGATTTGATTATTTTTGTTATTTTATTTTACAGGTGTATCTCTTATCCTTCCTCTGTGTCTCGTGAACAGCAGCTTGGGCAAACTGGCTGAATTAAATTAATTAACAACCCCCTCAAAATACAGAATGAGATTCACTTGTATGGTTGGGAATTGAATAGCCAGTTGCACATTTGAGCACTGATTTCAATTAATGTTGGCAGAGGGATTCTTGTCTTCCATTTTATTAGGGGACTGCAGACATTATTCGTGGCTTATAAGACAAAGTTTCCTTTTATATTTCATACCAAATTTTGTTCTCAGTTACATATGTGTAATTCCTGCTCCAGTCAATAACAGTTACACCCATGTCACTGAGAGCAGAGTTTAGTTTGTATTGCATAGGAACTACTGGCTTTCTGAGCACATGGAAGGATTACCGTAAAACAGTCATACCTTACTTGTGTGCTACTTATTCCATTGTTCTCATATTGGGTCTTCCTGTCCTCCATGGTTAGGGTCATGCTCTATATGTTTACCTACCATCAGTCCTGAACCTCAGTGTGCAAACTGTGGTATAAGGATACCACATTTTGCAAATGGGTGTGGAACATGCTCTGTTATAGGGGTGGGGAACCTTTTCGGGTTGGGGGCTGCTGACCCACAGAAAAATTGGTCGGGGGCCGCACACAAGTGAGAATTGGGGGAGGGGGGGATCCTTATTTTGGCCCCTAACTGAGGAGAAAGGAATGCAGAGAGTGTCTATCGCACACAAGAGCCTACGGGGGCCCAGCCTAATAGACTTTGTATGCTCCAGCCCCAGGGGGTGGGGAAGCAGCTGGAGCGACAGCGTGGGCTCCCCAATGCTGGGGGTGCCCTGAGCCTCGGGGACCAGATCCAGGCAAGCCAAGCCTGAGATTTCCCACCCCTACTCTATTACATCATTGACTAAGAGAAACACAGCGAAATCAGACATAGGTGAGATTTTCCTTGCTTTACCCATAACAAAGACTTGTTAAAGCAAGAAAAAATATGTAAGGGTATATCTACGCAGCAAAGTTATTTTGAAATAACAGCTCTTATTTTGAAATAACTTTCCTAGCGTCTACACAGCCAAACCGCTATTTCAAAATAAATAGCGGAGCGCTTATTTCGAATTTGGTAAACCTCATTCTACGAGGAATAACGCCAAATTCAAAATAGCTATTTCGAAATAAGTGCTGTGTAGACATTTATTTCGAAATAGGGGGCCTCCAGCCTTCCCAGGGTGCCCTGGTGGCCACTCCAGCCTCAACCAAGAACACTTCTCTCTCTCCCCTCCTCCCCGGAGCCCTTAAAGGGGTAGACTCTGGCCACAGTGCCTGTGCCAGCTCCAAGCCTGCCAGCCCAGAGCCAGCAGTCACTGCCCCTGACCCAGTGGCCCCAAAACATGAGCCAACAAGCCACTGGCAGCCAGCCCTCCACTGCTCTCCAGGAGCAGTCTGCCAGCTCCCAGGAGCCTGCCAGGGCCTGGAGAAGGTGGGAGCCTTCCTGGTTCAGGGTGGAGATCATGGAACTTATTCAGGTTTGGGGGGGATGCCCCCAACATCCATGATCTCCACACTAGATGGAGGAATGTGGCCGTCTATGGCAGGATAGCTGCCAGCCTGGCCACCAAAGGCCACATACGAACCCAGGAGCAGGTTTGCATGACAATCAAATTGGTCCAGCGAGACCTCCAACCCTGAGTCCTGAGCTTCCCCCTTCCAGCTCCCTCCTCTCAGGTTTCCCCCTCCCCTCTCGCACCCTCTCTTCTCCCCTCTCCCGCCTCCTTTCCCCAGTCTCACCAGAGTTTCATTCCCTCCCCCCGCGCTCCCCAGTTTTGTTAAATAAAGAGAGTTTTGTGTTCATGAAAATACGTGTATTTTATTTTACATCAGGAAGGGGGGTTAGGAAGGGATAAGTGGAAGGACGTGAGGGAGGAATGAGGCACAAGCCCCCAGTGGGGCAGACCAGGGAGGCTTTTAGTGCTCCTCAGGGTGTAAGCTCTACCGCAGGGCCTCCTGGATACTGACAGCCCCCCGATGGACCTCCCGGATGGCAGCCTGCAGAAAGTGCAGCCAGGCTTGCAGCAACGTGTCCACGAGAAGCACCAGAGTGTCCAGGGGCAGCTCTGGCTCCATATTGCAGAGTGCTGTGGTGTCCCGAGTGAGGGCAACCAGAGCACGCAGAGACAAAATGCTTTACTGTCCCTCATCAAGGTAGACAAGCAAGCAGGGAAACTTGAGAACTGGCCGTCCGGGGGGTTCCCTTTAAGCACAGACCTCAGATAGCCTCAGGCAGCAGCCCCACACAGTAAGTCCTGACCTGGTGCCCTCCCGGAACTGGTTCCGGCCAGCCTTAATGCGATTCAGAGTCCGCTCAGTGTGGACACGCTATTTCGAAATAGCAAAATGCTCTTTCAAAATGCATTTTGTGTGTAGACGCATTATTTCGAAATAAGTTATTTCGAAATAACTATTTTGAAATAAGATATTTCGAAATAACACTGTAGTGTAGACATACCCTAATTGTTATGGAAAGCAGGCTTGTCCACATCTTAGTATCTGATCATCTTTATGTGGAGACTTCCTTATGTAATGTTGACAGCATCAATGTCTGTTTGCCATATCTGTTTGCTGTTTAACTTTCAGAAGGCTTTTTGTATTTTTTAGTTTTTATGTTTCACATTCAAGAATTGGCTTGACTTGTTTCTTTCTCCCTGCTCCGCATTTCAGCTCACATAGCCCCTTCTTCATGATGTAAGAATTTAATTTTCAATTGTGAAGAACATAGCACAAGCTGATGATTTCAGGAATAACTTAACTGGGGCAGTCTTGAATGATACTTGGCCCTATTTGAAAATCAATATAGCATGGTTAGTAATATGCTCAAAAAAAGTGTCTGGTGCATTTTAAAGTAGAAGAATTCAGTTCTATTCAAATTTAATTTACAAGATAAAATAAATTTAACCTTTATCGCTAGTATGGATTTGAGATGATTATTATAGCAGTACCCAAAATGTGCTAGGAAGCACAGAGGAAGAGGAAGAGGAAGATGCTGCTCCCAAAGCTTATAGTTTTCAAACAATCTTAAGAAGAAGTTAAAGTAAACCAGTTAGGTCCCAATACTGCTTATGCTGAAGTAAATGGGTTTTTGCCAATGACTCTGATGGGATCAGGAGTAGGTCCTTAGGGCATGATCTGAGCGCTACCTTTGAATAGGAATTTCAGGAGTTCAGCACTAGTCAGGGTCAGAGCCTTATTTTGTTCCACTTATTATATGAATTTGTTATATGATCAAGATGAACAATTTTACATGGCACAGTAATGTGTTCTGGAACCACAAAGCATTGCAGCATATCTCACCTTTTTAAGAAACTGATTGGTAGAGCCCTGCAAATCTGTGGATATCTGCTTTAAATCCACAGGTGGATGCGGATATCCATGGTTCATTTTTGCTGATATGGATGCGGATATAAACTTTGTAACTATGCAGGGCTCTACTGATTGGTCTTCCTTCTTCCATTTAGGCTGTAAGAATTTCTGGATAAAAGTGTTTCCCTGTCTTACCAATGAATATTTTCCTATTTAATTGAACTTTGGCCCTTCACATGATAAACATTACTAACAAGCGTATTCTTTGGATCAGAAGCTGTGCTAACAGGTCCGCTAGACTGAATCAAGATGCAACTAACATGACATACAAAATAAATGCATATAAACAGAGTTAACTGACAAGGTGCATGCTAAATCCAGTGAAGAAAACAAAATGCCAGTTATTTTGCCCTATTTGCAGTTGGACATCTATGTTTAATCATTTTTCTGATTGAGATTTATGTCACTGGTGATTCATCGTTTTCTGTAACACACAAAAGCTTAGATTTTCAACTCCGACAAGCTCACAGTTTTGAATCTGTGCCAGTCCTGGGAATTTGCTCACATTGCAAAAAATTGAAGTGTGCTTTGGAGACATAGGCATAGTGTGATTTTAGGGCATTGGCTCCAGTATTCATTAACTCCAGTCTGGTTGACATTTACAAGTTATTAATTGGCCAAGAGATCTGAACCTTTATTCCTGTCTGATTGTTCATGCTTGGTTATTAATTGCTTCAAAGCACCATCCTTCTGGATGCTGTATCCATGATTTGTAGTCCGTAAGCAAACATAGAAATGGCAAATGTCTCTCATCAAACCGTTGAATGATATTTTTGTATTAAATTTTTGTATATGTTTCTAAAATTACAGTTCTGTAGGACATACTGGGATACCGTTACTGCAATGAGGAGTAACGGTAGTTCGAATTAGGAGCTTTAATTCGAACTACCTAGTCCGTGCCACGTGTAGCCGCGGGCAGGTAGTTCGAACTACGGGGGCATTTAAAAATGGCGGCGCCCGGGAACATGCAAATAAAGCCCGGGATATTTAAATCCCGGGCTTCATTTGCAAGTTCAAATGCCTACATTAGCCACCCTAGTTCGAACTAGGGTGGCAGTATAGACATACCCCAATATATTGCTTCAACATAGTGATTCAACTTTATGCAAGAACAAAACAACATAGAGAAATGCAAGGTAGGTCAAAAGACTTTTTTTTAAAATTACAAAAATATAAAAAAGCAGCACTACAATTTCCATCATGGCCATTGTGAGAACAAATCATCGAGTAAAGGGATAGCTACAGAAAGTCTCACAGAGAGAGCAGCAAAAAGACAACATGCCACAGATTCATTCAAATAATCAGCTAGTAGGGTGCTCTGTTAGGTGAGGACTTTATATTAGCTGCCAGCACAGAGGCTGCTGGAACTCAGAACAAAGCAAAATAATTAAACTTAAGAACTGTAGGAGTTCCAGGTTGCATCAGGATGAGCTAAAAGAATTATCTTGCACTAGAATGTATTTATATGATCCTGGAACATACAATGTAGTTAATATGCAAGCAGTTCCGTGCCCCAAAAAAAAAAAGTCTATAGAGAAATCATATTAAAAATGTGTTCTGTAACTGTCTTTTTGCAGGGACCACATGCAGTGGACACAAGAAGAAGAAGAAGGGGCCAGGGAAAAAGCTACAGAGAACTCGTTTGTGCGAGTTGACCCAGAAGATCAAGGTAATTAACCCATAATTCCAAAGAATGCTCTCTATTTATTTATATTTTTTCCCTAATTAAATCCACCTTTTCATCTTATTTACCTTTGTCTTATTAACCACAATAAACTTGTCCAAAAACATTCACCTTTACTTAGCTATTCAGTTATCCTTTTAAAATATTTTACCTCTCTCCAGAACAACAGGCCTCGGCCTAATATGATGAAATCTACAAATTATGATTTCCAGAGTTGTGAATCCTCACCTTTACAATGCTTCACATTAACCCCACATTGTTGCTTATACTGTCACCATAGTGAAAAGGAGTGCATTTCCAGTCATTTGGGGTAATGCAACCTTAAGTTCTCATGAAGATTTTCACATTTGTTTTTTGTTTGATTGCAGATCAGCTTAATGAGCCAGTAGATGTGCATAGTGCTGTCTCCCAGGAGATCTAAGATGGATTTCTGGTCCCAGGTTATGCCCTAGACATTTTGAGCTAGATGTGCTTTAGAGACATAGTGCTCAATCCCTAGGCAGAAAATGTTTTCTCTTATCATTCAGAAGTGACTCATGTGAACTGAGTTGTTTCCTTGGCTGGCTGTAAATTCCCTCTTCAGAAGGATGGTGGATATGGGAAGAAAAGGAATTAAAATTTTCATGGCTTTGCCTTGTCTGTAGAATACCTTCTTACAGAAGTGAAAGCATACATGAACTGGAGGTATTTTCACAGTAGAATTTCTGCTCACAGTTAGATCTCACTGAATTCATATCCCGAATGACTCAGTTACCCACAACTGAAAATCAGCATTTGCCTCCACACATGCACGTACTGCAGAATTTCTGAGCTACTGGAATGAAGGAGGCGAGTAAGGCAGGTTATACAGCATATTTCAATGAAAAATCAGCAATATAGAATATTGCAGCTCTTTATTACATGAATAGTGTTCTTTGTAGGAATGGGAAGGAGATCTCCATGTGCAAGAAATGCAGAATCCTCAGTTTGTTCTATTTGATTTTTGTACATTCCCAGAATTCAGGCATTAAATCTATTGCAGCATTAATCTTGGAGGCTGATAATCTTTCTGTTATTAGGAAGATATTCTGAAAACAGAGATTTTGTGTGTATAGGGGTAACAATGGGGGTGGCAGGTCTTGAACTTTGTCAAACTAGACTGTCATTATGAGCCTACACGCATTGATACTAGGGATGTTAGATGTCATGTAATTGAATAGTCATGTAACCACATGAAATCTTAGCCGTTACATGGCTATTTGATAGTCCCCGGGGACAGGGTCAGCAGCCAGTGTACTCCTGGACCAACTCCCTGGGAGCCCCCTGCCACCTCACGCTGCTGCCTTTCTGTCAAAGGCAACAGCGCAGGTGACAGGCAGATTTGGTGATTGTGGGGAGCCTGCTTAAAGCCAGCTCTTCACAGGCTCTGGCTTCCACTCCCCTTCTTCCCCCGTTTCCTCTGATACAGAGTAGCGATCACCATAAGCTTATCAGATAGTTGACTACCGTAATTTAGCGAATATAACCCGCAAGTTATATTCGTTTTTACAAACCCCGCCCCCCCGCGGGCTATAGTCGTGCGCAGGTTATATAGGGTTTTTTTTTACTCACCAGCAACAATCCGGGCAGTGATTACTCAAACAGCAAAAACCCGCGGGGTATATTCACTAAATTACGGTAGTGATGCAACTAGTCGCTTCCCCCCGTTCCTGCCTCTATCAGAGAGAGAGAGCCCGGTGGGGCTCTTGTACATTTCAAAAGCAGAAGCCCTGCAGGGAGCTCCACATAGACCTCACGCTCCCTGGGGGGCAGAGGCACCCTTATCGACTAATCAAATAGTCAATGGAAATCTCATCAACTATTTGATTAGTTAATTAATCTAAATTTAACCTCCCTAATACAGAGGCAGGAAGGGAAGGGAGTGATAAACCTAGGCTTATTGGTTAATTATGTAGTCAACTGCACGTTGACATCCCTAGTTGATACACATATTGGAGTGTGTTTGAATTTTCTTGCTTTTAACAGCTTTGACTGAGGGAATTTTTTCTAACACATATTTCTTTGTAGCATAGTACCCTGAGAACAGGGCATGCATTTCCCAGCGTGATTAATGGGAGTGACTCTGCACAACTAACTGAAAAATGAACCTATTCAGGTCCCTTTGTGTATCCTGCTCTTTTATATTCTTTCCATCCTCTCATTGTTTATCTAAATCCACAAATTCAAAGTTTAAAAGAGAAACGTTATATCTAATATTTTCATCTGTTTATTGAAAACAGAAGAAAATGAGCCCCGGCCGAAAAACTAACTGTATACACAGGTGGCTAATGTGAAATTCTTACTCATCATCTAAGGTAAATTATAATGTAGTTAGCACTTGATAGAAATTAATAAGCACTCATTTGTTTATTGCCAAGAAATGTAAGAATCCAAGGACATTTTCTATAAATGCTGCTCTAGGTGAGCATTGCCAGTAATGTCTCAAAAACTCCAGATTGATTCTGTAAGTGGTAGCACATTTTGGCTTATTTCTATTACCAATGTGCTAGACTAAAGCTAAGAAGCAGGTATTTTGGTACCTTGGACACTGCAGTAAGAAAAAATGATTTTTTTCTACAACACTGTAATATCAGTGGCGATAAGCCTCAATACAAGCAGGAAATGCAAAACTGAATGGACTGATACCACCACATTGGGGCATTTGGTTTGTTCATTAGCACGTTCAGCTTCTTCTCAAGCCGGGCTACCAGCAGTAACGCGAGAACATTTTTAGAAGTAAGGGTGCTGAGCCCCCTAATCCCTGTCAACCCCTACCCCAGCTGTGGTTGGGAGCAAAGCCCCGGGCATGGGGCCAGCAGCAGAGGCCCCCCAGCCTGTGGGACTCGAACCAAAATGCCAGCACATGGGGCTGGCAGCAGAGCTCCTGCTGCACAAGGTGGCAGGGGTGGGCAGCACCCCCCACACTTCTAGTTCCTGCACCTATGGCTACAGGCTGTGGCAGCGTAACTGCACTAAAAAGTGTATTTTAAAAAATTAGGCAAAGTAACGAATTTCTTCATGGTCTCAATTTGAGAAGCTCAGTGCACCACTAAACTGTGTGCTTTCCCAGGTTTTGGAAAGTGCTACAATTGAGCAGAATAAATAGAAGCTAGTAAAAACATGATTCAGGAGATAGACTGTCACTTCTTACTTATGAAACTTTCAGGTATTAAGAAAGGAAAGTTAATGATTTCGTTAGATGGGAAACCACATTACTTGATTCTGTGCCTGAACCACAAAATTAAACAGTTGCGCAGGAGCACTGTGAGTTGAATTTGATGAGTAATACACTCTTTTCCAATCGATGTATAAAGAAATTGTTAAATGAACTAATTTAATAATGATGGGTTTTGTCATATTGATAGGAAAACTAATTGGAAATGACACAATACAGTGAAGGATGAATTAAAACAAAAAAACCCATAAGACTGACCAGCAAACTAGTGTTATTAATGAACTTGAATGAAAAGGTTTTAATTTTGAGCATTGTGCTCCTGTATTAAACAAGCTATCAAATCTAGAAATCTTTCATGGAAGTTAAATGCAAGGGTTTTTAACTGTGTTTTGATCAGATACTTAGGAAAAATTGTGAATCTAACAAAGATATTTAAGTAATTTAAGACTTTTTTGAGCAGGAGACTTGGTTTTGCATTTTTATCATCATGTGGATACAAGTGCAAGACAGACTTTTGAAATCCAGTATATATTACCTCATTTAACTCTGTACTTACAGTGTAAAACAACTCTGCACTGTTACTGAGCATGAGTGGGTCTTGCTCTTCAGTATTGAATTATGCAGATTTCTAGTACAAGGTATTCCTTCAGCCCATTGACATGTCTTACTACCTCTCCTAATCCAAGCACCTGTACTAGTTCTTCTGAGCTTTATTTAAGTTTGAAAAATGGGAGTGATTGTGGGCAATTTTGTTCTAAAATACAAAGGAAAATGACAGGAGAATGTGATATAGAACTAGTGGCCCTGAATTTGTGTTGTTAAATCATGTACTAAATATTACATACATTGACTGAGAAATCAGAATTCTTGAACATGAAGGGCCAATTTTTAGCAGATCTCTTTAAAAGTTTTACAAAGTAAGCAAGCATTCCTGCTACTCCTGCACATGTTATCATTTTAGGTAGCACATCAAAGGTCTGGTTAAAAGAGTGCGTGCTGCTGTTGGCCACATGCAATAATAGTGATTGGAGAATACGGCTTTGAAGGAGTGGATTTGTAATAACATGTATTTAGAGAGAGAATTGCAAACTAATATTTTGCTGCACATGTGGATTTTGCAAACCCATTTCGAGAGGTCCGTATATCCTTCCTTATAGTTGATGTAAATTAATGTATCTCTTATTTATAAAAATGGAAGTTTTAGGAGTTGGTTTATATGAAATACAACTGAGGTAAGCAGGTTATTTTGCATTTTGGTGACATTCTCCTTGGGCATGACCGAACAAAAATAGAATGAAAGATGCAGAAAGCCTGTTCCTACAGTCTTTATGCAGGTAAAATCCTTTTTAAAATCCTGTAAGAGTTTCCTTGAAGAAAGACAAAAGGACTGGGTTAGAAGTCTTGATATTTAATTTAAACACCATGTGGAGAGCATCAGATTTCTTAACTTTTATCTCTGCTATTATCTAGTTTAATTTTTAATTGTCATATTGTTTTATTATGTCAGTTAAGTGCCCATCTTCCCTTTTTTTAATTTCAGACAAATATGAAAGAGAAGCTAGTAAATACTGGAATGAATTTTACAAGATTCATAAGAATAATTTTTTCAAGGATCGTAATTGGTTGTTTCTGGAGTTTCCAGAAATTCTTCCAAAAGGAAGAAAAGATCAGACGAATACAGAGGAAAAATTTTGGGACTATGTAAAACTGAATGCTACAAACAATTGCACAAATATGAGCTTTCCTAGAATGTTTGAAGTTGGCAAAGATTATTGCCAGAATAATTTGGTGGATGATTTAACTTCTATACAAGGACTTGCATACAACAAAAACCAAGCAGAACCTGTTGCTGACAACAAACACATTAAGAATTGTGAACAAGAACCTGTGAAGCAAGAATCCTTTCCTGGCAGTGGTGCTACTTACAGAATACTAGAGGTACTCTACTGCAGATATTCAACGCATAATTTACAACTCCAAATGATGGCTTCAAATATAGGGTATGTCTAGACTACATGCCTCTGGCGACAGAGGCATGTAGATTAGACTACCCGGCATAGGAAAATGAAGCGGCGATTTAAATAATCGCGTTTACGGCTAGCGCTGGGCCGATCAGCTGTTTGTCGGCTCAGCGCGGTAGTCTGACGCCCGCGTCGACATCAAAGGCATTTGTCGACCGCAGAGCGCCCAGACTACCGCGCTGAGCCGACAAACAGCTGATCGCTCAGCGCAGCCGTAATTTAAATGAAGCGCGATTATTTAAATCGCCGCTTCATTTTCCTATGCCGGGTAGTCTAATCTATATGCCTCTGTCGCCAGAGGCATGTAGTCTAGACGTACCCATAGTGGTTGCTTAGTAATGATCAAGACAACAGCTATTCAGAGTTCACAATACTACTTTTGCCTTGTATCTGAAATTTTCAGAGGCACCCAAGAAAGATGCCCAGTTCCCACTGAATGTTGTTGGGAGCTGTGCTCCTAAGCAATGTTCCCTGTAATTTTTTTCCATCCAGTTGCAGAATACATTTTGTTATGTGCATGCGTGCAGATGTGCACCATCAAAAGAAAGTCATGCTGTTGGCTGTAGGTGCTCTGGTAATCAGCTGGGTGGCATTTGAATCTCTCCTGGGTGGCTCCCAACCACACAGCTTACAGGGAGTGTTGCGCCTAATTCCCTTAGGCCTGTCTGAAAATCCCAGTCTAAAATATTTTTTCACTCTAAACCAGTGCTTTGTGACAGAATAGCAAAATTATACAACAAAACTACAATTTCCTGTGCAACTGCCTCTGGGAGAAGAATCTTTTCATGGGAGAGATTGTAGGACCAAATCCTGGCCCATAAGAATAGCAGAAGAGTTAGTGCTTCTGAGAGTTGTGGTTTAAGGAGCAACAAAGTAATTTTACTCCTTTTTGCCTCTTTAACAATTGTAAAAGTTTCAGTTAATTTGGGACTAAACCTCTGAGATATAGCCTTTATTTGATGGTTTAGTGTTCATTTTTGTTTCTGTTTTAATTCCAGGTTGGTTGTGGTGCTGGAAACAGTGCTTTTCCTATTTTGAAAGTTATATGGTAAGCAATGACAGCCCCACATGCCCAATATTAATGAAAAAAATTAAACTGGTCTTATACTGTGGGAAATGCTGGATTGACAGTGCTGGACACCAGAGCCTTCTAGTGACCCACAGAACAGGGCCAATATGGGCAGTAGCAGTCATGCAAGTTGCTCCCTGTGCTTCTGACCCAGAGCTTCGATTTTAGAAAGGAAAACCTCTGGTGTTAAGGTGGTAGGTGAGTCGTCAGGCTCATGCAAACCAACTGCTAACAAATGTGTCTGTCGCTTGTGGTGTTAGCTTGGGTGTTTACAGCAGTCCAATGGGGACTGGACTGAGATCACCAATACTTGTCATATAGATGACTGAATAGCCATCATATAATATCCAAATTCAGAGGCAATAGAAATGATAGTGCATATTAACCACAGTGGCAAGAAGTTGTGAGTACTGTCTTTGACTCCTTATGTCTAGGGCCCTACCATGTTCATGGTCTACTTTAGTTAATTTCATGGCAATAGGATTTTTAAAATTGTAAATTACAAAATTTCAGCTATTTAAATCTAAAATGTCACAGTGTTGTAATTGTAGAGCTCCTGCCCCAAAAAGGAGCTGTGGGGGGTATTAAGGCCATTATATGTTGCAGTACTGCTATTCTTTCTTCTGCACTGCTGCGGGCAGCAGCACTGCCTTCAGAGCTGGGCAGCTGGAGAGTGGAAGCTACTGGCTGGGAGGCCAGTTCTGAAGGCAGAGCCATTACCAGCACCAGTGCAGAGAAAGGATGGCATGGTGTGGTATTGCCACCTTTATTTCTCCACTGCTGCCTGCAGAGCTGGACCCTCAGTCAGCAGCCGCCACTCTCCATCCACTCAGCTCTGAAGGCAGAAGTCAGCATGGCAATACTGTACTGTACCATGCTATCCTTAGGAGCAGCACAGACGTAAGGATAGCATGGCATGGTATTACCACCCTGGCTGCCACTGTTCCCTGGCTGCCCAGCTCTTAAGGCAGAAGTAAGAGTGGCAATATTGCAACCCTTCCCCCTAAAATAAACTTGTGACCCCCTGCAAGTCCATTTTGGGTCAGGACCCTCAATTTGAGAAACACTGTTCTCCTCCATGAATTATTTATAGTATAGGTTAAAATCACACCAAATTTCACAGAGGAGATCAGATTTCATGGTCTGTAATGCATTTTTCATGGCTTTGAATTTGATAGGATATTACTTACGTCACTTCTGAATTTGGCCCATATTATCAATCAAAGTAGCTCGAGTTTTAATGACACAGAGAGACAAATCCCCCAAATCTCCAGTCCATCCCATCCACTTAGCTTTTGTCTTTGGAAGGAAGTGCTGTGAGAGAACGTTCTCCTTCCCATGCATATGCTTCACTTTCACTAAAAATGATGTCCGCACATCGGGGAAGGGATGGACTCTTTTCTGCTTTTATCTCTGAAGCTTGTGTGCAACACACAAATTGTTCTTCTGCAGTAGGGATGTTAGGAAGTGAGTAATTAGCTAATTGTGTAGTCAATAGAATTTCTAACAACTACATGATTAGTTAATAAGGGAGGAAGCGCTCAGTCCCGGCTTTCGCCGAGTTTGGGAGCTACCTCCCGCTGCGGCTCTGCACTGCACTGCAAGCTGAGAATGAGCTGGGCTTGCTCAGTCCCGGCTCAAGCCAGGTCCAGCAGCCCCTGTCTGCAGGCAGTCCCAGCAGGGAGCCTGGCTGCTTTTGAGCTGGCTCACCCCAGCACTAGCTTCTGCTTCTTCCCACCCTGCCCCCGCTGCCTCTGATACAGAGGCAGCAAGGGGTGGGGGAACTGCGAGTAGTTGAGTAGTCGACTACTTGCTTATATCCATATTCTATAGACCAGTACTAATAATGTGCACTTTCCTTGTGACTTCAGTCCATTTCACAAACATTGTTAGCCACTGTATTCCTGTGGTATAAGTAAGCGCTGTTGTGTACCTTTCACAGATATGGGAATTGTGATTCAGAGAGATTCAGGGTATGTGTACACAGCAGCGCGAGCAGGCCTCCCAGCCCAGACAGACATACACACACTAGCTCTGCTCTAGCTAGCATGTTAAAAATAACAGTGTGGCCACAGTGGCACAGGTGGTGGCTCTGGCTAGCTGCCTGAATACAAACCAGCAGATACACTAGGTACATACGAGGGTAGCTAGCCCAAGCTGTCACCATGCTCTGTCCTAGTTAGACACACACCGGCTCTGCTCGATCTGCCCACCCACATGGGAAAGCACCATAGTCTAAATGGGGTGCCAAGATCACATAGGAAGTGTGTTGCAATGTTAGCAATAGAATCCAGTCTCCAAACCTCAAGGCCTTAACCCCGAAACAATCCTTCTCAAATTATATAGTGAATGGAGTAACCCACATTATCCATGAAAACAGAAAGTAGTGTTGTGAGGGAGAAAAGACATTATTAGATGTGTATATGGGGAAAAACTCAATCTGGTGTGTATTATGCAGGTGACATTATTCATACTGCAAAACTTGTTTTAATTAAGAGTCCTATTATTAATTACTGTTTTTCTCAGTGATCTCAGTTTATAGGCAAATTCTGAATGTGACCAGATAGGTGCATTAGCTACGTAGTATTTGTCATTTAAAACAGAGGTACAACTGAAGTCTAGTTGCAGTTAAGAATAGATTGCAGTTAAGAATGTGCATTGATTTAATCTTTGAATTGATGGAAACATCCCTTATCTATTAGAAGGCACATCTTATATCTTAAGTACAATTCACACTATATTTGGCAATGTAAAATTGCCTTTTGTCTGCACAAAAGAATAGTAATACAATGTAGAGTCACACGATGCTTGAAAGAAAACCTTTCCCTTTCTGTGGAATATTATTTATTTATTTTTAATGATCCAAACTTAACAATAAAAAGGGATGGTTCTTTACACAGTTCTTTTAACGCAAACCAGCAGTAAAATAACTGAACAGACCAGAACTATCCCTGTTGTTTGACAGAGGCTTTTCATGCAGCTTGCTTCCCACTTTCTGAGAAGAGAACAGCTGTTTATACACCTTAGTGAATCAATTGGATAAGCAGCATTAAGTCAGTCAAAAACCCAGCTGCTTCCCCTCAGTCATGCTAGGGCAGGGGTGGGCAATAATTTTTGCCCAGGGGCCACTTCAAAAATTTTTGAAGTAGCACCGAGCCACCCCAGAAGGGGGCGGGGCTTAAATGGGAATGGGTGGGGCTCCCCCAACCCCAGACTATGATTGGTCTGGGGGTTGGGATGCCCCTTTGCCCCCCCCTTCCCACTAGGCACCCATGCCCTGGAGGAGGCTTGGCACATTCCCCCAACCCCAGGCCAATCAGGACCTGGGGGCAGGAGAATGTGCAAAGCCTCCTCCCGCCCTGCAAGGAGCACGTGGCATTTTGAAGTGCCGCGGGGTCAGCAAAGGAAGCTTCATGCAGCTCCCCTGCCCCCAGACCCTGAGTGGCCTGGAGGCGGGAGAGCGCACGAAGCCTCCTCCACTCTTCTCCCCCCTTCCCCGCCCTGCAAGCAGCTTCAAAGCACCACGTGCTCCTGGCAGGGCGGGAGGAGGCTTTGCATGTTCCCCCAACCCCAGGCCCTGATTGGAGCACCGTGCGCCGCTCGTAGAGTGGGGGCAGAGCGGAGAAGCTTTGGGCGCTCCCCAGCCCCTAATTGACTTGGGGGTGGGAGAGCAGCAGGGCCTCCGCAGGCCGGATCCACCCGCTTGGTGGGCTGGATGCGGCCCGCGGAGGCCCTTTTGGCCACCCCTGTGCTAGGGGCTCCAGGTTCCACAGGACTTTGCTGGATATATCCTGTTTGGGACCTGTAACTCCACTGTTTGTGTGAATACATCTCTTTACTATTCACAGAACTGATGAAGATTTTGCTCAGTAGTAGGGTTGCCAGGTGTCCGGTATTGACCCGGACAGTCCAATATTTTCGCCTCCTGTCTGGTAAAAAAATTCAGAAAATATCGGACACCTAAAATGTCTGGTATTTTCTGATTTTTTTCCCTGCCAGGAGACGAAAATACCAGACACCTGGCAACCTTATGACACACTCAGCAACCGGGCCCAGCCCCCAGACCTCTACCCCCACCCCTTCGCTTACCTGGTTCCGCAGGGACTTGTCTTGTGGCTGAAACAGAAAAATGTAATGGCTGCCGCCTGCGAAAAAAAAGTCTCCTCTTAAAGGGGCCATGCTGATTTTTAATTTTTTAATTTTTTGCTTAACTGCTGTCGGGGTCCCTTTTTTTTTTTTTTCTCAACAACTTTGGTCTCCCCTTTTTTCTCAACAGTTTTTTCCCGGTGTTTTTTTTTTTTTGGGATTCAGTATTTTTGTTAAACCATCTGGCAACCCTACTCAGTAGTGAGATCAGCATGGGTTGCTTTTGGTCCAAGAGGATTCTCCTGCTGAGCCACTTTAGAGATATGGTCTGCTGATCTGGGTATATTGCTGGACACATTTTTTCTTTGGTGAGACTCCCTTTCCAAAATCTCCAGCACTTTAGGAGAGAGGGATTTTCTGAAGGCTAATCCTGTTCCTTAATCAGGAAGTCTGCTGCTCATCTTGCCTTCACTTATGTTGATTGCTGAAGAGTTGAAAAAATCCTGCGCTGGGTTCCTGACATCTGATGATTTGATATGAGGGAAGTTTGCAACTGGTTTTTTAGTGAATATGAGGGGAAGGGAAACTAGCACTACAGGAAACCAACTTGTGTTTTGATGAAAAAGGCCTAGGGACAGGGTAATGGAAGGAAACAATCAAAACCACAAAATCTGATCACAACCAGCACAAGTGACACCTGGAAATCCAAATGTCTTCAGAACAGTTAATAACTGTTAATTTCCTCAGTTGATGCTGAAATAAATATTTTTCATGTTGTAATTAAATTACATGCATAGGCCAGTGTTGGAAAATCTCTGCATAGAGTTTCAGAAAAGCACAAAATGATTGTAGAGTGAAATTGTGACCCATTATCATATGTTAATGCAATGCAACCTGGGCATTGTCACAAGTATTTGATGGCTGTATATGTGACTCCATCCAGTGGTGTCTTCCTTCTCTTCCTTTTCACTTCCACTTTCCTCCTGGCTTGGTGTCTCCCCTCCCAAATCCTACCCCATGAACTCTTGGCAAAAATGCCTGCAGCTCTGGCCTATTTGCTTAGTGCTGGACAATATAAGGCTTGTTGCTGAGACCAGTGAAATGGATTTTGATCAAACCCATGGAGATTCCCAAAGAGAGATTAGTATAATAGCAATGATTTAATTGGTGTTTGTTTTGTTTCATAGCGATACTCCTGGGGCCTTTCTGTACTGCTGTGATTTTGCGTCAGAAGCAGTGGAGCTAGTAAAGGTATTTCAAGTGTTCATTTTAGAAAGCGCGGTTTGCCCCATGAACCTGTAATTCAGAAGGCTGCGAGGAGGCCATTTTTGTGAAATGGAGCACAATGGCTTTGACAACTTTGAACTGGATTTTTTATACTTCAGAGAACAAAGACCTTGTCTGTTAAGAGAGGAATGAATGCTGCCAGTGGGCCTATCTCAGGCTGAACAAGATCCCAGAACAGAATCAGCTTTGTGAAATGTTTTACAAAACTGAATAATCAAAAAAACGTTTCTTGGGTCATGCTAAATGGACTAACTACTACTGTGCTCTCTATGTTTCTCTTAATCTTTATCATTACAGTCACACTTGTCCTATAATTCAGCCTGGTGTTCTGCCTTTGTTCATGATGTGTGTGATGATGCCTTACCCTACCCTTTTCCAGATGAGATTCTGGATGTCATTCTCCTTGTCTTTGTGCTCTCTGCCATTCATCCTGACAGGTAAATGAAGACTAAAGGGCAAAGCAAATGTGTTACAGCTCTTTTATCACTTGTGGTTTTCAAGAATATCAAAGTGAGATGATGAATCTTGAATTTATTATTTAGCAAGCTACATTATGTATAATACAGGACATTTTAAATGCCACTTTCCTCTTTTCAGAATCTGAGAGAGAAGCTGGTCAAACTACTTCATTAGTGAGCTTCCTGTCATCATAAAAATGAAATGAACCTCTTTTTACAAGACACATACCTATTAAAAGTGACAGTGCTTCAAGAAAGTTACAAATTCAGAAACAGCCATATAGTCTTCCAGAGAGGAATTATTCTTGGTGATCAAAAACAAATATCCCAGGCTACTGATTCATTTAGTTGCACACAACTGCATACATATTGACCTCATATGAAGATTACTTAGAATACCTTTCTTATTTGGCTTAGGCAATTTAACTAATTTTCATGCACTATATTGGGTTGGGAGCTATTATCTTTATTACTGGAGCAATTCTCAATATCTAATGAAGCAAGTAACAGTGACAGATTTTGAAAGAATATTCTTTCCCATTTATACTATTCTTGCTTTCTACTCAACTCCTCCTTTAACCAGACTGTACAAAAAGGTAATGCATATTGTACATATACTAGTAAGTGTGTTGTTTCAAGAACTGCATTAAAAATGATCATCCATGCTCAGCAAATATTACAACAGTACTCACCTGAATCATCTGAGAACTGTTTTCTTGCCTGAATGGCTGAGGAGTTATTAATCATTAGCTTTTGCAGAAAGACGATCTTTCCCATAAAGCATATCTCTCCTTCCTGTTTGTGCAAAGATGAGCATATGAGTCATGTGCAGAAGAGTGTTTTGCTAAACCTGCATGTAGATTCCAAACATAAATCAAAGAGTAGATTGAAATCTGTGTAAGTGCAGCAATGCAGGATACCAGGCAAAATATATTTTTATCACACCTTTTGTCCATGGAAGCAATGATAAAATGCTCACAAACAAAATTTCTGAAGATGTTTTTCCCTTAAGAGTATAATTCCTTCCCTCCCCTCCCCACCTTCCAGATTAGCCAAATGAAGGCTGATATGGGCATTTATATCTGTACATGCATATAGATTTCTGGGTGTAGATTCCTATGCAGTATAACCGAATTGCCAAAAGTTAAAGTACTAAAAGATATTTGCTTCATTACAGTATCCCCTAGAAATAAAGTGGTTGCGTAAAAACCTGTCATCTAGACCTTTGTTGCTTTTTATAACAGTAGTCTAACAGCTTGAAAATATAAGAAATGACAAGGAAAACCAATAGAATGATAATGCAGTGTCTGAAATAAAGATACTTGGGTGCCTGGGAAATGTAAGTTGCTCAGATGTATACATTCTCATTCAGCTTCTTTGTTACTTGATGGTATATTGATTTTGTGAGCTACCCTGTTTTCATTTTGACAGTTGCTATTCTTTTACTTTATAAAGCTACACTTTTCTGCTAGTAGCCCCCTTTTGAAATTGTGGTGTTCTCAAAAACAAGATAATTTGGAAGCCATTAACTTTTCTGCATGCCACGTGATGGTTATACTGGGCCAAATTTTCAAAGGGTTCCTATTTCACGTGTGTAGAATGTCAATGTCCCCATGTCAGTGCACAGAATGCACATTTTCATATGCACAATTTGTAACTCTGTGCCCACCTACCAGTTCTGAGGAGTCTCATGCTCTTTTGTACAGGTAGTTGCTCCTTTTTTGCTTGGGCAGAAACATGCAAATTTTATGTGTGAACCAAACAGAGGCCCTTAAAATGTTTTCCTTCCTCTATTTCTTAATTTTAGCACAGGATTTCCTTTGCAAGTGCATGTTTTCCTTATTGTACAGTTTCTCTTGGCTCATAATTCTCCTTGGCTCATAATTCTCCTTTTCTGCTGAGTTAGGGCCTGAGCCTTCACCTTCAAAGTCATTAAGATCAAGACTGGGTTTCTGCTCTTTTGCTAAAATGTGCTTTTACAGCTAGCCTGAAGCAAAGGCCAGTGTTTGAGCTAGAGGAGCCCAGGAGGCACCCCTGGGAGGTGCAGTGCCTCTATACTCACACCTTGAGTTTGAGGATGCTGTTCGTCCATCGAGGTCGATGAGGACCACCCAGTGTCATCAGTTTAGTTGGGGGTGGATTCGGAGATGGCTGATTAGTCCAATCCGAGCCCGAAATTGACGGTTACAGTGGGGACATGGAAGATCGGACTGCCGACCGGAGGAAGAGAAGATACCAGCCCTGGACTTGCGAAGAAGACGTTTCTCTGCAGCATAACGCAGTCTCTTTTGTTCGTGGGCTATTGCACCATCATGTATTCGTCTGTGCCAGGTGGAACGATCATCAGCAATACTCTCCCAGTTTCTAGGATCTATGTTACAGTTCTTAAGGGAGGCCTTAAGGGTGTCTTTGAATCTCTTCTTTTGACCTCCAAGAGATCGCTTGCCGTGTTGTAATTCGCCATAGAGCATCTTCTTGGGCAATCGATCATCGGACATGCGCACAACATGGCCAGCCCATCTGAGTTGTGCCTTGCAAAGCATGGTGTGGATGCTTGTCATATTAGCCTGTAGAAGAACATCAGTATCTGGAACTTTATACTGCCATCTTATCTTCAGCAGTTTCCATAGACAGTTCAGGTGGAAGTGATTCAGCTTTTTCGCATGACGACTATATACAGTCCAGGTCTCACAAGCATAGAGGAGGGTGGGCAAGACGACCGCCGAATAGACTTTTAGCTTGGTCTCAGTCTTAATGCCTCTTCGATTCCAAACATTAAGTTGAAGCCTTCCAAAGCTGCACTGGCTCTGGCGATTCTAGTATTCACCTCCTGCGTCGATGTTGGCTGCCTTTGATAGAGTGCTGCCAAGATATGTAAACCTGTCCATGTTGTCGAGCTTCTGGCCATTGACAGTGATGGATGGCTCAGTGTAGTCACAGCCAGGAGTGGGCTGATGCAGAACCTTGGTTTTTGGTGGAGATCGTGAGGCGAAGTTCATGCACGCTTGCGGAGAATAGATTCATGCAGTGTTGCATGCCTGCTTGACCTGAGTTGAGGCGCAGTCATCCGCAAATAGAAAGTCACGAATAGTCTCGACCTGAACCTTGGTTCTGGTCTGAAGCCTCCTCAAGTTGAAGAGCCTTCCATCAAAACGGTAGCGCAAGTCGATCCCGACATTATTTTCTCTAAAGGCATCAATCAGCACAGCAGAGAACATAAGGCTGAAGAGACTGGGGGCCAGGACGCATCCCTGTTTCACACCGTTTGTAACTGCGAATGGCTCTGAATAATTGCCACGATCTTGGACTCTGGCAAGCATGCCGTCATGGAACTGCTTCACCATTTCAGTGAAGGTATCTGGGCATCCAAATTTGGCCATAATCTTCCAGAGGCCCTCACGACTGACAGAGTCAAATGCTTTAGTTAGATCCACAAAGACAGTGTAGAGCTGGACATTCTGTTCTTGACACTTTTCTTGTAGTTGTCTGGCGGCAAATATCATGTCAGTGGTACCTCGTCCCTTCCTGAAGCCACACTGACTTTCCGGCAAGAGACCTTGGTCAAGGTGCTGTGTGAATCTGCTTAAAAGTATTCTGGCGAGGACCTTTCCTGCAACACAGAGCAGAGTAATTCCTCTGTAGTTGTCACAAGAGTGGCGATTTCCCTTGCGCTTGTATAGATGAATAATAGACGCATCTTTGAAGTCTTGCGGAACGACGCGTTTCTGTTGCCACATCTCACAGAACATTTCAGTAAGCCTCTTAATTAACTTGGGTCCACCAGATTTGTAAATTTCAGCTGGAATGGAATCAGCTCCAGGAACTTTACTGTTGGAGAGCAATTCAGTGGCCTTTTGAGTTTCCAGTACTGTTGGAGGATCAGCCAAGCTTTCGTTGATCTCCACCTGAGGTAGGCGGTTTATTGCCTCCTCGTTGATAAAGAGGGCCTGTTAAGGACATCAGCAAAGTGCTCTGCCCAGTGATTAAGGATCTTCTCCTTATCAGTGAGCAAAGTACTATCATCTGCGCTCAAGAGAGAGGCTGAACCAGATGCGACTGGTCCATACACCGCCTGAAGAGCATTGTAGAAGTTCCTCATATCGTGTCTGTCGGCAAAGCCTGGATCTCATCGGCTTTCTGGCTCAGCCATATGTCCTGCATCTCACGTAGCTTCATCTGTACAGTCTGACGTATCTTGGTGAAGGCAACTTTTTTTGCTACAGACTTAGGGTCACTGCTGTAGGCACGATGGAGATGATGTTTTTCATCCAGCAATGCCTTGATTTCTCCACAGTTTTGGTCGAACCAGTCCTGGTGCTTTCTTGTGGTGACGCCAATTAACTCGGAAGCAGTGGAGTACACCAGCTGTTTGAAAGCTGCCCAGCTGGGCTCTATATCAGCGTCAGTTCCAATGGCTTCCAGCTTAAATGCCAGGGCGTCAGCAAGTGATTGTTGGATGCCGCTGTCTTTCAGTCTGGAGACGTTTAGGCGCTTTGGGACCATGATGCCTTGTGGACGTCTGGGGGGCCGAATCCTAAGGTTCATCTTTGAGATGAGCAGTCTGTGGTCCGTCCAGCAGTCGGCGCCACACATAGCCTTGGTCACACGGACATCCTGTCGGTCTTTCCTGTGGACTATTATATAGTCGATTAAATGCCAGTGCTTTGAGCGGGGGGTGCATCCAAGTTGTTCTGTTACGTTTGGACAGGCGGAACATGGTATTAGTTATCAGGAGATCATTTGTTGCACATGTCCTCAAGAGCAGATGTCCATTGCTATTACAGCTACCAATGCCATATCTACCGATGACTCCCTTCCAGGAATCATGATCAGTACCAACTCTGGCGTTGAAGTCGCCTAAGACAATCAGCTTGTCTGACTTTGGTATTGTAGCAATCAGCTCTTCCAGGTCTTGGTAGAATTTGTCCTTGATGTCTTCTGGGTTAGTCATTGTTGGTGCGTAAGCACTAATGAATGTGACTTGCTTTTTCCCAGACAGAGGTAACTTCAGCACCATCAGCCGGTCATTGATTCCTCTTGGTAGGTTGGATAGCTTATTCACCAGATTTGTCTGCACAGCAAATCCAACTCCCGACCGCGGCGTTCATCTTTTTCTTCGCCCACTCCAGAAGAAGGTATAGCCTGCTCCAATTTCAGTCACCTGTCCTTCCTCTGCCAGCCAGGTCTCACTCAAAGCTGCTATATCGATCTTGTAGCGAGCAAGCTCCTTGGCAATCAGGGCAGTTCTCCTTTCGAGTCTGTCGGCATCCGTATGATCCATGAGGGTACGTATGTTCCACGCTCCAAGAATGAGTGGAGTGTTACTGGTTTTCTTTGTATTTCGACCGCATAAGTGGGATTCCCACCAGCCGCGGTAAGCTGGTCAGGATTGGTGAAGCAGGCATTTTTTAGGGCACCTTTTCTAACCCCTTCCTCAGACTACGGAGGTAAGCAGCGCTATCCTAAAAAAGGACTGCTCAGTCGCCCAGGTGGCTGCCGAAGACCACTGCTGCTTCAGATCAGTGGAAGATGACCCTATGGCCTGAGCCGCCTGCGTGCAGGTTCGCCACTGCGGCCGCCAGTGTATCCACACCTGCCGTTTCGCAGCTAGCCCATCGCTGCAGGACTTAGGGTAAAGGAATGGATGATAACATGGGTGACTTGCAAGTAAATTTGATTAAAGTGAGGGAGAGTTGCGCATCGTCAGCCTCACTCTCTCGTCCAAGCTCCATTGCTCCAGTGGCAAGACATAGTCAAGACAGCTGGAATGGAAGCTGGATGCAGTGGATGACCAGGGCGTTCTACGTGTCTTGCCGTGCTCTATGCTGTCCACAAAGCATTGCTGGAGATCGCCTTTCTGCCCATTGACCACATGGTGATTCCTCCGCGCAGTCTTCACGTGCATTGGGTGACAAGCCCAAAGCTCACCGATGGTTCAGAGCCCATCGGCTACCCTCACCTGGTTCAGCCGACCAGTCGAAGCCGTTGCCCGTGGTGTGGCCGCTGTGCACGCTACAGCTACTTGGAGCCACAGGTGAGAGCTGAGTGTCAAGTGGGGCCCAAAGGTGGACGAACTACTCCCGAGGGAGTACAGCGTGTCCTCCGACCAGAGGTACTACCCCTCCATGAACACCCCATACACCATGTTTGAGGATGACATATTTTACAACAGCTCTTTTCAGGGTGTAGCATACTCACTCTTCCCCCCACTTAGCACCCAGACAGACCCACTGGCTGGCTGATAGGAGGAACAGAGCTACAGCTTCTACACGCCCCATCCACTTGCTTGTGGGATGGAGGGGAGTGTCAGGCATGCAGCTGCTGCCCTGCTCCCATGCCAGGAGCTATAATGAGAGAGTCTTTTGTGGCTCTATTGGGGCATAGGTAACTTGACCTCCTGTAGAATTAAAAAAAAAAACTAAAAAAAAGAGTGGTCCTGTAGCACCTTAGAGACTAAAAAAAGAATACAGATAGTATCCTATAGGAGTACATTTCTTCTGTACAGCTGTGGAAGACTAGTGCACAGTTGAGCCCTAAATGGTGAGTGTTTTACATTTTAATCTGAGGTTTTCAATTTTAAACTCTTGTCAGGTTGCACATCAGATTACACACAATCCTTTTATAAGATGCACATAAGGTGGTCCTAACAGGATAACATGTGGGAAAAAATCAAGTTAAACTGGCCAAAGAAAGGGGAGATGGAACAAAGAACCTTTTCAGAAGTGTGCCATTTAATCCTACAGTAAATGCAATTAGTTTGAGTGATCTTTGGTAAGGTAGATTAATTCTAGACATGGCCCAGATCCACCAAAATTTCAGGGCTTCAGAGGATGCTAAACTTTTCCCCTCCCTGCTTCCTGCCAGAATCTTCAGACTGGTTTCTCTTACCAAATTTCCCTTTATTGACAGATCTCTTCCTTCTGTTCCCTTAGCATAGGTGCTCATAGGCTACTGTTGTGTGTGCAGTATAAATACCTAGATAGATAACTGGATTAGAGAGAGAGAGCTGCTTCTCTGACTCCTACTCCTGAGTTTTTCATCTTCCTGCCAAGAGAGACAGCTCAACCCACCCCATCTTGGCAGGTAGCCCAACCCACCCTGTCTTGGCGGGTAACTGGCTGTTCACGCAGCTGTATGCCATGCAACTACCTGCTGCTTTACCTGCAACTCACTGCAGGTCCAGGCTTCCTCTGATCATGGGAGATTGGAACTCAAGAATCTTATTTTAATCCATCCTTGGTATTTTGCTAAAAAGGAGTAAAAGACTCATTGCCTCTCCCTGTATTTTATATTATTTAGTGAAAGTTCATTTTGCATTTTTGTCCTTTTACATCTTTGTAAACATTTTTTGTTCTTCCTACTGAAGCTGTTTGTTAGTGTCTGGCATTTTTACGTGATTGAAGATAGATTCCTCCCCAAAAAAAAAAAAACCAAAAAAACCCCAAGAAACAAAAAAAACCAAAAACCCAAAAACCTACATGTTGGACTTAGTGGATAGAGAAAAGCAATGTTTGGATTTACATCCATTTCACATTTTATTTTTTAAGGATGCAAGCAGTTGTAAATAGATTGGCCACATTATTGAAACCTGGAGGAATGTTGTTATTTCGAGACTATGGAAGGTATGATACATCGCAGCTTCGTTTCAAAAAAGGTATTTCATAAGAGACTTTTTTTTGGTTTTAGGATTTATTTTTCACTTTGCATATATTTAAGGGGACAGCACAGACTTTCTATTCACAATTATTATCTTTTAGGTCACTGTTTGTCAGAGAATTTTTATGTACGAGGAGACGGAACCAGAGTTTATTTCTTTACAGAAGGTATGAATGGCTGTAAAAACAAAGTTCAGTTTTATAGTAAAGTTCTGAATGCCTCTTTAGATGACATGGGCTACAAAGCCTCTTAAAAAGCCATGTAAGTCATTTTCATAGCCCTTTAACTCTCTGTTTTTCAAAAATGTGAAGCTCATTTTTGTGGAAGCTCTTTTCTTTTACAGCAGATAGACTTTCATTCCCTTCCTCAGCTGTGTCATTGAAGCTGAAGTTATTATATTTCAGTTATTTTAATTAAACTGTAGCTTGAGTGCCTCTTTACCCTATATAAGTAAGTTGCCTCTCCTCTAGCATCATTGCTTTATATCTGTCGCTATCTCAGATTAAGGAATTACAGCTACAGAGCTGGCGGAGGTAGCACACAGTTGTTTTGAGGGAACAGAAAAAATGGCGTACTTCATTTTTTCCTTTTTCTTCTTTTTAAATCCCTAGGGTTGGGTTAATCAATTTTAGCAAGAAATAGATCTCTGTTGGGAGAAGTTTCCTACTGAGATTAGCAGTTTTAACTAATTAGGTACCTTTGTGATAATTCTTGGAGTATCCAGGACTGTGAGTCACCTTGTTTTCTCCCTGCCTCCAGTGAAAGAGTTAGTTGTGCTGAATTCAGCTTCCCAAGACCTCTAGTCTGTTAGCCACCCAAACAATGTCCTCCGGGCTCTGCCATCCCTTACTTCGCCTTGCAAGTTAATCATAGGTGTACACGAGTCCCTGCTCTCTTTTGAAGCATTCCCCTGTAAATTAGGCCTTTATCCACTGCCTAGCCATGGTAACTCCAGGCCTGCTGTCCCCAAGGAACAGTGAGCACACTAGCTTGAACGATTCAACTTGAGGTCTTCTCCTTGTTCAACCCCACAGCATGGAGATTTATTTATACTGAAAACAATAAGTTTATTACCAGCAATCAAGATTTAAGAGGTAGTGAGTAAGAATAATGGAAACAGATGGTTATATAAAACAAAATCATAATACAGTGCACAGAGACTGAAGTTAACAGCCTAATCTTCAGTCTGTGTCTGTCTCAACCAAATGTCCTTTGCACTGTTTCAGCCAAACTTGGTTGTGATCCATTTTCCTGAATGCACTTGCACTGCCTGATGACCTCCTACATGTAGAATAAAAGGTGTCTTCCTTGCCTTCACCTTATATTCCCTAAAGTTCATTGCTTGTACCTCAGGCCAGTCCCCACTGTAGGTTATTCTCTGGTGTGCTGCCTTCTTGCTGACTTCACATATCCCCTCTGACTTGGTACGTAAATGACTTTCTGTTGTGTTAACATATAATGTTTAATTTGCATACAGACGGATAGAGGCAGAATAAACATCCTTTGTCTGACATAATCCTATGTGTCAACTGCCTTAATACAGACTGGAGGGCCATATTTTTAGTATATACACAAAACTCCTTACACAGCATTTGTATGTACCTTGCATAATGATATTAATGACCCGGCTTTCATTTAGGACTTCACATGATATTCTTTAGCGAACCAGAATGTACATACTAGTATTGGGATATTTCTGTAACTCCCTTGCCAGTTGGCACTGAGGGTTTTTTGGGTCACAACCTTCTACCTACTTTTAATAGCAGCTGCAGTTTTACACAGGTATAATTCTGAGTTGCATAGTGGTAGCTCCTGATTAATGAGGGCATAAGATTCAAAATCAGATCTCTTGAAGAAATACCATTATGCAGCTAAACAGTGGCTCTTAGGAGCTGGTTGTGTTCCCATGACCGATACTTAGAGCAGTCTCGGTATGTGGATGTTCCCCCTCCAGCAGGTCTGGGGACCTGCAAGTTTTACTGCATTTTGAGTCCATTGAAGAGTCTCTCCTCTAATGCTTTCTTAAAGATCCTTCCTACTGTGAATGATACATTTGAAATATCTTTTATGCTTGAAGTAAAAATGTTGGGCCACATAATGGACTGGAGAGAATGTGCTGGTGCTCCACTCCTAGCAGCTCCTGACTGTCGCTGGCAGGCACCTATTGCTTGAGAAGAATCTCCCACAGTTCTGATTATGGATGACTGTTAGCCTCTTGGAGCTGTTAGCAACCAGGAAAACCTGGCACAGGAAGACAGGCCCTATACCAGCAGCAAGGGTTTGGGGAACCTAAAGGGGAGTTTTATGCTGCTTCTGCCTCCTTGGCCCTCACTGTGTTCAGTTCAGCTGGAGCCAAAGATCTGGCCTGACATCTGTGTAATATGAGACTAGGATCAGAGTAGGAGGAATTAAGATTTTAGCAGTGGGGGCAGGGAGAATCCGTAACATGCAATGAGAACTCTTGATCATTACAGAAAATGGGGAGAGCTTACTATGATAAATTCAGGCAAGATCTGTACAGCTTATGAAATCTGGTTGCTATTGTGAAGTTGTATTATTAAAACCTGCTCTGCCTATTTGTATATGGATCCACCATTACTGACAGATCCTCATAGACTCATAGACTTTAAGGTCAGAAGGGACCATTATGATCATCTAGTCTGACCCCCTGCACAATGCAGGCCACAGAATCTCACCCACCCACTCCTAGAATAATCCTCTCACCTATATCTCAGATATTGAAGCCTTCAAATAGTTTGAAGACCCCAAGATGCAGAGAATCCTCCAGCTGTGATCTGTACCCCATGCTACAGAGGAAGGCGAAAAACCTCCAGGGCCTCTGCCAATCTACCCTGGAGGAAAATTCCTTCCGACCCCAAATATGGCGATCAGCTAAACCCCTGAGCATGTGGGCAAGACTCACCAGCCAGACACCCAGAAAGTTCTCTATAGTAACTCCTATCATCCCTCCATTGACCTATTTACCACTGATAATGAATGGTCAATTAGTTACCAAGATCATGTTATCTCATCAAACCATCCCCTTCATAAACCCATCTAGTTTAATCTTGAAGCCAGATAGATCTTTTGCCCCCACTACTTCCTTGGAAGGCCGTTCCAGAACCTCACTCCTCTAATGGTTAGAAACCTTCGTCTAATCTCAAGTCTAAACTTCCTACTAGCCAGCTTATATCCATTTGTTCTTGTGTCCACATTGGTATTAAGCTTAAATAATTCCTCTCCCTCCCTGGTATGTATCCCTCTAATATATTTAAAGAGTGCAATCATGTCCCCCCTCAGCCTTCTTTTGGTTAAAGTAAACAAGCCAAGCTCCTTGAGTCTCCTTTCATAAGACAGGTTTTCCATTCCTCGGATCATCCTAGTGGCCCTTCTTTGTACCTGTTCTAGTTTGAATTCATCCTTCTTAAACATGGGAGACCAGAACTGCACACAGTATTCCAAATGGAGTCTCACCAATGCCTTGTATAATGGCACTAACACCTCCTTATCCCTACTGGAAATACCTCGCCTAATACATCCCAAGACCGTATTAGCCTTTTTCACGGCCATGTCACAATGGCGGCTCATAGTCATCCTATAATCAACCAGGACTCCGAGGTCCTTCTCCTCCTCCGTTACTTCCAACTGATGTGTCCCCAGCTTATAACTAAAATTCTTGTTATTAATCCCTAAATGCATAACCTTACACTTCTCTCTATTAAATTTCATCCTATTGCTATCACTCCAATTTACAAGGTCATCCAGATCTTCCTGTATGATATCCCGATCCTTTTCTGAATTGGCAATACCTCCCAACTTTGTGTCATCCGCAGATTTTATCAGGACACTTCCACTTTTGGTGCCAAGGTCAGCAATAAAAAGATTAAATAAAATTGGCCCCAAAACTGATCCCTGAGGAACTCCGCTAGTAACCTTCCTCCAACCTGACAGTTCACCTTTCAATATGACCCGCTGTAGTCTCCCCTTTTAACCAGTTGCTTATCCACCTCTCAACTTTCATATTAATCCCTATTTTTCCAATTTAACCAATAATTCCCATGTGGTACTGTATCAAATGCCTTACTAAAGTCGAGGTAGATTAGATCGACTGCATTTCCTTTATCTAAAAATCTGTTACTTTCTCAAAAAGGAGATCAGGTTGGTTTGGCACGATCTACCTTTTGTAAAACCATGTTGTAATTTGTCCCAATTGCCATTAGCCTCAATGTCTCTAACTACTTTCTCCTTCAAAATTTTTTCCAAGATCTTGCATACTACAGATGTCAAACTAACAGGCCTATAGTTACCCGGTCGCTTTTTTCCCTTTCTTAAAAATAGGAACTATATTAGCAATTCTCCAGTCAAATGGTACAACCCCTGAGTTTAGAGATTTATTAAAAATTTTGCTAATGGACTTGCAATTTCATGTGCCAGTTCCTTTAATATTCTTGGATGAAGATTATCTGGGCCCCCCGATTTACTCCCATTAAGCTGTTCAAGTTTGGCTTTTACCTCGGATATGGTAATATCTACCTCCATATCCTTAGTCCCATTTGTTATGTTACCATTATCCCTAAGCTCTTCATTAGCCTCATTAAAGACTGAAGCAAAGTATTTGTTTAGCTATTGGGCCATTCCTAGATTATCCTTAACCTCCACTCCATCCTTAGTAATTAGCGGTCCTACTTCTTCTTTTTGTTTTTCCTATGTATATGGCTATAAAACCTTTTACTATTGGTTTTAATTCCCTTTGCAAGGTCCAACTCTACCTGACTTTTAGCCTCTCTCACTTTGTCCATGCTCTAACCTCAATAAGGTAGCTTTCTTTACTGATCCTTCCCATCTTCCACTCCTTATATGCTTTCTGCTTTTCTTAATCACCTCTCTGAGATGCTTGCTCATCCAGCTTGGTCTAACACACCTGCCTATAATTTTTTCCCTTTTCTTGGGATACAGGCTTCTGACAGCTTCTGCAACTTTAACTTAAAATAATCCCAGGCCTCCTCCACCTCAAGATCCATAATTTCTTTAGTCCAATGAACTTCCCTAACTAATTTCCTTAATTTATTAAAGTTACCCCTTTTGAAATCAAAAAACCTAGTCTCAGATTTATTTTTGTTTATCCTTCCATTTAATTTGAACTGTATTAGCTCATGATCACTCGAGCCAAGATTGTCCCCTACAACCATTTCATCTATGAGGTCCTCGCTACTCACCAAAACCAAATCTAAAATAGCATCCCCCCTTGTTGTTTCAGTAACTACTTGATGAAGGAATTCATCAGCTATCACATCTAGGAAAATCTGAGCCCTATTATTATTACTAGCACTTGTTCTCCAGTCTATATCTGGAAAGTTGAAATCTCCCATGATTACGCAGTTTCCATGAGTATTTACTTCATTAAAAACATTAAAGAGGTCTCTATCCATATCCAAATTGGATCCTGGTGGTCTATAACACACCCCAAGCACTATCCCAGGAGGATCTGATAGTTTTCTTCCCCAATGTGATTTTTGCCCAAACAGACTCTGTCTTCTCCATTCCATCACTTTTTATTTCTTTACAAACTACCTCATCTTTGATATACAATGCGACTCCACCACCTTTACCCTTATTTCTGTCTTTTCTAAACAACACATACCCTTCAATACCTGTACTCCAGTCATGCCTAGTATTCCACCATGTTTCTGTTATTCCTATAATATCTGGTTTCACTTCCTGGACCAATAGCTCTAGTTCCTCCATTTTGTTACCTAGGCTCCTCGCATTGGTGTACAAACATCTTAATTTTTGCTGTTTGGCCTCACTCACATTCTTTACCCAATTTGGCACGGACGTTGTACCTCCAATATGACCTATTAGACTAGTATCCACCCTACCCTTCCTCATGTACATTCTCCTACCCCAGCTATATCCTTTCTTACTTCATTTTCCTCCTCAGTGTTAAAATCAGCGTAGAGATTACCTGGACATCTCCGAACCGTCTCCCCAAATTCCTAGTTTAAAGCTCTCTTAATCAGTTGAGCCAGCCTCCATCCTAGAAGTCTATTTCCCTCCCTACTGAAGTCCATCCCGAGAGAACAGTCCTCTGTCCATAAATGCCTCCCAGTGACCATACATCCCAAAGCCCTCCTTATAGCACCACTGCCTAAGCCATCTATTGATCATCATAATCCTGTCACATCTTAGTTGCCCTTCTCTAGGAACAGGCAGAATGCCACTAAAGATCACCTGAGCCTCAATTTCCTTGAGCGTCCTCCCCAGCCTAGCATAGTCTCCCTTAATTCGTTCCAGCGAGAATCTAGCCGTATCATTTGTTCCTACATGAAGGATGATCAATGGATTCCTTCCTGCTCCCTTAATAATCCTCTTCAACCTCAGTTCCACATCCCGTATCTTAGCACCTGGCAGACAGCACAGCCTTCTATTCTCTGGATCAGCTCTGGTTACAGGCCTATCTGTTCTTCTCAATAAGGAGTCCCCAATCACGTAGACCTGCCTTTTCCTAGTGACAGTGCGATTCTCCGGTCTATCTCTTGCTTCCTCTGGCTGCAAATCCTTGCCATTCCCGTTTTCCCTTGTAATCCTCTTTAACCCATCCTGTATCCTCCTGATGCTCATTATTGGTATTGTCTCCATTAACTCTTCCCCTTTATCTATGGGACTAGCCACTCTTCTCTTCTTCCTTACCCTTCCATCTTCATTATCTACCTGCTGTACCCTTCTTCATTCTCCAACTCCACATACCTGTTCTTGAGCTCTATTTTTCCTTCACTGACCCATCTTTTCCTCTGCCTGGTTCTCTTAGTCACATGCTTCCACTGTCCATTTTCTTGCCCAGCAGTCCCCTCTGAGGCCCTTGATCCTGCTTCCATCTGCATATCTAAACTTTCCCCTTCAGCCACGTCATGCCTTTGCTCCATCATCTGCTCAAACCCCTTCTAAACTCGACCAGAGTTTCCAGCTGCATCTCCAGTCCTCGGATCTTTTCTTCCATCAGCTCTATCAGGCGGCACTTCATGCAAACAAAACTCCTTTCAGGTACCCTCCAGAATCATGTACATACCGCAGCTACCACATCCAATCATCCTCCTTGTGTTCTCTACTACTTGGGCCATGGCCACTACTGCCTCTGTGTTTTATCTACTCTCTCACCAAAATCCTATTAGTCCGGTGAACACAAAAACAAACCAAAACACCCCCTCCACAGCAAAAACAAACCCCAAGCAAATCCCAATAACCAAACTCCCTTTACAAACTCCCACTCAAACTCCCCTGTTTACAGCTCTGTTTGCTGGCTCCTGTGCCGCTGCAGCTATCTATGCCGCTGCCTGACTAGAAGGTTACCTTTATAGGACCCCTAATCAGTGAAGCCCTGCCCCCTAATCAGGGCTCAGCTTCTCTCCCAGCACACTACCCCTACAAGCCTCTACACATACAAACAATACAAATACAAAACCAAATACAAACTTCTCCTCCAACAGAACTCCCACTCATACTCCCCTGTTTACAGCTCTGTTTGCTGGCTCCTGTGCCACTGCAGCTATCTATATCTATATCTATCTATATCTGTAGCAGGTACACATGAAAGAGCAAAACTGGGGAATATTTAACGTTAATGATGGCACTTAGACCACACAGAGGTTATTCTAGATTTAGTTGCCTCCATAGAAAACCAGTTTTAGCTTCCCCTTGAAAGTAGGAGCAGTGAAAAGTTACCTGAAGGACAGAACAGAGGAAGCTGTGGAGTGGGTAGAATACTAAGCCACACAGGAACAGAGAGGTCCAGATAGGGAAAGAAAGCATGAGACAGGTGGGAGCAAGGTCACCCAGCACACAGCAGCTTCCTGGGGGCAATCCCATTTCTATGCGCTCATATGGTCCTAAAAACTGGACAACCCAATGGACTCTAATCCCAGTGCAAAGAATGCCCTGTAGTGGGAAGGAAATTAATGCAGGATGTGTGGTGTTTACTGTTTTGTATGGGCTGTACTCTCTTGTAATCTATGTGATTAAGTATAAAGGAGTATTAATGTATTCGATTCTGTGCAAAGTGTGTATTTGTGTTAACTGCTTCACAACTGCTATAGGCCGTTGAGGAAGTTAAACTGTAACCAGAAGCTTCAGACCTGTCCCGTATAATTAACAGGGTGGGATGCGAGGCAGCATATCTGTGCTGTGGGGCTTCATGTAACCTGCACCTCACTGCTTGTGGCATGTAGCAACATGCCTCAGCAAAAAGTGGCTGAGTCTACACTGTGGTGTGCAGCTACGTGTCTCAACAAAAGGCTGTGGCAGAAAGGAGGCAGCTGGGAAAACAGCCTGCTGTTGGAGCCCTTCACTGCAGCAAGGAAAGGCTCTGACAGGAGGGAGGCTGTGGGAAAAGGTTCTTCCAGAGCTTTTCCCCACTTCTGAAGTCTTTCTGTACTGTGGAGAAGGCTCCAGCAGCAGGAAATTGGCAAAGCCTTTTCTTGCTACTGGAGCCTTTCATGGCAGTGGGGCTTTTCTCTTCTGTCTCCCTGCTGTCAAACTCAAACGTGGTGCTGAAAGTTTTTGGTTATAATGTAGACGTACCCAGAACGATCAAAATGTCATATATTTGCCTTCCTCAAATCCAGTGTAATTTAGATCTCTGAAGAAAGGTTGATATAAACTATGAGAAATCAGTGATGCCACAAAGGTGGTCTCTTTTACAGAAGGATTTCTCATAGGCTGTTCTAGCTCTGGGCTAGCAGATGACAAAGCAGAGCTGATTCCTGCTCTGATGAATTATATGTATTCAATCCATAAATTCTTTAATTGGCTGTTTCAGTTTGTTTTTTTAATTATAGTAATTCTACTTCTTATTTGGGGAACAGATGAGGTCCACAACATGTTTACCCAGGCTGGGTTAATTGAAGTGCAGAATCTAGTTGATCGAAGATTACAAGTCAACAGGAAGAAAAAAGTGAAAATGCAGCGAGTTTGGATACAAGGCAAGTTCCAAAAACCATTTCAACAACCTCAAAATAGCCACCAATAGGCAAATTAATAGCTAAATATATAGTATTCCCAGAGACCAGAACAAGTACATGCACATATAGTTCCTGTCATAACTGCTGAAAAGTCGGGAAAAATGTGGAATCAAAAGCATTTTCTTACTTTATATTAAGTGTATTTTTTGGTAAGAAGTGATGTGGAAAAATGTCTCCTGTCCTTGCTTGTATAAATAATAAAAATGGCTGTGCTCTAACCTATTCACATCTCAGTGACCTCTCGTTATTTGGTTTCTGTAATCAAAACATATTATTAAAATAGGACCAGTCAACTTGCTGCTGTAACTTCCATAATTTGTGAAGAGAGTTTTAGACTGATATGGAGTTGTTAGATGGTTTGAGCACAGGAATATCAGTTCTCATAGTAATTGCTGCTCCTACCCTTCTTGCAGGGCCCCAGCTCCTGGGCTCCATTGCAAACTCAAACCCAAACATCTACATTGCAAGGAGCCTGACTCAGCTAACTTGGGCCAATCCCAAATATTTTATTGCAATGTCTGCCATACTCTGAGAAATCCCCTACAACCATGGCTCTCAACATTTCCAAATGATTTGCCTTGCATACCCCTAAGTTTCCCCTCACTTAAAACTACTTGCTTACAAAATCAGACACAAAAATACAAAAGTGTGACAGTATTACTGAAAAAATTGCTTACTTTCCCTCTTTTTGCCATGGAATTATAAATGAATTGAAATACAAATATTGTACTTACATGTAAGTGTATATTATATAAAGTAGTATAACAAGACATAATATGAAATATTTGTACTAGCTTCATTAGTGCCTTTTATGTAACTTGTAAAACTAGACAAATATCTAGATGAGTTGATGTACCTCTGGAAGACCACTGGATACCTCCAGGGGTACATGTTCCCCAGGTTGAAAGGCTCTGCACCATCACCTTTGTGCATTTCACAAGTGTATTCTCATCTCTTGGAGGAACTGTCTTTGTGTATATTCCTTCTGTTCCCTGGTCTGAAGATGGGTTTCTCTGGTGGAGTTTGTCCCTTCATTTCTTTCTGATTTGCATAAAGACTTGTTATTTCTTACAAACAGTAGCCAGTCCATCCTCTGAGGGACCTTAGCCAAATTCTTCAATGTCTTTCATCATTCAGTTCCTACATTCTGATTGGCTGAATGTCTCAAAACGCCACTCCCCAGCTAAAGGTCCACAGCTAACATGCCAACTTCAGCTTCTTATTCCCTCCCTATCTAGTTATCTCACCTAAAAGGAAGTGTTAAATTCAGCATAATGAAGCTAAAAAGTGTTGTATTCAATTAGATGAGCAAGCTAAGCCTTTTCCATTGCCTAAGTAGCAGTAGGGGATGGAAGTTTATTGAGAAGACTGAGATGAGTTAGGTGAAGGAGGCAGAAGTTGAGGCAGTCATGTTTGTTGGGGACTGTAATGGGGCAGAAGAGGGCTAATGAGAGTCTGCGGACCCAATTGGCCCTGCCCTGCTATAACAGCAATAGATGTCAGGCCTGGAGAGGGGATCTAAAAAGAGGAGACCTAACCCAATTCAAGACTGGCCAGGAAGGAGAGCAGAGTTTGGCTTCTCCTGATATGAGAGAGCCATATCAGGAGATGGCTGGTTGCAGCCAGAGACTAAGGTTGAGATAGCCTTTCTTCCCCCTTGCGTCTTGGTGGAAGGGATGGTCAGACACTGGGAGACTAGCTGAAATCCTGACCAGAAATGAGCACTGCAGGTTCATTGGATGATCACTGTTTTGACTTGTGGTGTTTTCTGATTTCTTATAAACCTAATACCCTGGATGGAACAAGACTGAAGTGTGCCTTGGCCAGAGGGCTAAAGCACCACTACTGGACCTTGCAAGAGACAGCAGGCCTATCAGTAGAGACCCGGGCTGGAAAAGTCATGCCCTGACGGGCCACAATGGATCATTGCAGAGATAAATCCAAGGATTCCAAGGGCAGTAGCCCATCAGAACACAGGGTACGTCTACATTTGCTCCCTAGTTCAGACTAGGGATGCAAATGCGGACGAGCGAAGTAGCTAATGAAGCCGGGATTTAAATATCCCGCGCTCCATTAGCATGATCTCACCGGTGCGCTAGTTCGAATCACAGCTGATTCAAACCAGGAAGTGCATGCCAGGAGGTGTTAGTTCGAATCAAAGCCCTTGGTTCAAACTAATGTTACTCCTCAAAAAATGTAATGTTATTCCTACAAAAAATGAGGAGTAACGTTAGTTCAAGCCAAGGGCTTTGGTTTGAACTAACGCGTCCCGGCGCGCACTTCCTGGTTCGAATCAGCTGTGATACGAACTAGCGCGCCGGGGAGATCATGCTAATGGAGTGCGGGATATTTAAATCCCGGCTTCACTAGCTACTTCGCTCGTCTGCATTTGCATCCCTAGTCCGAACTAGGGAGCAAATGTAGACGTACCCACAGGGATTTATGTGCAAGAAATAGGGGTTAAAGAGAAGGCCAGAGTCAGGGGATGAGTATCATGTTTCAGTGTATTCTTGTGAGGCTATGTCCTATTAACTCAATCATAACTTCCCTGTGCTAACACAGTCTGTGGATTCTGGCCTCATTTTCTGCAGGAATATCATCTATCAGGTTCATTTAGCTCATTAAATGATAATAAACAGGAAGCATTCTCAAGTTAATCTAAATAGTCTGCATACAATGAAGAATTAATGTCAGCAGTATATTCTAGACTAGTAGCTGAAAGCCCATGCTGTCATGTGGGTAGTAATTTGTAAAGTCATGTGTAAAAGAGCGGAAAATGGCTGAGGACTTAAAAATTGGATGGTCACAGACCACAAATCTCACTGCTATGCTAAGCCCAAAAGGGCTCTGAACCTTGCCTGCAGCTGTTTCCGTCACTTCAAAGATAGTCTAAGCATCAGTTTGATGTATGGGGTGGTTGTGTGGGTGACTGTGTTGATTTGTGTGGGGTTGTGTTTGCTGGGAGAGTAGTGTTGATTTATAAGAATAGCGGAAGTGTGGGGGGGGGGGGGGGCGGGGTTTCCTGCAGTGAAGGGCTATGCGTATTTGGAGTTATTGTGTATGCTGGTTGTGTTGATTTATGTCTGGGAGCACTGTGCTGGCACATTTGTGTAGGTGGTGAATGGGTGTATGCTGCAATAAAGGGAAGTACCTGTTTGGGGATCTTATGCTGGTTATTATGGTATGGAGTGGTTGGGTTAATTTTTTTTTTTGGGGTGGGGTACCATACAGGAGATTAGTGTTGATTTTTGGAAGTGGTATGCCACACAGGTATGACATTTGGGCCAAGTAATCCACCATCTGTGTGGTCTCCCTTATACAACCAGTCAGGTTGTTGCATGCAAATTAGCTGTAGAGTAAGAAGATGACTGGTTGAATTATCTCTGATATCACACTGGTCTAGGATTCTTGGCATTTGCCATAGACACTGTGGCTGCACAGCTATAATTTGTAAAGTCAAAATGGCTCTGTTCTTAAAAACTGGATAACAGACCACAAAACCCATGGATGCTTCAACCTTGTTGATATTCTGTCCAAAAAGAGCTGGAATCTTAATAGATGGATAGATAAATATAGACCATCATCACCAAATCAATTTATGTTAGCAGTTCACAGACACTTATTCTGATAAATATCACATATCTCCTTAATCAGCAGTATTGGCTTACAGAGAGTCTTATTAAAAGATTAAGTAAATATTACCCAGAACCTTTTATTTAAACGTTGGTGGTATTTCAATCAAAATGTTATATAACTGCACATTGTGCCATATGGGTGGTTAAGTCTCAGTGGCGCGTAAAATAATTTGGGGCCAGGCATTACACATACAAACTTCCCATCATGCTTTTAGCTTTCTTTTGTTGTTTGTCTGGTATAACTAAGCTTTTGTATGTATTTGTTTGTTTGCTTTAAGTGTAAGCAGCTGCCACCTTGTTTGTTAGTAGTGTGAAGCTACATGACCTATTTCTGGGTGCTGAAAAAATAAGCAAGATTAAATTCTAGAAAAGGTATTAGGAGTACTGTGACCACAGTTTAAGAAAGATGTGGACAAATTGGAGAGACTCCAGAGGAGAACAACAAAAATGCCAAAAGGTTTCAAAAACATGACTGATGAGAAAAGGTTGAAGGAATTCAGGATATGTACTCTAGAGAAGAGAAGGTTCAGAGGGAGCCATGAAATATGTAAAGGGCTGTCATGAAGAGAATGGTGACCAATTATTCTCCTTGTCCACCCACCAAAGGTAGGACAAGAAGTAATCGGTTTAGTTTCAGCAAGGGATATTTAGTTTAGATATTAGGAAAATCTTTCTAACTATAAGGATTGTTAAGCTCTGGAGCAGGCAATTTAGTAGGTCTATAGAATCTGACACATGTCTGCCAGGGATGGTCTAGGTATACTTAATCCTGCTAGGCCTTCATTTCCATGTTTCCTTCCACTATGGTAGATGTGAAATGTTCATAATTTGTCAAAATACTTTTGTAAAGTTTTTAATATATTCTATACAGGTAAGTTATTTTAAATATGTGGTAAAGATCTGAGCTTCCCCCTCCTACTCAGGGCATAGAGCATGGCAGAAAGTAAGAAACAATGACCACTGATTCTTCATCTCTTTCATTCTCCTTAACACTAAAATGAAGTGTGTCAAACTTTTTATATGTCATGATCATTTTAGGCTAGTAGCATTTTAAATCACAGGAGTTATAGATGGAAAGACCTAGATTATCTAAACCATTTTCCTTCTTGGGCATATAAAATGTGCTTTTGTTAAATTTCTAGACCCTTGTTAGTATCTGGGCTAGATTGTAGAAGACAATTACTTATGTTTCTGTATTTCACACAGAATAGTTTTATGAACCTGATCCTGCGTTCCTTATCAACATGTAGTTCCTGTGGAAGTCAATGGGAATTTTGTGTGCAATGTCTGACATTAAATCATTTATCCACCATTGAAGCTTAGCCACCTGTAGGGTGAAATATGGTAGTTCTCTAACTGCACAGATACATTACACCACAAGAAGTGATGATCACTTTTATTGTGAACTATAATGGGAATCTTCAGGAGACAGAATGTAATTACCTCCAGTTGAAATTTAACAAGGACAAAAGGAGGACATCTCTCCCACTGAAAAAATGATGAGATCTTTTCTGATCAGAGAGCTCAGCATCTCCGGATACCTCATACAAAAGACAAATTGGTTAAAAAATGCAACAATATAATATTAATATGAATGTTATTTTGGCCAGGCAAGTTTATTGATCTTATTCTTGGAGGAATGAGCAGTCCACTTGTTAGTGCATGATATTTTTTTTAAATATGTAATTTTTAATTGTTGCAAGGGCATCCAGAGCATGGAAAAGTAGCCTTTAGTTGAATCATTAACAGTGAAATAAACAAAATGATCTAATAATCTTTAAAATTTAGATTTATAATAAAATGCAGTTCAAAGCAGTATTTTGCACTTTAAATAGATGACAGATCATGTGCTCTATCTTTAAACTGTAATCAGTGATTTAGTATCTAATCTTTATGCTTTCATTTTTCAGACCTAACAGACCTCTCATGGTGACCAAATACTATATAGTCCGTTTCAGAGGTTTTTCAGCTTGCCTCCCCTCTGATATTTTGGATTCAGTCTGGTAAGGACAAATACTCAGCTGACTCCTTCTAAGTGTTCCATTAACATCCTTGAACGAGAGATGGAGGAACTCTGCACCACATGTCCTCTTAACATTCAGTTTACTAGATGGTAGTGCAGAAAAGTCTTTTCCATATGTCTTCAGACATATCCAGCGCTAATGTAACCCTTACCAATATATCATATTGATGCAGAAGATGTCTTCAGCTCCAAATTATCTGTTATTTATAAGGCAACAAATTATATCTTTGATGTATTAATGACATTTGTTTAGTTTCAAAACAAAACTTTTTTTTTTCTTGATAGCTTTTAAAAACCAAAGAGCCAAATGGTAATTGCAAGTCATCATCCACAGGATGGATCATAAGTCACATAAAGATAGAATAAAAACTAATGTATACAATATATTTAAAGCTCTTTAAGTGGAGATCCGAAATTCACATAAGAAAGGGATGCCAAAAAGAAGCAGTCCCCCATTTATGTGGGTGGAGGGGAGCATATTGCAGCCAAATTGCTTATTTCTCCTGATCTGAATCAGAAATACAGTCTAGGACCAGCTGAGGAATGCAGAATAGAGAAGGCCATTGTATGACATGTTATAACAACATAATGTAAACAACAGTAAAGCTAGTATAATGGACACATCCAGGATATCGTGTCATTAGTCACAGAAGAGAGGGGTTTCTGAGCCCTTACCCAATGGCTTAAAAACCTGACAAAAGGCAATATGATCTGCACTCCAGAGAGATGCAAATAAGATCCACAGAGCACAAACATTTTAAGTGGTTTTAAAAAGAAAAAAAATGCCCTGAGAGGCAAGTGTTTCTTTCAAAGCCAGACCATGAGCTATGACCACTTAAGCTAGTATTTGAAGCAATGGACACCAATCCTTACAGTCACTTAACATTCAGTGAGAGTGGACAAGAAGCAGGTGAATGAGTAAGCAAACATCAGTTCTATTTTAAAAGGATTTTGAACACATGTAACTTCGAATACCATTCAACCAGTGGAGTCCCCAAGGTCTTTTCTTTCTCCCTTTTGATTTCGTCTGACAGGTACGCATGGTGCAGTCTTATCATGGTTTTTCTGTCCGATATTGACTATGAAACAAAGAGAAATTTACTGTCTTCTAAAACAGCAAAATAGCTGTCCACCTGCTTGGTGATAGAGCAAAGTTTAGAAGTGTCAGGATCTTTATTACTTGTGGCAATGCTAAGGACCTGCTTATGTTTAAGAAAATCATATACCTTGCAGATCAGAGGAATCCCAAGTAAGTCCTAATCCTGCATACCTTGTGTATTCAAAACTCCCATTGATATCAGATGTTATGTTCTAAAGTAAAGCAGCTGTGTGTTTTTCTTTCAAGTCAGCAATATCTAATTTAAGGCATGTTTCAGAGCTGTAACAAAACTGAAGTATAAATCAAGTCCAAGATTAAAGCTTCGCTGTCTTCCTCCAGGCCCTAAATTTGGCTATGGGTTTTAGGCAGTTATTCAATCTGTATAGTTTAAGAAAGAGTACATTGAAGTACACATCTGCTAATACATTATATTAACTAGCTATACTATGTTGCTAGTTTTATGCTGGCTGAAACAAAATGCATTTTCAGTTGTGGAAGTTTCTAAGTGATGATGGGAATGATCATTGTTAAACTCCAGAGGACGTTACAGACTTGTTTGTATGTTGGTAACATAGATTTTTCCATAGGCTCAGACTAACAAAAACCCACTCACTCTAACTTAGAATGATATGCTGATAATGGACAGTGTGTGTGTGTGTGTGTCTGTGTCTGTGTCTGTGTCTGTGTTACTAGTTCTCCTAAGGCCTGGAACTTATTGGCTGTTTATCCTTCAGGAGTGGCAGTGAGTGTTGAATAGTGTCCATTTCAGAAGCCATAGGATAGACTAGTAAGTATAGCAATGTAATTACTCTAATAGAAAAACATATTATCAGAGCAGTCTGAAATGTTTTAAAAATTGATAATCGGAGGGATGGGAGAAGGCAGATGTTCTGTTCAGATGTGAACTGTAAACTCTAACTATATTACATTTTGTGTCTTAGCTTTATGAAATTTAACTTTCTTTTAAAAAAATATCCATCGAGTATGTGATCTGAAAGTATTTGCAAATACTGTAATGTTATGGAGAGCAGATGCCTCCAGTTTTGCCAAAAGGGGATGCTTAATGTAGTGGCTGCAATAGGTGGCAGAAAGAAACCACAGAGAGAATTATAGGGAAATGTGAAACCCTAAGAGTGGTTTATAATTAGTTTACAGGGACAAAGGAGTGTAATGTACATAGTGGACAACAAGCTAAATGTGAGTCAACAGTGTGACACTGTTGCACTAAAGGAAACTTCTTTCTAGGACAAGGGTGGGCCAAAGCCTCTCAGTGGCCTGGATCCGGCCCGCCTTGGGATTTCATCCAGCCCATGAGGCAATTACAGGCCCCGCCCCCTAATTATAGGCCATGCTGGGGGAGGAAGGAGCTCAGCCCGGACCCTCCATCCCCCAAGCTGTCGCTGGAGAGGAGGCAGCGCTGGGGCTGAGGCTCCTCAACAGGGCCGCTTCCGCGGCCATGTAGTCGGGCTAGCTCCGGAGGCTGGAGGCACCACTGCCACGACGCCTCCGGGGCTGACCCTGGGCCATGTGGTAGCGGTGCCTCCAGGGCCACGGCGCCTCTGGGGGTGGCCGGTGGCTGTGGCATCTCTGGGGCCTGCCCCAAGCCATGTAGCTGCGGCAGTGTCGGCTCCAGGCTGCAGCGCCTCTGAGGCAGGGCAGCCTGTGGCTGCTGGCCCCTGAGGCCGGCCCCAGGCCATGGCAGAGGTGCCTCCAGCCTCACAGGTGGCCCATGGCCATGGTGCTTTGGGGTCAGCTGCATGGCTGCGGCAGCAGCACCTCTGGCCTCCAGAGCGGCCTGTGGCCATGGTGCCTCAGGGCCAGCCTTGGATTGCGTGGCTACGGCAGCAGTGTCTCCAGCCTCCGGGACTGTGTGGCCACAGCAACAGGGCCTCCCTCCGGGGCGACCGGGACCTCATGGCTGCAGCCATTGCTGCAAGGGAGCACGAAGCTAGGTAAGGTTCCCCCTCATGTCCAGACCTTCCCACCCCACCCCAGTCCTGTCATTTCCCTCCCCCACCAATACCTAGCACCCCCAGCTTGCTCCGAAACCCTTCCTTGTTCTTTCACCCTCTCTCCTGGCCACGCACTGCACCCTCCCTTGTTCCTGCTTCCTCCACCTGGCCAGACACCCTACTCCCAGCCTGCTTCTGCACCCCAGCTCCCTCTCAGATCCTGCACCCCATCCCTATCCTAGTTGCTGGCAGCCCTGTCTCACACACTATAACCCTCATTTTTGTTCCTATCCCAGAGCCTAAGGAGGTCCATAAAATCCACAAACTCCCGAACTCCAGAAAAGTAAATCTGATCTATAGGAAGCCCTGAACCTCAGTTTCCCCCTTTCCTTCCCCTCACCCTGTGAAGTTGTAGCACTAGAGGAGTGAGGTGTCTCAGTTGGGGCCACATCAGTGAGAGTTGGGCGGTTGAGGAGGAGTTTTTTTGCTTCTCACTTGTGTGGTCCCCAACTGATTTTTTGCTCCCGGGGGGGGGGACATAAGGATCTTGTGGAAAACGGGGATTTTGCGCAAAAAAACCCCTTGCATACTACTTTTTTTCCTGCAAAAACCCTTTGTGCAAAAACAGCTTACATAAATTATGCAAATGAGACATGGCCATATGCTAATCTGCGCCTCATTTGCATACTCACTGCCGACAAAACCGGCAGTATAGACGAAGCCCCTGTGCCAAATGGTGTGACATGGAGTCCAATAACACAAGAAAAACCATTTCCTGATGTGTGTGAAAACTGTCCTGTGGAAAAAGTGGTGTGTGAGAACAGGTATTTGAAGAGTGTACCATAATGCATTTGCACAAGGGAGTCAGATTAAGGTTGTATGGACAACCCTAATCCTAGAATATCCTAATTTTTGAGCGCCTAACTCTGCAACCTGAATTTTTTGGCTTTGTGTGTGTGTGTGTGTGTGTGTGTGTGTGTGTGTGTGTGTGTGTGTGTGTGTGTGTGTATTTTGTATGTATATGGAGAAAGAAAGAAAACGTTAATTTTAATCTATTGTATATTTGAGAAAGTTTGTGTATCTGTCTTTATGTCTTTCTATGTGTCCGTCTGTCTGTTAGTCCATTTGTTCAAGAATTCCTCCTAAACAGTAAGAGTTAGGACCACCAGATTCGGTATACAGCTGCTTAATATCATAACTTAAAGCACACCCCTGTTCTGAGCCCCCCCACACCCAACTTCCTGTCCTGCCTCCTATATGTCCCACGTTTCTGCCCTCCCCCCCCAACCCTGACTTCTGCAAACCCCCACACCTCCCGCTCCCTTCTCTGAAGGACCCACACAACACTGGGTAAATCTAGTACTAACTAAAGCAGAGCGCTATTGTCTAAACCTAATACCAAAAAAATTGACTCCGCTCCAAAGCATATTCCCCCTTGGGCATTAAAAGGTTGCACCTCTATAAACCAGAACTTTCTGGTCTGGCAACATTGTACCACAGATGTTACCGGATCAGAGAGCCCCAGCGCTGTGTGTGTGTGGGGGGGAGAGCCTGGTGTGATGCAGTGGAGGTTGGGGTGTGGCTCAGCTGGACTGCATGGGAGAAGGGGCAGGATCCAGGAAGCTGGGTATACAGCTCAGCTTGACTGGGGGTGGGCAGTGGGTTCAGCTGGGCTACATGAGGAGAGGGGTGGGCGGGAAGAAGCCCAACACACAACCCAGGTAGGCTGCTCAGGGGTACCAGGAAGCCCACTGGGGGGAGCAGAGCAGGGGGTGGGGCCGGCAGCAGGGGGGCCAGAAATGACCTCCCCTTGTCCAGCAAAATCCCTCATCTGGGACTGGTCAGATCCCGAGGGTTCTGGACCAGAGAGCTCCAACTTGTATTATCTTGCGACTTTTAAGGTGAAATATTGTAATATTTTCCTTTTAGTCCCTATGTAATGCAATATATTTCACTATATTGAATATTTTATTTGTTGTAGTTTATATGTGCCAATTGTATGTGTTTGTAACACTGCAGGAAGGCCTATAATATACCTGCTTAAAATGTTTTTCCTTCTTTCAAGTAGAATGATGAAGTTGCAGAAGCTAAAATGCCCACCTCCTATGACACTAATGCAAAAAGAAAGAAAGAAAGAAACCACAAGTCTGTATACATGGATTATGTTTATTCAATTAAGGTAGAATAACTAAATTCACTGTGTGTTTTTCCATTTAAATCAATGCTGTATGTCCAGATTAGCACCTTGAAATTACTCTTAATCCTAGTTTCAGTTACACTTGCAATTGTTCCACAGAAATTCAGTGCATGTATATAAACTAAAAATATTGTTTAAAAAGAAACTACAGCTGGATAGTCCTTGAGCCGTATGTGGGATTCTAACGCAGTTGTCTCTGGCAGGAACATTTCTTCAACATTTTTATTTTTAGAAAACAGCAGCCAACCCAAACAGAAAAATTCACTTAATGAGAGACACATCCAAAGGGCCTTACTTCTCAGGATCCCTCAGGAATATTAAACCTAATGCCTGTGTAAAAAAGCCTTGTGTCTTTTGCGTCATTTAACTCACTATGAGCCAAAGGCATTCCTGATATAATACCCTTGAAAAAATTGGGGATCAGCGAAGTGGCAAAATTTGCAGATGACCCACAATTATGTAGTTTACTGATGTTTGCAAAGGACTGAGAAAGAGCTAGAGAAGCTAGGTGAAATGGGCAGTTCAGAGCAAATGAAATTCATTGTTGACAAATATAAGGGAGTGAATATTGCAAAAGAATAATGCGAGCTACTCACACACATTGCTACATTCTAAATTAACTGTAACCACACAGGGAAAAAAACTTAGATATTTTTATGACCAGCCCAATGAAAACCACTGCTCCATGTATGTTGGCAGTCAGAAAAGCAAACAAAATGTTAAGATGTATAAAGAATGGGATAAAAACAATACTGAAAATACTGTGATGCTATTATGTAAATTTGGGGTAGGGCTCCTTTGGAAAACTGCGTTCTGTTTAGGTTCCCAATTACAAAAACAATATAGCAGAAATAGATGGTGAACGTTATTAGAGGCATGACAAGACATTATTCGAAGACACAGAAAAGATTAGAACTGTTTAATTTAAAAAGGAGATGAATAAGCAGGAACACAATAGAGGTGTATAAAGTCATGCATAATGTAGAAGTCAACTGAGTGTTTCTAGTTATCCTTTCATATAATACAAAAACAAGGGATTAATTCAATCAAATTGACAGGCAATGATCTTAAACTAATAAAAGGAATTTTTTTTAAGTCATATATAATTATCCCAAGAAATTCATTGTCACAGGATATCACTGGTGCTAGGAGCTTAGATGGATTTTAAAAATTGACTCTGTGTGTACATGGAGAATGAAAAAATGTGAATTTACATTATTTAGGCTAAAAATAATTAGGAATATAAACTTTCATTCTTTGGCGCCTAAACCAACCACTAACTGTTGGGTTTGGAAAGAAACTTCTCCAATGGACAGGATTATTACATCATTTTCTACTACAAGTTTTCTTGCACCTGTCTGAAGTGTTTGAGATAGGATATACCACTGGCCAAATGCTATAGGGTAATTGTTAAGCAAGCTTTATTGAAGCCAGGTAGAGGGGAAAGCACCATTTTTTAAAAAAGGATATGAACTCATCTATATTGCAACAGGTAGTCTATATAGCAGTAATACGTGCAAGTTGACAAATTCAGTACAGTGCAGAAAAGAGGAACATAAATGTCAGCTTCATTCTCCTCTGACTCATCACAGTGTCACCATAAAGAGGTATTTAGACTACTCAAAAATGGAGGAAATAAAAAAGAGTTGATTTCTTAAATGTATGTGAAATTTATTAATTATGCCTCATTGAAGCTGCCTGTGTTGGATGTTTGAAATGTGCAGGCGGACATTTTTTTTCTTTCTCTCCTGTCAGACTTTCTCTGATCTGTTTCCTCCCAAACAGCAAGTACTGTTTAAATAGGTGAGTTGCATCTTTGGACTCGCTGTGCTGTTATGTTGTATGAGATCAAGTAAATGGACTTTGGTTCTTGATCTCATGCTCAAGGTCTAACTGATAATCAAAGAATCATAGGACTGAAAGGAGCCTTGAGCTCTCCATGCCCTGCATTCATGGCAAGGACTAAGTATTTTCTAGACCACCCCAACATGTGTTTGTCTAACCTAAAAAAACCCTCCAATGATTCAGACAGATTCCATGATTTCCCTAGGCAATTTATTCCAGTGCTTAACCATCATTATACAAAGTTTTTACCAAATGTCCAACCTCAACTGCCCTTGCTGTACTTAATACCATTGCTTCTTATCCTGTTCTCAGAGTTGAGGAGAACAATTTTCTTCCTCTTTCTTGTAACAATCTTTTATGTACTTGAAAATAGTTATCATGTCCCTTCTTATCCAGACTAAACAGCCCCAGTTTTTTCAATCTTCCTTCACAGACGATGTTTTCTAGGCCTTTAATCATTTTTGTTGTTCTTCTCTGGAGTTTCTACAGGTGGTTCATCTTTCCTGAAATGTGCAGCCCGGAACTGGGCACAATACTCCAGTCTAATCAGCATGAAGTAAAGCAGAAGAATTTCTTCTTATGTTTTGCTTATAACAGGTTTACTAATACATCTCAGAATGATGTTTGCTTTTCTTTCAAGAGGGTTATACAGTTGACTCATGTTTAACTTGTGATCCAGTATAACCCCCTACATCCTATTAACCTGTGATCCAGTATAACTCCCAGATCCTTTTCTGCAGTTTTATCACAGGCAGTAATTTCCTATTTTGCATGTGCAACTGATTGTTCTTTCTTAAATGGAGTACTTTACATTTGTCCTTACTGAATTTCATCTTATTTACTTCAGACCATTTCTCCAGTTGGTCCAGATCACTTTGAATTTTAACCTTATTCTCCAAAGTACTTGTCACGCCTCCCAGGTTGATATCATTCACTAACTTTATTAGTGTTCTCTTTCTGCCATTATCTAAATAATTGATGACGATATTGAGTAGAACCTATCCCTGCAAGACTCCGTTCAATATGCTCTTCCAGCTTAACTGCAAACCACTGGCGGCTACTCTCTGGGAATAGTTTTTCAACTAGTTATGCAGACACCTTATAGTAGCTCCAAAGTTGTATTTCCCTGATTTGTTTATGAGAAGGTCATGTGAGACCATATCAAAAACATTATTAAAGTCAAGATATACCACATCTACTAATTCCCCCCCATCCTCAAGGCTCGTAACCCTGTCAAAGAAAGCTGTTATGTTTGTTTAACCTCATTTGCTCTTGATAAATCCATGCTGACTGTTATTGATCACCTTATTATATCCTAGGTGTTTCAAATTGATTAATTATTTGTTCTGTTATTTTTTGGGTACTTAGTTAAGCTGTCTATAATTAATATCCCAGGTAGTCCTTATTTCCCTTTTTGTAGGTTCACCCTATGTTTGCTCTTTGCCACTCTTCTGGGACCTCTCCCATCTTCTATGACTTGTTGAAGATGATCACTAATGTCTCGGATATCTCCTCAGTCAGCTCTTGGGTATTCCAGGATGCATTTCATCAGGCCCTCTTGACTTGAAGACATCTAACTTGTCTAAGTAATTTTTAACCTGTTCTTTCCCTAATTTAACCTCTGATCCTACCTCATTTTCACTGGCATTCACTGTGTAAGATGGCCAGTGGCTACTTTTTGATGAAAACCAAAACAGAAAATAATTTAGCACTTTTGCCATTTCAACATTTCTTTTACTGTTCCCCCACCTCCCAAAGAGTAGTGGGCCTATCCTGTCCTTGTTCTTACTCCTGCTTCTAATGTATTTGATAAATGTTTTCTTGTTACCCTTTATGTCTCTAGTTGAGTGTTGTTTTGTGCCTTGGTCTTTCTGTTTTTTCCCCACATACTTGTGTTATTTGTTTACATTCATGCTTCATAATCTGACCTAGTTTCCACTTTTTGTAGATCTCTTTTTTGAGTTTCAGATCATTGAAGATTTCATGGTTAAGACAGTGTAATCTCTTGCTATATTTCCTATCTTTCCTATGCAGTGGGTTAGTTTGCTCTTGAGCCCTTAATAATTTTTCTTTGAAAAACTACCAACTTCCTTGAACAGTTTTTCCCCTTAGACTTGCTTCACATGGGATCTTGCCTACCAACATTTTGAGTTTGCTAAAATTTGCTTGCTTGAAATCCATTGTCTGTATTTACCATATGTAGGATTGAGAAGTAGTTTTCCCTCAGGTCAAGTTGGCAGTGACCTGTGGTAGTTTTTGCCATATTCTGCAGCATGTGGAGTGCAAGTCACCAGGATTATGTGGGTATATCTCACTTAATAATTTGTCTTGCATGGGCCTTGGGCACCATTGCACGTCAGAGTCTCCTGTTCTCTGGCTCTGGTACGTAATAGTTCAGTCTCTTGTGGGCTGGGGTACTTTGGTGTAATTTCAGTTGTTGGGTTTTATGTGTCAGTGGCGGTTGTGGTGGGGATATTGGTAGCCTGTGGTATACAGGAGGTCAAACAAAATACAGTGATCCCTTCTGGCCTTAAACTCTATGACTTTCATCTGAACGCATTGTTCCACTAGTCTTATTTTTGGCCTTTAGTTCTACACATGGAAAAGTTTTTTAGGATGGTAATGTCTCTGCTTTACTGTCTGTCATAGAATCATAGAACACTAGAATTGGAAGGGAACTCAAGAGGACATCAAGTCCAGTCCCCTGCCCTCATGGCAGGACCCAGTACCATCTAGACCAGTGGTCTCCAACCTTTTTACACCCCAGATCACTTTTTAAATGTCAGGGCAAGCCAAAATCTATCCCATCCCTTCCCCAAGACCCCACCCCTTCCTTGAGGCCCCACCCTCTCTATTTCCCTCCTCTCCATCACTTGCTATCCCCAGCCCTTATACACTCTCACTGGGTTGAGACAGGAGGTGCGGGCTCGGGGGTGGGAATGAGGGATTTGGGTGTGGGAAGGGGTGAGAGGTGCAAGCTCTGAGAGGGAATTTGGATGCAGGAGGAGATGGAGAAGGGGATGCTGGCTTAGGGAGGGGGCTCCAGGCTTGGGAGTTTTGGGGTCAGTTGGAGGATTGGTGTACTGAGCAAGCCACAGGCTTGTGGATGTGAGGGTGCGGGGGTTTGGGTTGGGTGTGTGAGGGGCTCAGGGTAGGGAGGTTGGGATTATGATGGGCTCAGGACACAGATTTGCAGTGTGTGGATGGTGCAGGAGTGTTGTGGGAGAAGACTGAGGATATTGGGGGGCAGGAGTTTAGGGATATGAGAGGCTCAGGACAGAGGGTTCCAGTGTAAGATAGGCTCAGATTTGGGGTGGTGGTTGTGGTACAGGAGTGTTATGATGCTGCGGCCAGATGGGAGTGTGGCTGCCAGGCTTCATTTTTAAATAAAATATTATGTCAAACACAAAATGTTTCAGCATTGTCTTTATTTATGAGAGGGTCCCTGTCCCCTGCCCTGTTTTGAGTCAGGGGTCACTGACCCACAGAAAAGTCAATTGGGGCCGCACAAGTGAGATGCAAAAAAACAACCCCTCCAAGACCCTCTTCCCAATCCTGACTGATGTGGCCCCAACTGTGCTGGTGGGGGCAGAGGACAGGGTGCTGGTGTTGCTGGGGCAGGGTGCTGGGGCAGGTGGCAGGATGCTGGTGGGTGCTGGGACAGGGGATAGGGTGCTGGGGCAGGGTGTTGCTGGGTACTTGGGCAGGGGATAGGGTGCTGGGGCAGGAGACAGGGTGCTGGTGGGAACAGGGTGCTGGTGGGGCATGGGACAGTGGGGGCATGGGATGGTGCTGGAGCAGGGGACAGGGTGCTGGTGGGGACAGGGTGCTGGGGCAGGAGATAGGGTGCTGGGGCAGGGGACAGGGAGCTGGTGGTGCTGGGGCAGGGGACAGGGTGCTGGTGGGTGCTAGGGCACGGTGCTGGGGGCAGGGGACAGGGTGCTGGGGCAGAGGGCAGCGTGCTGGTGGGGATCCTGCAGCTACATGCCAGATCTGGGTCTCAGGAAGTACGTGCGCTGCTCCCCCCTTCCCCAAACAGCCGGCGTGCTTCCTGAAATGCCAGGTCCTCACACACCAGCTACTTCCTTCCCCGTGCTGCCTTCCTGCATGGGGGAAAGGGGAGTAGGAGTCCCGGGACTGCACTCCAGCTCCAACTTTGACAGCCGTGCACTTCCTGAGCAGTTGGAGCTGGCGCGGTCCCAGGACTCGCACTCCCTTCTCCCTTCCCCCCCACCCCCGCGCAGGTAGGCAGCAGGGGGAAGGAAGTCCCCAGCGCGTGAGGACTTGGCGTTTCAGGAAGCGTGCCAGCTTTTTATTGGAGGGGGAGCAGCCCGCGCACTTGCTGAAACCCCGGACATGGAGCGCAGCTGCAGGACTTCCCTCCCCTTCCCCACCCCTGCAGGAAGCCAGCGCTACCTCCATTGTCGCTGAAGGTTGCGTCAGTGGGGGCTTCTTCTTGGGGTGGGAGGAAATGGGGGGAGCCCCTGAATGCCTCGCAATCAACTGGTAAAGAACTGCCAATTGATCAGTCGATCTCAATCGACAGGTTGGTGACCACAGGTCTAGACCATCCCATATAGACATCTATCTAACCTGCTCTTAAATATCTCTAGAGATGGAGATTCCATAACCTCGCTAGGCAACTTATTCCAGTGTTTAACCACCCTGACAGGAAGTATTTCCTAATGTCCAGGGCTTGACAAATGATTCAATCTACTTGCCCATGGCGAGTAGATTTTAAGCCGGCAGGGCTGCGCAGCATGGTTAGCGCATGCGCAGTGTGCGCTTCCGCGCGGCTGGCAAGTGGGGCTCGCTGCCGCTTGGCGAGCACTGCTACTGTCCAACCTAAACCTCCCTTGCTGCAGTTGAAGCCCATTGCTTCTTGTCCTATCCTCAGAGGCCAAGGAGAACAATTTTTTTCCCTCCTCCTTGTGACACCCTTTTAGATAGCTGAAGACCACTATCATGTTCCCTCTCAGTCTTCTCCTTTCCAAACTAAACCAGCCCAATTCTTTCAGTCTTCCTTCATAGGTCATGTTCTCTGGACCTTTAATCATTCTTGGTGCTTTTCTCTGGACCTTCTCCAATTTCTCCACATCTTTCCTGAAATGTGGTGCCCAGAACTGGATACAGTACTCCAATTGAGGCCTAATTAGCACAGAGTAGAGCGGAAGAATGACTTCTTGTGTCTTGCTCACAACACTCCTGTTAATGCATCCCAGAATCATGTTTGCTTTTTTTGCAATAGCGTCACACTGTTGACTCCTATTTAGCTTGTGGTCCATTATGATCCCTAGATCCATTTCTGCAGTACTCCTTCGTAGACCGTCACTTCCCATTCTGTATGTGTGACACAGATTGTTCCTTCCTAAGTGGAGTAGTTTGCATTTGTCCTTATTAAACTTCATCCTATTTACCTCAGACCTTTCTCTAATTTGTCCAGATCATTTTGAATTATGACCCTATCCTCCAAAGCAGTTGCAACCCCTCCAAGCTTGGTATCATCTGCAGACTTAATAAGCGGACTCTCTATGCCCAATATCTAAATCGTTGATGAAGATACTGAACAGAACCGGTCCCAAAACAGCGCCCTGTGGAACACCACTTGTTATGCCCTTCCAGCAGGATTGTGAACCGTTAATAACTACTCCCTGAGAACAGTTATCCAGCCAGTTATGCACCCACCTTATAGTAGCCCCACCTAGGTTGTATTTGCCTACTTTATTGATAAGACGATCATGCGAGACCGTCTCAAATGCCTTACTAAAGTCTAGGTAAACCACATCCACCACTTCTCCCTTATCCACAAGACTCGTTTTCCTATCAGACAAAGCTATCAGATTGGTTTGACATGATCTGTTCTTTAAAAATCCATGCTGGCTGTTACCTATCACCTAATCTTCCAGATATTTGCAAATAAATTCCTTAATTACTTGGTCCAGTAATGTTTCCTAGCACAGAAATTAAACTGACTGGTCCATAGTTTCCTGGTTTGTTCTTATTTCCCATTTTATAGATGGGCACTATATTTGCCCTTTTCCAGTCTTCTGGAATCTCTCCTGTCTTCCATGATTTTCCAAAGATGATAGCTAAAGGCTGAGATACCTCCTCTGTCAGCTCCTTGAGTATTCTAGGACGCATTTCATCAGGCCCTGGTGACTTGCAGACATCTATCTTTTCTAAGTAATTTGTTCTTTTTTAAATGTTATCTTGTAAACCTACCCCATTCCCACTAGTATTCACTGTTAGACATTCCTTCATCATCAGACTTCTTGGTGAAGACCGAAACAAAGAAGTAAATAAGCACCTCTGCCATTTCCAAGTTTTCTGTTACTGTTTCTCCCTCCTCACTGAGCAGTGATTCTACCCTGTGCTTCTTCTTCTTGCTTGTAATATATTTATAGAAAGTCTTCTTGTTTCCCTTTATGTCTGTAGCTAGTTTAAGCTCGTTTTGTACCTTTGCCTTTCTAATCTTTCCCCTGCATACCTGTATTGTTTGCTTATATTCATCCTTTGTAATTAGTCCTCATTTCCACTTTTTATATGGCTCCTTTTTTATTTTGAGATCATGCAAGATCTCCTGGTTAAAACAATGTGGTCTTTTTCCATACTTTCTATCTTTCCTATGCAGCGGAATAGCTTGCTTTTGGGCCCTTAACAATGTCCCTTTGAAAAACTGCCAACTCTCTTCAGTTGTTTTTCCTCTTTCCCATGGTCTTGCTTCCCATGGGACCTTATCTACCAGCTCTCTGAGCTTACCAAAATCTGCCTTCCTGAAATCCATTGGCTCTATTTTGCTGTTCTCCCTTTTACCGTTCCTTAGAATCGTGAACTCGATGATTTCATGATCACTTTCACCCAACCTGCCTTCCACTTTCAAATTATCAACCAGTTCCTCCCTATTTGTTAAAATCAAATCTAGAACAGCTTCCCCCCAGTAGCTTTTTCAACCTTCTGAAATGTTATTTTCAGTGCAGTCCAAGAACTTATTGGATAGTCTGTGCCCCCGCTGTGTTAGTTTCCCAACATATGTCTGGATAGTTGAAGTCCCCCATCACCACCAAATCTTGCGCTTTGGATGATTTTGTTAGTTGTTTAAAAAAACCTCATCCACCTCTTCTACCTGGGAAGGTGGTCTGCAGTAGACCCCTAGCATGACATCACTTTTGGTTTCTACCCCTTTTTAACTTAACCCAGAGACTCTCAACAAGTCTGTCTCCTATGTCGATTTCCACCGTGGTCCAAGTGTGTACATTTTTAATATATAAGGCAACACCTCCTCCCTTTTTTCCCCACCTGTCCTTCCTGAATAAGCTGTACCTTTCTATACCAATAATCCAATCGCATGTATTATCCCACCAAGTCTTTGTGATACCAATGATGTCACAGTTGTGTTTATTTATTAGCACTTATTAGCACTGTCCTACTGATCGTAATATTTAGATGCCATTCTGGAGAATCAGCCAATTCAGTATCTTCAAATATTGATTGTGGTTGACACAAATAAGGAAGTAATGTGCGTGGGAAGGTGGAAAGAAAGTGCCAGGGACTCTCAATTAGAAGGATCACCTTTATGCTCACACTTGGGTGACACCATTTTACAAAAGGCTGTTTTTATTCTGAACTAGAAGTGAACGCTTCTGCTAAAATTGATCTGGATTTCAACTCCAGCCTCTGCAAATTGGAGCTGTTTGGATTCTGGTTCATCCAATTATAACATGGGAAAGGAACCTTTTTTGGATCAGGGGCCACTGACCCACAGAAAAATCAGTCAGGGGTCGCACACAAGTGAGAAGCCAAGTGAGAAGCCCCTGACTAAGAAGGAAAAAGACACTCCTCACATTTCCCTCACACACCAGAGCCGGGGGGGGGGGAAGGGCAGGCTAATCGATTTTTATATGCTCCAGCCTTGTGGGTGGGAGGCAGGAGAGTTGGAGTGCCACTGTGGGCTCCCCAATGTGGGGGGATCCCTACCCTCGGGGGCCCAGATCCAAGCAAGCTGGGGCTGCATCCAGCCCCCAGGCCTGAGATTTGTCACCCCTGCATTATAGAGAAAGGGCCTGACTGCAAAAATCTGATGCGTTTAGGTCCAAATGTCAAAACTCCCTGTAAACTTAAAAAAATAGTCTGCTAGCACTTTAAAGACTAATAAAACATGTAGATGGCATCATGAGCTTTCATCTGAAGAAATGAGCTGTGCCCACGAAAGCTCATGATACCATCTACATGTTTTGTTAGTCTTTAAAGTGCTACCAGACCATTTGTTGTTTTTTAAGTTTAGCCTGTACAGACTAACTTGGCTACCCCCTGAAGCTTCAAACCTCTCTGTGTTTGGCAGAGTCGAGAGTTGGGATTCTGGATAGGATCTAATTGTTTGACTTTCAGATACGTATTTCCTGAATACCCATTTCAGAGTTCAGGGATGTTTGGAGTGAAGATTCTTGTTCAGGCCCATCTCTGTTCTTAACAATAACAGAAACTTATTTTCATGTGGTGTGGTTTTGTAGATGTAAAAATATTGTTATGAAATTATCTCAGAAAAAAAGTAACATATGGAATCCATAGAATGATTATGGTATATAATGTTAGCACTGGAGAAAATATAAGTGGGGCATAGATGTGTTGGCTGCAAATGACACATTCTATGATTATTGGTGTTATTCAGTATGAACTCTTCTTTCACATTATTAACATGTGAGATCACTGATAAGGTGAACAGTTCTCTCCACAGCTTTGAGGATTTACACAGGCTTATTTCCCATTGCAGGGAATGAGTGGAAATACTACTCCCACTGTTAAAGTTAAGTATGCAGTATTGTCAACCATGGGCATTCAAAAATCATGAGTCATGGCCTCCCAAAATCATGAGAAGGAAAAAGTGTGGTTCTTTTAGTTTGCCCTGTTGTTTCTGAGCCTGTAGCTTCTCTCAGGTCATGTTTTGAGATTTTTCTCTGCAATCATCACAGCAAGAAATGTACTTTTATAAAAATTAAAACTGAGATTCTGTTAGTCACTTGCCTCAATAAGCTAGGGCTTTAAGAAACAATGTCAAATATTCTGAGAGAATCATGAGAGTTGGTATGTGCGTGTGGGACGAGGGCCTATCTGGGATTAGGAACAAACCTGAGTCTCTTGAACAACCAGGAACTTGTTTGTGAGGTGGTTCTGTTTGCTTTTCATAGAGACATCTGATGTGCATATCTTGGCTTCCTTTTATACTAAAAAACAACCTGTGGGAGTTCAGGGCCCTTAGTTACAACGTGCAGCCCTCTAGCCTCGCCTGTGGTTCAGCTTCTGCAGGTATATAGCACTGGACCATGATTAAATCACGTTCTCAAGCCATGCTACGGTACTCAGGTTTTAGCAAGGGACAAGCTTCATTCAGACCCACCTACACTGCAAACTCAAACTGTTTTAATTATCTTCCCTAGTCCCTCAATTACAACACCTCTTACAGTGAGAGAGAGATCTTAGTGATTCAAGGTGAGGGTTGAGAGTAAGAGATTGAAAATAGCCTAGAAAGCAATAGGATTAGGAGAAAAAGGATGAAGGTCTTGGATTATCTAGGGCTATGTTTAGACTGCCCCCTCCTGCACAAAAAATATGCAAATGAAGCGAAGCGTGGAATATCGCTGCATCTCATTTGTATAATTAATGAGGCTCTGTTTTTGCGCAAGAGTCTACACAGCTCCTTTTTGCGCAAAACCCCCCCTCTTGCGCAAGAGCGTTCTTCCTCATTTGTTCAGGAAGAACAGCTCTTGTGCAAGAGGAGGTTTATGCGCAAAACAGAGCCTCATTAATTATGCAAATGAGGCGCAATGATATTCCATGCTTTACCTCATTTGCATATTTTTTTGTGCAAGAGTGCGCAGTCTAAACATAGCTTAGGTGTTTCCTCATATATTTTCTTTATTATGAAAATAAAATTCTAAGTTAATATAGGGGAAAATCCTTGTTTTAGTTTTAGAAAGTTGTAGCAGTGAATTTTCTCGGGGATTTTAAAAATTCATGTCTGGAACTTACAGTGCCTGTGTATATCACGAGAGCGTGATGGAGTTGAGACCAAGTTATGATGATCACTGTAAGTGCATGCACATCCCGGCATGGAAACCCTGAGCTGACCAAACCATTTCATGCAAAAGTTTTCTATTATAATTGGTTTGTAAGTTGGTTTTGTTTCCAAATGACCATTGTGAGTGAAAAATACTTGAGTCCCTTTTATGTTTTTTCTTTAAAAAGCAAAAGAACAGAGTTTAGTTTAACATAAATAGCCAAATAGAATAAAAATAAATAATGGAAGGAAACTCCTATGATCATTCAAGGGACGTATTACATTAATCCTTGGAATAAGTAGGTGTAACTCCAAGTGAAGCCTACAAGGATTAAGCCTATTTACCCTAGTGTTGACTGGTATACCTGGCCAAAAGGGAACCAACCTAAAAGTATGTCTCCCTACCTGCTTCTGTCATCAGGGTTTGTCTCAGCCCCTTAGGAGAAATAAAACCAACTAGAATGTGGGTGCAAACAATCCGGGTATTTATTTAACAGTTCCAAACAAGGTAAATGAAAGGTAAACCAAAGGATTAAGAACCTAGGTATAACAAGGACCCCCACAACTAAAGGTAAATAGCAAGAAGTAGTGTGCTGACAGCAACCCAGGTGAGTTCCCTCTTCCAGGACAAGACCCAGGTAAGCAAACGGATAATTAGGGAATCTCTACCATGTCCTGAAGCTTGAGGACCCTCATGGCGATTTGACAGCTCCAGATCCTATCTCCAGATGGTATCACAGGTAAAGAGCGATCAGGCAATGTCAGCTCTGCTCCGGCGATGGTCAGCCTACTCTCCCTCTCTGCACCATCATGGGTGTGTTTATGTCCTCAGTGACTAGGGGTGGCAGCTGGTAACACACCCCTTGTGTGCAGGCAAGCTCACCCTCCCACAACCAGACCTATATGTGTGGTGCTGGCATGCACTTCTAAGCAGCTCCAGACTCTTCCACTCAGAAGGGCAGTCCCTTAGAACTGGTAAGGCAGCCCTTAAATCACCTGTTGTTGCCAGGCAGAACCCAGGTCACGTTCCTGCTTAGTTTCCCGCCAAAAGAGCGGGAAAGTGCCCTCAGGAGTGGAAGGAGAAGGGCAGCCAAGATGGAGTCCAGGTTGTTGTTTGGACATTCCAAAATGTCATATCCATGTTGTACCTTGCACCGATTTTCAGGGGCGGCCCCACAGCAGGAGGGAGAAATGCTTCTGTCAACTTCCCTTACTCATCACAACAGCAAGGAGTACCAGTGCTGACAGGGGCACCTTCAGCATTTGATTAAGTGGGTCTTTACTAGATGCTAAATCAAACTCTGGAGGATCAACTGCCAGCGTGTTGTTCCTCCAGCAAATGAAGACATGGGCTCATTCTCTCTGCGTTTCTGTGACCTAACAACCAAAGTGTGTGTCAACAAAGTATGAGGTGCTGAGACTTTGTTTGGCCATTGAGCATGAAATGAAATGATTTGAAATGAAAACTGTGACAAACACAATAATAATTTTATTCCAGATAAATCAAGTATCTCTTATCATTGTTCAAGAGTTGATATGAGTAGGCTCAATGAATACAATGTGATGATTATCAAACTGTAAAATAAAGTCTGGTCTGTTTTTAAATTGGAAAACTTTCACATGCTCACAGAGAGAAAAAAAATCCAAAAATCACTTTGACAATAAAATCTACACTTTATTTTACTGACGCTTATGAGAAATCAATAGACATTTCAGCAGAAGCCTTTTTTGTAAAGGCTTATTTGTTTCTACATGCACTCATTTTCAAAACCTAAATGAGAGCAGCTAAAAGGAAACTAAATGACAGCCCATCATGCAGTGCATTAAAAATATTGCACTTTTCAAGATACTTAACAAACTACTTAACCAAACTGTTTTCTTCTTGCATCAATTGGCTGGAGACAAAGTAAAGAAGCAGTACATATTTGTTTTGTTTTGAAACAAGAAAAGCCTAGTAACTTAAGGGGAGGGTCCTTTTCAAAGGTAAAACTCTTCAAGGCTTTGGATCAGATTCTGACAGTTGCACCAGTGTAAATGCAAAGGATTCTCAGTAAGCTCAATGGAGATTCTCCAGACTTTTACCAACATAAACAAGCATGATCAGAATCTGGACCAACATGTGCCCAAAATATTTTAGTAAAGAAAACTGAAAAAATAATGGGGATCAATTTATTTCACCTGTGAAAGTTTGCAAAACTGTATCTTGTTAGTGATTCCTCACATTTAAAAGTGACTTACAAAGGGGAAAATGGATCTGTGTCCTGTTTTGCTGCTTTATGTTGTAAAAGGACAGAAAGTCTTGTGTAATAAAAAGTGTGGCTATTTCCCCCCTTGCAAGGTTTTTTTTTTTTTGTTGTTGTTTTTTTAAGGAATTTTTGTCTATCCTGCAAAGCTATTTAAGTGACAGGAAAACTGCTTTGGAAAACTATGACAGGGTGGGCAAATACTGGACCTCGGGCCACATCCAGTTGGCCTAGTTAGCTCCTGGTGGGTCCCACTGTTATATTTACCTGTATGGCCTCAGATATTGGCAATCACAGCTCCCACTGGCCATAGACTGCCATCCCTGGTCAATGGGAGCTGCAGGAAGCAGTGTCCTGGTCTGCACCACTTCCCACTGCTCCTATTGAGCAGGAATGGCAATCCACAGCCAGCAGAAGCTACAATCACCAGTACCTGCAGCTGTGCAGGTAAATATAGTGGTGGCAGCTATCCAGGGGCTAACCCAGGCAAACTGCTGCCATGTTATTGATCACCCCTGTACTATGACAACACAGTCAAGTAAATTGAGTGGGTTTTTAATTAATGTTATTTAAAAAAAATTCTTTTTGGTTTTCATAAATACCTCTTTAACTCAAATGCCTGAGAATCTCTGGTGAGAAAATATGTTTATTTTAAAATATTCAACATCCCTTTAATTAGGGGCTGCGAGGACTTCTAAACTTTTCTATGAAACCACCAGCAGGTGCTGCAGCAAAATTAGGAAGATCAAATAAAAAAAGAGAAGAAAAGATCCAAAACTTGTCAAAACCCTTTCATGCTTTCTTTATGATATATAAAAGAAAAAAATGCACTAACCAATGTATTTTCCCCCTTTTCAGAGTAACTCAATACTACTGTTGCTAGGGAGAGCATAACAAAATGCAAAGAGATCATTTCCAAGAAAATACTATGTGCAGTAATGGCATTACTATTTACGCTATGGTATGGGCTCCCATTATTTCCTGTTTATTCTCTTTCTCCTTGATTGGCCTCACTATCAATTAACAAAAAAAATCCCTGTTTGTATATGCCAAAATCTTACTAGATAGTAATATTAACTGAGTGTTGCTTTCCATGAATTTTCCTTGTGTCTTTGAGAGTGAAATAGAATGGATTGTCTTGGGGTTGGAAGGGTTTTTTTTTGGGGGGGGGGGGAGGGAGGGGAGAGATTGTTTTTGTATGATTACAATCCTATGCTGTTTTTGGTGATTTCTGATACATGATGTCACTTTAGCACTCTTATTCAAGCTGGTGCAACTTTGATTCATGTTAGTAAGGCACTTTGAGATTCTTAGATGGAAGGGTTATAAAAGTGAAAAGTATTTTTTGTATTCCTAGAGAAAGTGAATAAATACAAAGTTAAACAAAAATCTCCACATGTCAGTACATGAACAATGACAGCTTTGGGTTTCTTGCTTTTTAACCCAAGCCTAACAGGTGAGATCAGCAGTAAGTTTGCAGACCTTTCTAGGAAAGTCTGCATGTTGATAACATCTGAAGAAGTAAGCTCTGTAGCAGCTCATGTGTAGCTGATCTGTTAGCCATAAAAATGGGGGAAAATCATTATTGTCATTGTGTGATGTGTTCTTTAGCTTGTTTAGATTTCCACAAAGGGGGGGTCATTGGGGCTCTGCCTTCCCTGGATGAGTTTTGGTAATGCCCCTCCTAAGCATGCAGAATATGCCCCTATTACACTAGATGTACTTCTCTACACAGTGGCTGTATGATGCCATCAACCGTGGACATTCTGGCTGGTATGATGATCCTCAATAGACTGTGCCTGTTTGATGATGATTCATGCTTGTGTCCTCATTTTCCAGAGCATTAATAATCAGTGAAGTTTGTGCTTTTAAAAGGCAATCTATCAGTCATATGAATGTGACTTACAGAAACAGAGCTGGAAATGCATGCTAATATTTGAAACTAGTGCATTTTTATTTGCTTCTATTAAAAAAAAGCTTTGGAGGAAATAAGACTCCCCTGGCCTAAGACTAATCAGGCCAATTTTCAAGGTAAAAGTAGATTTCTTGCTAGTCATTTAGGTGTATGAAAATAAGAATGTGGCTGAAGATTAAATCTTAACTGGCTCCACTGCCCTAAATTATTGGCTTATGTATGTAGCATGTTCCTCACGTGGAAGAAATGAGAACTACTGAGCTGTGTGCTATAGTCCTTATACATCTAGAGCAGCCAGCAGAAGTGCTCTTAGGTCATGTGTTGGGGCCTAATCTTTCAAAACCTGGGAATCTGAATTCTATCCTCATGTGGCTGTGAAGTTCTGAAGGGGCAACATGTGAAGCAAAGCAACAGACATGAAATCAAGGCAGGGCACAGTTTATTTTCATAAGTACCCCTTTAGCTCAAATGCCTAAGAATCTCTGGGGAGAAAATATGTTTATTGTACAATATTCAACATCCCTTTAATTAGAGGCTGAGAGGACTTCGAAACTGCTTTTTTGAAACCACCAGCAGGTGGTTACAATATTAATCTAGATTAGAGGGTGGGAAATATCATGTAGATAAACTTACATGATGCTAATCTTAAATGGTAAAGCCAGTATGGTACTGATGCTATTGTTTAGAGCACATGGAAGCATTCAGCTCATTTTTGAACTTTGCACAGTTTGCATGTATATTAAGAATGTGGACAATAACCTCAAAGCAGAAGAGTGGTTCATGGAGCAAATAGTTAATAATAAAATGATTTTTCAAATCTTTATGGCAGACACCAAGGCAGACACATAAGGTAAAAACAGAAGTCGGCACAACGGCTATGGAGATTGAGACTGAAATCTTGTAAAAATATGATTGGCTTACCAGAATGTTTAGCTAATTGGAAGCAGTTTCTACCACCTCATAGTTGCGTCCAACCCACATTTGCTCCTATTAGGAGCCAACTTTTGGTCTTGTTTTGCTAACTAAATCTTGAAGAATGTGTGTCTGTTCTCTCTGTCACAAGGCCAGAAAAGGGAGCTGCTCATTTTTCAGAGGAATGTGATCCTGATCTATCTCCATCATGTTTCTGGTTAAACTGGATAGATCATTTCATTGATTCCACTTCCACTGCTACCACAATATATTGTAATAAATCTGTTTCTAGCCTAGATTTTGTTGCTTTGCTTTACACATTTGCCTTTTAGAACCTTACAGTCACACGAGGATAGAATTCAGATTTCCAGGCTCTGAAAGATTAGGTCCCAACACATGGCCTAAGAGCACTTCTGCTGGCTGCTCTAGATGTATAGGGACTGTCACACACAGCTCAGCAGTTCTGATTTCTTCCACATGAGGAACGTGCTACACACATTAGCCAATGATTTTGTGTAGGGCAGCCAAACTCATTTTGTGGGGAAGACTGAATGCCGGTTTTGATTATGGACTTTATTCTGCGGAGATAGGTTTTGGGCTCCATTCTACACTCAGTCCACAGCAGAATTCCCACTGATGTCACTGATTGGCTTGCATAAGATCTAAGGTAGAGTATGACCATCATGTAGTAGCTAAACTTTTTGTTATAATTTATTATGCCTTCAATACCTTGTTATTCCATTCAGCATCACTTAGTAGGAAAATTGCTTGTTTCTCTCCCTCTTTCCTGTCTCTACTCTGACTCCCATCTGAATTTTTTTCCCTGCAGCTACTCTCCATTTCCAACTCCTATGGGTTTTGATCCTATCCTCATTTGCCAAAATGAGCAGCAATTAACTTAAGTAAAGTCATCACCAAACTTTAAAGTTAATACCCTAGTGAGATTAGGAGGTCCTGGTTCTGGAGAACAGCTCATAGGCATTATGTAATACAAATAATAACTATAATTGTTAGAAGGGATGTGAATGTTTAAACAGTTAACTGGTCTTACCCATAATGGGTGAGGCATACCTGTTAACCTTAACCGGTGGGGACTGGAGCAGCTCTCCACCTATCATGGGCTGAGGGCTACTCCAGCCCCACAGGGGCCCCACTGTTGACAGGGGCTGCTCTGTCCAGGACACCAGAGCAACCCCTGCCTACGGGGTGCCCTGGCCTGCCACAGGAAGGGGTTGGTCCAGCATCCTGGCCATAGCAGCCTTTGTCTATGGCAGGCCTGGATGCCCTGCAGACAGAGCCTGCTCTGACTGGGATGCCGGAGCAGCCCCTGCCTGTGGGGCATCCTGGCCTGCAGCATACAGGGGCTGCTTCACCTGGGCTGGAGAGGCCCCTTCACCCAACTCCCCTTAATCTGTTAGTTGGTTAAACAATATGTTTAAACGATTAACCAATTAAACAGGATTTTACATCCCTAATTGTTAGTGGAAAATAGTAGGGGAAAATCACACCTCTTAAATGCATTGGTTCCAGATGTCTGCATAGCCAGGAAGATATTCCTGGATCAGTGATGTTCAAGTTGCATTTGGAAGATTTCCTTTTCAATTTTTTGACGGCTAGAAATATACATCGTTAAAAATGGAAACTTAGACTTGGCAAACTTGCAAAATGCCTTGGTGTCCAGGTGTTTGGCATCCCTGCATTAGACTGTGTTTATCATAGAATTTATACATTTTCTTTCCTGCTTTGACTATAAAACACCATTTAAGACTTTAAAATAATTCCCATAACAACTAGTTAGAATGTTTTAGACCATGGAGAATAGAAAGGTCTAAGGCCACCACCATTCGCATTCTGGGGAATTGAGGGAAAGTGCCTATATGAGAATTGCTTATGAGATCATCATATGATGAGACCTGCACATTTTTCTAGAGCAGGGCAAATCCCACTGCTATCCCACCAATCAGGTACTTAGATGCACACTGTTCTCATTTGAATTCTTGTTTCCATTTTTTCCCATTTTACCACCTTCTCTCTTATGTTAGGTCTTACATCCCAAGAGATGATCATCAATATTAGATCTGAAGGTGCCCTTTTGAGTGTTGTGATGAGAATAGCCTTAACTATGCTTATTGTAATAAATATTCTTGAAATTTACTCCAGTCAACAAGCCATTGCCAAAAAAGGTCCACAATAGCATCCTAGAATCAAACTATTAGACAGCACTTAGGATGACAGATGACACTATTGTACAGGACTGACTCAGGAAGTTATGCACATTACAGATCAGCTGAACAAATTTGTTTTTATGCAACACCTTTCCTAATGATGTTATGATCCCAAAGCACTGTGCAAAAAAAGAAATAATTTTATATTCAAGGTGAAATGTTGGCTCTGTCAAAGCCAGGATTACATCTTTGGTGCATGTCTACACTAGGAAATTATTTCAAAATAACTAAAATCAATTTAATAACTCCCAAAATAACAAAATCAAAATAGCATGTCCCCACTATGGGGGAACCTCGAAATTAGTCCAAGGTAGTCTCTGTTATTGTGGACATGCTAACTCAACCTAAAGCCCCAGGAAGCACGGGGGAGTAATTACTTCAAATTACTCTGAGGAGTACTTATTTTGAATTAGCAGCAGTGGAATGTCCACGCTAATGCTATTTCGAAATAACTATTTCAAAATAAGCATTATTCCCCGAGGAAAGCAGGAGTACAGATTTCAAAATAATCTGCCCTTTATTTTGAAATAACAGGCTTGGTAGTGTGGATGGTCCACTTATTTTGAAATAAAGGCGGTTATTTTGAAATAACTCCCCAGTGCAGACCAGGGCTTGGAGAGTAGTTGACTGAGTACTCAAACCTATTGCCGTCACGTGTTATTGCTCATGCTGAGCCTTAGACATTTGCACCTGGTTTATTGAGACAATGAATATTGGGCTGCTCTTCTGTATCTTGTTAGGTATTTCTGATTTAACCTTTACAGGGATGAGAACATGAGATCCTTCAGATAAATGAAAGGAAAAGGGGAAATTAAAACATTTGCACTATTAGAATATCAGCTAATGTTTCTAATACTTAATTTGCCATCACTTATAACTAGCTTTTAACTTCTTACAAGAGCCTTAGTTCAAGGTTAATTTTGGTGTTCAGATTACATAAAGGGCAGAAGCATCTCAGAGCTGCACCTTATACAGAAGATCAATTATAGAAGCAGCAGGATGAGTTAAGCATTCTTTAAAGAAGAAACTAAACTGTTCTGTGTTCTCATTTATTAGACCAAGAAAAGGTTTCTCTTTGGTTCCTTAAGAAATTCATTTGCTACCTGAATAACTTGCATGTTGACAATCTGTGCCTTTCCTGTGCAGCTGGTTTGTTGAATCCATGTTAGATTTCTGTATTACTGCACAGAAGTTGCATCTCCAGTGCTTTGCCTAAATGAAAGACTAGCCCTTGGAAATCAGTTTGGCTGTGTTACAGTTGTGTTTAGTCTAACAGAGGTTGTGAAGGACTTGGAAATAAATGATACAAACTCTCTTGGCCATTCAGGAGCAGCTTTAACAACAACTCGGTTGGCTGGGATTTTGGCACATTAGGAGTTCCGTAATTTAATACAGCTCCTGTGGCTAGTAGTATGCTCCTATTCAGAACACTTTGTGAGCTCCTATTTTAGTTGTTTGTTATGATGGAATGGCATGGCATTTACTTAATACTGTAATAATATTCACTCCTGAAGTACCTTTCATCCAGTTCAGGAATTAAGTAAAAGGCAGGCCTCTTGAATAGCGGAGCTCTCCATCATTTCATAGTCACTCTTTTGTCATAACCAGACTCCTGTATTCCTGAACAAAGATTTTGAAAATGAATATGTTTAGAAGCTAGATAGGATGATCAAAATGGAGCCTGATCTTATTATTTTTATACAGTGGGCAATGTGCTCTGGCAGAAAATTCTTGTAGATAATAGTCATGGAAAGTATTGCCCTTATAGTTAAGATAGAAATGTATATATTTGGCTGAAATATGAGAAAAAATCTAGTTACTTGAATATACAAGCTATGTTGAATATGCCTGTTTCAGTCCTTTTTTAATTTCAGCACTTCTGTGTGCTCCTGTTATGAATGTGTTAGTATGTCAGTATGGATCCAGGGCAGAACATCAATAGGTGACTGAAACTGTTAAAGTTTCAGGAATCTATTCACAGCTGCCTTGGGAAATATTCAGGGCATTTTATATATATCATATAAAAATAATTTGGAATCAAAGATGGATCAAGTATGTGACTAAAACTTTACCAATGATTTGTGTAAAAATATTACCTTCAAACACATAAAATTACAATGTAGTTTACAGGCCTCCATACCCAAATACATTAATCATAAAACAAAAGAAAAATCAAACTGTGAATTCCCTTACTCAGAATGGTGAGCAGAAACTTTAATGAGATTACTCATATGAGTAACTGCTCACCAGTGCAAGTAAGAGGGTCACAAGTTAGTTCTTGTGTGGAAGAAAAAGGTAGAATGTTTTACCAATGAGGTGATAGCAGTAGGCTCAGATTTGTATATAGTAATTGAACATTGTACTAACTCTGTTGTCTTTATGGAGGTTTTTAATATAAGTAAAATTGCTTTCATGATCCAAGGAGTCTAGGATCTGGTGAATATTACCAATGTACACTAAGACATGTTGGTCTCTTAATGGCCCTTTCTTCCCCATTACCCACACAGACCTCCTTAGTTCTTTTGATACCCTGCATCAGATGAAGACCGAGGGGTAAAATTTTGAGACCTGATGGCAGAAAACATGGGTTATTACAGAAGGGAAATAAAAAAGGGTTAGAAAAATGAAAAAAGAATCCTAGCAAAACTGGAAACACATGAACCTTGGCCTTTTTAGCTGTGACCCTACATACTTGTTGTTGTAATTTGACCTAGTTTCCACTTTGTGAAGGACTCCCGTTTAATTTTTAGATCATTCAAGATCTCCTTGTTAAGCAGGAAGGTCTCTTGCCATACTTCCTATCTTTCCTACTCAGTAGAATAGATAGTTCTTGTGTCTTTAATAAGGTCTCTCTGAAAAACTGCCAACTGTCCTCATTTTTCCTCATAGACTAGCTTTCCATGAGATCTTACCTACCAACTCCCTGAGTTTGCTAAAGTCTACCTTCTTGAAATCCGTTGTCTTTATTTTGCTCTTCTCCTTCCTACCACTCCTTAGAATCATGAACTCTATGATTTCATGATCACTTTCATCAAAGCTGCCTTCCACTTTCAGATTCTCAACCAGTTCTTCCCTATTTGTCAAAATCAAATCTAAAACAGCCTCTCCCCAGTAGCTTTCTCAACCTTCTGAAATAAAAAATGGTCTCCAGTCTTCCAATAACTTGTTGGATAATCTGTGTCCTACTGTGTTATTTTCCTAACAGATATGTAGGTAGCTGAATACCGCCCCCCTCCCCAAGTCCAGTGCTTTGGATGATTTTGTTGTTTAAATAAAACCTTATTGCCCTCTTTTTCCTGGTTAGATGGTCTGTAGTCAGCAGGTTCAACAGACTCCCTGAGCAGGGCTGGGCGTAGGGGGCTCGGCTCTGCATAGACACCCCCCCCAGAAGGGGTGGGACTTCAAGCAGAAGGGGTAGGGCTGGAGCTAGCTTTCCCCAGGCAGCTTCAGCACCACCCAAAGCACGCCTACCTTAAGCAGCCCTCAGCCTTGCCCAGAGCGCCACCGCGCAGGACTCCACCAACCATTTGAAGGGCCCAGAGCTCTGGCCACAGTAGCAGCTGCTGCAGATGAGAGCCCCTTTTGAAGTTCCAGGTCTGAGGGCAGTAGCCTTTTTCCCCCCGCCCCCTCTGTCAGCAGGCCTGTGTGTAGTAGACTCCTACCATGACTTCACCCTTATTTTTACCTCTTTTATCCTTACCCTGAGAATCTGAACAAATCTGTGTCCTATTTTCATACCAACTTTGCTCCACATACATACATTTTTCATATATAAGATAATACCTCCTCCCTTTTATCCCTGCCTATTCTTCCTGAGCAAACTGTATCCTTCTATGCCAATTTTGACCTCCTGCATTGCTTTAAAAGATTTCCCAAGATTAGCTGCTGGTGGAACAAACAAGACTTGGACCTCTGGTGATTGGAAGGGCTCGGAGCAGGTAATAGTGATAGGGATCAGTTGGCAAATGAAAAGGGCTGGCTGCTTCTATCAAATGGCAATTCTGGGGGAAAGCCAAGGGAGAGAGATTGGATCCTCTGCCATAACCCAAGACTCCAGGCTGCATCAGGGTCCATTGCATTTAAGTCAGTGAGAGACTTTTTTATTTGCTCCATGTGAGTGTAAGGCCCAGGCAGACCAGTCTGAGTTAGACAATGGTCAGGCTGTTGAAAACTAGGGGAGCTCACTTCCTGGGACACCTACTGGCTCATGTAAGCAAGTGAAAGTTTTCTTCTGCAATCAGAAGTTAAGCTACATAGTGGTTAAACGGGCACAGATGATGTAGTTATTAAAACCCCAGCAGCCATTAACATCCCATCTACAGTAGGACTCCAGCCATTGCTAGCACCTGTGGAACTGCACTGGAAATAGAGATTGGGAATTTTTAAGAAAAACAAGTGAGAACAAGGAATGTCAATAAGACCAGTATTTTATCTCTAAAATGTAGCCCTGCTTGCTAGCATCACCTAACTTTATGTGTACAGGATAACCTTTGCTAATATATTGTAATTGGAGTAGCAAAGAGAGAAGATAACAAATAACTGACCTCCACGGTCGATAAAAGCTGTGGTAGGAATACAAATAAAGTTATGTATTAATTTTAGTCACCACTTCCTGGTTATCTATGATACTCGATTATTTCCTCAAGCGTGGATGGGGTATGGATGGAAAGAAGGGGGGATATTTTTATGAAGTTCATCACAGTAATTCAGATGTGATTCAGTTTCTTCTTGTTTATCATTAATAACCTCACATTTTGTAATCAGCTTTTCATATTCAAGCACCATCTTATTTTATAGATTTCCTTGTTATCTTCTGTTTAGTAATTTTTCTGATTCTCCAACACTAGGTTTCTTTCTCTCCCAAGGTCTTGACTTTTGAAAGCCAAATATTATATCATGCACACATTTCTATTTCACAACCTCCACCCACTCAACTAAAGAAAAAGGCCCTCTCTGAATATTACTGCAGGTAAGAGTCATGCTTTCACTTTTTAGCATGGCTGGTAGAAAAGAGTCATACATTATCTCAGCTAAGCATATGGCTCCTTAGCACATTTACTTGGGAAGGAACTTTATAAATGTGATTTTGTGGCATGGTATTATCCTACCCTCTCTCTATTAACTGTTACAAGTAGTCATTTTCCAAAACTCAGTTCAAGCCATCATCTGCAAAAGTGGACTTCTACTTTGTGCCTCTCGTTGCTCCTCTCGGCTGAATTAATGGTGTGAGAATAATTTCTTCTTCCTCTCTGAATGGTGTCTGGGTGCTTGCTGCAGCAGCAATGTACTTTACCTCCTGCTGAACTCTGAGACATTGCCACAATAACTGCTATAATGGGTGCTTTAATGTACTGTGTTATGTTTTCTTCCAAATTATGGAGAATCCTATATATCAGTCTTATCTTTTTCCTAGCTTGTGCTTGATTATATAGTTGGAATCAGTTGATTCTGAGACTGACTATTGCCCTGTGGCATCAAACTTGGCTGTGATTATTACCTACAGTAGGGAACTGTTATGTCACTGTAAATGATGAAATAAGGCTCATAATAAAGCTAGTCTCTGAATTGCTTTCTAGTCATCCACTTCAAGAGCCTTAAACCTTCCTGAGTTCAAATGCAAATTCTCTTTTCCAGCTAATAAAGGGTCAATGCTCCACCTTTGGGTTGTGGTGGAAAAAGCCAAGGAAAGGGGAGTACTGGACAATTTCCCAGTCAAAACTGGATAAATATTAAAAGCCCAAAGAGATGGGGTAATGAAGCAAGATGGCATTGACTTCTGAATTTTGCAGAAAAAATTGAGATTTTCTTTAAGAATGGACCAAATTAATCCCTAATGTAACTGCATTTAATGGAGTTGATAATTCAGAAACATTCATTTTGGTGTTCCATTGCACCCCTGAGTAGCCAATATTTTCAAGTTGTGGCTTTTTTTTAAGATTGTCCCTGAAATGCTTCCTGGATTTAAGCTGACTGTTCTGAATATACACAATATAAGTGCTAATGTTGGGAACACACAGCACTGTATTTATCCCTGGCACAAATGACTCAGACCACACTTATAATGATTGATTCTGGACATCTCATTACCAAAATGGTGTCAACAAATGGGAGGGAATTCAGAAAAGTCCCCAAAAGGGATTGACATACAGGGCAAGATGAAAAGAATGACACAAGTGCTTTTGGTAAATGACAGTCAAAGCAGTAGGGTCTCTAGCAGGTAATGGGCAACATAACTTTATTATAGTACATGAGTGGAGTAAACTCCCAAGAAGAGGCTAGAATGTTAAGGGTGATACATTAGGAGCAAAAAGATAAAATAAAGATAATTAATAATGATAGAATAACAGGAAAAAATGTCCTAGTGATGAAGTCTGTTCATCTGTAGAACAGCCTTCCAAGTGAATGAGAAGTCCCATTAATTGACTTGATGTATAAAGACAGAGAAGATATTATCTAAAAAATCTTGAACTGACCAGGGATGGACTGGATGACCTATAAGGTCTTTTCCATGTCTAATTTGTATTATTCTTCTATGCTACTTCCTGCCTGACTTTGTTTGCTTTGAGGCTGCTATGAAACACTGCTGGACAGCCATCAGGCAGATTAGAAATGAAAGATGAATGAGTCCCTTTTGACTTTTGAGCCTCTTTGAGTAGGTGCAGGTAAAAGTCAGTTGCACCTGTATACTGTAGCATGTGTTTAACATTTGCTCTTGCTCTTCTGGCTAGGTTCACAAACTTGAGTCCTTGACTTATGATCTTATTTACAGATTCTTCTGCAACAATATGAGCTATCCTCCAACTACAGTCCACAAAGCTATATTCACAACATCTCTATTTGCAGCTATATGAGTAACAAGCAATACTGTGCCCCAAGGCTGCAGTAATAAAGGTAGTGCTGATGGTTCATGGACTCAACAGTATCTTGTATGAACCAATTACTTTGAAGCTGATGAGAGAGGAGAAAAATGTAATTCATCAGGGAATGGCTTATCCCAAATGATCAATTCTAATTTATATAATGTTTGGATTCCTCCCCCCCCCCTTACCACTTTTCTTGGAGAAAGGATATACAAAATACTCTTCAAAGGGATAATCTTGAGACATTTTACTCCTGTTAGCTTGGATTTTAAGTTAGATGCATGATTCTGGGAATGTTGCATTTTCCTGTACTGGCCAGACTTACCACAAGAGTTGCATCTTGCCTCTGCTCCTGATGATCAGAAGCAGCTGAATGAAATGGATGTAATTGTGATGAATGTACTGTGTAGCTCTTGCTGGTGATTAGATGCAGGAACAGCAGTGGGGACACGCTGAGAATATAGATTGGTGAAAAGATGAGAAACAAACAATTTCACTATGATGTCATTGAGGCTATGTACTGTATAACTCTAGAGGAGGTGAGGGTTGGAAGGGGACCCAAAATGCAATTCCAATTTGAACTGGTTTAAAAGGAAGCAATTCTAAATGTATGTACACCCACAAGAACCTGTATTTACATGAACAATTTTTTTTTTCATTTTGTGTATATAAACTGGGTAATGACTTACAATTTTTGCATGTACAAATGCACAATATAGGTGCAGCTATTATGGATTCCTTGGACATTTTCCCCAAATAATTGTTATAGGCACAATTGTAAGAGGATTGTTATGTTATTGGAATGTCTTGTTGTTTTATGTTGGAGTCTGCTTCTCCATATCTTTTTGAAAAGCTTGGGAAAAAAATCCTATATTCTAGCACAGGGATAAGCTAAAATCCAGTCCAGGCAAGTGAAAAAGTAATTACCTGGAGTCTGACAGACAAGCTGCTGAAAAACCTCCTTGCATTACTGCACTTTTAAATCCTGGATGCAGTAGTATGTTTGGAAATTAAAGCTAGTCTCCTACTCAGTAACCATGCAAATGTGACCCAGTGGCAGAAGAAATAAGTGTTTTTCTTCAAGTTCTTGCTCATATCCATTCCATGCTAGGTGTGTGCATGCCATGTGCACAGTTGCTGGAGATTTTTCTCTCAGTGGTACCTATAGGACTGGCTCTGGTACCCTCTGGAGCCACACAGGTGTGTGCTGATATAAAAACCCTGCTGGACCCACAACCTGTTAGTTTTTTAACCATCCATGATGGTTGCTAGGATCAATCCTTTCTCTTGCAAGAATTCTTTCCCAGTGGTTTGGACTTTTCAGTTAGTGTAGTTAGCATATACAGTGTTAGTGTATATAGAAATGTTAATAGATTTGTTGAGGGAATTTTGCTCCAGGGGCTAGACATGCAAGTCCCTGCACTTCATGCTTATATGACATCCTATGGCAAGCCAATGCCAATGAGTAATTCCAACCCTAGCTGTTTAAAGAGCCTTGGGCAAACTCACATTAAAGAGAAGTGCCAGATCTGCAGGGAATTCAGTCTGTGCACTCAAAACAACAGTGACATTCTTCTAGGTCAGAGGTTCTCAAACTTAACTGAACCGTGATGACCCCCCTTCTGACAACAAAAATTGCTACACATTCTCAGGGGGAGTCAGAGGAGCAAATCCAAAGCCCAAGGCTTCAGGCCCAGGCAGGGAGACTGTAACCTGAACCCCGTGCCAGGATCGTCGGCTATGGGACTTCTATGTAAAACACACCATTCACCTCAAGACTTCACATCTCCTGGGAGCTCAAAATGCACTGGCAAATTGCCTTAGAAGATCCTTTTCCTCTCACCATGAATGGTCTCCTCGCTCAGAGGTCCTCAGTGTCATTTTCCAGAAATGGGGCCTCCCCAAGTGGACCTATTCACCACTAAGCTCCCTTTCTGATGCCTCCCTGCTCTCATGGGCAGAGTGCCTACTATGCACCTTGCACCAATCCCCTTCGTTGACAAGATCCTCTTAAAAATCAAATGGGACAAAATGAAGATTATCCTGATAGCTTTGGTGTGGCCATGCCAATACTGGTTTGGTATGCTCCGGGACCTCTCAGTAGCATTTCCATTCATGCTCCTTTCCCTCCTGGTCAGGGGCTAAAGGGAAGTGCCCCAGTAAAAGAAGGCAGAAAAGGGAGTGGAGGAGGCCCATGAGAGGCTGCTGTTGGAAGGTTCCTGGACTGCTCCCTTCCCCCAATTTTGCCCCACTAGCTACTGGAGAAACTGGCCAAGTAAAGGACTGCACTTTGTCCCTGAGGGAAGAGTTAGGCTTGGGACTGCAGTATGCCACTGCGGCATGGGGCCAGACTGAGGACTGCAAGTATCTCTGGAAGTGGTAGAGAACAGAGAGTTGGGCACTGCCAGAGGGCAGTGTCCTGAAATGGACACCATGGTCCAGACTTAGACACTGCTCCAGAGACTCACAGTAGAGACAGCAGAGTGGACAACATGAGAGACACCAGCTGACGGCAATGCACTCAAGCTACGCAGAGCTAATTCTCAGACTGACCAGCAGGAGGTACTGTAGCAGTGAATCTAGCCCTCTGCAGCTAGTAACCATTTGTTTGAGGGTTTTTTTTGCCTTTGTCTTACTACTTTGCCAAATTCCTTCTCTGCCTCCACTTAACTAGTTGTTCCTAAAACCAGCTTTCAGGAAATGCACACATCATACATGGCTATATAAAGATGTGGTAGCATAATCTGAGGTCCATATTATTCTTGGCTAAGTTATCTTTGGGGAACAAAGTTGCCAGGTTGTTTTTAACAGTTGACAAATTTTTAGTAAGCCTGCCAGCCTGTCAAGGCTCATCGGCATTCTCCTGTAGGGCTCTGTTGCACAAGTAACTAAAACAGATTGATAATTGGGACCTTTTCACTGTTTGTGGCCACACATCTGATGTTTTGAATTAGAATTCCTCTCTTTACTGTCTTGTTGTCTCCTTGTATCCCACTAAATACAAGTCTAGGATAAAAGACCAAATAGTGAGGAGTTGGGTTTAGTGTTTTGTTTTGTGTTGAGCTATGATTTGGATGGTGGTTAGAACACATGAAAAACCTATTCCAGCACTTTGTGTTATATAAATTACTACAGGCTTGATGTTTCAAAACTTAGCCATTTTGGGGTTATTGGAAAGTAATAAATAAAATATTTTCAAATGTTAATGGAATAGAGTCTCTCTTTGAATAAGTAAAAAATGACCATTTATGAAAAAGCAAAATTATGAAACTTGACAAAATTAAATCTTAAAAATTAAAATTACTAGGGGGCCATGCCCCTGCTCGCTATGCTCACCAACCCCCTCTGTCTACCACAGCTGGATTGTGGCCTCTCCTCCTACCCCTGGGGCAGCAGGATGGGAGGACACTACCAGCCCTTTCTGTGGCCAGATTGGGGCTTGACAGCGGGACCTGCCCCAGGATCAGGGATGGGATGGGGACAGGACGCTGTGGCCAGATGGGTGCCGAGCCCTTGTTGGTCAAGCTTAATCTTAAATAAAGTAAAATATTATGTCCAACACAAAAAGGTTTCAACATTCTTTATTTATGGCAGGGGTGGGGAACTTGTTTTGGGTCAGGGGTCACTGACCCACAGAAAAATCAGAGGCCATACAAGTGAGAAGGAAAAAAAGGCCCTCCAAAAACCCTCAGCCCTCACTGATGTAGTCTCCAACACATCACTCCTCTGGTGCTCCAGCCCCACAGGAAGGGGAGGACTGAGGTTCAAGGCCTCAGCCAGATTAACTCTCCTGGGTTCCAGTGTTAGTAGATTTTGTGGGTCCCCTAGGCTCTGGGGTGGGGCCAAAAATGAGGGGTTCATTGTGTGGGACAGGGATGCCAGCAAGTGGGATGGGGATGGGGGCGCAGGATCTGGCCAGGAGGTGGGATGCAGGAGGGGCAGAGGGTGTGAGGTAGGGTGCAGGAGCAGACTTGTTGACAGGGTGTCTGGATGGGGGGCAGGAGTGGGCTTGGGGCAGGGTGTCTGGCTGCTGGGGAGGGGCAGGAGCAGGCTTGGGGCAGGGTGCCTGGCCAGTGGGGAGAAGGGGTCAGGAGTGGATTGGGGGCAGGGTGTCTGGCTGGTCAGGGGGAAGGGGCAGGAGCAAGCTGGAGGTGTGTGGTCTCAGTGGGAGGGTAAGTGAGGGGTCTGGGGTGCAGAATCTAGGAATGAGGGGGTGAGGGGCACTTACTGGTCTTTGGGCCCCATTCTGGCCTCCTGCTGCTCCCATTAGTTAGATTCTGGCCAATGGGACTACTTGGAATGTGGCAAGGTGATAGGGAACAGCCAGCATGGATTTGTAAAGAACAAATCATGTCAGACCAATCCGATAGCTTTCTTTAATAGGATAACGAGTCTTGTGGATAAGGGAGAAGCGGCGGATGTGGTATACCTAGACTTTAGTAAGGCGTTTGATACGGTCTCGCATGATATTCTTATCAATAAACTAGGTAAATACAACTTAGATGGGGCTACTATAAGGTGGGTGCATAACTGGCTGGATAACCATACTCAGAGAGTAGTTATTAATGGTTCACAATCCTGCTGGAAAGGCATAACAAGTGGGGTTCCGTGAGGGGTCTGTTTTGGGACTGCTCTGTTCAATATCTTCATCAACGATTTAGATATTGGTATAGAAAGTACGCTTATTAAGTTTGCAGATGATACCAAGCTGGGAGGGGTTGCGACTAATCTGGAGGATAGGGTCATAATTCAAAATGACCTGGACAAATTGGAGAAATGGTCTGAGGTAAATAGGATGAAGTTTAATAAAGACAAATGCAAAGTGCTCCACTTAGGAAGGAACAATCAGTTTCATACATACAGAATGGGAAGCGACTGTCTGGGAAGGAGTATGGCAGAAAGGGATCTAGGGGTTATAGTGGACCACAAGTTGAATATGAGTCAGCAGTGTGATGCTGTTGCAAAGAAAGCAAACATGATTCTGGGATGCATTAACAGGTGTGTTGTGAGTAAGACACGAGAAGTCATTCTTCCGCTCTACTCTGCGCTGGTTAGGCCTCAGTTGGAGTATTGTGTCCAGTTCTGGGCACCGCATTTCAAGAAAGATGTGGAGAAATTGGAGAGGGTCCAGAGAAGAGCAACGAGAATGATTAAAGGTCTAGAGAACATGACCTATGAGGGAAGACTGAAGGAATTGGGTTGTTTAGTTTAGAAAATAGAAGATTGAGGGGGGACATGATAGCAGTTTTAGATATCTAAAAAGGTGTCATAAGGAGGAGGGAGAACACTTGTTCATCTTGGCCTCTGAGGATAGAACAAGAAGCAATGGGCTTAAACTGCTGCAAGGGAGGTTTAGGTTGGACATTAGGAAAATTTTCCTAACTGTCAGGGTAGTCAGACACTGGAATAAATTACCCAGGGAGGTTGTGGAATCTCCATCTCTGGAGATATTTAAGATAGGTTAGATAAATGTCTATCAGGGATGGTCTAGACAGTATTTGGTCCTGCCATGAGGGCAGGGGACTGGACTCGATGACCTCTCGAGGTCCCTTCCAGTCCTAGTATTCTGTGATTCTATGATTCTATGAAAGCCTCCAGACAGCACACTGGTGTGATGCTGTTTCCCCAGCCAATAGTTGAAGTGCTTCTTTCCCTCACAGCAAGTCTTGGGGCTTTCTCTCCAACCCCACTTCTTCCCACAGTGGGAAGCCAGTGCTGGTGCGCCAACCACACAGGAGAGGAGGGAGGGTGAGGCTACAATGCCAGGCAAATGGGGCCTGGGCCACTCATGTCAGTGCCACCAGGAGCCTCCTCACCAGCCTTGCAGAAGTACTGCTTGCTGCTGCAACCCTGTGTGTGACTGGCCGGGAGGGAGGCAGTCTGGGCTTGGGTCTCACCAGCAGGACTCAGCCGCTTGGGGTGCGGTAGAGGATGGGGTGGCAGGTGGCTAGGAATGTGGGGGGGGGGGGGGGGGGGGAGAAGGGCTCGCCCTGTGCCTGGTGCTTCTCTGAGCCTGCTGTCCCAGCAGCCTGTGAGTGCCAAACATGACAACAGCATTGCCCTGGAGCAAGTTGTAGCGACTGGGGCATGGGAGCCTGCCTCCGTTCCTGGTGCGACTGGGGCTCGGGCCGGGCCAGACCGGGGCACAGGCCGCCTGAAAGGCTGTGGCCAAAGCTGCGTGGGCAGGACCCTTGAGAGGCAGAATCTGCCCAGGCTGGACTGCCAGGCAGCTTTGCTGTCCCCAAACAATGTCCAGGCAAGGAGCCCATCTGAGGGTGGAGCCTATGGATGCCAAGTGATGTGATGATGTCACTCTTCCATCCCACAGGAAATTTTTTTATATATATAGAGAGAGAGAATTAAACTTGAAAAGATTAAAATCACTTCTGGGATGAGACTAATTATAAAAGCTTCAACCCAAATGGTTCTTTTGTTTCTTTAAAAGGGTATCAGCAACTCTCAGGATGAATCTGTCATCTCAACTATAACTGTATGTTGACACATTGTGCTTATGTGTATGTATGTAGATTACCAGTATCTGATACACAATACTACTGTATTTAAAGCTGAGGGTTTCTGTTGACAGTATGTTAATCACAAGAGTAAAGCTTCTGTGGTGTATGATATCATCATAATCCTGAGGTGTTGACATAGTTTTTATTCACAGTTTTTCTGTAGGGTGTTTTCAGTTACATTATGTATCACTATTCTCTTGTAAATAAGCTTAATATATAAGATTTTAACAACAAGTGTCCCTTTGTTTTTTCCTGTGTGAAATTAACTCAATTAAACATGAATTAAAATACTCTGTACCTTATTTTAAAAATCTTTATACAAATTTGATTTCAGAATACATATCAGATTCAGGTCAATGGAATTGTGCTTTTAGAAATAGTTCAAAATCAAGGACACAGTTTAGTAATTAACTTCTTCCATGTAGCTAGTTATTTGCATCAGTGTGGCATTGCCAGTGTTGCATTTAGCTGAGTGGAGAGTGTGTTTTGAAAGAGGCAGTTCCAAGGACACTTTCATGTAGGGTGGATAAAAATAGTGATTTAAAAATGTGCAGTTTTTGACATTTGAATCAGATTTTTAGTTATCTATTTCTAATTCTTAACTCTTGTCATTTTTATAATTTTCAGTTGCTAGAGTGGATGTTGTGTAACTTCCTTTTCTAATTGCTAGTAGAATTTCAGATCTTCATTTTTTTTTCCTGCTAAGGCTCTGTCCTACACATGAAAGTTATACCACTTTAAATAAACCAGCACTTATAAAATAGTATAATCCTGCTAATATGGACCCAGGTTTAACAATATAAAGGCTTTTTATACCGATATAGGTATACCCAGAAGGAAAGGGAATAAGATATGAGTATATAGAATCTTTATAGTTGTACTAGATGATTTACCTGATATTGCTCAGATCCTGAATTAAAATGAGTTTTGTTTTTTTTCATTTAAATCATTGCTCTAGGTGGGGTTGGGGATGAGGTGTTCAGTATGCAGGGTGTCCCAGGGAGAGAGGACAACCCCAATCCTCTCTCACTGCAGCAGATTGGGGCCCAGGTGAGAAGTATGTCTCCATGACTGCCGCACAGCCAAGGGAGGGCTTCATGTCCCCCATCTAGAGGACAAACAGACAAACTTTCAGAAATATATAGTCAATAGCTGTCCTTTTCTTGACCCCTGCTGGCCCAATGGAGTTATAGAGGTCCTTGTCCCCATCTCTGATCCCTTGCTATCCCCCTGCTCCCCCGTGGTCATTCTACAGTATAACTGTCCCTCCTACCAGAACCCTCCTTTCCATTTTATGTGAAACAATCATATTCCAGGCACATCCCATTCTTCTGGCACAACCAAACTGTGACTTTGCTTTAAGTTATGATAAGAGGAAGCTGCATACCAAATTTGGTGGTTCCAGCTCTTACTGTTTAGGAGGAATTCTTGAACAAACAGAATTACAGGTGGACGGACATACAGACAGACACACATTTCTAAAATACATAGTAAGATAGCTGTGTCCACACTAGTGGTTGTACTAGTTTAGCTATTTTGGTAGAAAAATCACACTCCTAACCAAAACAATTACGCTGGGATAAAACTTGTGTTAAAAAAAAAAATTAAGAAATGTCACCATTAAAATATCAATCTTTCTGCAGTTAATATTCTAGGTGAAATTAAATGGAAAAGCATTGGATGAGGAGAAGGAGATATTTGTTTAGGTCTTTGAGAATTTGTGGAGAGTTGTAGCCTTAGCTCAAATGCTAAATCTTGTTCTTGCTTCTGACATATCACGGCATATGCAGGGAATAGCCCCCTTTCACACACCCACTCTGCTAAGCAAACACAGCTCATAAGAATTCAGTTGAAGAGTAGAATTTTCTAACATATACTCTGTGTTTCATGAGACTATAAACATAGTTCTGGCAGTTGTCCACAATAGAGCACTAAATGAGTATGTCATTAAATGTTTTTGTCACTATGAAAGAATAATGGAGAAGTATATTAGAAACACAAACACTTGTATAGCCTGAGCAGAAGGCAAATACGTAGGCCTTGTCTACACTGGCATGTTTTGTCCCCAAAACCTGCCTTTTGGCAACAAAACAATGAGAGCATTTACACTACAATGTGACTTTTTTCCGGAAAAACACCCAGTTTTGGTGACAGCCTTCCACCCCTGCAAGAGACTTTTACCTTTTCCCTTCCCATTATTGTCGACAAAGAGCCAGTGTGGACTCTGTTTGTTTTGTTGAGAGAACTGGCTTCCGCTAGTATCCCACAATCCTTTCCCTGATGGCTGTGCTCAGTGTTTTGTGATCTCTGCTGCCCTGCAGGTATGCACCCCCTCCCCCTCCTTTCAAAGCTCCAGGAAATATCCTACAGCTGAGTAAACTGCTCTGTTTGGGAAACAAAACAAATCATTGGAATGCTTCTGTTCTGCTGCTGCAGCGGGAAGGCTGGAGAGACTGCTGTGCTGCTTTGACATTCCTTAGCATGGAAGGCTCACAGAGCCACCAGGGAATCCCAAGAAGTGCAGGGATCAGCTTTGCCTTCCCACAACAATGCACTGTGAGATGCTTACCCACATTGGTTTGTTCTGTCTGTCAAAAGGGAGCTAGCACTGTGGCCATATAATGTCAACAATGGGAGGCAGAAAGACTGGTTTGTACAGTTTTCACTTTTGGTGATTTTTGCATGTCAAAAGCACTTTTGTCGCCAAACCCTCCCTGTGTAGACATAGCCCTAGACTTTGCTGATGGCATTATGCTACTGTGTGACACCTCTAAAAAGTTACAAGTAAAGACAAACAACTTAGCAAAAACAGCAGGTCAAGCAGGACTCAGAATTAGTTATGCTAAAATAAACATCCTGGAACCCCAGACAGTAAGCAGTAATATCACATTAATAGATAAAATATCAAGAGTGTAAAAACTTCCTGGTCAGTATCAGCTTGAACAATGGGGACCTCATGAAGGAAATGACATCAAAGGTAAGACTACATCCACAACATTTACTAAACTCAACAATGTATGGAATTCAAAGATGTATAGCACCAGAACAAAACTCAGAATTTTCAATTCAGATGTAATCTCAGGTCTAACATAACCATTGTGGGTGCTAGAAATCTCTCAAAATATTAGACAGAAAACTGATGGTTTTGAAAATAGGTGTCTACAAAATATTCTGGGCATTCGTTGGAAAGATTGTCACCAATCAAGAGAGCCATGAAATCCCCCAACCAGCAGCTTTTTTCCACAGAATCAGAAGAAAGAGCTTGACATTTGTCCCTGACACAGAGGAAAATTAAAGATAGATACATGGATGGATTTTTAGTGATGAAATGCAACTTCTAGTAAACTTGGACGCCCAGAGGGGTGCTGCCCGCCTATCACCCGTAGTCTTCTATAGCAGGCATTTAAATGATTTCAGTGCAGAGGTTATAGGGCTCCTACCATATAAACACAACTCAGGGTAGGCTTTCCTCAATCTTTTGCTCCTGATCAGCTCACGGAATCCTACCAATCCCATGAGTAGGGCCCTACCAAATTCACAGTCCATTTTGGTCAACTACCATCACAGGATTTAAAAAAATAGTAAATTTCATGATTTTATTTAAATCTGATAATTCATAGTGTCATAACTGTAGGGGTCCTGACCTAAGAAGATGGCATGAATGGTTGTCAAAAACTTATGGGGGGGGGGGGGGGGGAGATTTGCAGTATTGCTACCCTCATTAGTATGCTGCAGTGGGTGACAGCCCTGTTGCTAGCCAGGAGCCTAGCTTTGAAGGCATAGCCACCATCAGCAGCAGCACTAGTGGAGAAATAAGGACAGCATGTTATAATATTGCCACTCTTACTGCTGTGCTACTATCTGCAGAGCTGGGTCATCAGTCAATGGCCGCTCAGCTCTGAAGGCAGCACCACAGAAGTAAAGATGACATGGTATGGTATTACTATCATTACTTCTGAGCTGCTGCTGGCAGGACACTGCCTTCAGAGCTGGGCACCCAGCCAACAGCTTCTGCTTTGTGGCCACCCAGATCTGAAGGCAGTGCAGAAGTAAGAGTGTAATACTGTGACTCTTCCCCCAGAATAACCTTCTAACCCCTCTGCAACTCCCTTTTGGGTCAGGACCTCCAATATGAGAAATGCTGGTCTCTCCATGTAATCTGTAAAGCACACAGAAGACCAGATTTCATGGGGGGAGATTAGAATTCACAATCCATGGCACATTTTTTTGGCTGTGAATTTGGTAGGGTCCTACCCATGAGGGAAAAAGAGGATGCAGAAGCATCAGGGCATGAATTTCTCATCCTATCCCATGAGCCCAATGTCCATCAGCAAAATCCTAGGTTTTGTACCTCTGGAAACTAATTTTATCCTTTTAATTGGAATGGAAATCAGCCACAAATTGAGATTAACTAACTACTCAATCAACTATCTTAGTACTGCATGTGCTTCAGATGCAACACAGATTCCTTATGCCACTTCCTTTCCTCTTGATAATTTCATGTAGGAAACGCCCAAAAGAAACCATAAGAAGAACCCAGAGCAGAATAATTAATTTCAACACCACAGAGCAAATGGAAGAGATTAATTTCTGGCTTGTGCGCCAATATACGTGAGGGAAGGATGCAATATATCTATAGAGAGAGATGTATAGGTATAATGTGAGTGATGATAAATTGCCAAACTGGGTAATAACTGTATTTATCATATACCTTTGGCATTATCACCTCCAGTCATGTCTCTTAACCCATCTATGTTAGGGCTAATTACATTCTAAACCTCAGAGCAGCTTTCCAATAGCTGTAATTTAAAGAACAAACCAATCAAACTCATTTTGTCAACTTGGCACAGAAATGTTTCTTCACCCCCCTACTCTAAAATAAAGGTATAAAACCATGCTCAAGCCAAAATCAGTTATATTAGGTCCTCATTCTTTGTTACTTTAATAAAATTTAATTAGTACTAATCATATCCCTGTGGAGAGCTGAAAAAAATTCCCTTTTCTACTAAATAAACTTTCTCCAGTGTCGCTTCTGCTTCCATACAAAGTCTCTCTTGAGCTTTGATAACTGTACAATTATCTGCAATGACGGTGAAGGTTGTTGGAGTAGCAAGAGACCTTTCTTAGCAGCTGGCTGATGGTCATGCAGTACACTTCCTCAAGAGGAGCTGAGGATAATGTGGATTTTACGATACCTGAATATTTAAAATGGTCAGTTTATGTTCAGAAGTTGTTAGAGTTATGTAATAGTGGCTTTTATCTGAGCATGCAGTTAGTCCCACTGCTGCAATATGTATGGAGAGAACAAAGTTTCTTCAGCTCTCTTCCTCACTCCTTTGTGCCATGTATTAGGGGCAGGTTGTTAACCTCTTCATTGCTTGAGTTAGTGTTAGGTACAAAACATCCCCTCAACCACTCTCTCCATCCAGTGCTGGCAACCTCCTCTTATACTTTTTTGGCTTAAACTAGAACCAGCTTGTCAACTACTTATAGTGAGGCCAGTTAGTTCATGCAAGAAGTCTCACTGTCAACTGTGTTACCAACTCCCACAATTTTATCATGAGTGTCTTATGTTTCAATACTTTTCTGAAAGCCCCAGCTGCTGCAATAATGATATTGCACGAGACACTCAGCTTTCATTTAAAAAAAAATGAAAGTTGAGGTTTTAGCCCTCAGGGTTGTGAAGAAAAACATGACTACACAGCAAGTGCAATCTGTGAGGTGGGAGGAGCTCATCGTTCGAGCCGTATTCTGAGCCCAAACATCTACACCACCACCGAACAACTGCTTAGCTTGAGCCTTGTGCACCTGAGTCAGTTAGCATGGGCCAGCCATGGGTTTTTAATTGCAGGTTTGACATGCCCCAAGAGTGTAGTCCCCCTCCTCCAGGGAGTCAATTATTTATCCACAGTGAACCAGCTTCAGTAGGAAGAACTGGAAGAGGCCCACATCAGGACAGATCATAGCCCAGTGTTTAGAGTGCTCTCCTGAAGGGTGGGCAACTTCAGTTACAATTTTTTGCTAAGCGACTAATTGAATCTGGGTCATTTCCCACATCCTAAGTGAGTTTTTTAACCACTGGGCTAAAAGTTATGAGGTAGGAAGAGCAGCAGGAAGAGCAGCATCACACCACTTCGGTCTCCTCTGGCTATTCTGTGTGGGATTAGACAGACACCTCTCTCATTCCTGAAATAAATGGTTTAAGTTCCTAACATCACTGTCCCCCAAGAGATTGTTTCCTCATTGGGGATCCCAAGCAGAGATAGGCATTTATGCTTCAGGGAAGCACCTAAGCGCATTAAACACTGTTATACAATTTCTCCATATCTAAGACATTATGGAGGGATTTTCAAGGATCATCCAACCCTCTGATTACTATCCCATGCTACTCATCCATGTGGGCACTAATGATACTGAAAGTATGACCTTCAGCAGATCAGATGTGACTACAGGGCTCTGGGAGTACATATGAAAGAGTCTAGGATACAGGTGGTGTTCTCCTACATCCTTCCAGTCAATGATAGGGGCCCAGGCAAAGACAAATACATCCTGGAGGTGAATGCCTGGCTGCAAAGATGGTGTGACCAGAACATCTTTCAGGATGCTGTTCCAGGAAGAAGGACAGCTAAGCAGAGATGGAGTCCTCCTGTCGAGAAAGGGGAAGAGTGTTTGGATACAGACTGGCAAATATAGTGAAGAGGGTTTTAAACTAGGTTCAATGGGAAGGTGACCAAAGCTCACAGGTAAGTTAAAAACATGGAGACTTGGGAGAAGGGTCAGAAATTGAGGGGAGCAATAATAGAAGGAATAAAGGAGAGACAAGACAGAAGGGGGAGGAGGTGTATAATCAAATCAGTATCTTAGCTGCCTGTATAATAATGAGAGGAGCACAGGAATATGCAGGAAGAACTCCTAATGCTAGTAAATAAAAACAATAACACGGTTGGAACCACAGAGATTTAGTGGAATAATACACATGACTAGAATATTGGTATGGAAGGGTACAGGTTGCTCGGGAAGGATAGGCAGGGGGAAAGGGAGGAGGTGTTACTTTATATATTAAAAATGTATACACTTTGAACTAAAGTTGAGATGGAAATAGGGAACAGACTTGTTGAGAATCTCTGGATAAGGATAAAAGGGGTATAAAAAGGGTGATGTCATAAGTGTCTACTAGAGTGCATCTACACTGCACCTGGAGCTCAAAATAAGCTTATTTCAAGTTAATTTTTAAATAGCTTATTTTGAAGTTTGACGCTGACTACATAGCACTTTTTTCAAAATAAATTGCTATTCTGAAACATCCCTTACTCCTTATGGAATGATGTTTACAGGGACACAGGAATAGCGAACCCGTTATATTTTGAAATAACAGGCATGCTCAAAAGATGCAGAAAGCTATTTCAGGATACCTCCGGTATCCCAAAATAACACTAATGTAGATGTAGACCTACAGACCACCTAACCAGGAAAAAAAGTGAGATGAGGCTTTTTTTTAAACAACAAGATCATCCCAAGCACAAGATTTGAGGGGGAACTTCAACTATCCAGACATGTGTTGGGAAAATAAAACAGCAGGGCACAGACTATCCAACAAGTTCTTGGATTATATTGAAAGCAATTTTTTTATTTCAGAAGGTGGAGAAAGCTATTTCAGGGGAGACTGTTTTAGATTTGATTTTTGATAAATATGGAATACCTGGATGACAATCTGAAAGTGGAAGGCAGCTTGGGTGAAAGTGATCAAGAAGTCAGACTTTAACATACTCATGTAGGTAGGATTCCCTGGGAAGAAAGTCTCATAGGGAAAACAGGGACAGTTGGCAGTTTTTCAACGAGACATTATTAAGGGCACAAAAGCAATCTATTCTACTGTGTAGGAAAGATAGGAAGTACAGCAAGAGACCTTCCTGTCTTAACAAGGAGATCTTGAATGATCTAAAGATTAAAAGGGAGTCTTTCACAAAGTGGAAACTAGGTCACATTACAAAGCATGAATATAAACAAATAACACAACTATGCAGAGGCACAGTTAGAAAGGCCAAGGCACAAAACGAGCTCGAACTAGCCAAGAGACATGAAGGGGAACAAGAAAACATTCTGCAAAAGTATAAGCAAGCGGCAATCTAAGGAAAGGGCAGCCTGTTACTCAATGAAGAGGGAACAACAATAACAAAAAATGTGGAAATGACAGAAGTGCTTAATGACTTCTTTGTTTTGGTTTTCAACAAGAAGATTGGTGGCAATTGGATGCCTAACATAGTGAATGCCAGTGAAAATCGGGTAGGTTCAGAAGCTAAGATAGGTAAAGAACAGTTTAAAAATTACTTAGACGAGTTAGATGTCTTCAAGTTACCAAGGCCTCATGAAATGCATCCTAGAAGAAGGCAATTTAAGAAGCTAACTGAGGAGATACCTGAGCCCTTAGCTATTATTTTTGAAAAGTCATGGAAGACTGGAGAGATTCCAGAAGACTGAAAAAGGACAAATATAGTGCCCATATATAAAAAGGAAAATAAGGATAACTCAGGAAATTACAGACAAGTCAGCTTCACTTCTGTGCCAGGAAAGATAATTAAACAAATAATTAAAGAATCAATTTACAAACATCTGGAAGATAATAAGATGACAGGTAAAGAACAAATCATGTCAAACCAACCTGAGAACTTTCTTTGACAGGACAAGACTTATGATAAGGGGGAATCCATAGATGTGGTACATCTAGACTTTAGTAAGGCATTTCGTAGAGTCTTAAATGACCTTCTCATAAATTAACTAGGGAAATACAACCTAGATGGAGCTACCATAAGGTGGTGTGGAAGGGCGCATACCCCCTATCCAGGTATCTATGGCCCTTCAGGCCCACTCCCAAAGTACCCATCCCTCTATTCAGGTATAAACGGCCCCTCGGGCCCAATCCCAAAGTACACACAGGGGCAGCCCGTCCATATAGGCAAACTAGGCAGTCGCCTAGGGCGCCAAGTTAAATGGGGCACCAAATGGTGGCTCAATATCATTGAGGGGTTTGGAGGTGGGGGCGCTGATTGCATGGTTCGCCTAGGGCACCAGTTGCTGGCAGCTAGTCTAGGGCCACCCCTGAGTACACGTCCCTCTATTCAGGTACATACGGCCCCTCAGGCCTAGTCGCAGGCAAGTCTCTCCTGGCCAGGGAGTGATTTGGCCAGGGTAGGGAAAAGGGTGGTAGGGGGACCACCCCTCTCTCTCCACCAGGTCCCAGCCCAGGGCCCTATAGACAGAGACAATCACTCCTGCCTGCTTGGCAGGGATTCCTGCCGCTACACACCAAGCCTCTCCGGGGTAGTCCCCTGCCCCAGGCTGCTTCCTACCACTCCCTGGCACCCCTGTAGTCTGCTTGCCTCCAGGTCCAGTCCTTGCCTGAGGCTCCCCAGGCAGCAGCAGCAGCAGGGTGCAGCCTGACCTCCTCCTTCCCCAGCTGCCTCCCTCCATTGCCGGGCTCCTGGAGCCCTTATACTCTGGCTCTACTAGGAGCATGACCAGCAGGGCTGGAATAGGTGGTGCTCTCTCAGCCAGCTTGGCCCTGGGCTACTCTCTGCCCTTCAGTGCAGGGCCGACACAGGTGGGTACATAACTGGTTTGATCACCATTCCCATTGAGTAGTTAGCAATAGTTCAGCGTCATGCATGAAAGGCATAATGAGGGGGGCTCCACAGGCAGCAGTTTTGGGTCTGGTACTGTTCAATATTTTCATCTATGATTTAGAAAATGGTGTACAGAGTACACTTACAAAGCTTGTGGATACCACCAAGCTGAGAAGGGTTGCAAGTGCTTGAAGGATCGGATTATAGTTCAAAATGATCTGAATAAAATGGAGAAATGGTTTGAAATAAATAGGATGAAATTCAGTAAGGGCAAATGCAAAGTACTTCGATTAGGAAGGACCAATCAATTTTACAAATACAAAATGGGAAATGACTACCTGGGAAGGAGTACTGCGAAAAGCGATCTAGGAGTCTCAGTGGACCACAAGCTAAATATAAGTCAACAGAGTAATATTTTTGCAAAAAACGCTATCATTCTGGGATGTACTAGCAGGAGTGTTGTAAACAAGACATGAGATGTAATTCTCTCACTCTACTCTGCACTGATTAGGCCTCAACTGGAGTATTGTGTCCAGTTCTGGACACCACATTTCAGGAAAAATTGAGAGAAATTGGAAAAGGTATACAGAAGAGCAACAAAAATGAAGAAATGTCTAGAAAACATGACCTATGGGCAGAACTGGCCCTAGGGAAAATTGCTTCCTGGGTGAACCCGTGTTTGGCACCACCCTTTTCTCCTGACACCTATGGGCTCCCCAGGTCCTGCAATCTCATATTGTGCCTCCTTTGCCACAAACCCCTGCATTGTGCCCACTTTGACCCTAACCTCTGCACAATGCTGCCTTCAACCCTAACTCCTGCACTTCCCTCCCCACTGTGCTCCCAACCCCATCCCTGCACTGCCAAGAAGCCCTGCCACACTGCTCTCTACCCCGTATCCCACCTCCTTATGCCAAACAACTCCCTGGCCAGTGGCTTCCACCTAGAGATGGTTCGTGTCCTGCAGCATTTACAATCTATGAATACATGTGACAAATAAAAGGTCTCATGAAACGGAAACAAATATATGCAATTTGTGAATATATTTGGAATATCTTTATTATTATTATAATTAGACAAACTACCCACTATCTGTATCTGTCCCTCCAACTATCATTAACGGTCTGATTTCTCATAGGCATTGAGTCAGAGATGTGTTTCGAGAAGACATGTGGAGGAAAATGTAAGTGGCATTGTGGGATGGAATTCCATGCACAGATGTGGATAAGTGGTGATGGTGATGTCTGTATATGGTAGAGTCTGTGCAGATGTGTTAGGAGCAGATGGCTAGGTAGGACTGAGCTGCATGTGGGGGAAGAGTCACACAGCAGGATCAGTACAGCAGACACAGCTGGATTAGATAGAGGGGTGATAGTGTTCATGCAGCAGTCACAGCTGTATTATGTGACAGAGTGGGGCAAGGATGGTGGGGTATGTTTGGCAGGGACGTCAATGCAGAAAACAGGGTTGTGTAAATTGGGGTGGCTGTAGCAGGCAGGACTATTTGGTGCATGGGGGAGGTCAAGGTAGCAGGCATGGCTGTGTGAGGTGCAGGTGGTTGTGTGCATGGAGTCTGTGTAGCACGTAGGGCTGGGTAAGGTGTGGGTGGCTGTATGTGTGTCGTAGGAGTCAGGGAAGTGTGACAGGTTGTGCATAAGTGTGGGAGTAGCGCAGCAGGTGAGGCAGGGGGAGGGGTTGTAGTGTGTTTGTGGGACAGGTCAGGACAGGAGGCTGTGTGGTGTGAGGTATTTGCAGCTGTAGTGTGTGTATCAGGTCAGTCAGCAGGCAGGGCTGTGTGAGGGGCTGTAGCGTGTGTGTGTGGGGGGATCAGTGCAGCAAGCAAGGTTGTGTGAGGGATTGTAGCATGTGTATAGAGTGAGTGCAGCAAGTGGGGCCTGTAGCATGTGTGTGTGTGTGGGGGGGGGGGTCAGTACAGCAGGTAGGATGGTGAGAGGGTGTGTCAAGACAGCATGTAGTATGTTGTGAGGTGGGGAAGCTGAATCATATGTGTGGCATTAGTTCAGTAGGCAGAGTGGTGTGAGGCAGGGGCATCTGAGTGGCAAACAGGGTGGTGTGAAGGACTGTAGTGCATGTGTGGGTCAGGGCAGTGTGAAGATAATGCAGCAGGCAGGACAGTGTGAGGTGGAAGAGTCAGGGCAGCAAGCAAACTAGTGAGAGGGACTGTAGTGTGTTGCGGGAGGGGGGTGAATGCAGCAGGCAAAGTCATATGAGGGGCTCTAGTGTATTGATTGTGTGGGGTCAGGGAAGGAGACAGGGCGGTGTGGTGGTGGCAGATCAGTGCAGCAAGCAGGGCAGTGTGAAGTGGGCAGCTCACAGCAGCAGGAAGGGTGCAGTGGGGTTAAGGCAGTAGGACGTTGGTATGAGGGGTTGTAGTGTAGTGTATTGACTATGGGATCTGGGCAACATAAGGATCTATAGTGTGTGTGTGGCGGGGGGTGGGAGGGCCATCAGGGCAGCTGCCAGGATGCTGGTACGGGGTGAGTGTATGGTGGGGGAGGGCAGTGTGTGGAGTGGGTCAGGGTAGATGGCAGGGCAGTGTCAGTTAAAGTTGTTAGAGTAACAGAGAGGGTGGTGTGAGACAGGAAGTCAGTGCAGTGGCAGGACAGTGTGTGAGGAGAGGTGTTCAGGGCAGCGGCCTGGAGGAGGAAGGGCAGTGAGAGGGGTCAGAGTACTAGACAGGGGAATGTGGGGGTATCAGCGGGGGTGCAGTGAAAGGGGGTCAGAGTACCAGGCAGGGCAATGTGGAGGTGTCGGGGATTGGGCGGGCAGGCAGTAAGACGGGCTCAGAGTACCAGGCAGGGCGCTGTGGGGGTGTCGGGCAGGCAGTAAAGGGGTCAGAGTACCAGGCAGGGGTGCGGAGGTGTCAGGGGGTCAGGGTACCAGGCAGGGCGCTGCGGGGGTGTCGGGCGGGCAGTGAGGGGGTCAGGGTACCAGGCAGGCGCTGGGGGCTGTCAGGCGGGCAGTGAGGGGGTCAGGGTACCAGGCAGGGCGCTGGGGGCTGTCGGGCGGGCAGTGAGGGGGTCAGGGTACCAGGCAGGGCGCTGGGGGCTGTCGGGCGGGCAGTGAGGGCGGGTCAGGGTACCAGGCAGGGCGCTGGGGGCTGTCGGGCGGGCAGTGAGGGGGTCAGGGTACCAGGCAGGGCGCTGTGGGGGTGTCGGGCGGGCAGTGGGGTCAGGGTACCAGGCAGGGCGCTGGGGGTGTCGGGCGGGCAGTGAGGCGGGTCAGGGTACCAGGCAGGGCGCTGGGGGTGTCAGGCGGGCAGTGGGGTTAGGGTACCAGGCAGGGCGCTGGGGGTGTCGGGCGGGCAGTGAGGGGGTCAGGGTACCAGGCAGGGCGCTGGGGGTGTCGGGCGGGCAGTGGGGTCAGGGTACAAGGCAGGGCGCTGGGGGTGTCGGGCGGGCAGTGGGGTCAGGGTACCAGGCAGGGCGCTGCGGGGCTGTCGGGCGGGCAGTGAGGGGGTCAGGGTACCAGGCAGGGCGCTGGGGGTGTCAGGCGGGCAGTGGGGTCAGGGTACCAGGCAGGGCGCTGGGGGTGTCGGGCGGGCAGTGAGGGGGGGTCAGGGTACCAGGCAGGGCGCTGGGGCTGTCGGGCGGGCAGTGGGGTCAGGGTACCAGGCAGGGCGCTGGGGGCTGTCGGCGGGCAGTGGGGGTCAGGGTACCAGGCAGGGCGCTGGGGGCTGTCGGGCGGGCAGTGAGGGGTCAGGGTACCAGGCAGGGCGCTGGGGGTGTCGGGCAGTGGGGTCAGGGTACCAGGCAGGCGCTGGGGGTGTCGGGCAGTGGGGGTCAGGGTACCAGGCAGGGCGCTGGGGGCTGTCGGGCGGGCAGTGGGGTCAGGGTACAGGCAGGGCGCTGGGGCTGTCGGGCGGGCAGTGAGGGGGTCAGGGTACCAGGCAGGGCGCTGGGGGCTGTCGGGCGGGCAGTGAGGGGGTCAGGTACCAGGCAGGGCGCTGGGGCTGTCGGGCGGGCAGTGGGGGGTCAGGGTACCAGGCAGGGCGCTGGGGGCTGTCGGGCGGGCGGTGAGGGGGTCAGGGTACCAGGCAGGGCGCTGGGGGCTGTCGGGCGGGCAGTGAGGGGGTCAGGGTACCAGGCAGGGCGCTGGGGGCTGTCGGGCGGGCGTGAGGGGGTCAGGTACCAGGCAGGGCGCTGGGGCTGTCGGGCAGGCAGTGGGGATCAGGGTACCAGGCAGGCGCTGGGGGCTGTCGGGCGGGCGGTGAGGGGTCAGGGTACCAGGCAGGGCGCTGGGGCTGTCGGGCAGGCAGTGGGGATCAGGGTACCAGGCAGGCGCTGGGGGCTGGCGGTGAGGGGGGGTCAGGGTACCAGGCAGGGCGCTGGGGCTGTCAGGCGGGCAGTGAGGGGGTCAGGGTACCAGGCAGGGCGCTGGGGGCTGTCGGGCGGGCAGTGGGGTCAGGGTACCAGGCAGGCGCTGGGGCTGTCGGGCAGGGCAGTGGGGTCAGGGTACCAGGCAGGGCGCTGGGGGCTGTCGGGCGGGCGGTGAGGGGGTCAGGTACCAGGCAGGGCGCTGGGGCTGTCAGGGCGGGCAGTGGGGGGTCAGGGTACCAGGCAGGCGCTGGGGGCTGTCGGGCGGGCAGTGGGGTCAGGGTACCAGGCAGGCGCTGGGGGTGTCGGGCGGGCAGTGGGGTCAGGGTACCAGGCAGGCGCTGGGGGCTGTCGGGCGGGCAGTGAGGGGGTCAGGGTACCAGGCAGGGCGCTGGGGCTGTCGGGCGGGCAGTGAGGTCAGGGTACCAGGCAGGCGCTGGGGCTGTCGGGCGGGCAGTGAGGGAGGTCAGGGTACCAGGCAGGGCGCTGGGGGTGTCGGGCGGGCAGTGAGGGGGTCAGGGTACCAGGCAGGGCGCTGGGGGTGTCGGGCGGGCAGTGAGGGGGTCAGGGTACCAGGCAGGGCGCTGGGGGTGTCGGGGCGGGCAGTGAGGGGGTTCAGGGTACCAGGCAGGGCGCTGGGGGCTGTCGGGGGGCAGTGGGGTCAGGGTACCAGGCAGGGCGCTGGGGCTGTCGGGCGGGCAGTGGGGTCAGGGTACCAGGCAGGGCGCTGGGGGTGTCGGGCGGGCAGTGAGGGGGTCAGGGTACCAGGCAGGGCGCTGGGGGTGTCGGGCGGGCAGTGGGGGGTCAGGGTACCAGGCAGGGCGCTGGGGGTGTCGGGCGGGCAGTGGGGGGTCAGGGTACCAGGCAGGGCGCTGGGGGTGTCGGGCGGGCAGTGAGGGGGTCAGGGTACCAGGCAGGGCGCTGGGGGTGTCGGGCGGGCAGTGGGGGTCAGGGTACCAGGCAGGGCGCTGGGGGCTGTCGGGCGGGCAGTGGGGGTCAGGGTACCAGGCAGGGCGCTGGGGGTGTCGGGCGGGCAGTGAGGGGGTCAGGGTACCAGGCAGGGCGCTGGGGTGTCGGGCGGGCGGTGAGGGGGTCAGGTACCAGGCAGGCGCTGGGGCTGTCGGGCGGGCAGTGGGGTCAGGGTACCAGGCAGGGCGCTGGGGGTGTCGGGCGGGCAGTGAGGGGGTCAGGTACCAGGCAGGGCGCTGGGGTGTCGGGCGGAGGCGGTGAGGGGGTCAGGGTACCAGGCAGGGCGCTGGGGGCTGTCGGGCGGGCAGTGGGGTCAGGGTACCAGGCAGGGCGCTGGGGGCTGTCGGGCGGGCAGTGGGGGTCAGGGTACCAGGCAGGGCGCTGGGGTGTCGGGCGGGCAGTGAGGGGGTCAGGGTACCAGGCAGGGCGCTGGGGGTGTCGGGCGGGCAGTGAGGGGGTCAGGGTACCAGGCAGGGCGCTGGGGCTGTCGGGCGGGCAGTGGGGTCAGGGTACCAGGCAGGGCGCTGGGGGTGTCGGGCGGGCAGTGAGGGGGTTCAGGGTACCAGGCAGGGCGCTGGGGGTGTCGGGCGGGCAGTGAGGGGTCAGGGTACCAGGCAGGGCGCTGGGGCTGTCGGGCGGGCAGTGGGGTCAGGGTACCAGGCAGGGCGCTGGGGGTGTCGGGCGGGCAGTGAGGGGGTCAGGGTACCAGGCAGGGCGCTGGGGCTGTCGGGCGGGCAGTGGGGTCAGGGTACCAGGCAGGGCGCTGGGGGTGTCGGGCGGGCAGTGAGGGGGTCAGGGTACCAGGCAGGGCGCTGGGGGTGTCGGGCGGGCAGTGAGGGGGTTCAGGTACCAGGCAGGGCGCTGGGGGCTGTCGGGCGGGCAGTGGGGTCAGGGTACCAGGCAGGGCGCTGGGGGTGTCGGGCGGGCAGTGAGGGGGTCAGGGTACCAGGCAGGGCGCTGGGGGTCGGGCGGGCAGTGAGGGGGTCAGGGTACCAGGCAGGGCGCTGGGGGCTGTCGGGCGGGCAGTGGGGTCAGGTACCAGGCAGGGCGCTGGGGGTGTCGGGCGGGCAGTGAGGGGGTTCAGGGTACCAGGCAGGGCGGGGCTGTCGGGCGGGCAGTGAGGGGGTTCAGGTACCAGGCAGGGCGCTGGGGGTGTCGGGCGGGCAGTGAGGGGGTTCAGGGTACCAGGCAGGGCGCTGGGGGTGTCGGGCGGGCAGTGAGGGGGTTCAGGGTACCAGGCAGGGCGCTGGGGTGTCGGGCGGGCAGTGAGGGGGTCAGGGTACCAGGCAGGGCGCTGGGGGTGTCGGGCGGGCAGTGAGGGGGTTCAGGGTACCAGGCAGGGCGCTGGGGCTGTCGGGCGGGCAGTGAGGGGGTCAGGGTACCAGGCAGGGCGCTGGGGGTGTCGGGCGGGCAGTGAGGGGGTTCAGGGTACCAGGCAGGGCGCTGGGGGTGTCGGGCGGGCGGTGAGGGGGTCAGGGTACCAGGCAGGGCGCTGGGGGCTGTCGGGCGGGCAGTGGGGGGATCGGGGCGGGGGCAGGGTGGGTGCCGGGCTGGCGGCTGCGGTCGGGCACTGCAGGCCAGGCCGGCGGGGCAGGTGTACGTGCGGTCCCCCGGCCCGGCGCGCTGGAGGTGCGCGGCGCTCGCTGGCGGTGGTGTTTGCGCATGACCCCTCCCCGCTCCCTCCCTCCCTCCCGGCGGCGGAGGTTAGCCCGAGCCTCAGACACAGGCGGCTGCTCGGCGGCGACGCAGTGCAGAGGTGCGGGCAGGTTGCGCCGGCCCTGAGCCCTGTCTCCTTCGCGCCCCGCCTGCCTCCGGAGCCCTCTCCCCGCAGCGGCCTCCTCTCCCCGGTGTCGGGCCGGCCCCCCGGCCATGAGCGCGGCGCTGGGTGTCCCCCCGCCGCGCCGCCTCCCCCGCCGCCCCCGGCGGCTGCCGGGCTCCAGGAAAGTAGCTTGATGAGTGTCCAAAGTAGCAGTGGAAGTTTGGAGGGGCCGCCATCTTGGTCCCGGCTCTCCACGTCCCCACCGAGCCTGCAGGGCTGCTCCGCGGCGGCGGCCTCCCTGCTGCACAGCGCGCCGCCCGGCAAGCCGCCCAAGGAAGGTAAATAGCGCGCTCCGTGCCCACGGCGCTGCGAGGGGGGCCCGGTCTCGGGGAGGGGCCCAGCCGCCGCCGCTGCCGGAGGCCAGTCCCAGGCTCACAGGGCCGGGTGCGCGGTGAATGGGGGTGAGGGCAGGCGGGAGACTTGTGCTCATTGCAGGGGTATTTCCCTTCAGCACAGCGGGGACCCCCAGATCCTGCCGTGGGGGACCCTCCCTTCCCCTGAGGGGCAATCGGGAGACACCCCGTCTGGAAATCCAGCAATTTCACCCCGTCTCTGTTGGTTAGTAGTAAAAGCGGCTTCCTAGTCTCTCCACCCCCCTTCCTTTTCCAGGGCTACGGAGGAGAATTGATTAATGTTTGTTCATTTCCTTGACAATCTTTATAGCAAGAATCCTAAGCCTCTTCTAATTTTTTATCCCTTCTCTGTGATTTTTATGGCAGAGGCTTGCATCTTCTGTTCTTTTTCTTTCCAAATTTTATTCTCCAGCACGCATTTCAAAAGTAAAAGTGATTTGTTGGGTGTATTGGGTGAATGTGGCGGTTGTTGCTTAATGGAAAGGGTCGGGTCCTTTTGGCATCATGGAGGTGGAGTAGAAAAAGAGACCGAGATCAAGGAATTTGTTCCCATCGGGGAGGAGACACTTCTCTGAGCAGCTAATTTGGAAGACAGAAGTGACACGACACCTTAAAACCACCAGAGAATGATTGCAACTTTCTCCTTTCCTCCATCACATCTTAGATGATAATATTTTTCTCCTCCCTCCCCTGCTCCTCCCCTCTTGTGTTACACCGACAGTGAGAGCAGGGTGTTGTGGGTGTTTGCAGGGAATATCTGTATGAAGGTTATGTGCAAACAAGTCTCTTTTTATGCTGTTACAGTTATTGTCCATTTTTCTTCCTTGCATTGAAATACATTGCCACAAGATGTAGCAATTATACAGCTAGTGGAACACTCAGTGCTTTTTAACTAAAATGACTGCTTGCTGTATACCAGTTGCTGCTGGAGAACTTTTATACCCAAATGCATATATTTGTCAAGGGGAAATTATGCATGTTAAGCAGTTGTATAATTTAACTTGGATATCTTATTGAGTATAGAAGATCTCAATATTGGGTGCTTCTGCTCTCTTGTGTAGAGAACACTGGTTGCCATGCTGAAAACTTTCAAACTTAAAATAAGCTAATAAGGGCTTAGAGAAAAGTAGGATAGCTTTATTTAGAGGATACTTGTGCAGTACTACAAGTTGAAGTACATGTTTTTATCAGTGAACAATTTAAAGACTTGACAATATGTTCAGCCCCTTGAAATGTGTAAGTGTGTGTCCTCAATCTCCATGCCTTTAGTTGTTAGACTTGCATCATTCCTTGTGACTTTTGCACATGCTCCTGGATCTGAGACTGGCATTATTACTTTCCAGAAGATATAGGGAAAGGTTGGGTATATGGCATATGTTAAAGATGCCAAATAAAGTAGCAAGCATTTTGTACTCTTGCCCCCCTCCCGGGTGGATTCTTTAATAAGAGAAGAGAGTGGCATGTGTGTGTTTATATATATTTTTTTAAGTTTGCACTGGGTTTACCAGGATTAGAACTGTATGTACTTTAGGATGCAGTTATTCACCTGTCATTATTGGGATACTTGGTATATACATCTTAAATTATTATTGCAGTTTTCTGTTTTTAATTGCTTTTGTTAATGAGTGAGCAACATAACAAGTGCTGCTTGAGTAGTCCTGACAAAAACAATACATTGAGGCATAATTTTATATTTATGTTTATCGTTTTAAAACTGGTTAACAATTTATTTTTTCTGTCTACAGTAATTTAGGTTGTGTAGTTCAGGGGTTGGAGACCAAACCACAAAATCTGCTGTGTGATTCAGTATGACACTGTATTTATAGTCTATATTAATATAATTTATTCACTGCTTTTGCTTCTTCATGATTGTGGGGCCACTGGATTATTTCCATTTGAAAAACGTGTGAGATATAAGCAGTCTTTGGGTTTTTTTATCTCTTCCCATTGGCATTAACACTACACTTCACACTAATGCAAAGGAAACTTGCATGTTAGAAGAATCTCACATCAAGGTAATACGTCCCATAAATAAAAATTATAGTTTTTCATATTTTTTCAAATAATATCATACCTTTTTGCCACTTCTGATGCATCTGTACGCTGTTTTATAGCACTAGATATTGCTGTGTACTATAATAATGTGTATGTGAGACAGTTGACAAAATAGACGTGGGAGCTGTACAAGATGCGCCCTCAAGAATATAGAAAAAATATTATTTTGTGTTATTTGAGATATAGTATTTGATTAAGGAACTAAAGCTTGGGCCAGAATACATAAACCAGTACAGATTTAAGGCGGCAATCACCTTAAATTTGGAAATTTCTTGTTTATCTTCAATGCTGTTGCTATGATTAGTGGTTTTTTAGAGTATGTTTTTGGTTGGAACACTATTCTGAGCCCTTTAGTAGGTATGTAGGAGGAAGACCCTTTGTGTAGTTTATGGCCTACAAGTTATGCAGAGGCTGAGGATGATTGGATGTATTTGAATACCTTATAATTGCTCATTTTCTTGTGTATCATACATCTGTTACTTTAGTACTTTCCAAATGTTGCTGGTGGTAGGGAAAACTTCAATAAAAACCAAAAGGCAAGAATTTGCTCTGTATTAATGGTATAAATGTGTTGTGTATCTGAAAGTCACCAACATTACTGAGTACAATTTAGGGATGTAAAAGGTTAACTGGTTAGTATTAGGGTTACCATTAACTGGACCTTAACTGTTAACGCCAATGGCTGTCGGGACCCAAGGCCTAGCCATGTTAGGCCGGCTGGCAGGATTCTAGCACATAATTGCTAGTTAGGCAGAAATGTAAGTAATATGTATTCAGTTGATACAACTTTTCAAATACTTAGACATTTGAGGAGTTCCTGTAAAAATACCGACAGACTTTGGCAATATTTTTTTCCTTAGCAGTTTCTTGATTAATATTAACACTTATTTGTGTTTCTGTAGCATCCATACGGTGTTAGGTGCTTTCTGTACAAACATGAAAACTCAGTCCCTGCCCTGCAGAGTATCCAATCTGAGCAGTGCTCCCAGATGCAGGTTTGCCTTTGCCATGCTGCTATGCATAGTCTGATGGTCATAGTGATTCCTTGTACAAATTAAATTTTAAATACATGTGTACTTGGGCAACTTTCAGGCTTTTTTCGTGTTATCATTACTTGTGTGAAATGTAGAACATTTGTTACCAGATTTGCCCAATACTCTTGGGTATGCTCATTTATTAGGGTTATTTTTATGGGGCTGGGGGAGGTTAACAATTCTATCGGTGTGCTGCTTGTGCTCTCATTTGGAGCTGAATTCTCCCTGCTACCAATTCCCCCTCCCACTGGAGCTCTCCTGCAGAAACTAGGTTCCTCAGGATGGGGTTCTTCCCACCTTAGCAACACACACAGACACTCACACCCACTAACAGAGCACGTCTGAGAGGACTGGGTAATCAGCACTCCCAAGCTGACTCCTCATATGTCCCTGGACTCAGCAGGTTGGGTTTAACAGCTATGCCACACTGCACCCTCATGTGCCTTTGGACTCAGTGGGCTGGATTAAACAGCACTTTAAGCTGCCATCCTCATAAGCCCCCAGGTTCAGCCCCCCATCCGCAGTTTCACACCACAATCATTCACTGGTAAACCACACGATGAGCAAACCCCACAGGATTTTGGGCACTAGAAGCGCCCAGCTTGGATACAAGAAGCGTTGTTGCAGAGCGAATGGAAAAGCCAAAACAACACGCCTCGAGGAAGAGTGAGCGAAAGAGAAAGAAAGAGAGAGAAGCAACCAGCTTAACCATGAAAGTTATTTATTTCTGGGTAGTGAATGAATATATAGATATAGATATAGATTCAGGAAGCCAAACACACAAAACAGTTACAATAGTAAATCTAAATTGAAACTGATTACAAATGTTAGGGCTAGCTAAACATATAACAGTTTACATAGGGCAGAGTCAGAAGGCTATGGTTGGGGCGGGGGGGGGGAGAGTGAGAGCGAGCGAACCCACCACTCTGTGGAGCTTGCACTGATCGGGGTTCCCAGATGGTGATGGGAGCTGGGGGTCCAGAGGGCAGGAGACAAGCAGAATAGAGCCCCCCAGCATGATCAGACAGGAGATGACGTCTCAATGGAACTGATGCAGTTTAAATCCAAGTATCAGAACAGTTTTTCTTGGGCAAGGGTAGGAGTTTTTATAGGGATAGGACAATAGTTCCAAGAGAACACTGGATTTGTTTATGGATAAACAGACGCAACAATAGAGACTGATCACACCAGGTTATGGGTGATGTTCCTTGAGGGAGCTCACAATGCAACTAGGCAGTTTCAGTATTTTGGATGTCAATAGGATCCATTACTAGAATTGGTCTGATAATGACTAATTTGGGTTTGAGCAGGCCTGGGTTCATTAGCATCTGGAGCAGAGATTTCCCATCAGGCAGTGCTTCTCTGCTTTCGGTATCCCATAGTTCAGTGCAGTTCCTGCTTTGGAAGAGCTGGTCTCCATCCTGTATGCTAATGGAGATGTCTCTCTGTGCTATCTTCCATGCAGACGAGGCTTGGGTGTTTCCTTAATTCTATCACCCTTGTCTGAAGCAGTTTAGGTGTGTCTTCCCTGGCCTTTTCATTGCTTTTTCTTTGATTCTAGCAGAGGCCTGGGGGAAGGGGATGGTTTTCCATGAGTGTTACTCTCTGGCTCCCTAAGAGCACAGGGCTGATAGGTAACACTTAACAATTGCAAATTAGTTACAGGTAGATCCATAGAAAGTCCACCGTCTCTTGTCATTTCTGTACATCTAGTGGGAGATGAGGAGATTTGAGTTCTTCGAGTGATTGCTCATGTTCATTTGTGTGTGTGTGTGTGTGTGTGTCCAACTGCGTGCACAATTGTTGGAAGCTTTTTCTCTAGAGGTACCTGTTGGGTTGGCTGTACTGCCTCTTGTGGTGATGCCTCATGATGTCACATATATATCCCTGCCAACCTGACTCCCGCTTCAGTTCCTTCTTTCTGCCTGTGAGGGTCATTGGAGCTTCTGCTTTCTTGCTTCTCAAGTAGTTAGTTCCTAGCACAGTGTTCTTTTTTTGGTTTTGTTGTGAAGATTAGTTGTTTGTTGGAGTTGCTTAGGGTAGTTAGTTTGGGGTGTGTGCTTCTCCTATTGTTCATGTTCCTGGGGCATGTAACGGCCCCAGGGTTTCAAGCAGTGTGGTAAGTGTGGCAAGCATATGCCCAGAGGGATCCTCACACTGCCTGCTGGAAGTGTCTTGGAGAGGGTCAACTGCCAGATAAATGTAGTATCTGGAGGGGTAATTAAGCCGCAAACCAGAAATGAGAGGGACCAGCGGCTTAAACTGATTCTCATGGAGTCAGCACTTAGGCCTTAGCTAGCCACTTCAATGCCATTGGTGTGCAACATGCTGGTCTTGGTGCATGAAACTTCAGTTCCGCGCCCTGGAGAGTGGCATAGGCACTGTTCCCTAGCGCAGCAGTCGGGCTGTTCTCCATCACTGGCTGAGCCTATGGCAGGTACCACCCTGTCACTCCCTCTATGGACTCTAGGACCCACCAAGACCTGCTCAGGCATGTGACCCAAGGTAAATCTCCTGGCAGAAGACTTCAACCCTATTGTAGACGTTCTTTTGCCTGAGGGTTCAGCAAGGGTGGCCCTGCCTCTGATTAAGTCGATTCAGATGACTGCTAAGGAACTCTGGCGGACCCCTGCCTCTCTTGCACATATGGCCGAGGAGAAGCGCTACTTTGTTTCACAGATGGGGTGCTAGCACGTGTATACTCATCTCCAGACGGGCTCATTGGTAGTGGATGTGGTTAACCAATGAGAGCGTCAGGGACAGCCTGGTCCAGCCCCGAAAAAGAAGGATGCCAAGATGCTGCACTTATTCAGGCACAAAGTCGATTAAACTAGGGTGTTTCAGCTGCACGTCTTAAACCAGCAGGCGCTACTCAGTCAGTATGCATTTAACTAAGACGGCCTTGCCGGTGGCCTTGGATTCTGTGGACTCGTCACCGTGCACAATGGCCACGGCCATAATGATAACGGCGTAACTCATAACTGCACGTGTCTGGTCTCCCGGTGGAGCTGCAGCGCACAATTCAGGACCTGCCATTCAATGGGACAGGTCTGTTTGCAGAAAAGACAGACTGCTGTATGCACAGCCTCAAGGACTCCAGGGTTACCCTGAAGTCTTTGGGTATCCACACTCTGGCTCCTCAGAGCTGCTAATTTAGGCTACATCAGCTGTACCACTTCAATCCTGGTCCCCTACACAGGATCAGGGACTGCACAGGGGCTGGTGCAACAACAGGAGGGGAGGGCCTCACCATTTCTCTTCTGCTCAAGGGCAGGACCCCTCCAAACCATTGCTGGGGCCCAAACCTAACTTTTGAAGAGTGCACCTGAGGGCGTAGCACTAGAGCCTATCTCAAATCCATCTCCTGCATAGTGGGAGTGGTACATTCTATCCAGTTCTGTACACTCCTCTACTCCTCACCACCTTACCTATCCCTCTCACAAGCAACTCCTTATCCAGGAGGTGAAGTCGCTTGATATGGGGGTGATAGAGGCGGTCCTGCAGGAGTTCAGGAGCAGAGATTTTTACTCCCTATACTTCCTTATCCCAAAGGCTGGGTGGGGGCAGGAGTTTGCGCCCTATACAGGATCTCAGAAACCTGAAGGTATTCATATGAAAGCTCAAGTTTCGCATGGTGTCCCTGACCTCTGTTGTCCCCTCACTGGATCCAGGGGACTGGGACGTCACCCTCGATCTCATGGATGTGTGCTTCCATTTGTCTTATCCCGTCCCATCAACGTTTCCTCTATTTTTGTGGTGGTAGACTAGCATTACCAGTTCATGGTGCTGCCCTTTGTCTTACCCAAGGTGCAGTGGCCATTTACAGAATGCTTAGTGCGGTGGCCTCTTTCCTGTACAGGAACTGGGTGCATAACTTCCCATACCTGGATGACTGGCAAGTCGTGGGAGCAGGTGCTCAGGCACATGGAACTGGCCAAGGCTACGTTCTCCCACTTGGTTCTGATCCTCAGCGTGCTGAAATGCACACTCATTCCCACACAAAGAATCAAGTTAATTGGGGCCCTTCTTGACTCTGTCCAGGGAATAGCTTCCCTGCCTGAGTTTCAATTCCAGGCAATGGCAAGCCTCATCTCTGTGCTACAGCAATGCCTGACTATGATGGTGTGCAACTGCATGAGGCTCCTCGGGCACATAGCCGCCTGCACCTATGTCCTGTGCCAAGACCGCCTTCGCCCACTTCAAGTGTGGCTGGCTTTGGTGTTCAAGCCCTCCAGGGATCTTCTTGTCAGTGTGCTCACCGTACAACTGGTGACCCTGCAATCCTTCAACTGGTGGACGCAGTCCCAGATAGCATATATGGGAGTCTCCTTGTCGGCCCGCAGCCAGAGAGCACTCTGGTAATGGACACCTTGGACACAGGGTGAGGGATGCACCTACACGATTTGCGAACACAAGGTCTTGCTCAGAAATGCCATTTCGTATTGATATCCAGGAACTCAGGGCAGTCTGGCTGGCTTGCCAGGCATTCCAGCCACACCTTGTGGATTGCCTCAGCCGATCTTTTCAATTTCTCGAGTGGTCCATCAGGGCAGAAGTAGCTCTCTCCATCTTTCAAGAGTAGGGTAATTCCCAGGTGGACCTTTTTGTGATCCACCTCAACAGGAAGTGCCCGCAGTTTTGCTCCTTTCAGGGCCACAGCTGGCGGGGAGTCCCTGCTAGATGCTTTCCACTTGTTGTGGATGGACCAGTACTTGTATGTCTTGCCCCCAGTGCCGTTAGTACCCAGGGTGGTCCTCAAAAATTTGACAGGACAAAGCAGCAGTGATAGTGACAGCACCAGTGTGGCAAGGGAACGCTGGTTCACCACACTGCTGTTCCTGTTGTTGACCAGGCCCATGATGCTTCCTCTAGTTCCTGACCTGTTGATGCAATAGTTCGGTTGGCTATGCCATCAGAACCTGCCATCTCTCCACCTCATGACGTGGAAGCTCCATGGCTAAACCGTCTTGAACTTCAGTGCTCAGACTCAGTCAGGGAAATCTTAATGGGCAGCTGTAAGCCCTCTACTAGGGCTGCTTATCTCACCAAAGTGTTTCTCCTTGTGGTGCCTCGATAAGGGTGCAGCCCCCCAGCAGGCCATGGTTCCCTTGCTTCTGGACTACCTCCTTCACCTCCAACAACAGGGTTTGGCTGTCTCATCTATTAAAGTACACCTGGCGGCTGTCTTAGCTTTCCACCCAGGTTTGGGAGTGAAGCCTGGTCTTATCGGTTAACGTTCACGGTTACACACAGGCTTCCAGTAAATGTTATGTTGAACCGTGTGACCTCTCCCCTTCACCTGCCTGTGGTGAGGTGGGCTTGGCTGGGCTGGAGTGGGGGGTGTCCACTGGGGCCCACGCTGGTGCGCTGATTAATTGCTTACCCGGTAAGCATCACTCGCTAAGGGTGATGTTTCTCAGGTAACCTTTTACATCCCTAGTTGCTAAACAACTAGTTTTGTTTTTCTCTCTCTGCCAAGAAGTAGTAAACTCACTTCTTTGTAGGCACTCTCTTCTAGCATTACTAGTGACTAGGGATGTAAAATTTTGATTATTTGGCTAATCGAATAGTCAATGCAATTTGATAAGGGCACCTCCGCCTTTGAAGTGTAGCAACAGCCCCAGGGCTGTTGCTATGCTTCAAATGTGAAAAAACGCTGGGTGGAACATGGGGCCAGCAGTCTCCCGCTGGCTCCGTGATTGAGTCCCCAGTGGACCCTTGTTTCCATGTGGCACTGCTGCTTTGAAATGCCGCGTGGAGCTTGGCGTCAGGCTCCACATGGTGTTTCAAAGTGGCAGCGCCGCATGGAGAAAGGGTCAGCGGGCTCCACGCTGGCGCTGCCGCTTTGAAATGCCACATGCAGCCTGGGCCAGCTGGGGACTCCCAGCTGGCCCCGGACTGCATGTGGCATTTCAAAGTGGCAGTGATGCCTGGGGCCTGGCCCGAGGCTCCACGTGGCACTGCCGCTTTGAAGCCCCCCTTCTCTTCCCGCCCTCCTTTGCCACCTCTTTCTGATTGAGGCAGCAAGGGGGAGGAGAGCGACTAGTCAACCATCTGATTAGTATTTGCTTATTGGCTAGATGACTTGTCGTTCACATTCCTACTAGTGACATCATTTTGAAATTCAGTTAGACCCAGGTCATCTTAACTAGTTGCAAAATACTATTATAGATGCTCTTGGGAAAGAACAACAATACAAAAGTTCCTTCATATTCATAGATTCCAAGCTAGAAGGGACCATTGTGATCATCTAGTATTCTAGTGTGACTTGTGTAACACGGGCCATAGAACTTCCCCAAAATAATTCCTAGAGCATAACTATAGTGCTGAAAGCAAGCTCTGCAGTAGCTGACTGCTTGAATAAGGAGCAAGAGAATGTGGACGATGTCAGGCTTGAAGATCCCATGATCTCTTTAAATTATTGATAATAATGCAAACCACCAGCTTATTCCATTTACCCCCAAACTAGGGCTTACAGTTCTCAAGTACTTACCGGATTACACAGTGTGCTTTTCACTTCCATTTTTCATTGCTTGACCAGCGGGGCAGTGGCGGTACAGAGTGGGAGCAGATCAAGTTTTCATTATTATCCTAATTTTTGGCTCCACTTTAAAATCTATAGACAAATGAATATCAGCTTCAACACTAGCAGGTTAGGTGTGGTTCTCAAATAGAATCATAGAATACTAGGACGGGGAAGGGACCTTGAGAGGTCATCGAGTCCAGTCCCCTGCCCTCATGGTAGGACCAAATACTGTCTAGATCAGTGGTTCCCAAACTTTTTGGCATCACACCCCCTTTTTTGATTTTTGAAAAACCCTCACGCTCCCTCTCCCTCCCCCCCCGAAAATAGCAGCAAAACTTGTTGAGCAAGAAAAAAAAGGAGCTGAACAAGGCAGCAAAACTTGATGCAGGGGGAGGCTGGGTCGCCTCGTGCCCCCCCTGGAATTTCTTCATGCCCCCCCAGGGGGGCACGCCCCCCAGTTTGGGAATCTGTGGTCTAGTCCAGGGGTTCCCAACCTTTTTTGGTCCCCGTATCCTGTTGGCTTTTAGTAAACTTTCCCGTACCCCCATTCAATATGAAAGGAAATAAATTCTAGACTCTAGAATCCACAACTTTTTTTCACTAATACTACTACTTTTGGAATATTTCAATTAGGATAATCTAGTTATTTACCAAATATTCCCTATGCCCCTTGACAAGCTTCTCATACCCCCTTGGGGTATGCGTACCCCAGGTTGGGAACCCCTGGTCTAGACCATCCCTGATAGACATTTATCTAACCTACTCCTAAATATCTCCGGAGATGGGGATTCCACAACCTCCCTGGGCAATTTATTCCAGTGTCTGACTACCCTGACAGTTAGGAACTTTTTCCTAATGTCCAACCTAAACCTCCCTTGCAGCAGTTTAAGCCCATTGCTTCTTGTTCTATCCTCAGAGGCCAAGATGAACAAGTTTTCCCCCTCCTTATGACACCCTTTTAGATACCTGAAACGGCTATCATGTCCCCCTCAATCTTCTCTTTTCTAAACTAAACAAACCCAATTCTTTCAGCCTTCCTTCATAGGTCATGTTCTCTAGACCTTTAATCATTCGTTGCTCTTCTCTGGACCCTCTCCAATTTCTCCACATCTTTCTTGAAATGCGGTGCCCAGAACTGGACACAATACTCCAACTGAGGCCTAATCAGCGCAGAGGAGAGCGGAAGAATGACTTCTCGTGTCTTGCTCACAACACACCTGTTAATGCATCCCAGAATCATGTTTGCTTTCTTTGCAACAGCATCACACTGCTGACTTATATTCAACTTGTGGTCCACTATAACCCCTAGATCCCTTTCTGCCATACTCCTTCCTAGACAGTCGCTTCCCATTCTGTATGTATGAAACTGATTGTTCCTTCCTAAGTGGAGCACTTTGCATTTGTCTTTATTAAACTTCATCCTATTTACCTCAGACCATTTCTCCAATTTGTCCAGATCATTTTGAATTATGACTCTATCCTCCAGATTAGTCGCAACCCCTCCCAGCTTGGTATCATCTGCAAACTTAATAAGTGTACTTTCTATGCCAATATCTAAATCGTTGATGAAGATATTGAACAGAGCAGTCCCAAAACAGACCCCTCACGGAACCCCACTTGTTATACCTTTCCAGCAGGATTGTGAACCATTAATAACTACTCTCTGAGTACGGTTATCCAGCCAGTTATGCACCCACCTTATAGTAGCCCCATCTAAGTTGTATTTGCCTAGTTTATTGATACGGTCTCGCATGATATTCTTATCACACGCCTTACTAAAGTCTAGGTATACCACATCCACCGCTTCTCCCTTATCCACAAGACTAGTTATCCTATCAAAGAAAGCTATCAGATTGGTTTGACATGATTTGTTCTTTATAAATCCATGCTGGCTGTTCCCTATCACCTTGTCACCTTCCAAGTGTTTACAGATGATTTCCTTAATTACTTGCTCCATTATCTTCCCTGGCACAGAAGTTAAACTAACTGGTCTGTAGTTTCCTGAGTTGTTCTTATTTCCCTTTTTATAAATGGGCACTGTATTTACCCTTTTCCAGTCTTCTGGAATCTCTCCTGTCTCCCATGATTTTCCAAAGATGATAGCTAGAGGCTCATACCTTTTTGTTTTGTTTTGTTTTGCAAGTTTTTTGCAAAACTTGATATGAATTGGAAAAGGGAGTTCCTGAATTAATGTTCACTAAAATACAAGAATTTACCAGAGTTGAGAAGTTTTTCCTACATCCCAGCAAAACATACGTCCGTACACAGACACAGGAGGCACTTAGTTTATTGAACTGTCCAAGCTGAGGTCTCTTGCTCAGAAACAAAATTGTTAGTTCACTGGAATCAAAGTAAAAAAAAAATTAGTACCTTTTTTTGTTTGTAATATTTCTCTGGAAAGTTGGCTCCCAATAGTGTGGTGTGAGATCTTCTAAACAACTAAGTAGGTTTTTTTAAGCTAGCCTTTTCCCCCTTTTTTTTTTTTTTTTTTTTTTTTGGTAGAGATTAAGCTTGAAATATAATTCAGTTTTGGGAGGGCTGTCAGTAGAAAATTAGATCTAGACTAAGAGATCAGAGGGCCAGTCCATCACGTCCTGTGTACCTAATGAGCTCTATAGGAGAGGAAACCCCCAAGAAGCCTTAGGAGGCTTGTTGTGACCCGTTTTCTCCCCTCTCTCCCATCCTGGCCCAAACTCTAATTGGGGCTCATTAAATGTGAGGAGAGTTACTTATCCCCCTTAAATCCCATTGAATTTTACTACTTGCTAGTTCCTGAGCAGCCTATTTAAACTCAAGAGGGGACCCCCAGGGTACTTAAGTGGGGAATCTTCAGCTTTCTATTCCTCTTCCACCTACCAAATACGTAATATGGGATCCAAGGTGAAGGGGATATTGACTAGCCCTTTCTAAGGCATATGGGCATTTGTTACATCTCAATATCCTCCCCCTCTTAATGGGAGCTTAAAAAGATTTGAGAAATGGAGCACCATAATGCTCCTAAGATTGAAAACATATGGGACCAGGACTATGAGCCTTTTAATAGGTGAGGTGGGTAAATGAGTATGTTAAAGCATCTGGGTGTTTGGGGTTGCTAATGAGCCTGTAAGACTATGAGATACGAGGTCTGAGATGCTCTTAAAACAGTGGTCTCCAACCTTTTTACACCCAAGATCACTTTTTAAATCTCAGAACAGGCAAAGATCTACCACCCCGCCCCTTCCTTGAAGCCCCACCCCTTCCTTGAAGCCCCGCCCTCTCTATTCTCCTCCTGTCCATCAATTGATATCCCCTGCCCTTACTTACACACTCTGATAAACAGTTTATTTTTAAATTATGCGATATATAAAATTAAAATCACATGTTTATAGTTATGAAATAAATGGTCTGTTTTTTATTCATGCTATTTAAATCTAAAATGAAACATTTATAATTATACATTTTGTGGGGACACAGTTCTGTGGCTGGGGGCAGGGGAGAGGGAACAGGGTGCTGGGAGGGCAGAGGACAGAGTTCTGCAGCAGGGGACAGAGTGTCAGTGGGGGCAGGTTTCTGCTGCTGGGGACAGGGTGCCAGTGGGGACAGAGTTCGGGGAGTGGGGACGGGAATAGGGACAGAGTTCTGTAGCTGGGAACAGGGAGTGGGGACAGAGTTCTGTGGCTAGGGACAGGGGAGTGGGGACAGCATTCTGTAGCTGGGGACAGGGGAGAGGGAACAGGGTGCTGGGAGGGCAGAGGACAGGGTTCTGCAGCAGGGGACAGAGTGCCAGTGGGGACAGGTTTCTGCAGCTGGGGACAGGGTGCCAGTGGGGACAGAGTTCGGGGAGTGGAGATGGGAATAGGGACAGAGTTTGGGGAGTGGGGACGGGAATAGGGACAGAGTTCTGTAGCTGGGAACAGGGCAGTGGGGACAGAGTTCTGTAGCTGGGGACGGGAGTGGGGACAGCGTTCTGTAGCTGGGGAGTGGGGTGCCAGTGGAGGCAGAAAGTCCCCTGCATCTGCCTCCTCCCAGGATTCTCCTCCCCCCCGCCCCCCCAGAGGGAAACCAGCGCGCGCCTGCCCTGGGGCTGACCCCCCACCCCGGCGCAGGGAAGCCCGTGCGCGCCTGCCCCGGGCCGACTCCTCCCGGCGCAGGGAAGCCCGCACGTGCTTGCCGTGGCGCCAACCCCCCGCCCCATCGCAGGGAAACCCCACGCGCCTCCCCCGGGGCTGACTCACCCTTCCTGTGCGGTGCAGGGAGCCGATGCTCCCTCCCGCAGTACACCCGGCAGAGCAGCTAGCGCACTTCCGGAAGTGGCGCTAAGCTGCGGGACTTTTGTCCATCACGGGGAAGCCGACACTACCTCCATTTTCACTTGAGGTAGGTAGTGGGGCTTCTCGGGGGTGGGAGGGAAATGGGGGCCGGGCGGACAGGACGCCTCGCGATCGACTGGTCGAGGCTGGTCGATCGCGATCGACCTGTTGGTGACCACGGTCTTAGAGTCTCAAAAAACTTTCATAGGGAAGGCTGGAAGCTGATGAGATTGAAGACCCAACTAAGGCCTGTGGAAAGAGTCTGTTGGAACTGGGAATGGGAAATCTCATTCACGCCTACTTTGGGCTTAGTGTGAAGAAAGGAAGAACATGGAAGAAGTTTCTTACTGTGGGTGACCCCATTCACAGGGGTGGATTACCTGACCATATCTTCCTGCTTCTGCAGGCTTCCAACTTCTGGTCAGATATACTTTTTTTCCCTGTTCTATGCACATTTGGAGGAAAGCACTGAAACTTCAGATTTTTAGTAATTAAAATGAGGGCTACAATTTTGTGTCCTTTCTGTAGGAAATGAGCCTCTGTCTTGAGTTTAGTATCTTGAGTACTTATGGTTTTGTTAACCTTAGGTTTTTGCCAAATAGATCGCCCCCCACAGGATATAGATGGAGACTTTGATTAGTATTTAGTACTAGATGATTTACCTGGCGTTGCTTGGGTTCTTAACTCAATTTTTGCTTTGGAAAATAAAATTAAAATGTATATGCTTCATTTAAACAATTGCTCTAGGTTGGGACTAGGGATGAGAGATTCAGTATGCAGGCTGACCTGGGGAGAGAGGACTACCCCAGCCCTCTCTCACTGCACCAGCTTGGGGCCAGGTGAGACGCATTCCTCCATGGCCACTTCAGCTCCAGTGGGCAAAACTGGAGGAGGGATGCATGTCCCCTGGCTGGGACAGGTTCATCTGCCCCCCCTGCACTCCCCAACCAGAGTGAGCAGTGCAGCAAACTGTGAACTTTTTCCTCTCTCCCTGATGAAGGGAAACAGCCGGCAGTCTTCCCCTATGAATTGGGGGAAGGGGAGAAAGGGAGAGCTTCAGCCCCCTGCCCCCATGGTGCTGGGGGGTGGTGGGAAGTTTGGGGCTGGGACAGTCCTGGATAGGGATGTTAAAATGCAGTTAATTGACTGGATAGGGATGTTAAAATGCAGGTACATTTCCTCCTTTGAAATGTACAAGAGCCCCGCTGCTTCCAGGTTTCAAAGGGGAAGCCGTGGAACCCAGGGTCAGCTGGGGACTCCTCAGCTGATCCCGGGTTCCCCGCGGCATTTCCCCAGAACCCGGGGTCAGCTGAGGATACCCCAGCTGACCCCAGGCGCCACATGCTTCAGCGTTTTAAAGGGGCAGTGCCGCACAGTTGAGCCGCCTTGGGATTTCAAAGCAGACTGCCGCACAGTTGATCCCTGGATCAGCTGTGTGGCGCTGCTGCTTTGAAGTACAGTAATTCCTCGCTTAACACGTGCCCGCTTAACACGTTTTCGCGATAGCACGACTTTTTTTAGGGAACATTTTTCGAACAACACAACCCGTCCCCGCAATAACATGATTTCCCCTACCGTCCGCCTGGTCGCCGGCAGCTGTGGGGGCTTCCCCTGCCTCCCTGCAAAGCGGCGGAGGTTCGCCACTTGCCGCGCCATTCCCCGGTGACCCCCTCTGGCCGGATGCTTCACTCCCTCTCCTCCACCCCCCTCTTGCAGCCGGTGGCTGGGTTTCCCCAGCTGGCCGGTCGCCGGCAGCTGCACAGGCTTCCCCTGCCTCCGGAGGTTCGCCGCTCGCTGTGCCATTCCCTGGCGACCCCCTCTGGGGATGCTTCGCTTCCTCTCCTCCGCCTCCCGCTTGCAGCCAGCGGTTGGGTTTCCCTAGCTGGCCGGTCACGGGCAGCTGCTCAGGGCTTTCCCTGCCTCCCTGCAAAGCGGCAGAGGTTCGCTGCTCACCGCGCCGTTCCCCGGCGACCCCCTCTGGCAAGATGCCTTGCGTCTGGCGAGGAGGGGTCGCTGGGGAACGGCACGGCGAGTGGTGAACCTCCACCACTTTGTAAGGAGGCAGGAGAAGCCCCCGCAGCTGACGGCGACCGGCGAGCTGAGGAAACCCCGCTGCCTTCTGCAAGCCCCCTCACCTGTCCTTCCCTTCCCTTCTCCAGAGCCAAACACCTCCCCTCCCTGTTATAACCCAGTCCCCTTTCTCCCCCAACCTTCTGTCCCCGGTCCCAGCTGCTAACAGGTGCAGGCTGGAGCTGTGAGCACATGTGGGCTTGAAATGCAACCCACACCTTTTCCATTATTTTCAATGGGAAAATTGACCCCGCATAACACGTTTTCGCTTAGCACGATCATTTTCTGAAACATATCTACCGTGTTAAATGAGGAATTACTTTACCCCTTTCCCCCCCTTTGCTGCCTCTGTATCATAGAGGCAGCAAGCGGGGGGAGGAATCAACTAGTCAACAGACTATCCAATAAGCAAATGCTTATCAGATAGTCGACTAGTCCTTAACATCCTTAGTCCTGGAAGGTGGGAGTATGATCCCAGCCAGCTCATTTCACTTACCTGATGATTCTGACCTGTATTTTTCTATATATTTTTATGAGAAGCAATCTCATTTTCCTGGCACAATCACACTCTTGCCTTGCTTTTTGTTATGATAAGAGGAAACTGTGTATCGAATTTGGTGGTCCTCGCTTTGACTGTGTGTGGCCAGCAGATCAAGAAGACATTTTCCCCTTTCTGCCATGGTTTCTCTCTGGACTATTGGATTGGGCTTCCACTTATGTAGATCTTCTAGCATTTCTAGGATTTAGACTCTTATCCAGTGGTCATTAATACAATTTGAACAAGAAGAAAAATGAAACAGACCAATGAAAGACCCGTGGGAAATGTCATAGAGATGAAGATAAGGCTGTAGGTACACAACATTGGTATGATAGTAATAGAGATGTAGCCGTGTTAGTCTGGTCTAGCTGAAACAAAAGACAGGATTATGCAGCACTTTAAAGACTAACAAGATGGTTTAATAGGTGATGAGCTTTCGTGGACCAGACCTACTTCCTCAGATCAAATTGTGGAAGAAAATTGGCATGACCATATATACCAAAGGGATACAATTAAAAAAAAGTGAACACGTATAAAAAGGACAGATTTTAACAACCTACACCCCACCATCAATCTCAGCCTGGACCATTCTACATGAGAGATCCATTTCAGATCACCAATGGTAAATTAGATACCACTCTCTACAGAAAACCCACCGACTCATATAGATACCTTCATGCCTCCAGCTCCCATCCAGAGCACACCGTACGGTCCATCGTCTATAGCCAAGCCCTTCGATACAATCGCATCTGCTCTAATCCCACTGACAGAGACCAGAAACTTCAGGATCTCTACCAAGCATTTATAAACCTCAATTACCCACCTGGAGAAATAAAAACACAAATTGAAAGAGCCAGACGAATACCCAGAAACCATCTACTTCAAGACAGACCCAAGAAAACCAACAATAGAACACCACTTGTCATCACCTATAGCCCCCAACTTAAACCCGTCCAACACATTATCAATAAACTACAACCTATACTGGAACAGGATACTACACTCCGAGAGGCTCTGGGAGACAGATCCATAGTCTCCTATAGACAACCACCTAACCTCAGGATGATTCTTACCAACAACCACAGGACATACCACACTAATACCAATCCTGGAACTTTCCCTTGCAACAAACCCCGTTGCCAGCTTTGTCCACATATTTACTCTGCTGACACCATCATTGGACCTAACCAATTCAGTTATAAGATCAAGAACACACATTCCTGCTCATCCAGAAATATAATTTATGCCATCATGTGCCGACAGTGTCCGTCTGCTATGTACATTGGACAAACATCTCAGACACTTTGCCAAAGAATCAATGCACACACAACAGATATCAGACAGTTTCACAAAGAAAAACCAGTTTCTTGCCATTTCAACCAGAAAGGGCATTGTCTCAACAACTTGACTACCTGCATCCTGCCTCAGACATTTTAACACAAGACTTCAAAGAGGAACCTCTGAATTGTCATTCATGCTTAAATTTGACACTTTACGACTGGGCCTCAACAAAGATGCTAATTATCTTACCCATTACAAAGATAGCTTCCCCAATTATCACCTCTAATATTATTAGCTCACAGACATTAACCTCCCTCCTACCCCCCTCTGTTCTGAAATCTGATTTGTCCTTTTTATGTGTGTTCACTTTTTTTGATTGTATCCCTTTGGTATATATGGTCATGCCAATTTTCTTCCACAATTTGATCTGAGGAAGTGGGCCTGCCCCACGAAAGCTCATCGCCTAATTAACCATCTTGTTAGTCTTCAAAGTGCTGCATAGTCCTGTCTTTTGTTTCATCATTGGTATGAGTGAATGTTATCTTCAAAAATGTTAGTTTTACCAGTACACACGCAAACTTTAGAAAAACCTGGAAAATTCATAATTAAGATTAAATTTACAAAAACCCAAATCTTTGCTCTAAGTATGGAAATTCATAGTGAAGGGAACCAAGTTATGTTAATCCTGCTTTGTTTTGATTTTATGTTACTAGTTTTCCTTCTTTGCATGTAGAGCATAAAAACTGGGCAGTACAAAACACTGCACTCTGTAACTTTGATACTGTTTTTATTATACAGCAACTAACTAAAATCTAGCACATCTCTCTCTCTCTCTCCTTTTTTTCCCTGTGGGACAAAAGAGTGACATCATTATGTTACTCTGCATCCACAGGCTCTGCCTTCACATAGGCAAAGCCACCTGGCAGCCCAGCCTGGACAGATTCTGCCTCCCAAGGGTCCTGCCTGCTCAGCTTTGGCCATGGCCTTTCGGGCAGCCTGTCCTCTGGCCCAGGGGCTGATTTGGCTGGTGCGAGGCCCACTCACACTGGGAATGGGGGCAGGCTCCCATGCCTTAGGGCACCATGTCTTGTTCCACAGCAACACCACTGTCGTTCTTGGCGCTCACGGGCTGCTGGGCTAGCAGGCTCAGGAGAAGCGTCAGGTGTAGGGTGAGGCCCCTCACGTCCCCACCTACTGCCCTATCCTGTATCACACCCTGAGTGGCCATGTCCTGAGCCCAACTCTGAGCTGCCCTGGTGAGACCCAAGCCCAGACTGGCTCCCTCCCGCTCAGCCATGTGCAGGGTTGCAGCAGCGAGCGGTACTTCTGCAAGTTGGTTGAGCAGGCACCTGGCAGCTCTTACCTGAGCGGCCCAGGCCCCCTTTGCCTGGCACTGCAGCCTGGCCCGCCCTACTCCCCCGCACAGCTGGAGCACTAGCTCTGGCTTCCCACTGTTGGAGGAGGGAGTGGGGTGGAGAGAGAGCCCTGAGCCTTGCTGTGCAGGGAAGAAGCACTTCCTCTGCTGGGTTGGGGAAACAGCAGTGTGTGAATGTGCTGTCTGGAAGCTTTCCCTGTGCTCCCAGTGACCAGAATCCAGCTAATGGGAGTAGCGGGATGCCGAGCCTGGGACCGGTACAGGGCCTGAAGACCAGTAAGTGCCCCACACCCCCTTATGCCCAGACCCTAAACCCCCAGCCTCTTCCCTTACTCCTGCTGAGACCCTGCACCCCCAGCTCACTCCTGCCCCCTTGGCCAGACCTCCCTACACTCTACCCCCATCCTGTTCCTCCACTCTCCCTTGCTCCTGCACGCTCCCCTCCAGACACCATACCCCCCAGCCTGCTCCTGCACCCTACCTCCCACCCCGACCTCGCATTCTCAGCCCCTCCTGCATCCCACCTCCTGCACCCCCATCCCACTCACTGGCAGTCCTGTCCCACACATTGAACCCCTCATTTTTGGCTCCACCCCAGAGCCTAGGGGGCCCACAAAGTCCACTCACCCTGGAACCCAAGAAGAGTTAATCTGGCCTGAGACCTTGAACCTTACTCTCCACCCCCAATGGGGCTGGAGCACCAAGGGGGTGAGGTGTTTCAGTTGAGGGCCCCTTAGTAATATTTAAATAGTAGAATATAAGGCATTACCAGATAGTTTTATTAGTATAGTACTTTGTGCATCATTAAAAGTGATTTGCACTGATCTGAGCTAAACTTTTATCACTTTAGTATGAAGTGTTCAGTCCTGTAAATAAACAGGTTAAGAGTTGCATATTAGATTACTTTGAAAAATGGTTTTATATTCTGTGCAGAAAATGCTTGCATTAAGTGGATTCACTTAAGAGTGGTAATATACACTTAAAATACATTTGCTTCTACGTTATCTGCTGTTTGTTGTTCATTTTAAGCATATCACTACTGAAAGCTTAGGCTTTGTCTGAACACAGTTTTTATACTGGTTTAACTATTTCAAGCTAGGGGGTTGCTTTTTTTTAACCAAGATGGTTAAATTGATATAACATTACAGCTGTGTCCACACTAGAGATGATAAATAGTCTTTTATGCCGATATAACTGCACTTATGCTTATGGGGTTGTAATGCTTTATACCTGTACAGTTAAATTGGAATAATGTATGTAGACATGGCTCTACTCAGTTACCCTTCAGGTATAAGCTACTGCAAATAATTACTTCCTGAAAACCAGTGATAAGAATGTTCTAACAGAACTTTGTGATGTCCAGTCTGAGGGGTAGCAGTGTTGGTACGTGTTCGCAAAAATGAGGAGTCCTGTGGCACCTTAGAGACAAACAGATTTATTAGGGCATAAGCTTTCGTGGGTGCAACCCGCTTGTCAGTACCTTAGACTCCAATGCGCTATCCATTTTTTTTCAACAAAGGGGAAAATTTTATTCTACCGTAATTCTATTAATTACAGATGGCCACTTATTTTAAAGGTAACATAGTCTGCAAATACCTTTCCAAATGAAAAATTTTGGTACCTATACTATGCATTCTGTATGCCAGAGTTTAAAGTTAAATTTTTCATTCTTTTTAGAGGTCAACAAAGCCCAATCATGCTACTGTGTACTAGTGGGCTTTGTGTGGTATTAGAGTCCAGCATTCATTTTACTGGCATTTTCAAATAAACCATCTTTGATAACTGCTTGACATAATAATCTGCCTAAAGTAATACTGTAACTAACCCCAATAAAGAGGTCATTGTGCATATTGTTTTATTCCAAATCCTTTAAGATATTTGGTAATATTCTGAGCCTGTTGTACACTAGAAAGAATTTGCTAGTATAGCTTGTATCAAATCCCTAAACAAATCTTTTGTTGGTTTCTTATTTTTCTTGTTTAGAAGTATCTACACTGCAAAGTTTTGGCAACAAATTTAATGTCAACATGCAGAAGTCGCTTAAAAAAAAAAAAAGTTGCCAAAGCGTGTTTACGTGGCCTTCTTCTATAGACAGATCATGGCCACATTTTTAGCTCCCCCATTGACAGACTGAAGGTATGCATCCTACAGTGCCTAGCAACACCTTCTGTTGCTAGACACTGTGGGAATGTGAAACGATATGGAACACAACACATCTTGGTAACATGAAAAACATCCTGTCAGGCACTACTTTGTTTCCCAGTCCTCCAGAGGCTTCTGGCTCCCTTTCATGCCGTTTGTGAAACTGTTGGTTTTTGCTGTGCACTCCAGCATTTGCTGTGAGAAATCATGGATCCCACACTTCTCTGCTATATAGTGTTCAGTGTTGTGAGAACATCAGTCATTGCAGCAGAGTTACTGTTGAACTTCCTGACAGAGGAAGAAGGGTCGCAGGCAGATGACACTGTAGGTGACATGGACAGCAGCAACCTGACATTGCATTTGGTTGTCACATAGCACCTGTGCGTTGTAGACTATCGCTTCTGGACTAGGGAAATCAGCACTAAATGCTTGGACTGTATTGTCATGCAGGTGTGGGATGAAGACCAGTGGCTACAAAACTTTAGGATATGGAAAGCACCTTTCCGTGAGCTATGTGCTGAGCTGGTCCCCGAACTGCAGTGCAGGAACATCTCAATGAGAGCTGCCGTGTTGGCCGAGAAACGTGTGACAATTGTTTTGTGAAAGCTGGTAATTCCTTATTGATTGCTACTGTTATCATAGAATCGTAGAATACTAGTTATGTTGCAGATCAATTTGGAGTGCGGAAGTCTGCTGTTGGGATGAAACTTCTGCAAGTGTGCAGGGCAAGAAATTGCATTATGGTGCAGAGGACTGTGACTGGGAAACGTAGATGGCTTTGCAGAGATGGGCTGGCTTTGCAGTGATGGGCTGTCCTAACTGTGGTGAGGCCATAGATGATACACACATTCCAATTGTATCGCCAGCTCATCTTGCCACACAGTAGTACATCAACCAGAAGGAGTACTTCTCGATGATGCGTCAGGCGCTTGTGGATCACCTTGGGCATGTCTCAGATAGAAATGCAGGGTGGTGTGGAAAAGTGCATGACACATTCATTTTCAGGAACACTGGCCTGTAGAGAAAACTGAAGGTGGGGACTTTGTTTCCAGACCATAAAATTATAATGGGAGATGTGGAAATGCCCATAATGATCCTGGGTGACCTGGCTTACCACTTACAAAGGGTTTTTTGATGGCAAAACTTTCCAGTGTAAACTGTCCTTAGATCCGCAAAATCTATGTCAGTGAAAAAAATCACTCTCCTTGACCAATGTAGCTTTGCCATTTTCAAGTATAGACTAGGCCTCAGAGTCATATGATATAGATACTCCAAGCACTATGGTCAACAATTGTAGCTTTTGGTGTGTTCCTAGTAAACATTCATATGCTTCTAGTAGGTACGGGACAATTATTCAATATGATGTACTGTAGAGAGAATGTAAATATCCTAGGTATAAATCTTAAAGGTTAATTGCAAAAGGAAAGAACTACATATGTAAAGGCAGCCCAAAAGAAGGATACCAAAGTTTTTTTGCCTTAAATGCCTAAGCTGCTGCTTGAAGCCCATGTGATTCTGAGGGAAAGAAACATTGTTGATCCTTAGTCTCAGCTTTGGTGGTGGTGTGCTTTTGGTGCTCCGATGGTTGCATCAGGGGCCCCTCTGTTGTCACTTTGGCATCCATTCAAGTGTTGGTCTAGGTCCACCACTTCTGTTTCTGCAGAGGACAGACTACATGAGACCGCATTCCCTACACTCCTTTGGCTCAGGCTGGCCTAACACCCTGCTCGCTACTTGACTCCTGCATCCCCCACCCACTCCTGTGTATTAGATTTTTCTATTTCTCAGCAGTTTCACTGAGTCTGTTCCAACCTCCTATTTATAAAGCTCCTTGCTGGGTTGTTGTTCCATTTTTAGTTTTGCATAGGGTTTCCAGGTGTCGGGTATTGACCTGGATAGTCCGGTATTTTCACCTCCTGTCCGGTAAAAAAAATTTAGAAAACACTGGACACCTAAAATGTCCGGTATTTTCTGTATTTTTTCCCCGGCCAAGAGGCGAAAATACTGGACACCTGGCAACCCTACAAACACTCAGCGCCCTGCCTCTTTCCGCCCCCCCGGACCCCTCCCTCAGAACCCTACCCCCAGACCCCATGCTTACCTGGTTCTGCAGAGAAGCTAAGTTCTAAGAACACAACATGGCTGCTGGCAAAAAGACCAAGGGGAAGCAATGCCTCCCCTGGGTCTTAGTGCTCAACTTCCCCTCTTCCTATCCCTATTCTGACTGCACTCACTCTGAAAGGGGCCATGCTGTTTTTTTATTATTATTATTTTATTATTATTTTGCTTAATCATTCTTGGAGTCTTTTTTTCCCCCCCCCTCAACAACTTTGGTCTCCCCCCCTTTTTTTTTTCTTCAACAGAATGTTTTCCCCGGTGTTTTTTTTTGGGGGGGGGGGGGCAGGCGTGTTCGGTATTTTTGATTCAACCATCTGGCAACCCTAGCTTTGCACTAGGCCAGGTATGGGGAACCTCCAGTGTGCTGGCCAGATATGGTGCACTGGGGTTAGCCTCTGACAGTCTTCCAGATACTTTGTTTACCTGAGTGTCTGCAGGCATGGCCATTGGAAGCTGCGAGTGGCCACAGCTCATTGTTCCTGGCCAGTGGGAGCTGCAGGAAGAGTTATAGGCCAGGCCACCGCTTCCTACAGCTCCCATTTGTCAGGAATAGAGAACCATGGTCATTGGGAGCTGTGAGCAGCCGCGTTTGTGGATATTCAGGTAAACAGAGTGTCTGGTGGCCCATCAGAGGCTAACTCTGGTGAACCACATCTGGCCTGTGTGCTGGTTGTTTCCCACTCCTGCACTATGCCATGCTCTTTTCCATACCAACAAATGGTTTGATGCTCTTAGTCCTAGCTATTCTAAGCTCAGTCTGTGATCACCTATCCGGCATTGCTGCTTTGTCTTCCTGCTGCTGTGTCCAGCCTGCTGCTTATATGCAATTGACCTTCAGACAATTCTTGGTTCTTTTGTATCCTTGTTTCCTTCATCTGGCCACTCAAGACCCTAAATATACTCAGCTGGCTTGTAAATGACTTGAGTCCCTACCTTGGATGACCATTAGTCAAATCCTGTCTCTGCCAAGTTATTCTAAATACAGTTGATAGGCGAGGAAGCACCCAGTAAAGAGTTACAAAAGAGGCAACATGGCAAAACAAAATAATGTATTCCTGAATTCTCTTTTTAACCTTGGTTTTTTTAATCTTAAAATAATCTCAACATAATTGAAAATTATAGTGAAAAGGGGATTTATTCTTTTAGGATGGCAAGTGAATTAAGTGAGATCGGCGACATAAATGACAATTTCTTGTAAATTAAATTGTTGTAATTACCTAGTGTGCTCATATAAAACTTTGAGAGACAGTTTCTTAAACAACACAATATATTAAATGTCCGCTGTTTTCATAATTTAAGGGTTGAAGTCTTTAAATCATGATTTGAGGACTTTAGAAACTCATTTGGAAATTGTGTTAAGTATAGGAGAGTATGTGAGGCTCTTTTTCCTGCAAAGTGCAGGAGATCAGGCTTCATGATCCCTTCTGGCTTTAATGTCTATGAGGTTATAATAATTCTTTTGAAATGATTTTAACATTTTGCAAATGTTTCTTCCTACCTTGTATATAAAAATATATATTCAAGCCATTGTACTGAAGATTCTTTACCTTTTTGCAAAATGTGTTGGGTCTGATGCATAATGAACCAATTTTAAGTCAAAGTAATTCTAAATTATCAGGAAAAGATTTCTGCTAAACTAGTAGCAAATTCTTCCAGATGTTTTTTTTTGTGAAAGATTTTTGCTGCTGTTATATCAGATGTTTTACTAATGCTTAATTAAGCCACAATTATGTGAAGATTTAAAAAAAAAGGATGGAGAATACTCTTCAAAGTTAGGACCAGTTAAGAATGGTCAAAATGAAAGTTATTATAAAATGCTAGGCATAGTTCTTACTTTTGAACTAGAATTTATGCAACAGTACAAAAATAGTTATAATTAAAAAAAAATATTGTATCTTCTAGATAAGTGTTTCTCAACCAGTGGTACAAGTACCTTTAGGGGTACTCAAGAGAAGTCTGGGGGGTATGTCAACACAACTGAAATCTGGAGAACTGAATTTTTGTTGTAAGTTTTATGGCGCTTTATTATTTTTGTACTTTTTACACCCCAAAATTTCATTGCCCGCCGGGCCACAATTTAAGTTGTTTAAACAAATGTGTTGCAATGGTAGAAAAAAATTGTGTGTATCTGAAAACTGTAGGTAATGGGGGTGCTTATACATTTTTTTTTTTTTTTTTTTTTTTTTTTTTTTTTGAAAAAGGGGTACTTTATAAAAAAAGATTGAGAAACACTGTTCTAGATTATAAATCTGAATCACGGCACGGTGTGTATGTATATTAAAAGCTTCCCCAAAAAAGCTAATGTAATTTCTTATAACAAGTAAAACATAGGTCAGATCTCATGGGTCCGGTCCTGGTTCTGAACCGGGGAGTTTGCCGGACCAGAGAGGGGTAATGTTGGCCCTTCTGCTGCCAGCAGCTGGGCTCTGCTCTTGGGGGAAGGAGGGGAAACGGCTGGACTCCCTGCCACTGAACTCCAGGCTCCCAGTTACTGGGGCTTTGGTCTGGCAACATCCATGATCCTGCTGTATCAGTTTTTCCCCCTGAGTGCGCCAATCCTAGAGTCCCCACAGGATCCGCCAGGGGCCACAGATGTTGCTGGACCACAGAGTTCTGGGCTAGAAAGTTTCAACCTGTAGTAAACTTGAGGTCCATCCTTGTTAACAAGGATATTAATTTGGATTATGGAATTAAAAGTTAAATTTGACACTTGTATTAATACATCAATTGTTAAATAAATTATTTATCTTAGCTTTGTTATAGAGACATTGTTAATGTGTTTAAGACCAATCCCCATACGGTATTCCTAAAACTCTTATTAGGACTTTGACTTTTGAGTGAGAGCTTCTATGCAGGTGTTTAATGTGCTCCAACTAAAATGCATTTGGGTTCTCTAGGAGTCATTGCATCCTATATGTTTGCTATTAAGATTTGAAATACAGAAATCAGCCTCACCCCAGTTTATTTTAAATGGTTGAAATTATGTTTTCCTTCAAAGCAACATTTGACAATGTCTATTAGAAACAAAATGCATAATATACACACGTAATGAAACATGCATTCATGATATAACATGGCTTGTGACATCTTTCTATTAAATTACTTTTGTAACTACTATACGCTACTCATAGTCATGGACTGGCTCTTTCTTGTGTTAAAATTTTAGAAAAAGAAAAACCTGAAAGCAATGAACTTTTATGTTGCCGCCTTTTATTCTGAATTCATTAGAGTAACTTTTGTATTTCTCTAAATATTGTCTTTGTTTCATTTTGTTTTTGAATTTTTCCTTATAAATAAACTGGAAACAAACATCTTAAAGGTAAACTTGGTAAACAAGTTGTTTTTTAAATATCATTTGCACTGTCTTCCTGTGTCTAAGAAGAAAGGCTTACATACATACCACTGTTTTTGAAAGTGATGCTGGCATCTCTGGCCTTACATTTTTATTCTTTAAATCTTCTCTGCTAAGGGCTTGTCATAGATCAGCGTGTAAATAGATGAATCTCCTTTTGCTGAATTCTAAGTTGAAATGGTGGACCAGGATGAAGAAATTAATAAGATACTTATTACATGGCATATGCTACCAAGGTGCACCATCTCATTTTCTCCTTCAGGATCATACCTATAATCAGGGCTCGACAAATTATACAATCTACTCGCCTGTGGCGAGTAGATTGTAACCTGGAAGAGCCGGGTTCGGGCGATCTGCGCGTGCACAGAACGATCTGCGCATGCGCAGATCACCGGACAGCACGGCTGGCGAGCCCTGCCTATAATTATTTTTCTGAAGAAGGATCCCTCTGTAGCAGGCAACCTATGGTTCCCGAGCCAAATATGGCTCTTTTGCAGCTCAAGCCCTCCTCCTTCCAGCAGTGCCAGTGCTGGCTTCTTGGGGGTGAGTGTGAGACAGACGGACAGAGTCCCGAGCCTTGCTGCCGGATCTGGCTTGCAGGGAAGAAGCGGAGCCAGAAGTGGCTCTGTGTGCTGCCGCTTCCCTCCTTCCTCTCCCCAGCTAGGGGTACAGCAGTGCATGGATGTGCTTCCTGGAGGCTTTCCCTGGTGCTCCCATTGGCCAATGAGAGCAGCAGGAGGCTCTGCCTGGAATGCGGCCTGGAGGCGCAGGGCGTGAATGCAAAACAACTGCCCCCTCCCCTCATGCCCAGACCCTGCACGCCCAAACCCCCTCATTCAGTCCCTCCATTGAGACCTCGCACCTCCAGCCTGCTCCTGCACCCTCTCCCCTGGCCAAACATCCTACTACCAGCCTGCTCCTGCACCCTAGCTTCTGCCCAGATCCTGCACCCCCATTTCTAACTCACTTACTGGCAGCCCTGTCCTGCACACTGAACCCTTCATTTTTGGCCCCATCCTAGAGCCTAGGGGGCCCACAAAACCCACTAACCCTGGAACCCCAGGAGAGTTAATCTGGCCTGAGGCTTTGAACCTCAGTCCTCCCTACCCTTCCCTTCACCATGGGGCTTGAGCACCACAGGAGTGAGGTGTTTCACTTGGGGAGTGAGTGCTAGAGGTGCTGGGGGGTTCTGAGTGACTTTTTTGCTTCTCACTTGTGTGGTCCTTGACTGATTTTTTTTTTTTTTTTTTTCCCCTGTGGGTCAGTGACCCCTGACTCAAAAAAGGTTCCCCATCCCTGCCATAAATAAAGACAGTGTTGAAACCTTTTGTGTTGTGTTGGGCCCAGAGCAAGATTAGCCGATTTAATCTAAATTTAACATCCCTAGCTGGGACTAGATCTTGAGCTATTGATTAGGGATGTAAAAGGTTAACCAGTAAGTATCACCCTAAATGGGTAATGCTTACTGGCTCGGCCCCTCTCCACCACTAGTTACATGCTGGCTTCCTGGGAGCATGGTAGTATAAAGCTTTTTAAAAAGATTTTTAGCAGTTACACAGTTAAATGAATTTTTACATCCCTATTCTTGATCCCCATAAGGGAAGGAGAGCCCCCAAATTCTGGCTCCAACCTGAGTCCAAAGGTGTACACAGTAATTTTGCAGTCCCATAGCCCGAGTCCTGTGAGCCCAAGTCAACTGACATAGAGCAGCGGTAGGTGTTTAATTACACTGTAGACATAACCTTTGACAGCATATTCCATGCCCACAGGATCTTATCAGTGCCTTTAATTTGAGATATGCTGTGTATTCTAGAACATTCAAAGGGTTAATGCTAAGGAAATGTCAGTTTAAATTAAATGTGTATATATATTTCCCTAAAGTTGTAGCCCTCTATCACTTCAAAAACATTAGGTTTGTTAATAGATTTCTTTTTAATGCTTCAATATATTTGTTCTAAGCTTTACATTCAACTTAGACAAAACATTTCAGAAATACTTCCAAAAGCAATGTCTTAGCATCTCATTTCAAAAATTGGTTCAGGCTTTCACTTTATCGTGCGCCAGCACCTGAAATGGGAAACAACTGATTAATAATGAGTTCTTCAATTTAGCGGAGAAAGATATAAGACAATGCAGTGGCTGGAAGTTGAAGCTAGACCAATTCAAGCTAGGAATAAGGCTTAAATTCTTTGTGGTGAGAATAATTAACCATTGAAACCATTTACCAAGATTGTGTTGGGTTTTCCGTCACTGACAATTTTTAAATTGAGATGGTATGTTTTTCTAAAAGACATGCTCTGGGAATTATTTTGGGGACATTTTATGGCCTGTGCTGTAAAGGCGGTTCAGCTAAATGATCACCAATGGCCCCTTCTGGCCTTGGAATCTATTGATCTGTGAATGTAGTTTAGTAAGTCTCTTAAACCAGTTGCTTAACAAAGTACAGTTATTCCAAAATTCAGATATCATATTGTAATTCAGAATTGATGCTGCTGATCCAAGTGTCTTGATCTAAGTTTTTGTGGTATTTAAAAACAGGCTTGTGAGTTTTATTAATATTCAAAGCAACATAGTCTGTCTTTGCATTATTGTAATTATGTATCTTGGTTTTCTCCTGGAGATATAAAGTCCCATTTCAATTAGTTAACTGGTTAAACATTAAGTTTAACTGATTAACTGGTTAAATTGTAGGCCACGGGCAGGAGACTGCTCCCTAGGTACTGGTTACCTGTTACCCAATAAGTATCACCCATTAAGGATGATGCTTATCGGATTAACCAGTTACCCACTAACATCCCTATCTCTTCCCCATTTATTGTGCTTGGATGATGTACAAATACTTAAATTCAAAATTAAGGGAGAACTTAGAGGCAGAGAATAGTTTATCCTATGGAGCTGTACTGAAATCTCAGGAAGGTTGCTGGGGTTTGTTGTAAAGGGACCAATACCATTCAGTACAAATTGAAAGCTTGCTCACCACGGTTTCTCTCCTTCTTATGTGTCTCAATCTTAACTGTGGGATTTTCTCTCTCATAAGAATCTCTCTTCGCACTGGAGCAGGCAGAAACAGCAGATGTAATGCTGGTAGTAAGAAGTGAAGAAGGAAGTTACAGCAATAGAACCTCAGAGTTATGAAGATCTCTGTTATGAAGATTGTTCAGAACTCTGAACAAAATATTATGGTTCTTTTCTCAAAAGTCTTATAACTGAACATGGACTTACTAAAGCTTTGAAACTTTACTATGTAAAAGAAAATGCTGCTTTCCCATTTTTGTAGCTTACTTTTAATACAGCATTGTACAGTATTTTCTTTTGGGTCTCTGCTGCTGCTTGATCTAATTTGTGACTGGAAGTATGCAGTGTGTGATTGACCGGTCTCTTTGGTAACATTGACCAAAAGTTTCACTGTCCACCACCATCCCTCCCATATATGTAAAATCTAACCAGTTATTTGAGATTTTTGAATCTTCTGGTCTTGTTGAAGGCATTGTCTGAAAATAGAGCATAGAGGGTATTTTTTTCAGTAAAGTAAAATAGGAGAATTCTCTAGTCTGATTTAAAAAAAAGAAACAATTTAGCCTGCAGTGCTTTTAGAAAAATGTGTTTACTATACAGAAACAGGAAATTAAAAAATGGTGAATTAGTAATTCTAACAAATATTGAATCACTGGACCTAAACTGGCAAAATATATAGGATGATAGCTATTAAGGAATTAAATTGGTTTCATTAGAGACTAGACTTATTTCTATTTGAACAATAGTAGCAAAAGAAATTGAATGCTGTGATTGTTTTTATTAGTATGTGCCACATTTTGAAAATTTTCAGAGAGTAGACTTTGCCTTATATGCATATCAATTTTGATTAAGTGTTGTCAATAAAAGTTATTACTTTTCCTGAAGTGGCATCTAATAATAGTTTTACTCTAACTTTGTTGGAATGTTCTTGAGATTGATGTAACAATGATATAGCAACAACTGTATGATTCACAAAAGGGAAAACTCCAGTATGCTTTCATTTAATTTTACTCCATCAAAATTTTATTTTGCATTGTAAGGATGAAAATGACAAATCATGAAGGAAGAGATAAGTAAATGTCCCTGTCTCTCTAATCCTCATTCCTTTTTTTGATGTCACTTATTTAGCAATTCCCATTTGCCTGCTGTATGTACTACTTTATTATTAGGGCTTGGAAACACAGAGGCAGTGGGGGGAAATGGAGTGAAACCGAGGCTCTTGTACATTTCAAAGGGAGAGGCATAGTGGGATAGTGAGCCCTTATCAACTAATCGAGTAGTCAATGGAAATTCCATCGACTACTTGATTAATTGAAATTTAACATCCCTAGACCACAATCAGACCCAAGAAGATCCTAGAGCCCATGCTCCAGGCTCAGGATAGGAAGTCTACCCAGCAATGAAATAGCCCCTCAGCCCAAGCCCTGTGAGCTAGTCGGCTGGCACAGGCCTGTTGTGTGTCTAGATGCTGTGTGGACACATCCTCTAACAATGCTTAATTGTGAGTTGCCCTTGCTGCCCCTAAGAACAACATGTGCCTTTCACCTCTACCGAAGAGCTGTGACAGTCTTCCCTCAACCACTACATGGGCCAGCTTGGGGCTCAGTAGTCCATCTACACCTGCCCAGAATAATAGCCTCTTCCAGCTGTTAACTAATGTAGTTAGTTCTGTAACTTAGTGGCAGAAGTCTGTGCTATCAACATTCAAACAATACTGATGATGTGTGATATATGGGGCTGTTACAATTGTACATAACATTTTTACCTTCCTACTTTTAAACAATAATGACATTAAAAGAAAGCTATTTACATTTAAAAACTAGGAAATGCCATTTCCTGTTGTGCGTACAACCTTGACACTACTCCTTTTGTGTATGAATTATGATACTCTAATTAACCTAAACCGGTCACATATTGTTCTTCTTCATACTGCACAGGAAGGACTGTTCTTGGAGAATGAATTGGTGCCATGTTGTGAATGAGGCTATTGTGTCTAGGATCCCTATTCTAGAATCAGGAATATGTGAATTTGAGTATTATTGGGGACATCTGAAAGAGAAAGGATGGTCTTATGGTTAAGGCAGGTTAGTACCACACACAACTTTGTTCTGCCCTTGTCTTTGCCGCTCACTTTCTGTGGTGAAGCTGAGCAAGTCACTAAAATATTAGCAAGTAGTCACTAATTGTGGTGGTCTTGTTTTTCTCTGGGTGCTGCAACTGGGTGATGCTTACCAGGTACTGGTTAACTGATAGCCACGCTGGGCGCAGGAGGTAGCAGGCTGCTTCAGCCTGTTCAGATCTGCTGTGCTGGGGGCGCTCCAGCCCAGCCGGAGCAGCCCCCTTACCCCTATAACACTTAACTAGTTAACTGATTAAATGGGATTTTACATCCGTAGCTGCAACTGAAGTCTGTGGGAGCTGTGAACACTCAGAATCTGTGATAACTATACATTTGTGGACTGGAGGAATGAGGACAGGGTTGAGGGTCAGTAGATCTTGAGTTGTGAATCAGGCCTTTTCACGTGTGACCTTAGGCTTATCTTTCTGTTTTCACATCTGCAAAATGGGAGTAATACTCTTAGCTCACAGGAGGGAAGCCTTACAGTTGCAATTAGAGATGGTGTAATAAGACTTTTCTCTGAAGTGTCCATCTGTAAGTTCTAATGCATTCACCTGAGTTTTAAAGTTAGTCAAATACTTTTCTTTCACAACAGAGAGAACACAGAAATATTAAACTTATGTTACTGTCTACTATCATGGAACTCATCTGTCCCAATATCTGTTTGGATGCTGAAAGATCTTTAAAACCCAGTGCAATGCTGACAGCAGAATGACCATCAGATCAAAGGATCGCTAGAAACCACTACCAGCCAAACACATTTTTTTACTCATTATAAGGAGAGACAAATCAGAAGCTTTGAATATTCAAATCAGTATTTATCATGAAATAACACCTTTGCAAGCATTTAAAATTGCACAGGTTCCATGTACAATATGTCTTGTCTAACAGACACAGCAGTGTCTGCTCTCACAAAGCAGATGCGGAAAAGGAGGTCATCTGGCAAGCAGAAGGAAGGGGTTAATGAAATTTACAGCCTCAAAAAAAAAAAACCCAAAATGTAGTTTGAATATCTCATTCTTGATGGCTCAGTTGAGATGTTCTTGTAGCACTGGACTGGGACTCAGGAGATTTGAGTTCTTTTCCTAGCTAAACTATACACCTCCTATATTACTATGGACAAGCCCCTTAGTCTCCCTTCCTATGTATCACTTTCACATCTGTAAAATGGGAATGTGTTTCCCATCTTATGTGGTAAACTCATTGTTGGATCCTCAGATATACAGTTAGTGAGCATCATAAAAAATAACGGATAAAATAGTTCTTCCTGTCTGTCGTGAGTAGACTGCAGCACTACGGTATCTGTATATTATGAAATGCTATAAAACAAAACTGAAGATATTTTTGCATTTTTTTAGTTCCCTGAAAGGTAATCATGTTCCATAGACTCAAAAATTTGTGCACTCATTTTCATTTTCTGCTGTGGTGGCCTTTTCTAATCTGTCCTCTCTCTCGGTAAAGTAGTCAGGCCTGCCAGTGGGGGAGAATTGTATGTCTCTGACTCTGTTTTACAAGCATTCTGCCAAATATTTCATGTTATAGTCATCTCTGATGATCCAGTACATGTATGTTTTAAAAACACTTTCACAGCGGATATAACAATGCAAAGATGGTAGCAATGTGAGATTACTAAAAATAGCTGCAGCACTCGACCTAAGGTTTAAGAATCTGAAGCTGCTAAAATTGAGGAATATATTTTAGGAAATGTTTCATTATTTTAATTTTCATAATGTTGTCTGTTTAGTATAGGTATTCACAAATAGGAACACTTCCAAGAAGGATGTTCTTTCTTGGTGTTTTTTTTTCTTATAGGGTGTCATATTGTTATTGTCTTAGAAGCAGAAAGGTTCTGTTGGTGACAGAGCAAGTTCATAATGAAGTTGGGGCCCTAAAGATAAAGTAAAGGGGGAGAATACAGTCTTTCATGCCATCATCCTTAACCAAATCAGTCTCAGTGTTGTTCAAGGGCAGAGAAGGGATTATTGAATTTGGAATGATGTTTTAAATATCAGGATTCCTATACCCAATATGATTCTTTTTCTCTTTTGGCCGTAGCAGGTTTTTTGTGTGTGTGTGCGCGCGCGCGCTGCTCCCAGGATATGATTTGTTGGCCTCTTCTCTAGTCCAGTTACAGAAGTGGAGGAAAATAGAAGTACAAGTAATACTGATCTTTGTAATGCAACCTTATGTCTTCTGTGTTGTTAGATGTTTTTTTTTTCCTGTGGAAATAGTATGTTACTGATGTTATGTGAGTCTGTCTTCATCTTGTTTTAATTAACCGTTTCCTGCACCCAAGTTCAACATTGTTCAACAGACTCAGGAAGGACCTTGTCGTGGTTCTGTTGCTCATAGCATGATTTGCTATGCTAACGCTTCCTGTGCATGCTGCAAAAACAGGCACCTTGAAGTTTGGGTACAGGGCAGATAGATGCATAATGTTGAATCTTATACGCTCTAGTACATTTTCTCTGTATGCTTTTTATGTTTGTTGATATATTTAGGGCCTCTGTTATTGCAAAGTCGTAGGGAATGTGATTTAGTAATTTGACGGTTGGGATAGGAAAATGTGCTTAGTGAAGAATTTCTTTAGAAAAACCTGACTAAAAACTGTCTTGCTTTAATTAACCATTTTCTTAGAAAAAGTAGACTTATTATTTTTTACATAGAAGAATAACACTTGAATGAGGCCTAGTATTTCAGAATTTCAATGGATTATGACTCTTTCTGAAAGACACTTGATACTTTTCAGAACCACCAGCCACATTCAGATTCAGTCTGAAAGGCTTTTCTACTATATGCTGTTCATTAAAGTACATCAGGTACTGGATCAGAATTATTGCAAAGGTGCTGGATTTTCTTCCTATTTTCATTATGGTCTTGCCACCTGATTCAGTGCTTATCTTTTCATATGTTGTAGCAGAAGTGTAGAAATGTGTGCAGACTCTGAAAGAATGTTTTCTTGGCTCCTGAAATCAAAGCATTCAGAGGATTATGATCCAGTGTAACATGTGCTAGAAAAAGAGCAGTAGACAGTCATTTTGAACTCTGAAGGATTAGAACAAGCGTTCCCTCATTGTGTTAGATATAGGATATTTATTCTGTGCATTTGGATTTTTTTATACTGGTTGAACCTCTCTACTCCAGAACTCTCTGGTCTGGAAACCTCTGTTATCCAGATGTCCACTGGAAGTGTTGGTAATGCTGCTAGAAAATATTGATCTCCCATGGTCAGAAACTAGTTTGGAATGGGTCAGATCCTGAGGACGGACTAGAGAGGTTCAACCTGTAGTTTTGTATTATTTCTTTGCTTTACTTCCCACTTCTTAATGTATAAGCAGAGGTTGGAGAAAAAGATTTGTATTCCCTTGTGACTGTTGAACTAAAAGTTAGTTTTGGAGTAGACAATAGGACAAAATACTGCTCTGAAAGCTGGCAATTGAGTTTACTTTTCTTTCAGAGTGTCAGGATAATTTAAAAGTAACACAGGGGATGCCAGTGAAGTTATGAAAGGAAAAAATACTAAAATTACACTTTTCTTGAAAATGTTTGAATGATCATCTAATATCCTGACAAAAGGTAAAGAACATGACCAGAAAACTGACACTAAATATGTATGCGTCATAGGCAAAATCTAGGAAATAAGCTCACTCTTTCTTTCTTGTGTGTGGAAGTCATTTTACTCAATTAGCTGATCTTACTATAATGATGCAAAAGATTTGTGGTCACAAAGAGAGGTATGATTTCTTTCACTCAGTATTAGGGAAAAGGGCTGTCAAATCAACACTTGATTAAATAACTTGTATTGATCATTGCTTCCTGACAACTTTTAGTTAAAATGGAGACTAAGTAGGCAGCTGTCCAGGAGGCAACTGGAGGGGAAATCAGTTAAAGGGACTGTCTTAATTTTTTTTCTCAATGTTGGTCTGCTGGACTTGTTCATGGGGTGTTCATCCATAACAATGCCCTCAAGACAAAACTGTTACAGGTCAGGGTGGATTTGATTTAAATCAGATTGATTTATATAATAATTTAAATCACTATTCAGGAAGACTCAATTTAATCATAGTTTTCTACATAAAAGTGCTTTTCTTGTTATAACCTTAACATATATTCTTTACAACTCAGAGATAAATGTAGGTTTCATTATTAGAAGGCACACACGATAAATTTTTAAACTGATTTATTTTGAAAACATTTCAGATTAGTTTTACAGCTATATTAGAAAATGAATGATTGTTTATTTTGTTTACGAATTGAAGCAGATATTTATGAAGTCATTGGGAATTCAACAGGGTAATCATTAATATTGGAGGATTTTCTTGCCATGCTGTATTAGGAGGAGAAAATCACCATACAGACTTTTAAATTGTTTTATTTAACTAAAACAACATTACGTGTTCTAGATTTTTTTTCTTCAGCAAATATATAATATTTTAACAAAACAAGCATATGCCTTTTTTAATTTAGTTAAACATTCAAGCTTTTTAAAATCAGGTTTGTTTTTGTTAAAATTGTTTTTAACTAAAATTGTTGTTTATTTGTATTTTTACAAAAAACAAAAATTAAATCAACTGAGAGATCCAGGTCAACGTGAGAAACTTAAAATATTGGTTTCTGCAGCTAACTCAGTCATCTTCACCTTAATTTTCCTGTTCGTTCATCATCTGGAAAGGAAAAACAAGCATTTCTGCTTTTTCAGGTCCCAGACAATTTCTCGGTTTGGAATGAATTAGTCTGAAAGAAGAAAATATTCTTTCTGCAAGGACAGAAGAAGCTACTGATGCTAAGTGAGATTATCACTTTAGCAGTCTCTGAATCCAAGTACTGAAGTGACTTCCACCAGTTCATTTGTGTAACTTTCTTTAAAACATCAGCAAACATATATTCCTTGAATGATTCACCCTTAGCTGAAAAGTTCAATATTGTTGGTATTATGGAGGGATGATTGCTGGATGCCCATGCCATAGCCAGCTCCTCTTCTTCAGCAATTAAAGTTTGACCCTGGTACTGATTATTGGGAATATTTACAAGAAAATGAGCTGGAGATCGTGCTTGTCCCATTTGTTTTTTTAATGCTTGTAATTTAACTCTGTGTCATTGCCTATTTCTCTTTTTAAGATTGCGCTCAGTTCCTTCCAAATTTCATCAGCATCAGCAATAAAATAGCTATTTCCCTACATTTTGTTCAAGAGTACAGAAATAGGCTTCAGGGTTCTCAGTATGTGATCAACATTTCTCTTAAGCCCTATGTTGAGAACTGTTGCTGTGACAGTGTCATCTATTTTTTCATGATTTTGTTCACAAATTGTCATCAGGCCAGTTCTTGAGATAGTGCTCAAAACAGTCCACTGCTGAGTTCCATTGCATGTCTTGTGGGAGACTAAGCTTGGTTCCCCCTACTTTTTTCAGAGCAGCTGCTGCAAAGTGGTTGTTAGAGAAGTATTTTCCAATTCAACAACATTAGCCTTTATTTCTGGAACACTGAAGTCTTTGGTTAGGAGGTGCATCAAATGAGCACTGCAACAGTGTGTTATTAGCTTAGGATTTTCTTCTAAATTTCTTCTCAATTTGGATACATTTGCGGCATCATCTGTGACCAAGCTGCATACTAGACATTTGAATTTGTTTTCCCAGTTTGTTACAGCTTTTACTGCTACTTGTTTTCTGCGGTGTGTGCATTTCTTAATGTATCAATGGTTTCTGTAAAGAAAACATTCCATCTTTTGTCACACAAGCACATACAAGACCATTGTGGACATTGCTCCACCCATCAAGATTCAGGTTAACAATTTCATGCTCTAGACTTTTTGCACACTGCTCAATTTCTCTTCCATACTCTTTATCCAACAATTTGCCTGTGACATCTGAGCTGTTGGATGAACTGTATCCTGGTCTTAATGACTGAACCATTAATGAAGTGTGGGTTCTCAATCATATGGAAAGGAGAGTTTGTTGCATAAACAAACCAGACAATTTTTTTTTATCAATTACCTCTTTTTGTAATCTGCTGGTTCTTGTCATAATCTTATCTGTGGTTGTTTCTGGACGAAGGAGGTTTTTTTCCCTTTTTGGTACAGGTAATGTAGTGTGGCTATGTGACATAAATGATGTGACTGAAACTCTATCATTGGCAGATAACTTTGAAACTATAGAAAATGATGGTGATCTTGAAGGTGGATAGTCTTTAGAATCCTGTATGTTAAGAATGGATTCTCCTAAACAAAATAAGTCAATGAAGTTACTTAATTATTACCATACTGCTCATATTACTTACTGAATTCATTGACACTCAGTACTACTTTCAAGGTGAAATTGTGAAAGGAAGATCTGCCTATTTCAGCTATTTATTTTTATCACAATTGTATCAACAATTATAGTACCATAGAGTAACTACTATATTTTTTGGTCAAACATGAGAATTTAAGAATAGTCCAGAAGGAAGATAGGCAGTCCTTTTTTATTTCATACTTTTCTTAAGTTTACAAACATGTTCAGATGTGTTCCTTTCATCATCTTCAACACAGCTTCCTCCTAAGAAGGAACATGTCTAATGATGTTGTTTCATTTGGGCAACCAGGTCTTGAATTTCTTTGCTGCACTGTTTGCATTTTGCTCACGTTTCTGTGTTACCCACAGGTAGAGGAACTTAATTAAAATATTCCCAAATTGGGTCTCTCTCCTGGCCTGCTGTCATTATAGGTTTTTCCTTGTTGTGAGGGAATGGTATGGTAGATCTCAAATCAATGAAGGCTACACTCATGAAGACCTCAAGACTTCTGGAATATGCTGCTCCAACAGTTTCACTTTTGTTTCTACTGACTGTCCCTTTCTTCTCACATATTTCTCCAAACTTCTTCTCCTTGGCCAGATCTATTCTACCTCCAACAATCTTCTATTCATTAAACTTTTTGGAACTTTGCACTTTTAGAGGTAGGTAAGGGATTGACTCGGTATAAATTTGCAGAGATACAGTAGGGTTGAGGTCTGTTGTTTTACACCTCTCTAATACTTATTTTAAAACATTTTTGCTGTTAACACGCATGTTAGCTCTGGAGACACAAATCCACAGTTTGAGAAGTACAAAACTAAGCCCCTCTGATTATCTTCTAGACTGAGCACTGAATTCCATTGGATAGATAGAATGATTAACCTAAATAATCTATACAGAAGCTTTTCCATGAATTATTGTAACTCATTTACAAAACTTTTCTAAACATTACATGAATATATTGGCTCGGACTATAGAAATAGACTAGAGATTATAAATTCCAAGATGAGATATCTTTGAGCTATAATGTACCTTAATTAAAACTATCTTTAGATGCTTTTTGAGGAAAAAAACTATTTCATAAAAAAATCTGATTTAAATAAAAATCTGATACTTTTTTTTAATTAAAAAAAATCATTGATTTTTACCCACCCTGTTACAGGCTGGTTCTTTTCCTCATCCACACCGTTATGCTTCAGTCTAATTAACCTTTCATTGTACATTTTTGGTCACAACACTAAAATCAGAAACTGGCAGCACAGAGGTGGATCATGTGAGGAGTCTGGGCTAGAAGAGTTTCCAGCATCAAGGAATTGGTTTGAATTGTAGCTTACTCTGCCTTTTTCTAATGCTAGAAGTTTTCTCCAGTTTCTGTTGCCTCCTCCAGCTCAAGCAAACTGCTGAAAAATGAGAACTGTCAATTTCTAAATGGCTAGTATTATTAATAAACTAAAAAAATGACTTGAACCAGCTTTGAAATGTAGCTTCTAAAAGTTTAAAATATATAATTAAAAAAGTAATACATCCAAAGAATCTTACTCCATGCAAGGAAAACGAATATAGAACTACATTGCCTGACTTCTAGAAGTGTTTAGTGCTCAGATCTCCAGTAGGCTTCCTCAGCAGTTACATGGGCTCAGTAGTTCTGAAAATCAAGCAATAAGTTTCTCTTTGCATACAGATACATATTATACTAGTTTTAAGTCACTAACTGGATGCAGGCTGGTTAAATTGTACACCAGTTCAATTCTGTTTGTTGAGGACAGATATGGATTTAATAATCGCAGTTCAGACATGTTCTTCCATGTTGTGACATTGAATGTCCCCATACTCTAGTGCATTCTATGGAGTATGTGCTGCTTTTGTGTTTTTTTCTCCCAATATGGTATATTATTTCTGACAAAAAACAAATGTAGCTTATTTTAACCCTTCTCCAGAAGCTTCATATAGATTGCACAACTGATCATATATTTCCATCTATACTAAACATCTGTTTAACCCCCAAAAAAGTAATAATTAGAGTCTTCTTCATAGTTGAAATTACTTCCTAGAACAACATATTTTGAAAGCTATATACATTTAGAAAGTAAAGATCATTCAAGAAAGAAGTGCAGACTTTTGGGGAATGTCATTTACAATTACAATAAGAGGTTTCCCTCTTACAGAAACTACAAACTAGACCATACATAACTAATATTGATGTCTTCAATTTGGAATGGTAAACTACATTGAAATTCAAATTAGAAACACAGTTCTATCTTATCCAGCTTTTCGTTTGAGACAAGAACACATTTTTTTCAACAAGCATAATTCCTGTCAATGTATCTACTTTGCGTCTATGAACTTCTAGAGGAAAACCAGACAGCATACTTTGCCGAAGGGAGGTTGTGCTTTCGTATTTTCTTTTCATGTATTCTACACAAATATATACGGAAGGAATACTATAAAATTAATAGGGCTTCCATTTAATTGCAGTTAATGTATGTGATTAACTTGTAAGAGGTAATCACGATTTAAAAATTGTGATTAATCATCCTGTTAAAAATAGAATACCAGTTGAAACGTATTAAATATTTTGTATGTATTTCTGCATTTTCAAATGTATTGATTTCAGTTACAACACAAAATACAAAATGTACAGTGTTCACTTTATATTATTTTTATTACAAATATTTGCACTGTAAAAATGATATACAAAAGAAATATTTTTCACTTCACCTCATAAGTAGCATAGCTTACATATGTAGATTTTTTTTTGTTATAGAACTGCACTCAAAAACAAAACAATGTAAAACTTTAGAGATTACAAGTCTACTCATTCCTACTTGTTCAGCCAGCCACCAAGAGAAAAAAAATTCTTTACATTTATGGGGGATAATGCTGCCTGCTTCTTATTTACAGTGTGACCTGAAAGTGAGAACAGGTGTTCACATGACACTATTGATGCCAGTCTTGCAAGATATTTGTGCCAGATGCATTAAAGATTCATATGTTCCTTCATGCTTTGGACACGATTCCAGAGAACATGTGTCCATGCTGGTGTCCCTTGTTAAAAAAAATATGTTAATTAAATTTGTGACTAAACTGCTTGGGAGAGTATTGTATGTCTTCTGCTCTATTTTTTACCCTCGTTCAGCCATATATTTCATGTTACAACAGTTTCGAATGATGATCCAGCATATGTTCTTCATTTTCAGAACACTTCACCGCATATTTGACAAAATGCAAAGAAGGCACCATTGTCAGATTTCTAAAGACAGCTGCAACACTCAACCCAAAATTTGAGACACACACAGTGTGGAGCTTATGTTCAGAAGTCATAAAAGAGCAGCACTCTGATGCAGAAACCACAGAATTCAAACCACCAAACAAGAAAATCAGCCTTGTGCTGTGACATCTAATACAGATGATGAAAATAAACATGCGCCAGTCCACTCTGCTTTGGATTATTATTGAGCAGAACCCACCATCAGCATGGACACATGTCCTCTGGAATGGTGATTGAAACAAGAATGAACATATGAATCTTTAATGCATCTAGCACATAAATATCTTGCAAGACTGGCAACAACCTTGTCATGTGAACGCCTCGTCTCACTTTCAGATGACATTGTAAACAAGAAGTGGGCAACATTTATCTCCTGTAAATTGTAATGAAACTTGTCTGAGCGATTGGCTGAGCAGAAGAAGTAGGACTGTGTGGACTTGTGAGCTCTAAAGTTTTTTACATTTCTTCATTTTGAATGCAGTTATTTTTTGTACATAATTCTACATTTGTAAATTCAACTTTCATAATAAAGAGATTGCACTACAGTACTTGTATCAAGTGAATTGAAAAATACTATTTTTTATTTTTATAATTTTTATTTTCGTTCCTATAGATAGGCTGTTAATGCTGTTTTGAACTGGCAAACTCATTTTAGCAGTCTTTGCTTTTGAGATTTTTACATGGTCTAACTGGTTGAGCATTCACCAGCACAGTGCCTCATGCTAGTCTGTCCAAGAATTAGCTCTTCCAGCCATAGAGCGCCCCTGTTGGTTGGTGTATTTGTTATCTTCTTCTGCCCTTTATCAGTCCCCATGTCCCTCTCAGTCCATGGTATGCCTTTCCTCATGGTACTGCCCCACAACAATGCCCTCACACTCTGAAGTCCTCCCCTCCCAGGGAACCCCAATCCCCTATATACCCAGCTTGCTTCTGTGATCAATGCCAGTCGTCATCTAGCCCCTGCCTTGGGCAAACTGCAGTCCGAAATGAGCACTCCTCATTGTCAAGGGAGAACGAAACTGCTGCCTTCTCCTGCCCTGGCTGCCTCCTTGCAGCCTTAGTACCCCTCAGGCCTCTGTATCAGACCTGCAACCTGGGAGAGAGGTGAGGTCAGGCCAGAGCTCCCCAACTCTGCCTTGCTTTCATCAGCACTGCTCTCTCTCAGGTATCCTCTCTTGCTCCAGCTATGGATGCCTGATAAGCTAGAGTAGTGTTTCCCAAATAGTGCTCCGTGGGACCCTGGGGTTCTGCAAAGTGAAAGTAAGGGTTCCGCGAGAACCTAATCATCCCCCACTCCCTAGAGCTTGTCCTGGGGGCGGGCGTGCTGAGTGGTTGCCTGGGGCCGCCATCTTCAAGGGGCTGCTGGCAGCCGCGGTCTTAGGGGCAGGCTGGCGTGTGGTTTTGTTTTTTTGCTTGACAGTTTTTCCACCTTTTTTCCTTGACAGTTTGTTTATTTATTTATGTCGACTAGTTTCCCCTGGTGTTTTTTTTCTGAAAAGGGTTCCGTGGCCAAATAAAATTGGGAAACACTGAGCTAGAGTGTGTGTCTGAGCTTAGCAGTCCATATTTATACTGCCCCAGTTGGGCTCTGATTGGCTGCTACCTGCCTCAGCTGCTTGCTCCACGGTTCCAACCCTCTACCATGGCTGAGTTTAGCCTTTATTTTACCTGAAGCAGGATGACTGCCTCCCTACACGTGGTCACTTACACAACTTTTTACCTAATCAACAATCTTCCCTGAGGTCTGAAAGAGTACTTGTGTTGCCTCCTGTATAATTGGAACTGAGTCTGAATTATAAGTGCAGAACACAAGAATACTGTTTGGGGGGGAAGGAGAGGATGACTGAAGGGTATATTTTAATTATAAGCTGAAAACACTGTTGTGTTTTTTTTCTCTCCTTGTTAGCATCAATTCAACTTTATGGTTCCTCATCCGCTAAGTACAAATTCAGTATTGAGTAATAATAGCTAGTATTCAGCATTGTATGTCTGAAACGGTCATTTTTACATCCTCATCTGAAACAGGCCACTATTATGATTGGTTGGATCACAGAGGTCCCCTTGAGACAGTCCTGTGTGCCAATCATACCACTGCGCCCACCTACCTTCCCTCTGGAGTGCCTCTCTACACTGTTCTGCTGAGCCAGAAACTCTGGTCTCCCCCAGCAAAAGCACACAGTGGGATAACGGCACACCCAGTAATACAGTTGTTGATAACAGCTCTGGGAGGGCTCAGCTACAGGGATTTGACTGCATCCAGTAGCTCAAAAGGGACCAAAACTACAAATAAATCCATCTTACTCTGCATAGAAGTTTTACATAGAAAAAACTCAGAGTTCACTCTCTTATCAATGAAAGATAAATATGCATAGCTGTTGCCTTCCCCCCCCCTCCCCATAACAGGTATTTACACTGGGTTTGATATTAAATAATAGTATTGCTAAGTATAACAAGTAGGATTTAAGTGATTTCAAGTGAAAACAAATCAAAGCAAATTACTAATATAAAATAAACAAAACATGCCAGGTAAGCCTAATACATTAAGAAAGATTGTTAGAGATCATGTTTCTCACCCTAGTCCTTATTTCAGGTATTCTCACCCTAGTTCTTACTTCAAGTCAGAGCTGATCTTTTTTCTGGCTTGGGTCTAATATCTTGTGTATCCTCCTAGGTTGAGGAAGTAGTTTCAAAAGCCATCTTTTGGATCATCACTGGTTTTTTTCCCCCATCCATTAAATAAAAAAATATCAAATTGAAGATTGATTCCAGTACCAGGTGGCATGATCAAATGTCTTTGTTGGACCAATCACAGTTTGGGCTTATAGGAAAAACAAAACCATTTCAAGATCATTATCTTGAGCACTGGGCCATTAAGTTCCTGTAAGTACCACTAATGGCCTTCACTAGAAAACCTAGAAAAACATCTTTATATTTATACTTCTAATTTCACATATGAGAATGATACATGCACACAAATTAAATATACAGAGTCTGGGGATCACAGGCTCTTGAATGATAGGTTACTTTCCATGTTTTGCATAAAGCATATTCAAGTTATGCATATTCATATTCAAACATATATTTCCATAAAAGTATGGGGGCATAACATCACAAATATTAGCACTAGTAAATAGTTTAGTTCAATCAGCTTCAAAAGTTCTTTGGATCTGGAAAGTACCAGTTCCTGTTGCTGTTAGTTTAATACTTGGAGGACACTCTTATCTGTTTCAGATTTGTGGATGCTGAATTTGATGAAACTGTGAATAGGTCTTCTGATTGTGCAGAAAATGTATGAAATTAGAAGATGTTTCTCCCCATTATCTTCTTTTTGGCAGCAATAATCTACCATTTCATCAGCATAGTTATTCTAGCAGAGACTGAAACATATCAAAATGTTTGAGAATTTATCAAATCAAACTGATCTTTCTGTCACAAGCCAACCATTTTCCAGTCTGTGCTAGTTTACCCACCACCAGTTTTAGTCCATCTAATTGTAGCTGTATGTGTAAGATTGCAGAACCAAGAACTGATGTCCCTCATTTATAGAGTACACAGTCAAAATAGTACACGCTAGTGGAGATGACTTTCTCCTGGCTGTTTCTTAATGTTGTATTCTGTTGCCTCTGGAATTAAAGGAAGAAGATTCCAGACAAGCAGCCCAATAAGATAAAAGTTTACAAAGTTTCTGGAGCTCAGAGATTTAATTGGTTACTAACACGAAACACTAATGCTTCTCTTGTAAACTGCCTTTCCACAATTCCATATTTTGGGCATGCACAAGAAGATAAAATATTAATGAAAAGTATTTTTCTCTCTCTAAATCTGGAGTGTAATGTTCATATACAAGCTTAGGAATATTTGTTTTACATTTAAAAATTAATTTCTTCCACTCCAGGTGCTTTGGAGTGAGTTTTTTTGTTTTGTTTTTCACACTACCGTAGAATATATCCTTTTAGGAAGCATGATTATTGAGAGGGAAAGGACTAAGGTGTCCTAAGGGGAAAAAAGGTTGCAATGGAGAAATGGCTCTTGACCTCATCCAGATTTACCCTGCCTGTATTTGCAGTTGTTATGCTTCATGCATTGATTTTTCAGGAAGTAGGCAGCTGAGAACTGTCATTGTCCTGAGGCCGATCATCATACAGTCTAAAGGTGACATCATGTAAAGGAGCTAGACGTAGAAGTAAGTAAGGTGGATTGGACGTGAGTGGGACTTTGTGACTGAAGAGTGATCACAGGTGTGGGAGGGTTCTCTTTTGAGACCAGAACTGAAGTAAGAAATTGGATTGGCAAGTGAGGATTGGCAAGTGAGAATTGGCGGTAGGCACAGAGTGTGGAACAGATTTTTTTCAGGATGCCTATTCTTCACCTTGGACAAGAATTTTATCCAAGTTAAAATAAAGGTACAATAAGAAAAATAAGTAATGAGGTGATGGTTCTCTGTATTTATTTTGAGTTGCTTCTTGACTTACACATTTTCTTAACTTTCCATGTTACCAGTAATAAAGATTTGAGAATTAGATCTCATGGATTATTCATAAGGCTGTTCAGTATCCATCTCTCTCTTCCATAGCTGTATTTTCTTTTCATTGCTATCAGCTAAGAAGTTTATCTGTCAGTTAGCAGGTGTGAGTTGAAAGGCATAGTACAAATTATGCAGAATTGCTGTTCTTATACTCACTTTCCTCACCATAACCACTTAAAGCAAAAGTAAAGAAGAGTTCAGTGAATGAAGCACATTTGAATTTTACTATATATTTAAAATAACTTTTCATTCATAATAGTAAATTCTAATGTTTCCCACATCATTCCTAACTATAGGGGTCTGCATTCCATAGAAACAGATACTGAAGTTAATGTTACTAAGTAACTGTATTCACTTGAACCATGGGTCATTTTTTCATGAGGAGAATATATTCCTGATAAAAGTAAAACCAAGGTGTAACAGTTTTCACCTACAAAACAGTGCCTCCATTCCATGCTTTTGCGTACCAAGAGAGTTATTGGCAGAAGTAGGGACATCATTGGCTCCCTGACAGTAATTATGTGTATTTTGGTGGAAAAGCTTGTGGCCCAACCTTGACACTGATAAGATGTGTGCTGTAGATTTTGATGGTAGGTGCAAATATATATATTTTAGACTTGGAGAGACTTCATGTTTGTCTGTCTCTCTCTTTCACTGTTAATTTAAGTCAAGTGGGATCACTTGACTCCTGAGTCCCCAGTACTGGATTATTATGGCCTGGGGATTGTGATTCACTTCCCAGTGCACTGATAAAGGGAGGGCTGCATTCTATAGCGCTATTTTGGTTTTGAACTTTTCCTTCTCACTACTTCTGCTTTGCTTCACCCCATTCTGCTGCCACCACCATTTCATTTTTTTGCAACATCACTAATCCTTTCTCATATAAGCATACTTTTTTTTAAGAAAAGGAAGTTTTGCAAGATTCTTTTTGATAGTCCAGGCCAACATTGTTTTTCTCTCCTCTTCACTGTCCCACCTCACAACCCCAACTGTTGTACTTGGAATGGTCCTGCTTCTCAAAACCTGTGTTTTCCTATTGTCCAGTTGTGCCAGTCTGCTATTCTCCTGTTAATCTCAAAGTTCTAAGCTATTATAAGGTAGAATGAAGCAGACATAATTGGTTTTTTTTTTTTATTTAAGTAATGTAATGGGAAGAATGCTTGATAGAACAGAACTTACCTGCCAGGACTGCCTTACCTTAGCATAGTGGTCCCCAACGTGGTGCCCGCGGGTGCCATGGCACCCACTGGGGCATTTATGTGCGCCCGCCGAGTCATCTGGGCCAGCCCCTCCCCCAGAGCGCGGCACATGTGCGGTGCCGGCCCCGGGCATGTGGCGCATGGGCAGCCCCGCCCCCGGGCACGCGGCAGCCCTAAAAGGTTGGGGACCACTGCCTTAGCACCAAATGGTTAATTTCTTTGAATACAGAAAAGCTGATTTGACTTCCTCACTTCATTGGGTGGGGGCAGACTTCAGAGTTGTTTTTTGGCTGTACCACAAAGAGCAAGAGAAACTTTCCAAAGTCTGTGGACTCTTCTAGGTCATCCTTCACAAGTGTACAAACAGTGTCAGACAGTGATTCTTTTTTAGTCTAATTCTTGAGACTGAAGAGTACCTACTTTATCAAGGATGGAGGAAGAGTGTTGGTTGAAAAGGCCATCATCACGATTGATGGGCCACTAAGAAAAATGTTTCTTCTTTTAGGTGATCATGTTTAAGTATTCTCCTCTGTTAGGTTATTTTAGTGCTTTTCTTGTGGGTTTGGGATTTGGTTTATCTACTTGTGTCTATGTATTTTAGGACAGAAAGATTTGTCTAATGAATATGAAATTCTGTTTTGAAATTAATTTGTTAGTCCAAGAGAATGGGATGTATGCATTTTATTATTTTACAAATTGAAATACTAAGAAACAGTCACTGAAGTGATTACATTTGAAATAGAAAAACCAAGATTGAAGGCCCACTTGTTAATTCATTGTGAAACAGCTGTATCTAAAGGTGAGTTTCTGTCCCTGTGATAATTGTTTAAAAGAAAAAAATGCATTCACCTAGCACAGATATGGGCAATCATTTTTTTTATGTGGGGCCATTCCAAGAATTTGATAAGTGGTCAAGGGCTGCACTCTTCTATAATATTAATGGAGGAGATGCAGGGTCTAGAATGGAGGCTGGGTGAAGAAGGAAGCTTGGGGTAAGGGATTGGGCTCTGGGAGGGAATTTGGATGAAGGAGGGGGTTGTAACCTGTGGCAGGGTGTGATGTAGTGGGCAGGCATTCACTGGTTGCTGTGTTTGGGCTGTGGGGTGACCCCTACTGGCCTGTGTCTGTAAGCACTGCCCAGCAAGGGGGGGCCGCCTGAGGTCACGTAGACAAAGACCCAACCGGTCCTACCTGTTGAGGGGAGGGACTGAACAAAAGAAGTGAGTGTTCGGGGGAAGGGTCAGTTTCGGCTGGGGGGAAACCATGAAGGGGACAGACTAAGCAGGGGGCTGGGAGTTTGGGGACCTAAGCACCCCATCCCAAGGGGTCTGAGACATCCTGGCCCTGACTCCTGTAGCCACATCACGTCTATGCTGTGTTGTACCCTGGAGAAGCAATAAACCCTCTCTATTCTACTGGCTGGCAGAGTCTGTTCTGGCTGCTACGGGGGTGCAGGATCAGGGGGAACCCTGACGTGCCGTCACACAGGGGTGCAGGGATTAGGGTTGTGACCAGGGGCTGGGGATTAGGGTACAAGGTCTGGAAGGGGTTTATGACCTGGAGGAGGGGTATCGGAGAGGGTGTAGGGTCTTGGAGGGGGGATATGGGTCCAGGAGCAGGGATGCAGAGAGTTTGGGTTATGTGGGATAGAGTGCAGGAGGGAGGCAAAGGGTTAAGAGGAGGAAGGGACTGGGATACCAGAGGCAGGCTCTGGCTGGGAGGCACTTACCTGAGCGGCTCCCAGCCAGCAGCCCAGCAGGTTCCTCAGCCAGGGTCCATGCCTTCCAGGCCCCTGCAGTGGCTGCAGGAGCCATGTGTGGCTCTGTAATCAGCCAATGAGAGCTGCAAGATTCTGCTGGTCATGGGAGCAGTGCACGAAGCCTCTTCCCCGTAGGCTCGCAGCGTTCAGAGAGCTGCTCTGTGCACCGTGTGGGGGCGGGGCAGACAAGGAGCCTGACAGAGTCTCTTGTGTGCTAGATCCAGTGGCTTGGCAGGCCGTATTTTGCCTGTCCCTGGCCTGAACATTGATTAATAGCTTTAAAGCAATTTTTTTTGCCACTTCGCCACTGTACTAAATTGTCTCTCTTACCCCCAAACAAACTTAAGATAATCGGAGAGCAGTTGCAATTCTTGTAGCTAGATATGTCTTCAGATAATAATTTACAAACATATACATTGGAGATTGGAGATCTCCAGAGACCTCAAAAGGCTTATTGCAGCTTTGAGGAAACAAGTAGGCAATTTATTTGTGCAACTGCTGACTAAAGGATCATGGAACAATCCCAACTCTTCTTGGAAAACTAAGTGAAACCTGGAATTGAATTCCATCTTTTAAATTGAAAAGTATTTCAGTAAAACTATCAAGGATTGGCGCTGGTAGCCAGCAGCAGTTCTCTATACTGTTATCAGGAAGGTTTGGATATGATTTTTTTTTGTCTTGACCTAATTCTCCCTAGTGAAAATAGAGTATTCTGGCTGAATTGATTGTGTTTTCTGTTCTGAGTCCTCTACAAAGGAGCAACTGATACAAGTATGTAGAGAGTCCCGTTCAGTCCCTGGTGTGCATGGGATCTTGATTATTTGTGTGTGTGTCAGAGGGGAAAGGAGGATTGGGTGTGATTTTTTTTTTTTTTTAAATTATTATTTTTTTTGCTGGGTAGAAGACTCATCCTCTGCCAATTAGTATTTCTAATTGCCAGTATAACCCAATTAAATGTGTGTGAACAGATATTTTAGGACCTTGTAAGCGTTATTACCATATACCTTACATAAAAAGCCTCAATTTCACCATTATAATAAAATAAGGACATTATAATGTCTCATATTCATTGCTCATCAGTGAAATGTTAGGGTTATCATGGTATTCTTAATTATTTTGAACTTTGGTAATGATTCTCAAATAATCCAAAAAATCAAAACATTGATGGTCCTGCTCCACATAGTAGAAAATAGGTCTCTTCTAAAATTATTTTAAAATGGTGTGCCCTTACATGTATATAATACACACTTCCTGCATTTTTATAGTAATCAAGCGAAAGTGTAGTCATGTACTTAAACTTGCACTGCTTCTATTATTTGTTCATTTAAACTCTCTGCTTTTCATAACCGTGCTTTATGGTATGTTTCATAGGAATAAATTCTCACTGTGGTGGTTATGTTATTAGAATTCATGTAAAGTTATATATGTACATTTGAAAATGTGAGCTGCTTTTAGAAACTAGCTTATCTCATAGTGTGAATTTAAAAAGTAGTTCTGTACAGTGTTCCTTCTAATTTTTTATGTCAGTGCGTGGAATGTCTTTTACTATGTACATCAGTATGGAGATGATGTATCACATAACAAGTCATTCTGCACATGGACAGTGTGTGGCGGGGGTGGAGCCGAGGGGTTGGGGTGAGGACTCCCAGCCATGGCATCTCTGTGCTAGGGCTGGTGCGGAGGGGCCCCTCTCTTCGCACACAGCCCCATTCCCAAGCCATGGCAGTTTCTGCACTTGGAGAGAGATCTAACCCTGTAGGAATTAATGGGAATCTGCATGGCCACGCAGCTGAGGGGGAACTTAGGTTCTATATATATGAGAAGCTCACTATTCTGTTCTTTGACATGATTGCAAACTGTACACAAGATAAGAGTGCTTGAGGGGCAAGCAATTTTAAGAAGATTCCTGTTTTAGTTTTATTACAGGAATGTCTAGAGACCCCAGCAGACGTTACCTTGATCTTGGATGTGGTAAAACAATCCTTGCCCTGAAGAACTTAGTAGATGAACAAAATGTGAGGAAAATATGTCAGCTAAACTTGCTTATAGTTAATCAGTTAAGATTAATATTTTAGGATTTTCTAGAGAAGCAGTATTGTTACGTTGGCACCTACTTTGTCTTTAAAGAGGATAAAGCTTTAAGTTTTCTAACAGTGGTATTTGCAAATAAATTAAAGGCTGAATACGTTTTGTCTGGGCTATGATAAAGACTTGATAAAAGATATTATTTTGGGTATAGTTAACTTTTCTGACATTTCATTTTTTATATTAGTTCATTAGAAAAGAGAACACTTAAACTTAGGAAAAATCTTGTAAGTGAACTTTAAATGTATTAAAGATAAACTTTTTAAATGAGGTTGTTTTGGCAATAGGTGGGAGGGAACTTCAGCTTCTATGACCAACAGGTCTTTCTCAGACATAGCTTCCATTACAAATAGTGTGTATTAAGTTGTTGTTCTTCAAAGGAGGTAAATTAGTTAAGTTATTTTTACTGTTTCAATTGCTATAACATGCAGAACTTCAAATTTCTTATTATAAATTGTCTTCAATATCCTACACTGTAAATATGTTCCTGAATCTGCTTAAATTATCATGTTTTTAAAATAGGTGCCTTTTTGTTTTGCTTTGTAAACTGACTAAATCATGGCCTACTTTTCAAAGATAATGAGTACATACAGATACCATTTGAAATCAATTTAATTATTAGGTGCTCAATACCTTTGAAAAATTGTCATAAATATTTATTTTAAGAAAAGTTTTTTTTTTTTCAGTAAACAAAAGTGAAAATTAAAAAGGTGATTTAAATAGTGTATGTAGGGATATTTTTTGGAGACTATATAGAGAAAGTATAGATCTGGTATGGTATTAAATATGAATAAATAACACAGTAAAAGGTCTTTCATAATCTAAAATCAAGGTAGCACTGTGACTGTCTGAAAGTACGGATGTGAATGGTTAAGGAATAGGGGCTGGAGCAGTTCCCCGCCTGCCACAGGCTGTGAGCTGACCCACCCCAAGCACGGGCTGCTCCAACTGGGCATGTGGAGCAGCCTCTGTCTGTGGCAGGCTAGGCGCACCCTTCTCCTCTCCCCTCCCCTCCCCCGCAGGCAAGCGAAAGCAGACCCTGTCCATGGCAGGGGAGGGGGCCACTCCAGCCTGGCCATGGTGGGCAAAGAGGGAGCAGCCCCCGCCTGTCCCCGTTTAATCAGTTAACTGGTTAAACCTAATGTTTAACTGCTTGAGTAATTAAATGGAATTTTACATCCCTGCTAGAAAATCACTTACAGTATTCTCCTGCACTACTGCCAAAAAATTGTGTACATGTTTGGTGGAAAAAAAAAAAAACACCTTGTGATTTACTTTACATATTTACTGCACTTGGGAAGACTCTGCCAAAAATTTCCTGAATGTGTCTGCTTCCTGGCTGTTTAATTTCAGGCCATATGCAAAGTTAAGCATGTGTACTATGAAGGAATATTTGTTTTATTTGTGCCCTTGTGTGGTAGTTTCTCATTCCATGACAATAGTTCCTGGTGGTAGAATACTCAGTAAGGAAGAGAGACAATAACATCACATTATTTCACAGTCTTTTAGCATATTTTCTGATGCTCACATTGGGGCAGTGGCAGAAAAACATTAAGGAAGAGATTAAGGCAACTTGAATTGGCAAAATAAATGTCAACACTTTCCCAGATGATAAAACTCAACTGTGGGATATGCACTGACTTACACTCCTCTACGGCCAAATAGTCAACCCTGAGTGGGCATAGATTAATAAAAAATGAGTGTTCTAGACACAAAAGGTTCAGGAAAGAAAAGTCTGTTTAATTTTTCCACAGTAAAGTTATCTCATGTATACAGAGATTACTAATGTTAAATAAACTTAAATTTATAAGCATATAATACAAATTTATTGCCTTTATGTTCAAGCTTTGTTAATTTCATCTTTAACAAGTATAATCCCTTCTAGCCCCCCCATGTGCACAATTTCAAAACCTAAAGCAGAACTTCTTATGCAGTATTTGTACCTATAAATTTTTATATTGCCATCAAATAGCTAATTGTTGTAGCCCCCGTTACATATTTGCTTTTTTTCAGAATTAACACTGAACAAGAAGGGTTGGAACAGGTCAGGAATGGGATTTTCTGTTTTGTTGGAAATGCAGAGAGTAATTTTTTTTTCTTGAGTGGAACAACACACACAGTTTCAGAATTTCCCCTGAAACAACATTCTAGGGAAAAAATTAATCCGTTGAAATGTTTTTTTTTCAATTTAGATATTTTACTTTTAAAATTATGTCAGTTAAATTATGGAAGTAATTTTGAATTGAAAAATCAAAATCCATTATGAAAATATCTGACATGGAAATGCTTTTTGTAATTTTTTTGTAAATGAAAATTTGTCAAAATTGATATGCTTCCAACAAAATTTTTTACTGTCAGAAAATCAGCAGTTTCCAATGGAAAAAGCTTTTCAATTAAAAAATCCTGACCAATTATAATCAGAAATCATGGGTTCTATTCCTGGCTCTTCCATTGACTTGCTTTGTGGCCTTGTCCAAGTCACTTCACTTCCCTGTCTTCAGTTTCTCCCTCCACCATTTTGTCTTACTCTTTAGGCCACTTACAGGTACCTCCTGCAATGTGGGTGCTAATAAATCTGCATGGCATCCCTGTTCATATAAATGGAAGACTTCTCAATACTGAAGGAAGGCCATCAGTCTGGTTGCATTTGAAGAAAGTGGAGGTTCCTAACTTCCCATTCCCTAAGTCTTTTCGGTACAGTCCCTAATTTATTCAGTTTAAGTAGGTGCTACTATATAACAAATAATAATTAGGATATGAAAATGGCAAGGATTTAATGGCTATATTGGATATGTCTGCACAGCAGCTGTTGTGTGCCAGCTGATTTGGGCTCATGGGGCTTAGGCTGTGGGGCCTATCCCATTGCTGTGTAGGTTGCTGGGCCCAGGCTGTAGCCTAGGCTCTAGAAGTGTGCATGGTGGGGTGTGTCCAGAGATTGGCTCTATCCCAAACCTGGAAGTCTAAATAGCAATGAAACAGCTCTTCAACGCAAGCCCTGCAATACTCTTAACATTTTATTTCTTTATTGATAAAATATCAAGTAACAGTGCACAGTCAGTTTGTTAATCAAAGACAAATACAGATCAGCATAAGGGAGAAAGGCTAATACATTACCAATGTCGAGAACAGGTTTGCAGTAGGTTTCAAATTGTGAGCTTATTTAGGCTCTTGTTTATGTTGCTGTTCATGATAGATAGAAAATTACGTGGATTCCACAGACTTACATGCCTTCTAGTTTTGTACTTTTTAAATGTTAGTAGGCTCTATGGATATGTCTACACTACTAATTTTTGTTGCCAAAACGAATGTTGACACACAGAAGTCTCCAGAAGTTGGCAAAACTTGTTCACACTTGTTCCCTCTGTCGACAGATTGTGTCCATATTTTAGCTCCCTCGTTGACAGCATGAGCAGTGCACTGAGGGTATGTATCCATGGGTATGAGGGTATGTATGACACCATCTGTCGCTAAGTGTGGTGGGAATGTGGAACGGCATGCGGTGCATCTTGGGACCTTGCAAAACATTCCATCAGGCATTGCTTTGTTTCCCAGCCCTCCAGGAATTTCAGACTTGCTTATGCACCATTTTCCAACTGGCATTCTTTGCTGTACACTCATGCATCTACACACTTCTCTTTTATGCTCTGTTAAGTGTCATGAGGATACTGTGCGTTGCGGCAGAGTTATTCTTGAAGTTACCGACAGTGGAAGAAGAGTTGCAGGCAGAAGATAATCTGCGTAAAATAGACAGCAGCAACCAATCATAGCATTTGGCACTCTCAGAGCAGTTGTACAAGACCATCACTTTTGGGCTAAAGGAGCCAGCACTGATTGGTAGAATCGTATTGTCATGCAGGTGTGGGATGAAGAGCAGTGTTTACAGAAAAGCGTCCTTCCTGGAGCTCTGTGCTGAGCTGAACATTGAATTGCAGTGCAAGGACACCAGAATGAGAAGCTGCCCTTGTGGTAGAGGAGTGTATAGTAATTGCTTTGTGGAAGCTGGTGACTCCTGATTGCTACTGGTCAGTTGCAAGTCAATTTAGAGTGGGGAACTCTACCATTGGGGCTGCACTACTGGAAGTGTGCAGGGCAATAAATTACATTCTGCTACAGAGGACTATGACTCTGGGAAATTTGCATGACATAGTGGATGGCTTTGCAGAAATGCGCTTTACTAACTAGGGAGAGGGGAGGCAATAGATGGCACACACATTCCAATTTTAGTGCCAGACAACCTTGCCACAGCAAGGAAGGGATACTTCTCAATGGTTCTGCAAGTGCTTGTAGGTAACCATGGGTGTTTCACAGACATCAATAGTTGGTTTGGAAAGGTGCATGGTGCTTGCATGTTCAAGAACACGGGCCTCTACAGAAAGCTGCAGGCAAGAACATTATTTCTAGACCACACGACTACAGTGGGGGATGTAGAAATGCCCATAGTAATTCTGGGAAACTCAGCTTACCCCTTTCAGCCCTGGCTCCTGAAACCTTATAAAGGACACCTGCAAAGCAATAAGGAGCATTTTAACAGGCCGAGAAAGTGCCACATGATAGTGGAATGTGCATTTGGATGATTGAAGAGGAGATGGAGGTGTTTATGGCAGGCTAGACCATATAGAGGAGACTATTCCCATGGTCCTAGCTGCATGCTGCACTTTGCGTAATCTCTGTGAATCTAAGGGTGAAATGTTTGCTCAGGGGTGGAGCACTGAGGCACACCACTTAGCTGCAGAGTTTGAGCACAGGGGGCTGCTATTAACATTAGGGTGGCTTTGAGGAAGCACTTTGATAATGCGGGACACTGAAATCTACCTCTTTCGAGGTTGTTTCCCTGCCTCATCCCATTTAATATCCCATGTAACACACATCAGTGCAAAAATGTTTGAACAGCCTTTACGTGAGACAGAAGTGAATGCTATGGTTTGTGGAACAGAGAATAAAATTGTTATACTGTTTAAAGCTTGCCTTTATTGATCAAGAAAAATTACAGTGAAATTCACCACATCCCTGTGAGCTGGGTGCTTATGTGGTTCTCAAGAGAGATTCCAGTACAGTTCTGCTGATTAGCAGAGCACCCACAGCTAAGTTTGTTTCTACTGGTGATCCACTTGCACATGTCTCGTGGCACATAAAAAAATATTCCGCACATGAATGGAAAAAATCTGCACACAGATGGAAGAGATTAGAGGGAACATGGACCACAGTGCCCATGTTTGCTGGTAAGGGAGGATTTTGGAAAGGCTAAAACCTCACAACTGTGTGTAGGTCCAGCTATCATAGTCAAAGTTGTGAGCTGGGGAGGGACACAGAGGAAACTGAGGATTCCCAGAGAGTGAAAAGGGATATGTGGGCATAGGGAAAGGTTGCTGGACAAAGAATTATGTGTGTACTTCAGGGGAGGTTGAGCCTGGATCTGCTCTCTCGACACCTTGATTAAAGACTTTAGCATCTTATTTGCTCCTCCATGGTCGTGTGCTCAGTGGCATCTTTCTTCACCTGTATGTCTGGTATCCGTTGCAACTCTCACTTTGACTGTATGGAGGAGTGCTTGATTATCTCCCTCACTAAGTGCCCTGTGTTGTGTTTGGGCCTTTTTTTAAAAAAAATCTGCTGTAGCTTGTCTGCTGGGATAGGTCCAAAGGATCTCAAGATCTCTGCTGTAAAACATAATGCACAAAAGAGGGTTTGTTAAATTCCAGTTCAACATTGAAACATTTCACTTACCAGCACCTTTTGCAATATAGCCTGTCACTTTCCCAGCAATCCTTGCAAGCATAAACCTCTCTGCAAACACTGTAAATATGGTGAGTGTGGGACCGGGGGGTGATGGGTGTATATAGAGACAATAGGAAATGCACTGGTGGCTTGTGGAGTACAGGTGTGAAAGGTTAACTAGTTAAACAGTGAGTATCACCCTTAACTGGCGATGCTTACTGGTTCCGGTTAACTGTTAACTGGTGGGGGCCAGAGCAGCTCCCCACTTGCCATGGGCAGAGGGCTGCTGCAGCCCAGTGGGGGACCTGCTGTGGACAGGGGCCACTCCAACCTAGCCACAACAGGTCGGGGGAGCACTGCAGCCCAGTCATGCTCCAGCAGCTTCCACACCCTTTTTAATTGGTTAACTGGTTACGGTCAACCAATTAAACGGGATTTTACATCCCTATTGTGGAGCAGCTTTAAAGGTGCTGATTGTGCTACACATCTCCAAAGGCAGCTGTCACTCTGGCAGACATCTCATTGCTGAGGATAAGGAAGGAAACCAGGACTCAAATATTTAATACTAGTGGTTTTCACCCTGCTCCATATACAGCCCACTTATGTGCCACTTTGGTCCCTGCACCAGTGACTGCAGAATGGCATGGAACAGTATCCCATAATGGGAGGGAGGGAGGAACAAACACAGCATCTGCACTGCCATGGAACCTGTGGCAGAGGATTAAGAAGTACCTTCATCAAAAGTTCCAGAGCATCTCTCTGCAGGATTCCACTGAGATCTCGGTGTGCATAAAGCCCTGCTTGGAGATAATGTCTAGCTTCACAGGGCTACACATAGCTCACAGAAACACAGCCAGCCTCCCACTTTTCTGTGCCCTACATCCATCTCTGCACTCCCCAAGCCACAACCACTTACCCTGTGTCTTATCTGCTTTCCTCTTCACCCGAAGCAGCTGCTATGACTGGCTATGCACTTCAGGAACGGAGAAGTTCCTGACTGCCTGCCCCACCAGGCAACTCTGCTGGGAGCCCCAGATCCTCATCTGACTGTACCTCTGTCTATTACTTCAGCCTCTGAGTTAGGTCCTGTTTGTGTTGATTCCCTGCCCTGTGAAGTATCTCTGTGGTTCTTGGTGGTGGAGGCGGAATCATTGCTGAGGATAGCATCCAGCTCTTTATAAAACTGGGCAGCTCTTGGGTGCAGCACCAGATCATCAGTTTACCTCCCTCATCTTATGGTATGTCTGCTTCAGCTCCTTTATCTTTGCTCTGCATTGCAGTGTATACAGCTCATAGCCCTTTTCACACAATCTTTGCGAAATTTGCCCATAAATGTCCCAGTTCCTACAGGTCACTTGCAGATGGTTCTGCACAGACTCTTCTCCCTGTATGCTGATCAGATCCAAAATCTCCATAGTGGTCCAAGCTGGAGAGGATTTGGACCAATAGCCATCCATGATCAGCTGGGAGGATACCATGAGACTACTCCATGCTGAGCCAGCCAACAGGAAATGGAATTTCATGTTTGGGGGGGTGGGGGGAAAGTTTGCAAGGGGGATGTGCGGATTGCTGAGTATCTCCCTGCAGGGCAGTGGAGTTCAAAGTGCTGACTAGAGCAGCTGCACAGGGCATTGTGGGAAACTTCCTGGAGGGTAATAAACATGATAAAAAGCTTCATCGTGTCCACACTGCATGTTTGCCGATGGTAAAGGGATGGGGAAAGAAAAAAGTCCCTCATAGAGGTGGAAGTGTTTTGGTGCCAAAACTGGGCATTTTTTGCGACAAAATCACATTGTGTGCATGCTCTCGCAGTTTTGTCATCAAAAGGCAGCTTTTGGTGACAAAACTTAGCAGTGTAGACGTTCTCTAGTGTACAAGTAGCATTAGACTATAGAGACATTTACACAATTTTCAGCACAGTAACATTCCAAGTGTCAACAGACAGTAGAGTTATCTTCAATAACAGTGCCTAGCACATGGTTCATATTTGGTATGCCTCAACAGAGCATGTTGCTTGCTTCTGACAGATTCTGCACACACACATACAACAAAGGTTATAATACTTTAACTTGTACTATGTTTCCATAATAAAGCTTGGTATAAGTACTCAGGTATTCTGGAAGTATTGTTAATAGTTATTCAACTTGGCCTAAATACAAAGCATTCTGATAAAATATGATATTGGTTAATAGCAAGCCCTTCCTGAACCTGTCTTTGGCACTCTAATGTGGATTAGGGATGTAATATCATGTGTAAATTGTGGGAGGAGAGGGGGCGGGGCACTGTGAGTACCTTGTGTCCAAGGATATTGTTTTATTTGATGGATAAAAGTTAAATCAGAATACTGATAATTTGTAAACTATACCCTGTGTTGAAAAAAGCTCTGAAAAACCCGATCTTCGGATAAACCCATCTCTGGCTAAGTACCTAGAGCCAAAGTCTGTGAAAGTGCTAAAACATCTTTGACAGTGGTTGTTTCTTCTGTAGATGTAGAGAGAATATTTTTTATATCAGGTTATTAAACTATTTCAGTTTAATAACTAGTTCATTCAAAGTAAAGAAACCAAGGGAGTTGAAAAATCAGGAATGCCTGTTTTCCTCTTCAGTCTATGAATGAAAACTAGAATTGAACATTTTCATTTGGTAGTTACTTGCACCATAAAATTTAGATTTGGCTTAACCAAAACTGTTTACAAATTTGAGTTGAATTTAGAAAATAATTTCAGATGAAGAAAAAATGACAAAGATTATTGAAATCTCAAAAACCTTTATTTTTTTTATTTTCAGCAAGAAATTTCATTTAGGAATTTATCTACTTTTAATTTTAAGAAGTATTAAATATCCTCCTGCGCCTGAAAACAAAATAAAATAAAAAACCAGGGGAAAATGTTTTGGATCAGTGTGAAGTGTTTAATTTGACCCAAAAGTAAATGTTTTTTTCTTTTTTGTAGAAGAAAAATGTATTTTTGTTTTCTGTTAATCTGAAACAGATGTTTTTGGAATTTTTTTTTCAGGTTGACGACGAGACTAGAAAATTGTTTATATAGGCAGGCCTATTGAAAACTAGGGGTGTGAGGATGAGATGTACTAAGTCTAAAATGTTGGAAGGACAGGGTGACCAAAACCAATCAGTTCAATTTGCTAATTAGATAATACTTGCTTTGTTTAATAAATCATTAGTCTTAAAAGCTAAATATGCTTTACACAATTTTCCTATTTAATCAAACTTTTTAAAAATATGCTTTTAAAAGCATTTTAATTGAATACTAATTTCCATCCAAATAGAGCATGATGAAAATCCTGAGTAAAAATGTCAAGCTAATAAATCAGAAATGCTTCATTCACCATTTTTTAACTAAATAAAAAGGTCAAAATTAAGTCCTGCTCCATTATCCTGCTGGGAGATGGCAGCAGAGCGGATATGTTGCTCTGCTCTCTGTGGCAGCTACAGGGGGCATGACCTCTACTGCCGCCCCACAGCAGGCTCCCTAGGTAATCTCCCAGGCTGCGCTGGGTCCTGCGGCTTTATCTCAGTATGGGGGAGACTGTCTTGACCATATGACATTTGAGGCTGCTGCTGTGGGGTTAAAAAAAAATGTAGGACCTATAACAGCCATCCTGAATCATCCTTTGCATGGGAAAGCTCTGGTGTCAGGGATTCCTCGCAACCCATCCACTGCCTTCACTAGTGCCAGCGCTGTGTGCTCCTCCACTCTCCCTTCACTGCATACCAGAAAAAGTCTGTGCATTCTCTCTCCCCTGCCCATACCATTGCTTCTAGCTCTCCTCAGCTTTCCAATGGCTCTTTCAACCACTCGTGCCAAGGTTCCCCATTCTCCCTGTACAAGGGGTTCTATGCATTCTTTTTTTACTTCTCTGTGAGCCCTCATACCTCCATTCACTCCTTCCACATGATGGCAGGGACTCTGTTCTGCATGTCTTCCTCTCCCTTTGCTCCCTGTTCTTTCCTCATACCAGGAGTCCCCGTTTTCCCCCATACCTTGGTTTCCTCTTCTTCCCCACCATTTTTGCTTCTTTTCTGTATGGGAGACAAACTATTCAAGATGACAGCATATTTAAGTTGTATTGGGACCATGGGCAGACGAAGTTTATGCTTGGAAGATATTAATGGCTGCCATCAATTTGTCCTTTGATATAGACAATTACAAAGGTGGTTGAAGTTTGTGGATCTGCTAGTAGGATAAAGGGGCTCCTTGTGTCTTCTGTTTTTTTCCATCTGGATTTCTGGTTTTCACCAAAATCAGTAGGATTCTGCATAGAACATTCCCTGAAAGTTATATGCCATACAGCTGAGTGTGAGACCTTGTTCATCTAGCTTGTTGTGGTCTATATTGAAGATTTTGTATGAATTATTTGGAAACATTCTTTTGCAAGCACATTTGTTATGGAATATAACTAATGAAAATTATTTTTGTAGGTGCAATGGATGAGCTTCATAGCCTGGACCCAAGAAGGCAAGAATTGTTAGAGGCCAGATTTACAGGAGTAGTGAGTGGCAGCACTGGGAGTACTGGAAGTTGCAGTGTTGGAGCTAAAGTAAGTAGAATTGGATGGCTATTTAAACCTTGCCGTGAAATTTCAATTTAATGTAAGAAAATATACTATATATAAAACACACCATATATGACAATGAGTGTCATCAGAAAATTCTGTAGCCTGTCTGGTCTAGGTTGTCATGATTTATTTTCCAGCTTAGTCTCTTATTTCAGAATAAAACATTGGCTTATTGGTTCCATGTTACACTTACTTTAAAAGTTTCTTTTGGTGTGATGCACATGAGTCACTGTGAAAATGGGATATATGACTCCTCTAGGACTGCTTTCATTTTGGAAGAGAGACTGGAGGGATATTCCTTTACACCCATTCTTCCCCCACACCCTCATTTTTCCATTCTGAAACCAGCAAGACAGGGAGGAGAGTTGTACCTAAGTACATCTGTGTTTCCTGTCCAAGCAATTTGTTGACATTCTAGAAGTTTCTTCTTCTCTTGGTGGGCAGGCATATGAAAGTTCCCCTTATTTCCTGGGAAGAACAGATATGAAAAGGTTCTCTATCTAACCTGCTGCAAAACAGTTATTAGAAGCTTGCAGATTGAGATGAAAACTATAATAACTTCTTAAAATGAGTGCTCCTGATCGCTATCTGTGTCCAAATGTACAAATATCAGAGGAATACTGGATATGACATGAGAGAGAACTACGTGAAGATATTCCTAGTAAACAAAAAAGTATTCTTGAGAAAAGCCTACCAATTCTATTTATTTCAATAGGAATGTTAATTCTGGAGTCATCATCTAGTCTGAGGTCAGTCTCATTCTGCAGACTGGCTTAATAAAAGAATTTGATGCTTCGTTGTCTGCAAGATGAGTACTTGCTGTGGCAGGAGTTATAATTTGTGTCATAATATTTCTGCACAGCCCTGCTTTGGAGTATTGGATTTGTGGAAGAAAAGAGAATAATCCAGCCATCAAGGAGGTAGAAAATAAGCAGCCCAACAGATGTGAGAATTAACTTAAATCAAAGCATAGGGCAAGCTTTTCCACTAAAAGTGTTTGTTGCCATTCTTTGTCAAATGGATCTCTGAGTAGATATAATCCAGACTATAGAAAAGTCCTCTTTTACATCTCAAATTGCATGACTTTATACATTTTATAACTCAAGGGTATTTTATGGTTTAACTTCTTATTTTTTCTCTGCAGTCTGACCTTTTTATATAGGGAAAATTTTTCTGTGTAAAGAATTTGGAAATACCAACAATTAATTTTATTTTCAGATAAGAGGGTTCTGCCATTAGCTTGAAAGTCCACTTAGGTGAAATCTTTCTGCCACAGAAACATCACAGTCAAACCAAAACTTGAAGAGGGTAGATGATGGGGCTGAAACTTCAAGTATGGCAGATGTCAGTGAAAGCCAAAAGTTAGCTGAGATCTTGAGAATCCTGACAATCAAATTTATAACAAGAATGGATATGTGGAATGTGTATACTTTGCATAGCCCAGGAAAGCTGGCATGGGTTATGAGAGTAATGAAAAAAATCATCTGACCATACTTGATGCCTGTGAGAGGAGATGGGCAAGGAGTGGCAAGATAATATGTGTGCTACAATTTTATCCTCCAGAGGAGGAATGTAGCAGGTGTAGGAAGTATGCTGGATAACATCAGCAAAGATCCTGTTGGCTTGGAAACCAGTGAAAGACACAACAAAATTCAGGCTGTGAACAAGACACTTCTGTAATAAGGCATCATAGACGGTGGTTAATGGAGATGTTACACAACTTTGACTTTGCCAGTGATATTGCTTTACTAAGGATCATATGGAACTGAATGGTTGCTCTTATATAAGAGGTAGAATAGGAAGCAGCAAAAATTGAACTGGAATTAAAGAAAACCAAGATCATGAAGGTAGGAAGCCGGACAACAGGTGCAAAAGCGGAAGTGGATGGAAAAGAAACTGAAAAGGTAGAAGAGTTCTCCTATATGGGCAGTGTAGTAACATTTGACAGTGACTAGAGTAAGAATATTCATATGTGATTAGGAAAAGCAGACACTACTTTTAGAAAGATAAACATCTAGTCAAACAGAGGTCTCCAAACTAAAGGTTATGTTACATCATATAGTTGTACAGAGGACTATACAGCATGGGGCAGAGAGTGGGCCAATAATGGTGATTAACAAAAAAGAGATTGGAGATTGCTCATCACAGATAACTTTATGGATGACTGGGAAAGATTCTGTACATGTCATGGAAAGACAAAGCAGGTATGAGGGTAAGGGAACTGACAGAGCAGGACTTGTCAGAAAATATCAAAGAAAGAAGCCTCACGTGGTTGTGACTAGGGATGTAAGCAAGTAGTCGAGTACTCTGCTACCGATTTAAGCCTGAGTTTATCCGGTAATGGAGTTGAGTACTTGATTATTCGCTCCTTTGCCGCCGCCGCCCCCCCACCCCTCTGCCTCTATATCAGAGGCAGCAAGTGGGGGGAGGATAGGAGCTCCTGCTGGTGGGAGCTGGCTTAAAAGCCGGTTGACCCAGCACTGTCTCCATGGTGCTGCCTCTTCCTTCCCCCTGCCCCCGCCTCTATTAGAGGTAGCAGCAGGGCAGGGGATAAGGGAGGCTGCCGCGAAGCAGCCTCTGTCTGCAGCGGCTCAGCTAGCCATGGGCAGAGGCTGCTCTGGCAGCAACCCCTGTCAGAGGCCAGCCCGGGCTGATGTGAACAGAGGCTGCTGGGCCTGCCAGAAGCCGGGATCGAGCAGTCCCAGCTCGCGCCAGTCTGGGACCGTTGCGCCTCTGCATTTTAAATGTAGTGAGAGCTGCCTGCCTTTTACTACATTTAAAATGCAGAGCTGCAGTGGTCCCAGCTCTGTCCCAGCTCGAGCTGGTCCGGGACCTACTCCTGCTGCGTCTCTGCAGCTTAAGTGTAGTAGGAGCCAGGTTGCCTGTGCACCCATCTCTTACTACATTTAAACTGCAGAGCCGCAGCAGGGGTAGCTTCTGCATCAGTGCAAGCCAAAACAGCACCTTCCCTTATCAACTAATCGTGTAGGCAATACTACTAATTATATTGCCTACACAATTAGTCAATTACTTGCCACTTAACATCTGTGGTTGTGACGTGTGCACTACATTTAAAATGGGAGACCTGGTAAGCAAGTGTTGAATTGGTTAAAGGAGAGAGAAAAAAGAAAATGAACAAAATCAGGGAAGAACTAGTATAAAACAGAGATCTAGGATATTGAATGCACTGGCAATCACCTAGGAAAAAGTACTAGGACTAGTGAGAGGCCATAATCAGTAGAGGAACTTAACTATCTGATATGTCAGTGTTACTGGAAGAACTAAGATGTAGGGTAAGATAAGGTTTCTAATGTTACGTGGCTATTAGATAGCTATATAGGGTGTTTCATCCTCTCAGAATCCTAATCTCAGACAAGACGACTACATTCCTTACAAAAAGGAAAAAAATTGTGGCTCTTCTCAAATCTACTAGCATTAGTAGGTATATAAATGAATCCTGGAGTCAGAGCTTTCAAGAAGCATCTTTCAGATACTTTACTGATCTGAAATAAGTCTGGAGGAATGTGGTTCATTCTAGGGGATTTACTACTTTTTTTTAAAGGAAAGCTCTTTAAAATGATAACTTGATTTTGTATCTGAAACATTTCTTGGGCCATGGCTACACTATCACTTATATTGACAAAACTTATCTCACTTAGGCATGTGGAAAAAACCAAACCACAAGTGACACAGATTTTGCTGGCATAAGTGATAGCGTGCACAGAGCTTCTCCCAAAGATAGAGCCAACACTGCTTGTTAAGGGTGATTCAATTATGTTAACAGGAGAGCTCTCTCCTGTTAGCATAGAGCAGCTACATGAGAGATCTTACAGCAGTGCAGCTTCATTGGTACAGCTGTGCCGCTGCAAGCTCTCTAGTGTAGGCACATCCTCATTCTTAATCTTTTAATCATGTAAATGGTTTCCTTATGATAATTACATTTGGCTTGATTTGTTTTATGAGTTAGTGGTCTATCCTGTAAATTGTGTTTACTCATTCCTTTAAGAGAGGATAAGTACAGTTGTTTCCTTTCCAATTTTGATAGCAAACTGCATTGTTTAGAATAATTTTTAGTAACAACTAGGGAGCTGTGCCCCCTGCTTGATGCACTTGCCAACCCCCCTCTCATGAGGGGTAGGCGACCCTGGCTTCCCACCCACCCCAGCCTGGGCCCCTTCTTCCCTCCCCTGACTGCAGCGCACTCCAGGCTCAGCTCTGAACTCCGTGGCCTGAGAGGCGCAGCTGTGCCTGCCCGCCCTGCGTGGGCCTCAGTGAGGTGTAGGTAGTGCCATGTGCACGTGGTGCTCTGGGGCAGTGCAGCCTGCGGAAAGCATCAGTGGGGAAAGCATCAGTGCAGGGTGCTGCTGTCCCGCCCTCTCTCGCGTGCGGTCCCGCCTGCGCTGCTCACTGTCAAGCCCTGCCCGTAGTGCACAGGGCCGCCCGTCTGCTGGGAGCAGAAGGGAAGGAGCAGACAAATCAGTGCGGTGGCTCCCCTGGGCGGCTTTGGGGTGCTCTGGCAGCCATGGTAAGTGCAGCCACTGGGGAGGGGGTGAATCTCCGCAGGGGTAGCTAGACCCTGGGCAGTCCTGCACCATGGTCCAGCTCCCCAAGAGCCTGGCGGCGGGTGAGCCCCAAGAGCCCGCTGCTGGCACATAAGCCCAGCTGGGAACCCTGCTCCTAGTGCCTGTGCCCGGGCTGCTGTCCCAAGCACTGCACCCTTCCTTCCTCCCTCCCCCTTCCCCCCCCCAGCCCGTGGGCTGTCACAGCTGCAACGTGGGGTCTGCTGGCTACTGTGCCATGTTTCTTTGCATTGAAAACCCTGTGGGATGGGCATGGAGGAAGGGGAGTAGGGGCTTGAAGTGGCGAGGGGAAGCATCAATGTTGGGCTCGAGCTGGGAGAGGAGAGAGAGGGAGGAGGCAGGCGGGATACAGAGTGATGTGATGACATCACTTTGTCATCCTACAGGAAAAACTTTTTTTAATATATAGAGAGATTAAGAATATAGAATTTACTATTTGCTGGAGCAGACCATTTGTCAGTCAAATTTGGTATTCTGCTTACAAGTCATATCATCTCTACAGTTGATCTTTGTCTTGAAGTCTGAAATGTAATTATCCTTACTTTGCATAGTTGCAAATCCTGCAATTTATTAGCTGTTTTATAACATATTAAGTGATGTATTTTTTTTTCAATAGGCCTCAACAAATAATGAAAGTTCTAATCACAGTTTTGGAAGCTTGGGATCTCTAAGTGATAAAGAATCAGAGGTATGTATGGTTATAAACTTAATTACACATACAATATTGTTATTGCAAACAAGACACTATTTTAATGTTTTATTGTAGCTGACACTTTTATATTGAAGCTTCTAAAAGAAAATAGTATTTTTTGTATACAATAAGATTAAAATCTAGCATAGAATGTTCATGTAGTAGTAAAAGCTAAAATTTGTTACACATTTGGGCCCAACTAATATTCTTTAAGATGGAGATATTTATGGTAAGAATTCATCTAAGTGCTGTCATTGAGCGTACTGCTTGTAGTTCCCTCCTGCAATTGGCCTCAGCACAGCAGAGACACTTGTCTCAGTTTCCCCTTTTGTTCTGAACAATAGTCCGAACAGTCTTCCAAAGTATAAATATAGCCCATGGAGTCCTTTTTATTATAGAGGTTCCATGTACATAAACCATAATATAATACAAACAGCCTTAACATCAAGTTCTGTAGCTATAGTCCTCTCTCTGTTAAGCAGAGCCCCAGCATCCCTCATCAGTTTCTTGACTATCTAGCCTAGCCACCTCCTCCTGTAGCTCTTCATCCTGCTTCCTGAGTTTTTTTCCATCAGCAGGCACCTTTCACATTGGATGTCCTCCCCTCCTGATTTTCTGTGGGTGCGAAGTACAGGTCACAGTCTCTTGAAAACCACACCAGGATTTGGGTAGAAGCATCCATGGTCAGCTTGTCTGGATACGTGGAGACAACAGAAGCAGTGTAGGTACTGGTGATGCAGCCCTTCCTAAACATACTGGTTGTACTAGGACTCTGTCCTACCAGTGTCCTCTCAAACTCCTCTGTTTGCAGTCCCCTGGTCTCTTATTTCCCCCTGTTGGTCAGCCCTACCCCCTTGTTAATTACACAGGGAGGGGGTGCTCACAAGGCTGATTGAGGCGGATCAAAGATGATCAGGGGTTCAAAGATTCGAATGGTCCCCAGACACACAAACCCAACCGGCTCAGTAACTGAAATGACTGAAAGAACCTGAAAGAGAAAGAAAAACGCAAATAGTAAAGCAAATTTACTCACCCCATGGTTAGTTCTCACCTTATTTATTCAGCAGGGGGAATCTCCTTTTTCCCCCTCTCAAGCTCCCTGTAGTCCCCTGATCCCTCTTCCTCATCCAATGTTTCGGTACCAGATAATGCTTAGAATTCTGGTCTTCACATTCTGTCTCTTCTACCTTTGATCCTTCTTGGTCAGACACAGTCATTAGCAGGGCTTGACAAATTATGGAAAACCCTACTCGCCAGACAAAAAAGGGACTCGCCGCCCCCCCTCCTCCGCCCCAAAGTGTTTTTTTTTTAAATGGCTGAGAATCGCCGCACTTCCTTCCTGGCGGCACTCTGCTCCTCCACCGGCCGGCGGATCGGATGGGGCTGCGCCGCCCGTAGTGCAGGCTTCGGCCAGCCCGTCACAACGGCCCACCGGGCCAGTCCGCCCCTGCACTTGCCAGCTGGTAAAATCTACTCACCATGGGCCAGCAGGTGAGTGTATTTGTCGAGCCCTGATCATTAGTGCTGTCTCTACTGCTTAAAGCAGGGGTGGACAATAATTTTTAATGGGGGGGCCACTCCAAGATTTTGGTAAGTGGTCAAGGGCCACACTTCTATGAAGGATGTGTGGGGTCTGGAACAGCAAGTGGGGTGCGGAAGGGAGCTTGGGAGAGAGGACTGGGGTGCAGGACGGGGTGTGGGGTGAATTCTCCAATCCCTTCTCAGCTTGCAGAGCAATTAGCAGCCAGCTATTTAAAACACCATGAGCTGCTGTGTAGTGAGGATACCAGCGAGGTGGCCACGGGCCGGCTTGGTGGGCAGGATTTGGCTTGCTAGCCACCTCTTGCCTGCTCCTGACTTAAAGGAAGCTCACATTGCAATTTGGTACAGAATTTGCCAGTCTTACCCCAGTTATTCCTGAAATAGTGGGTATTTTGCTATCACAAGTATCTCCTGGGGATGGCCATGAGGTCCTTATCGAATCCAGGCTAGGGAATCCCCAATGTATCATCCTGAATCAGCCTCCCGCAGCAAAGTCTGACTCCTGTCTTGGAGAATCCACCCCCACAAATCCTGCGGCAGGGCCTACTTGGGAAGTTAGGAAGCATTCTCGTAAGCACGGGACTAAGTCTTCCTCTAAAAATCAGACCTCTTATCCACCAGCTGTGCCTGTGAGGACTCAATATGTCTTAAGTCCCAGAAACATTAGGCTCCGGGCTGTGTTCCGTCAGTACCACCATCTCCTCACAAGATCCAGGACCCTCTGTCACTGGTGAAGACTGACTGTTGCCAGATACCATCTTCAACGCTGGCATCAATGACCAGGACAGAAAGTGTCCTCCTTACACTTGGAAGGTTCTGATCTGTGGCTGTACCACAGGACGATCTCACCCTCTATTGGGACCTTCCATTTCCAGGGGACATATCTCCTCTGGGAGTCCTTCTTGCATTACAGAACCTGTTGATCACCTCTCCCCCATGCAATATAAACCTCTCAAATGGCACTGACCATCACTGAAACCCAAATGAGTCTTTTCTTCCTCAGGAGTTTCAGAACCATCAGAAGAACCACCTCTTCCATACCACTGTTATCTATTTCCCAGGAGACCTGCATGTCTCTGGAGCAACCCTTGTCTCACCTGGCCCAGAGCCACTGGTCTCCAGTGCCACAGTCCTCCATGACCACCTTTCAATCACACCTGCTGGCACTGAGGGCCCTGGTACGAATATTGCCCTTCAGAGTCCATCTCTTCTTCCAGGGAGTTTCCATCTGCTTTCCTTCCAGGGAAATTGCTGAACTTGCCCCTGGATCTCATGACTAGGAGGATTACTACACTGATTCTGGTGATTTCACCAGAATCAGCTAGAAGTACCATCATCATCTCTGTATGAAGCATTTACGTCAATGTCCCCTTCCTCCTTACATGACTTAAAGTAGAGAAGAGAAACTCTTAGATTTACTATGGAGGAATGTTTTCTTGTTCTGCAGTTTGTAGTTCAGGATAGCCAATTATCAAGCGCTACTGGGTAATTATGATTTTCCTGAACTATGCCAAATTTGAGGAATTCACCAACAGCCTCCCACAGCAGAATCATACTCATTTTCAAGTTCTCATTGAGGAACATAAATTAATAGCCAGAACTGCCCTCCAATCTACAGTTGATGTAGCCGATTTAGATCCATGGCTATAGCCATTGTTGTGCAAAGGAAGTCTTGTCTTTATGCCTCTGGACTTCCCCAGGAATCCTGAACACAATGGATCTCACCTCTTTGATCAGAAGATGGATGAAGTCCAACACATCCTAAAAGACTCTAGAGCTAGTCTTTGCTTGCTAGGCATCTACACAACTGTCCCAAGAGAAATTTTCATCATCAGTCCACCACACTGCAATATAGATATCAACACTTTTGCCATCAAAGACCCTGTGAACCACCACAGAAAAATCAAATGGTTCATAAGTCCCTCTTCCCACTCGTCCCATGTCAGTTCCCACTCCCTGACCAGAAGATATTTTTAACATGAGCTTAAGAGCCACAACTGACTGAGCCTAACACCGGACAGCCTCACTGCTTCATTCAGGGGTTGCCTCGCATTCTCTTTGTAACAACTGAAGTGCAATAGCAATGAACAAGTGAGAGCTGAACTTCATCCACTATGGCTATATGATAGAGTTTGTAATGCTACCTTCTCCAAAACTCCCTATTCACCTTTTGGGGACCACGTTCATGACAGTAGTCTCACTCAAGAGGTCAGTTCCTTACTGCAGCAAGGAGCAACAGAACACATTCCTCCAGAAATCTGGGAACAGGTTTTTACTCAGCCAACTTCTTAAAACTCAAGAAAAAAAGTGAGTGGAGATCAATCCTCTACCTCCATCACGTCAACCTCTTCATTTGTAAACTCAAATTTTTCAAGGTCACATTGGCAGCAATAATTCAATTTTTAGAAAAAGGGATGTGGTTCATGATTCTCAATATAAAGGATGCCTACTTCCACATCGATACTCACCCTGCCCCACAGACATTTTCTCAGATTTAGGATGAGAATGCTATCATTTCTAATACAAAATATTACCCTTTCAGACAACTACTGCCCCCAAGGTTTTTACCAACATATTATCAGTGGTGGCAGTTTAGGTCATACATTATGGCCTCCTTTTTCCCCATACTTTGACTCTGGCTCCTTGCCTCCTGATCCTGCTTAAGGGGTCTAGGCATCCATCTCTCTAATGCTTCTTGCTCCTCTCCTCACTTGGGAGTCAGTGTAAATATTGAAAATTCCATTCTTGTTCTCTTTAGGGTAATCTTGAATTTAATCACTTCCTGGGTGTACTTGCCCACAGACAGGTTCTAGACTATGAAGGAGGTCATAGCTTGCATCAGGAGCAACCCTTGTATAATGACCAAGACACATCTGTTTCTAGTTGATCACATGGCTTCCTGCACTCACATCACTATGTTCACAAAACTGCACCTTCCTTGTTCTCAGGGAAGGCAGTGGTCAGTATGCTCACCAAGTCGTCATACTGTGAGCCTTCAGCTCACTGTTCCCACCAAGTATGGTCTTCCCTGCTATGGTGAGCATATCCTTACCACATATGCATGGGTGTCCCCATTCTCCCCTCTTCTCTGGACAAAACTATTATTACCAATTCATCATCCCTAATATGCTGTGGAGACCATATAGACAACTGCATGACAAAAGGAACATGGATATCTCAAGAGTACAGACTGTACATCAGTGTCCTGGAACTTCAAGCAATAAGAAAGGTATGTGATTTCTGTCTTCTGTTCATCTGCTCACCATATCCATAATGTCAGACAACATTATGGACTGTATTGTACAACAAGCAAGGAGGAGTGAAGTCTTGTCTCCCTGTGTGCAGAAGCAGTCTCTTGAACTGATGCATCACCAATCAGATCACTCTATTCTCAGCTTGCTCTCTGAGACAGCAGATTATGTTCATAGACTCTCTCGGCAGAAAATTTGTGGTTGACAGCAAGGGGAAACTCCACAACAGGGTGCTAAATGACATTTTCACACAATGGGGAACTCTAACCATAGATGTTCACTTCTTAGATCAACAGCACGTGTGCATGTGTTTGCTCTACAGCAGCTCCAGGTTACTGACATCCTGCCTCGGGGCAATGGCAAGATCAGATACCCCAGTCCATGACTGTTCCATCTCAGGACTGGTATTTGGATGGGCATTGCCCTAGAACATGAATGCTCTACGGCCATGTGGGACATCGTCTCTAATAGCAGAAAGGATTCCACTAGCAAGTGTTCTCTGGCTAAATGAAGATGCTGCTTCTCCTGGATATAGCTAAGAAGCATTATACCAGAACCTGCAGACACTTGCCTCATCTTAGGCTATATCTTGTCTTTAAAGACATCTGGTCTCTCTGTCAGCTTTCTATGAATCCACCTAACAGTAATCACTTCCATTCTCCTACTTAAGGTTACTCTCTTCACACCCAGTCACCAGCTGATTCTGGAAGAGCCTCATAAGAATCTTTACATCATGTCACTTCAAAAGTTCATGCCCCAATGGGACCTGAATTTTGATTTCTTGGTGCTAACAAGTCACCTCCCCCACCATGAGCCTTTAGCTACTTACTTCATGTCCATACTCTCCACGAAGGTTGCATTCCTTGTAGCTATCACCAGGTGATGGGCACCTAGGGGGAACCTCTGGGCGGGGCCAGGATACTTCCCTGCTTCTCCATCCACGGACCATGATTTGTCTGGAGGTGGGGGAGCGCTGAAGTCTTTGACCCCTGCCCAGAGGTTCCCCCTAGGCACCCGTGCACCTCGTGGTGGGAGGAGACTTTGCATGCTCCCCCTTCTGCCCCATGGCCAATCAGGGCTTGGGGGCGGGGGGGTGCACAATGTCTCCTCCTACCCTGCCAGGAGCACGTGGTGCTTTCAAGCGGGGGCAGGGTGGAGCGGAGGAAACTTTGTGTGCTACCCCTGCCCCCAGGCCCTGATTGGCCAGGAGGTGGGGGACCGCGTGAAGTCTCCTCATGTCCCTGACAGGAGCTCGTGGCACTTATAAGCGCCATGCGCTCCTTGCAGGGTGGAGGCAGGGCAGAGGAAACTTTGTGCGCTTCCTCTCTCCCCCGGGCCCTGATTGACCTGGGGGCAGAGGAGTGGCAGGTCCTCTGCGGGCCAGATCAACCCGCTTGGTGGGCTGGATCTGACCCACAGAGGCTCTTTTGCCCTCCCCTGAATTGAAGGGTGGCATAGATATAACTCTGATCTTTGTTTATTTTGTTTGACTCTCCTGAGAGAGATTGTGTTAATTCCAGAGTACTGATAGGTAAGAAGTTGCTATTTTAAAATGTTTTTTTTCTAACTGTAATTGCATATTGAAGATTTTGCATTGTCTGAGACATGGAGTATGATCTACATGGGTAGTATCTCAGTTTCTCAAATAGAAAATTTCTTTAAATCTATTTATCTTTCTTCTAGTTAATCTTAAAGGGCATTTTTAGAAAAATTCTAGAAAGTAACTTAGTGCTACTGTTAGATGTAGAAGTGCCTAATTAACTTTTTAATAGAACTACTTGGAGAATTATTAACAGCTATAAAGAGAAATTAGTGTTGCAGCCTGGGAGCTGTCTTTGAGTAGCATTGCAGTGGTGTTTGCTGGAAGTTGAGAGACGACTTTGGAAGTGTTCCATTACGCGGTGGAACTTAGACTACATTGTTACAATTCTATGAAAGAAAAACATGGTCCTGTATCAGGGTGGTGCCTATTGCATGGACCTTGTATGACCTCCAACACCATAGATGAGTGATTCACAACCTGTGAATCAGGACCCTGGGGTGGATTGTAAACATGTTTTAAAATGGTCATCAGGGATGGCATTAGACTTTCTGTGGCCCAGGGCCCAAGCTAACGCTTGAGCCACATTGCTCGGGGCTGAAGCAGATTTCTGAGAGCTTCAACCCTGGGCAATGGGGCTCAGGTTACATGCTGAAGCCCTGAGGCTTTGGTTCAATCCCCCTACTATCCAGGTTAGTGGGGCTCAGGCTTTCGCGTCCCATGACCCTCCTGGGAGTAACTTTTTCTTGTCAGAAGGGAGTTATGGTGCAATCAAGTTTATTTAATGTGGTTGCCAGAACTGGCTGCCATAGGTTGTTTGAATGCCTCACAAACACTAATGAATGTATGCTCAGAACACTTGTGAAGCAGGCTGGTCTGTTATCCTCAATTTACATATAGTGAATTGAGACACAAAGAGTAAGTGATTTACCCAAGGTCACATAGGAAGTCTGTGCCAGAAGTGGCAATTCAGCCCCGATCTTCTGACTCAAAGTATAGTGCCTTAACCACAAGGCCATATGTCCAAAAGTAAAGAGATTATTTTTAAATTGTAAAGTACCTTGTATATGGGATTATTAAAAACAAGTAACAAAAAATTCCCCCCAATTCAATAACCACACATTAATTTTTAAAAGGGCCCTAAGCAGAACTATTCACTGCTTTATGTCAGCTGCTGCAGGTTCCTTCCAAGTTCTCTGAAAGATGATTTCTGGAATTCTGCCATGCCAGGGCTTTGTGTATTTGCAGCTGTGATGATTTCATTAAAAAATAGATTTAAGTGTCTTTACATTTTCAATGAGCAATCAGAAGAATTGTTGCACTAAATAAAAGAATGTGCTTTTTTGACCCATTTTTCTGAAGGTGTGATATTCTTTTCAATGAGTTTGTAGCTATGCCAGATATGATAATGAGAACATTTTACTCCTTGAAATAACATCTGGCTTATTTTCACACTAAGTGTAATCTTTTAAGACAATAAATTTAAACTTTTAATGTTACATTCAAGGGTTTTTGAAATGGTGTGGTAATAGAGAATTAGTTATGGTAGATCATTTGACATATGAAAGGTATTGTAGGAACTTGAAGATACAGTTATCACGTGATCAGTGCTTCCCTTTATGTTGTTGAGACTTGAGCTGTATTGCAACAGGTTTTGAAAAACAATGTAGAAATTTAAATCTTCCTTAGAAATGCAACACTAAAATTAGTTTATGTAGTAAGACTGTTAGTTTATTATCAAACTGTGATACTGTACTGATATAATCACTACGCTTTGTTAGTGGTTAAGTGATGTATAAAAATAAGTTTGTGTTTGACGCTTTAATTTCTCAAAGCATGGCAAAATTTTGCTTCATTTTGCCAGTGTTTATTTATCTCTTGTATGTTAAATAAGGATGAAAAAAATATTAGAATGTAGTAATTAATCATTTTCTAGTTCACAGATACTAGAATTAAAACCTGCAATTTTTGAATGGCTGAATTTTAATAGAGATGCCTTGCAAATATACGTTCTGATCTGCATGGTTGGTCTTTAGTTAATTTTGGTTGGATTCCACCTATGCAGATCAAATTACAGATTTGGGGCTACAATGTAAAGATAACTTAGAAAATACTGTATTTCTTGTACTTGATACAAAATAGTCAATAATTTTACTGAATGTTTGTTCCTGAAAACTGTCTGTATTTGTGTCCTTTTAACATGTGAATGACTTTACTTAGATTGTGTTCACATTTAATGTATTCAGTGTTTGATTGGAGGACAGATTTGCTCCCTGCCACCAGCCTCCCAGGGCTCTCTGGGCCAGAGGCTGCCAGACCTTGAATGTTGTCAGTAGGGATAGAATCATAGAATACTAGGACTGGAAGGGACCTTGAGAGGTCATCGAGTCCAGGCCCCTGCCCTCATGGCAGGACCAAATACTGTCTAGACCATCCCTGATAGACATTTATCTAACCTACTCTTAAATATCTCCAGAGATGGAGATTCCACAACCTCCCTAGGCAATTTATTCCAGTGTTTAACCACACTGACAGGAACTTTTTCCTAATGTCCAACCTAAACCTCCCTTGCTGCAGTTTAAGCCCATTGCTTCTTGTTCTATCCTCAGAGGCCAGGAAAAACAATTTTTCTCCCTCCTCCTTGTGATACCCTTTCAGATACCAGAAAACCGCTATCATGTCCCCTCTGAATCTTCTCTTTTCCAAACTAAACAAGCCCAATTCTTTCAGTCTTCCTTCATAGGTCATGTTCTCTAGACCTGTAATCATTCTTGTTGCTCTTCGCTGGACCTTCTCCAATTTCTCCACATCGTTTTTGAAATGTGATGCCCAGAACTGGACACACAACTCCAACTGAGGCCTAATCAGTGCAGAGTAGAGCGGAAGAATGACTTCTCGTGTCTTGCTCATAACACATCTGTTAATGCATCCTAGAATCATGTTTGCTTTTTTTGCAACAGCGTCACACTGTTGACTCATATTTAGCTTGTGGTCCACTATGACCCCACGATCCCTTTCTGCTGTACTCCTTCCTAGACAGTTGCTTCCCATTCTGTATGTGCGAAACTGATTGTTCCTTCCTAAGTGGAGTACTTTGCATATGTCCTTATTAACCTTCATCCTGTTTACCTCAGACCATTTCTCCAATTTGTCCAGATCATTTTGAATTATGACCCTGTCCTCCAAAGCAGTTGCAACCCCTCCCGATTTGATATCATCTGCAAACTTAATAAGCATACACTCGATGCCAATATTTAAATAGTTGATGAAGATATTGAACAGAACCAGTCCCAAAACAGACCACTGCAGAACCCCACTTGTTATTCCTTTCCAGCAGGATTGTGAACCGTTAATAACTACTCTCTGAGAACAGTTATCCAGCCAGTTATGCACCCACCTTATAGTAGCCCCATCTAAGTTGTATTTGCCTAGTTTATTGATAAGAATATCATTCAAGACCATATCAAATGCCTTACTAAAGTCTAGGTATACCACATCCACTGCTTCTCCCTTATCCACAAGACTCGTTATCCTATTAAAGAAAGCTATCAAATTGGTTTGACATGATTTGTTCTTTACAAATCCATGCTGGCTGTTCCCTATCACCATATCTTCCAAGTGTTTGCAGATGATTTCCTTAATTACCTGCTCCATTATCTTTCCTGGCACAGAGGTTAAACTGACTGGTCTGTAGTTTCCTGGGTTGTTCTTATTTCCCTTTGTATAGATGGGCACTATATTTACCCTTTTCCAGTGTTCTGGAATCTCTCCTGTCTTCCATGATTTTCCAAAGATGATAGCTAAAGGCTCAGCTACCTCCTCTATCAGCTCCTTGAGTGTTCTAGGGTGCATTTCATCAGGCCCTGGTGACTTGAAGACATCTAACTTTTCTAAGTGATTTTTAACTTGTTCTCTTTTTATTTTATCTTCTAAACCTACCTCCTTCCCCTTCCCATGTAATAGTGTAGTTGATTAACAGATTAACCGTTAAAGCAAAAGTTTATTGGTTAATGCTATAGACCACATGTATTTTTCTCTCCTTCCCACTCCTCCGCCAGTACATTTTTTAGCAGGCCGGCCAGCAGCCTGGCTTATTTCTGGCTTGCGCCAGTCCAGGAGCTACCTCTACCTCTGCATTTAAAGTGTATTAGGAGGTAGCCAGCCCCACCCCCGGGGACTAAAGAATAGTTGAGTAACCGATAAGAATTCATGAGGCTAATCGACTATTCAGTTAACCCTTTAACATCCCTAGTTGCCAGGCCAGAGAGTCCCGGACCAGAGAAATTCAACCTGTATTTTTTCACAATTTACTGGAGTTTTGATTTGTCAAAATAAAAATTAAATTCCTATAGAGTTTTATAGAGGAGAAAGCTGACAGTCATTCTGCAATTGGAAGAGCAACTTTTGGGGAAATTTAAAATAATTTTGTAGACATATTTAATAGCTGTAAAAACTGCATAGTTTAAAAATTTAGATTAGGCATTTACATTGGCTATTTAAGACACTATATTAAAATGCTAATAATCAAATAATAAGTTTGAGAATGAAAATCACTTAACTAGTTCCCAAAAAAATTAAAAGCAGAAAAGGATGGAAGAGAGGAAAAACATACATCTTAATATCATCTGTACTTGACTAAATTTTGCCAGTTTACCACTTTAGCTTGCTTTATACATACAATGTTCATTGAGACTGAGCATAGCTTAAGATAAACTTATCACTCAACAAACACAATATAGAGAAACATTTGTAAGCATCATGTTCCTGTAGACAGATAAGTTGTAAAAATAGTTTTGACAGACTTTTATTCTTAGACCAAAACTGTGTGGTATATGAAAGTCAGTAGTGCCCAGAGCTGTCAGCCAGGACTTGGGGACCCTTTCAGCTGGGCAGTATACAGATGTAGTAAAGAATAGACTTTGACCTGAAGACTTTAGTATATAATTTAAAACTACAGTAGAATATAGGACTTTCGAATTGACCGGTCAACCACACGCCTCATTTGGAACTGAAAGCATGCAATCAGGCAGAATCAGAGACCCTTCCACCTCTGTCAGCTCCCCCAAAAAAGGAAATAGAGTACGGTGTTAAGCGTAAATTATTAAAAAATAAAGGGAATGTTTAAAAGAAAATAACATGGTTAGAAAATTTTCTGTGCTTATTTTATTGAAATTATGATAGTTAAAATACGTATTTTTTTCTTCTGCATAGTAATTGCAAAGATGTGTGAAGTCAAGGGTCATTTGTGAACTTTTGAAAGACTCACCATAACATTATGTTCATAGTTACAAACATTTCAGAGTTCTGAATAACCTCCATGCCCCAAGGTGTTTGTAACCCTGAGGCTCTACTGTACACATAACAAGCAACCTTATGAAAGGAGGGACTACAAGAATTAATAATCATTGTCATCTTTTTCCTTAAGTTAAAATCTGAAATGATATTCCTGCTGAGCTGAGACCATATTTTATGAAAGAGGTTTTATATTTACTGCATGCAACAATAATATAAATGAGTAGAGCTATTTGCTGGATCTGATTCTTATGCATTTAAAGGGATTAATTTGCTTTTTATAGACTCCGGAGAAAAAACAATCAGAACCTTCCAGGGGAAGAAAGAGAAAAGCAGAGAACCAGAGTGAAAGCAGCCAAGGTATGCCAAAAAAAATCTTTGAATTATAGCAAATCAGTTGAGTATTACATGTATTTAGTCAAATTTTATTTGCTTGAACACATGAAATTGAGAGCTTGTCTGCACAGCCCTGAAGTGCAGACTATGAGGGCATGAATTGCAGTGCATACTAAAATGTTGTACTGTAACTGCCCTGTGTAGATCCCACTAGTGCAAACTAGAAGGTTTCTAGTTCATGTTTCAAACAGGACTACATTAACACAAGCCAGGTATCATTTAGTTCATACTAGCAAGGTCTACACAGGTCCGTTACAGTGCACTTCAGCCCTCACTACAGTTCACGCATTGTAATCTGCACTGTGGTGCCATTTAGACAAGCCCTTAGACAGCCTTACAGTGCTCTATGCCTGGGACAAGTGATGGTTTTTAACTGGCGAATAAAATGTATCTTTTTCCCAATTATCAGTCTTGAGTAGGGACAGGCAAGTAGATTCTATATCTGAGCTTTTAAATGTATAAAAGAATTTTGCATAGCTACGTTTAGCTGTTGCCATTGTGACATTTGTTCAGAACCGCAGCAATTTTTCTCATTAGTGTACCTCCACAGTTACTTTTCTTATTCCAGTTGAAATTTGTGGTTTTAAGGTTTTCAGTTGCTTGCTCCATTATTATCCTGAGTAACATTTTTCCATCCAACAAATCTTCATAGGGGAGGATTAGAATAGTTGGGGGATAAGTGGCGTGAAATAGATGACTTGCATCTGATGCAGCTTGACTTTGACTTGAATCCAGCCATAATTGTTACTTCTCAGAAGCTGTTTTGCCTTAGTGAAATGTGTGGTAGTCTCAGTGCATTTCCAGTGGATAAGTATACTGTATGCTTGTTCTTCAAAACACTATCATGATGGTTACTAATTGTTACTCCTTTAGGCAACTCTGGGATTCATTGAAATATCATGTCTTGCTTTAAGCCTTTGAGGTAACTTTTTTAGGACAGGGATGGTGGAAACTCAGAAGTCTCTAGTAACTATCTGACATAAAGGAAAAAGTAGTTGTGAGAGCAGGGCCTATTTTATTATTTTGGTGTTCCATTTGAACTACCGTATTTTAGCGAATATACCCTGCACCCAAATATAACCCGCACCCGAATATACTTTGCTGTTTTTGCTATTTCAGTAAAAAAAAATCTTGTATACCCTGCGCACGAGTATAACCCGCAGGGTATACAAGACTGTGCCGGGGGTATATTTACGGTGGGTGGGAGAGGGGGGAAGAGTAGCCAGCCACTAACTGCCCTGGTTCCTGCGCAACCGCCAGCCTCCGGGCGGGGGAGCGATCCAGCCGGGCGCCCTCCCCCCTGCCTGCAGCCGCCACACGCCGGTCCTGCTGTGTGTTCGTTTGTTGCTCCTGGGCCGGGGCATGGCTCAGGGCGGCGGGGCAGGCGCTGGCCCGGGAGCAACGAGTGAGCGCGCAACGGGGCTGGCATGCGGCGGCGGCTGCAGGCAGGGGAGAGTGCCCGGCTGGATCGCGCAGGAGCAACAAGTACCATACCCTGGCCCTGCTCCTGTGTGCAGGTGAGTGGGGCCGGGGGGCTGCGAGGGGGCACGGGGAGGTTACAAGCGGTGTACAAAGGAGGCTGCGGGGGGAAGGGGTGAGTTGCGGTGATCTGTGGCGCTGGCCACCCGCTGCCCAGGTCAGGGCTCCAGGCTCTTTCCCGGTACTTTCTGTTTTAAAAACAAAAACAAAAATGAGCATACCCTGGGGAGTGGGGGAGTGCAGGGTTTGTAAAAACGAATATAACCCGCAGGTTATATTCGCTAAAAGACGGTAATAATACCTCCTTTAAATGCAAATATATAAGCCAGGAGCTAGAGCATTGTTCATTTGCCTCTTGCTCATTCACTCTTTTGTGTTTTGTCTTTGTGGTTGGTTCTTGTCCTGTCTCTGAATTGATACTTGGATATTTTACTTGTTCTAATCACCGGATAGGCCTGTTGAACTGGCATTCAAACTATGTGAATTAATTCTAAAGATCAAATTTGCTAATTTAAAATACTGTGCCTTGGTTGCCTGATTTTTCCAGGCAAGGGTATTTACTAGTTTGGGCTGCTGGTGTAGGTTTTTAGACTTCTTGGTGGACAATCAGCAAACTTAGACTCTGGCAACTGAGAGGACAGAAAATCAACTGATTAAAAGGAAATTGGAGCCAAGTGTGAGGCTTCTGGGGTTTATTTATAAAGGTGATGTTGTGGCACATGTTCCTTCCCTTTACCAGAGTGATTGATAAGGCATGACTGCCCTGGAAATGACTTGGGAAGGAGGAAGGATTTGGGGCCTTTAAATATAAAGCCTTCTTGCAAGACCTTCTGTGACTAAAAGATAGAGAACTTCTTTAAATGGGTGTTTGCTATTTTTTGGATTGGAAAAATCTGTACCCAATGACTGGAAGATAGCTAATGTAATGCCAATATTTAAAAAGGGCTCTAGAGGCGATCCCGGGAATTACAGACCAGTAAATCTAACGTCAGTACCGGGTAAATTAGTTGAAACAATAGTAAAGAATAAAATTGTCAGACACATAGAAGAACATAATTTGTTGGGCAAAAGTCAACATGGTTTCTGCAAAGGGAAATCATGTCTTACTAATCTATTAGAGTTCTTTGAAGGGGTCAGCAAACATGTGGACAAGGGGGATCCAGTAGGTATAGTGTACTTAGATTTCCAGAAAGCCTTTGACAAGGTCCCTCACCAAAGGCTCTTACGTAAATTAAGTTGTCATGGGATAAAAGGGAAGATCCTTTCATGATTGAGAACTGGTTAAAAGACAGGAAACAAAGGGTAGGAATAAATGGTACATTTTCAGAATGGAGAGGGGTAACTAGTGGTGTTTACCAAGGGTCAGTCCTAGGACCAATCCTATTGAACATATTCATAAATGATCTGGAGAAAGGGGTAAACAGTGAGGTGGCAAAGTTTGCAGACAATACTAAACTGCTCAAGGTAGTTAAGACCAAAGCAGACTGTGAAGAACTTCAAAAAGATCTTACCAAACTAAGTGATTGGGCAACAAAATGGCAAATTAAATTTAATGTGGATAAATGTAAAGTAATGCACATTGGACAAAATAACCCCAACTATACCAGCAATATGATGGGGGCTAATTTAGCTACAACTAATCAGGAAAGAGATCTTGGAGTCATCGTGGATAGTTCTCTGAAAACGTCCACACAGTGTGCAGTGGCAGTCAAAAAAGCAAATAGGATGTTAGGAATCATTAAAAAAGGGATAGAGAATAAGACGGAGAATATCTTATTGCCTTTATATAAATCCATGGTATGCCCACATCTTGAATACTGTGTACAGATGTGGTCTCCTCATCTCAAAAAAGATATACTGGCATTAGAAAAGGTTCAGAGAAGGGCAACTAAAATGATTAGGGGTTTGGAACGGGTCCCATATGAGGAGAGATTAAAGAGACTGGGACTTTTCAGCTTGGAAAAGAGGAGACTAAGGGGGGGGATATGATAGAGGTATATAAAATCATGAGTGGTGTGGAGAAAGTGAATAAGGAAAAGTTATTTACTTGTTCCTATAATATAAGAACTAAGGGCTACCAAATGAAACTAATGGGTAGGAGGTTTAAAACAAATAGAAGGAAGTTCTTCTTCACACAGCGCATAGTCAATCTGTGGAACGCCTTGCTTGAGGAGGTTGTGAAGGTTAGGACTATAACAGGGTTTAAAAGAGAACTAGATAAATTCCTGGAAGTTAAGTCCATTAATGGCGATTAGCCAGGGTGGGTAAGGAATGGTGTCCCTAGCCTCTGTTTTATCAGAGGGTGGAGATGGATGGCATGAGAGAGATGGCTTGATCATTACCTGTTCAGTTCACTCCCTCTGGGGCAGTTGGCATTGGCACTGTCGGCAGACAGGATACTGGGCTGGATGGACCTTTGGTCTGACCCAGTATGGCCGTTCCTATGTTATGTTAATATGTGACACTATAGTTTCATGATAATATAATTTTTAAGTCACTTGATAAATCACAATCTCTTCTTTGGGTGTGTCTAGACTACAGTATTTTGTCGACTGAAGTGGACTTTTGTTGACAAAACTATCTGCGTCTGCCCTACCACCAAGTTCTGTCGACATAACGTCGACAGAACTCGGCTGTATTGTTGACGGCGGTAAACCTCATTCTACGAGGAATAACGCCTTTTGTCGACAGATTTCTGTCGACAGAAGGCGTTATTGCATCTATACTGTCTTTTGCGTCTACACTCTCATGTTGACAAAGCGGCTTGCTTTGTCGACAGAACTGGATGAGACACTCTGTCGACAGTATCTGTTGACAAAGCCTCTGTGAACAAAAGCCTGTAATATAGGCGTACCCTTCGTGTATGAAAACTTACGTCTTTGGAACTGAATTCTGTTAAATATGTCTGGGCTGCTTGATGCTGCATTGGCAATATTTCACATGTACAGATGAACAAGTTGGAAATTTTTCACATACTATCTTGCCAAGTTATGAATTTAGGGTTTTACTAGGGGGCTGTGCCCCTTGCTCGCTACACTTGCAAACCCCCGTCTCTCCAGTGGCTTTTGCAGCCAGAGAGTGTGAGAACTATGCTCACCAATCCCCCTCTCTCTGAGGGTGGGTGTCTGGCCAGGGGGAAGGGTGCAGGAGCAGGCTGGAGGCAGGGTGTCTGGCCAGGAGTGGAGGAGGCAGGAGGAGGGTGTCTGGCCAGGGGGGAAGGGGCACAAGCAGGGGAGGGTGCAGGAGCAGGCTGAGAGTAGGTGTCTGGCTGGGGGGAGGGTGTGGGAGTGAGCTGGGGATGTGGGATCTTGTTGGAAAGGATGAGTGAAGGGACTGGAGGTGCAGGATCTTGGTGGATGGGATGTATGAGGGAACTGGAGGTACAGGGTCTCAGCAGAGGGAGTGTTCTCGGCTGAGGACGGAGGGGGTGGGGTCTTGGAAGGGTGGTGTGTGAGGGGGCTGGGACGCAGGGTCTTAGCGGAGGGAGTGTTAGGAGGGCTGGGGGTGTGGGGTTTCAGCAGGGCAATGTGTGAGGGGGCGGGAATGTGGAGTCTCGGCTTGGGAGGTGGTGCTTATCCCCTGAGCCTGCCCTGCTGCAGACACGCTTAACCTCCCTCGCCCCCTCCCCACCCCTCCCCCAACCCCTTCCCGGGCACCTAAGCCAGGCATGGATTTGCTGCTGCCCCAGGGCTTGGGTGAGCAGGTTCAGGGTGCTCTGCCCTGCATGTGGCCCTGTCCTCCCTCATTTCCGAAGGTTGCAGAAGCTCCATCCCTCCACATTCCTAAAGCTTGTCAAGTGGAGTTGCTTTGCCTTGGCTCCCTAGCTGGTATTTCGGGAGATAATTGAGGAGCTTCAGCTCTCTTCTCTCCTCCTCTTCCCCGGCTGCTGCCGCCGCCACTGTCTCCTCCCCCGTGGCCGGCCGAAGTCAGGGCCTGAGTAGTTTGGCTGAGCGGCTGCCGTGGGATTAACTCTGCTGCTCTCAGCCCCTGCAGCCTCGCCCTGCCAGGGCCAGGCCTGCAGTATCCCCATGCGATCGTGTCAGGCAGGGACCCTCTCGCCCATGTGCAGCTGCAGCTGTGGAGGCGGCTCCCCCAGGGGACATGGGGCAGCGGGGGAATCAGGCTTGGATGGCGGAGGGGACCCAGCCCCAGCAGCAGCAACTCCTCCCCAGCGGCGCAGTCCCCCGAGGCATGAAGCGGGAGCCGGAGTTGGAGTAGCCCATGCCCTGAGGGGACGGCTCTGAGGCTGGCCACAGCAAGCGGCTGAGGATGGAGGCGAGCAGTGGCGTGAGTAAGCAGATGACGTCACTCTGTCGTCCCACAGGAAACATTTTATATCTATAGAGATGTTCCCTGCAATAGCTGAAGATATCACCGACATTTGAAACAGTGAAGGGGCAGCTGCATTCCTTACAGTGCTTAGACGTTTATGTAATTAACTGTTACAGAAGATCTGCTGAATGAATGAATGATTTGCATTTTAAAACAATCGTTTTATCCATTTCCATATTATTGAACTTATTCTAGGAAATTTTTAGTATGTATCTTGAGATTAATTTCTCTTCTAGCTACTTATGTGCGATGTAAAGAATAATATAGACAGTGTAACTTTGCCTTGAAATATATTTCTTGTACATTTTTCAGGGAATTGTAGGCTATCCCTTCCCCTTTTAAGCCAAAACAGCAAAGTAAAAGATAATTGTTTTAAAATACTTGTGTTTAAATGCTCATTTTGATTTGAGTGTTTCTTCTATTTGAATGCACAATTTATTTTGTTCCAGTATAAAAATAAAGTTTGAGAATCTGACAAACCGTCTCTCCTCTCACTTACTAGGTCTCTTAACTGTTGTGGTACAGTCACTTCACAGAGGCCTTGTCTATTCTAAACTTTACTTTTTGAGAAATTTCCATCAGCGGCTCATCTAGTGCACCCATCGTTGCTGCCCCGATGAAGTGAACAAGTGATAGTAAAAGCTGAAAATTTTTAACTTTTCTTAGAGTAGACAACCTGGTATAAGAAACTCTTGTTTCCTGTTTACAGTGTTGTTACTGCCAACAGAACTTTGTAACTGCAAAGTATTCTAATGTAGATAAGGCAGTAGAATCCTTTGTGCTAGACAGGACAAAAATTTCTAATGTAAAAAACAAGAAAGGAAAAAAATCTGTTTGCGGCATAGGATAACCTTTGTGGTGTTACTTTTGCATCATAAAGAGGCACATACATGAGGCCCAGTTTTTTTCCTTTCAGATCATTTTGAAAGTTTCTCAGCTGACAATTGACAAGAAAGGACTTTTTTTTTAAATCTGACCTGTTGTGGAGATGGAGAAAACAGTAAAATGGTGCATTTGTTTAAAAATATAATAGACTTTCTCTTTCTTTGATGAAACCATGAAGAGGAAGGGGTAGGTAAGTGTAGGGAAATGACTTTTATGAAAGAGCCACTTGAAGCATGTGTTGGCGTTCACTAAACCATGTGATTGAAGGCCATCCTGCTTAATTGGGGTGATTCTAAGGGAACAGAGTTGTTTAATATGTTTCTAAAATAGGGATGTCAAATATCGATTAATTGATAGTCGAGTAATCTCATAGATTCATAGACTTTAAGGTCAGAAGGGACCATTATGATCATCTAGTCTGACCCCCTGCACAATGCAGGCTACAGAATCTCACCCACCCTCTCCTAGAATAATCCTCTCGCCTATATCTCAGATATTAAAGTTCTCAAATGGTTTAAGGACCCCAAGATGCAGAGAATCCTCCAGCAAGTGATCCGTGCCCCATACTACAGAGGAAGGCGAAAAACCTCCAGGGCCTCTGCCAATCTACCCTGGAGGAAAATTCCTTCCCGACCCCAAATATGGCGATCAGCTGAAGCCTGAGCATGTGGGCAAGACTCACCAGCCAGATACCCAGGAAAAAGTTCTCTATAGTAACTCTGATCCCACCATTGGCCTATTTACTACTGATAGTGAAAGGTCAATTAGTTGTCAAGATCATGTTATCCCATCAAACCATCCCCTTCATAAACCCATCTACCTTAATCTTGAAGCCAGATAGGTCTTGGCCCCCCACTACTTCCTTTGGAAGGCTGTTCCAGAACTTCACTCCTCTAATGGTTAGAAACCTTTGTCTAATTTCATGAATTCTTACGGTTACTCAACTATTCTATAGTTTCTGGGGGTAGGGCTGGCAGCCAGTGCAATCCAGCCCCACTCCTGAGGAGTTCTCTGCCACTCTGTGCTGCAGCCTCTGTATCAGAGGCAGCAGTGCGGGGTGCCAGGCGGGAGCTGGTCCACAAGGGGAGCCAGTTTAAAAACCAGCTCCCCTTACGGACTGGCTGCCTGTTGCCCCGTGCTGCTGCCTCTCATACAGGGGTGGCAGCAGCCCCTCTCTGGGTGTGGAGGTGTTTGAGCTGGAGCCAGCATGAGCCAGAACTGAGCCAGGCTGCCTACCTCCTAATAACACTTTAAATGCAGTGCTGCAGCAGGGGTAGGTCCCTTACCTGTCACAAGCCAGGACTGAGACGTGCTGCTGGCCAACTTGCTAAAAAAATGTACTGGTGGGGGTGGAATGCGTATAGTCTATAGCATTAACCTATAAGCCTTTGCTTATCGGTTAATCAGTTAGTCGACTACACTGTTTCATCCCTGTTCTACAACTTAGTGTTGCTTAGTGGCAGAATAAGTCAATACACATTGCATTGTAATAACTTAATGTGCTGTAGAGCTAGCTATCACTGAGTTGTCCCTCAGCATGATAATTACAATACACTTGGGACCATGCTGCTGTATTCTGTACAGGTGGGTACAAATTTTTATCATAAATTTCTCTCTGGTTCTTTCTGTTGTTCAGCTCTTTCTGTTTTCCTGGTTTCTTACGGCTTCTCAATAAACCATCTTGCCCCTAATATGTCTAAATGTTTAATGATCTGTGTGCTTTTTAAAGGCAATTAATAGAATAAAGGAATATCTCCTAGCATAATGTATTTCTAGTTGTGTTTGATAATAGGTTTGATTGCTTAATACGAAACAGCTATATATCTACCATGGCGTGACAATTAGTAGGTTTTTTAGTAGCTGTAGGAGATAGCTGCACTTTCATGATAGTGCTTACCTTAAACCAATGAACAAAAACCTCTAGAAGCTTAATCGTTGAAGCATCAAATTCCCTTTTTGTGGAGAACAAATGCGCATATATATATATATATATTTTAAAATAATTTTTCTGAGGTTTGGTTACTCAGTGTGGTTCCCCAGGTCTTCTCTTTTGCTGTCAGGCAGTGGAGGAGCAAAAGACAGGCACTGTCTCCCTCTCCTTTCAGGCACTGTTCCCAGTCTTTTCCTTCCTCTCAGTGAGGAAAATAAAAAGCGCTTCACATTGATGTGTTGTCTTTAGACCGCAAGCACAGGCACTATAAAAGATAGCACAGAGGCGGGCACCCTTGAACTGGACAGTTGCTTCCAAAAGACCATCTCTGCAGGGCCTGTGTGTTTGAATTGTTCAGTCAGCAATTCATCAGCCCCCTTATCTTGCCAGGGGGAGCAAACCTGTACTGGGTGGCCTCCCTTCACTTGAGAGCACTCCCACTAGATTCATTCTAGAAAAAATTAACCATAACAGAAGAGGAAAAAGAGCTATAGTGTTTTGTCCAGGTATCTTACCTATTCCCAAGGTTCTTTCTTGGTTTTGAGGAAGCTGCGGAGGTGCTTAAACTTGTGGTCATTGCATGGACCAAAAAATACAAAGTGTACCTGCTGTCTGCACTCAAGGACAATACCCTAACTTACCCCACATTGTAATAGAGAGGTAGCCGTGTTAGTCTGATCTTGCAAAAACAAAAGGAAAAACTATGTAGCACTTTAAAGACTAAGAAGATGGTTTAATAGATGATGAGCTTTCGTGGGCTAGACCCACTTCCTCAGATCATATTCTGGAAGATCTGAGAATATGAATTCTTCCAGAATATGATCTGAGGAAGTGGGTCTGGCCCACAAAAGCTCATCACCTATTAAACCATCTTCTTAGTCTTTAAAGTGCTACATAGTTTTTCCTTTTGTTTTTACCCCACATAGTTTACTACACTCCTGTGAAGCTTTTTTCCCCCCTGCCCTTTTCTGAGTAACCTCCCTTCTCTCTTTGGGCTCCATTGGAAACACAGTGAGGACCTATCCAACTGGGGCAAGTTCCTTACATTTGTGTCCTATCTTAGGCTTCCTGTGAAGTCCTTGGGTCCTCAGTTGGGCACTCAGTGCTTTGCTCAAATCTTGTTGAATGCTTAGCTTTGGTGCTTCTTACTGTGCTTTCCTTGAAAGTAGGAGTCTTTAGTCAAGGTGGTCTTCAGCTGACAGAGTATGTGGTCTTTGTTTTCCCATCTTGTTTTTCAGAAGGGAAAAAATAATGCTTTGCACTTGTTATAGTTTCTTTCCAAAGCAGTTCCTTCTTTTCACCTTAACCAGGAAATTTCCTCCCCTCTCTCCCAACTTCTGTCATATTATCACCAAAGTAAATCCCCTGACACTGCTTGGATATATGTGGGACAGTGAAGATATATACCTGTCTCAAATAGGAGTTCAGAAAGTTTCATTCCCTCTTCATGATCTGTGTGTCCCTGCAATGGTTTTTTAAGCCTTTCATTAACCTCCCTTGCTAAAGTCTGTTTGAAATCTCTCCTATATCTGTACTATCAAAGCTGTATCAATTTCCATAGCTGAGATAGAAATCTCCATAGATGACTATGCATGCCGAAGACTCAATACACGTTCACCAGGTGCTAGTGAGGGGATCTGTCCTCTTGGTCCAAACATTCCAGTCATTCTTCTGAAGATTTATGACTGATTTGCATAGGGAAAAGAGCTGCTATCATCTCCACAAGGTGATATTCATGTTCTTTCTACTCTTTGTTCACCCTCTTTGCACCTTTTATATTGCCCCTGCTGTCATAGCCTACTGAGTTTACATAGATTGGTCTAGTCAGATTTTTGTCTTCATTGTTTTTCCCACACTTGGGCTGAGGAACTGAGCGTGGACCGAGGAACTGAGCAAAGATATTAGTACAGAGAGTAAGTTTTAGGCTTAATCAAATTTGAAATTTTTCGTAAATCATTGATCGGTGAACCTGTGGATAAATCTCTGTAACATTTCCATATAACCATCTATCATTCTTATATAACTTTGTATTAAGAGAAACTTTGTAAGTCCTTTTATTTATTTACACACACACACATCTTGTCCTTTTAGATATAGGAATAGTTAAGGTAAAGAAAAATGTATTTTTCTAGTAGAATAGATCTCTCCCCTTTCATTGATTGCCCTGTTGAAATGAATGAGGTGTGAATGGAGACTGAAAGGTGAGCACCTCTAGCAGCAGTTGCAAGGGTGGAGAGGGGCTGGGAGCCAGATCCAAGGACAATACTTGTGAAGTGAGCTCATTGAAAAATAAGATTGGACATATAGATGGCCTTGGGAGTCAAGCAGCAAGTGCCTGTCTTTGGAAGGACCCTCTTGGAAGCAACATTAAAAAAGGCGAGGTGATGACTAACTGGCTGCATGAGAGTGATATATACCAGGCATCTTGCAGAGGGAACCCGGGTTTTCGTCTTGTCAACAACAGCGCATCGATCCAGATCGGCAGAAGCCCAGCTCCTTCCCCATCTAACTCACCTGGCCAGTGTAGTTAGGGGGTGCAACTATTGGTAACAAGGTGTGTGTGTGTGTGTGTGTGTGTGTGTGTGTGTGCATGAGTGTAATGTATCATATGCATATGATAAAGTATCGATTGATCTATGTATGCTCAATAAATGTGGCGTGTTGCCTTATCCCCCTGAAAAAGATCCCGTGTGCTTCTTTTAAGCACAACAAACCTGGAGACAGAGTACCTGCAAGGTGGAGGAGGTTGGCACTAAACCACTTGCATAATGAACATCCCATCATGTTAGATGGGGATAATCTTATGGCTAAGGCACTGGAGTGGTAATTAGGAATGTGTTAGTATACATGTTTAAATGGTTAACCAATGAGCCTGAGCTCATTGGTTAACCATCATGATTATATGCAAGCCCCCACTCCCCGCTGTTGCTTTTGCATCAGAGGCAGCAGTGTGGAAGGAGGTGGGACAGACAGCTCCACAGGAGCTGGTGCTCATGGGAAGCTAGCTTAAAAGCTGGCTCCCCACAAGCACCGGCTCTTGCCTGTCCCCTCCACACTGCTGCCTCTGATACAGAAGCAACACCACAGGGGGGGGAACAGGCCGCTCCCAGAGAGCAGCCCTCTTTCCCCCACATGTTTAAAAAAAAAAAAAGAAGCTTTTTAACATTCCTAATGGGAATCAGGAGGTTCTCTGCCACAGACTTCTTTTGTGAGTTGAACAGACCAGTGTGTCTGTATTTCAATTTTTCATTTGTTTAAAAAAAACATAATTATACTTAGGGTTGCCAGATGGTTGAAACAAAAATACTGAATACCCCTCCTCCCCCCCCCCCCAAAAAAAACCACTGGGAAAAAATTCTGTTGAAGGGGAAAAAAAGGGGGGGGGGAGGAGACCAAAGTTGTTGAGGGGGAAAAAAAAAAAGACTCCAAGGACTTAAGCCCAAAAAAAAAAAAAAATTAAAATAAAATAAAACGGCAGGTCCCCTTTAAGAGTGAGTGCAGGGATAGGAACAGGGGAGCGGTTGAGCACTAAGACCCAGGAGAAGCATTGCTTCCCCTAGGTCTTTTGGCCGGCAGCCATTTTGTGCCAGCAGCCTTGGGGAACCAGATAAGCATGGAGGCTCGGGTTTGGGGGGCTGGGAGTGTTGGGGCCAGGGCGGAGCTCGGGGGGGTGGGGCGCGGAGGGAGGCCGGGCGCTGAGTGTTTGTAGGGTTGCCAGGTTCCTGGCATTTTTGCCTCCTGGCCAGGGAAAAATTCAGAGAATACTGGACATCTCAGGTGTCCGGTATTCTCTGAATTTTTTTTTACTGGACAGGAGGCGAAAATAACCGGACCGTCCGGGTGAATACCGGACACCTGGCAACCCTAATTCTACTTCATTGCCTTATGTGGATGATGTGAGGGTAAATTCATTAAAGTGCATGGAATTCTCATATGCTGTGTTGATGGCCTGCCATATGAATAGCTAGACAAAAGGTCATATACATTGATTGGCTCACCAACCTGCAGAAAAATGCTTAAGAGATACTAAGACTTTATTTAACATGTTGTTTACTTTTCACCTCTGCAGTAATTATAGTAGTCCATTTTTATCACTTCTAATGTCTTTAATTTTTTGTTTAACTTCAGGGAAAAGTATTGGAGGACGTGGTCACAAAATTAGTGACTATTTTGAAGTAAGTTTTTTATTTTATTTTGAAAATTACTTTTTTTATTTCTTTAATGTTGCAAGTAACAGTATAAAATACTGAATTTAGTTAAATTCACGGGCATGAATGTAGAGAGTACTACAACAGATTTGTTTGGATTGCATTTGCCTTGATTTAGAAATCTAAAATGCATGGGTTTCTATACAAAAGTCACACATACAAGTCACGTCTATACTGTGAGCTAACAATGTCTTTGTAAATGTTATGTTATTTTTACTAGTTTGGAGAGGAGTTCAGTCTTTCAGAGAATAGAGATCTTTAGAACTTTTTATTTTTAGATCTAACACATATGGTAGGATGTTCTCTTGATCTTGATGGAACTGACAGAATGAGGAATTAATGGTTTAAAATACAGTAATTTGTTTTTGAAGTGTTTTTGAAATTTCTATTTAAAAATTAAAGTTAGATCTTGAATAGTTGTTTTCACTCTCCTCACTTTATACATATAGGTTTGCAGCAATATAATATAAAGTGATACTTTTTATTTCTTTTGCCTTACCATTCATTTTCAATAACAATGTTAACTAATTCTTTGGCCATGTTTCCTCTTTAGTATCAAGGTGGAAACGGCTCCAGTCCTGTAAGAGGCATATCTCCTGCAATCCGTTCTCCTCAAAATTCACATTCCACCCCTTCTTCTGTAAGTTTGGCCTATTGATCAGTTCAATTTCAGCATATAGTACAAAAGTTTTCCATCACTGTAAGTAGCCTGAATTGAGAATCACTGATTATAAACTCTTCACTGTAAATAGTGCAACTTTCAAAATGTATTTTCAGGAAGAAATCTATTCCTTCAAACCAAACAAGTAGTATTATAAAGTTCAAATTTTAAAAGATGCTTTCAGTAAATTTTAGGCTTATAAACTAGGATTACTGTCTGAAACAAAATCTGAAGGGAAGCTCCGAGTTAATGATTACATGTATAACTTTCAGGTAAGTGGTTGCCTGGTATGGGTAGTTATTGAATTCCAAGTACTTTATTTAATATAAATTCATTGTTTTTTCCCTGAGTAATTTCAAAAACAGGACATAATAACATGTATTCGCATCTTCCCTACACTCACAGATAATGTTTTCTTATTCCTTTTTGCTGGGAAAGAGTAGTGAGCAATACAGGCTGTTCTGTTGTAAGCAAAGATGCTGATAAACCAGCAGATTCTAGTTTAATTTAAATACGTGACTAGTGTATCTGTTATCACTCAAATTTCAAAACATTACTAGTAAGGAGAAAGTTGGGATTTAATTTTAAAATAGTTTCCCCTCATATACAGGCTTGCAGTGTCAATGTTGGACTTGTCTTTGTTTAACTCTGGCTGGCAGGACCAGTTAGTCATGTTTCCCCCTTCTGGGCAACCCCACTTTATTCTGTTTGCTAACAGCTTTAGAATTTGGTTTCCAAACTTCCTTAAACTTGCTCAGAAGAAGTTTTGAATTTTGCTTAAAAAAATCCCAATCCTTCTTCCCAAAATAATTTATTTTCGATGTCTTAGTGGTTCCATAATATTCAACAGGTACCATGTTCCTTGTAAGCTGTGCATTTGTGCAGCTGCTCAGGAGAAATTCAGATGTTGCTCAGATGATTAGCAGAGTACCCACAGCTTGATTTTTGTGTTTCTGTTGGTGTTGTGCATTCACACACGCCTTGGTGCACATACAAAATTCATTCCCCACATGGATGGAAAATATTAGAGGGAACATTGATCAGGTTCCCTTGTTCTGGGTTACGTTATTATAGAGAAGCCCCCAAAACTAAAGGAAACCAAACTTAGTTATTTTTGAGCTGTCAAAACTTAGCCTCAAAACAATCTAGTGACCCATTGGAAAAGGTGCTACCATCTGGTAGCAACAAACTACTATACTTGTTGCTCCCAGACAAAAGTTGTTAGATTACGTATACAAGAGTCATTATTAGATCAGCTTTATTTATAATATCTAACTTCTGTGCTTGATGCCAATTTTTTTTAAATTGAGCATTAGTGTGAATTGATATATATTGTGGCTGCTGTTCCAAACTTTATTCTGCTATTCTTAAGGTAAGTATCAGTCTTTAGAAACTTTCTATTAATTTACCTTAGAGAATAAGACTAAAGCTTTCAAACCTTCTCCTGGAAACAGATCTAATATTAGTTCTTTTAGAATGTTGCATTCTCTCCAAAATAAATTTAAATAAGTAATAAATTTCATGGTGAACAGTTAGATACAGTACTCCAAAGGTAGGTTTGCTGTATAGTTGAGTATCTTTTCTTTGCTATGTAATTTACCTTACTAATTACAACCCATGCTGAAGTATTATTTTCACAGTATTTTGAGGTACACGTTCATAATATTTTGAATATTTCACTTTGCAATCTGAGTATTTCAAGTTGAAGCCGATATCTTTTGTTTGTGTATTTTAGGTTCAACAGAATAGTCCTTCTCCTACTGCATTAGCTTTTGGGGACCACCCTGTTACACAGCCAAAACAGTTATCATTTAAAATCACTCAGGTAAACACTTTTGAGTAGGGCCTTCCCATGCATTTCTAGAATACTTGAAAATATTGATGAAAGACCATTTATTTCCATGCTTGATAACTGTTTCAATACCAGTACTTAAAGAATTTACAGATTTCACAAGCATTTGCAGTGGTGTGCAAAAATATTTCAGTTCTTGATAAATTGAGAGTTGCTACTAATTTTGCTTTTTATGCTTACATTACTTCCAGCACTTCCGGAACCCCTATAGTTAGATGAATACTTCATAACTTTTGCTCAGGATTCAGACTGTCATGTGATCTTAAAAGTGTTGGTTTCTAGCTCTATCAATATTTAATGTAGCAACCACTGTGACAGTGAAATATAGTCAGATACAACATGGCTTTTCAGAGCTAAAAGTCAAAGTTCTTTATCAATAAAAATGGCAATTCTTTTTATACCCTGGAGCATTCACTTTGCTGCACCACTGTTTAATTTAACACATCCAGCCCATTCCTCTGACATTTGTCTTTCACAGTTGGCCAGGGAGGCCAACAGACTTGCAGGGCCCCTGGGCAAGCGGGGGTGGGGGTGGCTTTGTGTTCCCAGAATGGGCAGGGCTGGGACAGCCAGCCCTCAGTGGTGCCCAGTAAGGATGTTAAAATGCGATTATCTGGCTAATCGTATAGTCGATACAAAATGTATTATACGATTAGTCGATAAGCGCCGCTGTGCAGAGCCACAGCGGGGGTAGCTCCAGGAGCTGACTCCAGCCAGGAATGAACAGTCCTGGCTTGTGCAGGCTCCAAAGTCACCTGCGCTGCGGCTCTGCATAGGTCCCAGCTCACGCTGAGTCCAGCAGCCCCTTTTCGTGGCAGACAGCCCTGTCCACTGCAAACGGGCTGGTGCCAAACCAGGGCTGGCCACCGAAAACAGAGACTGCTCTGGCACCAGCTCCTGCCCACGGCCAGCCCTGGCTGCCATGAACAGGGGCTGCTTCTCAGCAGCATCCCCTCCCCTCTGCCTCTGATAGAGGCAGCAGCGGGGGCAGGCAGCACTCTGGAGATGATGTTGGGGGGAACGGGCTTTTAAGCACTGGCTCCTGTCCCCCCAGCAAAGGTGGGGAGCTGCAGAGAGCACGGGGTGAGCAGGAACTTGTACATTTCAAAAGCAGAAGCACCCACAGTGAGAAAGGCGCGAGCGTGGACTGCTTCAGTCCCCACTCACGCCATTTACCCGCTGTGCCTCTGCCCCTCCGTGGAGACGGTGCTGCGGGGAACTGGCTTTAAGCACTGGTTCCTGCTCCCCGGCCCTTGCTGCCTCTCTCTGATAGAGGCAGCAAGCGGGGGAAGCGAGTAGTTGAGTTGCTACTCAACTATTCAATAAGCATTTGCTTATGGAATAGTCGACTAGTCGCTTACATCGCTCATGCCCAGAGCACAGTACGCTCCTCCCCCCCACACTCCTCCAATAGGCCTAAGAACCACCTGGAGTGTTTTGTGTGGCACTCAGGTGGTGATTTAGAGGGTTTGGGGCTCCAGGCCGCTGCTGCTGCAAGAGCAGCGACAGTAGCAGTGGTGGGGAGCCCCGGATCCTTTTGAATCGTTGAGACCCAGGGCAAATGCCCCCTTTGCCCCACCGCCTATCAGCAGTCCTTCAGTTGATGACTTTAAAACTTCCTTAGAATAATACCACTTCGGACAGAGACTATTTATCACAATACTAGTAGACTGTTTCTTTTAAGCCATGTTGTGTTCATCACTTACTGGAAAAGAAAATTAATTGCTCTTTAGTAGATTGGCTTTCAATTAATGAAGGACTTTATCAGTTAAAGTGGCTCTTCCAAACTCTTCATTCAACACAGCCTGTTAATGGACAAAGACAATCATAATCATTTAAAGTAATTAACAACACTGTATACAAAAATGAAGAAGAATAATGTATTACAGCTGCCAAAGAATGGAATTAAATATTTGAACATGTTTTTGTTCAGACTGATCTCACGATGCTGAAATTAGCTGCACTGGAAAGTAATAAAAATCAAGACTTGGAAAAGAAAGAAGGTCGTATAGACGATTTGCTCAGGGTAAGTGTAAAAGACCAAGTAAAAGATGTCTATTTAAAATATCAATGACACTGTATAGAAAATATCTATAGTACCATATTAAGTTGTAAAGCTGAAATATTTTTAACATTTAATATAAACATAATAGAAATTACCAGACTTGCAAAGATGATAATATTCTATAAAATCTGCATAAATACTTTTTCTGAGAAGTAGCATACTGTGCAGTAAATAAGGGCATGAATCTTTCTCTGCTTCAGTATTTAAAAGAAATATGTCATTGTCACATCTAACTATTGAATATGGGAATAGACTTCTTGAGACTCCAGACAGGAGTGATATTGTATATAGCAGTGTGTTTAGTTTAATTTATTTAGCTTTTTGCAGTTCCTTATATATTTTGCATGACACATTTCTTACTTTAATTATAAAGTACAGCAGTGCTCAGTAGGACAATTGATTAGTATGTACGTTTTGCCAGTTTACCATGATAGAAGTATTAAGGGCACAAAATACTGCCTGTAACAGTGAACTACTTTGGAAAGTTCTTGTACTTTGAATTAAAGACGTTGGGGTGGTTATACTACAGAGTAGCAGGTATGCAGAGGTAACTATATCAACAACTAAACACAAAGGATGTGAACAAAATCAGACAATAATGCACTGAGAGAACAAATAGAAGCCTTTAAAGGAGATGAGTAAAAGAGACTGTAATAACTTAACAAATTGTATATCTTATCTCATGTATGTTCATAAAATTGTGTATGTTTTTATATGTATAGAAGAAATAGAGTTAACATTGCAAAAATTCTATTATGTTATAGCTAGAACAATATAGCCCCAGTCTTCTGAGGTCATAAGATGAATACAAACATCATGATTTAAATTTTCTCTGCCTTTCAGTATGAATGTGAAGGTTTAACCTGTAGGGCTGAAGCAGCTCTCCACCTGCTGCGGGCAGAGGGTTGCTCCAGCCCTATGGGGGCCTCACCATGGACAGTCTGGCCAGAGCAGCCCCTACCTCTGGCCAGGCAGGGCTTGCTCCACCATCCATGGCGGGCCAGGACACCCCGCAGGCAGGGGCTGCTCTGATTGGAATGCCGGAGAAGCCCCTGCCTGTGGCAGAGGGGCTTCAGGAAGGGCTCTGGTCAGGGCTGGGGGAGGGGGCATTCATGGAGATGATAATCATGGAGATAAGGTTTTTTTTTGGGGGGGGGGGGGGGTGTAAAACCTCCCGTATACAGAACTGATGAGGATACTATACTAAAAATTGGTTGTTTTGTTTATATATTTATATATCTATATATATGTAGGCATTCTGTTTTAGAACATGTCACCAAAGAGCTACATTTGTATTGACAATAGTTAATATGTTTTTATTTGTAGCATTTTTCATTAAAAAAACATTGTGGAATAGAATACTTTTTCATATTGTTCTTAGGCTAACTGTGATCTTAGAAGACAAATAGATGAACAACAAAAGCTACTTGAAAAATATAAAGAGAGGTTAAATAAATGCATTTCAATGAGCAAGAAACTTCTGATTGAAAAGGTAAGATGCAACACAATTTTTTCACTATGTGTGGTGGAAAGTACTATAGATAGTTATCTACGGAGTGCCATTATTAAACCCTCCACCCCATTTTCACTTGCTCATGACTTTCTGTTTGGGACTGAGGCTTTTGGGTCTCAGTTCAGAAATAATTCATTTTAAATTTGAGAAAAAAATTCCTTCAGCCATATTTTAGTTATAGAAGAGTGGAAAAAAAAGTAGTTTTGAATATAAGCATTTTTTTGCTCACTAATAATTCAGTCACTGCTGAGAATAAAATATATGATCTTAGCATGTGGCTTGTGACTTTTAGCCTTTTTTCAACTTTGGGCAAACTGTTTTAAAATAGCTTTTACAGGTGGTTGAAAAATCACTTCTGAACACTTTTTTTGTGAAAGGCACATAAGAGAGCTAGGAGAATTTCCACTGTAAATCAGTTCTCTGCTGCCTTCTGTCTTCAGCTTAATATTAGGAACAGCAAAAGGAGGTACTTACCCTTCTGCAATTTTATTCACCTAAATGAAATGTGAATTTCAAATTTAATGCTAACTTCTTAAACACTAGTAATACTTCATTTCTTAAAAACACCCCCCAAAACTCAAGAAAAACAAATGGAAAAATGAGTTAAATGCAGTTAATACAAGACAAGTCAGGACATTAAGAAAAGAAACTAAATGTTTCAATAAATTGTGCAGCAAGAGATTGCGGACAAATTCCCACAATGGAGATTCACCCTGAATGTCTAATTTCAGCACTAGGGTAATACTGGGAACAGGATGTGACAGGCCTGTTGCTCATCATTAAGGTCCTACTAAATACACAGCCCATTTTGTTCAATTTCATGGTCCTAAGATTTTGAAAATTGCAAATTTCAATATTTCAGCTATTTAAATCTGCAGTTATATGGATCCTGACCCAAAAAGATAATGTGGGTGGGGGTTGCAAATTTATTGTAGGGAGGGTTGCAATACTGTTTCCCTCACTTCTGCAGTACTGTTGGCAGCGGTGCTGACTTCACAGGTGGGCAGGGCAGATGGAGCGTAGCGTGGTGGCTGCTGGCTGGGAGCCCAGTTCTGAAGGCAGAGCTGTCACCAGCAGCAGTGCAGGATTAAGAATGGAATGGTATCATATTGCCACCCTTACTACTTGCACTGCTGGTGGTGGGGTGCTGCCTTTAGATCTGGGTTCCTGGCTAACAGCCACTGCTCTCTAGGGCTATGTCTACACTGTACAGTTATTTCGGAATAAGGTATTCCGGAATAGTTATTCCGAAATAGCTTATTTTGAAATAGCACGTCTACACTGCAGGGAAGCCTCAAAATTAGTCCGAGGCAGGCTTTCCTAACGTAGACATGCTATCTCGATTTAGAGCCCCAGGGGGAATAACTTAGAATGGCCCTGGTGAGGGGCTATTTTGAAATAGCAGAAGTGGAGCATCTACACATACCTTATTTCAAAATAGCCATTTCGGAATAGGTGGTGTTCTTCGCAGAATGAGGTTTACAGAAGTTGGAATAAGCCATCTGTTATTTCGAAATCATTTCAAAATAACGGAATTGCTGTGTAGACGCTCACATAGTTATTTCAGAATAATGGCCATTATTCCAAAATAACTTTGCTGTGTAAACACACTCTAGCTGCCCTGCTCTGAAGGCAGTGCAGAAGTAAGGGTGGCACTACGGTGACACCCCCTTCCCCAAATAAACATTAAACCCCCCTGCAACTCCCTTTTGGGTTAGAATTCCCAATGTGAGAAACACTGATCTCCCTGGTGAAATCTTCATAATAGAGGGTAAAAGCACACAAGACCAAATTTCATAGTGGGAGATCAGATTTCTTGGCCCTTGATGCATTTTTCATACCATGAATTTGGTAGGGCCCTCTTCTTTATACTAGGGAGAATGCGGGCTGCTTTAAAGTGCAGAGCATCCTATAGTCAGCTCTTGTACTGGGGATACGCCAGCCTGCTGAGCAGGCTTGAATTGTGACAGTGAAAAGGTAGCTAAAGTTCCCCCTGCCCTCTTTCCTCCTCCTTTGAAGTCCATGTTTATATCTCAATGACTCCACGTCACGTTTGCAAGGAAAGCCAAGGTTAAGTTTCTGGCCTATGTATCATTATGAGTGAAAGCTAAATTCTTATTGCAGAATTTTTAATTATTCTGATAATGTATATGCCAGACAAAAATAACATGTATGGGTTCTGAGAGTTAATTGGAATATGAATAGTAGACACTTATCTCCAGCCATCATTCTTTTATCTACTACTCAAAAAAAAAAAAAAAAATTAAAGGATGGGCTGTATTTCTGCTATCTTTTAAACATTTTAGAAAAACTGGTAATATTTTGATTTTTCTTAGAGCACACAAGAAAAGCTGGCAAGCAGAGAGAAGAGTATGCAAGACAGACTACGCCTCGGGCATTTTACAACAGTTCGACATGGTGCTTCATTTACTGAACAGTGGACAGATGGCTTTGCATTTCAAAATCTTGTGAAGTTAGTCAATGTTATGTTTTTAAAATTCTCAGTAATTGTCAGTTCCCTCCAGTGGATTTTTTTTTATTACTAAGAGCTTCTAGGATTGGAGCTGCTTTCCATATGTAGTATTTCACTTTGCTTTTTGAAGTTTCAGAATACGGTACAGAACTCCCTTAATCAACTGACAGAATGTAGAATGCTAAATCCTGTTGTTTTTGAAAGAAGATGATTGGGCCTCACTTGATTTTAACGAGCCTTAGAACAAGTGTGAATATACTAACTGAGCAGCATTTCATTAATCATCACAATTGATAGAAAAAAGTTGTAAACCTAGATCAGTGATTCTCAAACTGTGGTCCACCGACTGCTGGTGGTCAGTGGAACAGTTGATGGTCTATGGAGGGCTTGCTGGTCACATGGTGCTGGCTCCACATCCTTCATTATAGCAGCTTCTACAGACATCCAGGCTCTTCATTGCAATGAAGGAGGAGCGAGGAGAAGGAGCAAACCTAGCAGCCTCCACTAGGGGCTGCTGCTAGCATAAGCGGATGGGGGAAAGGAGCCTGTAGCCGCCAGCAGGAAAAGAGCTGCCTCAACAAGGTACTTCAGCAGAGAATGGGGCAGAAGAGGAGCATGGGGAGATGGGGTAGAGGGTGGAGCTGTGGAGTGGGAGAAAGAAACTAATTCATGACTTCGGAGATGTGCTTTAGGAAGTAAACTGATTTGACCTTTAAGTATTAATGTATTTACTAGAAATTAGTTTCTGCAAGGAAAAGGTGGGAATGCAGATGGGATTATGATTGGGTAGGGAGTTGTCTGTAAAGACATTCCTCAGAAATGGGGCCACACTAAATGTTTGAGAACCCCTGACCTAGTTAATATCTGATTATTTAGCTTTTGCAGCCTTCTTTTTGTGTTTTGTGCATATACACAGAAAAACTATTGTGTAACCCAACTGATGATTTATTTAGGAAGATCAACTCAGGTAAAGCAACTGATTTGTAGAACAGACATATCAATATTCTATATTGATGTCTCTGACTTTCTTTTCTGTTGTAAGCGATAGTATCCATTGTGTCAGAATACCATTTGTTTCCCATGTGAAAAACACTGTATGTATGTTACACTTTTGGAAACCTATTCCAAAAGAAAATTATACCATTATGTTTCCAAAACGTTGTGAGAATATTCCTACCTAATAAGGAACATTCAGGATTTTTTTAAACATATTCTGAAATGCTTTTTCTTCATTTGTGCAAAAACGATTACTGATGGGAAAAAGTACAACCTTTTCAGTTACCAGCCTCTCTTGCCAAATTGAAACTCTTCAGCAAATTATCCAGCAAAGAATACACTAGGAAACAAATATTATCAAGTAAAATAATGCAAACTCTTCTTCTGACCCCCAAAAGCAAATATTCACTTTCACAGTGCCTAGTTAAGAAATCTACAGCTTTTCATTTTTTCCCCAAGAGATTATGGTCATTCAGTGGATTAGAATCCATTGTTGACATTATTATGTCTGCTTTTTAAAGTGTTGTTAGCTATAAAAATTGACAATAAATACAATATCTTTGGTTTTGTAGGCAACAAGAATGGGTGAATCAACAAAGGGAAGATATCGAAAGGCAAAGAAAGCTCCTAGCCAAACGAAAACCTCCTTCTACAAATAATTCTCAAGCACCATCTGCCAATTCGGAACCGAAACAGAGGAAAAATAAAGCTGTAAATGGGGCAGAAAATGATCCCTTTCTTAGACCCAGTTTACCACAGCTGTAAGTTTACCAATTCAATCTTTTTCATGTTTCCTAGATGATGTCTGTTTTGTTTGCAGTGCAAGTAATGGCATAACTCCAGCAGTTGCACCATATGCCAGCAAGTTAAGGACTTACTCTGTTCTCACTGATGGCTTGACTAAATTGAGGAAACTTGCACCAACATGTAGGAGCCAACATGTATCCTTGCAATTTATCTTACATAAATTGCATAAATCACTTTTGCCCTGATGCAGTGTGTCTCTCCCCAATTTTAGTGTATTCTACAATTGTAACTCCACGGATTTTCATGGTGCTAGCCTTATTCTCCTTTCAGTTAAACTGATATAAAGAAGGCTTTTGGTGAACAATTCAGGTTCCACCAAAGATATGATAGTCTTTCAATTGGCTTTTAAAGAATTTGGTTACAGCTTCTTGGTTCCTGAAGGCATGCATCTAAACTCATAATGCACTAAAAAAAAGGATGTGAAAATGTAACCATGTACATGGTTAACCAATGAGTCTGAGCTCAGTTAATGTGCACATTTACACGCAGACACCCACCCCCAATCAGAGGCAATAGCACAAGGGGGCAGGCGGGAGCTGGTATGCGTGGGAAACAGCTGCCTCAGAGTCACCTGTTTGCTTTGCATTGTTCAATTTGTTTGCTTTGCATTTGATTGCATTTAATTTATATTTATATAGTATTATCACTATCAATCAGTTTCTCCTCTTTTGTTTGTTTTCCACACAATAACAGCAGGGAAGCGCATTTTAAAATATATGATAATGTGGTTATTAAACTATAAAAAATTGGCCAGTGCACCAAGAACAGTACTTCAAAGTTATTTTAAACTACTATTTTGAAATTGGATAGATTCCAAATTGTGATCCTTAATCATCAGAAAAATCATTATATTCAATATTTACAATATGATGAATGCTAAGCTTTTCTGATTATCAAATCCAATATCCTCTTCACATCTACATCTTTTATTTTTGGCACATTTTTCTACATGGTGAGAAAGGAATTGAGACTAAAAAGGAACAACAGGATTTAGAACTGACATTATGCCTTTAATGCTGATTGTGGTTTGTTTTTTAAACTTTCAAAGACATTACTTTTCTGTAGGAAGGCTATTCAGAGGAGCTAAGCTAGGCATGGTTCGCTCTGTAGCTGTATTCTGAAGGTTTAAAAAATACTGGAACTAATGTGGAATCTTTTATAGAATATCTGTTTTCAGGGGAACTGGCTATTTATTTCTTGAGTAGTTTGTCAACCCCTAACTCTTTGTTCCACGTATGAAAAAAGAATAAATACATTGGGATTCTATAAATCTTGTCTGATGTTTGTAGAGACTTTAGTATTCTTACTGTTTTCTAGATCTGCAGAATAGCTCTGTAGTCACTTTTAATTTTTACCATAAAAACAAAGCTTGTGAAAATTTAAAATTTCTCTATATATTCAAATCCAAGCAATTGTTACTAATACTTTTAACCATTAATATCCCTGACTAGTGTATTTAACTAAGTATTTTTTGTCTATGTTAATTATACATTTTCTGAGATTTACTGCTGCTTTAGTTGATGACAAATTTTACTTCAGTTACATGTTTCACAAGAGGCATTCCATAATTAATTGTACCATGAATCTCTCTTGATCACTTTGCTTCAGATTTACAAATAGCTACTCCTGTCCTTCCTTCAAAATATTCTTGAATTAATTAAATTTAAAATTTTCACATTCATGTTTAATTTAAGTTACTACATTATTATATGTAAATTGAATACAGTTTGAACATTGAGGACTTCTTTTGACAACTGTATATTCATTAAGTTAATTGCAATGTTTTATATATGTTAGTAATAGGATGGTTGTTTACACATGTTAATAATTAATTACTCAAAACTAAGTATGCATTTTGTGTACATTAATTTGGTCCTGATATAACAGCTGTTCTGTGCATAACATTGCCTACCTATTTCATCTTTGTTAAACAATTGTGTGTTATTTGCTGAGGTCCATTATGTGACCTGGGATCACCAGAACACAAGGCCCTCTCGTGTTCCTTTGCCAGGAGCTCTAAAGAGGGTTGTATTTTTTTTAATTAGTATTTGTTGTAGTCTTACTTGTTAGTGTGATCCCTCTTCTCCTCTGAAAGATACCTACAGTAAAACTGCTGGTCCCCATTACAGAGTTAGGCAGATAACACGTGTTTATTTGGGTGGTAAAAACAATTGTGCTTTTCCAGTCTAGTATTCAGTATTCATTTACTCTTTCTAATCTACCATTACTGCATTCCCATTGTGCTCAACACTGTACCCACGTTACTTTGAGAATAACGGTTCTAATTATTCTATAGCCAAAGGGAAGTAGTTTTATTTATACCTAACTAGAGGGAAGTATAGAACAGTTGAGATTAATGAACTGAAACAGAGGTACATCACTACAACATACACATGTTTATTATTAAGAAGACCTTTACATTGGTGTACTGAAAAAAATGATCTAGTGACAAAGCTTGTGAGCAGTGAGTCCCTCTGTCTGGATTTAACAATGGTTTTAATTTTTTGTATAGACAAGAAAAAATGATTTTTAGCTCAGTTACAAAAATGTGTGATTGAAACCAGTGCTAAAAACAGCTTTTTTTAGATGAACAGTTTATAAAAACAGTTTTCAAAACCAGTAGGTGATGACTGAGGCATTTTCAAAGACAGGTCATGTTCCTGATGTAGTAGGATGATTAAAGAAATAACAGCTTGCTGTGTTTGTCTCATGTGAATTTGAAAATGAATCAAAGTATTTATACTAATCTCATCAAGATGGTATCTGACCACCAGAGGAAAACCTCAGTACTTGTGTTTAGATGGAGTTGAGCAAATTAGCAGGGCTGTCTAGACACTATTCTTGTGCTCTATCAGTGTTCTAATTTTTGGTGTCCCAAGAGATTAATGGTTCCATTTGAGATTTCTTTATTGTTGAAAAAACAATTTTTATAATAAGCTCGTTTAATTAACATCAGTTGAAATGTAACTCAATGACTGTTAACTTGAAGTGCACAGATAAACTCAACTCTTTAAAAAAATCTATCCCAAATGTAATTCTTCTATCCCAAATTTAATTTATCTACTTCAAGCAGCCAATTAAGTGTTTAATGTCAGCCCCCACTGTTTGAATTTCTGGAAGCAGCCATTATGTTCTTGGAGTGACTAATAAGTTATTGCGTTTTTAGAAAGAACAATTTTGGTTTCCATAGTGACTTCCTCCCTTCATTCTTCAGCTTTAGCCATTTTGATCCTGATGTCTTCCTAGCCATCACTTTCTCTCTTGTTCTATTTATTCAGTGGCAGTGTCTCATGCAAATACTTCAGTTCTGGTCCCTGTGTCTAATTTAATATATCGTGGAAGGGGATACTAAGCTATCAGTTATGTTAATCTATGCAATTTAGAGGGAACATAATGTTGAGCGTGAAGGAAGTAGAAAAGGTTTTCAGCAATTTTTTCATAATTACTTGTTTAAATAGCAACAGTGCGACTGGGTCTTTACAGGACAAATAAAGACAGCCTTTGTCCCAAGCAACTTCATCTGTAACAGGAGCAGGCAAAATATGGCCTACGGGCCACACCCAGACTGCCAGATCCAGCCCAGCAGGAACCTCGAGCAGGCTCTCAAAGCAGCCAGCTGCAAGGGCCAAGCATATTCTGCATGCTGCCCATCCCTTGGGGGGCTCTCTGAACTATGCCCCCCAGTACAATCTTGCAGCTCCCATTGGCTAAAAACCAGCCAATGGGACTTGTCTGAGCTGTGTTTTGAGTGGCGTGCAGCAGGCAGAGGGCTACTGGCCAGGATTTACTTCAGATAAGTGCCTCCCAGCCACAGTCTACACCTGGCACCCCCCGCCCCCCGCACCCCAACTCCCTACCCTAGGTTACAAATCAAACTCTGCACCCCTGTCCCAGGTCACAATCCCCTCCTAGGTGTTGTATCCCTTCCTCTATCCCACTTCCAAGTCAGAATCCTGCCCCCATACTGCCTCCCAAACCCTGCATCCACCCCCACACTTCAATTCTCTGCTTCAGGGCCCAACCTCCTCCTTGACCCAACTTCCTCTCAGACCCCAAGTCCACTCTGCATTCCAATCCCCTGCCTCAAGCTCCGTTCTGCAACCAACCTTGATCCCAGACACTGCACTTCCTCCATTAATATCATAGAAGAGTGCAGCCCTTGACAGCTTACCAAATTCTTGGAGTGGCCCCCAATCAAAACTTATTGCCCACCTCTGATCTACAAGATAAGACCCAGAGAAGATGTTGAATTAGAGCATTATATCTGAGATTTTTGCAAGTGCTCAGCATTGGCCTAACCCTCTAAAAACCTCCCGTAGAGTTTGTCCAGCTCTGGAGCACTTCTAAAATCTCCATCCTAAAAACATTTTCTTCTCATTTTGTTATCCTTTGGATCAAGCTTTCAGGTTTGACACATTGAATGAGAACTGAGAGGTAGTTTTAACTTTGACTCTTCTCCATTTCCCTTTTTTTGAGGATATGTTTCCTTGCAGTTCTGAGTGGAATTACAACTTACTGTGTAATTGAGGTTGTTCAACTTGAATGCATTATGCAGTTCCACTCCATACTGCTTCCTAACTACTTTCCCTAATTTCTATGATTGGAGACAATGACCTGGAAATCCAGAGTCTTAAGCTATATTCTTTCAAACTGTCTATGGATTCCTTTGTGGTTGTGCACTGAGTGACATATTTTGAGAGGCACATCATTGAGGCAATTCCTAACATTTGGAGTTGGGAGATAGTCAAGGAGATCTTGTACTAAGTGATCTGTTGAAAGGGAAGTGGTCATAGCCCTAAGGTCCCACTAAGCTGTGCAGTTGCTTCTTAAGCCCTGCACAGGGGCTCAAGGCTGTGGTGTGAAGAGATGCCTCTTCCCAAGCCCCAGATGTGCCTCTTCCTGCTGGCTACAGCATGGACTTGCACAGCTAGGGGACAAGTGACTCTCACCTGGCCCCAAACTGCTGCAGTGACAGAAGGCAGTGGGTAGTCCTTTCTCATTGGAGCAGCCTGCACCCCTTATCTCTAGCCGGAGCCCTCCCCTGCACCACAACCCTTTGCCCCACCCAGGAGTCTCCCACACCCCAAACTTCTCATCTCTAGCCCCAGCTGAAGCCCATACTCTAACCTTTTGCCCCAGCCTTGAACCCCCTGCCACACTTTATACCCCTCATCCCTGGCCTCACCCCAGAGCCCACACCTCCAGCTTGGGCCCTCACCCTCCCATACCCCTTCCCACTCTCTGAACTCCCCAGCCCCACCCCTGCTACACACGGTCCGTGTACCAAATGAATTTTGTTATGTGCTCCAATGTGAACGTGATATGTCACACATCACATCCATACTAGTGCAGATAATACCGTTCATTCTGCACCTGGCCATAAAATTAGAGGGAAAACTGGTTCCTAGCACAGACAGTGTTTCAAAATACCAGACCGGTTTCTACAAATAATGGGGTTTGGCTCTGGAATGACAGACTATTTAAAAAAAGGCACAATTTAAAATGCAGTCTTGTCGGTAGTTATAAATGGTAAAGAATGCTATTTACTGTTGTTTGACAGGCACATTAAAATATGAATATTTCTGAATTTTTTATAGGCTAGTAAAATCTATAACTATATATTATTTTTGCAGGTTGACTCTAGCAGAATACCATGAACAGGAAGAAATTTTTAAACTTAGACTAGGACATCTTAAAAAGGTATGTGTAGTCATTTGCTCTGGGATTTTTTCTGCCATGCATCACAAAGTGCAAAAACTAATACTGATACAGTATTAAAAGAGCTTGTTACAAAAATAGCTTGTTAGAAAAATTGATTATTCACTATAATGTCATTAGTTACTGGTAATGTGGCATATTCTGGGTGTTCCAAAGAGACAGTGTGTTTAGCTTCATGAAGTACTGAGTCCCTTGTATCAGTTTGCACTGACCTCTTGGACCAGTGTAGGTTTTCTGGTCACTGAGTGAAGGAAGGTCAACACAATGGGTATATCTTAACAAACAAGACTGGTACAGACAGGATGACTTTTCATTAATGGTATTTGCTGTATACAGATTTTATTGTCTGTGTGGTCATACATTAAATATGAAATGTTAGTATATAAAATAATATGGTTACCTTTCTGTTGGCCCCACAGATGAGGTCACTGAGGGTTGAAGGTATTCAGCATCCTGCAGTGTCCCTTCCACTAAATCACACATCTGATCTCTGATTTAGAACACAGTACTGCAGTTCTTAGCTTCGATGCAAGATGCAATGAATAAGGCTATGATTCCATCATGGGTATTTTTAAAAGTTAGGGACAGGTCACGGGCAAAATACCTTGGTGGTGGTGGGCGAGATAGAAGGGACAAACAGAGCACTGCCAGGGCTTGTAGCTGCTTTATCCCCCTGCAGTAGCTCCAGACCCCAGGGTCTGATCCAATCCCAGCCACTGCCCCAGAGGCCTGGGAGACTGCTGTTGATCAGCTGTCCCCTCCCCGTCCTTCTCGTCTCCTCTCCTTCCCCCAATCAGCTGTTCTGGCAGCCACTGCTCTGGCCACCCCAGAGCTGACCGAAAAAGTCCCGGAGGTCCTGGAAAGTCATGGTATCTGTGACAGAATGGTAGCCCTAGTAATGAATGTTATACACATACTATAGTTAGAATGGTTACTGTGGAAAAATTAGAATGGAAATAGCAATACTGTTGTTAACCAAGCAGTGCTCTATTTATGCAAATAAAACTTGTTGTCTCTCCCCTCTAGCTGTGGCTGTCTTCATTTCCAGAACTGCCACGTTTCAGCCTGAAGGGAGATTAAGAATTTCTCTTTTGTTTAAAAATGTTTAGACCCATATTATGCTAACTGATTTGGTGTTACAGAGCTTTGTGCTCTCTGGCATCAGACCTCTGAATGTTACAGTCTGTCAAGTTTGAATGTGTACAGAGAAAACAATGCTGTGGGGGAAAATATGATGTGCTGGCAATAAGCAGTACATAATTCCAGGTGTGCCGATACATTTTTTCCTGTTATATTGTTCTTCTATTAAAATATTTTTTTTAATTCAGCCTTTCCTTTAACAATCTTTTAAAAAGCAAAATGAAAATTCTCTTCAAGTTCAAATATCTTTTCTGGATATCATCAATGAACAAGCTGACAGGGGTGTTCAGCACAGAAATAAGTTTTACAAGCCCTTTTTTTAAAATTGTATTTATCATTTGAAGATGGAAATTAGTCACAATATGACAGATATACAGTTGAATATCTGTGAATTCTCATGATACCTTTTGACTCAGTAAAGATCTGAGAATGCATCATTCTGTAACATTATAAATACCATGCATAGATTAGATTTTAGTGACAGTTTTGGTATTTGTCACATTCTGGGATACTTAAGTGATTCAGGAAATGCCAAGAAGGTGTCACAAATGAAGGAAAGGGGAGTTTAAAATTTTAAAATACATATCCCCACTGAAATCCCTTCCAAATTTGATTAGTGGAGGCATTCAACACAAAAACTCAGCTTAGTTACTATTCATTCCTGCTTGGCAGAATAGCATTAATGGCCTCAGTGATCAGAGAGGAGGCCGGGTGGCTGAGGGCGGAGGGGGCAGTGAGATGCAGAGTGACATGATAACATCAGTCTGTTGTCCCACAGGGAGAGAGGGGGAAGGGGAGAGAGAGAGAGAGGAAGAGAGAAGGGGATGGGGGGAGAGAGATTGAGAGAGAGAGAGAGAGAGCTTAAATCCAATGTATACGTGTTTACTGATAGTTTTCCTTGCGGGCAGTTATATCAGAAAGTTTCTGCATTTACTTCATATTAAGTCAAGAAAAACATCCACATATGAATTGTAAGTCAAAGAAATTATAAAAATCACGTAAGATTTCCCGTTTAAAACCAAGAAAAAAAATTAATTCGATTTTCCATTTTTTTCCCCTAGGGATGGGATGTCAACATGTAGTCGACTATATGATTAACCAATAAGCCTAGCCTTATTGGTTAATCTTGTCAACTATACCAGTGTTTCTCAGCCAGTGGTACAAGTACCCTTAGGGGTACTCGAAAAGTCAGGGGGGCATGTCAACACAACTGAAATTTGGAGAAAATTGAATTTTTGTTTTAAGTTTTACAGCGTTTTATTATTTTTGTACTTTTTACACCCAAAAATTTCATCACCCGCCTGGCTACGATTAAGTTGTTTAAACAAATGTGTTGCAATGGTAGAAAAAAAAATTGTGTCTGAAAACTGTAGGTTCTGGGGTAGTTGTTATTTTTTTTAAAAGGGGTATTTTATTAAAAAAAAAAAAAAGGTTGAGAAGTACTGAGCTATACCATTCCCCTCTTTTGCTGCCTCTGTATCAAAGGCATCAAGTGGCGGGAGAGTGGGAGCCAGTGCCCGTGAGGAGCTAACTTAAAAGCCAGCTCCCCACGAGCACTGGATCTACTTGCCGGATCGGATAGAGGGGCAGCATTGTGGAAGGTGAGGGAGGTAGACTGGAGCAAATATGCACGAGACCCAGCTTTCTGGCCAGCTCCCCACATATCTCATCTCTGAGGACCCACCTGACCCCCACCTTGCTGCTTACTACAGAGGCAGCGGGGGTGGGGGCAGGCAGGTGTCAGTGCTGGGGGGAGCCAGCTTAAAAGCTGGTTCCACCTGGCAACACCTCCCCCACTGCTGCCTCCATGATTTGTCCGAGCCCACTGCGGACAGAGGCTGCTTCGTGGCAACAGCCCCTGTCTGTGGGGGTCCCAGCTCCCATGGACCCCCCATGGACAGGGGCTGCTGCCACCCAAACTGCTTGTCTCTATCAGAGGCAGCAGTCCAGGGTGGCAGGCAGCCGGTCCAGAAGGGGAGCTGGTTTTTAAACTGGTATTCATGTAGGGTGGTTAGTGGGAGGGAGAGGGTGGAAGCTAAAATTGAGATTAATGCCAGGGCTGCTTGGTTTTCTCCTTCCTGTCTCTGTCAGGCAGAGACAGCAAAGTTCACAGCTCATCTGCCCCTTGCAATCCCTGGCCAGAATGAGAAATGTAGCAAACTCACTCCCTGACAAAGGGGAACAGCCAGCAATGTCCATGTGTGAAAATTGGGGACGGGCTGAAGCTGCCCCAAAGGGAGCCTGGGGGAATGGAAAGTTCAGGGCTGGGGCAGTCCCAGAAGAGGGGGTGCCCCGAGCCAGTCCCTTTTACCTGCATGGTGTTTGTCTCTTTTCTGTATGGTTTTATAAGAAACAATCCCATTCCAGGCTCATCCCTTTTTCCTGGCACAACTAAACCCTTACCTACCTTTCTCTTATGTTAGGAGAAAGCTGTATACTGAATTTGGTGGTCCTATTTCTTACCATTTAGGAGGAGTTCTTGAGCAGACAGAGATAGGCAAACTCTCTCAAATATATAGTAGATAATTCAAAGGTACAAAATGAAAATATAATACTGATATAGGTCCATGCTCACTAATGGCTCGGTTTATAAATAAAGCTAAATTAGTAAGTGTGTGTGTGTGTGTGTGTGTGTGTGTGTGTGTAAAAAGTAATATTGGAAAAATATTCAATTGTAATTCTATATTATAACAACAATTTTGTCCTTTTTTTAGAAAAAATAATCAGTCTTCTTTTTAAATTTTATTTTCAATTTTTGTTGGTTCTTCACATCTCCTAATGTTCTCTTGATATGTGTTTCTTTGCTGCCACCAACTCTCTTCTTTTTCTCCTTGTGGTTCTTTGCTGCCTGGTCCTCCTCCACTTCACTCTCTCTAAACACTTTCATGTTGCCTCATTCTTTGTTCCCCTGGGCTGTGGTGCTTTCATAGGGACCTCTTGTCCCCTAGCTCCTCAGGAAATGTCTCTACTGCTGAATCCTCAGGGTCTTGTTCTGACCTTTTTTATACAGCAGTAACATATCAGAGAGCCAGATAAGCTGGTTCTTTCTTATTTGCATGTATTGAAAACTTTAGTATGTGAGGTAACATCTGGAAACTGTGACCAGACAATTCTCTTTCAACTAATATTGGTCTAATGAACCACATTTTGTGAACCACTGAATTGTGTGATAGAAGATCAGAACTTCAAAAGAGGCAATAGCAGTGCCTCTTTCCCCTGCTCCACCCCCTAATCTTTGAGAACAACAGGGCAAGATGAGACAAATGGGTTTTTTAAGGAGGGATGTGTGTTCAAATTCTTTATATAAGCCATTAGTCTTCTGAGAACCTGCATGTCATTTCGGATATTCACCTGAGCGCTCCCAGGATGAAGCTAAATATGAAAAAAAAAAAAAAAAAAATACAAGCAAGAAAATGCAAATAGTATATATTAAGAAAAGCAAGTACTCCACTTAGTTTTGCAAGCAGAAGAGATATCTTGCACTGCACAAACTTCTGAAAATTGGGAATTTGGTCCTTATCAGAATGAAAATTTATCTTGCAGACTGTTTTTTGCCCTGTCTGTCCATAGGGAGAGATTCTTGATTCCACTGACAGTTTTTTGATTGTGTCCTAAGACTGTTAGAAATAAACTCATTTCATTTATATTCCAGATAGCAACAGCGTAGTTTTGAGTCAATTAGACAATAGAGGCAAAACTTCTTTCCTAGGCGATATATTTCTTAATGGGTGTCATCTTAGAGTAATTCCATAATTACTTGCTTTTTTTTTTTGTTTGGATTGATGTCCAATCCACTTTGTAATTGTAAAGGTCAACCTAAGAAAGTTATTCTAGAATAAGGTATTATCATTCTTTTTAAATGATGTTCCATTTAAACTTTCTAAGCAGAACTGCCTGAAGTGGAAACATGTAACAAACAGTACAGGGAGAATATGAAAACATTGTCTCTGACATTTTCTGTGTAATAAAAATAGTTCAGTTTACCAATAAATGTATTCTCATTTCTCACATTATAAGCTTGTAGTTGCAAGGAAAGGTATTTTGTTTTCTTAGTGGGTCATTCCACTGAGACAATGCTATCAAGTGTCCCCCACTTCATGAAGGTCTAGCATTGTAGAAACAATGGCACTCAGTAATCTGGCAAAATCATGACGTTATTACCGCAATTATGAAGTAAACACAGTATGTCAATAGATAAAATATAATGTAGACGCTACGCTAAATATTAACCTTTCACAATTATTCTTTTGTTTATAATAACGTAAAATTGTAGGCTGGTACTTCTAATGTCCCATGTTTTTTTTAAATGAATAGTTCATTATCTGCCAGTATTGACTTACAGGTTTTATTATGTTCGTTCTCTATTAACATTTACAGGATTTCTCTATTCTTTTGAAGATCCACACTTTAAAAGCACTTGCCACAGCTGCTCAGAAGTTCTCAAAATCCTTGACTCTAACTTTGGCTACGTTAACCATAACAACTATGTTTATACTCTGTCATGCTAGATATTTTAACATTGTAATCTATAGGAGTAGAAGGCATATCAGAGAGAGTTTGATGTTGTTGTCATTTTAGGACTCAAATGTAAAAATATTGAAGTATATTTTTGCATATACCTTTCTTTGAAAGTAGTAATAAAGTTCTAAACTTTTTTTTACAGTGCTTATTTTGAAATAGTTTAAAAATGCCTTAACTTGAGAGAGGTGCAAAATACAGCTGGATTGGAACACCAAGAAGTCTAATAAAGGGTGTATTTCATTTACATCACAATAGCCACAGTAATAAGATGATGTTGATGCAATTATTTTATATTTAATTTAAATTTTAAACTTGTTAAATACATTTTCTAGTTGTTAGAAGCACATTTACTTATGCTAGAACATCAACTATAAATATCTTTCTGTAAATAGATAAAGATGAGATTTTCAAGTGTGCCCAAATTAGGAATTTTGCTCCTAACTCACCTAGAATGGGATTTTCAGAAGCACCTAAATCTTTAACAACATATATTCTGCATTTGTGATCTTGATAACACTTAAAATGGGAGATCTCTTTATAACTATAAAAATATTCTTTGATCAATGTTACAGATCAAATGCTTAACTAAACAATATTTAGATTACTAGAAGACTTACCTAGCGATTTCTCTCCTGCCATCCATCTCCACCCTCTGACAAACAGAAGCTAGGGACACCATTCCTTACCCGTACTGGCTAATAACTAGGGCTCGACAGTTACGGCAATCTACTTGCCCGTGGTGAGTAGATTTTAGCCTGGCACGGCACTGCAGTGCGATCAGCGCATGCGCAACGCCGTCTGCGCATGCGCAGTGTGCCAAACCACGCGGCTGGCGAGCGGGGCTCGCTGCCGCTTGTCAAGCCCTGCTAATAACCATTAATGGACTTAACCTCCATGAATTTATCTAGTTCTCTTTTAAACCCTGCTATAGTCCTAGCCATCACAACCTCCTCAGGCAAGGAGTTCCACAGATTGACTATGCGCTGTGTGAAGAACTTCCTTTTATTTGTTTTTAAACCTCCTGCCCATTAATTTCATTCGGTGGCCTCTAGTTCTTGTATTATAGAAACAAGTAAATAACTTTTCCTTATTCACTTTCTCCACACCACTCATGATTTTATATACCTCTATCATATCCCCACTTAGTCTCCCCTTTTCCAAGCTGAAAAGTCCTAGTCTCTTTAATCTCTCCTCATATGGGACCTGTTCCAAACCCCTAATCATTTTAGTTGCCCTTCTCTGAACCTTTTCTAATGCCAGTATATCTTTTTTGAGATGAGGAGACCACATCTGTACACAGTATTCAAGATGTGGGCGTACCATGGATTTTATATAAGGGCAATAAGATATTCTCCGTCTTATTCTCTATCCCTTTTTTAATGATTCCTAACATCCTATTTGCTTTTTTGACTGCCACTGCACACTGTGTGGACGTTTTCAGAGAACTATCCACGATGACTCCAAGATCTCTTTCCTGATTAGTTGTAGCTAAATTAGCCCCCATCATATTGCTGGTATAGTTGGGGTTATTTTGTCCAATGTGCATTACTTTACATTTATCCACATTAAATTTAATTTGCCATTTTGTTGCCCAATCACTTAGTTTGGTGAGATCTTTTTGAAGTTCTTCACAGTCTGCTTTGGTCTTAACTACCTTGAGCAGTTTAGTATTGTCTGCAAACTTTTCCACCTCACTATTTACCCCTTTCTCCAGATCATTTATGAATAAGTTGAATAGGGTCCTTCAGGGCAGAGGGCTGGTGGTGTGTGGAGTATAGGAGTTAAGGCAGAGCCTTGGGGATGTGGGAGGATCAGGGCAGGAGGCTAGAGTTGTGGGGGGGTACAGAAGTCAGCGTGGGGGGTTGCAGAGGGGCTCAGGGCAGAGGGCAAAGGCTGGAGGTGCGAGAGTGAGGGTTGGGGAATGAGAAGAGGCTCAGAGCAGAGGGTGGGGATGCAGGAACTGGGCCAGGGGTTGGAAGGAAGGGACACTCGGGGGAGCTCAAGGGAAAGGGTGGCTGCAGGCTTCTCTCTGGGGTGGCCCAGGGTGGCAGGGACTGTGCACCCTGCCCATCAGCTTTTCCCCAGGGCAGGTGTGCACCCTGCCCATTGGCTTTTCCTCAGGGTAGACGCGCACCTAACCCGCTAGCTCGTCCCCAGGGGCAGGGAGCTGGGGCTTTCTCCATCTCTCCCTACCTCTCCAGCACCCTTGCCAGGTGTTGCGGCCAATGGCCAGAGGGTGAGGGGTTTGGGACAGGGAGGCCACTTACCCAGTCCAGTGACTGACAAGAGGGCAAACTCCAGTCTCAGCTGGCCACTTTCTTGTTGGTGTGCCTGCCCTGAGTGGTCACTCTGCAGCATGGTTCTCCTGCACATTCACTGCCCCCAGTGGTTACTCTGCGGTATCACTGTCTCTCTGATCAGTCCCCTCCCTTTCCATGTTATGGAAAATAGTCCCATTCCAGGAAGACCCCATTTTCCTGGCACAATCAAACCCTAACCTTGCTTTAGGTTAAGAGAAGAGGAAGCTGCATTCCACATTTGGTGGTCCTAGCTCTTACCATTTAGGAGGAGTTATTGAACAAATGGACTCTCAGATGCGCAGACAAAAAGATACACATTTCTAAAATATACAACACTCTTGTCATCTGAAGAAGTGAGTTATGCCCATGAAAGCTCATGATACCATCTACATGTTTTCTTAGTCTTTAAGGTGCTACGAAACTATTTGTTGTTTTTTAAGTTTTTGCTATTATAAACTAACTCGGCTACCCCTCTAAAGCTCTAAAATATACAGTTAGGTTATAAATAATTTTTCATAGCCTTGCTTTGTTTCACACATAAGCTTTAAAATATTTTAAAGCATCTTTTCTAAGCTCATTTTTTTCACATTGTACATCATTTTCAGACTATTTCTCAGATAATCTAGTTGCCTGGCAGAGGTACAAAACCAGCTGCCACTCAGTTTGAATAGCATCGCTACAGTGCAGAACAAAACCTTGAACATCCCATTACTTATAGGTTTCATTGAGAGAAGGATTCCTGGAAATAGGCTTATGCCTTATCTTTATTAATTTTTCAGGCATTAAGAGAAAAGCAGTTGTGTTTACTGGTTCAGTGGGGTTTTGTAACGTAATGTTCCTCCACCACCACCATTATAGATGCATGAGTAAAAATATCCTTTTTCACACTGTGTGTGAATTGAGCCTTTATAGGTCATTCTTTTCATTTGCAGGAAGAAGCTGAAATACAAGCAGAACTTGAACGTTTGGAAAGAGTTAGAAATCTTCATATACGAGAACTCAAAAGAATAAATAATGAAGATAATTCACAGTAAGTCACTAGATTTTAATTTTGCATGTTTATTCTTAAAAACCTAATGTATCTTAAAAACCACCTTCACCAAAATTGAACAAAATATGCTATAATGTTTTATTGGGGTATCTCCTTGTTTTAATACTTACCTTATCTTAAATGGATTGTAATTATACCTAAAAATAATGTTACAGTGTAATAATTTTACAAGTCATTGTACATGTAGAGCTGAAAATGCAGAACATCTAAAATTTGCTACTTCACAGTTCTGACATAAAGAAATAGTTATGGGGAACTCTAAAGCAACCCACTCACTTGAAAGTAATTCCTAAAGATGTAAGAAAGTCTTGGTGAATTTGCAGAAATGATATGATCATATACAACTAAATTCAGCTGTATTGCAGTATTGTTCACATATTTATCAAAGCACCGAAAAGCTCAAGAAAACAAATTACTATCATGTGTTACTGATCCCTATTGCACGATTTGAATTTGTGTGGTAATCTATAGTAAGATAAAACTTGCATCAGGAATTAACTTTGAATCTACATATTACATAACCGAGCAAGATGAACTTGTCTACAATGGAAGAGCGTACTGAAAGTTTAATTTTGTTTACTCTTTTGACTATAACAAAACTACACATATAAGTTTCAGCATTTCCGAAAGTGTTAAAATGCATAGTAATGCAATTGGATGAATATTTATTATGTTTTAATGGTTGCCATATACTAGGAAAAGTTGTGATTGCTGTGAGGCTGTAGCAGTAGGGCTATCTTTTGCCACTGTTCTGGGTTCAAGAAGCATCTGGCACTGATGTTTTCTATAAAAACCACTGGCACAATGATGTCCTTTATAACTCTGTTGACCTGACTATTAAAAGAAAGCATACTTAAAATAAAAATAAACAGATTGCCACGCCACCAGAGATAGTAGGAAGTAACCCACAGAAGGTGCGTGAGGGATATCTCCCACCCGAGTGAGCTCGGCATGTTGTGATGGGATTCTCCACCAAGCTAGGCGTGGGAGATACCACTTGCTCACCTTCCCTGGGTCATTTCCTACCATTTCTGTCGGTGTGACAATCAGTGAGGCTGCGGGGTCCTCCAGCTCCGTAATGCAAGTTATTCCCCTGTCCTGGGATGCCATTCTGTACTGAGAAGGAAAGTTTTCCTTCTGTCCTCCTGGCATTTGAATAAGAATGGATTTGAGGGCTTTGCTATGTGTATCACACTAGTTTTGGATCTGGTAAGGAAGGAAATTTTCCAACTTCATCTCAACAGTGCAGAGACTGAAAGGGTGAGAGAGATGGTAAAATTAATTTTACAACATAACTTGATATGTGTGCAGTACATATTCCATATATGATCATTGTTCCATAATGGTCTGCTTCCCTGTTGCACTGGAATTGGAAGTGAATTAGGAGAAGGCATCTCCTAAAGAAATTGGAGAATGAAGTTGGCATTTCCCTTCCAGTTCTAGTGTTCTATGATTCTGTGGTCCCAGAATTATTTATGGAGTAGAGGGCTGTTAGTATGGGTAGAAGAGATTATCAAGATTATTTCCTGTGCTGGAAAAGTTATTGCCAAATAGCTCCCCGGTGTGTGACTTATTGTTGCAACCTAATTAAGCCACCATCCTGGTGTCATGTTCTCCTGTAGTATCTGGGGAAAAGGCTAAATTCTGGGATGGGGGAGGGAAAAAGAAATGTTAATAAATATTTTGGGTTCATTTTCCCCTTGAAAACAAACAAGAAACATTGGTGATGTAAAATACAAATATAAAATATAATTGGTATGGTTTGTGAACCAATAAAATTTGAAAATCAAAAGTTGCTATAACACTTGTTTCCCAGACAGTACATATCCAAAAACTGCTGACATTTTGTTTGTCATTGGATTCAATTCACATATAGTAAAAACAAAAACAGTTAAAAACTTAATGGTAAAATTTAAGACTCTTCATATTCACTCAAAAATGCAAAAAAAAAAAAAAAGAGAGAGAAGACTTGGACAAAACTAAGTAACTGAATGGCAGTGTTTTGGTAACAATTGGTGATTTGCTATCATAGACTGAAAACATTAATATACTATTTTAAAAATTGCATTGCTGTATTACACAATGCAGCCATCCAATTCTAGTAGAATATTACTGAGCAGGATTTATCCTTTTATATAAATTAAGTTTAAATAATAATACAAAGAGACCTACATTCCAAGCTCTCCTCTATCTCAGACAGTTACTTGAAGTCTCCCTACTTTCTTTTTAAGGTTCAAAGATCATCCTACATTAAATGAACGGTATTTGTTACTTCATTTACTTGGTCGGGGTGGCTTCAGTGAAGTATATAAGGTAATGTGTATTTTGGTCTGCTAATATAAAATCTCATAGCCACATAAGTTTGTATGTATAATTTGCTTACTTTTGATCTCCTGAGCTAAGGGGGTTTGAATACTGTAGCACTAATTAAACAAAGATTTGGGAAAAAACCATTAGCTTTTATATGGAGACTTATGCTTATATAATCAATAGACAAAGGCTTTATTGGTCACTAAAAGACTTTTACTCAGTGTTGCCTAGCTCCTTCAGGGCAGGGGGCTGGCAGTGGAGAGTGGAAGGAAGTTGCAGGAGTCAGGGCAGAGCCTTGGGGATTTGAGGGGGGCAGGGCAGGAGGCTAGGAGCGTGGGGGTGTGTATGTAGGAATCAGGGTGGAAGGTCTTGGGGGGGTTGCAAGAGTGAGGGTTGAGGGGTGAGAAGGGGTTCAGGGTATGTGAGGGGGTCCCACCTGGCAGGGGCCTTCTCTCTTCCCCTCAGCTGCTTCCCCATCCTGCAGGAGCCTTCTCTTATCTCCCCAGTGCCCTCCTGATCGACAGAGGCCCTTCTCTCCCCTGCCCCTCCAGCCTCTTCCGCAGCCAGCAGGGATCTTTTCTCCCCCTGCCCCAGCGCTGCAGCCAAAGTTCTGGGGAGAAGGGTTTGAGATGGAGGGCTACTTACTCAGTCTGGTGGCAGGCAAGATGGTGAGCCCTAGCCCCAACTAGTCACTCCCTCGGTGATGTGGCTGCCCCTAGTGGTCACTCTGCAGTATAGCTTCCTCCACACTCGCTGCCCCCAGTGGCCACTGTGAGTATTGCATTCTTCCTCTCTGCCCCCTTCCTTTCCATGTTATGGAAAACAGTCCCATTCCAGGGACTTCCCATTTTCCTGGCACTACCAAACTCTGACCTTGCATTAAGTTAGGATAAGAGTAAACTGTATACCACATTTGGTGGTTCTAGCTCTTATCATTTAGGAGGAGTTCTAGAACAGACAGACAGACAGACGCACTCTAAAACAGAGAGAGATAAGGAAGAAGCCAGGATTGTGACTCTAGTCTTGCTGATATGTCCATTAAGGAAAATGTATTATAGCAGATTGGAAAATTAGGAACTTGTGATACACATTTTTTTTTTAAATTTGGTCTTTCTGAGCCTGGCATAAGTAACCCCAGCCATAGAAGGGTGCGCTTGCCACTGAAATGAGCCTTAATGAACCCAAATATAGATGTAACCTCTTGTATCCAGAGCAGCTCTGACTAACCATTTATTTTTCTGAATGTAAAATTGGTAGAAGTCTTGCTGGATATGAAAATATCTGAGGAAAGTAGAATAAAATTGTCAGTGTTACGATCAATTATCTAGTGCAATTCCATGACTCTACAAACTGCATGTAATGTGACTTGTATAATAAAGTTTGTATACTTCAAATTAACTGGGTCTTCACATTTATGAAGTGTTTTTTTACATCTGAATTCAAAAGATGGCTATGATGCATTTGTATAATTTAATTTTCCTTAGTTTGTAGACTTGTGGATTATATGCTGAATTTAGACCTTTTTTGTGTGTGTGGTTTTTTTTTTTTTTTTGGTCATCTTTGGTTGTAACTGTTCCAAATATGGTTTTCTAGGCTTTTGATCTTTATGAACAAAGATACGCTGCTGTGAAGATCCACCAACTCAACAAAAGCTGGAGAGATGAGAAGAAAGAAAACTACCACAAGTAAATATTAATAACTTAGAATTCTTGTGGTAAATTGAACTGTGTTCTATTGATTGTGGAAAGTTAACACATCATCTTCTTTTAGACATGCCTGCAGAGAGTATAGAATACACAAAGAGCTGGATCATCCCAGGATAGTTAAACTCTATGACTACTTCTCCCTGGATACAGATACGTAAGTGATATGACACTGATTTTAGAACATTCCTAGTATTTTTAATACCTTATCTTTATTAAAATGAAGACTGTATGTGAATGCCAAGTTTGAGATCCTCAACCCAGCTCTAACCTCATTATCTAAAATGACTGGTGCAATAATGTTAAGGGACTCTAAAAGCTCCAGTTTTGGCGGGAGAAAAAATTCCCCCTGGTGCAGACATTGTGGAAAACAGTCGTAAGGCTTCCTTCTGAGGTTGCCCAGGCATAAGGGATGTGTTGGAATGGCTTGCAACCCACAGTGGTGCATATAAATCAAGGTAGCACTGTAGTCTCATAGGACATCCCAGGAAGCTGCTGCAACTTAGACAGACCACCAGGGCTGTCTTCGTTACCCCAAGGGCTTCTCCTATTCTGTGTGCAAGCTAACATGAGGTGTTTCCATAACTAGTACCATGCTTCCCTTGAGCTTTTATAGTAGGGAATTTCCACTGACTACTTGATTAGTTGATAAGGTGGGGGTGCTCACTATCCCCGCTGTGGCTCTGCAGTTTAAAAGTAATAGGAGCTGGGTGTGCAGCAGCCTGGCTCCTACTACTTTTAAACTGCAGAGCCGCAGTGGGGTTAGCTCCCAGGGGCTCTTACTACATTTAAAATGCAGAGCTACTGCAGGGTTAGATCTTGGGGCTGGCACGAGCTGGGACTGAACAGTCCCAGCTCGTGCTGGCTTCAGAACGCTGCGGCTCTGCCCCTCACCCTTCCCCCACACATACTGTAGAGACAGTGCTGGGGGGAATTGGCCCCCAGCACCGGCTCCTGCTTCCCTCCCCCTTGCTGCCTGACACAGAAGCAGCAAGAGGGAGGGGAAGCATGTAGTCGACTTGACTACCCGATAAGCATATGCTGGTAGTCGACTAGTTGACTGTTCCATTACATCCCCATTTCAGAGACCCAGCAGAGAATTTCACAGTATGAGATTAAAATACTTTTGTTACCATGAAACTTGTCTGTTTATGCAAAAAAGAAAGTTTTTACATACTCTCACTTATATTTTTGTAGTCTATTTTGTTTCTGAATGCAAATGCTTTTGATTTTTGGCTTTTAATTAACTAGTTATTATGCCAGATTCCCTTAATTTAAAAAGCTAGTTTTACTGTTGTTCATGTAATCAAAATTCTTAACTTGTCAGTATCAATCTTTTTTCATATTATTGTACAGTTAGGCTATGTCTACACAGCAGCATTATTCCGAAATAACATAGTCCGCGTTTACACAACAAGCAGCTATTTAACATAATGTTGAAATAATGTCGAGCTGGAGGACTTCTTACTCTGACTCCTGTAACCCTCATTTTGCGAGGAGTAAGGGAAGTTGGAAGAAGAGTGCTCTAACTTGGACTTCCTGCTGTGTAAACAGCACCAAAAGCTGAAATAATTTTTGACTCAAGCTACGCAGTTGACAGCTCAAGTTGTGTAGCTTATTTCGGATTTAGCTCTGCTGTGTAGACATGCCCTTAGATGGCAATTTATATTCTACCTTATCTGACACTGTATTTATGAATTTTTACTCTAGGTTTTGTACAGTGTTGGAGTACTGTGAAGGCAATGACTTGGATTTCTATCTCAAACAACATAAACTGATGTCAGAGAAGGAAGCTAGGTCCATTGTAATGCAAATAGTAAATGCACTACGGTATCTCAATGAGATCAAGCCCCCTATTATACACTATGATCTTAAGCCAGGTAAATTAAAAAAGTTACTGTTGAAAATCTAATAATTTTGTTCTTTTGAATTTTATTTGTAATTCATGCTGCAAAATCTCAAGTTAACTTCTGGTTGTCATTTCTTCTTAAACATTTCCAAAATCCTTCTTTCTCTTACATCTTTACTGCGGAAACCTTTGTCTAGTCTTTGGCTATCACTTGCCTCAACTCTTCAGTCATTTAGCATTATTTTGTGATTTTTATTTATGGGGTAAGTCCCTGTCACAGGGTGTAGCCCTCATTGCCAGACTGGCACCTCTTCTGGGGATTGGCTTGAAGCGGAAGCCTATGTCTGTGGTTGGCACACCAGAACTCAGTCTTTGCATTCTCTTCTCGACTCAGGCCCCTGGCTAGGTCACCATCTGTGTTTCCCCCTTCTGGAAGGGAATCTGTGTCCAAAAGTCAAGCCATTTCCCCAGTGAGGTGGTGTTGGGGGGTCCAGGCCCACCCACTACTCCAACCCTCATCCCAAGTACTCTGTAAATAGCCTGCTGTTGTTTCCCTGTAACCTCCAGTGGCCCTAGCACTACCTTCTTCGCCCTTACCTCAGGGCACTCAGCTAGGCTCCCTAAGGCAACTAATGCTACTCTGCCCTGAAGTTCCCTTTTATCTGAGCTTTCAGGGCCTGAATTGGTCCCTGCATCTCCTCCCTGATTTGATTGGCTGTGCTTTACATGGCCTCTCTGGGCTGTTGGGGCGGCTCGGCTCACCTCCAGAGCATGACTAACCTCTTCTGTGCCTTTGTGGGATAGACATCTCATCACAGATCCAGAGAACATGATGGACACTTTCAGAAATAAGAAAATAATTTGTTTCCTTTTCCTCTGATTTTTTCCAGAATGCTGCCCTGAAAATAATTTTCCTTTAGTGTGCATTTTCCTTGTCCACTGAAATCCTTTCACTGGCCATCCCTGCCTACATCTAGTTCGAGCTTTTGTTTTCACTTTGTAGTCTGTGTAATTTCACTCATTTCTACAACTGTTGTCCTCCTTTGCTATCACCAGGCCTCTTTCCTAACTGCTCCCTTTATATCTTCCTTCCACTGTCCTCTTCATGTCCTCTTTCATGTTATCCCCCTTATGCCTGGAACAGTCTCATTTTTCTTGCATGTCTAATGGCCATTGTCTTCAGATCTCTCCTTAAATCTTACCACATCCATTAAGTCTTCCAATAATGACTTAGCATAAAGTAAATAAATTGAGTGTGACCATTTTAAACAAACAGATTTAAGGTTTACACTATCTTCTACCTATAGCCTTCCTTTGGCCATCTGGTTTATTTAGTACTATCTTTATGAATCTTAAATTGTTAACCTCTTGAGACAGAGTTAGTGTTTTTGTGGCATACTGTAGAACATCAAGCCAGAGCTACCACTTTATAAGTAGGAAACTTTTAACATGGATTTTTCTTAGGGTACAGTTGTACAGTATGCATGCTCTTTTGAACAGTTCCAGAAAAGGACTGTTCTCTCATAAAACAGTTCTGAATATATTTTACAGCAACTTAATTTAATATTTTTGAAGAGAACATAAGATTGGTAAAAAAAAGTTGTTTGTTTAAATAATGAATAAAATGCAATGCTATAGGAAAACATAGTATGATAAATTCATTGTGCAGTTTAAAAACATGGGGGGAAATCCTTGGCCTGTCTGTAGCCCCTTTGCATTGTTCTTGGGGGCCCAATATAGGCTGGCCCTAAAGCCAACTTAACTAGCTTCCTATGAATTCTGTGGTGCTGGTAGAACATGTTTTGTGGATAAGTAGTGGAAACAAGTTCAGTGGCCAGTTGTTGCTGTGATCTGGTGTTTCACAGCTACCCAATGAGTCCCTTAAGAGGCCATTGCAGTTGGGATCAGCTTAGAACAGCACATGGATCAACATGGTTTGATGAGAATAGAAAGGTGGTTGGTGTACAGCTGCTTTAGATTGCTGCAGATTGAACCTATGATGACTTACTTATTTAGTATGCTTGTGATAAGGTTGCATATTCATAATTTTTTGTTGTTGTTAGGCAACATCCTTCTGGTAGATGGAACAGCATGTGGAGAAATAAAAATCACTGATTTTGGTCTCTCCAAAATAATGGATGATGACAGCTATGGTGTGGATGGAATGGACTTAACTTCACAAGGGGCAGGAACTTATTGGTAATTTAAAGTTTGGACAGATGTGTTGTTTAAATTCTTATCATTGTTCAAATTTCAATAATGTGAAATCAGTTTTACACAGATATTTAGGATTAAAAGTGTTAAACAAGAAAAGGATTTATACGCAATATTTAACCTGTGGATCTTAGTGTTGAAGAAACGTAATATTACTGAATTTTGTAGGATGCATAACATAACCAAATGTTTACAGGAGCACTAATAACATCTACAGTTACATTACTGAAGATAAAATTACTAGGACTATCTGTTTTTCAAATCTGAGGATCAGATGAAGTAAGAGAGAAACACTGTTCTTTCCTTCTCCCCTCCCTGCCCAAAGCATAGTTTAGCACAGGTAGGTGCAATGTGAAGGGTTTTATTATGGTGGGATTTTTTTTTTCAAAGTTTTGGAAAAGTGAAATTGCAGTAGGAAGACCTTTGATCACTTCTAGTATGGCAATTCCTATGTTTCTATTTTTACTTCTCCTATGGAAGCCAGTTTGTACTTCACTCATAATCTTTCAGGAGGGCAGCAGCCAGGATATGTATTTGAGCATTTTGAAAGAATCACCATTTTATTTCAGAATATTATAAACATGTTTTCCAAGAAGAAAATATATATTAAACTTATGGCTTTTTTGCAAGTTCATGACAGCTCTCCCAGGTATGCTGGGTTTGCATGGATGCTTACCACTGAGAAATGTTATCAATTTCAAGAACTTTAGATCCCCATATCATCATCAGATAGACCATGTATATGAACACATTAAAATAATCTCTTTGCCTTAAAGGTTCGATTGATTGGAAGACTGACCAGCCATATTATATGTACAGGGATAATACATATTTCAGTAACGACGAGAAGTCCTGTGGCACCTTATAGACTAACAGATTTATTGGAGCATAAGCTTTCGTGGGCAAAGACCCACTTCATCAGATGCATGATGAAGTGTGTCTTTGCCCACGAAAGCTTATGCTCCAATAAATCTTTTAGTCTATAGGGTGCCACAGGACTTCTCGTTGTTTATGCAGATGCAGACTAACATGGCTACCCCTCTGATACTTGTCACTATATATTTCAGTATTTGTTACATATGTACATATAGGATAAATATATACTGTTTCAATATAAAATGGTTATGGAGTGTTCTCCAGTGTTGTCTATGTTTCACACTAAGGGTATGTCTAGACTACAGGGATTTTTCGAAAAATGTGGCCTTTTTTCGAAAAATCTTTATCTCCCTCTAGACTGCTGCTGCGTTCTTTCAAAAGTAAATCGAAAGAATGCGGCAGTTTTTTCGACCGCAGAAAAACTCGTTTTACAAGGAAGAATGCCTTTTTTCGAAAGTGCTCTTTCGAAAAAAGGTGCTATGTAATGCAAACTGTGCTTTTTCGAAAGAGAGCATCCAGACTGCCTGGGTGCTATCTTTCGGAAAAGCGCTTGCTTTTTCAAAAGCACTGATTGTAGTCTAGACGCTCCTTTTCGAAAAAGCCTCTTTTGAAAAAGGTGTGTAGTCTAGACGTAGCCTAAGTTAAACCATTAGGAGGACCTATGAGAATTAGGCATTTCTCACATGCATACGTGAAACATGTCACGAAATTGCGGCACATATCTTAAACAAAGCATTTAAAAAATGCGTGCCTAAATACATTTCCCAGATCAACCCAGGTTTAAAAATCCTGTAGAAAAGTAAGATTAAGAGCACTCTGACTTCTCACATTTGAAAAATATGTGGGAAGTGGGGAAGGTGCCCGCTTTTCCTGCTGCTTAGGGAGTTAAAGGCCAGAAAGGACCATTAGATTATCTAGCCTGACCTTCTGCATATCATAGGCCACTAGCCACATCCACACATTTAAACCCAGCAATCAAAATTAGACCAAAATATTACAGTCCACAGGACTATTCTGTGTCAGACAGAGAATAGGAGGGACCGAGGTGCACCAGGACTCAAAGCCAAAGTCACCACTAGGGAATGTTAAAAGTTGTTTAAATAGGTAACCATATAACCACTGAAAATCCCAGCAGTTATATGCTGTGGGCTCTGCAGTATAAAGGTTAAATAAGCTTTATGTTGCAGAGTGCTCAGCAAAGTCTCCATGGGAGTGGGACTGCTCTGCTACCCCCTGCCAGTCCAGCTCCTGGGGAGGTGGCTTCCCTGTTGCAGGGTAGCCTCCTTCCCAGGAGTGAAGTGGGCAGCCATTGCCTGCCCAGTTTCCGGAATGTAGGCTTTGCTGCAGCAGTGAAGCTGCTGCCACAATGAAACTGCCTCTCTGGGAGCCAGCTGATTGTAAGAGACACCATTAATTGATAAGCGTCAGCTTATTGGCTAAATGTTATATTCTAACATCCGTAGTCACCACCAGACTGACTTAGAGGAAAAGTCCCTCCTGATCCCGGGTATCAGATCCTGATCATGTAAATAACCAATCTGCCAAGCACCTGAGAGAGAGAGAATGCTTGATGCTGCTTTGTTGCACTTGTCTGCCCTGCCCAATATCTCATCTCCAGCTGTTGACCCTCCCTGAGGCTGCAAATAAATGAGATAAAAACACCCTTCCAGAATACCATGGGTTGTGGCAGGAAAGGGAATTAATCCATTCCTGACTCCTGCTGATGGCCGGTGAAACCCTGAAGCATGAGATCCAGATGCATAAAACAAAAATGGGCCCCAGGATAATTGAGCCCTTTCCCCTACCATCACGAGCAACGTCATCATACAGTAATTCTCATAAATCTTGTCCAGCTTTCAGTAAGTTATTGGCCTCCACATCCTCTTTTGTGAGGCTGTTACAGAATCTAATCCCTCTGAGAGTTAGAAACCTCAGAAGCATACAGAGACCCTTTTTCAATCTATTAAAATTTTACGGATGCGCCCCTCACCCTCCCCCCCCCCCAAAAAAAAACCCAGTATAGCTGTGCCTGTAGCCTGCACGTCCCTCAGTCTGCATTGCTTCCCGAGCCGCATTCCTCAGCCTGCTGGGGAAGCAGCGCAGGTTGAGGGACTTGCTGGCTGCCGGCACAGAGTTTCTCAGCTCCCAACTTTCCGCAGCCCCCCTACAGTAGTCGTGGACCACCAGAGGTCTGTGGACCACAGGTTGGGAACCACTGCCTTAGAGCAATCATATCCCTTTATGCATTTATGGAGAGCAATCCTTTGCTTTACTAGACTAAGCAAGCCTTGTTCTTCCAGTACACCTGATACATTCTAGAATCACATTTGCCTTTTTCACAAGCTGCATCACATTGGTGGCTCATAATCATCCTGTGATAGACTCACACATCCAGTCTCTCCTCTCACTTCCAACTGTTGAGCCCTTGATGAAACAGAAATTCTTCTTATTACTATGAATTACTTTTCATTTTGTACCATTGAATTTCATCCCATGTCTGTCACTTCAGCTTTCAAGGTCATCCAGATCTTCCTGAATAATATTCCAATCTTCCTCTTTATGGATGATGCGTCCCTGCTTTGTTTCATCAGCAAATGTCATCAGCACACTTATACTTTTTGTTCCAAGGTTGTTTTAAAAAAAAAAAAGTGTTGAACAAGATTGGTCCCAAGACTAATCTTTGAGGAGCTCCACTAATAACTTTCCTTTGGTCCAGTAATTCATCTTTTGGCATAATCTCCTGGCTTCTCCTCTTTAGCCAATTACTTCTTGAACTTACGATGTTTTTACTGATCCTTATTTTCCCTAATTTAAGAAATAATTTCCCATGTGTACTGTTGTCAGATGCTTTTCTGAAGTCCAAGAATATTGGGTTTACTGCATTTCCCTTGTCTAAAAAATCAGTTATATTGTTCGAGAAGGAAATCAGGTCAGTCTATCATGTTCTACCTTTTTTAACCCTTATTGCATAACATCCCTTTTACTATTTACCTCGATACATGTAATTATTCTTTCCTTCACAACTTGATCTAAAACCTTGCATACTATAGGTTGTACTTCCCTGGTCTGGCACCCTTGGGTCCTGACCAGTCCTGAACCAGGGAATTTGTCAGACCAAAGGAGGTCAGTGCCAGCCCCTCTGCTATCACCAGCTGTGGGGCTCTGCTCCGGTGGCAGCAGAGGGAGGGCTGGCATTAACTGAGCGGGGACAGGCAAGGCTGCTGGGGGAAGAGGCAAGGTGGATGCAGAACCCCAGGCAAATTATACATTTAGTTTTTGGTGTGTATATATAAAGATTATCTTTAATCTCCTTCCCATGCATACTGCATAATGGCCCAATTTCATCCTTCCATAGTGTGTCTCTAAACTAAACTATAACTAAAAAACTTATTATTTATTTAAATGTCCATAGCAAGAGCTAATTCAGCTTGACTTTTAGCAATCTTACTTTACTCCTACATTTTCTAACCTCCACAGTGTAGATTTCTTTGCTGATCAACCCCTTTTCTTATTCTCTATAGGTTCTCTGCTTAGGCCTAATACTTCTTTAGGTAGCCATTCATCCAACTGGGTTTGTAGCTTTTCCCTGAGGTGTTTTTTCCTTTTCTTGTGATGCAAATCTTCAAGTGTTTGTTCATGTTAACTCCAGTCAGGTGTGTGCACACTGCATGCACAGCCATCAGAAGGCTTTTTCCTTAGCAGCTCCCATCAGGTCAGCTGTGGAGTGGAATGGTGCCTTCATGGTGCTAGATCGGGGTGGGCAAAAGGGCCTCCATGGGCCGGATCCGGCCCGCCAAGCGCGTTGATCCAGCCTTCAGAGGCCCTGCCGCTTCCCCGTCCCCAGGCCAATTAGGGTCTGGGGGCGGGGGAGCGCACAAAACTTCCTCCCGCCCTGCAAGGAGCATGCGGCACTTCAAAGTGCTATGCGCTCCTTGCAGGGCGGGAGGAGACGTCCCGCGCTCCCCCGCCCCCAAGCCCTGATTGGCCTGGGGGCGGGGGAGCTGCGCGAAGTTTCCTCCATCCTGGGAGGAGCTCACAACACTTCAAAGTGCCGTACGCTTGCGCGGGGCGGGGGCAGGGTGAGGGAAGCTTCATGCAGCTCCCCAGGCCCTCATTGGCCTGGGGGCGGGAGGAGCGCGCGAAGTCTCCTCCTGCCCTGCGAGGAGCACACGGCACTTTGAAGTGCTGCATGCTCCTCGCATGGCGGGGGTAGGGCAGGAGGAGGCTTCGTGCTCCCCTCGCTCCCAGGCCAATCAGGGTCTAGGGGCGGCGGAGCTGTGTGAAGCTGAACATTTTTAAAGTGGCCCCCCGCCCAAATTATTGCCCACCCCCTGTGCTAGATGTAGGACCCTGCCAATCCATGCCTCCTCCTTTCCTTCTTACCACCAGGGACAGTTGTTGGAAGGGTGATCACTTATCTGGCAAGTGCAGTCTCTCCACAGCGTAGTTACTTTAGTTGTAGTTTGTGGTTAGTGTATATAGTAGATAATGTATATAGTGTGTATATATAATAAGCTTTGGGAGTGGGGTTCACAGACACACACACACACACACACACACACACACACACCCACCCACCCCCCTTCGGTTTCTGGGCATGCTGTGAGCCCAAGGCTTGAAACCCTATGGAAGCTACAGTAAGCCTATGCTAACACATGACCCACATGACTTGTGACACAGGGAGGTGCACCAGACAGAAAGGTGCAAGATTTGCAGGGCTTTCAGCCCCATGACAAAAAAGAAGCAGGATTTTTGACTTGCAGTTGCTCATGGAATGCCCTCTTCATCCCCAATCTACTGCGGACTGCCAGGACCCAGCATCAAACGCATTTGTTCGGAATACCCCGGCATCAGTACATGACACAGTGTTGAGGAAGGACTGTTGTCTGAGAGACACTTGGCAGAGCACCACTCACTGAGGAGACAATCCAGCATCTCTCACTTTCACTGGTGGTGAGCTGAGCAGGGGTGCTCCGCAGTGCCTAAAGTAGTGGCAGTGGCAGGCACTGCATGGGTGTCTCATAAAGGAGCACTCAGCACTCAAGCAGCAAGCGTCAGTGTCATTGACTTGAGTTCTCCTGAGGGGACTGTTGAGCCTGACACCCAGCAACTCCTCTGCTGCACAGTGCGAGGTAGATGAGTTGGAGCTACCCTCCACCACAGACACTTCTGAAGCTGCCAGAGATTTAATTGCCATAACAGTTCCTCGGACCCTGTCAGTCAGAGATGAGCCTCTGGCACTGTCTGGAGGCAAGTTGGCCATAACACAGCAGTCGTCCTCCGCCCGCCTGCCCCCACCGGCCTGGCACTGTTTGCCTCATCACTGCTCCAGATCGTCATGCCACAGCACCGCTCTCCAACCCCAGAATCCGTGTGGGGTTTCCCAGCAGCAGTGCAACGATACTCCCCTTCCCTGATACTGAGGTTGGAGAGGCACTGATTCCTGACTGCAAGAGAGAACCGGCACTGGTCCCTGACACCAGAGTCCCAGAACTGGTGCCTCGACACAAGTGTCCCAGATCATCAGCTCAGCCCCAATCCCCAACGCAATATCTTTCAGTGCGCTGCTCGTGCTCAAGAGCCATCTCATGGAACTTGGATGGTGATTCCTTCTATTCCTGTTACAGCCATCATAGATCTGACAGACAACAGAGGGCAGCACCAATGGCATGGCACCACCAATGACAGCCTCCAGCACAACGGCCCTTTTGGATCTTCTGGGCTTAACATCAGGCTGAGAGCTCCTTTTCCAGGGGCTTCTGCTCAGTGGCCTCTAAACACTGACCACCCCAGCCAGTAAAGGACTGACCTATGCTTTGGGGATCCAGCATGGCTTTGGCACAAGCCCCACCATTGCCACAGGTTGCCGCTGAGGGTACTCAGATGCAAGACCCATTGCAAGGCCAGGTTACTTTCAAGAAGAGGTTATGGAACAGGAGGGCCAGAAAGACACTTTATTGTCTCTGGTTTTGTCATCTTTGTCCTTGGACGAGGTGATGGCAGGAGCTTCAAACTCAGGCCTTTTTCCAATTGCTCAGGGCCCACCAGGACATTCTGTGGAGGATTGCCTGCCACATGGGGTTACTGGTGGAGAAAGTGGTCGAACCCAAAGACCCCATGATTGACATCCTCGTGCCAGAAGGACCATCCCAGATAGCTCTCCCACTAATAAAAATCATCCAGAGCAATATTAAATCTCTGTGGCAGACCCCTGCTTTCAGAGCCAGGACTGTAGAGCTCAAGTACTACATACCTTCTAAGCAGTACACGTATCTGTTCTCTCACCCACATGCTCTCTGGTGGTGTTAGCCTTTAATGAAAGAGAGATATGGGGCAGCAGGGGCTGGCCCCTAAATCCAAGGAGACAAAAAGAATTGATCTTTCTGGCAGGAAGGTTTATGCATCTGGTGGCCTGCAGCTGAGGGTAGCTAATCAGCAAGCCATCCTCAGTAGATATAACTTCAGCTCATGGGATGCTGTGTTGAAGTTAAAGGACCTGATTCCACCAGATTCCAGAGCCTAGTTCTTGGCTATTAGTGATTAAGGGAAGGCAGTGATGTGGGCCTCTTTGCAGGCTTTGTTGAACTTTGCAAATTCAGCACCCCACACTTTTTCCTCAGGAATAGCCAGGACAAGGAATTACTTATCACAGGCATCTGGGTTGCCTAGGAGGTGCAGCAAACTGCAGGACATATTGTTTGAAGGTGCAGGATTATTTTTGGAGCAAACAGACTCCAAGCTGCACAGCTTCAAGGACTTCTGGGCGACTATGATATTGTTGGGCATGAACATTCCAGCAACCCAACAAAACCATTTTAAGCCCCAATTGCAACAGCAGTGGCCATATATTTCTTCGCCGAGGCAGGATTTTTAGGGTACGTCTTCACAGCAACATTATTTCAAAATAACTTAGTTTGTGTCTACACAGCAGGCAGTTATTTCGAAATAATATTGAAATACTATCAAGCTAGAGGACTTCTTACTCTGACTCCTGTAACCCTCATTGTACAAGGAGTAAGAGAAGTCGGAGGAAGAGTGCTCTATTTCTAAATAAGTTCTTTGTAGATGTTCCCAACGTAGCTCAATTTGAGTAACTTATTTCGAGTTAAGCCCTGCTGTGTAGATGCACAGTCCTCCCATTCAGCGTATTGACGGTTCCCAGAGTGTTCACCAAGTGCGTGTTGATCATAGCAGCCTTCCTCCCTCTCTCAAGAATTAGCTGCTTGGGGCACGCCAGGGAGCAGGTGGAATCTCAGATCCATGTTGTCAAATCCATTTTTAAGAGACTGGACCTCCTTCTCAGTGGGAACAAGTCAACCTTATCACAAACTTGGAGGCAACTTATCTCCTAGGACTTCAGACCAAACTAGCAGACAACCTCAGCAAATCATTCCACAATCATGAGTAGTCCATCTATCTAGATGTCATGCACTCCATCTTCCAAAGATGGGGGTTTCAGATACATTTCTGATACCCTGAGGAAGATGCCTGCTGTATGCCTTTCCCCCCAATCCCTCTTGTGTACAAGGTACTTCTGAAGGTCTGCAGGGACAGAGCCAAGGTAATTGTCATGGCCCCAGTGTGACCTCAATAACACTAGTACAGCAGATTCCTGGAACTGTCAGTAGATGCCCTGATAGTTACTACTCCACCTCTATCTGATCACTCAGGACCATGTTCACCTTCACCTCCAAGACCTCCAGTCCCTCCATCCCATGGCCTAGAAGTTTCATGGTGAAACCCTATGGAACTTTTGTGCTTGGCAACAGTAAGAGAGGTCCTACTTGGTAACAGGGAACCGTCCACCAGGGCCACTTACCCAGCTGAGTGGGAAAGGTTCACTTGCTTGTGTGCCCAGTGTTACACGCCTCCACTCCAAGCACCTCTATTCTCATTTGAGAGTATCTTCTCCACCTGAAACAAGACCTAGCAGTGGCATCCATCAAGGTACTGCTATCTTAGCCGTTCACTTAGGAGCACCCAGATGCTTAGACAGCCTGTCCCTGCATTGGCCTTTAACTTGGTCCTCTGCAGACTAATGGAGCCCCCGTTTGAACCACTGGCAACTTGAACTGAGGTGGCATGGGATCGCCATAGTCCTATATCCAGAGCCATAAAGGCACCACTCCAGGGCCTTCACAGCCAACCTGATGGGAGCTGCTAAGGGAAAATATTCCGATGACTGTGCATACAGCTGATTGGAATGGACATAAACAGCACATCTCGAACAGCAGTTACAAGAAGGTTAGTCATTGTTTTTTCTTGTATAGTTGATTTGAAGAATTTCCAAGCCACCACCACATTGAAGTTATTTTTGCTCTTCAGGAGTTGTCTTCCTTACGTAATTATTTTAATTTCTCAAAATCTACCCTTTTTACAATAAAAAGTCATATTTGACAAAGCTGGTTTTTATTCTCTTTTTTCTTAATTTAAACTGAATCAGCCCATGATCGCTCGATCCAAGGTTATTTCCTATGACTAGCTCTTCTTGATATCCTCAGTACTCATCACAATAAGTCTAAAATTGCGTGTTGGTTCAGTGATGATTTGAGGAAGAAAACGGTCATCCATCACATCCAGAATTATGTGAATCTTACCAATATTTGTCTCCAGGAAGTTAGTCTTTCATTATGATTGTTCCCAATAGTATCTATCTCTAATAATATTGGAGATCTCTGTGCATATGAAGTCTGATCATGGGGGTCTATAGCAGGCCTCTGAGGCGATCGCAAAATGACCCTTTTACAATCCTTCCGCAAAGTGATTTTAACCCAAACAGATTCTGTTCTGTCCATACAGTCACTCTGTAATTCTTTAATTTGCCACCTGTTGACATACAACACTCCTATATCACCTTTACTTTTATTCCTCTTGCTCGTATACAGTATATATCCTTCAATACATTTATTCCAGTCATTAATGTTTCTGTAATCACTATAATATCTGATTTCACTTCTGCACCAGTAGCTCCAATTCCTCTATTTTTGTGTACAAGCATTTCAGTTGTTTCCCTCAGATTTCACTCCGCTTTCTTGCTCGTGATGTTCCACTATCATTTAGTGTATATTTTCCAGTTCCTATGTATGAAAGCCAGATGTAGAGATTTCATGAGTCTCTCTCTCAATATTTTACCTTCATCTGCTAGTTTAAAGGTCGTCTTGTCAATTAGCTGAGACAGTGAAGTTCACCTTGCCTTTATCTGTTCTGACTGCAAAGTCCTGGTCCAAGTTATGTTAGAATGTGCTTTTCAAGAGTCAGGTTAACTAACAGGATAAAATGTTATAATCAAGGCATGCTGTATGACTTGCCCATGGCAGCCATGGTGGGAGGTTGTAGGAAACAGCCTAGCTCTTGAAGATTGAAGATACTAGCTGCTATAGAGCAGAGAACAACCAGCCTGAGAGACCTCAAGGAGGGAAATTACACTCTCAACCTCCCTCCCTCCCTACTGGATCCTAACTTCAATAAGTAGGTAGGAGGCCCAAAGACATCTCACATGTATCTGTTGGGAGGTAATGATTGCTGGAGACAAACCATCTTCTCTTTCATGTACACTTGGGAACTTTTACAAAAAGCTTTAATGATAAAATTGCCTACACCACAGGGAAAAGCAGCGAGCTTTTTCATTGCTTACAGAAACTTCCTGCCTGGGATTTGCTCTGCCTCCCTGTTCTAATAGGGCTTTTGATTTTTCTGCTCTTTGCAATAGCACCTCCTCAGTCTGACCACTGGATGTGTAAAGTTAGGAAGTAATGTTGGCCAGCCCATTATTCACAACTCTTCTGAACACTTAGCCTCTTCTTTCATTAGATTACCTGCAATAAGGAAAGAAGTTGGGCTCAAACTTAATTGTAAATAGAAATGTCAACACTATACTCATCCGTTCTGTAGCTTTTTTGTTCACTAAGTTTTATGTAATAGAATTTATTTTTACCGTTTTCTTTAGCTAACAAAACATAAAACATCCTTAGGAAATTATACAAAAAATTCCATATGTTAAAAGAACATAATTTAAGTTGCACTCAGCACTCGGTAGTTAGGAAATACCAGATTTATCTAGTAGGGGGGAGAAAAAAGGCGGGGGAAAGACGAACATACACATTAATATTTGGAAATATTTATGCCAAGTGAAAAATCTGCTCTCTATATATGAAAGAATTTGTGTGTCCATCCATGTGCCTGTCTGTCTGTTCAAAAACTCCTCCTAAATGGTAAGAGTTGGGACCACCAAATTTGGTATGCAGCTTCCTCTTATCATAACTCAAAGCAAGGTAAGGGTTTGGTTGTGCCAGGAAAATGGGAATGTGCCTGGAATGGGATTTCTTCTCAAAAAATTGTACAGAAAAGAGACAGAATCACCAGGCAGGTAAAAGGCACTGGCTAGGGGCATGCTCCATCCTCCTCCTTCCCTCATCTGGGACTTCCTTTAGGGAGGGCAGGGGCTGAAGCTCCATTTCTCCCTCCCTCCCCCCATTCATATGGGGACATTGCTGGCTGTTCCCCTTCATCAGGGAACGAGGGGAAAGTGTACAGTTTTCTGCATTCCTCACTCTGGCTGGGGAGCATAGGGGAGCAGACAAACCTGCACCTGCCACAGCTGGGGGACATGCATCCCTCCCCTGGTTGTGCCTGCTGGAGCTGCAGCAGCCATGGATAGGTGCTTCTCACCTGACCCCACGCTGCTGTGGTGAGAGAGGGCTGGGGCAGTCCTCTCTCCCTGGGGCAGCCTGCATACTGAGCCCCTTGTCTCCTGTCCCACCTTAGATCAATGATTTAAATGAAGCATATACATTATCTTTTTTAAAAAATGAGTTAAGCGCCAGAGCAACAGTGGGTAAATCTTTTAGTATTGAATAATATGGGTGTGTTAGGATTATTTTCGCTCATTGTGATATGTCTCTACAAATGACTTTACTTTTTTACTGTCTATGTACTATGTCAGGCCAAAGGTGCTGTCTGTTCCCCCATAACAATGTATATCTTGTGTAAATATTTGTATGTAAATATTGACTTGTTTAATGTTTTAGCTTGATCTAGGTTTTGGTTTAATTTATCATTTTCTGTGTTTCATCGTTTAAAATTATTGGTATATTAATCTTCTGTTACTTGGATAATAATGTTTGTAGTCATTTATGCTATAAATACACATAACATCAGCTGGCAAAATTTTCAATATTGGGAGCCTAAAGTTTGGTGCTTAATTCCATATTTAGATGCTTAAACAAGTGGCTTTATTTTTAAAAGTATTAGGCACCTGTAATTATTTCTGATGCTCTATCTACTTAAGGGAAGGAGATAGGGAGATATATGTTTATAAAATTTTGATCCTTGGCCTCTTAACTAGTCTGAAATGCTAATAATAATTGAAATGCTAATAATATTATAAATTAATACAACTTCAAAAAATAGTAGAGTCCATGACCTTTGTACCACTATTAAAAGCTTGCTTCCATTACATGGTGGATCGATGCTGGTGGTTGATCCACTGGCCATCGATTTATCGCATCTGCTTAAACGTGATAAATTAATCTCCAGGCACTCTCCCGTTGACTGTAGTGCTCCATCAGGATGAGGAAAGTAGACAGGAGAGTAGCCCCCTGCAATCTTACCACACAGCAAACACCACAGTAAAAAACAGGACTATGTAGCACTTTAAAGACTAACAAGATGGTTTATTAGGTGATGAGCTTTCATGGGCCAGACCCACTTCCTCAGATCAAATTGTGGAAGAAAATAGGCATGACCATATATACCAAAGGGATACAATAAAAAAAAAAGTGAACACATATAGAAAGGACAAATCAAATTTCAGAACAGAGGGAGGATAAGGGGGGGGGGAGGTAAATGTCTGAGCGCTAATGATATTAGAGGTGATAATTGAGGAAGCTATGTTTGTAATGGGTAAGGTAATTAGGGTCTTAAAGACCCCCGGCGTAAAGTGTCAAATTTAAGCTTGAATGACAGTTCAGAGGTTTCTCTCTCAAGCCTGGTGTGAAAATGTCTTTGAAGCAGTATGCAGGTAATCAAGTCATTGAGACAATGCCCTTTCTGGTTGAAATGGCAAGAAACTGTTTTTCTTTGTGATACTGTCTGATATCCGTTTTGTGTGCATTGATTCTTTGTGGCGTCTTAGACGCGTTTGTCCAATGTACATAGCAGATGGACACTGTCGGCACATGATGATATAGATTATATTTCTGGATGAGCAGGAATATGTGTTCTTGATCTTATAACTGAATTGGTTAGGTCCAATAATGGTGTCAGCAGAGTAAATATGTGGACAAAGCTGGCAACGGGGTTTGTTGCAAGGAAAAGTCCCAGGGTTGGTATTAGTGTGGTATGTCCTGCGGTTGTTGGTAAGAATCATCCTGAGGTTAGGTGGTTGTCTGTAGGAGACTATGGGTCTGTCTCCCAGAGCCTCTCGGAGTGTAGTATCCTGTTCTAGTATAGGTTGTAGTTTATTGATAATATGTTGGACTGGTTTAAGTTGGGGGCTATAGGTGATGACAAGTGGTATTCTATTGTTGGTTTTCTTGGGTCTGTCTTGAAGTAGATGGTTTCTGGGTATTCGTCTGGCTCTTTCAATTTGTGTTTTTATTTCTCCAGGTGGGTAATTAAGGTTTATAAATGCTTGGTAGAGATCCTGAAGTTTCTGGTCTCTGTCGGTGGGATTAGAGCATATGCGGTTGTATCGAAGGGCTTGGCTATAGATGATGGATCGTACGCTGTGTTCTGGATGGGAACTGGAGGCATGAAGGTAACTGTATGAGTCAGTGGGTTTTCTGTAGAGAGTGGTGTCTAATTTACCATTGGTGATTTGTACTGTGGTATCCAGGAAATGGATCTCTCATGTAGAATGGTCCAGGCTGAGATTGATGGTGGGGTGTAGGTTGTTAAAATCTCTGTGGAATGTCTCCAGTGTTTCTTGGCCGTGGGTCCAGATCATAAAGATGTCATCGATGTAGCGTAAGTATAGAAGGGGTAAAAGGGGACGGGATCTGAGGAAACGTTGTTCCAAGTCAGACATAAAGATGTTAGCGTACTGTGGGGCCATGCGTGTACCCATGGCTGTGCCACTGATCTGGAGGTATAAGTTGTCCTCAAAACGGAAATAATTGTGGGTGAGAACAAAGTTACATAGGTCTGCTGCCAGATTGGCAGTGGTGTCCTCTGGGATAGTGTTTCTAATTGCTTGTAATCCGTCTTCATGTGGGATGTTGGTGTATAGAGCTTCTACATCCATGGTAGCAAGGATGGTGTTATCAGGGAGGTTATCGATGTTTTGTAGTTTTCTCAGGAAGTCAGTAGTATCTCGGAGATAGCTGGGAGTGTTGGTTGCATAGGGTTTGAGAAGAGAGTCTACATAGCTGGATAATCCAGTAGTGAGCGTGCCGATACCTGAGATGATGGGGCGTCCGGGTGTCCCGGTTTATGGATTTTGGGAAGCAGATAGAACAATCCTGGTTGGGGTTCAGAAGGTGTTTCTGTGTGGATTTGGTCCCAGTAGATGTAGGGAGGTCTTTAAGGAGACAGTGTAGTTTCTTTTGGTATTCTGAGGTGGGATCAGAGGAGAGAGATTTGTAAAATGTGGTGTTGGAGAGTTGTCTGGTTGCCTCCTGGTTATAGTCGGACTTATTCATAATGACCACAGCACCCCCTTTGTCAGCTGGTTTGATTATAATGTTCGGGTTGCTTTTGAGACTCTGGATAGCATAGTGTTCAGCGCGGCTGAGATTGTGTGTCGCTTGTTGTCGTTTGTGAATAATGTCAGTCTGTGCATTGTGGCGGAAGCTTTGTATATAGAAATCCAGATTGTAATTCCGACCATCAGGGGGAGTCCATATGGAATTATTTTTCCTTTGGTGTTGATAGGGGGATCTGGTTGGTCAGACTGATGTTCATTGATAGTTTGGAAATATTCTCGTAGGCGGAGGCGGCGAAAGAAAGCCTCAAGGTCACCACAAAATTGAATCCAGTTTGTGGGGGAGGTGGGGTATATATGGTCATGCCTATTTTCTTCCACAATTTGATCTGAGGAAGTGGGTCTGGCCCACGAAAGCTCATCACCTAATAAACCATCTTGTTAGTCTTTAAAGTGCTACATAGTCCTGTTTTTTGTTTCAGCTAAACTAGACTAACACGGCTACATCTCTCTTACCACAGTAAAAAGGTTAACTTCAACTATGGTATCTGAGTAGTTGAAGTCACATAGATTAGGGCAGGGGTTAGTGTAGATAAGGCCTAAGGTTCAACACATCACATTGCTAAACTGACTGGATTTTCTTTAGAAACTAGCTTTTTTTCTGTCTCCTAGTATGTCTTCAAAAGGTCAATTCATAGAAGGAAATGCTATAAGATCATTTGAAGCGGGAGTTCTTTTATAAGGAATTTATGTAAAGTGTAATGTACAGAAGCTGAATATCTTCTATGTTCATTATATCTCTAGTAAGCTATTCACGGCTTACTGTATGTACTGAATAGTGTACTTTCACTTCATTGATATACAGTACATAGCAGTAGGTCATCAAGTGTGAAGAAGGGACAGACATGAAAGGGTTACATAAGCTTTAATGTTGATGCATATAAAGTACTGAATAGTTACATTTCAGTTTTCTGCTCCCATAATAAATAATCATCTTGTGATTTGCAGAGATGTTTCAATAAATATATATATACTTAATTAATTAATTTACCTCCTAGGAGAGCAAGTGTTAAAAAGGGAGAAGTACAGCGTAGTACCCCAATCTCTAAATAATTAGTGTCTCAGGCATCAGTTATTTTGCCCACTCCTAGGAATATCAGATATGAGATAAAGAATCAAGTCTGTTTTATTTAACAGGAGATTTCAATTTTTAGAAAATTAACTATATAATTGATTGGCTCTATTACCTGTGTCTGACACTACGGAAAATTGAAAATCACAATGTCAGTCTTTGATTTAAAAAAACAAACTAACTTGAGGTAACTGTACCAGTGTTAAAGAATCAGGTGCAATCAGATGTATAACTTTGTGTTAGAACATGTTTTAAAGATTCTGGTGCATTTTCTTGCAGTGACAGAAGGTTTTGGTTTTACAGGTACTTGCCTCCAGAGTGTTTTGTAGTCGGCAAAGAGCCACCAAAGATTTCAAACAAGGTTGATGTATGGTCAGTTGGAGTCATCTTTTTCCAGTGTCTTTATGGTAGAAAGGTGAGATAAAATGTGTTTAAAAGTGTTGTACATCTTTAAGGCAAGCTTCTCTACTTATATCTCCACTACACACTGAAATTGTGGTAATAAAGATGTTAAATTGGTATTACTTTCATTTCTGAGTATTGATAGTTTGTTGATAACTCTTTCAAGCAAGAGGTAGAGAAACAAATATCCTAATCTGACATAAAAATGTCATTTTACTTAAGTGTAAGATATTTTTTATCAGCACACAGGCAATTTAAAATCACATAAATTAGAATAAAGATGTGTTGTCACTGAAATTGATACTTGAATCCTTCATGAAGAAATTTATCTGAATTTAATTTATTTTTCAGCCATTTGGTCATAACCAATCACAGCAAGATATCTTGCAAGAAAATACAATATTAAAAGCTACAGAAGTCCAGTTCCCAGTTAAACCTGTTGTAAGCAATGAAGCCAAGGTAACCTATTTGTTAGCCTCATTAACTGGCATGATACAAGTACTGAATGTATTGATTGGTTTTAAAGTATTAACTTTTTTAAAATTAACACTTATTTAAGAATACCTGGTTACAGCCTCTCTTTAGAACTTGAAATTATATTAGCGTTTTTTTGTACAATATGTCTCTTGTGACTTATTCAAGATCACATGCCCAAAGTAATCTGTGAAAGAAGTACTTCATTTCATGTTTATAGTGTCTTTCCTCCAGAAGGACTCCAAAGTGCTTCAAATCAGACCTTCCCAAAAATCCCTGACAATTTTTGGTGTTTATTCCATAGAAGACATTGCTACCTTACCATATTAGCTAATTTAGTTGGTTGGCATCAGGTTGCTTCTGAAAACAGTGAATAAATCTGATAGAACCAACCAACTTCACTGTTGGAATGCGCCTAGAAAATGCTCCCTTGGACATTCATGGTGTACCAGTCACATTAACTCAAGCCTGGTTTAAAAAGTACATGTTCTCAAGATCAGATCAGCTTCATGAGGAACAAAAATATCAAAATAGTTGGACTTCCATAGGGCATGCAAGGCAGAAATCCATACAATTAAAAACTCATATTATTTTGGGGACTGAAAGAAATATCTAACTCCCGACTGCCTGGACATTCTATTGAAGATTCTACAGAAAAGTGAGGTTAAAAGACGACTCCAGTTACTTTGATTTATTAAAACTGTGGACAGCTATACCATAAACTAGATCCTAGAAATTAGGGGAGAAAAGAAATCTGAGGTGGTACTTATGCTCACTCTGGATGTTAGTGACCCAACTCATGCAAAAGCCCTTTTGCTGGTTCAAAGTAATGCTGTAGGAAAAGATGTGTGCGCTACCTCTAGTTGGAAAACAATTAATGTAACCAATCCAATTGGTGTAGAAGTAGGAACAATGTAGAATCTTGTTCAAATAAGTAAGATTCTTCCTCTGAAGGTTAAGAGGGTAAAGTAGACATAATTTAATAACTGAGGAGAGTACTTTTCAGGAAGATGGGAATCTTTTTGCAATTAGCCTTTTTGCTATGGCTTGCCTACATACTTCTGTTCGTGATATTTTTAAAAGGAATTTCATATTGAGCAAGTTATAGTTAGGGGTCACATAAAGTTTAAGTAGTCATTTCAAAAAAAATTGCTTGTCCTGTCATTTTTGTTCTCAGTTTGGAAAATTTGGGGGTCTCGTATTCAGTTACAGGACATAAGCACATATAGGATGAGAATAGGATGAGATAAATAAGTTTACATTTTCAATAGTTTATGCCCCTTACCTTTTAGTTTGTGTCTGATATTTTTTTGTGATTGAATGTATTGAAGGAAAGCATGAAGCAACAGCTATTTAAGTATGGTTATAGTAAGAAAATGGCTATTTAAAACTGGCAACTTATTACCATGTTTTTATTCAGAAGTAGTATTTGCTTCCATTTAGTGACAAAAAATAATTTTTACTTCCCTTTTGCTGCTTTTTGCATTAAATAACCCTTGTACTTATTTGAGAGAGATTAATTCTTTTCTGATATGCACACCATAATCAAGTGCAAACTAACCTGCAGTTGCAGACTTTCAATTGATGGCAACTTGGAAACAAGAAGGAAACCAGATTGACATTCAGATTTATAGATGTGGAAGTTGGAAAAAACACGTTATAAACTGAAAATTGATATAAAATCATTGAGATTAAATAAACATGAATATTTTGATGATGTTTTTACAGTCAGCTTTCTGTATGTGACTGCACTTTAAGATCCTCATGTCATTTTCTTCCTAATTGTGTTTAGCTGGTTGTGTGCGCGCGCTGTGGTTTTTAAATTTTTATGTATTTATTTATTTATTTATTTATTTATTTATTTTGCTTTATGTTCGCTATTGTTTCTACTGTATTATAGGTGCACAAAGATTTTAAAAACAAAACCCTGCCTCAAGGACATCACAAACTATTTTCAACAATTAATTAATTTTTAATGCCCAAGAACTGCTTAATATTAATATACAAACACATATATTTGCATGATTTTTTACTTGTCAAGTAGGGAAGTAACATTATGCTCTTTTATAAAGACCTGCACATATTGGATATGCAGTAGTTACAGTAAATTATGATGAAACTGTTATGTACAAGTCTGGTTTCTATGAAGTTCACATCTATAACAAATGTATGTTTTTCTTTGATCCTAAGTTTTTATTTTAGAACAAAAGGTTAAAAAAAGTTTTGAAATTTATGAATGAATGGAATTTTTTTTTAAAATTGCATTTCACCAAGCCTAGTTATATAAGGGGAATTTTCCAACCAGTAGCTAGCTTTTTTAAAATACAGGATGCTAGAGATACAGTATGTTTCCAGCCTGGAAAGCGTATCAATAGTTTTTTGGCAGATTCCCTCATGTATAGGCAAAGCAGTGTGATTAAAACCTTCTTAAATTACAGAGGACAACTAGAATGGAATAATTTGGTCAGCTTCTCATCTACTAGCAGCACTGAATGGAAGAACAAGCATATACCTGGAAAGATCATATAAACCCATGCATTCTCTCTCCACATTCTCAGACTTCTGCATTAGCTTCAACTTACTGATTGCAAATATTATTTCAAAACAGTAATGTGTTTTGTGTTTAAAGGTATTTGTTTTCATGTAAAATGTGAATTCCATGGTTTATCCATGAAGTTTTTCAAATAAGATTAATTTTTAATCTGACATTAGATTTGTTGTTACATGCTGGTGGATTAACAAGCATGTAAACAAAATGCCACTAAGGATGGTTGGTGTGAAGTCAGAAGTAAGGAGGGAGCAGAAGACAGAAGCAGAACTTTAAATCACAGTAGGTGGTAGTGAAGAGGTTTTCAATGTTACCCTTCTGCAGAAAAAGTCTTGTAGGCAGAAGGAGGAAGATTATCTTCAAAATTGTTGTTACAAGCTACTATTGCTATAGAAATGCCAGGGGCGTCTCTGAACATTGCTATAGAATTCTGTCTACTCTGCATTTTCTGTAAACTTCCTATCGTTTTGACATAAAAGTTGCAAATTTCTGGGGACCAGTAGTTAATTACAAATTACATTGTCTTGCTGAATTGAACCATTAGAAAACAACTCCTCTTTTAGAATGTCAGACTGTTTAGAACGTGTTAAATCACTTGGAGGCAGAATTGGCTCATAAACAGCATTTATTTTGTTTGGAAGACTGTAATAATTTTTTCTTGTTTTTTCTAGGCCTTTATCCGACGCTGTTTAGCATACCGCAAAGAGGATCGATTTGATGTCCACCAGCTGGCTAATGATCCTTATCTTCTCCCTCATATGAGAAGATCAAATTCTTCAGGAAACTTGCATATGACTGGCTTGGCAGCATCCCCTACACCACCTACTTCAAGCATTATTTCATACTGAAATGTCTCCAAGTGAAGACTGGCATGATATCTTTGTAGTTTCCAAATGCAGACTAGTTTGTGAGCATTTGCGTGTTTTTACACAGGACAAGTTTGATTACTGTGTTTTCAGATTGAGGTCCTTCTGCTTAGTGTCATTTGTACGATGGGAATGGATCATGGACTGTGATTAAATATACCCTTCTGACTGTAACCTTTAAACATTGAAGAATGACACTGCTTGTTGCACACAAAACGATGTGCTGTGTTTAAGAGTAAAGAAAAAGGTTTGGGTGTTTTGGGGGGGGAACACTGTAAATAATCTTTTTAATACTTATAAAGTACATTTGGTTGATACTGGAGAGTTCTACCATGAAGGGCAGTTTTTCATTATTTAAACAAGAAAAGTAATGGACAAATTTGAACACAGGAAAGGTTCAGTGTCTGAACATAGAAAAAAACCCTACTTCCGAAGGGGTTAAAACCAAAGTAAGAAGTGAGCGTCACAGCTGTATTCTCTATTAAGCTTTTCAGATAAAGTTACAATTTTTTTGTTTGGCTATTTGGTCTTATTAAAGACTATAATTCAAAACCCATGTGTTCTTGTTTCACTAAGATTTGAAGATTGATGCATAATTTCTGATACATTGTCCCTCAAATAGCTAATTTTGAACACACCTGAATTCTTTAAACTTGCTATATTTGTCACAAGTTTTGACAATGCTGCCACTTTTCAGGTCTTTGATAAAAGTAAATGATAGCATATATCCAAATGCAGACAGGTTATGTATAATGTTCTATGCAGGATAATGATGAATTCCCTTCTAATGCTATTGTAAATTGTTGTACAGAGGTCATATTTTCAGTTATTAAATTTCAGCAACTTATTCCTGTACAAATGTTTAAAGTATGGCTTTTCTAATTGGATATTGTATTTTTTTTAAGTCTCCTTGAAGGCGCTTTTAATTGCTGCTAAATGATGTTGCTTTTACTTTTGCAAAAGAATCAAATGACCTCCTTAAAGTGCAAGTCAACTGTACGTTATAGAGAGAGTAAAAGTAGATAATTCATTAACAATCAAGGCATGTAAAAGAAATCTGTGTTGGACATACAGTACAGTTCTTTGAGTCAGTTTCTTGTGCTCTCAACCTGTAGAGCACGTTGATACTAGATGTAGAAGTTGTTCATAATTATTTTCTGTTCCTGGAAGTTCCTATCAGCAAGGAAATGTTTCTTGTGGCTTGTACAGATATTTTAAAATGTGAAACATTTTCTAACTGCCTTGTATGGTAGAGACTTATTTTTCAGAATTCTTTCTCTCTCTTACGTACATTATTCCTTTTACTGTTCACATTCATGATGCTGAATACCTAAATGTCATTTTGTCCATGTTGCAGAAAAAGGAGGCTGTATTACCACAGGTTTTCATTTAATATTGTACAGTTAAACTGTGGCTCTTGTTTTTGATGTTGCAAGCCATTTTGTTTTCATTGTACATAAAGATACATTAACTGTCTCTTTAAGATGCTGCTGAAATTGTAGAGAATGTAGCCAAAACAGTAATAAACAATGACAGTTGAAATTTCAAGCATGTATAAAGTTATTGCATGTAGGGAATCAGCTTGCCACACCTCAGACATTGCTAAGTGCAATTTTTTAGCTCACAAATAAAAAAAACCAGTAGAACTTAAATCTTTAAATATTTGAAGGGTCCCAAAATATTTCAGTCTGCGGTGGTATTGAAACAAACTGCTGCTGTTTTTTCTTGCAGAGGCATTACTACATGTTGTTTCCCACAGAGTAAAACCTAACATGTTAGCGCCAAATAGTGACTTTTGCTCCTGAGGTATGTGAGGAGCCCTCTCCCCATTATACCAGCCACATGGCAAGGACAAAGCTATTTCTCTTGCTCACTGAGCTCAAGTAGGAATCGGGGCAGGTGGCATAGCTAGAAGTGTGTTATGCCATCTAAAAGTTGTATTACCTTTCCATACCATGCCTGCATTGATGTCTGCAATTGAGACAAGAAGTATTTTGCTTAAGCAAAAAAATTCAGGATTGAGTAAATTGAATTTTTGCTATTTAGATTGTTAATTATATATTACATCCATTATATGGTAGTGCCTGGGGGGCCCTTTAATAAGATACAGACTGTTCCTGCCTTAAAGAGCTTATAATTTTATGAATGTTGTTACCTAAAAATTAGTTTTCACACATACTGAGCCTTGAGGCTTTGGAATTTCATCTGTCTGGCAAGAAGGAATGTGGTTGTGAATTTCAGAAGTACTGGAACTTAGCTTTATTCTGTATGGACAACAGCAGTTTTTTCTGATGTCAGTTCAGAATGTGAGCTGTTGTGTTGTAACATATCACATTTGTTTGTTTTTTCTATATTTTGGGAGTTTTTTATTACTAAGCTTTTATACAGATCAGAGCCCAAGATGTGTTTGTGGAGTAACATTCTTTTCTTTTCTCATAGCTTTGTAGTCTGGCTATATCATCGCTAGATCCAGAGTTAGTGCCTTTCAATTATCATCATCCAGGTGACTTTTCTACAAGATACTTTCCAGCCACATACCATAAAAAAGTGCTGCAGCCCCAAACATCACACAGTGAAACAACAACTTTTCTTCAACAAAGTTTGAAGCTAGGCATCTGTAGAGACTGTGAGATCTATTTTAACAGTGATTTTTTTCTTGCATCAGCTGTGTAACTCATTAGCTTCACTGATATTACTTTTGATACATAGTGTAACAGTTCAGATCAAAATCAGCTCCCCCAGGCAGTTCAGTGACTCGGAGGAGGAGGCACCTACAAAATGGGGCATTTTGGCCACAGAAATGGCTAAATGAAAATAAAGGTGATTGAAAACTTGTGGTTCAGGATCACAGGAAAGTTTGAGCAGAGTATGACAGTTTATGTACTTTTCCTCACTGGAAAAGCCAGTCCAAATGGGAAGCCATAAGAAAGAGCTTTGCTTCCAAGTCCTGTCTCCTGCGGCAGGGATGGGGGAAGAAAAGACTACTTGATATGGGAAAATGCACAAACTTTAAATATGAAAATATTTACCAGGAATAACATTGTAATATATCTTTGATGTTACCTAATGGGAAGCTTTCCTATTATTGTACTGCTGCTTAATGGTCTAGAAGTCAGTGTGCCTATCAAATGATCAATGCCTGTTCTGTTTCTTTTCAACTCATCAGAAGGCAAATTATTTATTTTGACTTTTTACATTCCTTAAACCCAAAGTGTATAACAGTAAAAATGATTCCCTGGATTGGAGAAAGCTTTGAGGTTCCCCAAAACTAAAGGTGTTGTATAAATCTAGAAGAATATTAGTGTCATAATATGCTGTTGTTTTTACACATTCTTTGTGTAATTTTATATTTGCAATAAGATAAATTATTTATTTCTCAAGTTAGTACCCTCTAGTGCTTGATGTTGAGTAGAGTATGGGAACAAATTCTGTCCGTTCTGACACTTTGTGTTTAAAGTTTAGCTTGTGATAGAATGTGATGTGCATCTGATATTCTGCATGTGTATGTTCCTAATTAGTTGATGTACATTTAAAAATTCTTACCTCGTATCTATCGCTACAATTTTTAATCATCCTTTAACTTATTCACAGGGAAAAAAGAAATGAAATAAACTTAGGCAACATACATTCATAATGAGCCTAAGAAAAACAAGTCAAATAAATCTCAAAAGTAGTCAGATATAGAATTTTTGCCTTTATCTAAAAGTGAAATTAGTGTGTCAATCAGAAAAGCTGCACATTGTTAGCTGTGGTTACAGTGTTCTGGTACAGGTCACATTAACCACAGTTAACAATGGTTGGCTTGTCTCTCAGAACACCCTTTTCAAGCTCCTCAAAGATTCCAGAATGGTCTGCTTGGATACTACTATCAGATTTTTTTCAAACTGCAGTGCAGAACATTATGTACCACATCTTATTGTACAGTCAGTTGTTAGACACAGTGTTCAGGAAAAGTAGTGAATGTTTTAGTTTGCCCCAAGAACTCCAGCAATACCAGCAAGAAGACAGGAATTGTGTTGCATTGCTGGCCTCCTGCCCAGATCCTATTGACTGCACATACTATGGCTATTAGTGATCTGCTGCATAATTAGTGGAGCTTTGAAGAATCACAAAGCTCTGAATTCTCTCGGTATGCAAGTCATGCATGATGTTAGGTGCAGAATCACTGATGTAACTGCAAGATTCCCTGGAGGATGCTATATTTTAGTTAGATTGAAACACAAAAATTAGCAACCCCTAAAGACTTAAGAGATGGTTGCCAAGGTGTGTTTAAAATTAAATACCCCTTGATACATGCTGTATAGCTGCTTAATAGTTATGGTGTGTGTTGGTCAGACTTTATTATCTATCTAGAAAAATGAAAACCAGGGGGAGTGGAATGGATGGAATTGAAGGCAGAGAAAAATAAAGTGTGTCTCTGAAGTTCTGAGCAGTTTTGAACTGTCTTGTTTGTTGCCAGGTGACAGTAAATAGAAGCCAAATTCTGCCCTCACTTTTTCCAGTGTAAATCCACATAACCTCAGAGTTAGTTATTCTAGATTTACACAGCTATAACCAAGGATAGAATGTGTCTTATTTATGTGCAGGACAGAAGCTACACCAACCTATCATATGAGCCTGCATGAGGATTCTTATGCTCTGTATAATACTGTTTTGGTGGTAGGAGTATACTATCCAGGATTGTGTCAATGCATATATGTGTGTGTTTTTAGGGAGTCCAGCCATTTATGATTCTTGCATGCTCTCCATTTACTAATGTTGGGTGATCTTGTTCCAGAATTTAAGGGGTTTTCCCAACTATTTTATGTTATTTTTTAATTTATTTTATTTTATTTTTACAGAGTAACAAAGACAGGCAAAATACAAATGCATCAGTCAGAGAAACATCCAGTAGTGCTGTCAAACAATAATCCATTGAGATATTTCTCTTTATTGTGGAATAAAGATAGAAAGTAAGAGAGATCTAGAGGCTGGTCAATCAATTGAGTGCACATGTCAGTAAACAACTATCTTTTTCCTTTTTCTGATGGTGTTAGTTCTTAACCGTATTATCACCTCTGGTGTGGTTTTAGGAGCTAGTGGTGAGTGTTTTCTAGGCAAATAGAAATGATGGTCTGATTGCCTCTGGATCTTGGAGCTCAGGGACTTTCCTGGAGGGCTCATGCTGAAGTCTCAGGATCCAGGAGTGAGAATTTTGCAGGAAGATACTTTGGGAGAAGTGAAATCACAGGAAAATATTTTTTTTACATTATACTTTACATAGAGAGTGAATATTTTAAGTGGTCGGCTAATTAATGGACTCACATGGTATGGAAAGGCCATTATTAGCACCAGTTTGGTGCATGTGTGCTGTATTTCTCACATATACAGGGATTGAATTGACATGGAAGAAGGAATTGTGCTGTGTGTCTTAGTGACTTGGAACCATCAAACTGTGCAATAGTTAATCCTAGGTATCTCTGGGATGTATCTGGCCCTATTGTTTGTTAATGTAATATAAGGCAAACTGTGCAAGGGACAGGGACCAATTCTTGCTATTCATATAGCACCTAGCATAATGGGGCACATTTATTCTGATTTCGGGACTGGGTAAATTATTGTAATACAAAAATGAAGTTTGTCTGAATTTCACAATATAGGTTTCGTCCCCAGCTCTGCCAGACTTCCTGTGTGAATTTGGGGTCACTTTGCACTCCCTGAGCTTCAGTTTTGACCTTTATCAGAGGGCTTACTGCCCAGGACAAATTCTGGGGCGTTTGTAGAGTGCTTCGAGTGGGGAAAAAAATACAAATATCATCTGGTATCCCTTAATGTTAAGTGTCATAAACTGAACCTACACGACATCAGACATTCTGTCCCTGCTGAACCTCATATGTGTCACTGTTACCTGTTCAAGTAGCTTTTATTTATGTTGGTTCCTTAGCTTTGTGTATAGTAAAGAAATCTGTCACTAGAAGCAGGTGGACCCAAAGGGTAAGTACTTGTAGGGTTGCCAACACACCTGGCTTGGTCAGAAGTCTCTCAGAATTGGCATTGATCTCCCAGTGACTATTGAAAGCTATCCTGGAGATGTTAATAGACCACTGAAAGTCTGGTCAGCAGTGCAGCGTGGCTAAGACAAGTTCCCTACCTGCGCTAGCTCCACTCAGTTCCCGGAAGTGGCCCTGGGCAGCCAGGGGGCTCTATATGCTGTGTGTGCCATGAGTGCTGGTGACTCCAGCATTCCCATTGGCTAGGAACTGAGGCCAATAGGAGCTACAGAGGTGGGGCCTGCAGGAAGCGGCACCACACAGAACCTGGCCACCTCTGAGCTAGGAAATAAGATGCCAATCACTTCCAGGAGCCATGTGAAGAAAGCATCTCCTGTGAGACCACACACCAACCCTCTGCCCCCGCCCTGAGCCCACGAGCCCAAACCCCTGTCCCAGCCCTGAGCCTCATCCCACACTCAACCCCTCAGCCCAGAACTCCCTCCTGTGGTCTCAGGGAAGGAGCAGGGCAAAGATGTTTGTTTTGTGCGATTAAAATTGGCAATGCTAAGTGCAAGGTTAATGGGAAATTACTCTTCATTCTTTTTAAGCTCCAGGCCAAGTTCCTTTGAGCAAATATGCTCACACTGGGAAAGCTGTACTGGTGGTAGTGCCACTGGAACTAAAGAGAGGCCAGAGTATGTGGTATCAGCTAGGAGCCTCCGTTTTGAGTCAGATGGGGTAACGGGGTGTAACTACAAGATGAGGGGTGTTGGCATTATAAAGCCTGCTGAAGTCTTTATAGTTTCAGTTATTTTAAGCAGAGACCAGTACCTGGTTTGGCAGACTTAGCTATCCAGGGGCTGACAATAGTCTTAATCTGGTTTATGCAAAGGCCTGGAATGGACTGTCAAAGCTTTTACTTAGCCTGGATAAAGGTTTGTTCCAACTTAGGGGGTGGGGTTACTTTATTTGGGAGGTATATTGTTATGAAATGTTATGATTGTCATTTATGTTTCAATGCTATGGAACCTGAATTTTTAAAGGGTATTCTTCCACACTCCCCATCTTTGGTGCTTCTAGGTCTTTGTCTACCTCTTTTCCATTTGTCTCTGTGATCCACAGTTCCCCCCCTTGTTAAACTGCTGTGTGACAACATACATCGATATCCAGGGCAGGCACTGAAAGTGAACCTTTAAAAGGCTAGAATATTCAAAAGTGCCAGCCATAGCTCTAGTCTGATACAGCACTGGATAAACTAAGTGATGAAATGCTGCCTTTTAAATAAACACCTTGCAGTTAGTCCAGCTTCACTTTAACTAAAATTGCTCTGAGATAATCAGAAATAAAACATGTTCCGAGATTTAACTTCAGAAAATCAGATGAATGCTCCTTGTAAATGACTGTCTACAAGAGAGAGGCTGAAATACCACTGTGTCTTTAACAGAAACAAGTGTATATGTAAATAGAGTTCACTGATCAAGTCAGAGCAAAGAGTTTTAGCAGCTCCCAAGGAAATGCTGTGCTTTGCTGAGCTCTAGGATCTATAGAGTGCACTTGTATGCTTTTTAATAGGCCATCGTGTTCTAAAATAACTTTAAAAACAAGGAATAGTCATGCAGTGACATTCTTGGAAAGGGAAACATGTTCTGGGAACTGAGGGTGAGACCTGAAGGACTCCAGCCCTCCTTTAATCAGACTATCCTCTTCTGATTTCACAAAATACAGATTCAAGCAAGAGAGGGTGTATTCATAATAAATGTACTGAAAACACATAATGTAACCATCTGAAAGAGAGGCTGCATGGCAAAATGGCAATGTTACCAGACAACATATTTATCTAGAGACTGGTGAACACTAGAGGGGGTTTGTCAGGGACAGCTAGTGCATCTCCCAAGCTAGCTAATACAAAAAACACTTTGTCCACATTAAGCTTCACCTGCAGAAATAGCACAATGAACAATCCAAACTGTTGTCAAACATGTCTTTGTCTACAAAAGGGTTTCCCAAATGGTGGTGCGCTCCACCCATTTGTGTGTAGCTCCAGCCAGGACACCTGAAAGGCCAGAGACTAAAGCAGGTAGCATTTCCCCTTCCTCCCTGGCTTTGTAAAGCTGAGAGAGGGCAGCAGCTGTGGCCCTCTGTGAAGGGGCATTAATCAGGACAGGTGAGACTTATCACCCAATCAAGAGCTTATAAGGAGGACTGGCATTTGTTTTGGGGTCTAGCAGACAGCAGGAATCCAAAGGGTCGAAGAAACTGCTCTAGGATTTTGTAAAGGACTTGGTATGTATCCAGTTCATCCCGTACCACATAGCTCTCAGGTTGAATTTATTCTTGTTTGGATTTGCTGGCCACCCAAAGCCTGGCTGTGTATGTTACCTACTCCTAGAGGGAGGGGTTTCTTTCCTTTTGTCAAAAGGCATTTGGATAATGGGTGAAGGAGCTTCCTGAGTAGACTCAGCCCTGCCCCAGGAGAACATCAGCTATGTCAGGACAAGACTGCCAGTGTTTTACTGACATGGAAAAAATAGAAACTCTCTTATTTAACTGTTGATGAAGCCTGCAGCCCAGGGGGTCAGTGCTGCAGAGCAGGGGGGTGGGATGGGATGGGCATCTGTGTTTTCCTGTTTTAACACTAAGGTTTCTCCTAACTAAGCAGGAGGGAACAAAATCAACAACTCCAAACCAATGCACTTGCAGGGAATAGTGTGTACTCTTGTTCCTGAGAGAAACACCGGCTTGTGCTGAGAGCAGAGCACAGTAGTCAGCAGGGTGGGTCTGAGGGGTGAGGGAAAGCGAGAGGAAGATATGAACCTAAGAGAGGCTGAGAGGCATCTGCACTGGGATGTGTTTTAAAAAGACGGGATCCCTAGTTCATTTCAAATCCAGAAGTTTTTCTCTTCTGAACAACATTATGAGCCCAGGTGGCTGGGATAACTGAGCAGGGTTCAGAGAGAGGTAGAACTGCAGCAGAAATTTCCATTTGGGGGCAAAATGTAAAGGGCCCCAAAATAGGGTGACCAGATGGCCTGTTTTTAAAGGGACAGTCCGTATTTAAGCTCTCCTTCAGGTCTCCCAACTTTTTCTTAAAAATGGGCAAATTATTCTGTATTTTCTGGGTGTCCCAGCCTCTCAGTATTGGTAGGCCCTGCTGCTGGCCAGATCCTTTCTCCACCAGCAGGAAGTGGGATTGGGGGGGGCGGGTCCAGTGGCAGATGATGGGGGTGGATGTTCAAGGCTGGTGATTGGTGGAAGACTCAGCACAAAGGTCTGGCCACTTCACCCCCCACCCCCACTGATCCATCAGCACAGCCCTTGCTGCTTGTCAACTCATAGCCAGCAGAGCCCTGCCCCTTGTCCCATTTCCAGCCTGCACTAATTGTGCACCATGAGCTGCTGAGGCTCGTGAGTACAGGCAGGTGCTAGGCAGCAGCTGATTACATGTCATCTCAGTTACTCATCCCCAAACTTCACTGCTCCTCTATATCCCCATGGGCGGGGTGCATCCTGCTCCCAATGGTGTGTGGAGAACCAGCCCCTAGTCAGAGTGCTCATCTCACCAGCATCCTGGCCAGCAGGCTCCTTCTTTGCACCACTGCCTGGGGCTGGGCTGGGTGCCCCTAAGAAATCCCAAGGCCCGTTAGCCCAGGGTGCTGGTCAGGAGCAGCCAACCCCTGCATATGCCAATACGCCGCATGGGAAGACTCTCTGTTAAGCTCTGGAGCCGGGGTGGACAATAACACAGCAGCGGTTTGCCAGGATTAGACCCTGGAGAGCTGCCACCGCTATATTTACCTGAACGGCTGCAAGTGCCGGTGATTGAAGCTCCCATTGGCCGCAGATCGCCATTCCCAGCCAATGGGAGCAGCAGGAAACTGTGCAGACTGGGACACTGCTTCCCGCCGCTCCTATTAGCCAAGAACAGCAATCCACGGCCAACGAGAGCTGCAATCACCAGTACCTGCAGTGGGGGTCCACCAAGAGCTAACCTCGGCAGACTGGGTCTGGGTTGCAGACTGATATTGGCCCATCCCTGCTCTGGAGGGTGTGTGTGTGAGAGAAGCAATTTCCAGCCTGTCCATGTTTCAGCCCAGCAGGCTCCATAACAGGAACGTAGCACCATATCTACCCTGCCTCCCTTGGATCCTGCCCCTGGGAGCACAGGACTGCACTGTTCCCCAGGCCAGAGGTTCTCAAACTGTGTTCCATGGACTGCCAGTGGTCTACAAGCTCCATTCAGGTGGTCCGCACTGCAGTGACTACACCCAAGGGAGTGAAGGGCTGCCCACCTAAGTAATGGCTTGCAGGCTTGTCTCCACTCATTAGGTGGCTGGACCCTGGACCCTCACATGTAAGGTGAGGTGGCGACTTAGGGAGGAATATGGAGGAGGGAGGGAGGCAATGGCATGAGAAGAGGGAGTGGGGGAATTTGGGATGTGCAGGACTGTGGCGGTCAGAGAAAGAAATGACTGTCTCCCTGCAGCCAGAGCAGTGGAGCAGGCGAGGTGACACTCCTTCCCAGCCTCAGCTCTGCGGTAGGGGAGAGACCTTTGTTGATTTCCACGTGTGAGTTGTGCACTTTTATTTGTAGTCTTTCTTTAAAGCACTTTGGATAAAAGTGCTATATAACTGTAGTTAGCTGACAGTACAAACAACATTGGGAAAGATCATTACGTGTTCCACCGAGACTTCAACAATTTTCAGTTGGTCCATGGGGAAAAACGTTTTAAGCACTGTTCCCTAGGCAACGGGTATCAAAGGCAGGGACTTCCCAAACAGCATTGTATGGCCCTACCCATGCCTCACAGCCACTTTCCTGCTTCCTAGTGCTGTTCTGTGGGGTGGGGGCTTTTCTCCTGTGTCTAGGGCCCCTGGCTGAGGCTAATGAGGGCTGCCCACCACTGGGGGGGAGGGGCTAGACTGGCTGGCTCATTGGTCTGTTCTAATCCAGCAACTTGGATCCACCCTTTACTAGGCATGGCTGATTATTGTAATGTGTGTGGATTTAAAAGCAGTAACCAGAAGTAATTAACTAAAGAGGGTGAAGTAGCTTTGTATATTGATGAGGTAGACTGTAAGGAAATCCGAAGTGATGGAATGAATAAGATAGAGTCTGTCTGGGCCAAAATCATTTTGGAGAAGAAAGCTACTAGAGATTCCCCTGGGATAGTGCTTGGGGTGAAGTACAGATGCTTCGGATCCAATTTGGATATGTTTAGAGAGCTCTTTAATGTTTTCAGTAAAATTACTGCTACTGGGAATTGTGTGATTATGGGAGAGTTTAACTTCCAGCTATAGATAGGAGGGACAAATTCTGCTAATAATTGTAGGATCCAGATTTCCTGGGGGTGATAGCTGGCAGGTTTCTTTGCCACATAGTTGCTAAATCAATAAGAGGAGATGCCCTTCTAGATTTGGTACTGGTGAGTAGTGAGGAGCAAGTAGAAGAATTGGTTGTGCAGGGCAACCTTGATTTAAGTGATCATGAGCAAAATCAATTTAAACTAAACGGAAGGAGAAACAAATATACTCTGCAACGAGGGTCCTGGATTTCAAAAGGACAAACTTTAAGCGGGGGGTGGGCTGCTGCTTCCCGCTGCTCCCTTAACTTCTCAGGGCGAATGGCAGGGACTGAGAGCTGACAGGCTCCAAGCCTGCAGACGCTCCACGTGGATAAAAAGTCCCAGTGTGCCAGCGGTTTGCCCTGCGGGGCTTGACCCGGAACAGTGAACGGCAGTGACTGGGAATGTCGGCTCTCAGTCTCTGCCGTTTGCCTTTTATGCTAACCCATTCATAAGCTGAGCCCTGCTCCTCACAGTGGGCTTTTTTTCCAGAAGAAGTCAGCTTATGTATGAGCATATACAGTAGATGAAGGTTTCTAACCGTTAGAGGAATGGAATTTAGGAGCAGCCTTTCCAAGGAAGCAGTAGGGGCAAAAATCTGGTTTCTTAACTGAGCTTGGTAAGTTTATGCAGTGGATAGTCTGGGGAGACTGGCTACATGCCATTGTAGGCAATATGTGACTGCTAGCAGCAAACATGTCCAATAACCACTCATGGGACACTAGCTGGGGAGGGCTCTGAGGCTACGTCTACACTGCAGGCTTCTTGCGCAGGAAGCTTTTTGCGGAAGAGTTCCGCAAAAACTTCTTGTGCAAGAGCACGTCCACGCTACAAAAGTGCATCGCAAAAGCGCGTCCACATTGCATGGACACTCTCTCCAAAGAAAGCTCTGATTGCTATTCACAGAATAGGCACCACAGCACCTGTGCTTTTTTTGATTGGCTCTTTTTGTGCAAAACTCGCCTGTTGCCTGCCCCACACACCTTTTTGCAGAAGACCTCTTGAGCAAAAAGGAGTTATTCCTTGTAGAAAGAGGAATACCTACACCGTAAAAACCCCTCTGTTCTTTTGATTTACTGTAAATGTACTTGCGCAAAAATGCACTTGAGGTGTGGACGCTCCGCAGGTTTTTGCGCAAACAACCCTGTAGACATAGCCTGATTTACTACAGAGAACTCTTTCCTTGGTGTCTGGTGGCTCAATCTTGTTGTGCACCATAGATGGGGGTCAGGAAGGAATTTTCCCGCAGGTCAGATTGGCAAAGACCATGGGAAGGAGGGCCGTGCTTCACCTTCTTCTGCAGCATGAGTGGCCTGCAAGTTTAAACAAATGTAAATGGTGGATTATCTGTAACTTGAAATCTTTAAGTCATGATTTGAGAACTTCAGGAACTCAGCCAGAGGTGAGGGATCTATTACAAGAGTGGGTGGGTGAGTTTCTGTGGCCTGCAATGTACAGGAGAGCAGATTGCTATTCCCTTGTGACCTTAAAGTCCATGAATTTCTGAGTTTTGGGGTTTGGATTCAGCATGTATGTGTTTGATCTGTGAGAATTCTGTGCCAAGAAATGAGTTTGGTAACAGCCTTTATCCGTTTGAAAGGAGAAAGTGGCCCATTATCAGACGGCAACTGGAAACGGGTTGTCGGTTAGACAAGCATGACTGCTGGGGAAAGGACTTTGTTCACCTGGGTAATGAGAAGTGTGTCCGATGCTTTTTCCAGACAGCACACAGAGTTTTACACATCAAACAGCAGGCCCCTGGCATCTTTAAATCAGAGATGATTGAGGCTGTGAGGGGTGGAATTCTGAAACAAGTAATTTTGTTACAGTTGAAGATTGCTGGGTGCAATAAAAGAAAAATGGTCCCTACTGAATGCACTAGGGGTGGGGGAAAAAACCTTACAAATTAAAATACTGTAAATGGAAATCTGAACTACAGTAGGGATGTGAATTGAATATTAACATTGGTGTCAGATGTTTCTGCTTGTGATTTCCATATTTTTAATAATTAGGGGCTTTTTAATAACTTGCATTCTGGCACGCTCTTGTTATGTACTGCATTTAGCTACCTTAATTGTAATTTAATTGAGGCTTTGGTTTTGGAGCTTTCCTTGTCTCCTCCTCACTGAAACATTTAGTACTTAGTCCCTGATTCTTCCTGGCTGTGCTTCTGTTTGCATTCTAAACCCATATGACTGTGGTAGGCTCCCTTGGCTGGTTTTCACAGCTAGGGCATAACTTTTCTGTTACTTGTTTAAGTAAATTGCCATGCTCGGCTTTCTTTACATTGTTTTTCTATTGAGTCAAAGGACACATCACACCCTTATTTCCTTTTATGAAAGGATTACTGGCCTAGTAGAGGGGGAAAGCAGGAAACATCATATATCTTGATTTTTAGTACCGTTTTTGACACAGTATCACATGACATTCTCATAGGCAGAATTCTCACTCCTGGATCCTGTGACTTCAGCATGAGCCATCCAGGAAAGTCCCAGTGCATACCATCTCCTGTGGAGTGCCCTCTCCTCTCCCTCCGCCCCGTTGTCTCCCACAGAGGCAGCAGGGCAGGGGGAGGGCCGGTGCGAGCACCGGCTACTGCCTCCCCCAACTGCATGTGAACAGGTAACTGCTGTGTGTGCATGTGTAGCCCCTCCTGTTCACTAGCCTAGTATGAGGTTATTCAACTTAGGGGACACCTTGTTACTTTTTACACAACTCTGGGAGGCTAGGCCTGAGGCTCCTTTGTGTGCTCTGTGTTGTGTGTCAGTGTGTGTGCACTTCAGACCAGACCCATTCAGACAAACCACCACCAACACGCTTTATTCTGTAAAGAACACGGAACAGGATCACAGTTCAGCAGTCTCCTCTCTGCTTGCAGACTAGGTACTCCCAGCTCAGTCCCTGCTGGGGGACACAGGGTACATCCTTCGCAGGAACCAGGAAATTCTCCCAATATGCCGCACTTTGTAGTCCACAAATTGTAGTTCCCACGGCTGCTGCTGAAGCACACTGGACCTTGGGCTACACTTGCTTACAAAAATAAACTCATTTTAACATCCCTAATAAAGATAAATGCAAATCATTTCACTTACAAAGGAAAAATCAAATGCATAGCTCTAAAATGCATAACTGACTAGAATAACTGACTAGATGCGGTTAAGGATCGGGGGGTTATGGTGGGTCATGTTGAATGAGTCAACAATGTGATGCTGTTGTTTTTAAAAAAAAGCTAATATAACTTTGAAGAGTATTAACAGGAGTGTTGTATGTAGGACACAGGAAGTAATTGTCTCATTCAACTGGATTAGTGTGTCCAATTCTGAGAGCCATGCTTCAGGAAAGAGATGGACTAATTGGAGACAGACTGGTGGAGAGCATCCAAAATGATAAAAGTTTTTAAAAACTCTCTGACCTATGAGGAAATGTTAAAACACAGGGCATGTTTAGTCTAGAGAAAAGAAGACTGAGGGAGGACCTGAAAGCAGTTGTCAGGTATGGTAGGGTGGCTATAAAGAGGGTTGTAATCAATTGCTGTCTGTGTCCACTGAAGGTAGGCTCAGAGCTTAATTTACAGCTAAGGAGATTTAAGTTAGATATTGGGAAAAACTTTCTAATTAAAGGTCATTAAGCTTTGGAATATGCTTCTGACTGAGGCTGTGGTGGAATCCCCATGCCTGGAAATTTCAAAGATCAGACAAATGCCTGTTAGGTAAATAGGTCAGTGGTTCTGAACAAGGGATATGTGCACGTCTAGGAGCAAACAAAGGTCCTCCAGGGGTACATTAACTCATCAAAAGGCTACCTAAAAAGCACTAGGAAAGTTGGTCCTTTTTAGGTCAGGACTCCCAATTTGAGAAACCCTGGTTTATCTCATTAAATCCGGATAGTGTAGGGTAAAAGCACACAAAAGACCAGATTTCTCAGCAGAAGACCAGATTTCACCGTCTATGATGTGTTTTTCATGGCTGTGAATTAAGTGGGCCCTATCCATAACACATCTGCAAACCAGCCAATCTCCTGTTTGCCCGGTGTTTGCAATTACTCATAGGGAAAACCCCTTAACCCAGGGGTGGCCAACCCTTTAAAGGCAAAGAGACACAATAGTTGAGGATATAGCACAAAAGGCCGAGGGGAAAAAAGTTGTAGGGGAAGAAAAAAAAAAGACCCAGCTGTGTTTGGAAAAGCAAAGGGAAAAAAAACCCCAACCCCATTTGGTCGGGGAAGGGGGAAGGGACACTGCGCCTTTAAACACAACTCCGGGTGGCTTTTTGGCCACATCAGGCTCCCATCAGCTGGCACCATCTTGTCAGCGCCATTTTGCTTCGCCACGCCAGATGGTGAGCACAGGGAACCGGGGGCCAGAGGGCTGTCTTTAGAGGTGCAGGGCAGGCTTCGCAAGCTGCTGTTTAAGGGGGGAAGAGCCGCATGCAGCTTGCGAGCCGCGGGTTGGCCAGCCCTGCCTTAACCCATGAGGCTTGGATTCTGATGGACCTTGGGGGCTCTTAGCCTTGGGCATTAGTTTTCTACTGTTTTCAGTTATTGCTATACTTTAATTACTCCTTCCATTTAGTTTGAAATAAAGGTGCTTAGCACACCCATCACCTTTAATGATGTCTGTGATTGTCATCAAAGACCCACTTGATAACAGCTATTAATGCCAGCTCACTAGTGCTTAGAAGTAGGCATTTGTTTAAGTACCTTGCTGAATCTGTCTAGATTTTTTTTCCACAAATTTAGCAAAAATGTGTAGGTGAGGGCAAAAATATTCTTTAAGCATCTTCAAACTAGATCTTCCCTTATTAAAGCATTGATGAGTTCCCTTTACTCTCCCTTGAACTGTGAATTACAAGAAAACAATTAAGGCTAATTAGGATAGTGTATCAAAATTCCATGTGTTGTTTTTTTTTAAATTCATCCCACTGTTAAGGTCTGTAAATGGGAGGATGTTGATGTGATTTTTAAATGTTTATTAATTTATTTTTGTCAAGGTATTGCTGAATGTATGGATAAAAATGTGAATCCATTAGATCACCTGAAGCAAAGTGTACTTGAAATTAGTGCATCTTTTCTCCTGATGGTGTGATGCAACAAATTTTGAGAGATGGTTGCTGTGTAATGAAAACCAAACGTATGTGGCAACATCAGAGACATACACCAAACTCCTCTGTTGTTCACACTTCTCCTGAAGCATATCTGTGAATAGTCTCAGAGGGGTAGCTGTGTTAGTCTGTAACTTAAAAAAAAAACTTAAACAACTAATGGTCCTGTAGCACTTTACAGACTAAATAGCTAGGTCAAGTGTCTGCAACCTTTTCAAATGAGAGAGCCAAACTACATCAAAATTCAGAACAAGTGGTCAACAAAGAGCTGCATAAGAATGCCCATTTACATGACTGAAAATATACAACTTAATATTATTGATAATTGACATCATGATTAATAATAGCATAAATGAAACATTGTACTCACAGACTTTATTTAATGGGACTTCTGCTGCTGTGTCTTTTCACACATTTCTTTGAAGTTTACATCATAACTAGTAAAATCCAGCTTCACACATGCATTCAGGTTGTCTTCTGTCAGTCTTATGGCAGGGGGCTGGATGTGGGGGTGCAGGAGTCTGGATTGAGGTGTATGTGGGGCTCAGGGAAGAGGGTTTGCATGTGGAGGGGTGCAGGAGTGGTATGATGCTGTGGCAAGATGGTGGCTGGGCCCCAAATGGGCATGGGTGGTGAGTTATATGGGCTCGTGGTGCCCATGCTCCACCAATATTCAGAGCCAGGGGCCCTGCTCCAGCAATATTTGGAGCTGGGTCTCTCCCCCGGCTCTGCTTTGAGTGGTCCCTGGCCCCCACCTGCTGGCCCCCCCGCGCGTCCTCCCACTCCAGCCCCAGAGCATCCCTGCCGTGTTCAGCTCTCAGTGCAGCTCCCCCTTGCTGGCACGCGCTGCTGGCTGCTGCTGCTGCTGTGCACGGTGTTCCCAGGTGAGCGGAGAGACACCCGGGCATGATGTCACGGCCCAGGACTTTAAAACTGCTCGGTGCCGTGTTGCGCCACTCGGCCTACCTCCGAGTTTGGAGTCCGGGGCCCGAGCGCAGACTCCGGCCCCACAAAGTGTAAAGCAGAGGTAGGGGAGGGGGGAAGGGGTGGGAGAGGAAGGGGCTTGTGCGGAGGGGAAAATGGGGGAAGGGTGGGAGAGGAAGGGGCTTGTGCGGAGGGAGAGAGGGAAGAAAGGGGAAGGCACCAAGGGACAGGGTGGAGTAGAGACAAATGCCAGGGGGCCAAGTGCAGACAATGAGGAAAAGGGCAGGAGGGGAGGTGTCAGTGAGAGGGGGACAGGGTGATGCTGGGAGAGGAGAGGGGAAGGGCATTGGGGGCTGGAGGGGGAGGTGCTGGGAGAAGGCTTGAAAGAAGGGGTGGGCATGAGAAAGCTGAGGATGGAGCAAGACGTGTGAGGGCACAGAGGAGCATGAGGGGAATGGAGGCAGAGAGTGGTAAGGGGGTGGGGCATCAGGGAAAAAGAGGGCAAAGGAGGCAGGGGCAATGAGGGAAGGGGGAGGCACCAGGAGGGTGCAGGGCTAAGGGAAGGTGCAGGTGCCAGGGGATTCTGGGGTGAAGCAGAAGGCAGACCCTGCAGGAGGGACCAGCACCAGAGAGAGAGGCAGGCAGGTGTGTAGAGGGAGGTGTTAGAAGAGGGGATGAGGAGGGGTAGCTCACATGATCAGAGTGGGGCTACTGGAGGAGTGGGCACAAGGGGTCCGGGCACAAGGGGTCCGGCCCCACAAAGGGGGAGAGAAGGGCTGGTGGAGGGGGGCAGGTTGCAGGAAGGCTGAGGGCAGTGAGAAGGGCAGGAGTCAGGACAGCAGAGGAGGGTGAGGAGTTGGGGGGCAGCAGGTACCAGGGGAGCTAATGGAGCAAGGGGAGGAGACATGGCAGCAGAGAGAAAAGGTAAAGGTTTATAAAATATTTATTAATAACTTGGGTGCCACAGTGGCACATCCAAACAAGCCACATGAACTCAGTACTGGTGCACAACACAAAATCCATTCTGCTCATGGGAGGAAACTCTTAGGCTATGTCTAAACTGGCGGCTTCTTACGCAGAACATCTTGCGCAAGGGTTCTTGTGCAAGAAGTCTTGTGCAAGGACATGTCCACACTGCCATGTGCGAGCTGTGCTTTTGCGCAAGAGCATCCATGGCAGTGTGGACGCTCTCTTGTACAAGAAAGCGCCAATGGCCATTTTAGCCATAGGGGTTTCTTGCGCAAGGAATCCCTGCCGAGCATCCACACTGTCCTCTTGCACAAGAGCTTACACCTGTTAGAAAAGAGCGTAGCTCTTGCGCAAGACACCTTCTCTTACCACGCCGTACTGTACATTTCCTTGCCCAAGAGCAGGCGGGCAGTGTGGATGCTCTGCGGGTTCTTGCGCAGGAACAGCTGTACTTGCGCAAGAAGCCGCGAGTGTAGACGTAGCCTTAGAGGGAACACTTCCCCCAACCTCTTTGCCCCTGAGTTAATGTCACACACATTGGGTTAATGCAATTGCAGGATAGTTGCATGAGGGGGTTTGGTGGGGGCCAAACTAATCCCTGTTGGTAGGAGGATGGTGGGAAAAGTCCTTCGAGAGGGGTGACATGACACCTTTTACTTCTGGTCATGTGTCCACACCTCCAGGGGCGTGGCTAATGGGGGTCAGGGCGTGGCTAACAGGGTTGGGGGCATGGCTAATGGGGCACCACCAAAAATTATACAAACCTGCTGCCCCTGCAAATGGGGGCTTGTTGGCCAGGCTTCATTTTTAGATAAAGTAAAATTTCATGTCCCACACAAAAGGTTTCAACATTGTCTTTCTTTATAGTAGGGGTGGGGAACCTTTTTAGGGTAGGGGGCCACTGACCCACAGAAAAATCAGTCAAGGACCACCCAAGTGGGAAGGCAAAAAAAACCCCCTCCAAAACCCACCAACCCTCACTGATGTGGCCCCCAACTGAAACACCTCGCTCCTCTGGTGCTCCAGGGTTAGTGAAATTTGTGGGACCCCCATGGCTCTGGAGTGGGGCCAAAAATGATGGGTTAAGTGTGTGGGACAGGGCTGCCAGTGAGTGGGATGGGTGTGCAGGATCAGGGCGGGAGGTGGGGTGAGGGAGCAGGTTGGGAGTAGGGTGTATGGCCAAGGGGGAGGATGCAGGAGCAGGCTGGGCAGGGTGTCTGGCCAGGGGGAAGGGTGCAGGAGTGAGGCTGGGGGCAAAGTGTCTATCCAGGAGGGAGGGGGAAGGTGCAGGGTGGGGGGCAGGGTGTCTAGCTGGGGGACGGTGCAAGAGCAGGGGAGAAAGTAGGTGTCTGGCTAGGGGATAGAGGGCAGGAGCAGGGGAGGATGCAGGAGCAGGCTGGGGGCAGGGTATCTATCCAGAGGGAAGGGGGCAGGAGCAGGGCGTGGGTAAGTGTCTGTTCAGGGGGAAGGGTGTAGGGTCTCAGTGGGGGAAGGGGCGCTGCAGGGGCTGGGGTGCATGAGGGACTGCAGGGGGGCACTAACTTGTTTTTGCACTGCATGGTGCTCCCAGGCACCGGAGGCTTTCCCTGTTGCTCCAGTTGGAGCAGTGGGGAAAGCCTGCAGGAAGTGCATCCATGAGCTGCTGTTCCCCCAGCCGGGGGAGGGGGAAGGGAGCAGTGCGCAGCCATTTCTGCACTCTGTTTCCGGCTACCTCGGGGCTTCCTCCCCACCTCCCCCTGCTGGAAGCTGGCACTGGCACTCTGATCTTGCAGGGGGCCATGAGGCTGTGGCGCCAGTGCAGGCTCCCTTGATGTGGGGCGGGGGAGCGGGGTGTCTGGCATGCCTCCACCTCTCCTGCCCTCCACCTTGCCTCTCACCAGCTCTTCAGAAATACTTGTGAGCCCTGTTTGGCTCGTGAGCCATCAGTTGCAGACCCCTGGGCTAGTTTATCAGTGAATTAGGATCCTCCCCCTCTCACCTTCTGCTGTGTCAATGGGGCTTTCTCCAAAGCCCATTGGCATCCATCAATGGGTGAATTCCCTTTGGAGATGGCCCCACATGAACAGCCTGTAAATAGACTCTGCTGACAAAGTGCATTTGTAAGTATGGTGGTTGTCCAGATAGTGTATATTTGACTCTCTAATTTCCTTATCTTTCATTTAGAATTGCAAGACTTGGTCGTGATGGAAGCAACACTGTTTTGTTAAAACTTGACTGAGAGGTTTGTTTAAATTTAACTTTAATCAAATCCTGCAGTCACTTATTAGTTCTATAAAAATATTTTGCTGTAAGGCAACTTTGCAGCAGAGATGCATTTAAAGAAGGCAAGCTGAACATTTCATGGCAGCTCGTGCTGATTTGAAACATATACGCCAGCTAGGAGCAATATGCTTAAGTTACAGAAAACGAAACATTTCTCAGGAAATGATCAGCGGGATGTAATGCACTTTCAGGCAGCCTTTCACTGTCGGTATTGGCCCATGCTTCTCTCTCTGGGATCTGAAGGATGTTTCTTTTAACTCCTGGTTTGCCCTTTGAAGTTAACAGAAAGGAAATAGCCCATCTCTAGAGATTCACAGTTTCTACACTTTTAAAATTAGATTAATTGAAGAGGCGAGAGAACTTGTTGGCCACTAACCTTATTAGAAGGATTTCTCCTTGGGGTATCTGGGAGTTGTTAGAGAGGAGTGATGCTCCTGTGTGGTATCTGTGGGTATTTGGCCCATGGCAGTCCAAGCAGTCAGTTATGCTGATCTAGGTCAGGTTATTCCATTTCTCTGAATCTCCTCAGAACAATAGGCCCTGCTTCTCAGCACAGTGTCTGTCTAGGTGCTAGCAGCAGAACCAACAGCCTCCACAGGCCCTGGGAAAGGTGGGGGTGGGGTCCGGCTTGGCAGGGCGGAATGGGTGGGGCTGGGGGCAGCTGGGCATTAGCACTGCCTGGAGTGTGGCATGGTGCTCTGGCAGTGGCCAGCAGTGGTGGTGGCGGCTGGAACCCCAGGCAATTGCCCCCTTGTGCCCCCTCCCCACCCGCTTGGTGGGCCTGGGTACAAACATCAATGCAGTGAACAATTTATTTCTGAGTTCACAAGCACCTGGAGGACCAAACCAGTGGAATGGGCCCATTCCAGTAAAGTTGTAGGGAGCTAGGAAGTAGGGGGAGAAGATGCTGGGAGCCCATAGAGGGTGTTGTCCTCACCTCCAATACTTAGGATTTGGCTCTTAAAGGGGCTCTTTTTGTATCCTCTCAAGTCTTCAAAAGGTGAACCCTGCTTGTTGTAGCTGGACTGAAAGTGCGAATGGTAATGTCGGTCCAGATCTCCTCAGAGCCCCTCTCCTCCACCAGTCGGAATTCCAGATATCAGTGGCATGGGAGGGGGGGGGCAGAGGCTGTAAAATGCCAGGGCCCCCCCTTCACTTTAGGAGGCAGCAATTCGATAGGCCCTTGAAGGAGGGCACTAGAATTGGATGTAGGGGCTCCCACACCAACCCTAGCTCTCGAGTATAAAGACATCCCCAGTGCAGCCAGGACATGCCAGCCATCACAGGTCACTTCCCCCCCCCACTCTGCATTGCTGCGGCCAGAGAACATGACCTTGTGCCAACTGCCCCACCACCTGTGGGCTGGGCTCTGAGGAATTCTCTGGAGCAGTGTTTCCCAATGTTATTTGGCCACGGAACCCTTTTAAACTCGAAAGAATTTTGCGGAACCCCTAATAACAGTCTTATGTATGGAGCTGAAAAAGTAGACCACAAATAAATAAGGATAATAATAAACAAATGCTAAACAAGGTCATGAGATCAACATTTAGTTTAATTGCACATATTTAAAAACAAAAATCACATTTAATGTGTACAAAAAAATAAAGCTCCATTTGTCACAGTTAAATTTTTAAATACAAAAAATCACGCGACTACACTGAAGTAAAGTATTCGCGAGAGCACTGCCTGCGCACTCCCATACAAGCAACTGGTTCGACAGCTGAAGCTTCGACTTTGTCCGACGTGGTGCTAGTGTGTTCATATTCAGTCACTTACGTGATCCACGCTCCCTGAGAGTGAGTACGGGGATTTACGGTGGTATATAACAGGCAATTGCACCATGACTGACTGCGTGCACAGTGCTGAGTAGTGACATCATCGTCCCCACTCTCTGGCTAAGCTGGCATTACACAGGGACACTTATCGTGGCAAGCACAAATGAAAATTGTTTTCAATAAAATTCATAAATGCTTAAATATTATTATTTTTAAATCATAAAATGTAATTGTAATGGAATTTTCTCGCGGAACCCTTACTTTCACTTCGTGGAACCCCGGGGTTCCTCAGAACACCATTTGGGAAACATTGCTCTGGAGTAAGTGGGTGGAGAAATTGAATCAGCAAGAGGAGGAGCTTACCAGTGGCTGCAACTGCCCAGGGTGCGTGTTCAGAGTCCGTTTGCATCAGGGAGTAAAGACTGTGCTGTCTAGTGGTGGACAGTGTCTCCCCTGGCTAGTTAGCTTGAGGCTTCGTAGTGTCAGTGGATCATAATGTGCTCAGCATAGGAGTCACTGGGCACTTTAATTCTCCTTCCTGGGACTCAGACAAGTATTTCTGAAGAGCTGGTGGGAGGCAGGGTGGAGGCATGCCAGATACCATATTACGCTATCAATATGCTCTGGTGCTTTTCAGGATTCAAGTATGACTATTTCTGCCATGTGGAGTTGTCAGGTGGAGCTGACCCCTTCCTTGACTCTGTGAGCATTTTCTATTTAAATGCAAAACCACAGATTTTCTAGTCTCTCTCTGCCCTGAGACAAAGGGTTTCTGGCAAAGGGAGGCATTTCCGAGGCTGCCCCTTGTTTGTATTGGCAGCACAAACTGCCTTGAATGATGCCAAATACAGAGCTGGGTTTCAAGGTATTTTTGTTTAGACCAGGACTAGTCTTGTTCTTCAGTGGTGCTTCATGTATTTAACAGTTGCATCTCTATTCCTTTTCAGCCAGCAGTAGGGCTTAATAGACTTGGAGCTGCCTCTGAAATGTGGTGTTTGCCATCATGGCAAAGGAGAGTTTTAAGGAAAAATTTGTTTTGTCTTTTATATTTCAGCATCTTTAGTGTCAGCCCGGGGATGTTGGCTTTGGTAGTGAACTCTGGCTCCAACGATTGGACTTGCTGTGCCACAGGCAGCAGAGCAAAAACATTTGGATAACCACCACCCTGCCCCCGTAGACAGTCAAACTGTGCACTTATGCTGTAGAGAATCTGGAGCAGGCAAGGTTCTTCTCTGAAGACCTTACATTGTAGACACCAGACCCTACCAACGCTTACCGCTGGCAGTGTACGGACTGCTTTGAGTTGTCTTACTAATGGAAAGAGCCACATGTGATATGGCTGCTCAACTAGCCAGCACTACACCAGTAGGAAAAGTTTGCAGGATAGAGTCCTCATCATTCTGGGAACATTACTCACTGGGACTTCAGACAGTGCAATTAACATGCCCTCCTCCACACTCACAACTCAGCACAGTTTCTGCCCTCCTCCTGAGGGGGGTGCTGAATTGAGCCCTCACACCTGCATTGGAAGTATTCAAAGTATTCACACTGAGCCAGTGGCTCCTGTGTTCCCAACTAGTGCCATGTAAGGAGTGTCTGTTGCTGAAAGCCTCAGAAGGAGACCCAGTTAGCCAATGCAGTGGGTGCAGTTGAATTGGAATGTAATGAGTGTTGTTGTTTTGGTTTGTGTTGGCACCAGGCCATGGCATAAAACTGAAAAAATACCAGAAAGTCCCCTAGGTCAGTTTTTCAGGATCTGTCAGTTTTATACAGCGAGTGACACAGAGACATGGAGAACAGCCAACAGAGGATGCTTGATGTAAGCAGGTTAAAATCTAACAGACATTAGAAACACACATGACATCTACTTCTCTTGGGCCCCCAAACAGACTGTGATTCTCTGGGTGGAGACCAAATGCAGCAAGAATCCTATTGTCAATACGTCGAATCAAACTTCTAGCAGAGCTGGGCAACACCCCAGATTGTCATCTCTACAAAGCTGACGCTCCAGGTAGATTTGCTGGTAAATTTCTAAACGTTCCAGTGATCCTTGGACATGTACTACTTTGGGAGAAAACCAGGCAACTCATCATGGTACTAAAGGCTGAGTTTCAAATTCAGTCAAACAGAAAACTGAAACTCAAGTGGCCTGAACCCAAACTGAAAAGGTGCCAGATTTTTCTCTGTTTTTCTCTAGGCACTAGTGTTTTAAATAAGGGGCAGCCCAAACCAAACTTCATTTCTGCACACCCTTTAATCTTAGGAGAGTTTGGATCTGAATCACAGCTCAGTGGCTTTGGGCTCTATAGTGGAGTTTTGCAAAAAGTCAATTGCACTTTGTTAAATCCTGTTGGAAACAGTGCAGATTTTTCCAATATCCACTAGATGGTGTAGCAAGTTGCAGTGTTCTGATTGTCAAAAACTTGTTTTCAGTTTAACTTTTTTCACTTATGGAACTAATGCATGTGACATGCCAGAGATCTGTTTGAATGCAAGAAAAGTGGACTTTGTGCGTCAAACAATCTGTACTTTTATCATCCTTGGTATACTGGAGTGTGGCTAAGCACATGATTTTCTGGCACTACTCACCTTGTTCACAAAAATCTAGAGATCAACAATTCTCTAATTCTTTTACTACTTGGCTTCGGATGTCAGGTACTTGCTAGTTTGTGTGTGACAAAAACAGTTGATTTGGTCTTTGCTTGGCTAACTTTTTGAATTCAGCCCATACTTCTTAATGATCATATTCCCTTTTATTTTGCTCCTTAGATGTAAAGGTGGAGGAAGGTCATATGGGCTATGTCTACACTCGCGGCTTCTTGCGCGCGAGTAATATGCAAATGAAGCTAAGCATGGAATATCGCCGAGCCTCATTTGCATACCTAATGAGCCACCATTTTTTTCAGAAGAGGCTCTTGTGCAAGAAGGAGCGTCTACACTGCCCCTTCTTGCGCAAGGAAAACCCTCTTGTGCAATGCCGTTCTTCCTGAAAAGTAATAGGTGTCACGGCATTGCGCAAGAGGGTTTTTCTTGCACAAGAAGGGGCAGTATAGACGCTCCTTCTTGCGCAAGAGCCTCTTCTGAAAAAAATGGTGGCTCATTAGGTATGCAAATGAGGCTCGGTGATATTCCATGCTTAGCTTCATTTGCATATTACTCGCGCAAGAAGCCGCGAGTGTAGACATAGCCATGGAGGCTAACATTGGAAAAGAAGTATTAGGTGGGCAAATCCACCTGACTTCTGAATAATAAAATTGAATAATAAAAAAAGAAAAGATTAAAGAGCAGAACAGTGGTTAGAGCTCTGCTAGCAAGAATTTGGCTTAAGCAGGGATCTGGTTAACACTGTTTGAGTGACAGTGTATGCTAGATGGATCTTAAGAGTAACTTATCCTTATTGCTATTTATTATAATTGAGTTTCTGTCCATCCCACTGTTGTTAGTGTTACCCTGTTAGAGTGCTCCCAAGTACTCTGATGCTAGTGATGGCTTCCTGTAAATACCTAGAGACATACCTAATAGTCTGAGGCAAGATTCACAGGAATGATTTTCAAATGAAACTGGTTGGCAGTGTTATAATTCAGCTCTATTTAACTCTGGATTTTATTCTTCTTATTGCCATCTTGACAGCTGAAATGACAAAATTGCAACTCAGAAGCTTTTTAAGTATCACATTTATCACTTTCAAGTCATACCTTTACTTGTGATGGTCACTGCTTAAAATTCCCAGCATAGTATTCCTGGAGCATGTGAAGTGATAAAAATGAATTAATGAGAGGGCATAGTTTTCAGTTTGATTTGTAGTGTGGCATTCAAGCAAGAAATAGCATATCTGATTACAGTGTCACCTATAAAAGGGAGTTTTGTTCTCTATTTTAAAATGATAATGTACTAGTTTGCAATCTTAATAGCAAAGCAGTTGGATTTTGAGGGGGATTAAAAACTACATTTTGCCATTACAGCTTTTGTTAGATGTTTGTGCCAGTAAATATTTCTACATGACAACAGATTGAATGCTTCTTGTGAGTTAGTTACCTGGCTTTCCCATAGTGCTTTAATCTTTTCTTTTTTATTATTCAGTATGGTACTTCATTGGCATAGCAAATAAGAAAATGCTCCTGTCTAGTAGCTACTATACAGGCCCATACACAGTGGGGGTGTGAAGGGTGCAAATGCATCCCCCCTATGGTCCTCTGAGCAAGCATGTTCTGGCTGGCCAGGTGAACCATTTCAGATGGAACCAACCTCTGTATGCTGTGATGTGTGTGTGTGGGGGAAGAGTGAAAGCATGGGGGAGTGGACTGAGGACAGAGGCTTCGGTAGTGTTACTGAGCATGCTCAGTACAAGCCAAGCATCAAATGCGGAGGGAGGAACCAACCCCGTCCACCCTCCCCCGCACATACATCATTTCTATCCAGGGGCTACTAAGACACTGGAAAACTCTACTTTTTGGCAGACAACTTCATAGTTAGCTGACAGGAGCACTGTATCTAATTCCTATATAAAAGAAAGAAAATTAAATAAATATTCGACCCACTCAGCTCTAACACTAACATATTCTGATATCTTGTGGCAAGTCACCTAAGGGCCACTGGTTAGCCTTTACATTTTAATGTATAGTCTTACTTTGTGACTAACTCTGTGGAGAGAGAGACTCCTGGGTTCTATTTCAGCTCTAGAAGAGGAGTGGGGTCTAGCGGGTTACAGCAAGGGGGCAGATTCTATATAAGAACATCAGAATGGCCATACTGGGTCAGACCAAAGGCCCTTCTAGCCCAGTGTCCTGTCTTCCAACCGTGGCCAATACCAGGTGCTTCAGAAGGAATGAACAGAAGAAGCAATCATCAGGATCCATCCCCTGATGCCCATTCCCAGCTTCTGGCAAACAGAAGGTAGGGACACCATCTCTGCCCATTCTGGCTAGTAGCCATTGATGGACTTCTCCTCCTTGAATTTATTTTGTTCTTATTTTGGAACCCTGTTATAGTTTGGGCTTTTCCACCATCTCCTGGCAAAGAGTTCCACAAGTTGATTGTGAAAAAAGAATGTATTTTGTTTGTTTGAATTCTGCTGCCTATAAATTTAATTGGGTCAGCTTCTTGTGTTGTGTTAGTGAAGGAATAAATAATATTTCCTTGGTCTATTTTTCCGCACCATTCGTGATTTTCTAGGCATCTAACATATCTCCCCACCCTTCAGTCATTTCTTTTCCAAGCTGAAAAGTCCCAGTCTTGTTAATCTCTCCTCATATGGAAGCTGTTACTTATCCCTAAACATTTCTGTTCCCCTTTCTGCACCTTTTCCAAATACAATAAATCTTTTTTTGATGGGTTGACCAGATCCGCATACAATGATGTAGGCATACAATGACTTTATATACAGGCAATATGGTACTTTGTCGTCTTATCTATTCCTTTCCTAATGATTCCTTCTACCCTGTTTTTAGAGCTTTTTAGTTTTTAGACTGCCACTGCACATTGAACAGATGTTTTCAGGGAACTATCCACAAGCATTCCGAGATCTCTTTCTTGAGTGGTAACATCTATTTTATATCTACAGTTAGGATTATATTTTCCCATGTGTATTACTTTGCATTCATCAATACTGAATTCCATCTGCCTTTGTGTTGCCTAATCACCCATTTTTGTGAAATCCCTGTGTAACTCTTTGCAGTCAGCTTTGGATTAGTTCCCATTCACCCCTTTTTCAGTAACATTTGTATGTTTAACACAGTAATCCAAATGCAGATTCCAGCAGCACAACACTCATTCCTACTCTTTCCCCCCCCCCACCCCATCTTTTATGTTGAGTAGCCAGAAATGTTTTCATGGTGATCTAACAATCCTTCAGTTACAGGAATGCCCGGCCTTTTGTTGTTCTCTATCATCCTGCCTCCTTCTTGTTATAACAAGCCCCCTGCTCCAAAGGCAAAGCTGCAAGCAGCTCAAACTCTGTTTGAGAACTTCTTCTGGAATCAGGGCATGCAGCAGACCTCAAGTATGAAATCCACGGGGTTAAAACTCAGGAGAGGGGGGTGTCTACTGCTGCCTTAATCCCCCATAAAAGGCGCCCTTGCCAGGGGAAGGTTGGGGCTGATTTTCTTCCCCCCTCCCACAGGAGTGAGGCCAGGGGCAGGCCTCATTCCTGGGGGTGGGGGAGGTGGGAATCAGCCGCAGCCTTCCCTGGCTGGCCAGAACAGGGGGGAAGGAGACTCAGGCAGTGTGCTGTTCTTGCCTTCCCTCTGCTGGCTGGAACACACTTACTTGGGGAACCATGGCGGGGTGGGGGGTATGTTTGTAACCTTGCAGTCCACATTTACAAAAGCCCCCCCAACCCCCAGAAATCCCTGCGTATAGTATGGCCATCCACAAGAGATAATTAAGGATGTGACAGCCCTGCTATTCACATGTCTTCATTAGTCAATTTAAAACTGTGGCAAAAATTTGCTCTGGGTTAAAGCTTGTACTAGATAAGATCTCAGTGATCAGTTTAGTCTCTTGTATTAATTAGAAACTTCAGTGTGTGTGGTTTGGTGATGGCACAGGGCATTGTGTGGCGAGGTGGCGCTGTGTGGTCATCCATAGTGACTATCCTGAATTACATCTGATGCTAGCCTGGAGCTAGAGTGTGGTGCCTGCTCTGCCAAGGACTGGGTAAAACACCAACTGATTGGTCTCCCTAGAGCTGCTGAGATCCTGCCGCTTGATGCATCAAAAAAGGAGAAAAGAACCCTGCATACACCTAGCTTCTCTCGTGGACAAGAAGGGAGGTGTCCGCGAGAGAAGCTCTCTAGGAAGATGTGGCCCTCACTGTTTAGCGGCTTGCTAACTTTTCAGTGTGGGCCACATCTTCCTAGAAAGCTGCTCTCGTGGACACCTCCCTTCTTGTATGTGGACAGATAACTTCCCCCACAGTTACAGCCAATTTGCCTTATTCAGTTTAAACTACAGGGAACATGTCACACACCTTGCAGTAGTACTCCTGGAATATTCTTTGCCCAGAACAAGAAGATGCTGTTCTTCTCATTACAGGAAGGTGAACTCATTTTTTCATTTGCACTTTACATGCATCTCACCTGACATTAACCAATTGGCTCTTTGTGGTAATCTGCAAGTCCCTGCTCTGCTGACAAGCTACAGAGCTTTGCGTTCCAGAGGGTGACAGCTGCAACTACAACTTTGCAGGACTGTAACAGACCCTTCATACAAGAACTAAATGCCTGCTCTGGTGAAAAGTGCATTAGCTTTTAACCACAGAAGTTCCTGGTATGGGGGCTTCTCTCTCCCCTGGCTGGCAGACTGAGCAGTGAAGACCTTGCATTCTGAGTTCCGAGTGAAGCACTATCAGAGCAGGCAGAGTATCCCTCACTGAGCCAACACCATTTCCTGTAGCATCCTGAGCTGCTTGGTCTGGCTGGCTTAGTTTGGTGTTTCCTTTGTTTTTCATGCAAGCACTGACCTTGCATGTTTTTCATGCAAACTTGCAGCTCAGGGTCTGAGAGATGACTGGAACACCACGTGCGCTGTCAGGTACTACCTAGGGAATCACAAAGAACTGAACTTCCAAGGGACAGCAAAGCTGGACACAACTATCTGAGCCATCTTCCCTTGTTTGCTCAGGACAGTTCTGCATAGCTCTGGCTTTAGAGAGCATTAGTTACAAGAACACGTATAGTCTTTTACATGTTCCCAGGCTCTTCTAGCCACTCTGATGGAAGCAAGAACTGGTGCTCTACTGAATCCCTGTGTGAATAGACTCTCATTCAATTATCCCTTGAATTTTTGCATTAACTGAGTGTGCAAAGCATGCCCCTAGCGCTGTATCTGTCGCTCATTCTCATTCATGGACATGAAGCTGAGCCTGTGCCAGGCTTTGAACCCCTTTGGGTGCCCACTATTCGGATGTTATTGAAATTACGTTTGGCAGATGTGCACGAAGCCATGCTACAAATATTAAGTATTTTTATCCATGCAATTTTTTTGGCCGGAGAAATTCACTCTGACTGAATCAATAGTCTGTGTGCTGCTAAACTGATTAATAGCGCTTCTGATTCAAATGAAATTTGCTAAGAGATTAGCAAAGATTGATGCTAAGCAAAGTCCAGCAGATCTGCCATTAATATGCTTTCAAAGGCGCTGAAGTTACTTTGGAAATCATTCATTTTTCTTCATCGATGGAGCTTCTTAAGGACCATTAATTTTAACACTCATGAAAAATGTCAGCTTGACAATCCTAGGGCCATAATGGGCACAGCAACTTGCAACCTCTTGGGCAAGTGTCCTTGCTCACGTTATCACTCTGACCTGGTAAACAGGAGCTGGTGCTCAGGTGTTAGCTTGGGAACACAGGAGAGACACATTCAGGGCCCAGTTCTGCCACAGATTTCCTGCATAAGCTCGTGCGCCTGGTGCCATCTCTGTTGTGTCAGTTCATTTTTTTAATAGGATAATTCCCTCCTTTCCACCATTCTACCTCTCAACTCCGAGGCCTCGAAATCAGGGACCTCACATTCATGCGCGGTGGGGGAAGAAGTCCCCCAGTTGCCACGCCCCACAGGAGCCAAGCCACACCCCCTCAGCACCATGGAGAGGTGGGGCAGCAGGCTGGTGGTTTGGGAAAGCAGTGCCCTCCCCCTCTTATTATACCCGCCGCCCATGCTCACATTTGTATGTTTCCTGCTTCTCCTCTACCGTCCCTCGACACAGAGCTTCTGAATGCCCCATCCCCAAACATTTCCCCCGACTCCTTCCTTATTGCTACTTTCACTTCCCTCATCCCACCAAACATCCCATAACAGACCATCTCTTTCCCTTCCCTTCTTTTCCCTCTGCAGGGCTCCCTCCAAACCTGCTCCCCTCTAAGACTGAATTGAGTCAGTGTGTCCCCCCTGCCCAGCTCTCCTCCATACCTGGAGCCCACTGAGCCTGTCTTCCCCCATCTCAGCCTCCTTCACTTGGATGATCATAGAATCGTAGGACTGGAAGCAGAGTTGCTGGAAGTAGAGGAGCTGGGGTTGTTGCTGCAGCTGCTGGCGTGAAGTTGTTTCCATCAGATATATGGCTCTCAGCGCCCCAGACTGGAATGGACCTCAAAATGTCATCTTCCATGAGTGCAGGAGACTGGACCAAGCATTATCTAGAATAGATCATCCCTGACAACCTGCTCCTCTGCAACCTCCCTAAGCAATTTAATCTAGTGCTTAATCACTACGGGCGGCCTGTGGCTCTAAGCGGACTTGGCTGCCGCCTGGGGCATCCGATGATGACGTCACGGGGCGCCTGCCAATGACGTCAGTCCATTGACAGCCCTTCAGGTGGGGGCGCCGATTGCGCGCACCGCCTGGGGCGCCAGCTGCCGCAGCCAGCCTCAGGCAACTCCTGTTAATCACCCTCACAGTTAGGAAATTTTCCTGATGCCCAGCCCTTGCTGCTGTATAAGCCCATTGCTGCTTGTTGTATTCTCGGAGGTTAAGGAAAACAATTCTCCCTTCTCCTTGGAACCACCCTTTATGTACAGTACAACCTCAATTACAGTCTGACTGGTCAACCACATACCTCATTCAGGACCAGAAGTACATAATCAGGCAGCAGCAGAACACACACCCACACACCCCTGCATAGCAAATACAATACAGTACTGTGTTAAATGTAAGCTAGTAGAAAAATAGGGTGTGGAGTTTTAGGAAGTTGACAAGATAAGGAACCTGTGTACTTGCTGTTTTAAATCAAGATAGTTAAAAGCAGCATTCTTCTTCTGGATCATAAAATTACAAAGCTGTATTAGGTCATTGTTCCGTTGTAAACATTTAAAAGTGCAACCATAGGCTACGTCTACACTGGCAGCTTCTTGCGCAAGAACTGTTTTGCGGAAGAGTTCTTGCACACAAAGTCTTCCACAAGAGAGTGTCTACACTGGCATGTGCTTTTGCGCAACAGCATCCATGGCAGTGTGGACGCTCTCTTGCGCAAGAAAGCTCTGATGGCCATTTTAACCATAGGGGCTTCTTGCGCAAGAATTTCATGTTGCCTGTCTACACTGCCCTCTTCTGGAAGAGCTCTTGCGCAAGAGGGTTTATTCCTCATTGGGAGAGGAATAACTCTTCCGGAAGAAGCCCTCTTTTCCAACGCTATACTGTAAATTTACTTGCGCAAGAACGCGCGTGCAGTGTAGACAGCAGGCAAGTTTTTGCAGAAGAACGGCTGTTCTTGCGCAAGAAGCTGCCAGTGTAGACATAGCCATAATGTTTTGCTCTGAGTTATAAACATAGAAATGTTGAACCCAGATCTGGACACAGTACTCCTGTGGAGGCCTAATCAGTGCAGAATAGAGCAGAAGAATTATTTCTTTTGTCTCACTTCATAACACTTCTGCTACTAAATGCCAGAAAGATATTTTGTTTTTGTTTTGTTTTGTTTTGTGCCACTGTCACACTGTTGACTTTTTTAGCTTGTGGTCCCCTATGAACCTCAGTTCCCCTTTCTGCAGTACTTCTTCGTAGGCAGTCATTTCCCATTTTGTATGTGTGCAACTGATTGTTCTTTCCTAAGTGGAGTACAGTACTTTGCATTTGTCCTTATTAAACTTCATCCTACTTACCTCAGACCATTTCTCCAGTTTGTCCAGATCATTTTGAATTTTGACCCTATCCTTCAAAGCTTTGGCTACCCTCCCAGCTTAGTATCATCTGCAAATGTTATAAATGTACTCTCTGTGCCAAGTTAGATCATTGATTAAGCTATTGAACAGAACTGGACTCACAACAGATCCCTCCTGGATCCCACTTGATATCTGCTTCCAGCCTGATGTGAACCATGGATAACTACTCTTTGGGAACAGTTTTCCAGACAGTTATGTACCCATCTTATAGTAGCTCCATGTAGGTTGCATTTCCTTAGTTTGTTCATGTGAGACTGTATCAAAAAGCCTTACCATGTCTATCACATTCCTCCTATCCTCAAAGTTTGTTACCCTGTCAAAGAAAGCTGTTGGGTTGGTTTGATGCAATTCGTTCTTGACAAATGCACTTTGATTATTACTTATCACCTTATTCTCTTCTGCATGTTCACAAATTGCTTAATTAGTTGATCTGTTATCTTTCCGGGTACAGAAGTTAAGCTGACTGGTCTGTAATTCCCAGGGTTGTCCTTGTTTCCCTTTTTATAGATTGGCACTATGTTTGCCCTTTTCCAGTCCTCTGGGATCTCTCCTGTCTTCCATAATGTTTTGAAAATAACCACTACTGGCTGAGGCATCTCCTCAGTCAGGTCCTTGAAAAATCTAGGGTGTATTTCATCAGGCCCTGCGGACGTGAAGGTGTTTATCTTGTCAAAGTAATTTTAACCCTATTTTAGCTGTTAATTATTTTGATGGAGGAGCTGGGGACTCATGCTCTCCTCTGAAGCAGGCTCAGCACCCCGTCCTGTGCAACGGGGCTCCTCTGTTCTGAGGACAGAACCTCTGGGTGGAGAGGCAGGGACTCTGGCTCCTGAAAATCCACCTGCCAAACAGGTGATAATGTAGCCCCTTAGCAGCTTGAGAGTGCACCAGCAGCTGCCTCCATGCACTGCTGCTAAGTTCAACTGTTGATGGGCAATGTGGGACTAGGTATAAAAACTGGGCCCAGGTGCGGAAAGCCCTGCAAAATACAGGAGGTGTGAGTGGCATGCCATCATTTGTCTGTCGTGAGTGTATAAATCATAAGCAGACAACCCCTGAAGCAGAAGACTTTCTGGAATAGAGACGTATCGAGGGTAGGAATGTGGGATGGAGAGGATTAAAATTGTGAAAGTAAACACTTGCCCTCGTTGAATTTGTATGAACTATAATTGTTAGCACAATGTAATTATGCTTAAATTTAGCTAACAGGACAGAGGAACTAATCTTCATTTGGAAAATAACGGGTGTTTCTGATTTCTTCATTCATAATTTTAAAACCTACTCGTTCCAGCGAGATGATGGGCAAAAGTTACGTTGGCTCAGAGTTGAAATTCATACGTAGGTTGGAAAGGTTTTTTTTAAGAATGTGACAAAGACAAGTGTGATAAATTCGTGTGAGCAAACCTATTGTACATCTCACCAGGGCCTCAGTCCCCATTAGCCCAACAAGGCACCTCTCCTTGTCCATTTACTGAAGACATGGGAAGATTGCTCTATATGAAGTGTTAGCAAGGCCAGCTCTGGAATTGTGTGTCCAGTTCTTGTGTCCACTCTTCAAAAAGGATGTTGACATATTGGAAAGGGCTCTTTGCTGAGCCACAAGAACAATTCAGTGTCTGGCCAACACACCTGGCAGTGAGAAACTAAAGCAGCTCAATCTATTTATATAACACAAAGAGGGATAAGATGTGGTCCACAAGTACCTACACTGTGAGAAGATTTCTGACCTCACAGAGTTCTTTAATCTAGCAGACTCCAGAACAAAACCCAATCCAATAGTGGAAACTCAAGCTAGATAAATTCAGACTTGACCCAAGGGGCAACTTTTTAAGTGATGGTGACTACTCCATTGGGGAGATAATCAATATTGTATCACTTGAAGTCTAGAAATCAAGATTTGGTGGACTTTTTAAAAGACATGCTCCAGCTCAGGTGGAAGTGATGGGTTTGGTACGGGAATGATAAGTGAATTCTATGGCCTGTGTTATGTAGTAAGTCAGACTAAATGTAATGTTGCCGACGACTACACTTTTCTACCAAGATGTCCAGATGTTTGTGATCCTTACCCTGGGAAATGAACCTCATGTTAGATTGTTTAGCTTTATGTCGGATGGAGTCCACCACCAAGGAGTTCGGTGGTGGATATGAAAATAAGAAATCCATATCTTTGGCCAGGATAAAATATTTGCGGTCAGCCCTTTTGTTCGTAGGTGTGATTGATGCTAGGGTCTGCCAGATGTTATCAGCAGGATCCATAATAGCCTCGTCCATTGGGAGAGCAATCCTGGAAGAAGTGGGAGGCTGTAGGGTATGCAAGAGTCTGTACTGCTTCTCTTACATCTCCTGCAGATCATGATCCTTGCTAGGGCCACTCTTAAATAATTCTTGAAATTGTTTGGTGTCATCTGTGGGGGCTAGGGTGGTCGGGATGATGGCCTCATCGGGTGATGAGGAAGAGTGATGAGATGGGGACCTCTCCTCTCCTTCAGATAGGGAGTCCTCCTCCGTTGATTGTGCTGCGGAGTTCAGTGCCATATCCATGGATGTAGGCTGAGGAGAATGTGGTGGTCTCCTTGCCAGTGTAGGAGGAGCAGTGTGGTGGCTCCTATGGGAGGACCAAGTACCCAGGGGTGCCATTGACCAGGGTAAGGGGGTGGTAGATAGGGCCAATGGTGAGAGTACCAGTGAGGGGGAGCGTGAGATGGTTTTGTGGAGTGGGGCTCTTATGGTGGCTGCCGCTGAGTGTGGCTTGAGTGTTGGGCTGTGTTGATTGCTGCTGCCTGCCTCGCTAAGAGATAGTAACTGGAGCTGGTGACCTAGGCGAGTGTATCGAGTGCACCGTGGATGCTGGTGAGGGCGGTGCTGAGGAAGCGTGGACTCTCAATGAGGGAGGGTGCTGAGTACAGTTAGGAAATGGTGCTGAGCCAAGATGTGTTGTGGCTGGTGCTGAGAGTGGAGTCGGTGGCTGAGGTGGAGGCATCTTGGTGAGGAGTCTCTTGAGTGCTGTATCTGGCACTGTCTCCGGCATTGTCTTCTGCACTGACTTATGAAGTTTTTTCAGTGCACTGGGAGGTGGTGCCGCCAGTGCCACCGACTTCTGTTTGGGCTCGGAATGAGCTCTCTTGTGTGGCACCAAGTGGTTAGGTGGTGCGGTGCCTGAGGTGCCGGGCTTGTCACCTACACTCACCCTAGATGAGCTTGGTGCCAGAAGCAGTGATTTTGCTGGAGAAACCTGGGTTTTCGCCTTTGCCTTATCGGATGAAGTAGAGGGACGACCTTTGTCCATACTCTTGGTTTGTCTGTGTCTTTGGCGTGGGGTGGCGAGTTGTCCCGTGAAGGTTGGAGAGATTTTTTGTATAGATAAGTCTTCAGTCTATTAGCGTGGTCTTGGTGAGCTCTTGCAGTCAGGTTGGAGCAGTGCGAGCATTTCTGCATCATGTACACCTCACTGAGGCACTTCATGCAGGATGAATGGCCTTCCGAAGCAGGCCTGGCCTCTCTGCACAAATCACAGCACTTAAAGCCTGGAGAACCAGGCATGATGACCAAAAAAGATGAGGAACTGTTTTTTTGTTTTGGTTTGGTTTGATTTAGGAGTTTTTTTTTTTTTAAACGAGGAACAGGATGGGAAGGGTTCAAAAACTCGGAAGTAAAGAAGAACTGAGGAGATTTAATGGATTTTGTTGTCATTTCAGATGAGGAAAGGGCAAGTGGGAGGAGCTCCATCTGCTGCCGAGGATGGTAGTGAAGGAACTGAGGGGCCACGCCACGCTTGCGCCTAACCGACACCAACACCGCGAGGAAGAGCTACAGCACATATGCGGTGCAGCAGGGCACTGCTAGAAAAATCTCCGGTCGCCAGTGCGAGGATGCACCAGCACCCAGAGCGAAGCATTCATGGGGACATCACTCGGAGGAGGAGGAGGAGGAGGAGTCACAAGTCAGGGAGAAGGACATCTGAAAAGCAGAGGTGATATCGGAGACTTCAATAAATACAAACATTCAGGGGGCTGACAGACTTGCCAGGCCCCTGGGCAAGGTTGGAGGGAGTAGCTCTATGCTTGCAGAAGGGGCGGGCTGGGGCAGCCAGCCCTCAGTGCTGCCCAGACAGCACCGTGCAGGACCCACATACCCCTACCCAACTCATGGAGCTGCCTGGGTGTGCCATGTGAGGCTCCAGTGTCAATTTAAAGGGTCTGGGGCTCCAATCACTGTCACTTTTGTGATGACGGGGATACCTTGGGCCCTTTTGAATCGCCAGGGCCTGGGGCAATTGCCGCCTTTGCTCTCCCTTCCCCCCCTCCCCCGAATTGGTGGGCCTGCAAACATTTAGAATGACAATGTTCAATCATGCGGGTTAGAGGAGTCTTTCCCATTTAGTCTCTGGCTGGCTTAAGGCTCAGGGCTGCTTCAGTTATGCCCCTGGAAGTCAGATGACTAAAGACTTTGGAGATGGTTCACCCAAGTCTGCCTAGTGCCAATTTCAGGGAAAAGTTCTGTCCTGCTAAACAGCAGAACTAGCATCTTACTGACAGCTTAACACATTCCAAAGAACATCCCCTCCCTCTGCAATTCTCTCACGCTGTGCCTGAACTTCACTGTTGATCAGGGGGAAAGCACCATGGCGTATATGTGTTACAACAATAATTTAAACAGTCTGTATCTGCTGCAAACATTTGTCCATAAGATAAACCCAAGTCCCCACGTCTCAGTCATTGATCATAACTAATGACCCTGCTAATAAGCCAAATTATTTCTAAAATACGTCCTGAGTTGCAGAGCCGAGAAAAATACTAATTGGTATAAAAAATGAAAATATGTTTTTACAAGTTTTTTCTCTTTAAGTACGTGTTACTGATAAGACTAGTAAAAGAATCGCTTGTATAAACATTTAACCTCTAAGCAAATAGTAATTTTTTTTCCAATTTCAGTTATTCACATGACCCAGCATGCCATTCGGCAATGCTTGGCTTCCAGTTGCTTTCTATTTTCTTAGCAATTGCATTTACTGGCCAAAACGATTTTACATGAACACTGTTTACATTTACAAAAGTATTCAAATCCCCTAATGTTAGACTTCTGGGTTTGCTGGAACTGCTGCTGCCTGGGATCATTTTCATTCTGTCTTCAATTTCTTCTAAATTGAATATATGTTAGGACACAGGCAAGGCTGTGAAATAAGTCCCATTTCCTTCCCTGCAATTCTAGCATTTAACATTGTGTTCAAGCTTTCTTCAATTTGACTGGTACCCAGTAGGTACTAAAAATGATCTGTTGTTCTATAAGTCTCCATTCAGCTTCTGAGTGGATTTATTCTAATGTTCTTTGTTTGTCCCCACCATTACTGTTCATGTGATTTCCTAAAGCCCTTCTCCAAGCTCTTTAGATTTTGCATGACAATAAATATTAGAATACTAGAACTGGAAGGGACCTCGAGACATCATCCAGTCCATTAATACGTGTCCGTGTGTGTCTGTGTGCGTGAAGTCCTGAGTCCTAAGATACTGAGTTTTTGGTTCGGTTTATTAAGATATTTTCTAGATTTAAGAATTGGGCTTTCAAAAGCACTCAGTAGGGGCATAACTTTGCTCCTATTTGCATACATGGAAATTAAATATATAATAATTTACCTCCTCATTCCATGATGATTTTAGTTATTTCAGACTCAAAAATATGGTAGAGCTGGTAGCAAAGTATAAACCCACCTGTCCTATTCACACATACTGCAGGATGTGGAAGATCTTTGCGCCTGCTTGTTTCCTCTCTGTTGAAAGTGTGTGTGCAAATGTGTATGCAGTGGTGATGTAGCTGTAGGATATGAGAGACAAGGTGAGTGAGGTAATATGTTTTATATGAAGCTAGTCCAATGAAAGATACTACCTCACCCACCTTATGTCTTAGTACAAATATGTAGCAGTTCAGGATGTGCTGTGACAGCCATTTCTGACTACTGTTTATTGATACAAGAAGCAAGAAATCTGAAATGGGCCATCTGCTTCATGAAAGTTAATGCACAAAAACAAGGGCAACAACGAGACTTGCTGTTAGCATAGGCTCCATACTGGCAACTAAGGTCTAGAGAGCAGGGGTGGGCAAATACTGGCCCATGGACCGGATCCAGTTCACCAGGGTTAGTCTCTGGCTGGCAGGCCATCGCTCCTATAGTTACCTGCACCTCCATAGGCACAGGTGCTTGCCCCTTTTGCCCTCCATGTCGGCAGCCCTGCAGATACCCAAAATGTCTGCTCAGACACTGTCTAACCCCGGAGGCACCTCAACTCCTTAGATGCCAAAGTTTCATCCATAAAGTCCTTATGTCCCTTAAAAAAATCTGCCAGTGAACATGTGCACAACTGCCTAAATCTTGTGCCTATTTCATGCCTAAGGCCTGGTGGGACCCTCAATCTAGGCATTTACCTGCTTGTCTTCCCTGTTGGGCCCACTCCGGTAAAGCCATTTCATAAGCTGCCTAACAGATCAGGCCTTGCACAAAACATAGCCAGATGGGAAGTGGTGCTACTTCCCCACCTTTGCACTTTTAGCTCTGTTGTAGGGTTGCCAGGTGTCCAGTTTTCACCCCAAAAGTCTGGTAATTGCGTCTTCTGTCTGGTAAAAAAACCCAGAAAATACCGGACATGTAAAATGTCTGGTATTTTCTGTTTTTTTCTCAGACAGAAGACCGGTGGGGACATTTTTCCCCTGCCGCGTCCAGCGGGGGAAGCGGGAAACGTGGGAATTTAAAGGTACAGCAACTTTTTTTTTTTTTTTTTTGCTCAACCAATTTTTCCCCCCGCTATGTTCAGGATTTTTGGAGAAAGTATCTGGCAACCCTAGCTCTGTGGAGAACAGATTTTTAATAAGTGGGCTTTTTCCGTCTAGCAGAAAAGGATGTAACATGATTCAACAGCTGAAAGTTGAAGCTAGACAAATTCAGGCAGGAAATCAAGCATTTGTCCTTAATGGTGAGCATAATTAACCATTGGAACAATTTACCAAGGATCATGGTGGATTCTCCATCACTAGCAGTTTTTAAAATCCAGACTGGAAGTTTTTCTAAAAGATCTGCTCTAGGACTTGCTTTTGGGAAGGTCTATGGCTTGGGCTACACTGGAGGTCAGACTAGAGCATCACAGTGGTGCCTTCTGCAAGGGCGCCATTTCAGGAGGGCAGGGGGGCAGCAGCCATGCACTCCACGACACCACTTGCTTTTCTTCCTGTTCCCCTGTCAGAAAGAGAGGGGAAAGTACTTGCATTCCATGCCTGCCTCTCGTTCCTGGCTGGCCGGTGAAGGGAGGGTTCAGAGGATTAATTCACAGAATCCAAGTACTTTCCCATCACTCCCTGAAGGTCAGGGAAGAAAAAAAGCTGCATCCCGGTATGCATGGTTGCTGTCCCCCTTGCTCACCCGAAATGGCGCCCTTCCTCTTCTGGCCTTAGAATCTACGAATTCCTGTTGCAATGTTCCTCTTCTGATACACACATATGCATTGGGCCAGAGTGAACAAGTCTAGACTTGGGTGGTTAGAGCACACAGCTGGGGGTGGGTGATACAAGTTCATAGTCCTGTTTTGATTACTTTGAATGTTTATACACCCATTCTAGCATGGGCCCCTTGGATGCCATATAGGAAATATGGTTCATTATAGAATTAGCCTGTAGGTCTAGCGACCCTAACTGGAGCCTTTGCAGCCTGAATGCACCTACCTGCTGTTCTGGTTTTGTTACTACTGCAATAAAAGTAAACATTCAGCTGTTGTGCCCACTATTAGTGGTCCAGCTCTCAGACTAGTGGACTGTTATCAGTATGGGTTGCTGTGCTGGCAAAAGAGGCCACCCCAGTTCCTAAGTGAGAGCTGCACAGAGAGAATCCATCTCTTCTGGGGCTGCCAGGTCTAGTCTTTCTTCTGGAGCTCTTGCTTGGGGGGCTGCAGCAATGTCTGATGCTGCATTTGCGGGGTTCTGTCAATACTAATAATGGACAGAAATGAAAATTGTTCTGGGCTTATAAGCAAAAAAATAAAATTGTGTTGTGAACTTCAGAAAAAATCTTTCTGAGTAAACTAGTTTGCCAGAAAGGCTTGTCCAGGTGCAAGTGGCCAGGCTGCTAATTTACCTCCCTCAGTTTGTGCTATATTGTGCTGTACCAGTGCTGTGCTGATTGCCACCCCTCTGCAGTGAACAACAATGGTCGCAACCAGGCGCTCCTTTCGTAGAGCAAAATGCTGTCTTTTGTGAATGTCAGATGCACATGGGAAGAGAGAAGGCAGCCAATCAGAGGATCCTTGAACCATCCAGCCTCTGGAGAATTAGTGAGTAATGAGAAATTAAAAGGAGTTTTGTGCAAATAAACACTGAAGAATTTGAAGGAAATTAAATGGTGGTTGTAAAAATATTTAAGAGTAAGTGTGAAAGAGAATGTTAAAGCTTTTTAAAGAGCGCTTAGTTTAACGATAAAACCCAGTTATGACAGTATAACTCAGTGCAGTGGTAAAAACCCTTAGAAAAACAAACCAAATTATGCCACGGGGAGGCCAGGTGATGGTAACTACCACCGTTATGTTTTTTCCCCCAACAAGCTGTACAGTCTTTCTGAAAAGCCCTTCCCAATGAAAGTGCCTGTAGATACTTAGTTGTGCTGGCTGCTGCTGGCAGAAAGAATCTGATTTAAGTTATAGGACTATGAATAATTTAGTGAAAGTCACTAAAAAGGAAATGGGCATTTCTGTATAACTTGACTACTTCTGACTGTACTAGCAGGAATAGATGTTGGATACAGCTGTGTTTAAAAATACACATGCAGAGCAGGACAAGAGGTGTTAATCAGTTCAAGCAACAAATTGTTTAAAAAAGGGGGGGATGCACTATGTTAAAAAAGAACAACTGTCTGGTTAAAAAACTGTGACAATCTGCTTACTAAAGCTTCAGGCAGTGACGAGACAGAAGGAAAAAGGAGTAAAAAGAGCAATAAATGCAAATGCTGGCACTAGAGCACTTCTCAAAGGCCAGGCCAAAAAAGTTACCTTGCCTGTTTTTATTTAAAAAAGAGAGACTACCCTGAGAGAGCATATAAGGAATTGTAATAATGTGTGTGTGCGTGCGCGCGTCACTGAGCATTAGGACTATGGTGCTGCCTATGCACAGTTGGACCAATGCTGGTTAAAATCAGTCATTGGCCTGCCATGGCTCTTTGGAGAGGGGAGCCAGGGAGCAGTGCTGGAGGACAGAGCAGGCAAAAACTTGAGTTGAGAATTTATCTTGAGTAGTCAAAATTGGAGCCAACAGCTACCACTGAAGTCTGAACTAGTGCTAGAGAAGTCGATCGCTCAACCTCTTACATTTGCTGCATTGAGCAAGCATTTCTGATTGGAGGCAGCGCCAGCCCTGACCCGCCCCCTACAGAATATTCCAGCAACACTTTTGCTTAGCATGCACGCTCACATGCAGCACTAGCACCTGTTTGGCTGTCAGTCCACAAACCCTTTAGAGGGGTGCTTTCCTCATTGAAGAAAAAAAATCTCCAGTTCTAATGTTGCCCTTGCTTCCCTGCCCTGCCAATGTGTGCACACACTAACCTGCTACAAACCCAATTCACCCCTGGACTGTTAAGATTAGGTTGGGCTGGCCTCCTTACTGCGTACATAAGCCCCAAACAGGCCTCTGTCTGTAAAGAAGTTTTCAAGACAAGCTTCAAAACTCACATGCCATAAATAGTTTGGCCTTTTAATGCTTAAAAATTTGTCAGTGATTTATTGGTGTTGAGCAACAGGAGCCAGAACAGTTTGCCTTACTGGTCATCTCTGCCTCAGAATTACAGCTGGTTGAGGGTTGTTCATAATTCTTTTATTTAAAATGTTTTTCTAGTGGCCATCTGGCACAGATTCAAATGTGGTTAGTTTCTGAGAGATACCACAGCCCAGTGTCTTTATTGGGTATTTCCTTGCCAGTTAAGGCAAAGAGAAACTGCACAGCACCACCTAGTGGAATGACATAGTTTTTCTCATCGCTCTCCCTCCCCCCCAACACACACACACAAACACACACACACAGAGATTCTGTAGATGTAGCTAAAACGGTCTCTGGTTATTTTAATTGACTGTACAGGAATATTTTACTCCATCTATTAAAAATGGTCATATATTGGGATTAGGAGTGCCTAGGCTTTCCATGTATTGGGCCAGGAAATACCTCAGTGAGATTTTTAGCCTTCAGGGTGACCATCCAAATTTATACAGCTCCATTGCACTGTAAGCATCTGGTCCTGGTGTTGCAATAAAATTTGGTACTCATATTGCATGAGTATCATCTTTTAGTAGGTAGGAAGTTGCTTGAGCTCACCAGTAATTTAAAAAAATACCCCAGTTCCCAGTTATTGAGCAGGCCTGGCTCCTGTGCTGACAGAAAAAGAATGATCACATTCCTGCTACAAGGAAGCTTATGTGGGCACGCTAGCTACATTACGTAGCTAATATATTGGACTCTCCAAATTAGGGATGTAAAATTCTTTGCAATCAGTTAACCATTGTGTTTAACTAGTTAACAACTTCACTGGCATCCCATGGGATTTGGGGAGAAGGCTGACAGCTTGTGACCTCCCAGAGGGGTCCAGATCCCCATTTGAGAAACCCTGCTCTAGCCATTTTGGGGGGGCACAGAGGAGAATGATGCTTGAGAATATCAGTCTCTGGTTAAAGTGAGCCAGGCAACACTTAAATTGAGATCCTGCTGAAACTGGAGGTGGCCACATGCATGCTTGCTGGTAGAAAGTAAGGCTGCAACTTACAAGTGCTTTGGGGAACTCTCACTGGTACCTAAATATTGGCCTTAAGTGCTTAACTGCTGCTTTTGGTGTTTTAAATCTTTTTGTGGATCCAGTTCCTACAGATGAGTTTCCTTAGTTTTTTATAGTCATGAATAATGCTGTGCCCTGCTGCAAAGACATGAGGAAAAAATAGCACAAATCTCACTCCTTTTTCTAGGTCCCAAATCCAGCCACAGGCTGGAGCAGGGGGTGAGGAGAGCTTGCACTGAGCAGGAGTCTGAATAATTAATATAAGCACAAAAAAGTCATCTTGAATTTGTCAGTGGCTAGTTTGGGCGCTTACAAACAATCTGTTCTTTTCTATGCAGCAGAGCGGAAACAATAACCCTTATTCCAGAGTTTACTTATGAAAGGAAAAACGAAAGGTGCTCTGGATTAGCACAGCTGGCTACCTTCAGCATTTGAATTCTTTTTAGAAAACAGTTTAGTACTGGTAGATGCGACAGATGGTGCATTTCAAAGAAGGGTATATACAAGGATGAGGTGAAAAGAGTATCAGGGAGCGACTACTATACAGAGAAGTAGCAAATTTTTTTCCAGTCATTGTAACAATATAGCTACATGTGGATCTGTAATCATTCATGTTTTGGGGAAAAAACCCAGTTGTAAAAGAAACACTTTGTGTTAGCAGCACATATTTAGGCCAAGTAGGCTCAACCAACCCCAAAACTCAGTAACTTTAGCTGGAGATATTTTAAACTTTTTATTTCTTATATGTTGACACTGTGGTGAAAAGCATCCCTGCAAGTAGGTTTGCTAACTATAAAGCTCCCATTGTTTTGCTATGAAAATGGTAAAATGCTTTCTTTATGTACCAGTGTGGAAGCTAATGATCCTGCTCAATGAAGTTAATAGAGATAGATCCGTCAGTGGTCAAAACTACAGTCCTATGCTCCAGGTGTCCCTAAACCTCCAACGGCCAGACACTAGGACTGGCTCACTTGAAAGTGCCCTCTTGCATTCTTTCTTTTAGAAGCCCATCAGCAGACAAGATACAGAATCCAGTATGGTGGTTTTTAACTAGTATATGAAGTGTATTTAATTACTTGCAGTGTGCAAGCGAATGCTCACTCTCTCATTATAAGACTCTGTGCTATGTCTACACTGGCAGCTTCTTGTGCAAGAACTCTTTTGTGGAAGAGTTCTTGTGCAAAACTCTTCCACAAGAGAGCGTCTACACTGCCATGTGCTTTTGTGCAAGAGCATCCATGGCAGTGTAGACGCTCTCTTCCACATGAAAGCTTTGATGGCCATTTTAACCATAGGGGCTTCTTGTGCAAGAACTTCATGTTGCCTGTCTACACTGCCCTCTTCTGGAAGAGCTCTTGCGCAAGAGGGCTTATTCCTGGTGGGGAGAGGAATAACTTTTCCAGAAGAAGCCCTGTTTTACAACGCTATACTGTAAATTTACTTCTGGAAGAACGCTCGTGCAGTGTAGACAGCCGGCAAGTTTTTGCAGAAGAACTGCTGTTCTTGCGCAAGAAGCTGCCAGGGTAGACGTAGCCAACAGCTTTAATTATTTAAGTTCTATTTAAAAGATTGCTTTGCAAACTGAAAACTCCTAGGGTGCGTCTAGACTGGCAAGATTTTGCGCAAAAGCAGCTGCTTTTGCGCAAAAACTTGCTGCCTGTCTACACTGGCCGCAAGAATTTGCGTAAGAACACTGGCTTTGTAATGTACAAAATCAGTGCTTTTTGTGCAAATACTTTGATGCTCCCGTTCAGGATAAGCCCTCTTGCACAAGAATACGGTTTACGCAAGAGGGCCAGTGTAGACAGGAACGTTAATTTCTTGCGAAGAAAGCCCGATGGCTAAAATGGCCATCGGAGCTTTCTGCACAAGAGATCTATACTGGGCACGGATGCTTTTGCGCAAAGGCACATGCCAGTATATACCCTCTCTTGCGCAAATACTTTTAACGGAAAAACTTTTCCGTTAAAAGTATTTGCGCAAAATCTTGCCAATCTAGACGCAGCCCTAGAGAATAGGTGTGTTTGGATGATGAAATGATGAAAACATCAAGAATGGACTGCATAAAAAGCTGAAACTAGCTTTAAAAGTTGCATGGTGCTTTCCTGCCAATGTAACCTACACATTCATCACATCATTCCTAAGGATTAACCATGAGGGTAGGGAGCCAATAAGAGAGGGCAACCAACTTATATACAGGGTGTTTTCCTATAATTTTAATGAAAACAAGAAAGGGTATAATAGACACTGAAGGGTGCATCCTCTTCTCCACACCCTCCTTAGATGACAAAGCACTCCCACACCTCATCCTGACTACCCTTTCAAATAAGCTGCCACAGAGTAAGAAGGAAAAACATAAAATCAACCCCAGGAAAACCTCCCTAAAACTTCAACCTGGACTGGTGGCTGAGAGGAAACTAACTGAGGCACTTCCAAGGGACTAGATTTAAAACTCTTGTAATGACTTTACTGAGAGCGTGAGATGCAGTTCAGTTTCTTCTGTTAGGCACCAGATGACTAGCCACTCTACTCCTGGAGAGGAGGCAGCAGTAAACAGTAACTTTGAGACTTAATTGCACATAGGATTAAAAATGATGAATTGGCCTGTCTCAAGAAAGTTCCTTAAATGGATTAAGTAATTTAGTTATTCATTTTCATAAGATTGTTAATAAATAACCAACCAGTAAGCACCAACAAGGCGTCTTTTTTGCCCTTATTTTGTCAATAGAGAACCAGTTTCTAACAAGATACTTAACTGATTTTGGAAAATGCACCCTTTGGCCTTAATTTACAAAATGAAAGACCCCAAAGACAGCTCACTCAAGGATGTGGTTTGTTAAAGTTTACCACAGAGAGATGGCAGCAAAAATCAACAGTGTCATTTTGTGCTTTGTTTAATGTCTTACCCACTCTTTTCATGGTTTTAAGTGTGGTGTCTCCAAAGGTAGAGAGAAGAAACTTTAGCTGGCTGAACTAAACTAAAAATTATCCAACAATTAGTTACCCTTTTCTTTCCCACTACAGTGATGGCCAAAGGGTGAAACTGGGGAAATCAGAACACTCCTTTATGCAAGAGTGGAAAGGAAAGATTTTAGCTCCAGCATTTCAGACAGTATGGGAGACGCCTCTGCTTTAGTGCACGGAAATAGTGAAGATTGCTATACTCTTGCAGTACTTCCCATTGTAACAAAGTGGAGATGACACAGGGCAAGGTATGTTCTTTTAAGGCTATGCTTACATCAGCTTGTCAAAGGTGGCTTCCCAGTTGAAAAAAATTCCTTGATAGTTGGTTAAAAAAAAAAAAATGTTGTAAGTGGCAACAGTGATTAGCTCATCACACAGGGGACCTAAACACAGGAACTGAAGTCCCAATTCCTGCTGCAAAGGTGGGTTTGAGTGTACTTAGTGAAAACACAAAATCGACCTGGCTTGTGACCATTAAGAAGCCCACAGTGTCAACTGGCAAAGGGTTTACTTAGCTGTACCAGCAACTCTTATCAGGCCTGATGACACTTAGGACACTACTTGCACGATATTCTTTATAGATAAATACTATGAAAGTCTAATAAAAGATAGCCATAGTGATCTTTCAGCTGGATTTAGGGTGCATCTATTTTTAACCTGCACTGCAAAGAGAAGTTGGGCATGCTTAAGCACCAGCATGTCTTCTCTTGCTGGTGATTGGGAGGGTATAATAGGGTGATTCTTAGTCCTGGGCACCTTGAGTAGATCAGAAGAGTTTCAATGTGGGCTGTTAAGTGCAAATCAGGCAACATAAGATTGAGAACCACCTTTGAGGAAACTGATTAACTTCATGTTTAACTTTGCTATGTGATGGTGACAGCTGAGATGTTTGCACTTTAACAGAGGGTGAAGCAGCCCTGCTACATTTTGTAAAGCACTTTATTGATGTAAAAGGCAACACCAGCCCCTTCATCCTGAGCATAACCTGAAATGCAAGCCTGTGCCATAAATATCATTTTGTGATGATTTGCCAGTGCTAAATGCACTAAGTACTAGTCTTGTCTCCCATTCACACATGTAACTTGTCTCCCTTTTCTGTAAAGAGGAAGGATTATTTCCTCTAGGTGGAAAAATGAGTCACTAAAAAGTGAACAAAGTTATCACATCTTACACACAGAACACAAATATTGTGCTTATTTGGTCACAGAATAAAATTCCAGGAATTTATTGCCATATGATGTTTTCCTCTTTGTATCTTATCTTACAATAGTCAAAGTGCCACCTTCTAGTTTAAAACTGTGCAACATTTCTCATTTTCTTCCAAAGATCATTTTACATAGGTGTGGTAAAGCAATCCAGCAGCAGCTACAAAATGTTGACTGAATATTTTCTTAAAAGTTTAAGATAGAGATCTGTATACAAACTGAATAAAAAGATGCTCAATTGACAGATCATTCAGTAACTTTAATAAAATATTTTTAGTTGGAAGTTTTGTAATGCTAAAATTTACAACTCAGACAAAAGTAAACACTCCCCCTCCTGACTGTAGTCACAAGGTTTCCATACTTGTAAAGAATAAGAAACATGGTATGCAATTGTCACATATAACCTGCTTCATTTCTAATAGAAGCAAAAGTTGGAAATCTTAAGCAAAGGGACTAGCAGCCTGTTAAACCTACAAGTTTGGCAGTGAGAAGTCTGTTTTACTACCATGATGCTTCTTTTTGGTTGTTTAAATACATTTTTATTCCCTCCCATTCAGCGCACTGTATAAATCCCATTTCCTTATTTATCCTCAGTGTTATTTACAGGACTCCTACAGATAAAGTACAAACTACTATGAAATTAATGGTAATTTGCATCTTCAAATATGCATCCCATAGCTAAATATACCAAGCCAATCCAACAATGATTTGAAGTTACGATTCTGAAGTATGTACAGCTGTGACTGCAGAAGTTTTTTCATTTACTGTTGCAGATTCATTTGATCTGTCATCAACAGGAATTGCCTTAGAAGTGGGAACAGCAGCATCCAAAGTGAGTGCAGAGTTTTGTTCTACACTTACAGTAGTGCTAGGGTCAACAGATAAGCTCCCTACTTGAGTAAAGGGGGGGAGCAGATCTGTAGGTGGAGTAGATGCCTCTGTGACCAAAGGAAATTGTGCAAGAAACTCAGGTGGCATTGAGAGAGGTGTTATTCCAGACAGATTTAGAGGTGGCAAGGGAGGAAGCGGTGGCAAACCTAGAAATAATAAAAAAAAAAAAAAAAAAGTATGAGTGGTGTGTGATTTGCTGCCTTTTTTAGCAAAAGATTTCCCAGAATGCCATAAGACCAGTCTGATCTACTCTAGAACTGAGTCTGACAGGTCACTCGGCATTTGTCTGTTGTCCTAGTCACTATGGGATTTATTCTGCTCCTACTGAGTTCAATGGGAACATGATCCAGACTTTTAAGCAGCAATAACCCAGAAATAGTTTCAAAACTTTAAATATTTTGAAAGCCTAACTATAATGGAACTTGTATTGGCCTGCTGACATGTACAGAGGCAGATACCAGGCTTGAGACAATAGTACAAATACATATATTAAAAGTATTGACTAGATTTTTCCAGCATATCCTGAACCTGCCAATGCCCACAGAAGCCTTCTTCAATTTAAGGTTCCAATTTTTTCAGTAATTGTATTCACTACCATGCCTTTAAAATTTAATACTTATGTAGCCTCTTCAATCTCCTTGCCTGGCACATACAAAATATGAATTATGCATTTATTTAACCCTCCCCTTAAAAACGCCTTTTAATTTTAGCACAAAGGAAAAGCTTTTGAAACCTTTATGTAACCATAAATCTAATGGAGGGTAATTAGGAAACAACCCAAATCTATTGCAGGGAGGACTAGATTGGTTTATTTTGATACATATTCCATGACTGACCAGAAGAGGGCACCATCCTATTGCAGCTCAGACATCACAGACCACCCTCTACATCAGCAGTTCTCAACCTTTTCCAGATGGGGACCCATTTTGACAATTCAGGAAGACTTGGTGACCCAAGGCAATTAAAAAAACAAAGGGGGAGGACAGTGCCATCACTAACTTATTTTGCACCTGAGGCAAGAATATAAAATTGTGCCCCCTCCTGTTTATATATTCATAGTAGTTATTTCATAGAAAAACTGAAAATACATTATTAATAAAATAACACTACATTTATTTGAGTTGTGGTGGGGGAAAGACACTCATCCCCAAACTGCTCCCCGGCTTAACCCCCACCCTCTGGGACTGGGAGTTTCATAGTCAGGGGCCTGGGGGGCACATCTGAACCTGGGAGTCTCACAGGTGTTACAAAAATATTAGAAACATAATACACATTAAAAAAAAAAAAGTAAAATTTAGTATTTTACCAAACAGTTTCACCTGAACTGAAATTAATGGGATGGTTGAGCTTGCATTTGGTCTGCTAACTGTTGTATCCTCAGTACTATGTAGCACTTTAAAGACTAACAAGATGGTTTATTAGATGATGAGCTTTTGTGGGCCAGACCCACTTCCTCAGATCAAATAGTGGAAGAAAATAGTCACAACCATATATACCAAAGGATACTCAGAATTGTTGTGGCACCCCCCAGCACAGTCCCAGGCTCCCGAACACAGTCCCAGCCCCAACCCTGGCCCCCTGTGGCTGCAAGCTGGCCAGGACTCTGCCCTGGCCAGCCAACACCAGCCGCAGGAATCCCGGCAGGGGCAGCTGGAAATCTCTCAACTGGATGCCCGGACACCTGGACCCCCACCCCCACCTACTTGAGCTGGGCTCTGCTTCTTCTCTGTGTTCCCTAGCATTCTAACTTCTTTACCCACATGTCCAGGGATAGTTCCTTACTCCAGTGGTCACCAACCAGTAGATCAGGATCTACTGGTAGATCTTGGAGCCTCTGACAGGTGATCCTGACTGGTTTGGCCAAGAGGCTATCAAGTGCCAGTACTTCAGCTGCCCCTCCCCCACACTGCTGCGCACCTCCTGCCCTTTGCCTGGGAGCTTCCCCCTGCCCCTCCCCAGGAACTTCCTGCTTGTGGTACAGAACAGGGAAGGGAGAGGAGGGGTGCTGATGTCAGGGTGCCCCTTCTTCCACCCTGTATTCTATCCCCACAGAACGGGGAGAAGGGGACAACAGGGCCTGGGATGGAAGAAATTTGCTGGCTGCTTTTGAGAGTGGTGCAGGGCCAGGGCCAGGGCAGGGGTGAGCCTGTCTTAGCCCCCTGCACCACCACCCAGGAGCCACCTATGATAAGCAGTGTCCAGCTGGAGCCAGCTCCGAACCCCTGCCCCAGTCATGTACTTCCTTCTACACCCGAAGCCCCCCCCCAGACCCAAACTCCCTTACAGAGCCTGCACCCCAACTCCCTGCCCCAGGCTCAGCTCAGAGCCCCCTCACACTTCAAATCCCTTAGCCCAAGACCAGTGCCTGTGTCCCAACCCGCTATCCCTGCCTGGTGAATGGGAGGTCGGAGTAAGCAGGGGCAGGGCCTCAGAGAAGGGGCACAATGGAGGTGGGGCAAGGGTATTTGGGTTTGAGGTGGATCCTGGATTGCACTTAAATTCAAAAAGTGATCTCATGCTTAAAAAGGTTGGAGACCCCTGCCTTACTCTGCTCTGAGTCACTGAAATGGTATTCAATTCAACTGATAATAGGTTTAACAACCTTCAGGCAGTTAAACCAATTAAGCTGAGTACCACTTCAGGTGAATGGCTCCTTAAGACTAAGCCAGCTGTGGAGCTGACCAGTGGGGACCTTTTCAAATGTGTGAATGGCTCCTTAGGAGCACCACCTGGGGAGACACTTGGCAACCCTTTTGAAATGTAATGGCATGCATAGGTTGGGAAACTCTGCTCTACATGACCAGTGACTGGCTGCAAACTGCTGCTTGCCAGGCTGTGGCACACTGCCAGGCCATGTCCCCAGATGCTAATTGAGCCCCACCAGCTGGGGAGCATAGTTCTCTGTAAGAGGTGCATGCCTACACATGCACAAAACATTCTCCGCCCGCCCCACTTCCCCATCCAGCAGCACAGTGACTGGCGCAGCAGGCGGCTGCCCCAGTGTGCTGTGACTGGAGCCAGGGATGTGGTTCCTGTTCCAGGTTCAGAAGCTATTATGCGGCCCAGCTTGTGGGGCCCCACAGAGGGCAGCTGCAGCAGAGGAGAAGCTCCCGGTCACCCCCAGGCCAGTCTCCTGCCCTGCGAGCCCCTTCTCTCGCCCACACTTGTGCTGCCAGGCAGCTCCCTCCTCCCTTCCTGCCTGGTTGGGAGCCTCCCCTTGGCCTCCAGCTGCTCCCAGCCCAATCAGAGCGCGTGCACATGCACGCGCCACCACCATCCAGCCTCACTGAGCCCTGGGAACTGGCTTGGGGACCGGCTGGTGGGACAGCCAGGGCTAAGCAGGGGCTGCCTCTACCCAGGCAGCTGAAGTAGGGTGAGGGGACAAGGTGGGAGAAGCTTTCAGCCCAGCCTCTCCCCAGCTTGGTCCCCTCTTTCACTTGTGCTCCTCGCCCCCTCTTTCCTTTCCCTTTCCTTCTTCTCCATCTTTCCCCAGGGTTCCCTTATTGGGTGCGTACAGATGCAATGTAAAATGTGGCCACTTAAAATTACCATAATGAATTTGCAAATGTTTCTATACCGGTTCTCCAAAAGTTTGCCGGTCCACGGTATAAAAAAGGTTGGGAACCACTGAACCAACTAACAGAACACAACTTGGAAATAGTAATGAAGGGTGATATCAAGGAAATACTATGGTGTAAGGTCTTCAGAAACCAGTTACTGTAATATTTACAGTTGCAGACATACCAGGATGTATGATTTCTGATAATCCAGCACCAGGAATGATGTGTGGAGCAGGTAAATTCAGACTGGTCAGGTTAGGAAGTCCAGCTGGTAATGACATCAGACCTTTTAAAAAAAACCAAAACATACACCTCAATTTCAAGAGCTATATACAGCCAGTTGAAAAACTATTCCAGACAGAACTTACTCACACTACATTTCAACTTGGTAATTCTTCTTACAAATGGGAAAGTGAACAAGCCTCTTTCAATCTTAAAAACCCTGTGATGAAAGGGATTTAATTAGATGCAATACGGATATGACCTCCCTAGTCCAGCACCTTCAGGACTTCAACGGTCCTGAACTATGGTGTTTGCCGAACCAGGGGAGGTCAAGGCTCCCCTCCCAGCTGTCAATCCTGGTCCCTGCCAGCCCTGCTGGCTCCAGTCCTGCCAGGGCTGTGCTCTCATTGGGGATGGAGCTGTGCTCTTCACCGTACTGAAGATGCCAGGCCCTGCTGTCTCTGGCCAGGGCTGTGCTCCTGGGTGCCAACCCTGCTGCCTGGGGCCCAGGTGGGGCTACATTCCCTATCACCAGCCCCAGCCTACTCTCCACCACCAGAGCTGCGGTCCCCACTGCCAGCACAGCCAGAGCTCTGTGATCTAGCAATATCCATGGTCTGGTTGCTGGACCAGAAGTCCCAGATTTTAGAAGTTTAACCTGTAGTAGCAAGAGGTAGGGCTAGATTTTTTCCCCATTTCTCAGCAAATTCTATTTTATTCCTAGGAATAAAAGCCTTCACTCACTGAATTCTATTATAATCAAGTTTTAGGTTTAAAAAAATACAGAAGTGGATAAATTATGTGTTTATCATAGTAATAATCTTCCATAAGATTAGCAATAATGAAAAGGAAGGGCAAGTTTGTTTGTTTTTAAAGTGACAAACAGAAATAGGATAAAACAACAGGAAAATCAAGGCTAAACAAAACAGGTGTTAGTTTTTGAAAAACAAAAAGACTATGGTTAAGGACAAAAATAAGCAGAAATAAGGTCAAGTTTTAAAGAATATTCAAAATTAAGCATGAGCTATAAAAATGTGTGGAATTAAGATGGCATGTGCCCGTCATTGTGATCACCAGAATATCCTGTTTCCTCCTGCACTTTTTTTTTTAAATAAACTGAACCCTTTATGGTTCTGGGGCCACCTCTTTCATTTAAGAACGAGTAATACTGAAATAAGCCTTTCATATCACAACAAACAGAATACTGCAAAATCAGATCCAACAATGTTTTTATTTAAAAACAAAAACCATCAGATTCAAAACAGTACCAGCCCCAAAAATTGTTCAGATTGATAAGTAGATCAGTAATAAAATAATGGCAGACTGATTCACAAAGAGAGCTTGTCTTTAGACTGAAAGCTAAGACTCATGTGAATATTTTTTCCAGGAAACTTAACGGTACACAGAAGCCAAGCTTTAGCTAACTAAAAAGGCTTTAAAATGTCCTAAATTTACAGTTTCATTACTACAAGCATAAAAGTAATGAACAGTTTTCCTGGGGATTTCAAAGCAACATTCATATTGCTCAGAGTTGGCAGGGAAGTACTCCCACTTTAATGAAAGCAAACTTCTTTGTGGGTTGACATTTCAACTTTGTGGTACAAGAATCAAGAATTTCCTGACATTACCATTGCGTCCACACACTTAGCTCTACTATATTTTCTTTCCACCCTGGGAAATCTGCCTCCAAGAATTGTGTTAAGAAACATTATATTAACATTCAAAGTACATAAGTAATCCTATGTATCCTGTACCAGTTAGTAGGAAAGAGACAGAAATTCTATATAAGATGTGCATTGTCTTTCAAACCTACAATAGAATGATTGTGGCATATGAAGATTCAGCATTTAATTAATTTCTGAACAAACATTCTTGCTACCCACTCTGTGAATACCATACCAGTCTAAAATATCAGAGGGGTAGCCGTGTTAGTCTGAATCTGCAAAAGCGGCGAGGAGTCCTGTGGCACCTTATAGACTAACTGAAGTGTTGGAGCATAAGCTTTCGTGGGCAAAGACCCACTTCGTCAGATGCACGTAGTGGAAATTTCCAGAGGCAGGTATAAATATGCAGGCCAGAATCAGGCTGGAGATGACGAGGTGGATCAATCAGGGAGGATGAGGCTCTTCTAGTAGCTGATCTGGAGGTGTGGCACCTCCGGATCAGCTACTAGAAGTGGGCCTCATCCTCCCTGATTGGATCCACCTCGTCATCTCCAGCCTGATTCTGGCCTGCATATTTATACCTGCCTCTGGAAATTTCCACTACGTGCATCTGACGAAGTGGGTCTTTGCCCACGAAAGCTTATGCTCCAACACTTCAGTTAGTCTATAAGGTGCCACAGGACTCCTCGACGCTTTTGCAGTCTAAAATAGATTTTGGAAACTGAGCCTGTGCAATACAGGAACTCTAAACAGTTTAGAGACAATGGAATCATCACTAAACATTTAATAATAGAAATGTAGCCGTGTTAGTCTGGTGTAGCTGAAACAAAAAACATATTCACTCTGCTGATACCATTATTGGACCTAACCAAGTGAGTTATAAGATCAAGAACACATATTCCTGCGCATCCAGAAATATAATTTATGCTATCATGTGCCAAAAGTGTCCATCTGCTATGTACATTGGACAAACGTCTCAGACACTTCGCCAAAAGATCAATGCCCACAAAACAGATATTAGACAGGATCACAAAGAAAAAACAGTTTCTTGCCATTTCAACCAGAAAGGACATTGTCTCAACAACTTGATTACCTGCATCCTGCTTCAAAGGCCTTTTAAGACTACACTTGAAAGAGAATCCTCTGAACTGTCATTCATGCTTAAATTCAACACTTTACACCTAAGTTTGAATAAAGACTCTAATTATCTTACCCATTACAAAGATAGCTTCCCCAATTACCACCTCTAATATCATTAGCTCACAGACATTTACCTCCCCCCCCCAATCCGCCTTCTGTTCTGAAATTTGATTTGTCCTTTTCATATGTGTTCATTTTTTTTAATTGTATCCTTTGGTATATATGGTTGTGACAATTTTCTTCCACTATTTGATCTGAGGAAGTGGGTCTGGCCCACGAAAGCTCATCACCTAATAAACCATCTTGTTAGTCTTTAAAGTGCTACATAGTCCTGTTTTTTGTTTAAACATTTAATAGGCTATCTATACTGCTGTAAGCTAAACTGATCCAAATGCAGAAACAGATGGCTACCACCCATGGCTCTAGATTGATGAGCTTATGATAAACTATGTGCAGAGTAATGGTATGAATACTGAATGTAACTTCACTAACCATACAAAATAGTGCAGTTAAAGTGTCAAAAATCATAATTTGATCAAACACATCTGACACCCAAGCCACTAAAGCAGAGCAATCATAGAAGAGCTTATACCCACCCACACCCATATATTTGCTTCTCTCCAAAAAGGAAAGCCCCTCTGAGCTGTAGGGTACTCGTCTCCTTTCTGGAGGAAGGCCTCATGCCTTGCCCCTCTTCCTGAAATATACCCAAGGCAGTCATGCAGTAGTGTTTGTGGTGGGGAGAAATGAAATCTGCTGAAGGCAGGTTCCATCTCCACTGGCTATTTAGTGGCCATCTAAATATTCCAAGAAAGGTGACCCCCTCAGTCTTCAGGTCTTGCACGAACTAGTCTTATGCTACCTCCAAATGTACTGAGCATTGACCAAAAAGTTCAGCATCTGAAAGATGGATTTAAAGCACAGGGAAATATTAAGAATTAAAATGTATATAGTGTGATTTTAGTGTAAAAATATTCAAAGGATGTAATATGTCGGGGGAGGAGAGAAGAGAGAATAATTTACAGTTTCATGACATGGGGGTATAATTAAGAATGAGAAGAAGTTAAGATTATAGATGCAAAAAGTTGGCAGTGGGCCCTTTCATCTGTTAACCAGTTAACCCCTTAAAAAGGATTTTACATCCCTAGTTAAGATAGGTATCCTTAGGGATATAAGAGTAACAGGTTAACCAGTTAACCAATAAACTGATGCACATTAGTTCCTGTTAACAGTTAAACTGTGGGAGCCCGCCTCCGTAAACTCTGTTCCACTTTTCCAGAAGGTCAACATTTTTAGAAAACTTAATTAAATTATCAAGCAGAACACATGTACCTTGTCCTTCCTCATCCTCTCTCCTTCCTACTAGATGTCAGTCTCATTGGTCCCATCACATCTAAAATATCATTAACAGTGTGCAGGGCAAAGGCCACATTTTTTTTCTTGTTATGAGTCTAGTACATTTATCAGTGCTGAAGAAAAACTATGTTCTAAGTGAGCAGCAAGTATGGTTTATCCAGATCAGGGGTGGGCAATAATTTGAGAAGGGGGAGCCACATCACAAATTTTTGAAGTGGCCCTGGACACTTCCATTCCTCCGACCCTCCCCCCCCAACCCGAGGCCCTGATTGATCAGGGGGTGGGAAGAGCATTTGAAGTCTTTGCCCCCCACATCCTACCACTGTGCCTAGCAAGAATTACCAGTTGTTCTGAACAGCTAAGTGCCATGCGTTCCTTCCAAGGCAGGGGCAGGGAGCAAGAGACTTTGCACGCTCCCCTGACCCCAAGTGTCAATTGGCCTGGGGGCGGGAGAGTGGCAGGGTGTCTGCGGGCCAGATCAACCTGCTTGGTGGGCCAGATCAGGTCCATGGAGGCTATCTTGCCCACCGCTGATCTAGATATAGGACTGGAAAGGATGTCAAGATATTGCATCCATCATTTCATGCTGAGGCAGGATAAAATAAGCCTAGAAAAGAATACAATTGTCAGACACATGGATGAATATAATGTGTTGGGGGAAGTCAACATGGTTTCTGTAAAGGGAAATCATGCCTTACTAATCTGCTAGAGTTCTTTGAGGGGATCAACAAACATGTGGACAAGGGGGAGCCAGTGGATATAGTGTACTTAGATTTCCAGAAAGCCTTGACAAGGTCCCTTACCAAAGGCTCTTAAGTAAAGTAAGTTGTCATGGGATAAGAGGGAAGGTCCTTTCATGGATTGATAACTGGCTAAAAGACAGGAAACAAAGGGTAGAATCATAGAATCCTAGGGCTGGAAGAGACCTCCATCAAGTCCAGCCCCCTGTCTAAAGCAGGACCAATCCCAACTATATATAAATGGTAAGTTTTCTGAGTAGAGAGCGGTAACTAGTGGGGTCCACCCCCAAGGGTCTATCCTGGGGCCCATCCTATTCAACTTATTTATAAATGATCCAGAGAAAGGGGTAAACAGTTAGGTGGCAAAATTTGCAGATGATACCAAACTGCTCAAGATATTAAGACCAAAGCAGACTGTGAAGAGCTTCAAAAAGATCTCACCAAACTAAGTGATTGGGCAACAAAATGGCAAATGAAATTTAATGTGGATAAATGTAAAGTAATGCACATTGGAAAAAATAATCCCAACTATATATACACAATATGATGGGACTAATTTGGCTACAACTACTCAAGAGAAAGATCTTGGAGTCATTGTGGATAGTTCTCTGAAAACATCCACTCAGTGTGCAGCGGCAGTCAAAAAAACAAATAGAATGTTAGGAGTCATTAAAAAAGGGATAGAGAATAAGACATAAAATATCTTATTGCCTCTATATAAAACTATGGCACGCCCACGTCTTGAATACTGTGTACAGATGTGGTCGTCTCATCTCAAAAAAAAGATATATTGGTATTGGAAAAGGTTCAGAAAAGGGCAACAAAAATGATTAGGGGTTTGGAGCGGGTCCCATATGAAGAGAGATTAAAAAGACTTGGACTTTTCAGCTTAGAGAAGAGGAGACTAATGGGGGATATAATAGAGGTCTATAAAATCATGACTGGTGTGGAAAAAGTGAATAAGGAAAAGTTATTTACTTATTTCCACAATAAAAGAACTAGGGGTCACCAAATGAAATTAATAGGCAGAAGGTTTAAAACAAACAAAAGGAAGTTTTTTTTCCACTCAGTGCACAGTCAACCTGTGGAACTCCTTGCCAGAGGATGTGGTGAAGGCTAGAACTTTAACAGGGTTCAAAAAAGAGCTAGATAGATTCATGGAGGTTAGGTCCATCAATGGCTATTAGCCAGGATGGGTAGGAATGGTATCCCTAGCCTCTGTTTCTCTGGAGGTGGAGGGATCACATGAGGATTACCGGTTGTGATACCTCCCTCTGAGGCATGTGGTATTGGCCACTGTCGGCAGACAGGATACTGGACTAGATGGACCTTTGGTCTGACCCAGTAGGGCCATTCTTATGAAATCTTATGAAAATATAGATTATTCCTGACAGGCGTTTGCCTCACTTAACCTTAAAACCTCCAATGACAGGAATTCCCCAACATCTCTGGAACTGTAACCCCTTCCAGTACTTAATTATTCTTAGAACAGCATTATACCTTAATCTATTAAAACACATCATGACAACGAAAGTAACAGGTTACTCCTATATTCCAGTTAGAGAAAATGACAGAAACGAACATAAAATGACAAGGAGTCCTGTGGCACCTTATAGACTAACAGATGTATTGGAGCATAAGCTTTCGTGGGCAAAGACCCACTTCGGCAGATGCACGAGCATCTGACGAAGTGGGTCTTTGCCCACGAAAGCTTATGCTCCAATACATCTGTTAGTCTATAAGGTGCCACAGGACTCCTTGTCGCTTTTGCAGATCCAGACTAACATGGCTACCCCTCTGATACTTGAACATAAAATGGATAAACTAATTTTCTTAGGAACTAGCCCCAAAAATACAAACCTCCTTTTTCTCCCCATTGTTCTATACTATCTTGAGTTATTTTGAGTTTGCTCAAGTTTTCAATACTCACCTGGTAACGTAGATGCTGGGTTAACTGGTGGCACTGAGCTGAGGGACTGATTTACTGCTGTGGGCAATAATGGTACTGTTGGTACACCTAATAAAAGATACATGAAAGTATACACTATCATTTCAAATATGTCCAAGCATGCAACATTTCAACCCTCTTCCTCACAAAGAATGTCAAAGGAGAGCTTTTAGATAGGGCCCTACCAAATTCATGATCCATTCTGGTTACTTTCACGGTCATAAGATTTTAAAAATAATACATTTCATTATTTCAGCATTTTAAATCTGAAATTTCATAGTGCTGTAAGTGTAGGGGTACTGACCCCAAAATGAGTTGGGGGGATAGTTGTAAGGTTATTATGGGGGGAGGTTATGGTACTGATACCCTTACTTTTGGGTTGTTGTTGGTGATGGTGCCTTCAGGACTGGGCAGCTGGAGGAAGCAGCTGCTTGCTGGAATCCCAGCTCTGACGGCAGAGTTGCAGCCAGCAGCACCACAGAAGAATGGCATGGTATGGTATTACCAAACTTACTTCTGCACTGTTGCTGGCAGGGTGCTGCCTTCAGAGCTGGGCACTTGGCCAATAGCTGCCACACTCTGGCCTCTCAGCTCTGAAAACAGTTTGGAAGAAAGGGTGACAATATCGTGACCCCCCTTTCCTCCTGTAGCTCTTTTAGGTTGGGATCCTGAATTTTACAAATGTCAGTCTCCCCTGTGAAATCTGTACAGTATAGGGTAAGAAGCACATAAGAGACCAGATTTCACAGTCTGAGATGTGTTTTTCCTGGCCATGAATTTGGCAGGGCCCTTCTTATAGAGATTCAGTGTTTCTGCATTAGTATTTTATTGCAAGTCATTTTATGCCAGGTTTATAAGAATGTTTTGCTATCAATAATTCTGAACCCTCGTGTTAGCAGTTTGGAGACTCTCGCCCTACCGTTAAAGTACATTTTACCGTTGGACTACGAAGTGAAATGTATTAAGCCCTGGTTTTTGAGAAATGGTTTTGGGAGAGGCAAAGTGAATAAGTGTACTCTGGAAATCATATGCATTTTCTACAAACATGTTTTTCTCTTTGTGAAATTAACTGATAAATCCATCTTTCTGAATTACAGAAATCAATGCACTTCAAAAGTGAGTTTTTTTAAAATACATACCTGTACTTAGAACACTACTGACAGGTGTAGGGGTTGAATTAATGGACAATCCTGAGAGGCTCTGTTCAATTCCTGCTGTTCCAGGTGGCAAGGTGGATGGGGGATTAACTGAAGACAGCTGAACCTTACAAAAATGAGAAGTTAGTGTTAGCAGTTTTGTTTTCATTAAAATCCAGAAAAATGAAAAACAACAAAGTTAGTTTCTTCAGTTATGATTTTATCAAGCTATGAAGACATTACAACTTACCTCTGTAAACCCATCTTTCAGTGGACTGATGGGTGCACTATGCAATTGCCCAGGAAGAGAAATTTTCTTTCCTTCTTCAAATGGACGTGTAGGTATCCGATGCAAATACCCATAGCCAATGCCACATCCTAAGCTTTTAAAATATGAACATATAAAGGTTAGACAGAGACAGATCAGTCTGACCTTGATACATGCATAAACCATGACAACCACGGACCTTACACTGAACAATTCTCTGTAACAGTGTTTCCCAAATGGTGCTCCGTGGAACCCTGAGGTTCCGCGAAGTGAAAGTAAGGGTTCTGCGAGAACCCAAATGCTCCCCCACCCTTAAAGAGACAGAGAGGAGCCCGGCGGGCAAAGACTCTGGCTCCTTCTCTGGTTCCCCGCTGGGCTTTCAGACACCTCTCCGTCCCCCGCTGCCGCTCTGGTTTTACCAGGGGACCTAGCAGCAGCAACAGCTGCTGGTCCCGCTTCTCCCCGATCAACCCAAGATTCCTCTCCCCCCACTGCCCCCCGCTGCCACTGTGCTTTTACCAAGGGACCTAGCTGCCTTCTATGTGCTTGGGTGGTGGGGTGGTTTTTTTGCTCAACAAATGTTTTCCCTGTCTGTATGGGTTCCTTAAAATTTTTCTGAGTTTAAAAGGGTTCCATGGTCAAAAAAAGGGAAACACTGCTCTATAATATGGAAAGGACTCAGTTCTTGGATTCCCAAAAAACACAAGAATTACAGCAAGACAGAAGTGTGTCCATCAAAAGAGCTACAGGCGCTCGCAGAAGAGACTTATTAGATGAGTCTGTTTCCTTGCAACTACAGGACTACTTCCTCTTACGGTATTTTTTTCCAAGGGCTTCCTTTGAGTAGTTGTCACTTAAAACTGGATTAAGGAGGCTTCTATAACTTCTTTTGGAGAATTAGTGTACAATATACCACAAGCAAATAGCTATTAGAAAACATAGCGCAATACCTTCAACTGGCTCAAGATTTCACAACGAATCTCAAAATAGAACTAAAGCCTTGTAAATCATTATGTGCCCATTGTTACACTGAAAAGTACTCAAGTACACACTATCATTTTTCTGTGGAGAGAAACACTCTCACTAGCAGATTATACTTATTACTTTGAACTTCTATAACCCCTTTTAGCCACTAGTATCACTACTGAATACTTCTGGTTTTGTAAAGATTTAACAATTATTAGAAACATAGCTAAGCCTCAATCACATCCTTTTTAAGAGATTTACAGATAGGGAAATAAAGTACAGAACTTAGTTACCTGCCCAAAATCAGAGTAAATCAGAGACACAGCTGAAAATACAACCCAGGCACATTTACTGCAGTCTTCTGTTGTATCTACGGCACGCTTTAGTTTAGCATACTGTGTGTTGTTAAGATTTCAAGTCTAATGCATTGAGCATCCATAAAGTTTTATTAACTTTTATTCCACTTAATTTGAGTTTAACTACAAAAATTGGCACTTACAAATTAATTTGTATGTAAATTATCACTGTACAGTTGCTTATTAATGCTAATACTCTGCATCAAGAATTATCTTTTCCTGTTTCTACAGCCTGAAGCACAGTGGGGCCCTATTCCTGAATGGGCAAGGTGCTGCTGCAAAACCACCATTTGGTATGTTAAATTAGCTTACCTGCCTTCTCCACCCCATGCAGAATTTGGCGTAATAATCACCTCTCGACAATTATCTGTGTCTGTGTTGTATACATAAAGTTTTAAAGGTTTTCCTTCGTGTGTTTCAATGAGGGAGAACAGATCTTCAGACTGAAAAAGACAGAAACATTGAACAGTTAATTTTTTAAAATAGTATTTTAATTCTAGGAACAAAAAACATGGAAATTGGAATCTCATCGGCTCCAATACAGAAGCAGCAGTGCCTGGCATCTCTGAGATATTTACTGAAAGACAGGAGCCTTCGTATATGTAACAAATTTCACTATACCCTACAGAAAATATTTTATCTACATTTTCAGATTGGCATCACAGTTTTTCAAACTACTATATTTGGGATAATTTTTTTTTAATTTGAAATCTGAAAGTTTAAATCATGTTTAATTCCTAATAAATCTTTCAAATTATTTTTAAAAAGTACTAGGGGGCTGCATCCCCTGCTTGCTACACTCACCAACCCTCCCTCTTTCTGGGGGTAGGTGTGTGGCCAGAGGGGAGGGTGCAAGTGTCTAGCTGGGGGAAGGGGGCATGAGTGGGCTGGGGGCCTGGGGTCTTAGCGGAAGGAGTAAGGTGGCTGGGGGTGTGGAGTGTCGGCAGCAGGGGGTGAATGGTTGGGATGGGGATGCAGAGTCTTGGCTTGTGGGGATGGGGGACACTTACTTGCTTTTTGCGTGGCTCCCTGCACCATAGCTCAGGCACCGCATACTGCTACTTTTTAAAATCTAGCTAATTTGTTTTGCATTAAATTGCTTGAGTTAACTATAATTAATGAAGAACCTTCATTTTTATGCCATTCTATAAGTTGAGAGTTTGACCTCACCTGCACTGCTGGCTGTGTTCACTTTTGGTCACCCTACCTCCAAAGATGTAGCAGACATGGAGAGATTTGCAAGCCAGGCAGTGAAAATGAATAGAGAGCCAGAAAGGTTGTGTGTGAAGACAGACTGAACAGACTGGGACTGCATCGTGCTGCCAGCAGACAGCCCTGTGGGGCATGCCAATGATACAAATATCAATGAATAAGTAGGCACATATTGGAGGCTCAGATTGCAGAGAGGACCCGGTAGGGCTCGGATGAGGGTGGTGGGGAGGGGACTTGGCCACAACCTGGGAGGGGGAAGGGGAGTGTTGGGCTGAGATGGCAGAGGGAACCTGGCTCCAGCTGCTCCTCTCTGGTGGTGAAGCCTCCCGGGGCGTGAAGTGGGAGCCAGAGCTGCCCATGTCTGGAGGGGATGGTGCAGAGGCTGGCCACAGAAAGCGGCTATGGACAGAGGCAGAAGCAGTGGCATGTGGATACAGATAACGTGATGACATCATTCTGTCATCCCACAGGAAAAAATGTTTTTATATAGAGAGAGATAAAACCAATCTCCTGTTATTATAATGAAGGCATTTTAAACTCTAAAATTATTTTTGTGTACTCAGAAACATAGACTTGCTGTGCCAGAGCTCCTTCCACTAAGAGACAAAGAACTTCTATTAGCATAGGATTCTGAGAAAGCTGAGGTTAATGTAATCTTGCCCTGGTATTTTGCTTTGTAAATGAAACTCAAAGTTATAATACCTCATTCATGACAGTATCTGCTCCGATGACATAGTCACTGTGTGGTCTAAGACCTGCTAGTGCAGCAGGAGAATTTGATTCAACTTCCTAGTTCCAAGATAAAAATATTACAAAAAGTTAAATATTCTCCAAATATTAGCCAAAAACAGAACAAGCAATAAGCCTTCCCCAAACTTTGAGTTTAAAGGAATTTAATGTAAAAATGTTCCAAATACTTATGCTACACTTAGTCTCAATTTTAACAAACAATAAGATATTCAAAATTCCTGCAACATACAAATAAAAGATTTGATAAAATATCACATGCATCTCTGTTTTGTCAGTATTTTCCCATGCCACACAAAATGCTTTGACTCCAATCTTCAAGCTGGAGGATTTAATGGAGAGACCTCAATATTTATGCAAAAATGAGTATTAAGTATTATAATGTATTCTTACAATGTTAGGTCATTACAAACTTGGTTGCACCTTTATTGAATTTTAGGATGTAGCTACAACTATGTTATACTAGGATACTTGAGACGTTACCAGATACAAGCCAAGGGAGATACCATGTTTATGACCCTTGAACTGCAGCCTGACACGCTGTGCAATTTGCTTATACTTTATGAATTGAAGGATGTGGCTGGGAAATATTTTACAGAAAATGTTACTTATAAAACATTTTCACACAAAGAATAAAAAATTCTTAATTCTTTAGCTGGTTAGAGTACACGAGCCTCTTTCAGATGTGTACACGAGCCCATTTATAAACAGTTTTAGTCATTTAAAAATATGCTACACTGGACTCCCAACAATCTGGGGACATAATATGTTGATCTTATCTTTCCAAGGAAAAAAAAAAAGCACTCTAGAAGTTGTTTTTGCTCAAAGACACGATCTATGTGTAAAGCTTTCCACAAAAATACATCAGAAGACACAATAGAAGTAATTGTTTAACATTCATATTTCTTTTCCTTTTTAAATAAAATAATGATATAGCAGATCACAAATTTAATACGAGTGAACAATGTGATGCAGTTTTGAAGAAAGCTAATTCTCTAGGATGAATTAACAGGAATGCTGCATAGAAGATACAGGAAAATAACTGTCCTGATCTACACAGTACTCATGAGGACTCAGAGGGAGTACTTTAAAAGGATATGAACAAACTGAACGAGAGCTACAAAATGATAAAAAGATTAGAAAACCTATGAAGAAAAGTTAAAAATGCCGAGCATTTTTAGTCTTGAGAAAGGGTGATGGGGGGGGGGGGGGGGGGAAGAGACATGATAACCATCTTCAAATATATTTAGGGCTGTTATAAAGCAGATGGTCATTAACTGTTCTTCAGAATCACTGAAGGAAGGACAAGCAAGAAGTAATTGGCTCAACCTGCAGTAAGGGAGATTTAGGTGATTATTAGAAAATCTTTCTAACTGTAAGAATAGTTAAATATTGGAATAAGTTACCATGACATGGGAGTCCCTGTCATTGAAGGTTTTTAAGAACAGGCCTGTCTGTCAGGAATGGTCTAAGTTACCTGGTCCTGCCTAAGAACAGCAAGATTTATGGGATGACATCTCAAAGTCCCTTCCAGTCCTATGTTTCTGACTGAGAGTTTGCTTACTAGTAACTATGTGACTAATAAGTTATGTAGAAGAATCCCTATGACTAAAATAGTGGGCCTATCATTTCTTGTTTCTAGACTACTTTTTGATAATTTTGGAGATACTTTACTTTGCACTCAATAACGAGCCTTCCCACCCCACTGGTACATGTTTTTAAATTATTTTCAGCTAAAAATTAACAAGGGCAACATGATTAATTAAGTTGTAAGCAATGACTTTTTGCAGTAGAGAAATGTTAAAAAGATTATACGTACCAACACATGCCATACATTTTCATTGGCTCCATCAAAGCTGCAGAAACGAATACTTACTCCCAACAGACCCTGTCCACCCCACATATTACTGGGAGTTACTGATGTTTCTCTCAGTTCCAGCGTTTTGCTACTGTACACTAGCATTTTTACAGGCTTTTCAACATTTGCTTTCAACAAATCCTTCAGTGTGTCATTGTCTTTATTCTGGAAGTACACATACAAATCATGTTGTTTTACAGAATTTAACAAAAGAACCGTTCAAATTTATAGCACCAAATTTGCATTTCAAAGTGCCATACAGAGAACACAGAGATTAGGAAGTATTTATTGGATTTCTGTACAGTGGCTTTTTTATTTAAAATGTTCAATTCTTCTGAGTTTTCTATCAAGTAATGTTCTTAACTTCTATACTCGTAGTAATAAATATACCTAAAGTTTTGCCTTGATTTTTAAACACACAAATCACACAAACATAACCAATTCATCATTAAGGAAATTAATTCTTTGTGCTTTAATGTGATAAAAATCTGGCATTAGTAAGCTATGATTTGTCTTATGCAATACAGGCTGGACCTCCCTGGTCTGGCACTCTCAGAACATGAGTGGTCCTGAACTAGGTAATTTGCAGGACCAGCAGAGGTCAGGCCAATGGGCTTTCCAGGTGCTCCCTTCCTGGCTGCAGCCCCAGCCACTGGGCTACCCCCAGCATGCCTGCTGGTCTCTGCTGCCTCCAGCCCGTTGGTGGGACTCACTCCTTTATGGCCACTGACCCCCGTCTGGTTGGTGGGACTCCCTGCCCCCACAGCCAGGTTTCCCTACAGGCTTCTGCACAGTTCCAGCAGACAGGGCTCTGCACCTCTGTTCTCTCCTGCTGGCCTCAGTCTGGCCACAGCTGAGCTCTGCATCTCTGGCTGGCAGGACTCCCTGCCCCCCGGATGGTGGGGCTCCAAACCCTGAAGGGCAGGGCTACCTGTCCCCCTTCCCCCCAGATGCCAGCTTGCTGGCTGGGCTCCCTTGGCCCCAGGCCACTGGCCCTGCAGGCCGCCAGCCGCAGGCAACTTCTACAGCTTGGGGTCTCTGGCCCTGCAACACCTGTGGTCCTGCTGGACCACGAATGCTGCTGGACCAGAGTGTCCCGGACCACAGAGGTTCAATCTGTACATAAAATTAACATGTCAAGCAATTATTATGCTTCCAACCACTTCTTATATGAAAGTCTTTAACTGTATGGTTAATGTACTGAACAAGCAAAACAAAAAGAGTAATACGGACATTCAACATGATAGACAAATTTATGGTTTGTTCCAGAAGCACAGACTGATAACTTTTTCTAGACTTGTGAAAGTATACAAGCTTTCTAAATAGGCATTTTCTAGATAATGTTCCTATAGGATAGTAATATATATTTTTCTCACAACAAATGACTGACTGACCCAAACATATGTAAATAAAAACCATTTCCTAGCATTCTGTTATGATATTATATCTCAAAATGAAACAATACATTCACACTACTGTGGCTCTTTTGGATAATGATGATCGCTAATTAGGCTCCAGAAGCACTGAGATTAAGTATCACTGCTATAGGGTCTGAAACAATTGAAGTAATTTTACATTAATTTGTTTATTCAAAAGACATACAGGATACTACTGAGCCCAAATCTAGCTCCAAATTTTAGCACTTACTTGAAAAATGAAAGCACTGGAGTCCAAAATGACTTGGCTTAAAACATAAATTGTTCTTAAAGTTTTGTGGAGAAACACTGTTCCACAATTAACAGGGTATTGCAAATGTCAATTCAATAGCCAAAATCTAGCCCTTCTTGATGTAAACAATAATCCAAATGTGCAAAGTAACTATTTCATACATATTTAGTTCAAGGCTGTAAACGTTTACATTTACAACACAATGTTAGCATATAATGTCCATTTCCAAAATCAAGCCTTGTGGTTCAGAAGAATTTTAGAATATTTCCAGTTTACTTTGACTTCTGTTGCCTATTTTCTTTGCCTCCACTGGACCTATGTAAAATGCAACCAGAACTGCACTTTGATCATAGAAGCTCCTTGTTATTTCCCCCATAGATTTGGAAATCTTCTCTGCTAAAAAGTTGTGTAGCTACAGTTACACTATCTTGCATTATAAACAATGAAAGATAGGGCAGCTGTAGTAGGGCTACCTCTCTCCTTTTAGAAGTTCTGATCTTCAGTCACCTGCTATCACAAAGTCAGAGAGGCACACCTATGGAGTTCTTCTTTAGTTATGGCACCAGGCCACCAGCATCATAAAAGTGCACAGGATTCACTTTAGTGACTGCAGAATACACAAGAGCTCTTCTGTGGAAAGTTCCATTTGCACAGCATGTCCCAGGAGAGGTGCCAGGATCATATTACAGATCTGGAAAAGTGAGTTCAGGCAGACCAAGTATTCCTATTTTCCTCCTAGTTAAACTCTGCTCTGGCAGCAGAAACCCCATGTTTGAGGCATTTAGCTGAGATATGGCCAGGCCTTCCTCTTCTAGCCTGCCAAAATCCAGTGCCAGAGGGACTGTACTGTATGTTTTGCCTCCTTTCCTCTCTGCAGACGATTCAGGCTCTATTAGAATGGCAAGAGACCCTATCCTTGGGGGATAAGGTGGCGGAAAAAGATAGATTGGATCACCGCATTCTTCTTCTTCATTCCAGTTCTATAACATTTGCATGTCAATATACCAGAGTCTAGCAGCTTTGATCAGTGTGGATAAAAATCAATGTTTAAAAAAACAAACAAAACCACACACCCACACGTTACAGGAATGGGAAAATAAGCTGTATTGTTGCTTAAATAAATATATGTTGATCGTTGTCTGCTCTCCTGAGATGTACCAAAACTAGTGCAAAGGCTATATTTAGCTATAAATCTACAATGTTTATGTCAATCAACAAGAAAGCACCTTTTTTTTGGAAAACAAATATAAATGGATGATTTAGATGGAGGCTTTCTACTTGGTGATTTAAATCAATCCACCTTTGTTTTGATCATGACAAATGCTGTTCTCCAGTTTAAGTTTGCTGAAAGTCATGCTACTGAGACTAATTTTTGAAGTATTTAGATTTATCAATTTAAATAAAACAATTCAAGTAAAATATGCACACAAAGTTTAGTAAAAATAGATTGTCAGCACAGAAATCTATAGCTTACATGCAACTAGACTTGTACAATATGCAATGAACTTACCAATCTTGATCCATTAATGGAAACAATAAAATCAAAGAATGGCTCCAGTCCAGCTCTATGTCCTGGTGAATTTTCTTGTACCTATCAAAAAATAAGTTTAACAGAGGGGGATTTAATGGAAAAATTACAATTCTGTGGGTATTAAAATTTGTATTTTACAATTATTAACTTCTATTATTGCAAACTATATAATTTTAGAAACCACTGATGTATGGATTGATATATTTCTCAACACCCAAGTATGGTAGTTGAGTCTCAACATTTGAACGGCCTTAAATGTTGGGGGGGAAAAAAATCTCAGTCTTAACAAAATACACCATTAATTTGTTGGGAAATCAGTTAAACAAAGAAGCTACTATTTTTCAGAAGCTGATTTTTATGCGTCTGCTGCTGCAGATAAATATCTCTTGCTAACTGATAAAATTATGATTCAAAGCCCAACTTTATTCAATCCCAAGTTTTATAAAAACATTTAAAATCCATCTTTGGTTTTTCTGTTTTGGCACCATCAGGAGACAGACATCTCCACATCCTGAAATGTTAGAACAGTGGATCAGGATTTCAAAATTGGTTGTAATGATCCAATTTTACCAAGGCTGGTGTTAAGATTTGCTGGGATTTAGGGCTGGGGCCAAAGCCAAAAACCTTCAGCTTTGCCCTCATGCCCAGGACAGTGGGGCTTGGGTTTTGGCCCTCTTACTTGAGGTGGTGGGGTTTGTGCCAGCTCAGGCTTCAGTCCACCCTCCTGGAATTGTATTCTAATTTTGTTTGAAAGGAGGGAATCATGGTGCAAAGAAGCTTGAGAACCCGTGGCAAAATGACCACAGTACGTCTTTAAGTGGGAGGTGGTAAAATCAGGCTTGCAAGGGATGAAGGAACAGAGCTTTACAGGCAGGACTGGGGTAGGGAGGCTCAGAAGCTGCTGCAAAAGGGGGAGTGGGGTTAGACTACCTATACTGACTCATTCCCAAAGACCAAAAGCACCAGGAAGTTGAAAAAAGGCAAACCCAATGGGAGAAGGCTCTTTTTCCCAGGCCAGGCAGAGCAGCACTCATCCCTCCTCTCTCTGAAGGGAAAGACCAGGTTTCATCAGAACCTACTATGGGTATCACACTAGCCATTCCTTTCTAGGAGGCTGGCCTCTGCGGAATGTGTGTGTGGGAAGGGAGGTGTGAGAGGGGGTTCACCTTCCCCACAGTGGGTTTAGGGATGGCTTTGTCAAGGGAGTAAGGAAGGGAGTTAGACAGGATGCCACAACTCATGATGTAAGTATGGTATAGATGTCTTATGCAGGTACTTCATAGGGAAAGTATAGAGTGACCAGATAAATGGTTTGGTAAAGGACTTCAAAAGGAGATGTTGGTTAAAGAAGTGGAACAGGGAGGTGGAAGGTCCACGGCCCTTATGAATGGTGGCCAATCCCCCCCCGCTTCCTTATAACCCACCTTAACCCATGTTCAGAAAGTGGGAGGGATGGATGATGTACATGGAAAAAGAGAGGGACAGGTGGAACCTCTAGGTAGATATTGAATGAACATGGAGTTTCCTGCACTATATAATTTTATCTGCCAGTAGCCTGGACATCTAATAAACAAACAAACAAACAATAAAGTTACGGCCTCATTAAAACCCTATCAAGTGCCTCCTCTCTTCCTTTTGGTATGCTGTACAACTAGAATATACACTATCCCATGAGTAAGCTGCACCGCTTGATATTATAGAAAAAGACTGGGCATCTACAAACTATGATTAGTTAACACATCAACATGTTATATGAAAATAACAAAAATGCCTTTTTACAAACACCTTAGCTCAGATAATCTAACTACCTCCATCAGAAGACAGCCTAGATCTCTTATAGATCAGGTGTTCTCAATCTTTTTCTTTCTGAGTCCCCCAACCTCTTAAGCTATAAAAACTCCACAGCCTCAGTAAACTAGTTTTCTCTATAAAAGTTAGGGCTGGCATTAGGAGTTAACACACATAGCAATTGCTTAGGGCCCCATTCCATATGGGATCCTGCAAGTCTACATTGCTCATGTTCTGGCTTTAGCCCCAGGTGATGGGGTTTAGGGCCCTGGGCTTGAGCCCTAGCTAGTGGGGCCCTGGCTTTCTACTTGGGACCCCAACAAGTCTTAAGCGGGTTCTGCTCAGCAGACCCCTTGAAACCTGCTCATGACCCCTGGGGGCTCAAGACACCTTGTTGAGAACTATTGTTCTAGGCTGCACCCAAGAGCTTTAAATCTGCTCTTAATACAAGAAAGAATAATTTTAATCAGAAATTGTGACAAGATTAGCATTGCATGAGGCTGTGTAAATACAAGCTACCATAACTTCAGACCTGAAAAAGAGCTCTGTGTAGCCTGAAAGCCTGTCCTTTTCACCAACAGATGTTGGTCCAAGAGAAGACATTACCTTATCTACCTTGTCTCTCTGGTATCTCAGTATCAACATGGCTACAAAACCACTGCAAATAACTTTAATGAAGATGCTAAATTATTCCTCCAACTGTTCCCTTGTATCATAATTCACTTCACCCCATAGCTTTATTGTTTATATTTTACATTAATCGTTGAGAGGTTTGAAACAGTTTAACATTTTTTTCAGAACAGGGTTTTTTTTTTTTTACTGTGTTTTCTCTGAAGTCCTGACAGAATTGGTGCATTGTTGGTGGTTATTCCTATGTCAGTCTGATAACTGTAAAATTGCTTTCTCTAAAGAAATGTGATTTTCCTAAAATGGGCTACCTAGAGAAAAAATGTTCTACCATGGAAAAACCTCAAGCTTACCCATCTGTACTACTAATACTGTCACTTTACTCAGTCATTTCCAGTCTAATGTGTTCATGTATTCTTACAGATTATGCATACACAAAACAAGAACATGAATAACCTGTCACTGATGAGTGGATAGCTTTCCAAGGCAAATGTTGTGGGCCCTAAACATTTCTACTTTACTCAAGCTTTTACTAAATAAATACACACACAAACATATAAAGTATCAAGCACCTGTTAACATTCAGAAGGTTAAATTCTGCTATTTGAGTGCCACATAGCTTTGTCAAACAGAAGCAGCATGAAATTAATAAGTCTCTGGTCAGTTTCTCAGCAGCAATTTAGAACTAAGGGGGCAGCAATGATGCTGTGAGATTAGTTACTTGCTTGTAACTTAAGTCTGAAAAGATGGCACACTGAAAAGTAGGCATGCACACTAGGGATGTTAACTATCGGGTATTTGTGTAAAAATGTAACTGTTGGAAATTTTAGTGGTTACATGTTTACAAACAAGGGGGGGCAGGCGGGAGCTGATGCTCAAGGGAAGCCTGCTCCCCCCACCCACTCGCTGCAGGAGGCTTTGAGGGAGCCAGCATACATGGTGATCTGTCTTAGAAGTCAGCTCCTTGCCTTATTGGCTCCTGCCATATTCCCCCCCCCCCCTGCTACCTCTGATGGCAGGGAGGGGGGAAGGAGTGTGTATCATTGATAGGATTAACCAATATTAACCAGTCTTACTGGTTAATCATGTAGTCGTCAATTACATGGAGCTTTGTCAGCCAGGATTCAATAGTGGAAATAAGCTCAGGGGAGCAAGCAGGCTGGCAAAAACAAACATAATTAACCTATCAGGAGGTATGTAGGTAGGAGTTGGCTGTGAGAGAGATGTGCATGGGAACCACTGGATGCATTTCTGTGCCCAGGATTGGGCTCAGATTTTCTCTGCTTTCTCCACCTCTCCTGCGCAGAACTGCATTTAAATGCATTGTACTCTGAGCCCACCTCAGAATGCCAATAAGCTCACTTTCTCACTCCAGACTATCATCACTGTTCATTTTATTGCAGGCTTAGTCCTTGTCCTTACAGGGTAGAAAAAGCATGCGCTTTACCTTGAGGTAACCAAAATGCATGAGATCCCAATGTAAGAGTCACAGTGAAGCCAAGGAACTTCAGTTTTTCCATACATTAAACTAGGTGGAGTCAGAATAATACCCACATCTGGGGTTATATTCATCAAGTTTACCTCATGGTAAAACTACAGTACTTTGTCTTCACTTTGTTTTTACCTTGAGATAGCTAACACACGTTAAAAACCCCAAGATAAAAGGCAGACCTATTTTTAGCAATAAGGATAATGCATTAGAGAAGTTTCTCCTGCATGCAGAAGCCTCTCTGTGATGGTGATGAAGTTATCATAAGGTGATGAAGTTATTGTATGACAGAATGGTCAGGATTTTCAGTTCTGGATTTTTAATGGTAAGCTTCTAAATCCATATAGCTACATCTATTCAGTCTGATTTTCAGAGGTGCTAAGTTCTTACAGTATTGATTAACATCAATGTGATCCTTAGGCACTCAGCACTTTTGAAAGTCAGGCAATTTCTATAGGCTTCGGACTTTGGATTAGGAGCCAAAATTCATGAACCCAAATTTGAATGTTGTAGTTCAACTTCATGGACTGTAAGTTACTTTCAGGAGCAGAAACTTTGAATTGACTTTTACAGAGAACTCTGCTGAAGTAGTATTCAGTTTATCACTTGCAAGACACTGAAAGTAAAGCAAAAAATTTTTAGCTGTATAGGCTGTAATAAACTATGTATTGCTTGTATTAAAAGCCATTTTTCAAGGTGGATAGTGTCAATTTTATTTCTGCCAGCATTTTACTGCATTACAAGTACATGGTTGTATTGAATTATTTTATGAAACGCCTAATTTTCAAGAGAAAAGCTTTATAAGTCAATTGATCTAGAGGTTTTAAAAAATAAATCCCCCTACTCAGCACTGAACTTCATTCAAGTACAGTTCACATAGACTGGCCCTTAAAAAATGACTTTCTATAACTATCTATTTGCAGCCTTGCTATAAGGAAACAAAAGTTAAAAAAAAAATAGAAAGCTCTTCCTAACCCTGGAGAGTATTTATCCTCTTCAAGGATAAATTTATTGCTTCAAAGCAGGGGAAAAAGTGCTCCATATAGTAATCTGTAAATCACTTAAAACCAATTTAAATATCTTTATTTGCTACAAAGAAATAGATTTAATCGATACAACTCCATGTCTAAATTGATTACTCATGCAGGGATACAGAGCAAATGTAATAAAATTAAGAGACTATGTTCTTTTCAGACATTTACTCTCCATTTTGTCTTAAAAGTGCAGAAACGACTGCATTAATCAATCAAAACAGACTAGACTTGTGCATTTAACTAATTAAGGCAACAAAGAAATTAGAAGCCTTACACTATTTGCAGTGCAAAGACAGCATTCCAATAACAAGACAAACGTTATTGGGGAGAGGTTCTAGAGTTAAAAAAAGACTGCATGTTGCCAGCTTGAATGGGATTAATAAATTAACAAATCTAAGGCCACATTATACAATCAGCAGATACAAAGCTAAGGTCACATGTAAGCAAGTTTCCATCCCTAAAAGGTATACCAAATAAGAGACATTTTCCAACAAAAGGTTGGCTCATAAAGCATATTTGGGAAAAGATTACTTAGATTAATGGCAGCACAAGGAAATTTAATTCAAAGTTAACTAAGTCATATAATAAACTTATCATGTGAAGATTATCTCCTCATGACAAAAGAAAAAAATGTTAATATAATTTTTAGTTTTCAATTTATATTCCTGGACAGCCCTAGAAAGACAAATCCCAGCAATGTTTCTCACTTAACATGCATATGAAGAGATCATTTCCTGCCCCCAACTTTTCTGTTCTTGAGTATTCAATATTATTCAAATGCCTATATTTCTTTTTCCAGGTGCACAAATAAAATTTATAATGAAAATACAACATTAAATATAGCAGAATTAGCAGGAATTGCCATAATAAAATATGAAAGGAATTTTAGCTCTAGCCATCCCTTTTCCAAGGAAGCATACTCCCAGTACTTTTGAGTTTAGTTTGAAATGGCTTGAAAAATGGTTTTTCCATCAGTTTTTTTGGGAGATTATTTCATAGTTCACAGGGCTCACCATAAGGTAATCTTTCAAGATTTTCATCTTAATATTATCTTTGCTTAATCTCTTCCCATGGCTTCCACTCACCTCTTAGGGCCATTTTATACACTTTTTTTGTTTTGTTTTTTACAGCTTTCTAACTTCTCTTCCTCTTTTGTTATACACCCAAACTACACTTACTTTCTTTTGAACCTCCTTCATAAATTAATTACACCATTCTCAATAACACTATCATTTTTTGTTTCTCTTTTCTGAATTCCTCTTTGTCAACATCTAATTGAAACAAAGATTTCTACAGTCCAGGAGTCAACCAGGTATAGGCCTTGTCTACACTGAGAAATCTCGAATTTATTAAGGTTGATTTTCTAGCACCCAATTTTGTAAAGTTGAAGGTGCATGTCCACATTGTCTACAAAAGTTCAACATAGTGTGTCCCCAGTGGGGTGGCTACCGTCAACTTTGACAGCGATGAACTGTGGGTATCTATCCCACAGTTCCTGCTGCCCCTTTGCATCCTAGGTTATGTGCCCAGTGTCCAATGGGACCAAACCAATGCAGCAGGTGGTTCTGGGTACATGTCATCAGTATCCCTTAATGCACTCATCTCCTCCCTCACCCATTTCTTGAAAGCAACAATCTTTTTGAACCTTTTTTCTCTGGTTATCCATGCAGACAACATAGCGAGGTAAGCATGGAACCTAGTATGGAACTCCTTCAGCAGCAAAGTAGTACTATGGCAATCATATTAACCATCTTATGCCTTATCCTGCACAGCCTACTGGAACGAGGAAGAATCTCGGGAAGCCATGAACATACTTTTCTGCAAAGCACTTGAGATAGCGACTGGAGATGATGGCAGCATTCGATTCTATAGACACAGTGGAATGCTGGTTCTGGTGCCATGAAACAAGCACAGACTTGTGGGATTGCATAGTTATGTGGTTATGGGACAATCATCAGTGGCTACAAAAGTTTTAACATGCAAACTTCCATGAAAGTTTGCAAATTGCTTTCCACCACCATTGGAGAGGTCCAGTGGAGGGTGACCAAAATGATTAGGGGGCTGGAGCACATGACCTATGAGGAGAGACTGAGGGATTTGGGTTTGTTTAGCCTGCAGAAGAGAAGAGTGAGGGGGCATTTGATAGCAGCCTTCAACTTCCTGAAGGGAGGTTCCAAAGAGGATGGAGAAAGGCTGTTCACAGTAGTGAGGGATAGCAGAACAAGGAGCAATGGTCTCAAGCTACAGTGGGGGAGGTCGAGGTTGGATATTAGGAAAAACTATTTCACTAGGAGGGTAGTGAAGAACTGGAATAGGTTACCCAGGGAGGTGGTGGAATCTCCATCCCTAGAGGTTTTTAAGTCTCAGCTTGACAAACCCCTGGCTGGGTTGATTTAGTTGGGATTGGTCCTGCCTTGGGCAGAGGGCTGGACTTGATGACCTCCTGAGGTCTCTTCCAGCCTAGGATTCTAAGACAATCAATGACCTTCTGTTTTGATGCGTACTGACTCTGGGAAAAGTGCAGGACATAGTGGATGGCTTTGGTGTGATGGAGTTCCTTAACTGTGGTGAGGCAATAGATGAAATGCAAATCCCTATCTTGGCATCTGACCACCTTGCCAAAGAATACATAAACTGCAAGGGGTACTTCCTGATGCTATTGCAGACACTGTAGTTTTCATGAGGCACTATTTCCTCCTTATAGGCCAACTGAATTGAATCCACACAAGGCACTTACAGTTCAGCTCTTCATACTTTACCTTACACTTTAATTAAAAAATATTGTGCTCAGAGAAGATACACTTCAATGTAAGTTAATAAGAAAACACTTCACATTTTAGGTCTCTGCAAGCTGGTCCACACAGGCAGACCCAATGAAGTCAACAGGAGTATGCTTGCACAGAGCTCTTTGCAGGATACGGGTCCTCAAAATATTCATTTTAGAAAAATAACATTTTTAACAGAAAAAGCTCTGATATTTCTAGTTATTGCGTATTACACATCTGTATCTAAATCATTCCATTACTGTTGTGAAGTTTCCATTTGATTTTTCCGATCCTATATTAACCCAAACTCCCAACTACATAAACATATGCACAGAGGTTTCAATCGAGTCTGAGGTCATGTCATATTTAAAGTAGGGATGTAAGTGACTAGTCGACTATCCGATAAGCAAAAGCTAGTCCCTTGACTAGTTGCTTCCCTCCGCCCCCGCTGACAGAGGCAGCAAGGGGGGGGGGAGTAGGAGCTGGTGGGAGCCAGCTTAAAAGTCAGTTCCCCCCCAGCACCGTCTCTGCAGGGGGCAGGAGAGAGAGAGAGTAGCTGGGACCTGACAAGCTGGGAATCAGCTGTCCCAGCTGCGCATTAGCCTTTTAATGTATTAAGAGCCTGTCAGTTCTTAATACATTAAAAGGCTAAAGCACAGCCGGGGGGACCCAGGGCGAGACGGGACAGCTGATTCCCAGCTTGCGTCAGGGTCATTCCCCCCTCTCCCCGTGTACCAGCTTTTTAAACGTATTACGAACCTGTTGGCTCTTAATACATTTAAAAGGCAGAGCCGCAGCGGGGTTAGCTCCCGGGCCAGGAGCTAACCCCGCTGTGGCTCCCCCATTTATCAACTAATCAACTACTTGATGGAAAATACATTGACCAGTTGATTAAACTAAATTTAACATCCCTAATTTAAAGCAAACTTTTTTATATGTAAGCATGAGCACAGTAACAAAGTATATTATATGGTGGCTTCAGAAGAAGCTCGCAACATAAAACAAAAATAGAGAGAAAAACAAGAATCATGGGTGCCTGGGCCTATAAGCTGAATTTACAGTGATGAGACATCCATATTCATGCCAAACCTCACTATCCTGAATTTCTGACATGCTTCTAGATAACATTAAATACAAATGTTAACAAAATGTATTTCAATTTTGCTATTTGAAGATACTATACCAAAACAGAATTGAGGTGCCTAAGCAGAAACAAAATGTGTCACATTTAAACAAGAGTCCAACTCCCAAAACAAAGCAGATTATACCACATGGAAGACAGAAACAGGCAACAATTTGTTACTGTTCTTTAATCAGAGGGTAAATTAATCTATGAACTAATACTGATCTTGCAGTTTTAGGGATGTATAGTAGTAACCAGTGCCTAATAATTATACTGTGCCCTTAATTTAGATTGATCCTAAAGCCTGTGGTCTTTTTTTTTTTTTAAAGAATGATTCCCATACTGAACATACCAGTTTTCCTCCTCTCAAATTCCAACCCCCTCTGTCATGAAACACAACAGCCTTTCCGTACCAAAATATGAAATCGTTTCAGGAGGGAAAATGAAGCATATACTCATTTGAACCCTGCATGGAAAGTTTTAGATATGCAGAACAATTACCCATAGTGAGATCTGGCCACTCCAAGGCTTTCAACGAGATTTTAATGAGAAGATGATATACAGTTCTTCTAAAAGAAGACTCTTGATCAGAATATTATTCAATATAGACTTTTAAGAACACCTCCTCTATACCGGGGCACTGGCTCAGTACTAGTTTTGAAGGAGAGAGTTCACACACACAGTGTCATCAGCCTGTAGGACAAGTCTACCTTGGATGCTTCTAAGCTAATCAGGGTTAGACCTAGTCAGTTAGCAATATGGGAAAGTTATATGAGATTATATCTATAGGTGGTATGGCTGCAGGGCATATTCTAGTAAAAGATATCGATGGATGAGATTCCAATCCCTTCTCATTTACTTTAAGGGTGTATACTCCATAAGTATACTGAACAAATTAATATAAGGAGGTCCCTTTAGATCAATCAGAGATTCTATGAATCTCTCATATAGTAATTAACCTTCAGCATCTCTCAATTTCTCCCATCTACGAAGCAAACACCAAAAGCAAAGCCAACCCAGAATACAAAAGCTGTTGCTACTGCCAAGTGATAGTGTTCTAAAGAAACTTTCCCCAAAATCCTAATATTGAAAGGCCAAGTTTGCTTTCTTATCTACCACTGGCCAGCATTTGTCTGATAAATTTCTCACATCCTGTGCAGAGGAGTTACTTCATGTATCAATGTTCATAGCGCAACTCCTCCAGCAAACAGCTACAGTACCAGGCAGGTGGGTCAAAAGCCAACTGCCAATGTTTCTGACACAACTTCTACAGCAAGCAGAGTGGGCAAATTCTGGCCCTCAGGCTGGATCTGGTCTGCAGGGTTAGTTCCTGGTGGGTCCCCACTTACATGTTTACCTGCATCTCCAGAGGTATCAGAGGATTGCAGCTCTGGTTAGCTGCAAATCGCCATCTGCGGCCGAATGTGAGCAGTGGGAAGCAGCATCCCAGTCTGTGACACTTCCCACCACTTGCATTGGCCGCAAACAGCGATTCGCGGCCAACTAGAGCTGCAATCCTCCGATACCTGCAGAGGCAGATAAATATAGTGGTGGCGGCCTGCTAGGGACTAAACACGAGGGCTGCCTTTTTTTTTTTTTTATTATTGCCCACCCCTGGCTCTACAGTGTCAACAGTGCAGTAAAGACTGTATTTCAGGGGTGGCGAAACTTTTTTGAGTCAGGGGCCATTGACCCACTGAAAAATCAGTGGGGGCTGCACACAAGTGAGAAGCAAAGTGAGAAGCCCCTGAGAAAGAGGAAGATGCTTCTCATGTTGCCCTCACACACCAGAGCCTAGGGGAGCCCACGCTAGTAGATTCTGTGTGCTCCAATCCTGTGGGTGGGTGGCGAGGACTGGAAGGTCAGTGTGGACTCCCCAATGCTGGGGAGAGTCCTGAGCCTCAGAGACCAGATCCAGGCCAGCCGGAGGCCACATCTGCCCCCAAGCCTGAGGTTCCCCAACCCTGCTGTATTTGAACACACTATCATGAACATAAGCAACAAAGGATTTTGAGAGAGAGAGAAAAAAAGAAGAAATACCAAGGGATACTAAAAAACTGCAACTGTAGCTGTAGTTATCAAGAGTTTCCCTCCCTGCCTTGAAGTATAACTTTGTTTTATAATCTGTAACTCCTGTGATTCTCATCACTAGCTAGACTATCTTATATTTGATCTGCCTGAGTCCACGTCTTATTACTAACAAAGCAATTAAATTTTAAATATCATAGTTAATATCCATTAGGTGTCTAATAAACCCACACAATCTAAACCACAACAGCCAATTAAAACAGTGATCTGAATTACAGAAGAAAGTCACAAATTCACCCCTCTAACAGAAACTCGCTGTATTCATCTTCAGAAGTGTGGGTAATTATTTGAACACCTAGACAAGCACAATACCATGGCAAGAAAGGACAAGAGAAGTCAGAATAAGGCCACCCAACTTCCTTATGCTTTCTAATAAGCACCACTTCCGTTACAGGTGTCTACAAATAGATATAAGCTAACATGGTAGGCCCACGGTTTAAGATTTCAACATAATTTTTTTTCCAATTTAGGCAGGGTCTATGTCTCTGAACCCAACCCCAAAGGGAGCATAACACTTATGCATGGCTTTCACAGTGAAGTATAAGCAAGGGATAAGTAGTTATTCTGTTAATAGTTTCTACAGAAGTAACTTGGATACAGTATCAAGATGCCAGAGTTTATGACGTTACATCGTTTTCTCGTACATCTACTGTTTTATTGTATTTCTTCTGCAGTAACAAAGAGGCCACGGATCTCTCAAAGCGTGAAAAACTGGGTGCTGAGCGTCACTGCAGATGCATTACGTACTTTTCTAGCGCCAGAAAAGAGAGGCTCCTTTAATATCGCTGAGGATGGACACGGACAAGCCATAACAGACCCCAAGCTGGGGGCACAGTGACCTCTACTTCCTGCGGAATCGCTCCCCCAACCCCGTCACAGGCCGTGTTGAAAACTCAACCCGCAGCGCGCGGCCCCAGCGAAGGTCCGGGCGGCAGATCGCTCGTGCAGCGACCGCCCGGCGCCTTCCTCCCCCGCCGCCCGCGCCCGGCGGCTGCAGTTCTCCTGGAGCCGGAGGCAGCAACTCGCAGAGCCGGGGCCAGAGCGGCGGCGCCCGAGAGCGCCGGGCACACGGGGCCGCCTCCACCCGCCCCGCTGCCCAGCGAAGCGAGGCCCACGCCCGCCCGGACGCCCTGCCCGGAGCCCGCCGGCCTGAGCCGCGAGGCTGCAGCGAGGCCCCTTGCGGAGGAAGGCCCGGCCCGGCCCAGCGGCTGCCCGCGGCGCGTACCCGCAGGACGTGGTAGCCCTCGGTGCCTCCGCCGGGGATGTCCACGCTCTGCGAGGCGCCCATGGCTCCGGCGGGCGGAGGAGGCGGCGCTGCGCTCCCCACAAAGCGCCGCACTAGGGACGTGGCACTCTCTCTCAGACTCGCTCTCCCCCCGCCCCGCTTCGGGAGGGTGACGCGCGAGGGATGCTGGGAGTCACAGCGCCAGGCAGCCGCTCCCGGGACAGCGCCACCTGTTGGGTCTGGCGGGCGCCAAGCGCCGGGGTGGGGGCAGCCTGCGCGGTGGTTTGTGGGACGAGCCGCAACGTCACCACCCCCGTTCCCACAGGCGGTGCTACGGTGGCCGCCGTAGGACACGCCTGTTACGGAGCAGCGCCCGCTAGCGATGCGGGAAGGAAGGGGCTGCCAGGGATGGTTCTGTGCCCAGCGGTCTCTGAGCGTCGGCCTCTCCTAGCTCCGCCCCAGCGTGGCCCCCACCGGCCCGAGGGCAGGCGGAGGGGCGGCGGCCGCGGCGCGGGGGGAACCGACCGAATTTGGCCGCCAGCCTGCACCTCCCCCGCCCGCTTTGCTGCGGAGAAACCCAGCGCCCCGCCCCTTCCCCGAGGCCCCGCCCCCGCTCCCTCCCCCGTTTCCACTGGGGTGGGGAGAGTGGGGGTGCGGGCGCGGCGGCGGGACCAGGCACGAGGGGTTGGGGCTGCGGGAGGGGGCTGGAGGTGCGCTCGGGCTCTAGGCAGCTTCCAGAAGCTGGCGGCGTTTCTGGCGCAGCCCCCGGTTCCCAGCCAATGGGAGCTGCAGAGCAGGTTTGTGGCGCCTCAGGGATTGCTCCTGCACCCATGGGCCGCGGGGCCAGGGCCGGATTAAGGCATGGGCTAGCTGGGCAGCTGCCCCTTATAGCTGCCATCAGGCGCCGCGCGCCCGGATCACGGGCTGCAGCAGGTCCCAGCGGCCACCCTGCAGCAGCCGCCCGGGGCGGGGGCCGCGTTAACCCCTGCAGCGCCGGCCAGCAGCGCCCTTCCCCCCCGCAGCTGCGGGGCCCTGCACAGCCAGGATCAGCCCGCCCCGGGCGGCCCTGGGCTGCATGCCAGGGGCGGTAGCCAGGCTGGGCCGGGCCGCGCACGTGCGTCCTGCTGCCGTCAGCTCTGTGCGCCCTCCTCCACACTCCGCTGTGGGGGCGGGGCCGCACATGCGCCCTCCCCCAACCTGGGGCGCAATTAAACTGTCTGCCCGGGGCACCGGAATGGCTCGGTTCAGCCCTGCTCGGGGCCTGTTGGTTGCTTCCCAGAGCCACATGGAGCAGGGGCAAGCCAGAAGCTCTGGGCTGCACTACTGACGCATCTTTTGATGTCCGGTCAGGAGTTGCCAGGATCCCTTTTCAGCTGGTTGTTCTGATTGAAAACCAGACACTTGTCAACCCTGCACAGGCCATCCATCCCACCTGACCCAGGATTTTCTCCTTTGTTACAGAGTGGAAAGTGACAAGATACAGTCTGACCTTTCCCTAATGCTGTGCTCACCTTCCCTCCCCATCCCACATCTGTCTTGATGTCTCACTGGCTGCTGTTTTTATCTCCACAATACAAACATGGTTAGGCTCTCCCAATTTAAAAAGAAATGGTCCTTGTCTTCACCAGCATCTCCAACTACCACCCCAGCTCTTTTCTCCCTTTCATCTCTAGCTCATGGCATGCCCTCTTTACAAAGGCTGTTTCCAGTGCTATCCTCTCCAGTCCATCTTCCACCCTTTTTATTCTGCACCAATGTCTCCAACAATCTCTTGCCAGCCCCAGCTCAGTCTAGTTCTAATCCTCATACTCCTCAGATGGTCAGTTACCTTTGACAATGGAATTGAGTGTGTAATGCAAAGCAGAGTGGCACTGTGGTTGAAGTAGCAAATGCCATGTTGCAAACATAATTTTTCTTCTGTACACATAATTGTGTGAGGGCCCTTACAGGAAGAAAGAGAAGGTGTGGGCCTTGCCAGGAACATCTTATTATCTAATTTTAGATGTGTTATGACCAATCACACTGACAGCCAATAGGGAGAAGTGGAAGAATGACGTTCATGTGCTCATCTTGATGTTTCAATTAAGTGTTTTTTTGAAATTCTTGCTTGCATTGTGCAAAAAGAGTTTTGAGGAGTGATCTAAATAAAGAAGGAGCAGTGAATTGGAAAACCAGGATTGGAAAAGGATTGAGCTCCAAAATGTCTGAAAATCCCACTATTTGATGGTATCTGCATTTTCAGGGAATAATGGAGAGAATAATGCAGAGCCTTTGGCCATTATCTTTGAAAACTCGTGGAGATCGGGAGAGATCCCGGATGATTGGAAAAAGGCAAATGTAGTGCCCATCTTTAAAAAAGGGAAGAAGGACAATCCAGGGAACTACAGACCAGTCAACCTTACCTCAGTCCCCAGAAAAATCATGGAGGGGGGATCCTCAAGGAATCTATTTTGAAGCACTTGGAAGAGGGGAAAGTGATCAGGAATAGTCAACGTGGATTCACGAAGGGCAAGTCATGCCTGACCAATCTGATTAGCTTCTATGATGAGGTAACTGGCTCTGTGGATATGGAGAAGTCAGTGGATGTGATATACCTTGACTTTAGCAAAGCTTTTGATACAGTCTCCCACAATATTCTTGCCAGCAAGTTAAGGGAGTATGGATTGGATAAATGGACTGTAAGATGGATAGAAAGTTGGCTAGAATGTCAGGCCTAATGGGTTGTGATCAACGATGTCAGGTTGGCGGTCAGTTTCTAGCGGAGTGCCCCAAGGGTCGGTTCTAGGACCGGTTTTCTTCAATATCTTTATTAATGACCTGGATGAGGGGCTGGATTGCACCCTCAGCAAGTTTGCAGATGACACTAAGCTAGGGGGAAAGGTAGATTCACTGGAGGGCAGGGATAGGGTTCAGAGTGACTGAGACAGATTAGAGGATTGGGCCAAAATAAATCTGATGAGGTTCAACAAGGACAAGTGCAGAGTCCTGCACTTGGGATGGAAGAATCCCAAGCATTGTTATAGGCTGGGGACCGACTGGCTAAATAGCAGTTCTGCAGAAAAGGACCTGGGGATTACAGTGGATGAGGAGCTGGATATGAGTCAACAGTGTGCCGTTGTAGCCAAGAGGGCTAATGGCATATTAGGTTGCATTAGGAGGAACATTGCCAGCAGATCTAGAGAAGTGATTATTCCCCTTTATTCAGCTCTGGTGAGGCCACATCTGGAGTATTGTGTCCAGTTCTGGGCCCCCCACTATAGAAAGGATGTGGACATATTGGAGAGGGTCCAGCGGAGGGCAACCAAAATGATTAGGGGGCTGGAGCACATTACCTATGAGGAGAGACTGAGGGATTTGGGTTTGTTTAGTCTGCAGAAGAGAAGAGTGAGGGGGGATTTGATAGCAGCCTTCAACTTCCTGAAGGAAGGTTCCAAAGAGGATGGAGAGAGGCTGATGGATAGCAGAACAAGGAGCAATGGTCTCAAGTTACGGTGGGGGAGGTCTAGGTTGGATATTAGGAAAAACTATTTCACTAGGAGGCTGGTGAAGTACTGGAATGAGTTACCTAGGGAGGTGGTGGGCAACAAAATGGCAAATGAAATTTAATGTGGATAAGTGTAAAGTAATGCACATCGGGAAAAATAACCCCAACTATACATACAGTATGATGGGGGCTAATTTGGCTACGACAAATCAGGAAAGAGATCTTGGAGTTATCGTGGACAGTTCTCTGAAAACTTCCACACAGTGTGCAGCGCGCTCAAAAGGCAAATAGGATGCTAGGAATTATTAAGAAAGGGATAGAAAATAAGACCCAGAATATCTTACTGCCCCTGTATAAAACTATGGTACGCCCACATCTTGAATACTGTGTACAGATGTGGTCTCCTCACCTCAAAAAGATATTTTGGCCTTGGAAAGGGTTCAGAAAAGGGCAACTAAAATGATTAGGGGTTTGGAACGGGTCCCATATGAGGAGAGGTTAAGCGACTGGGACTTTTCAGTTTAGAAAAGAGGAGACTGAGGGAGATATGATAGAGGTATATAAAATCATGAGTGGTGTGGAGAGGGCCGATAAAGAAAAGTTATTTATTAGTTCCTAAATAGAAGAACTAGAGGACACCAAATGAAATTAATGGGTAGCAGGTTTAAAACTAATAAAAGAAAGTTCTTCTTCACACAGCGTGTAGTCAGCATGTGGAACTCCTTGCCAGAGGAGGCTGTGAAGGCTAGGACTATAATAGAGTTTAAAGAGAAGCTAGATAATTTCATGGAGGTTAGGTCCATAAAAGGCTATTAGCCAGAGGATAAAATGGTGTCCTTGGCCTCTGTTTGTCAGAGGCTGGAGAGGGATGGCAGGAGACAAATCGCTTGATCATTGTCTTCGGTCCACCCTCTCTGGGGCACCTGGTGCTGGCCACTGTCGGCAGACAGGATACTGGGCTAGATGGACCTTTGGTCTGACCCAGTACGGCCGTTCTTATGTTCTTATGTGGTGGAATCTCCATCCCTAGAGGTTTTTAAGTCTCGGCTTGACAAAGCCCTGACTGGTTTGATTTAGTTGGGATTGGTCCTGCCTTGGGCAGGGGGTTGGACTTGACCTCCTGAGGTCTCTTCCAGCTCTATGATTACATTAGCCTAATTCAAACAAATGGGAGTTTTGCCATTGTCCTCAGTGGGGCCAGAAATCCATCTCCATTAGTGAAACTATAGTGACAAATTAAATTGGGACATTTAGAGTAGAAGTAAATTAACCAACTCATCATTGTAAAGTTGCATGGTTTGAAATGCACTTAATAGTGGAACTTAGAGAGTAAGGCCTATAGATGAACACAAATATAAACTTGATTAAGGATGAATTGTTCACTTACAGAGTCATAGAAAAGTAGGACTGACAGGGAGCTCAAGAGGTCAACAAGTCCATCCCCCTGCACTGAGGCAGGACCCAGTCTATTGAAACCATTCCTGACAGGTGTGTGTCCAATCTATTCTTAAAAATCTCAATTGATGGGGCATCCTCAATCTTATTTGGTAACCTGTGCTAGTACTTACACTATCTTTATAGTTAGGAAGGACTTTCTAATATCTCGTAACCTTTACCTGCCTTGTTGCAGATTAAATCCATTGCATCTTATCCCATAATCAGTGAACATGCAGAATAATTGATCACTATTGTCTTTACAACATTTCTTAAACATATTTGAAGATTGTTATGAGGTCCCTCCTCACTCATTTTCTCACACTTGAACAGGTTTAGTTTTTTTAACCTTTCCTCTTAGGTAAGGTTTTCTAAACCTTTATCATTTTTATTGCTCTTCTCTCTGGAGTTTCTCAAATTTGTCCACATCATTCTTAAAAATATGGCATTGAAAATAATACTCTAAGCCGAGGCCTCTCCAGTGCTAACCACAGCAGAATAATTATTTCCTATATCACACTCCTGTTAATACATCCTAGAATGTTAGTGTTTTTTGCAACTGCTGTTATGCTTATAACAAGCACATGGAATCTTTTCGGGGGAAAAGGTAATATGTCACATTTATTGAGAATACAATTGCAAGGCAGATAGCATATGCTTACATAGACATGCACATACACAGTCCCACCAGTCAATGTTATATTTACCACCCCCTGGTCTGTGGCCAGCCAGATTGGTAACAGATGGAGAACAGGGGCTATATCAGTCCAGACTGATCTCCAGTCTTGGCAAGACATACCCCAAAGTTTCCTGGTAAAGTAGTCCCTTTTTATAGTAGTTTTTCTTCATTGGGATCAGTGAGTTTTGCACCATCATGCTGTAATCAATTGCCATTTGACAAATGCCTGTTTCGTGGGCTGTGCCCATGAAAGCTCATGATACCATCTATGTGTTTTGTTAGTCTTTAAAGTGCTACGAGACTATTTGTTGTTTTTTAAGTTTATCCTGTACAGACTAACTCAGCTACCCCTCTGAAGCTGATCTTTTCCTTAAGTTATTCTTCTCATATCACAGCTCTCTTGTCCCAAATTGACAGTGCTTGCCTTATCTTTTAGGGTCATCAAGCTGCCCCTTCATCCGCATCTCGGTAGAGGTGTACAGCAATCTTCTGGTGCTTTTATGTCTGTCTTCAGCTTCTCCCTATAACAAATGGCCTTCACACTTATTTCTTAACACACACATTCCTCATTCACACACACAAAACAGAATTGATTTCTTTGTTATTGTGAAGGGGCTCATCCTCTCATGAACACCCCTTTGTGTCCAAGGGTGTGTCTGCAGCTTCCCTGCCCAGCTGTTCTCCTGGGCTATGTCTACACTCATGGCTTCTTGCGCAAGTATGGCCGTTCTTGCACAAGAATCCGCAGAGCATCCACACTGCCCGCTCTTGCGCAAGGAAATTTACAGTACGGCGTGGTAAGAGGGCTTCTTGCACAAGAGCTACGCTCTTTTTTAACAGGTGTAAGCCCTCTTCTTCAGGAGCTCTTGCGCAAGAGGGCAGTGTGGACGCTCGGCAGGAATTTCTTGCGCAAGAAAGCCCTATGGCTAAAATGGCCATCAGAGCTTTCTTGCGCAAGAGAGCGCCCACACTGCCATGGGTGCTCTTGCACAAAAGCACAGCTTGCACATGGCAGTGTGGACGTTTTCTTGCGCAAGAGTTTTTAAAAGGCCCTGTGGCAGCCTAAAGTGAGATCAGCTGGCCCTAATTGATTTATAGCAGCCCCATCTCTGCTGCTGCTCCCCCTCTGCCCGTGATAACTTCGGGTCAGCTGCTCCTGGCTGCCCTGAAGTAACCCTCTCCTATTTAGCTAGGGCCATTTCTGCTTTTTAGAGTTGCCTCTCTCCTTCTAACCTAGCCCTCTAGCCTGACCTTGTCACATAAGGTAAAGGTCCTTTCTGCTTTTAGAAAGGGTGGCTAGCAGATTACATTGAGGCACGTTACTTTGCATAAAGCTACATTTTAGCTACATGGCCACATTGAAACCTATTGTTGGCTCATATTCAATCTGTGATCCACTATAATCCTCCAGATCTTTTTCTGGAGTATTATTACCCAGACAGTTATTTTGTATTCATGAATTTTATTTTTTCCTCCCTAAGTATCTTATTTTGCACTTGTCTTTATTGAATTTCATCACGTTGATTTCAGACCAGTTCTTCATTTTAGCCATTTTTAGTTTGAAGTCTAATCCTGTTCTCCAAAGTGACAGCAACCGCTCCCAGCTTGGTGACATCCACATATTTTATCAGCATACGCCACACGCCATTATACATGCTCTCCATTATAATTAATAGCAAAAGACTATATAAGATGCAAGACAGGAAAACCGATGCAGATCATCTCTCCTCACATCTTTAATCCTCCAACCATATTACATATATGCTTATAGAAAAAATTAGTATAAGAGAATCCTGAATGTTATTTTTACGAGCAAAACTGGGCCAGTCAGGCATTTAAAAGATAATCAGAAAGTACCAGGACACCCTGATACTATAAGATGGGCTGATAACTAAAGTTTAAGTTAAAGATTTATTTATAAATGTGGAACATCTTGTATGATGCATACAGATTGAATCTTTTTCTGGGAATACATTGTCTTGTAGATATAAACAAGATAATGGTGTAGATTCTAATTTAAGAGGCACATTGTACAGTGACACAGAGCACAAAGAAATCTGCTTCTGTGCTTGTTCGTGAAGCGGTAGTCACTTTGAGCCTGTGAAATATGCCATGCATCTTAGATTAAAATCTAGCATTTATACAACACTGCTACCTGTTCTTCCCCAGAGACTGGGTTTTGATGTAGCAGGAAGGCTTGCATCCCCCATGTTACTGTGAGGCTACGTCTAGACTGCAGGCTTCATTGGGAAGAAGCTTTTCTGGAAGAGATCTTCTAGAAAAACTTCTTCCAAAAGCGAACGTTCACACTGCCAAAGTGCATCAAAAAAGCAATCTGCTTTTTCGAAAGCTAGCGTCCAGCTACCGGTCGGTGGGCAACCAGTTCAGCATGTGGACATCCACCATTGGACGCTAAGGCACGCTGGGGCTGCAGTTCCGGCAGGGGCGGGGAGTCCTGGAAAAGGGGGACCTTGGGGAAAGGAGCGTTGGGGGTGGAGTGGGGGTGGGGGAGAAGCCCCGTCCCCAGGGGGTTGTGCCATCCCACCCTCATACAGCCCTGCTGCTGGGGGGGGGGGGTGGCCTCATAGGGGTGGCTCCTGGGGTGTTTGGGGGAGAAAGGGATGGGAGGGGTCTGGGCACCTCCCAAAGGCTCAGGCACTTCCTTTCTCATTCTCTGTTTTGTGTGTTTGTCTCCTTCTGCAGGTTGTGAGGGCCATCAACTCAATCCTGCTGCGGAGGGTCATCCACCTGGGAGACCTGGACCCAATCGTGATTAGATTTGCTGCCCTGGGGTTCCCAAACTGTGCAGGAGCCATAGATGGGACCCACATACCGATCCGCGCACCTGAGCATCGAGTGGCTCAGTATATTAATAGGAAGGGCTACTTCTCCATGGTGCTGCACGCCCTGGTTGACCACCGTGGACACTTCACAGACATTTTTGTCGGGTGGTTGGGCAGGGCTCACGACGTGCACATCTTTTGGAACTCCAGCCTGTATGGGAAATTGGAGGTGGGCACATTCTTTCCTGCCATGACTTTGTCGTTGGGGACATGCAGATGCCACTGTGCATTGTGGGGGACACAGCCTAAACCCTGATGCTGTGATTTATGAAGCCGTATACCGGCAACCTGGACCCTAGCAGGGACCAATTCAATGCCTGCCTGAACCGGGCCAGGATTCAGGTCAAGTGTGTCTTCGGCCACCTCAAGGCACGGTTCAGGTGCCTCCTGACCCGCCTCAACATGGGAGAGCACAACATCCCCAAGGTGGTAACGGCATGTTGTGTCCTCCACAACATTGTGGAGAGGAAGGGGGAGGCCTTTCTCCCAGGGTGGGGGACAGATGCCTTCTGCGAGGGGTGACCTTTTGAGCAGCCATGGACAGCTGCCATCTGCCAAGCTCATCAGGTCAGGGTGCACATCCGGGAAGCCCTGAGGGAGAGGTTCTCTGAAGGACCCCAGTAACTCTCCCCAGAGCCTCTAGGGGCCTCTGGCTAGCTGCCCTATACCTTCCCCACCACAACCCCTCCTTTCGCCCCTTCCCTGACCTCTTAAAAAAGACACCTGTTTGGTTTGGAACAAGATGAACTCTGTATTGATTTTTCAGTAAAAACGGCTGGGAAGAGGGAGGGGGGCTCATAAGCTGGAGGGGGGCTCAACCAGGAGGAAAGGAGGGCTTGGAGTGGTGTTGGGGGTGGCTGGATGTGCCACCTTGGGTGCGGGGACCTCATTGGACTTGGGGTTGTGTGGGTCTGGGGATCACAGAGGGATGGGCAGGAGGGGGGACTGGAGCGGGGTCAGGGAGGGGGAGGGGGCATAGGCATTGCTTGGGGAGGGGGCATGGGCCTCACTTGGTGAAGGAGCATGGGCATTGCTTGAGGAGGGAGCAGAAGCATCGCCTGGGGGGCAGGTGGAGGGGGAATGGGCATAGCAGGGGGCCTGGAGGCTGGTAGGCAGGAGCAGCGACAGCAGGTGGGTGTGCCATCATGTCGGGCATATGGCACACATGCTATTGCACCGCTGCATGAGCTGGTCCCAGGCGTGGTTCCACCACTCTGCACCAGGGTCTGCTGCATGTCGCGCAGGACACAAACATGCTGCTGCATGAGGTCTTCCTGGACTCTGGCATGCTTTCGGGTCCCCCGGGCTCACGCCTCAGTCTTAACTGGTCCGGCTGTGGAGACCACAAAGAGGGAGAGGTAGTCAGTCACCCATGCAGACACTGTCCCTGAGGCTATGCCCTCCTCTGTGAGCAGTGACCAACAGTCCTCGGGCCAGAGGAGGGGGATGTCCTGGGAGCAAAGTCATGCGCCTCACAGGGACCCCAAGGTGCCCAGGGGACCATGCTGCCCGCTCCCGCTCCCGCTCCCTCTCCCTCCGGCCCACAGACAAGCAGGCAAGCGAAGTTTCTGGCCACAGTGGGATCCCACCATGGGTGGCAAAGGAGCCAGGATCAGCCTGGTCCTCCCTGGAGTCCGCACACATACCTGCGGCTCACAGTGCTGTCTGCGGGAGTGGGTGGTGCCTCGCACATGCAGGCATGTCTTTGTGCTGTATCAGCACTACTCGGTGTGCCTGGGGTCACGCCTGCGCCCTTGTGGCTAGCCTGCTTCCAGCCATGCCAGGTACTGGGAGGGCCCCCCCGCCTCAGGGCCAGATGTATGTGGCCTCCCCTGAGCCTGGCAGCAGGATATCACCTGTGCTCAGGGGCTGCCTGCTGAGTCTATGTGGTGCACACTAACGCTGCATGTGGTTTCATGTGGAGCAGCTCCTGGTAGAAGGGGCAGGTGTGGGGTCCTGCCCCTGAGTGCAAGCTGCGCTCTCTGGCCCTCATGTATCCCTGACGGAGCTCTTTCACCTTACTCCGCACCTGTTCTGAGGTCCGGGGTGGGTGTCCACGCTCTGCCAGGGATTTGGCCATGCACTCAAAGAGTCTGTGTTACAGCGCTTGGAGCAGAGATCCTGCAATGTCTCCTCCTTGCTCCACAGCTTGAGGAGGGCAGGATCTCTGCTCTGGACCGGGAGGGTGCCCGCTTCTTGGTCCCCCTGGGTGGGTCTTGGGACCCCTGGAGCTGCTCCCTGTGAGGGCCAGGGAGTCTCAGGGGACTTGTGGCTCTGCCATGGGTGAGCAGGCCTGTGGCAGGGAGAGCCACACGGTCAGGGTGCTGCTCCCAGGCCGGCTTCCTGCCACAAGGCTTGTCTAGGGGTGCCTGCAGCTTTAAGAGGTGCCAGGAGACAGGAATTATAGAGTTGTGATTACTTTGGACGGCGTGTCCACCAGGGCACCTGTGTTATTTCCTGGAGGCCTCTTCTTTCAAAAGAAAACCCTTCATCCCGTCCATACACGTCTTTTTCCAGAAGAGCTCTTTCAGAAAAGGCGTTCTTCCTTGTAGAAAGAGGAGTACCAATGCTGGAAAAAACCCTCTGTTCTTTCAATTTTCTTTCAAAAGAATGCGATAGCAGTGTGGACATCACTCGAGTTTTGTCAGAAAAATGGCCATAGTGTACTCTGTAATGTAGACATATCCTGAGTTATGCTGTCCAGAGCATAACTCTTGGTAAGGTCACTTATGCCAGTTAGGTTGAACAGTAGGAGCCACATTAAAGGCAGTTCGCTGTTCCTCCTTGTTAGGAATAGCAAGGCATAAGAGAATAAGAAATGTCCATCTGTAGCTTGATAGACTACTCAAAAGCTAATAGTAAGACATAGTTAGGATTAGCTGTGTGAATAAGGAATGCATAACACTGGCAAGGCTAAAACAAAATTGTAACGTCTGGATCAATTTTTATGCTTCAGTGCATAAGCCTTCTGGGGACAGGAGAAAAGTCACTCCCACATTTAACTATTTTTCCATGTATAAAAGGCACTTGCTATTACCTACAACAGTATTGCACAGTTATCCAGGTGCATGATTTGTGAGGGAAGGTGAAGATTCACCTTTCTTTAACATAAGATTTCCATGTAAGCTACTGTTGGTGACAAAATAATGAGGTAGTTCCATCTGTCTTTCCTTGTTCTTATGTAGCTAGTTGGAAGCCATCAATCTTGTTTCTCGCTTGTTGGCTTCTTCCTGTCACAAAGCTATTGTCCTCCTGGCTGATTAGCCTTCTGATGCCAGGTCTCTGCTGTGTGGCTCTGTGGTCTCTTACTGGTTACTGAATGCCTGCTGTCTTACGCTTAGCAGGGACAAGCTGATGTTTTCTGACTTCTGGAGAACCCTTCTTCTTTTGCCTGCTCCTTCACTGCACTGCACTGCCCTGCCTGCTACAGCTAGTATTAAGTTATCCTCTGGCAGCGCCCTATGCCCCTTCAGGTCAATGGTCCTGGCTTTGATGCACTCTGTGACACAAATCACCCCTGTATTCACACCCTATAAACTATTGTACTAATCTTTGTACAAAATATGTCTTGTGCAGTATCATTTGAAAACTAATACCTCACTGAACATTTTAGCATGATGTATGTATGTGATGCATATTAAACCCACAGCAAAGGCAGAATAGCATGACATCATCCTGATTCTTGAAACAAAGTAATTGAACTTTGGAAGATACAAGCAAAGACAGAAACCATTTTGGGCATCCATCACGAGATAGAGGGATGCCAGTCAGCACTCTTGCAAGCTGAGAAAGTTAGGTCCTTAAACCAATGGGGGATAGAAGTCTCCTGAACTGAATATAGGTGAGAAACCTGTTTAGGCAAAGAACTTTCACCTAAAGTGGCATGGGAAGCCAGCACTTTTGTGGATGGTCCTGATTCCTGACTGAGGGAAAGTCAGCTATGGCAGTGAAGAAGAATGACTGGTGAGAGAAACCAACTTGAACAAAGCCTGTATCTTACTAGCTTAAGTTTTAGACTTGTAGATGTGTACTTTGTTTTGTTTCAATTATACCTCTTTCTAGTTCTTTCCTTATACTAGAACTCAAATCTCTATATATTTTATGAATAAATGTATTTTATTTTTACCATAAACCAACTCAGTGCTATGTTTAAATGGAAGGGTGTATTTACCCCCAGTTAAGTTAATAAGCTTTGGTGGGTTTTTTGGCCCTAAAGGAGCAAGTAGACCTATTATTTCTCTGAACTATCCAGGAGAGGGCGGGACATTGCAAAACACACCATTTTGGGGCAAACTGGGGAGCGGGTGTGCACTGGGGCCACCCATGCACGTGATAACCACGGCTGGTAGAAACTAGGGATGTAATAGTATAGTCAATTAACCAATTAACTGATAACTAAAAGCTTATAGGTTAATGCAATAGACTACATGCATTTCCCTTCCCCCATCCTTGCCAGTAAATTTTTTAGCAGGCTGGCCAGCAGCCCAGCTCAGTCCTGGCTCGCGCCAGGTCCAGAACCTACTCCTGCTGAGGCTTTGAATTTAAAGTGTATTAGGAGCCAGGCAGGCAGGCATCCCGGCTCAGTTCCAGCTTGTGCTGGGTCTGGGAGCTCAGACCCACCTTAGGAGCTGCTGCCACCCCGCACTGCTGTCTCTTCATCAGAGGCAGCAGCACTGGGCAACAGGCAGCCGGTCCACCAGGGGAGCTGGTTTTTAAATTGGCTGCCCTCATGGACCAACTCCTGCCTGATACCCTGCACTGCTGCCTCTGAAACAGCAGCTGCTGGCCCTGCACCCAGGGACTATAGAATAGTTGACTAACTGATTAGAATTCATGAGGTTACTCAACTATTTAATTAACTGATATTTAACAACCCTTGTGGAAACCAGAGTGGAGCTGTGGGGCTACATACAGGCTATTGGGGTTAGAGCTCTCTGAGGATACGTCTTCACAGCAGTGCTAAAGTCAAATTAAGCTACACAACTTCAGCTATCCCAATTGCGTAGCTTAAGTCAAAATAGCTTAACTTGGCTTTTGGCGCTGTCTACACAGCAGGAAGTCAAAAAAAGAACACTCTTCCTTCAACTTCCCTTACTCCTTGTGAAATGAGGGTTACCATGAGTCAGAGTAAGAAGTCCTCCAGCTCGACATGATTTTGAAATAAAGGCTTGTAGTGTAGACATGCTCTTTGTTGTTTTGGAATAATATCAGTTATGCTGAAATAACTCTACTGTGTAGCGGTACCCTGAGAGCCCAAGCTTTCTTTTGATGTTTATAAGTGCTTACAACTTGTGTTTACTCATTTTCTGACATGCTGCCTTACTATTGCAGCAACACCTTTGGCTGAAATCCCAGTATAGCTAAAGCCTTAAACAATGGTAAGATGTCTTGATGGCCTGGAAGCCCAGCTAAGGTATCCTCTTGCAGAAGAAAAACAAAAAGTAGTTAGTTTCCAGTTATCCAAGTCCATTAGAAGAATGCCATACATGGCGTAGCTGGCTTGCCAAGTGTTTAAAATGCTGTTTGGTTTCCAGCCTGACTCAGTGTAGGACTCAAGTTTGGAAACTTGGGTCCAAATTAAGAGAGTAGATGTATATATTAAAGTGTCAGAAACCTACCATTCAATCACTCAGCCTCTTATACAGATTGGTGAATGGGCCCAGGTTGGTATATCTTACATGGCAGGGTAGGGAGTAAAGTGTCAGAAGGTGTATGTTAAAGTTATGTGGAAGCTACTTTAACACCTTTTTGTACCTCTTTACACCTGTGTGGCTGCTGCTTTTCTTGCTACTCTAGTTTTCACTGGTTCTCAGTGTGTGTTACAGCAGTTAGGCTTCATTCCTACAAGCAAGCATACAACTTTACATATATGAATAGTCCCTATGAACTTGATGGGACTGTCCCCATATGTAAAGTTACTTGTGGGTAAATGTTTGATGGGTCAGGTTTTAGACTCCATCTAAACTTAAGGCTATGTCTACACTGTGCACCTAACAACAGCATGACTGTGCCACTTGATTGAAGACAATGATCAAGCGATTTGTCTCCTGCCATCCTTCTCCAGCCGCTGACAAACAGAGGCCAGGGATACCATTTCTATCCCCTGGCTAATAGCCTTTTATGGACCTAACCTCCATGAAATTATCTAGCTTCTCTTTAAACTCTGTTATAGTCCTAGCCTTCACAGCCTCCTCTGGCAAGGAGTTCCACAGGTTGACTACACGCTGTGTGAAGAAGAACTTTCTTTTATTAGTTTTAAACCTGCTACCCATTAACTTCATTTGGTGTCCTCTAGTTCTTCTACTATGGGAACTAATAAATAACTTTTCTTTATTCGCCCTCTCACACCACTCATGATTTTATATACCTCTATCATATCCCCTCAGTCTCCTCTTTTCTAAACTGAAAAGTCCCAGTCGTTTAACCTCTCTTCATATGGGACCCGTTCCAAACCCCTAATCATTTTAGTTGCCCTTTCTGAACCCTTTCCAAGGCCAAAATATCTTTTTTGAGGTGACGAGACCACATCTGTACACAGTATTCAAGATGTGGGCGTACCATAGTTTTATACAGGGGCAGTAAGATAGTCTGTGTCTTATTTTCTATCCCTTTCTTAATAATTCCTAGCATCCTATTTGCCTTTTTGACCGCCGCTGCACACTGTGTGTAAGTTTTCAGAGAACTATCCACAATAACTCCAAGATCTCTTTTCTGATTTGTCATAGCCAAATTAGCCCCCATCATACTGTAAGTATAGTTGGGGTTATTTTTCCCGATGTGCATTACTTTACACTTATCCACATTAAATTTCATTTGCCATTTTGTTGCCCAATCACTCAGTTTGGTGAGATCTTTTGGAGTCCCTCACAGTCTGCTTCTGTCTTGACTATCCTAAACAGTTTGGTATCATCCATAAACTTTACCACCTCACTGCTTACCCCTTTCTCCAGATCATTTATGAATAAGTTGAACAGGATTGGTCCCAGGACTGACCCTTGGGGACACCACTAGTTACCCCTCTCCATTCTGAAAATTTACCATTTATTCCTACCCTTTGTTTCCTGTCTTTTAACCAGTTCTCAATCCATGAAAGGACCTTCCTCTTATCCCATGGCAATGTAATTTACACAAGAGCCTTTGGTGAGGGATCTTGTCAAAGGCTTTCTGAAAATCTAAGTATACTATATCTACTGGATCCCCCTTGTCTACATGTTTGTTAACCCCTTCGAAGAACTCTAATAGATTAGTAAGACATGATTTCCCTTTACAGAAACCATGCTGACTTTTGTCCAACAAATTATGTTCTTCTACGTGCCTCACAATTTTATTCTTTACTATTGTTTCGACTGAGTGACAAGTTTCAGTGAAGAAAGTGTCACTGTAATTAAAGCCTAATACTCAGTTTAATTTTTCTTAGCCACACTTCTGCCTTTGGCCTTTGAAAAATATATGGTTAGCGGCTGTAATTCGGGCAGCAAAATAGCTTGATGAAGAAAAGCTCACTGTGGGAATCTTCAGAGAAAATCTCTCTTTAGGTGAAGGCATCTCTAGGACAGATTCAATTTCATGATTTGCCTTTGGAGCTTAGGTGCCTGGAATTATGTTGCTGCTGTTGCTGCTATTAATAAAAAACCCAGACTGCATTGCAATATAAAGCTTCGCTCCCTAGCCAAGGGACCATAACTTCTAGAGTGTTTTTAGACCACACAGTAAATTTCAGTGACAATTCTCTTTGACCCAGAGATTACAAACAGATAAATGGCCATGGTGCTGATAAATACTTCATTAACGGTAGGTACTTCCCACCCAGCATTTATGGTGAGTCGGACATAATAATTGCTAATGTACTTCATTGAAGAGACATTAAATCCTCTCTTAGGACCGCTGCATGTTTCATCACTTAGAAAGCTACCCTGCATCAGAGCTTCCTACAACATAAGCTCAACATTACACTGAAAAGGCTTTTCACTTTTCCACTTTTAAAAGCTGCTCCCTGTGTAACGAAAGATGGATTAGCAGAGCGATATCTAGCCTCCGTGGCTTTCTCTGTAAATCACCTAGAAACCCAAAGTGGACATTCCCAAGCTGGTGAAAAAGAGCAACATTTTCCCCTGGCTGCAGTTTTAGTGAAAACATGCATGACAATTCTCAAGATGCATATGATGATTTTTGCACACTTCCATCGCCATATGTGGAAACATGCTGAGCTGGTCATGAGCAAACTACCCACTGCTACTACTTTGTTTTTCACAAGAATTCCAAATTATTATATTCCTGTAGGCTGGCAAAGCCAAACTATCACAGCTGAAGTATATATGTTGGATGACAGGCAAGATGCTGGTAATTGACCTTGGACTAAAATTATAACTCTGAGAACAACTGTGAGCAGTGTAAGAAAAGGGGGAGGAAGAGAACTATAGAATTCTGACACAGCTGTTGCATCCAAGCTGTGATAGAGGGGTATGTTATGCTTTTGCATGGCCTGATGGCTCCAAAGGAGCTAAAGCAGTGATTTTCAAACTACAGGTCACAACCCAGTACTGTGTCACAGAATATCAAGCACCGGGTCACTTTGGTGTAGGGTGATCAGGTGGTCATCGGGGGGCTGAGGCAGACTTCCTGCCTGTCCTGGGACCATGGACTGCATTGTGCCCTTGAAGTGGCTAGCAGAAGGTCTGATTCCTAGGTGGGAGCAGGAGGCACGGGACTTCAAATATATCCCAAGCACTGGCTACCCACTCCCATTGGCCAGTTTCCAGCCAATGAGAGCTGGGGGGTGGTACCTGTGGGTGAGAACAGTGTGAAGCACCAGTTGTGTGCCTCCAGACTTGCTGCTGGCTGCTTCAAGGGCAAAGCATGGTCCTCAGTGCCAGGACGGGCAGGAAGCCTGCCTTAGCACCTCCACTGTGCTGCTGAACAGGAGCTGCTGGAGGTAAGCCCACACCCCAACCCTCCACCCCAATCTCCTGCCCCAGCCCTGAGCCCCCTCAACCCAGATCCCCCTCCTTCACCTAAAATTCTTCATCCCTAACCTGGAGCCTGCACCCTAGTCAAAAGATATACTTATTTTGGGTCATGGACATCAACAATTTTCTTCAACTGCACTGCAAGAAATTTTTTTTGAAAACTACTGAACTAAGAGGTATGCACTCAGGGATAACACCGGCAACACATGTACAAAGGATGGGTGCAGGAGCGGCTCGAGGAGAGCTGCCGGCAACTGGCGCCCTATGCGGAATGCGCAATCGGCGCCCCTGCCTCCATAGCCCTCAATGGTGTGACGTCATCATTGGGCGCCGCGTTAAATGCGGCGCCCTAGGCAATTGCCGAGGTTGCCTACATCCACGGGCCACCCCTGGATGGGTGTAGAGCGCACACTCTACAGCACTGTCCTTGTTGCTAGATGGGATGCAAGGGGGAAAAGCTTTTGTCACACCCTGAGTCTGCCCAGACCCCATGCCCCCTCCACTCTGTGAAGCACTGTCAGCAGCAGCGGATCCCTCTTGCACACCTGGAACTAAAGAAATGACAGCTGTCTCTCTTGGGAGAGTGCTGTGGGCAAAGGAGCTTTATGCATCTTCTCCCTGCATCCAGACCAGACCACCTTCTAATGGACAGCTGATTTGTCTTTCTATTCACTCATTCGCAATCATTCGGTGAGCTAATAAGGCAATACTGTGATAGTCTGTGTCTCCAAGGTGATTAACAATTCATATTTCTAAGTGCATTCCATCTCTGAGACACTTCTACAAAAATTATCTTTATTACACCATTGTTACAACTCATGAAAATGTAATCTGCATGTTAAGTCCATTTGGGATCTTTTGAGTTAGTAATGATTATCCAAGGGCCTTTTAAAATGCCCATTCTGTACTGAACAAAGACATCTGCTTCATTTATCTGGGGAATATTTTTTTAACTTGATCCAGTGCTCTAAAGGTAAAAGCCAGTTTTTTGTGTACTGGAAGAGAAACATTAAAATAGCCCTTTTAAATATTAATATAAATACAAATATAAGGTGAGAAATACGGAGGAAAATCATCAGTTTATACCTACAAACAGACTGTATTTGCGGAAATTAACTAACAAATATGGCTTTACCTGTTCATTTCTGTATGTACCTGAGCAGCTGCATTTCAGAGTAATTAAAGTTAATGAGCTGTGCTTTGTGGTAGCACCATGGAAACTTAATTGTTATAATTAGCTGGGAAATGGCAAGCACATTTACCGAAGTAACACCGTGTCATCATTTAATAAGTGTAATTAATTTCATAAATAAATCAAGGCCTTTATAATTTGTTAATAAAATAATGACGTAGAACCCATACATATCTGCAAATTATGAATTATTAGTTTGGCTAGTAAATAAGATCGACTACACACAATAGATGTGAGAAAGTCTCAGAGGAGTAGCTGTGTTAGTCTGTAACTTTAAAAAAACAAGGATTGTCCTGTAGCACTTTAGAGACTAACAAAAAATATATAGATAGCATCATGAGCTTTCATGGGCAAAACCCACTCATCTGAGGAAATGGGTTTTGTCCACAGAAGCTCGTGATACTATATATATTTTTGTTGTTAGTTTCTAAGGCTATGTCTACACTGCATACTTATTTTGAAATAACTCACATTATTTTGAAATAACAGAGTGTGCGTCTACACAAGAAGCCCATTATTTCAAAATAATTTTGAAATAACGGGCTTCTTACTCCAACTTCTGTAACCCTCATTTCATGAAGAGTAAGGGAAGTCAAAGGAAGAGTGTTCTTCCTTTGACTTTCTCCTCTGTAGGCTGTGCCAAAAGCCAAGTTAAGCTACTTTGACGTCAGCGATGCTGTTCACATAGCTGAAGTTGCATAGCTTAATTCGACTTTAGCCTGCAGTGTAGACATGCCCTAAGGTGCTACAGGACTACTCTTTATTTTTTTAATAGATGTGAGAGTGAGCTCCTTGAAAACTAACAGCCAAAACTCATTTTTATAAAAATCCTCCCAAAATATTTTGAAATGTCCCTGTCTGTTGAAATGAGTGTGCCTCTCAGAGAAGCAATAAATACAGCTGCTGGAAAAATGCAAGCTAAGGATGTTAAAATGCAGTTAATTGACTAGTCGACGGAAATTCCATCGACTAGTCGACTAGTCGATAGGCACTTCTGCAATCCTCCTTTGAAATGTACAAAAGCCCCTGCTGGGGGTCTTGTACATTTCAAAGGAGGAATGCTGAACTCCGCATACAGCCCAGGGCCAGCAGGAAGTCCAGCTGACTCCAGGCTGCATGCCAGTGCCTTCTTTGAAATGCACAAGAGTCCCCAGTATGCTTTTCAAAGCCATGGAGCCTGGGGTCAGCGGGGGACTTAGAGTCCCCGCTGACCCCAGGCTCCATGCTATGCTGCATGCTTCTAGGAGCCCAGGGTCAGCAGGGGACTCCCCAGCTGACCCCGGGCTCCCCGCAGCTGCCCCTTTGAATCATGCAGATGCGTGGTTTAAAGGGACAGGCACCGAACAGCTGATCCACGGACCACCACAGGGACCACCACTGGAGCTAAATGAATAGCGGTATTAGCAGTACAGGTCCTATGACAAACAGTGGAGTAGTTCGAAACCTATTCAGCACTGTGCAATAGTAGACACACACTAGCCATTTCATTGCAATATTCGCCTAGGAAACCTTTAAATGGCTTGTGGCATAAGGATAAATAGTCTGATAAAATGGGGACAGCTGGTATGGATGCAAGATGCAAAACAATGTTAGCTTTAGAACCTGACCTTGGATGGGGATGTTAAAAGCTTTGATTTTTCTGGTTATCTGATCATGAGTGAAATGTAGTAAGAAGTAACAGCAAAGCACTAAATAGACGCGAGTCTTAATGACTCTCACACCAAATGATCCTCAGAAATTAGTCAGGCTGTGATAAAGTACTGTGGGCTGATGCTTTAAAAGTTAATTAAATGGAGGAATAAAGCATTTCTTTAAGTGGTCATTAGTTGTTGAACAGCTAAAAAGGGGAGAAAATGGAGGAGAGGTTAGAACTAGCCAACCAGCTTTGCCTGTAAGTAAGTTCTCCTCGCTCAGAACTCTACAGGCCCCATCCACCCTTCCCCGCCATCGCAGAAGGTGTGACGGGATATGAGTAGCCTCCATTGAAGGGCCTGATTCTGATCTTTCATCAGTATTACACCACCAATGTAACTCCACTGACTTTAATGGAGTTACTCCTGAGTGTGACAAGTGGAGAAGAAAGGAGAAATATGTCCAGTGGCATCAGTGGGGGTTATCCATATGTCACAGGGAAAGTATTGGGACCTGTTAATTCATCATTTGACAACTAAAAGAAAATTCTAACTTGGTGACACTAATCCCCATTCTGGGCTCTGCTGTAGCCCCCTCACACCTTCTCTAGCAGGAAGTGGCTAAAAACTGGCAGAGCTGGGGTCTTGATCATATCCCCCTACTTAAGGGGAATCTATGGGGTGCCTAGAGCTGGCTGACTGGCTCCCTCATAACCTCTGGGACAGGCCACATGCCAGAGTGCTGGTGGACTCTAGTGATTATCAAAAGTAGAACCAGTCTCTTGAGGACCACTGCAGCCCAATATAAGCTAGAAGAGCTTGGCTCTGCCTGCTCTAATTTACACTGAAGACTTGAGGTGTCACCATTTGTCAATATCTCTGGGGTGAGGAAGTTTGCAACCATAGTGCACAGTCCTCCCCAAGCAATGCAGAGCCCAGCTCAGAAGCAGAGCCATTATTCAGAAACTAGCAGCGAGGCCAAATTGTGCCCCAGTTGGCTTGTGATGTTACCATTAGAGAATGAGTTAGAAGTTACATAGAATTTTCATGGACATTTGGGCCTTGTCTAGACTAGCAGAGGTGGTTGAGTTTGGGTCACGCTGAGCACTGATTAGATCTCCTTGATTATGTTGGTGCTATGGATGCTTTGTATCACAGTTCCAGCATAAGCGTGCCTGTATTTGCCATCCACAATGCACTCCAAGAGTGACCTGTTAGGTCTCAGGCCTCCAGTCATCCCCTGATCTGGGTCCCATTCCCTTCTGATCAGGGTTTTTAAGGCTGCCCCCCTGCCTTGGACGCTGATATCTCCAGCAAGCCAGCCCCGTAAAGGTCAGCCGTGGGGCTGTGCTTTTTTTCCAAGGGCTCTGAAGAGGGCATTGCCCACAGTTACAAGTTACCATGTAGCATTTCCAAAGCAAAGTACATTTATTCTTAGGGCCAAAACAACACAGAGAAAACATATAAACCCCATAAAAGTTCCAACATGCTTACTGAATGTACCAGAAATCACCCATCTTCCACATGGGCAGTCTGTCCTTTCCAACCTTTCCCTTCAACTTTGGCTCCCACAGGAACAAAGTTCCTGTCTGTACACTGAATCAAAAGGAAGATCTGGAGGCTGTTTAAATTCAACTTTTTATCCTCAAAATCTTGCTTTGTCCTCCAGCATCTTGAAAACAGTCCAAGTGGACTAGTGGTTGTTTAATAGACAACCACTAGTTTGCTGCAGGTGGCAGCTGGCCTTAGAGTGTTAAGGCTAAAGATGTGCACAACAGAAGGTTTATAATGGTTATTGAATGAAATAATTTTCAACCACTTCATGGTATGTCATTTCAAAGTGTTTTATCCAGAGAGCGCTCTCAGGAAAAAGCCTGGATCTTCACTCTCCCAATTAGGAAGTTTGAAGCTGGACTCCCACATCTCCAACTAAAGTTTGGATTCAGCTTGTTATAGAAATAGATGTGCGTTACAAATCTGGGGCTATGTCTACACCACAAGATTATTTCATTTCAAAATAATAACTCCCCAAATAACTATTTCAAAATAAGGGTGTGTCTACACTGCAGTGTAATTTCAAGATAACTAGCGTTATTTCAAAATAACAATGTGAGCGTCTACACAGCCATTCCATTATTTTGAAATAATTCCAAAATAACGGATGGCTTGTTCTGAAATCTGTAAACCTCATTCTATGAGGAATAAAACCTATTCTGAAATAGCTATTTCGAAATAAGGTGTGTGTAGACACTCCACTGCTGCTATTTTGAAATAGCCCCTTACCTCCCTAGTGCCTCCTGGGGCTCTACATTGAGATAGCACGTCTACATTAGGGAAGCCTGCCTTGGACTAATTTTGAGGCTTCCCTGCAGTGTAGATTTGCTATTTCAAAATAAGCTATTTCGGAATAATTATTCCGGACTAGCTTATTTTGAAATAGCCGTGCAGTGTAGACATACCCTAAGCTTATTCCCCAAGGAAGCAGGAGTTATTATTTCAAAATAAGCAGCCCTTTTCCCGAAATAACAGACTTGGTAGTGTGGATGCTCTGCTTGTTATTTCAAAATAAGGGGAGTTATTTTGAAATAACTCCCCAGTGTAGACATGCCCTGGATCAGGAATACCCAGTGCTTAATTTATAATGAAAGGGGTGCTGCCTTTTCTTGTACTAAATACTGGAACTCAAGCAATTTTTTTTTATATTCATAACTGATGCAGCAAGCCCAAAGGTGCCAGGGCTATGAACTGCCAACCCTACACGTGCTGGGGCACAAATTAAGCACTGCCACCCAAATGGCAATTTATGCTCCAGAAAAACTAGAACTAAGCTAGCATGGAGATGGTTTAACACCTCATTCCTAAGGGCGGTCTGCCTAAGTTTGAGGTCATGGGTAAAAAAACTTGCATTTCATGGCTGCCAACTCCCTGACCTTTTACATATATGTTACAGAGATTAAAATGCACTAAACATTTCACAAAATAAGTTACACTTGGCTTGATGACACGGATGGCAACATAATTTCTGATGTATCTATAAGAAAGACAATTTCTGTAATGGTTTCATAACTTGTAACTAAGGTAATTGTATATGGGTGGCTCAGTACACAATGTTCTCCAAGGCTCAGAAGCAGTCTCAGATCAGTGTCAGAACAAACAAATGCATATGAGCCAAAGCTCAAATAAGATAGAGATGTGTCTCCTCCAGAAATGTCATGATTCATTTCAGTTCTCCTGGATTTTAAACAGTCACCACCTACTGGTGCTGCCCACAGTGAGCCCTTTAAAATGCAGAGTATATTATTTATGGTGTTACTGGACTGTATTGAACCTTGTCTTACCAGCCGGGAGAATGTGAGGGAGACAGAAGGCTTCTCCCCACAGAAAGGTGCAGAAAAGGCACCAGAATTTCATTATTATTTATGAGCTATAATCCAGATTTGTCTTTTATTATTATTCCTTATTTCTGTAAACTAGAGGCCCTAACCACGGTGGTGCAAAACCAGAAGAGAGACAACAAATCCTTGCCCTGAGGAGCTTCCACAGTAAGTGGACAAAAGATAGGAGGAAGGAAATGTTATTATTCACATTTTGCAAACGGAGAACTGCGGCACAGAGATCAAGTGACCTGCTCAAGGTCACACAGAGCCATTAATGGAAATCCCAGACCTGAGCCTTACCCATAACACCAGCCTTCCCCACTCACACAGCTACCGTTTGACATTCCTTCCGTTCTCCTTCATTAGTCATACAAAGGCACATTCCTCCATCTTCTGGACAGTTTCATACTAAACACCATTAGAAGTTCTCCCTCATCCTCAGCATGATGCATCTGTAGCTCAAAGTAATCTTTCTTTAGCCTTTCTTCAGCAGCAGTCAAAAAGGCTCACAGTATGTTAGGAATTATTAGGAAGGAGATAAAAAATAAGAAAATATCACAGTGCCACTATATAACTCTAAGGTGTACCCAGAGGAGCCAACAGCTTCCGTGGGCCCCTAAGCAAGTTGTGTGGGGGGAGGGGGGAAGGCAGGTCCATGCTCCTAGAAGGGGAGGGGCCTTGGGCAGGAAGGGTGGGACTGAGGCAGCTGGCCCTCTGTGCTGCTCAGAAGGCACTGATGCTCCCTCCCCATCAGCCCTCAGCACCATCTGGAGCACCCCTCCCCCCAGCCCTCAGAGCCACACAGAGTGCACAGTGCAGAGCTCTGGCAGCAATTTAAAACGCCTGGGGCTCTGGCTGCCACTGCTGCCGCTGTAGCAGGGGTGGTGGGGAGCCCTGGGTCCCTTTGAATCACTGGGCCCCAGGGCAACTGCCCCTTTTGCCCTCCCTCCCCTGTCAGCAGGCCTGGGTATGCCCACTCTTGGAATATTGTGTCTAGTTCTGGTTACCCCATGTCAAAAAGGACATATAGGAACTGGAAAAGGTTCACAGAAGGGCAACAAAGATGATCTGGGTATGGAAAGGATTCCATGCAAGGTGGGACTAAAAGATTAGGGTTTCTTGGCTTGGGAAGTGGATGTAATCAGTGTTCCCTCTAAGATGCAGGGCAGCACAGCTTCACAGTTGATTAATCAGCCCTGCTGAGTCAGTCAGCTCCATGCACCAAGCCCTGGGCCTCTGACTGGGCGGGGCTGATTAATCACCTGGGAAACTGTGCTGCCCCACAGCTTAGAGGGAACACTGCTAATACAGATCTATACATTGACAAGTGGTGTGGAAAAGGTTAGCAGAGAAGTGTGTTTTCTCTTTCAGGGTAGGTCTAGACCGTGGGGCTATTTTGCGATACTTCCAGTCTCCTGAAATAGCTATTCCATGTCTTTTAAGCAAGCCCGTTATTTCAAAATATAATGGGCTTGCTATTCAAAAGTCTCTGTAAATCTCATTCTGTGAGGATTAACTGACGTTTCGGAATAGTGCTGTATTTCAAAATTAACTCAAAATAAGCTACACAATTTGCGTAGCTCAAATTGACTAGCTTATTTCAAGCTAAGGGTGCAATATAGATGTATCCTCAGCCAATTAAAAAATAGGGGTCACCCAATGAAATTAAAAAACAGTAGGATTTATACAAATAAGAGGAAATACTTTTTCACATACCACACATCTGGCCTGGAACTCATTGCCATTAGATGCTGTGATGGCCAAACGTATGCCTGGGTTCAAAAAAGAATACTTTCAGCTGTTAGCCAAGCTGGCCAGGGATGCAACCCTGTGCTTGGGACAACCCTAACCCTCTGATTACCAGAGGCCAAGAATGGAAGATACATGGATCATTCCCAAATTGTCCTGTTGTTGGAGACACGATACTGGGCAAGATGGATCATGGTCTGACCCAGTATGGCAGTTCTTAAGTATGAATTTGTTTAGTCTTTGTTATAGTTTGAGAGTTATTTTTAATCCATGACACAGATTCTGCTTACTCTATTGTATATTTCTTGAGCAATATTTTCTCCCTCCTCAGAGGAAATAAAAAGATTTCTCGACAGTCTGTCTCTCTTTTTTATTTATTTTGGCCCTGAGGTGCTTTTAGTGATTTATTTGCTTCTGCCCTGTTGGCTGATAACTTCTTTCCCTTCAGACCTCAAGGAGAAGGGCTCTTTTGTCTTCCTGATTTTACTACACCTCCTTGCTGTTGATTTTTTAGCATTTCACTGATATTTGTCACATCATTGAGACAGGACACTGCTTCTGTTGGGAACTTCTGGAAGGCACCTGACTAATTCTGAGCTTATATATTTACTAAGGAATGAAATTTAAAAGCAATCAGCCAAAGTGGTGACTGAATATGTCTACGCTGTAGCTAGGACAGTTCACCAACCAGTAGATCAGGCTCTACTGGTAGATCTTGGGGCCTCTGACAGGTGATCCTGACTGGTTTGACCAAGAGGCTATCAAGTGCCATCACTTCAGCTGCCCCTCCCCCCACTGCTGTGCACCTCCTGCACTTTGCCTTGGAGCTGCCCTTCCCCCTGGGAACCTCCTGCTTTCTGTGCAGGCAGGAGAGGGAGAGGAGGGGCGCTGATATCAAGCTGTCCCCTCCCACTCTGTATCCTATCTCCACATAGCAGAGAGGGGGCACAACAGGACTTGGGATGGAGTTTGCTGGCTGCTTTAAGGAGTGGTCCAGGGCCAGGGCAGGGGTGAGCCTGCCTTAGCCCCACTGCACCACCACCCAGGAGCCACCTGAGGTAAGCAGGGCCCAGCTGGAGCCCACATCCTGAAACCCTACCCCAGTCATGAACCCTCTCCTGCACCCCAAGCTCCTGTCCCAGTCCTGAGCACCCCTACAGCCAAACGCTGCCCCAGAACCAGCACCTAGAACTCCCTCCAGCACCCCAACTGCCTGCCCTAAGAGCAGCACAGAGCCCCCTCACACTCCAGATCCCTTAATCCAAGACCAGAGCCTGCACCCCAACTCTCTGTCCCAGCCTGGTGAAAGTCAGTGAGGATGGGCAAGAGAAGGAGGATGGAGTGAGCAGGGGCGGGGCCTCAGAGAAGGAGTGGGGAGGAGGTGAGGCAAGGGTATTTATATTTGAGGTAGATCTTGGATTGCATTTAAATTCAAAAAGTGATCTAGTGCTTAAAAAGGTTGGACACCACTGATCTAAAAATCAGATATTTTTCCAAAGCAAAATCTAGCAATAACTAATAGAATTTTGTCAACAAAAAATCCTCAATCCCAACACACACACACACACACACACACACACACACGCAATACGTGCACACAGTTGTGCAATCCCAACAGTAACACTCGTCCACTCGTCAGGCCCGGTTCTTCTGACATGTCAAAAACCAAAAACAATAATCTTTGACCCCACTCAGTTGATATACTGACTCCACAATTCTCCATTAATCTGTCTTGGAAAAAGAATTTATGACTTGCAGAAGCAACAAACTTCCAAATGCAAATTTTAAGACTTGAACTAACCACAACATTCAAAAACCATAGGATAACATCTTTCTATAGGTCAAAAACATTCTCAACAGCTTCTTCTCTAGCATGAGGTGTTTACTCATATCAAAATCTACAGTTCAAGTGAAAGGTAATTATTAAGAAAATGCCACTTTTTTCTGCTGCTCTTACTTTTCTAAATATTTTCCACAGTGCAAAAAGAAAAATGGTACCGTGCAAGCAGCATGGTCCAGATCTACATTCTGAAAAGAATTGCTAATAGTGGGGGAGCAGCAATAGATGTTTAATATTCCACAGATTAGAACAGGGGTGGACAATAAAATGGTGGTTGTTCACCAGGGTTAGCCCCTGGTGGGCTGCCATCACTATATTTACCTGTGCCTCCAAAGGTATTGGAACACAGCACCCATTGGCTGTGGATTGCCGCTTTCTGCAGCTCCCATTGACCAGGAATGGCGATCCATGGCCAATGGGAGCTGCGATTGCCCATACTTGCAGGGGCGCAGGTAAATAGAGTAGTGGGAGCCTGCCAGGATCCGGCCTGCTGGCCGATATTTGCCCCCCCCTCAATATTGTTACATTGCTAAAATTAAAATTCTTTGCTTAACATTTCTTGTAGAGGTTGTCAAAGCTTGTATGGCAATTCTTAGCAAACTATTTCCCCTCTTCTTATCTTGACTCCCAAAGCACTTTGGAAGTTTGGCTCAGAGGCAAGTTATAGGCTTTATAACACTTCTAAAACCTCAGATTAACAGACACTAAAACCAGGAGGATCATTTGGTTTTGAGTTAATCTGATCTCCTGCACATCATAGGCTGAAGAATTTCATCCAATAATTCCTGCATCAGCTCACAATTTCTGGATGAACAAGAACATATCTTTCAGAAAAGCATTAAATCTTGATTCAAAGATTTCAAGTGATAGAGATTCTATCACAATACATTCATAAGTAAGAGAACATTATTTCTTTCATTCTTGATGGACTACTTGTTTTATATCTTGTCCTTACTATTAGCATTTTTTTAAGATTATACTTTCTTACCATACCTATTCTGGAGGAAGTCATAAACCAGGGGTTCCCAACCTTTTTTGGTCCCCGTACGCCCTTGGCTTTTAATAAACCTTCTCGTACCCCCTATTCAATATGAAAGGAAATAAATTCTAGACTCTAGAATCCACAACTTTTTTCACTAACACTACTACTTTTGGAATATTTCAATTAGGATAATCTAGTTATTTACCAAATATTCCCCGTACCCCCTTGACAAGCTTTTCGTACCTCCTAGGGGTATGCGTACCCCAGGTTGGGAACCCCCTGTCATAAACAGTCTGGCCAAGATCAAACAATTATATTTTTATTATCCAGATATAGATATTATATGTGCATACATGTTCACTCTGTATGAATTCCACTTGGACAACAGAGTAGATCAACTAGTACAAATTAAAACATTTTAAATCTTGCTGTATAACATATGTTTTTGTACATATTTATGTCTATTTGTACGGAGAACCTTCAGCCTAGGGAGACTTCTATAAAAGAACAGAGCACAAGAAGAATTTCCTTTCTTTACTGAGTCCATTGTAAAAGCTATTTTATCCCACTCCCTTTTTTACTAATTGTAATAAAAATTCTTTCTTTATCCAGCAATTGATCCCCAGTCATATTCCAATGAAACCCAAATCACTTACTAGTGCAGTTCTCCTTTTAACCTTGTTTCCTGTTGATGCAGCATTTTCTCATTTTAACTTCAGCAGCTTAATTGCTCTCTTTGTTCTTCAGTAGGTTGCTGTTTCTCATTGCAAGTACTTTTTGTTTCAAATAAGTTCATTCCTAGTGTAAAGGTTATAAGCAAAAATAATAGAGCATTAATGGACAAATTCATGCCTGGTGCAAACAGGCGCAATTCATTGGCCTCAGCGAACATGCACCTACACCCTAACAGCTGGACTTTGGTGCTAACATTTTATCAGTCGACCAGGTCTCTACATTAGTTGATCATTCCTAAACATTCTTGTGGGGAAGAAAATATTCTCAAATATAATTATTTTGTGTCAGTGTTTTATATTACACTTTCATATATTACACTTAGACATTAACCTTTGGAATACTCATTAGTATAAATTGAGTGCCTCAATCTCTTTGCTTTATTTAGTATTATAAATCAGAACTAGAACAGGTCCTAAAATACCTTAGCGCAGCATTTCTCAAACTGTGAGTCCCAACCCCCCCGGGGGGGTCGTGAGCAACTTAGAGGGGGGTTGCAGCAACTTAGACAGGGGTTGCGAGCAACTTGGGGGTCGCGGTAGCACAAAGTTTGAGACCCCCTGCCTTAGCATATAAATACAAGCAACCTCCAAGTTTATACAAATCCACATTTGTGGTCATGCTATTGAAATAAATTGATACATATTTTATACCACACTACAGACAATACATATGGCAATATTTTCCAGCATTTTTCTATCATGCAAGAAAATTTATTTATTATTTTGTGTACTAATTCAAAAGCACCTTTATTTTTTCAGTGGCATGGATGCGGAAAGGTTTAAAACTAATTAGACTCACACAGTAGCATAGTAGGGTCTCACAGAACATTAGCCAAAGCACACTAACCTGTTGAATCATCTTGTTCAACTTATACATGTAAGATAGTATTTATGAAATTTTATGACAAATTGCCACATTCATATATTTCTTATATAAGAATAGTATTTTTGTATTGATGATGGGAAATTCAAGTCCAATGTGTTTGCATAGATATAGATATATTAGAGTGTGCATCTATCTGTGAGTTCATTTGTTCAAGAACTCCTCCTAAATTATAAGAGCTAGGGACACCAAATTTGCTATGCAGCTTCCTCTTCACTTTACTTAAAGCAAGGTCAGGGTTTGGTTGTGCCAGGCCAACCAGAAGCCCTTGGAAAAGGACAGTTTTCCTTAGCATACAAAGGAAGGGGTTGCTGTTCAGAGGGATGCTATATGAGTGTGGACACTGGGGACAGCGTGTGCAGTGGAGAGCTATCCCGTTGAGTGGCCACTGGAAGCAGCCGCACCACCAAGGGAGTGGCCATCAGGGCTGGGGCTCCACCATCTTGCCTGCTAGCAGACGGATAAGTAGCCTCCCTGCCCCAAACTATTTCCCCCTCATTCCCGGCCCTTGGCTGCAGTGCAGGAGTGGGGAAAGAAAAAAGGCTCCTGGCAACTGGGGAGGAGAGAACAGCCCCTGGCAGGCTGTAGGAGAATCTGGGAGAGGCCTGGGGAGAGAGAACAAGCCCCTGGTGGGTGCATGGGCGGGAGCTTGATGTGGGAGAGAACACACCCCTGGCCCCCAGCCTCCTGCACCCCCTCTCCACATCCCCAAGGCCCTGCCCTGAAGGATCTGGGAAACACTGGGTAAGTCTCCTAGTTTAAAACTGTGTTCTACTGCAGTAAATTACAACACTTGTGCAAACCCTCTCTCTTTCATTTATGTTACAGGTATTTTACATTTATGTATAACACAAACATGGACCCATAGAGGTCCATGAGTCATGTCCAGGGCAATCATTTCTACTGATCAGCTTCTTCCCCTCCCTCCCAGTGCCTCAGAACAGCTTCTCAGCAGCGTGTAGGAGATGCTGGGAGGGAATGGGGACAGAGCACATAGGGAAGAGTGCAGAAGTAATGCGGGGAAGCTGAGTGGCTGCAGGAAGAGGTGGGAGGGCTTGAGGGCTTGGGTGCTGGAGTAGGGGTGAGCCCTGAGGTTGAAAAGGAGTTGAGCACCCCCAGGGAAAATTAGAAGCCAGCCTGGGGGCCTGCAAAAAAATTAAATCAAAATGGGGGTCTCTGGTTGCTAAAGTTTGAGACTTGCTGACTATAATCCAATTAATGTGTGTGTCCTTGGTATATGTGAGTACCTCTGTTTGCAAATAATATAAAAAAGTCAACATTTTCCCCCAGCTCTGATTTTGAATCTCATTTTGTGGATCTTATGTTAGCAAAATGCCCCTGCTATTTCACTTATCAGGCCCTGGATTCTGCTTCCATTGAAATAATTGGAAAAACTCCCATCGACTTCAATGGCCACAGGATATACATGCGTCTTTCATGTATATCTCGACAAAATGACTTTTAAAAAGTTTATTCAAAACAAACATTGAAATGTAATTTACTTGTGTTTCAATTAATCATTTTTGCTATAAATGATTGTGTATTATAATTCTCAGTCCTTCAAAATGTTGAACAGTCTAGCTCTGACCCAATAAAAATACTTATAAACATACTTAACACTTCACATATGTGTAATTGTATTGACTGTGACAAGAATACTAGTGCTTGCAGTTAAACAAGCACTTATATGTGTTTCTGCAACAAGTCTAGGACATTCAACACCTTGTAGAACTGAACTCATAGGCTACATCTACACTACAACACTATTTCAGGATACCAGAGTATGCTGAAATAACTATCCCGCGTCTTCACAGCAAGCCCCTTATTTTGGGCTTGCTATTCCAACATCCCTATAAACCTCATTCCACAAGGAGTAAGGAATATTTTGGAATAGCAGCTTATTTCAAAATTTGGTGCTGTGTAGACCAAAATTTTGGTGCTGAGGGAAAATTGCGTATCTTATTTCGAACTATGGTGCAGCGTAGATGTAGCCATAAAGAGCAGGAAGCTCTTGATCTTGCATCTGATTGTGTGGTGGGGGGTGGGGAGAGTCTGGCTCCTGTGCTTTGTGGGATCAGGATGGAACTAAAAACATAGAACACCCTGACCACACTTGCAAAACCTGATCCTGTATTTCTTTTACACATAATTCCCCTTGCAATATATATCAGTTCTGATTTCATAAAAATACCCTGGATCCCTTAGCCTGCTAAACTTAACTTTACAGTGTGAACAGTCCCATTGAAGTCAATGGAACTACTCAGTATGAAAAATTCATTACTTTCACGTGAGATTTGCTTGAATAAGCTGGACTGAAATTTCAGTAGTACCAGATGAAGAGAGGTTTCTGCTTTATGCTTTTTACCAGATGCTCTACAATCCCTGCAAAGTAGTAAAACTTCATCATTCTTTTCATATCTGTCCAGAATTGAAGTTTGTACTCATTTTGTACACATGCCAGCTCCTACTGTATTCCGATTAAAAGCTCTGTTATGTCTTTAGGATTTGGCTTGCTGTATTTACGATTTGCCGTATGATATAGGTCTTGTGTTCTTGAGGGAAAAGCAGAGGACTCACAAATAATGAGGCAAATGAAAAAAAAATTCAGATACATTTTTATTGAAAAATTAAAATTGCATTGCATATCATGTTTATAATTTCACAGTTCTTTTAGCCACAAAACACAGAGATTCTGTTTAAAAAAAAATCTCTTATTTGTCACCATTCAAAAAGCATGTTGTGCCCTGAATAAATGGTTTTAAAATTCTGGGCTAATCTCAAGAGCCCTGGTTCAGTCTGTCTGCCATGAAAGGTAGAACCTCACTGTGTTCTTCAAAAAGCAGTTCTAACAACTGAAACTGGAACTTTTCCTATTTAAAATTAATAATTGCTTTGACCAATGGTTAACCTTTTCCAAATCTAGTATATCAGCTAATAAACATTGAAGCTACAACTTACAGTTTGGTATCTTCCCTCTATTTAGCATGTCAAGGTACTTTGAATTCACCCATCTTAACACTACAGTGCTTGTCAGGAAGACTTAAAAGAAGAAATGGCAACCTCAAAATAAATTACCAACTTGTTACATCAGGAAAACTGAATTACTCGTGTCCTAGAATGAATCACCTCATCCATGGTTTCACACTTTCTTATCTTCCACACACAGGGTATGTCTACACTGCAGAGTTTTTCTGGGATACCTGGAAAAACTCTGCCATGTCCATGGAACGCGTCTGCTCTTCCGAATTCTTTTTCGGAAGAGCAGATGAGCTTTTTCGGCATCCCTATAAACCTCGTTATATGAGGAAGAAGGGATGTTCTGAAAAAGGGTTTTTTTTCCTGACATTTGGCCCAGTGTAGATGGGCCAAATGTCAGAAAAGCCTCTCCCAAAAAAAGAAGCGGAAAAAGCTACACAAACTGTGGTTCGCAATTTCTTAGTTTTTCTGGAAGAACAGTGCAGTGTAGACAGAGCCACAATGTTGTGTGGATTTAAGAAAAGGTATGTTCCAGAAAGGTCTTTGTTTGAGAAGTCATAGAACAACAGATGAATGCTGCCTATTGGGAGGGAAATAGAATTTTTTTTATAATTGGTGACCATGGCCATCCCCTAAATAAGGCTCTCTTAATTCAGCTGATTTGTAGTAAACAAGGATTCTGTGCTGGTGGTGTTGGGCAGTCATTACTGATAAATACCCTAACAGCGGAGATCAAGAACAAGGATTCGCTAGAAACAGTAGCCTAATACATAAGATATAAACTTAATTATCTTGGCTGCGAGATAAACAGCAGGATTTTGATTATTAAATGTCACTTAAAGATGCAAACTATCATTGGCAGTAACTAGAGGACCCAGGTGCGGCTGATCTGATAAAAGCAAGAGACAGTGCCAAATGGAAGAGAAGCATTTTGTAGCAGTCGAATCACAGTTCACACACTACTCAGGATATCAAAATCCAGTTCCCAACCACCTCACAGGACTGGCCAGGACTTGCTACGTGACCTTGGGCAAGTCACAAGTCTTTGTCCTTTTCCATTCTGCAAAATGGGGATACTACTAGTTACCTTCCTCGTATGTTTCTAAAGTGTACAGAGTACTTCAAGTAGTAATGAAAAATAGTTAGAAAATGGGGAGAATCAGGACACTCAGCCTTGGGAAGTTATTTTAAGGTTACAGAGTAAAATATGAAGCCTGAATCTCATCTCTTCAGTGGTACTGTCACTGCACCTCCCTGGGTGAGGGAACGAAGCGGATCAGAAACTCTAAGCTGAAAACTAGTCAAAGAAAACTCAAGAGACTGCTGCTGTGTGTGGAAGCAGTAGACTCCTCTTTCATGGCTATGACATTGGTGAATGACTATCATAGGTCATAGTGTTTTACATACCCTGAGAAGAGTAGAGAGCTGCTGCAATTTTTTGTAGCAGATCTTTGAATAAAGCGAACTCTTCAGAGAGGAAAAATCTCATCCATAAGATGCTTCAAAAATTAATCCAAGTTTTTCCTTTCTTACCGTTGGTCTACACTAGGGAGTTATTTCAAAATAACCCCCCTTATTTCAAAATAATAAGCAGAGTGTCCGCACCACCAAGCCCATTATTTCAAAATAACAAGCTGGTTATTTCAAAAGTTGTACTCCTGCTTTCCTCAGGGAATAACGCTTATTTTGAAATAGTTTTTTTGAAATAGCATTAGTGTGGACACTCCTGTGCTGCTATTTCAAAATAACTACTCCCCAGAGTCATTCCAAGTAATTATTCCCCAGTGCTTCCTGGGGCTCTAAGTCGAGGTAGCGCATCCACAATAATGGAGCCTGCCTTGGACTAATTTTGAGGATTCCCTGTAGTGGGGTCATGATATTTTCATTTTGTTATTTCAGGAGTTATTATTTCAATTTGACTTTTTTTGAAATAATTTCCTAAGTATAGACATGCCCTAAAAAAAGAGATCCTCTCAAGACACATGAGATCAGCCATGTGAGTAGGAGAACTCTGACATGGAATGAGAAATGGCTTGCATCTATACAGAATGGCATTTGGATTTTTAAAAAGTTGAAGTCAGAATGAATACTGATACTAAGAATACTCATGGTAGCATAATTCAGATCTTCTATCATTTACTTTTACATCAATGCTGCTAGTATCAAAGAAGAGATGATGACATATCAAGACTATTCTGGAAGGTCAAGATGCAAGACTATAAAAACACGGTCCACTGCAACTATCTGCACCAATTGTGTGAAGTAAAAATATTGCCTTAAGGAGATGGCACTATTGGAATGACAACTGTGCTAGAAGGATAACGGGTTAGAGGTGGATCATCTTCTCTATGTTATAGTTAGGAAGCAAAAAGAGAATAACAGAAGTGGAACAAGCCCTGAACTTGACTCCAATGAGGTCATTAGAAAATGGATTTCAATAAAAAGCTTTCACACAGGGCAAGGGAGGAGAGAGGTATACTGGATCTCTAGGAAAAGAGAAACCAGTGCTTGAGAATGACTAGCTATCCACACATCATTGTAAATTTTGGAAGAGTTCTGGTGACAAAAAAAAACCATGGAGTGCTCTTACATCAGAATTAGAATGTTGGGACCTGGAAATTTAACAGTGGTAGGCCCAGTCTGACTCCTGAATTGGAATTCTCAGTTTTTCCATCCATAGGCGGTCACCATGCCCCAGGCTATCCTAGCTATGTGAGACAGTTTAAACATGGTGTTCGGAATAGCCAACTGTTATTTACTCTAAAGACCATGGGTGCCTCATAGAATTTGCAGCCCAAGGGGATTATGGTGGCTTTAAGTCACCTTTGCACCTTCCCAGTCCTGGGCTGCTTGAGGGGCTGGAAAGTTGGGATGTGGTCCTGCCCCTGACACACTCCTGCCTTCTCCAGCACGCCTACTAAGCCAACCTTATATGTGTCTTCTATACTGCCTGCATTAGGGGAATCCTCTTCTGGCTACAGTCAAGGCTTTAGGGCCCCTTCATGCCACTGCAGCCCGTTCACATGGCATAAAGGGGGTGGAGAGGTGGTGAGGGTCTCATCCCTCTAAATAAATGAAAAAGCAACACCAAGTCTGAGGGATTTTTTGGACAGAGTATTACTGTAGTTTTAAATCAAAGGGTGTCTTTTTACATTCATTTAATAGAATATATCTAATGCAATTAAATGTTATTTCAGATTTGAAAGAAAAGTAGCTTATTACAGACTTTCATGTACAATAGCCATAGCAGCATATTTTGAAAAGATTTTGAATTCGCAGATTTCAGTTATTATTACAATAGTCATTCTGTAGTCATTAAGCCTTTATTTGATTCCACTACTTTGCTGGTCTGCCAGCACAAAAAATCAAGTACTTTGTAGAACTGGTTACCTAGCTAATTAAAAACTGAATGGGCAGCAGATTACTCTGGTGTCTATATTCTGAAGTGCCTGATCAGTTAAAACTATGATGACAAACCAGCTGTGTTTAAACATTCTGTGGTGAGTTTTTCTTTTCCTGTCTTGTACATTGCAAAATACATAGTGAATTCCCCTTCTACAAAACATTAATAAACCTGGTTAATACTTTAAGGGATTTGCTACAGACCTTAAGGAATCTTGCCACAGAATTTAGCTAAACTAGTCAGCGATTGGTCCTGAACTACAACAGATGTACAGGAGCCTTGGTTATTATCCAATATTCACTAGATAAGCATTCAGAACACTGGACATAGAGGCAGACATTACAATTAATAAAAGGTGAAGAGTCTATTAAAGTAAAGGGATTTAATTATACTAGAGTCTATATACAATGTTAGAATTCCTAGTGATCAGTAAAATTATCTGTAAGTTGTTGTTTTAAGGTCATTATTATATAAATGAAAGTGTCAACTAATATTTTATCATCTCTTTGGCTCACAAATACACTAAAATACCATAAACATTATTTAGAACTTCAATAATATATAAATAGGATACATTACAAATGGAAGAAAATACAAGATGACTCTTTAGCATGGTAAATCTCTGCATATAAATAAGCAAATATTTTATATACCTAGAATCGAACAGTTATCTGGCTGTAAAACTATTACATTTAATTCCTTTTCACAAAGTCATTTAACAATATACACAATCTACACAAATTAATCTCTAAAAATACAGCAATAATATACCTGTTACAATGACTCTGCTACTATTATCCCCTGATATGACACTAACGGGAGATACAGCTATCTTACAGGGCGGTGCTTTTAGGAACCATTGTTTTTTATATGTGAGAGAAGCACCAACAATAAGGTTTAATACTATTAAACATTTTCCTTAGCGCCTAAGAATCTACATTTTTTTAAATGTTTCTTTACAGATATTTGCATCTGGTAGAATGATCTGCAGCACATTGTCCACATTTTTAACTGTTGAAGGAAAAGTTAGTTCTCTTAAAGTGGAAAACATGCTGTGGCTTAGTTCTACGTTCATAACCATTTATATATATACTGTACATATATATTATGCAGAGTTCTTAATTCTCTATTTTAATAGTTATTAGTTTTCTGATTACTATAATAAACAGACTAAATAAGACTCAATAGTACACTTCAAGACAATATATTTTCCTTCAGTAAAGTGACCTTCCAATTCATATATGTTTCAGTAACCATAGGTGCTGGAACTAGGGATGCTGGGGTTGCTTTCGCACCCCCTGGCTTGAAATGTTTTCCATCATATATAAGGTTTACTGTTTGGTTCAATGACTCTCAGCACCCCCACAATACAAATTATTCCAGCACCCTGCAGTAACCTACAGATTTTTGTTGTTGTAGAGCATCCTAGGAACGTGGAACATTTAGAAAGGGTATTTCCTTAAAGTGTGTTCTACAGAACTGGGTAAAAAATATCCAGTGCTGGAAAACAATGGACTAGAGAAATAGTTTGCCAAGAGTATTACAGATCCTGCCCCAATCTTTCTATTTCTTCAATGAGGAAGTCAATGTCAGACTTAGTTGCTGCCGGGTTTGAGACAACCATTCGGAAGAAGTTGACTTTATCTCCCTGCGGCTGGTATCCAACCATTGTGGTACCTGACTCCATCATCAGCGCTTTGATCTTCGGTGCCACCTTTATAATTAACACAAAATAGGAAAGACATTTACAACTTTTTTCCTTTCTAAGTAATCATTATATTTCTTAATTTAGAAAAGAGAGCAATTACACAAGAGATAGATGTTTACATAAAATTTCTGTAAAAAGAAAATGCTTGATGATGTATATAAAATAGTGATATGTAAATTAGATGTTCAAAATGTTCCCATACTTAATACTTTAAGATGTTATTAGTAGCAATGATGTCAATCTATAAACCATAGCTTAAGCAAACAGTCTTCCTTCTTAAGCTACTAATAAAATCTTAGGGTATTGGAAGAATTTACAAATCTACGTTTGTGTCACTATTTATCCTCTGGTTAATTATTGCAATTCTTATAGTTTGGACAATAAAAAATAAAGCCAATTTCACTGCAGTTTATAGTCTGACTTTTACCTTCTAAAATCTTCAGTATTTGAACTTCTTGTTGGTTTTGCTGAAACAGACTAACACAGCTACCTCTCTGAAACACTAAAGTGCATTGCTAACTGCTAAAACAGGTCAGGAAAAGAATTCTGTGGAAAATGTTGACAATATTTTTGTCTTTGTAGACATGTTGCATGAAAAAATTAGACTTTTTTGTAAAAAGAAAAAAAAACAGCAACAGCAAAGGAGATCTTTTCCATGTTTACTTGAACAATGTTTCTGTCAATTTTGATAGATAAATTTCAACCAGCCCTATTGTATAAAGAAAACTTTCTACTGATTTATTTAAAATCATGGAAACACTTTGGTTGGTTTACAGCACCATGCATTTATTAAAATTATCGTCTTTATTTTCACTTTCAAAGAAAAAGTTCCATCAAAGTCTTAACATTGTCACAGTGGCTGTTAATAAACGGCTGAGCAACTTGCTGTTTCTCTCCTAATTATGAATCAGATTCTGCCATCTTTTCTTATCTTGAGCAGTACTCCACATTAGTAAGGCTGGCATAGTCTAGTCTTGTGAAATCAGGGATCTATCCGAGAAGTCTCAACAGAGAATATAGGCAAGGTAAAATGATGATTCCCAGAACTACTTCACCTCTGACTTAGTTCCTGCCTCTCAGTATCTGTCTCTGGGTGCTATTCTGATACCTTTACCTTGATGTTTCATACATTTCCCATCACCAGCTCACACTTAACATAGTAAAATCAAACACTTCTTTCTTCCTAGATTGTCTCCCTCCCTCTCTTTTCTATCACTCTTGGCAATTCCATTGCTCATCTTGTTCCATAGGTTCACACAAGTAATTTTAACTCCCTCTGTCTTCTTCCTCCACAATAACGCTGCTACAAAATCCTGCTGGTTCTTTCTCTACAGTATGTGGTCTGCCCTCTCATTTCTATTCCTGCCACAAAAACTGTTGGACAGGGCCCAATTATTTCATCTTGACAACAGTAGTTTTTTTTCTCTTGTATTCTTAATCTTACCCCAGTTTTAATGGTCCTAAAATGCTGCCACACAAACAATATACCTTGCTTGCCATTATGACACCATGCAGTCCCTCTTTAAATCCCTCTGCTAGCGTCTTCATATTTATTCATCAAATATTCATCAAACATAGGTGCCTGATTCTAGTTTTCAAAACATTTAACTCAGGGGTTGGTAACCTTTGGCACACGGTCCATCAGGGCAATCCACTAGTGGGCTGCAAGACAGTTTGTTTCTATTGAGTATCCACAGGCATAACTCCCCTCAGCTTTCAAAAAACCTTGGCCACTGGAAGCTACAGGGGGAGAGGGGGCGTGCCTACAGATGCTCAGTTTAAACAAACTGTCTTGTAGCTCAACAGCAGATTACCCTGATGGGGCCATGTGCCAAAAGGTTTCCAACCCCTGACCTAGCCCCTAATCTCTGCAATGTTAGCTATAGTATCTGCCATGTCATTTCTGCTCACGTCATTGTAGCTGCATAATGAAATAACCCTTTTGGATCCTTCTTCCAATTTCATCTCAACCTTCTATTTGGTCCCTGGTGCCTGTAAATCTCTTTCATGCCCCAGCTCCTGGCATGTTTCTACCTTCTACACAAAAACATTCCTTAAAACAACTCTCCCTGCAAAGGCCTGGAAAATCTAGTACTTCTCAGAGAGAAGTGTTAGCTTAATAAATAAAATAAAATTCTGGGACTTATAGGATTCCAACTTCTCCTTTCTATCACGCTACTTTGTATTGCCTCCTTTCTCCCCAGCCTTCTGTTCTATTATGGGCAGGGACCTGGTCTTCATACCTACCTATGAACTACATATGCATAACATAACACAGAAGAACTGGATATATTCCATGTCTGATTCCAAAGAGGAAATGTAACTTCAGTCCCAACGAGCACAGGAGAGCAAGTGGACCAAATATCAAGGTCCAGGAGTCCAGGGGCCAATCAGAACATGAAACTCTGTGGTAGAGTTGGCCTGGAATTAGGTTTGGAAAATGCTAATTGCTAGGAAACACTTGGGGTGCACCAATATATGGGGTTCAATGAACAGAGTAACCATCTGCCTGGATTCCTGCCAGCTCAGGTGGTGGGCTGCTGGGGAGCTCAGGCCTCCATGGTTCATAATGAAGGGGCAGCCCCACCATGGAGACAACTCCTGGATCCTAGAGATTCCAGGCTTCTGCCCAGAGAGTCATCTGGCCAAGTCAACTCTCCAGGCTGCAGGAATTGGGCAGCCCGGGCGCTAGCTGGCTGAGGAGTCTGGAAGCCCTGGAGTCCCTTCCCCATGGCAGTCTGCATAGTATGAATGCCCAAAGACACACTCTTGAAAACCTGACAGCTGTAGCCTGAAAGGGACATTCTTCTTGTCACTTTTGCTTCTGCCTATCACTGAAAAGCAGCTGCAAAAATGACAAGCATCATTGACAAAAATCAAGACAATCTCAGTGAGCAGCTGCCAGGGTCCTGCGGGGAATATTTATTTTTGGAAGTACCATGTGCTGGCATTTCCAGAACAATGATTTTACAGAATTCCCCTTTCCCCCGCTAAAATGGAAATCCCAAAATTTCCATCATCTGTATGTGGGAAGCCTGGCTCAGAACCAGGCTCATCAGCACATTCAGAGATATGTTATTTTAGATAAATGGAACCCTTTGGCTTATAAATGAAACAATATATAAGTTTAATGTGAGCTGCATACCTTATGTAGCTTTTCTCTTCTCTCCTCAGAGTCTGGTATGCCCCTGAGACTCTGAGGAATATACCAGAAGCATACATTTGTGTGTTCAGGCTGCAAAAGGGAAAAAAATACAAATGCCTAAGTGAATGAACATGATACGAAAATATAAGATAAATACCAATCCCCTGAAGGACTATAAATTGTTCTTGAATACTTAATTATTCAGAAGTGGAGTCCATATATTTTATTAAGGCTGCTTGTTCTATATTATAAGAAACAATAAATTATGATTAATATTGCTAGTTTGGTCTATTTGCAGCAACCATCTTGGATTCACTATGCACTATCCCTTTTACAATATTTTAATATGTGATGAAGTACAAACATTGTTCAACACTTATATAATTTTGAGAGGATCTCTCTTTCTCAAGATTTCAGTGCCTGACACCCCCCCCCTACTGAGTTGTGTTCAGTGACATCCTACACAGATAGGTCTGTCTTTTGGTAACTGAAAACTGATTTCCCCCTCTTAGTAAGTGAAGAGACAGAGTGTGTCCATTGTACTATCAACCAACACTTAATGCACCAGCAGCAGAGGTGGAGGTAGCAGTTTTTAGAGCATGAGAAGTGACAATCTCTGGAACGTCACCATGAAAGGGCAGCTGTATTAAGGCCATCTTCAGACCCTAATCCGAGAAGCCAAACCAGTTCCCTGGCACTACATTCTTATGGGAATCTGTCTGGCTCTTTGTTGATAAATATCATGGAAAGTATTCAGGTTGTGGCCCAATACAGTATTCTTTACAAGTGAAAAGAAAAGAAACAAGGAAAGAAAATAAGAAATGAGGGGAGGAATCCCTTTGTTCATTACTGAAATCCACATAGTTCAGTATGTATCCAACCAAAAATATTTCCAGATATTAGTGGCCATTTTGTTCTTTTCATACATAACTATGAACTCTTGAGAAAACTACAGAAATTTCAAGATTGCTCCAAGAAATGTATATAAACTTAGTTCCCAGATGTCAGGTTATATGAAAAATATATATGGTCCATGTAATAACTTACCTCGCCATCAAAAACCATCTCAAATTCTTCCCTGTTTTTAATTTTAGTATAGAAGTACTCTGACAATTCCAGACATTTGTTGATCTGATTTTCAAATCCTACTGTACCCTATTTTAAAAAAAGAAAATGTTTTATTAGCTATAATGTTTTCCCTCTTTTCTTGAACTGTCTAGCTATCTCCAATAATTAGCTCTGAAAATAAAATATGTAATAGGTCTATTATTTTGAAAGTTAAAAATCAAAGTTAAAGAATGACAACAGAAATAAAGAATACTTTTAGTGCAACTTATTTTGTAAATAGTGAAAATCATATAGTTAAATGTGACTTACAAAAGAATTACTATTTTGTTTGTGATCTACTTTGTTTTTATTTATGGTGACAAATAAATAGCAAGGAAGGACTTTTAAAACTTTTGTAAAAGATAATTTTACAGCTTTTTTTTTTGCCTTTGAAATACCAGGAATATTAAATCTTGGCTTCTTTGTTTTCCCTGGAGGACTAGAGAACTGGGGAGTTTTAAATTCTCTCCCAACTGTTGTTGTCAGAAATTGGCATTAAGAAAAGCAAGCTAGAAAGCAAATAAAGAGTTTTAAATAGTTTGAATGAAAATCCTTTTGCCGACTTAGGCTTTGTTTATACTATGTGGTGGATTGAGGCTTCAACAATCAATCCACCAGCTGTTGATTTATCACGTCTATTGTAGAGGTGATAAATTTATCTCTGAGCATGTGCCCGTCAATGCTGGTACTCCACCAAGATGAGAAGAGTGGCCAGCATTGATGGGAAAGCAGCCCCCCGCCAACCTTACTGCATGCGGTATGTTGATTTCAGCTATGCTATTTGTGTAGCTGAAGTAGATTGACAGTGCTGTGTAGTGTAGACAAGGTCCTAGTTGCTCAATTTTCCAGGTGGTCTGTTTCCACCCATGTCATAATTCCACCCATTCTCCCAGTCCTCCAAACAAACTAATGAAACAAATTATAATAATGATAAAAAAACTGGAAAAATAAAGCTTTAAAAAAATACAGACCATCTTTGTGCCTCATTGAAAAGGTAAATGAATACATGTACACATTCCTCCCTGCCCCCTCTTGCAGGTCACCTTTCAGCACCAGTGAAGCTCTTAATGTCAACTTAATTGTGCATCTGTGGCACAGGTCCTCTAAACTGTGATAAAATTCACACTGCAAGAGTATTTGCAAGATGAGTCAAGGGCTTAGATAAATATCACATTAAACCCCATGGCTATTTTGGAGGCAAACTTGTGCTCATTTTTTGGCAGATGTTAATGCTGGAAGAAGAATCTCCACAGCTTCAGTGTCTTTGTTTGCCCCCAAAATGATCCAAAGGCTGCTGTTACAGTATAACACCCAATTTACTAGAAGTGGGTCCAACTCAAAACCTCAGAGCTAAAAGCTTTGGGGGAAAAAATCGTCATTGATAAAAGACTCAGATCAAAATTTGAAAGTATTCAGTTAAATTGTGGCATTGTATGAGGTCTATATCATGTTCTAATAAAGAATCACAAATATCCTATTCCAATTCTGAACTGCAAATATGGTCTTTATCACATTATTACTTAGATATTAGTTCACTGGGGCTGAAGATTCTTTATGCATTTGTACAGCACCTAGTACAATGGGGTTCTGTTCCAAGATTGGGGCTCCAAGGCACTAAAACAATAATAAAGAATAATAACAGTAAACACAATGGTCTTCCTCCTCTTCTCTCTCTCTTTACCAGTGACTAGCAATCAGATTCTCCACACAGGTGATCTTAGTCTCTGAGACCATGTCTACACTACAGATAAGATCAAAGTAGCCACAGTTGATCTTCCGGGGTTTGAATTAGCGGATCTAATGAAGATACTAAATTCAAACTGAGAGGGTGCTCCTGTCGATGCCAGTAGAACTGCTCCTACATGGAGTAAGGGCAGGAGAAGGGAGAGTGTGCTCCCTTTGACTTCCTGCCGTGTGGACAGTGCCAAAATTTGAGTCAAGATACTTCAACTTCAGCTATGTTAATTGCGTAACTTAAGTTGCATATCTTAATTCAAATTTATCCCCTCATGTAGACCAGGCCTGAAAGGTAGAGGAGAATTTCACACTCCACACAAGTTCTATATTCGTGTTTGATTTTGGTGCACTAAATGGCTCACAACTGCAAATGAGAATGTTTGTAGTAAGATTAGCCTGCCAAGAGAGCCTAACAGTGAGGACATAAGGAATGGACTGGTTTTGTCAAGGAAAGCCAAAGCACGTGCAATGCTGATTTTTAGAAGGTCACCTGATCTATGGGTTACACAGGGTTGACAGGGTTCTGTATTCTGGAAATAGTGATACTATATAATACAGGTTGCACCTCCTTTAACTGGGACTCTCTGGTCCGGCAACATCTGTGGTCCAGCAGGACCATGGATATTCCTAGACAACAAAGTCCAGGTATAAGGAGGTCGAACAAGAGGGCAGGAGTGGTGGGGGGTGGTGGGCCAACTCAGCCAGGAGCCCCGTGTTGAGGGAGGGGTGAGTGACACAGCAGGGAGTTCTGGCGCCTATTGCAGGATGGGCAGGCCGGGGGGTCAGCAGTGGCCGCAGAGCCCCGGCAGCTGCAGCAGCCACAGAGCCCCGGTGCCCATCAGGTGTGGCAGCCACACATCCCCGGCCACTGCGGAGCCCCAGCCACCCTGGAGCCCTGCCCTGGGGAGCCATGGCCTGAAAAGGAAGCAGTGGGGCTTGGCTGGAGTCCTAGCTGGGGGAAGCACGGGCCGTATAGGCAAGGACCCTCCTCCCCCTTGTTCAGCAAATCCCCTTGGTCAGGTCCCAAGGGTGCTGGATGAGAGAGGTCCACCCTGTATTTAAGTTATGGGTTGGCGCCCAGTTTTACTACAGCCACACTAATTGGTAAAATGAACAAAGGAAAAGATCATTTAGGATGTAGAAATAATTCTTCATGCTTTTGCAAATCTGAATGTTAATATTTTATTCAGCCATATTTCTTTTGCTGCAGTAGTTTTAAAGATACTGATAACTCATAGAAATCTCTGAAAAAGATCTTATTTTAAAAACAGAAATATAGAATTATACTTGTTATTTGCTTCCATCATTCTTTATTATTAAACCCCCCCACGATAGTAGACAGGGAGCTTTTATTCATCAGACATTATCTGCTGGTCAATCCTCCTCTGAACTAAAAATCATTTTTATATGACTTAGCGTGCGCCATAACAATGATTTTATGAAGGGATAGATTGTGGCCACTTTATCAACTGAATCATCCAGTTCGTAGTTTTGCCTGAGTGAGCACTGCAGAAATGGTCACGGAATATTATAATTTCATCTACAGAAACAGAGAGCAAGCAAGCAAGAAAGAAAGAACGCACCTCTTAACAGGAAGAAAGTTTGGGCACCAATCCCACAAATACTCATGTACATGTCAACACTAGTCACATTAGTAGCCCTTTTGACTTCAATGTGATTAATGTTAAGCCTAAATCTAAGCGTTTGCTGTATTAGCACCTTCTAAAGCAATCCTGCAGTCCTTTGTCAGGCAAAATGTCAGACGCAAACTTCATTTTTGAAGTTTACCATAGAGTCCAAACAACTTTTTTTAAAGGAAAAAACATAGATATTTTCCTCTATTACATGAAACTTACACATAAATTAAATGTATTTCTGAGTCATTTATTGTTTACCTTAGCTTTCCACATCAACCAGAATTTGAAAATGTCCACATGACGACCACACTGTATTGCTTTATCTCCAGTGTCATAGGATATATCATATTGCTTGTCTTGCTGGAACAGATATCCAGCACACATCTGATTGCAACCTTGAAGTATACCCTATTATGGAAAAGCAAATATGTATAACACACAAGTAAATATAGCCACTGAATAGATACAAACATATTGTAGAAGAAGTATATTTTTAGAGATCAAATTTTCAGATACTGACCTGCTTTTGAGGGCACAAGGTGTAGACACAATTTTGTGCACTCAATTTGGTCATTTAGATGTCCAAGTTCCTGATTATTCAAGTGGTGAGACTGCATGCATATCATGCTGAGATAGTACATGCACATCACACTGAGATAAAAATAAGTGTTAACGATACTTTAAAATAATGTTACTGAAAATGCCAGCCTAAATGTATTTGAATTATTAGTATTCCTAACAAATGTTTCCTGCCCTATACTCCAGAATCCTAGAATATGAGACTGCTCTTTCTTAGAAAATAAGACTTTTAATTGTTAATTTTTCACTGTTAGTATGTTTATATTGTATTGTGAGACTGTGTAAACTTGTGCATAATTTAACTGACAATGTGGAAGAAGGGTTTAACTTCATTTAGGGCCCCAACTCTGGTACTACTCAACATCAGTAATAAGTATGAGCATAACTGGGCCCATATTAGACACTTTCTGCTTTCAGAATGAAAAGAAAAAGAACTGTCCTACTGCTTCACTATCAATGTTATTTTTCCTTGACTGGATATGATTGACACAGAAATATAAAAAACCTCCAAAGTTATCATGTTCTGAGTTATCATCATATATGCATGTACTATGGTTTTATCATTAGTGCTCAAAGTACTTTACAGAAGAAGGCAATCGTCTCTATTTTACATCCAGGGAAACTGAGGCACCGGGCAATAAGGTGATTTGCCCAAGGTCACCTGGCAGGTCATGGCTGTGCAGGGACTGAAACTGAGGCCTTCCAAGTCTCACTCTAATAATCTATCCACTAGATCAGTGTTTAACCTTTTTAATGCCAGGGACCAGCTTCCTGCCTTTCTAAACTGTGTTGGGGAGCTCTCAAGGACCAGCATCAGTCCATGCACTGCTCACTTACCATGTCACATGGTGCACATACTAAGTTTTATAAAAGCACAGGGATAGATCCTTAGTTGGTATACTTCAGCATGGCTCCATTGACATCACTGGAGCAATCTGAAGATCTGTATTTACTGTGTTAATGAAAAGCTGAAAAAGGGAATAGTATTTCCCTTCTCCAAATAAAATGAACACAAATATAGCCCTTCAGAAAGAAGTCTACCAAAAATGGGCCTTGCAGTATGCCCTTAAAAAAAAAATCAGGGTTCATTTCATTAATTGTTCTACTACAAAACTAACAAATATAAAACAGACCTTTTCCCGAATCAGAATGGCTGAACATTGTAACAAAACTCCCATCATCTTGTGTGGATTCCATGTGACCGAGTTGGCTCTGCAAAAGAATTAAGCACTTAGAACAGACATGGAAAACAAAGATAAACTTACACCAGTGTAAAGCCAGTATAAATGACTTCAGAATCAGACCACAGAGTTAGTTGTCATAAACAGATTGGGTGTTTTGCCTCATTCATCTAACTATGGATGGTATCAGCATATTGGATGTCACCTTTCCAAGATGTGCAGCTTAGCAAAGCAGCTTTTCTAGGATTTATATTACTGTGTCAGACAATAGTGATTACTTTATATTGTAATTAATGTCACCCAATTAGTGTCAGACTATGCTGATTACATGATATTGTAACTTTATTCCCAGAAGAATGGCCTTCTGCAGACAGCACTAACAGGAATAACAAAAACAGCATGTCAGCTTTGATTAGTTCAAAGTACCTGCAGGTGGGCAAGGAATTATGGAGACATTTTCACACACCAGGTATCTACAGTTTTGCTAAATGGCTGGCACTGTTATAGTTTTCCAGTAGGAAAAGGAAAGAAAAGCTGTTAATTCTTACCCACTTTTCCAGTGAGAGCTCTAAGGGTTTGGGTTTTGTTTTTTGTTTTTTGTTAATTTGTCAAACATATAGGCTGTTAAAAGGCTATAAAAAAAATCTTTAAAGTACATACTAACATAATGTAGAACTTTTGAGGCTGAAGACTCAATGGATATTCAAGATCAGTGAATTTAGAGTATGTCTAGACTGCGTTGCTCTTTCAGGATACTGGAAGTATCCTGAAATAGCAAAGCCACGTCTTTAAAAGCACCCGTTATTTCCTGAAATAGTGGGCGTGCTATTCCAGCGTCCCTGTAACCCTCATTCCACGAGCGTTAAGGGATTTGTCAGAATAGTGCCTTATTTTGAAATTTGGCGCTTTCAAAATAAGCTCTTTCAATTTAGACTCAGAATAAGCTATGCAATTTGCGCTAGCTATGCAATTTGCATAGCACAAATTGCGTAGCTTATTCTGACAAAAGGGTGCTGTCTAGAAGCACCCTTACTTGCAAAGCAGGTCAGATGTCTAGTGTTTTAAACACACTATCCTTCATATTGTGCTAGAAGAAATGTTCCAGCATTTTATGTTACTGCCCTCTCCATTCCATCTTATTAGCTACAGGCTATCCCCTTGAACAGCTATGTATTTTAGTTTCTTTAAAGAGGGAAAGTATATAACATGGGTGAGATTTTTTTATGTTGTTTGCCTGGGTACATGCTGGGTGGGGAAGAACAATTCAAAAACTCTTTCCTTGCATCCCCCTTTCAAGGGCCAGAAATAATCACAGTCCTTGCAATCTGGGAAATGCCCACAAATGGAACAGGTATGGCCTTGCTACCAGAGCTATCTTAGCCCTGGTCTACACTAGGGGATAAGTTCTTTAGTAGACCCACTACTTTGAAGCTCAGAATGTCGACTGGGGCTGCTTCAATCTTCTCTATAGCGTAGGCATGGCCTCAGAGATAGAAAATGGAACATATCAGCCAAAGGACTAGTGCAAATGTGTGGTCACTGCATGCCTCACTCTCACCAGGAATTCCCCTTTGAGTAATGCAGTCTAGTATAGGTCTCACATGCACACAGCACAATCAGGCTTCTCTGCACAGAAACCAGACTGTGTGGGATGTGATTTTTTTCCAGAAAGTTCAGTGGCGCATTAGAAATATTTAGGAAGTAGAATGTATTTGTTAGCTTTTCAAATGGTGAGGGGTGGCCTCAATTTACCATCTGTGTTACGTACCACATCTTTAAGCTTCAAAAGGGCTCAGCATTTTTCCCAGGATGGATTTTAAAAAAAGGCTATTAGGAGGACTTTAACATATTTTATCTGCCCTGCACAGTTGGACAGGAAAAGGGCATGCAAGGATAGCTCATTCAGGCCTACCCCCATAGCAAAAGGCCATTCAGATTGTGTACGTGTTTCTGGGTATATCAAATCTGGCTAGCATGCAAACAGATTCCAGCTGGGGCCTGCGGCAATCAGTTATGCAGCATGCATCCTCTCCCAGTAGATCAATGTGATTTATTATGGCAAGAAAAAAAACCCAGCACCCACTGAGACCTGCTATTTTTAGTTACTAATTAGAGCTGGGAAATACTTAGTAGCTCCAGCTGACCTTAGGTCAAGCAGCAGTGTGCCAGATTTTGTTCTGATTTACAAATGGATGTAAGGACAGAATTTGGCACTATAGCACATCAGTGGATCTACCACCATACATATGAGTGGCTGGTCAATTGGACTGACCAGTGGTTAAACCTGGGTTTGTATGGCTCAGTTGCTTTGTAGTTTTCCAGGTGCATCATACTGCATTCTTAATCTCTGCACCTGAAGGGTCCACATTATTTTCCCACCCACTAACCTCATTATTTATCCAATTTTTGCTGGTTACTTGCTATAGATTCCCAGTGGTGGGAAATTTTGGTTTTTACGAGGAAGTGTTTATGTTTTATGGTCTCCTTTTATTATGTTACATTATATCTGTGTGTTCTGGGAATTAGAAATGACTGCCTCTAATGTATGGAAGGAATTTTGTGCTAGCTCTTTCCATGCTAATTTAGCTGTTCAAAGGTAGATTTTACATAGAATGCCTTTTTGGTTTCTTTGGGGATTCAGATATCCTGCACATATTAATGGTGCAGCTTATATTTGGTCGGGTTATGCAGCACTTCTCTGATTTACATGCATATGGGCAGTCATTGCTGATAGAGCATTATCCAGTGGGAGCAGATGAGTCAAGTGACAGACCCTCACAAAAGGCTATAAACTTACTGACATATAAGGCCCTGTTGCCATTGGATGAGGGCCATCCCTGTGGAAAAGTCTACTCATCCAACTAGACAGGACCATTGTGGGGCTATGGATAAACATTGATTTGTGGAGCGAGGGGCAGGGAGGCTGTCCTGTGACACAAGCTGTGGACCAAGGTGGTGCCAAAATGATGCAGGTTACCAGCACATGAGGCTGGGTCGAGCTCAGCAAAACTTCCTGCCTGTTTTAAGTTTAATTCTTAAATCAAGTCAACTATTCAATTAAGGCCAGATCATTGCCTCAGTTAATACCTAGACTAGAGGAACATGGCTGTGTAATGGGGAATGCCATAAAGGCCCATGGTAGTAAAGTATATTTCCCACAGACCATTTTCTGGCCATTACAGTAGCCTTATGCTTCAGTAGCCCTCATGGCCCCTGTGTCCCTGCTGTAAAAAGGGAATAGCTTTTGGAGCAGTGTATTTGCGGAACCACTAGTCACACTTCCAAAGTCCCATGCACACTGAGGTGCAGGGACTCTGTGGTACTGCGCTACAGCAAGCCCCCTACAGAGACTTTATGAATCCTTCTACCCCTGTATAATGGAACGGTATCAGCTCTGCTGGTGCCATTGTGCTTTTCAGCCATGAAGAGAGAAGTTCTGCCCCTAAAAGCCGCTGCCAGTGTGGCCCCACTATGTGTCCCTCTAGTCAATGTTTACGTCCTTAGCTCTCATTTATAGAAGATTCATCTGTACCTAGAATAAAGTTTCCGTATTTACTGGAAGGGATTGCAAAGAGTTTCCAGATGAGGATTTGCATAATCTCCCACCCTTCACACACATGCACACTCAGATGTCTTCCCAGGATTCCTCTTTTATCCCACAACAAGTTTAGCCCTTTAATCCTTAATGGCCCAGTCCAGCCTAAATCTAATTTTCTACAGGTCCTCTCTCTTTAGTATCCCCATTGTCTCCTTATCCTATTCCAGCTCTGTGCCTCCTTTGAAGTTACATTTTACACTTGGAATTGTCTTCCCTCCTTCTATTTGCTAAATAATCTCCCCATCCTCCTTCAAAATTACCTTTTACTTTGCACTGTAGAGGAGATGAGTGAGAGAAGGCAGTTTTCAGCCCCCTGCATGACCTTTTGTTGTTTGTGTTTAATTTACAGTGTAAGCTCCTTTTCATACATTTGTTTGAAAGGTCATAAACTACATAAATAAATAACAACACCAATAAGCCATCGGCAGTACCTTTCTATTCCATTCAGTTTATGACGATGCTTCTTGGACATTAGAAGTCCACCTCCCCAAGCAGCCTGAAAGTGTTGGAAGAACAAGTATTTTTAACAAGTCTGTAATAGTTTAGTTTACTATGGACCCATAGTACTTTAAACCCTCTGCCCACTAAACTAATGGAAATTAAATATGTGGAAGTTTCATAGGATGGGGCTTTATATCTATTCACAATTATCTGAAAAATCAAAATCGCAGGAAAGATAAGCACGGCTTAATAGGAAGGATTTAAATTTAACATCAAACATTTGCAGACTAGAATCCTCTTTCACCGGTATTAATTATAGCGAATTACTTACATCTACATGGAGCCAGAGGTTATATTTTTCACATATGTCTGCAATTTCCTCTATTGGATCAAAGGCTCCATATACGGTTGTGCCTGCTGTTGTATTTACATAAAGTGGAACATGTCCCTGAAATATAAATAATGTTGATTCAGTGTGAAATCTGATCCATTTCAAAATCAGTGAAAAGTGATTTCGGGTACTTGACCTGCCTCTGTATCCCAATGTCAACATTTTTGGTTTTACTACTTAATTTCTCTATTGCTTAAAAATGTTTTATCTCCCTTGTTGCTGCATGAAAGACCCACACAAACTACAATGAAAACTGATTCCCTGATTGGCAACACGGGGAAAATGGGAAAATTGATTATACAAAGTGCAGCACAAACTAAAGAAATATTTTTTCTAAACTCTTTTGATTATTATATAGTTATGAGACTGTTGTATTCATATTAAGCAAAAAAGTAAATAAATGAAAAATAAAAAAATGCAGGCAGATTAAGATAATAGGTGTTCCTTTGATATTTCTTGTATGCAGTAGAATGAAAAAGTTCAAGTGTAAGGCATATCAAACTAAGTTGACTTTGAACTTCATCTACTATATATTTTGAAGAGCTTGTTTGTTTGTGGATTTGTTTGTGCAAAATAAAGTCAAGCTTCGCGATTACATACACATGCCAAATTTTGCATAACAAATCCTGCCACTTAAATTAGCTGAATGTACTATTTTTACACTGGCATATGCTGGGTTAAAGGTTTAAATAATTATTTTTGTTTTTCCATCTGAAAAAATTCATGATTATTATGATTCGAGTTCATAAAAATATTTGCTAACAAAATTAAAATCTAGTTGCATATTCAATTGTCATTTTAGTGCAAAGAAAATTATTTATTGTTACAAATCACAAAATAATTCAAATTAGTTACAGAAAGAGTAATGGAAGCTTTACAAGTTTCTGATTCACATTTACTATGTATGGTAATTATTCAATAAAATGAATAATATTTGAAGTTGAAATCCTACAAATTTAAAGCTGTTCTATTAGTTCCCTTTTGCAAGCACATTAATAAAAAATTCTATTAGAGCTATTTAATTTCTTGAACTTTATTATAAGTATAATCTACATAAAATGACTTTGCCTGGTCAATGATGGGCCTCACTTACTAGTTAAATATAATTTAAAATGTACCTATTGACTTGTTACTGGGACAGCATAACCACCAAAATATATTTAATATGCAAGCTACAACTTATTTAGAATAGTTACCCTTGAACACAAACTTCTGAAGATTCTTCTTCACTTCTTTTCAAAACATTAACTTATTTTGATTTTCATTTTTAAAGATAGGATTCCTCCCATGGAAAATTAAAATTAACATGTAAAGAGATCAATCCAATAAACCCACCATGAAGTCAAGAGAAATTCTGGAGAGTTTGTAGGATTAGCCCCCAAAAGGTTCTTCCATATTTTAACAGGATATTCCATATTAATAATTATCTTTTTCAATCCTTCTAAAACCAAAAATTAAAAAAAGGAAAAATCCCACTCATTTAGGCTTGTGTGTACATCTACGTGAAAACCAAAGATATGTATACATCTACATGAAAACCAGGATATGTAAATTATTTCTTAAACAGCACAGAAACATACACCAAAATTATCATTATAAAATACTAGGTATGACAGCTTCTAGAATAAATATTGGTGTTTTCTAACCTCCTTCTTTAAGGGAAAAGGCAATAAATCCTTAATCTAAACATCAAAGCCCTAAGCATTAAAATGCATACCTTTTGCTTAGCTTCCAGAATTTTGGCTTCCAAATCAGCTGGTATTATTTTCCCTCTGTAATTATGGCAGAAACAAAAACACAAAGGAAATTAAAAGACTGCACACCAAAGAGTATCAGCTATAGCAGAAGTAATTTAATAGGATCTTTTGAACAGACCATTAGCAGCTTGACACACTGTACTGAACCAGGCCTTAAGCACAATAAAACAAATTTAACAGATGAACACATTTAATGTATCAAGAACTTAATGTTTATCCTACCTCTCATTGCATTTTATCAAAATCACATTTTCTGTTCCAAACCCAAGTGCAGCCCCAGCTTTCTTTATTGAGTAGTGACTCTGTAGGAAAAACATACACACTCTTAATGGTGGACTAGTCATTTCAAGGAATGTCTTAAAAACGTTTAGCACTATATTAACAACATCAGTTAGCAGAGCATTAAGCTCACATGTTCTGAGGTGAAGAGGACCAGTTTTGGAACTGCAGCCATGCCTTTAATTTTGACTTCAGGGAAATACTTGTAGCGAGCAGCCATTATGCTGTACATATTGGATATAGCCCCTCCTATAAAAGAGTATATAATAAAATATTGAAAATGAGAAAAGCAATCTGACCTTTTCTAGAACAAAAGCATACCAATATCATTTGTGCAATGTAGTGAAAACTTCAGTGAAATATGAAAGAACAAATTACTGAGATGCATGATTATCTATCCGGAAGATCTAAAGTATGGACCTTTTAAGAATCCATATTGGAAGTCAGATTTTCTTATTTATCTCCCCTTCAGATTGTTAATATTTCTGTAACACGTTCATTAGATGGTCAGTGTTCAATATGCTGCACTTGGGAATGAAGCCCATAACCTCTGTTAACAAAAATAGCAACTTCTTACCTAATTCCATGATACTGAAGACATATAACAGACTTTTCTTAAACATTACCATTAACCGGTGCACTAGCTAGACTGTTTTGTTTGTGTACTTTTTCTGCACAGGAACTAAGCAAGTTTGCATTAATGGGGGGTTTTACTTGGGATTTGTCCTCCATCTTCTGAAACAAGAAGGGGATTTGTCCCCCAAAACCCACACAATCTCAGGAGTCCCACTAAACATGAGAGCCAGCAGTGAAGAGGCCTTGCACCTCTGCATTGCTTCCCAGTCTCCTCTGCCACTGGCCATTCCCTATGCTCCATTAATGGAGTGGGTTCAAAGCATGGAGTGGGATAGTAAAAGAGATATTTTGGACTAGGCCAGCATAACCATATGATCAGATTCTGTGTGGGTTCCATAAAGATGATGCCATAGAAAGTGGCCATCCTCTAATCCCTCACCTTGGATCCAAATCTTTATTGACCACCCAAATAGCTGTATCTATGGTTTATGGGGAAGGGAAGAAAGATGCGGCAAAGACAACACACTCCTCTTCCATGATGCCCTGTACCTAAATATGTGTTGTCAGGATTTTTAGAGGTGTGAGCTTTCAGTCAAGGAGAAGTACTTGCTCAACATCTCTGGAAATTAGGCACCTATATATAGATTTTGGTACCTAGCTGTAGGCACTTACGTTTGAAATTTTTTGCCAAGTTTCTGAATGGCCTGTGTCATTATAGTCATATCTACACCCAAAGATGAAAATGACCTATGAATCTTGTTAACCCATTATGAGAAGCTTGAAAGAAACAATGCTTTAGGTGGAACATTATTAATTTTAAAACTCAGACACTCCATTTTCTATTGCAGTACTTACATGAACCTAAGCTTTCATCTACAGGAGATATTTATCTCAACTTCTCAAAAATGACACAGACCTACCAGGTGAGAATATTCCATCACCATCTTTATTTGACCATCCAATAATCTCTCTCATCTTTCGAAGTGTTATTTGTTCCATCAGGACAAAAACAGGTGCAATTTCGTACGTAAACCTGAATGGATTTAAAAACAAATACATGATACATAGTTCACATTCCAAAAAACCCACAAATGGTTAATCTTTGATCCTTTGTGAAAATATCATAACAAAATTCTCTATGAATTCAGGGGCTGATATTGCAGCACTTATTCAAGCAAAACTTCCTGCAGGGCCAGTGAAATATTGCCCAAGTAAAGACTGCAGTATTAGGCCCTCGTAGGTTTTCCACTGTTTCTGCTAACCAACGATCATCACATTTTGTGTTTATCTCATTTACAGTAATTACAACCATTCCGACAGTTAGTAAGTAGTACTATGCAAAAAAGACTGTAAAATATTTGGTTCACAGAGTGCCAGTTTCACACTTGTAAAATAGCATATTGCCCGAATCGCAAAGTTATGAAAACAGTAAGCATTAGACAGCTAACCACAAAGATAATTAGAAATATTGAACTAGGGCTCAAAAAATCTAAATACATTATTTAACTGGGCATATGCTACAGATAATCCCCAAGGACAATTTATTTCTACAATGCCATGCAATCAATATTTGTCAAGAGTAATTATAAATGATGATTTTCTAATTACCAATTACAAACAAGAGAGCAGTCAACTGTTAGAGACACCTAATGCAGACCAGAAGCATTGCATAGTCTACTATGCCATGCATATCATGGACAAAATATTGATTCTGGAGCGATATGCTATGTTACTCTGCTAGGTGACCAAGAAAGGCTCATTGTCAAATCACTATACCAGCTATGTGAGATTGGGTTTATTCTGACCAAAGAAAAAATGAAATTAAAATGAAGAAATACATAACTGTAAGGGTTGGGATTTTCAAAGGGACCTGAGTTAGACACCTGAATTTCTTGGAATCTGGACTCCTAACTTCCTCAGTTTCCTTGTAAAACTCAGCCAAAGTCCCTCTTCTGGCTTAGTACCTAGATGACATTTATAGGATGTCCATTTAAGATTAGATAGGATTTGTATTTTTGTCTATTTCTAGTTATTTTCAGTTTGCAGAGTCAAAATAGTGCATCTGTTTCTTTAAATCAACAGAATTGTAACAGGGAATCAATTATAGAGGTGTTCTGGAAGTTGACAATTGCCAGCAATGACAGAAATACAGAATTTATAAATTAAGCTCCTCTTGCAGAATATCAAGGAGCAAAGCGATAATGATTGTTTTTAAACACTGCAAATCTAGAGACTGATCTTCCACTCCTTATTTGGAAAAACTGCATCTAAAGTCCATGTGACTCCTCTAATGTACAGGTCATTGAGGGTGTGTCTACATTGCACCGTTATTTCGAGATAGCTAGCATTATTTTGAAATAACAATGTGAGTGTCTACATAGCAATTCCGTTATTTAGAAATAAATTCAAAATGGACGGCTTATTCCAACTTCTGTAAACCTCATTCCATGAGGAATAAAGCCTATTCCAAAATAGCTATTTTGAAATAAGACATGTGTTGATGCTCCACTGCTGCTATTTTGAAATAGCCTTTCACCAGGGCCATTCTAAGTTATTCCTCCCCAGTGCATCCTGGGGTTCTAAATTGAGATAGCGCGTCTACATTAGGGAAGCCTGCCTTGGACTAATTTTGAGGCTTCCCAGCAGTGTAAACATGCTATTTCGAAATAAGCTATTTTGGAATAACTATTCCAAAATAGTTTATTTCGAAGTAGCTGTGCAGTGTAGACGTACCCTGAGGGACTAACCCAAAGCCCATTGAAGTCAATGGGATTTTTCAGTTGGATTTAAATAGCCTTTGGATATGCCCCTAAGTACTTTCAAATGGAACTCCAAATACCTCCTGAAAGAATACATTGTTTGTACATATAGTACATAGCTTTTAACAAGGTTTTTGTGTGTGTCATTTTAAGAGTATTCACTGAAAAAAATATTAAATAAGTCAAAATGAATGAATGTTAGGAAAAATATTGCATGAGTCTGAAAAGATTCATAAAGAAATGATAAATGAAATACACAAAAAGACTAAGATTTTCAAAATCACACATAGGATTTGGATATTCTGGTCTATTCCCATTAATTTTTACCCTTAAGTGGCTTTGAAAACTTCTGCCTAAAAAGATATATAATGTGTGCAGCCATGGAAGAAAACTCTTGTATGAAATGACCTTCATGAGGATATGGTCCTTGGAACTGCCACACAAATATAGTTTTCACAGATATCACATCCAGTGATTGAAAATGTAGAAAGGTGGGATTTTTAAAGCGCCCATTAGTAGCTTAATTTTGCTACCACTGAAGCCAAAAGAAGCTTTATCAATGATTACGAGAGCAAAGTTAAGTCAACACTGATCACTTCTGAAAATTCCACCCTCAATGTCTTATGAATCATAATTTCAATTACTGATACTCAATTTGTAGATCTACATGGAGACTATCATGGCTAACCTGGCTTATTGTGGTCATAACATGAACAAAAAAAGTAAATAAAGGTAAAATGAAATTCTGATCAAAGTCCATATGAGGAAAAATATTCTCTGTAATCAAAACTATTTTACACTGTTTAGTGGTAGAAAAGAAAAAATGACAGGAGGAAGAAAACTTCCTCCCAAGAATCCAATGTTACTGTCACATTACATATTTCACTATCAGAACTATGCTAGAAAAAATTCTAGATATAGGTCATTCATTAACTCTTATTCAGTGCTGGAAAGCTACAGTAACCAGAGAATCTATTTTCTAAAATGGATAGAATTTATTTAACTTTTTAAAGTCCAATAAACCTTATCCATTGATCTGTTTGAATAATATAATATTGTATAAACATGTCTAACAGTATCTGAAACCAATGTTTTATTAAGCTATATTATATTGATCTTAAATTCTTGATATATTTTGCATTTTTCCATTGCACAGCTAAGGTAAGGGAACAGTTTATGTATTTTGTGTTTGGTAAATCCAACACTAAAAAGTTATACAATTTTCATGCTTACAGAAAATCATTTTCTATATACATTAAATATTTTTCTATTTAAAGTGCAGATAGTCCAGAAAGTGTAATGAACTTTACTGAGTTAAACTATTTTAACAAGACAATTTTCTAAGACAAGAAAAAAAAAGAATCCTTCATAATAAATAATCACACTGTTGAAACTGGTAAGTCAATGAAGATAAAACCCTGCTTTGACTTACAGCTTGTGCAACATGACTTCAGAATGCATGAGATAATAGTTAAAACAAAATGTTGCTCACAGTGTCATCAGCTTAATTTACTTGATAACTTAAAAATAGATTATGCTTTATCCCTATGCCGTAGTGGAATTTAAGCAAAGTTTTTAAAAATAAAATAAATCAGATTTTTAAATTTTAAAACAAAAAAAAATCCGTCAATAATCACATTAAAAACTAAGTATATTTTTCACATATTTTGCACATTGAATTTAATACAATTTCTTGAAAATATAAAATTAATTGGGACCAAAATTATTAAAAAGAACTGGGTGTTGGTTAATTAAGTCTCCTCCCTGGTTTTCTTTGTTTCTGGAGTCACAGGATGGGCACATCTGGCAAACTACATACAGCAGCTAGTAATCAGCTATACCCAGCCAGCCATCATCCATGGATGAAGCAAATGAAAATAATCTTTGTTTTTTCAATTTACAGGTAAATGTCATTGTGTCTACACATTGCAAAAACAAAGCTACATTTTCAGGCTACTGGCAGCCTTAGGTGAAATTAACACAGCTTACAACACCATACACGTATCCATTAAAGTCCTGAAATGGAAACTGGTATTTGTTACCCTGATTAGTATTTGAATCCTAGAATGTCACACTTTTTGGAGCATATACAAATCAATACATAATTTAACACTGCCCAAAGGCTTTTTCCCCCTCCAAATGACACTATTTGTTGCAGAAATACAACACAACACCTTGAACTGAATTTTCACTTTCATTACATGGAATGAATATTGGAATACAATTTATTAAATGCAATCTAGATCCAAACAGTTGTCTCTTCCTGCCAGACACCAAATCTCAGTCATGAGAATTCCTTCATATTATCAAATTAATTTTCAGTCTTATGGTTTTTAATCCTTTTGACAGCTTCTCTGCAGCCTCTTATGTGATAACAGCTGAATAAGGAGGAAGCTAAGGGCCCACTCCTGTTCTCACTGGGCTCAATGGAAGCAAGAGAAGAATCAGGTACACCAATATTGTATGCTCTAGTGTTTGAATTAAGATAATTGCAAAATTATTAATCAGAAAGTAAGACCTTAACAAGAATGGACACACATTACAGAAAGAAGGAAGAATAGTTAGTTAGTTGATCCAAAAGACAACCTAAATTTTAAGAAGTCTGATTGTAATACATTGAGATACTTAAGCAAGAATTTCTCCAAAAGAAGTTCCATTATTTGGTACTGTGTTATCAGCTTGACTATATTTTATTTAAGAGCATAACTTAAGAATGACCATACTGGGCCAAACAAAAGGTTCACCTAACCCAGTATCCTGACTTCCAACAGTGGCCAATGCCAGGTGTCGGAGAGGGAATGAACAGAACAGGTAATCAAGTGATGGATCAAGTGATCCATCACCTGTCACCCATTCCCAGTTTCTGACAGAGGCCAGGGACACCATTCCTGCCTATTCTGGCTAATAGTCATTGATGAACCTATCCTCCATGAATTTATCTAGCTGTTAAATGAACCCTGTTAAAATCCTGGCTTTCACAACATCCTCTGGCAAGTTATTCCACAGGTTGACAGTGCATTGCATGAAAAATACTTTCTTTTGTTTACACTTATGCTGGGTTTTGGCATATTTAAGCTTCTGTGTAGTATTAATGTGAGGTTTCCTCTTAAAAATGCTGTTATTGCTGCATTCTATAACATAAAAATGTGTTGGCCACATAATACATTACAGAGGGCATCTTTATTATTACTGAGTTTTCAAAACAGTCCTGGCAACCTGTATAACCACTAATACAGAAAAGAAAGAACATAGGAGACTGGACTGCTTACATGTTAGTATTTGCAGTTGACGTCAGCCATTCACCAGCCAAGCCAATAACATCCAGTCCAGTGGACAGCTGGTTGAAAAAACGAGGATGACCTGGAAAGATGATTGAAACCAAGATAGCACATGCCTTTCATTATTATCTTTGTGGATTCATTTTTATTTCAGCAGTTACTCATGCCTGGTTTTGTAAGACAAGATGTATGGCACAAATTGAAAAGCTTTAATCTGTGGTTTACTCTATTAGGGCATGTCTATACTAGGAAATTATTTTGAAATAACTAAATTCAACATAACTCCCCAAAATAGCAAAAGCAAAATAGTGTGTCCACACTACGGGGAAGCCTGGAAATTAGCCCAAGTCAGGCTCCATTATTGTGGATGCACTACCTTGACTTAGAGCCACACGAAGCACTGGGGAGTAATTACTTCCAATTACTCTAGGGAGTAGTTATTTCAAAATAGCTGCACCTGAGTGTCCACACTAATGTTATTTCAAAATAACTATTTTGAAATTAGCGTTATTCCCCAAGGAAGGCAGGAACCCAGATTTTGAAATAGCCAGTCCATTATTTAGAAATAACAGGCTTGGTAGCATGGAGGTGGGGTGGAGCCCCAGCTGGGGAAGGCAAGATTCAGCCCCACCCTTTCTACCCAGGGCTTTGCCCCTGGAGCCAAGCTCCGCCCACCCCTAGCGGGATCCTGCCTGGCCACCGGGCTCCCCAGCAGCTGGGGAAAGCTGTGCAGCACCATTCCCCCCTCACCTAGCAGCCAGGCGGGGAGCCGGGCTGCAGTGCCTTGATTCCAGCCTTCCCAGGGACAGAGGGAGACTGGGGCAGTGGGTCATGTAGGCAGTTTTGGGAAGGCTGTGCCTTTCCTTGTCTACATTACTGACCGCCCATGTTTGGTAGCGTGAAGGCTCCACTTATCTCGAAATAAATCCCCAGTGTGGACCAGGGCTTAGATGCCCCTAGAAGTTCTATAACTGGGGTGGCAGTGAAGTACAGGGGGTAATATATTTCAGCATCTGTGGCCAGCAGACTTGGGACAGATTTGTATTTAAATAAAGAAAAGAGGAAAGCTATTCAGAGTGTACTCCTTGGTCTCTCGATATGAAATGGGCAGAGTTGTGAACTGTAGGTGGAGTTGGCTAGCCAAGAACTCTGCTCTTCCTTCCTCTGCATGAGTCTGGGCAAAAAAGGAGTTTTGCTAGCCCTGATCCTGCTTGCATGGAATGGCACGATTCCCACAGACTTTAATGGGACAGGGTTGAGGTGGGGACCCTGAAAAGTTTTGATAGAGAACATTCAGCTACAGAAAAACGAGATTGCTTTTAAAACCAGTTAATTATTTCAGAGTCAGGCAGACCGCTGCGCGTTTTAGCCGGAATCTGCCAAGACAGAATGAATCCAAATTAATATTAGATTAAATCTAGTCACTCCCTTAACACGGGCAGCTGGTGAGCTTCCCGGATCCTGAGGAGTACCCAAAATAAATATAATGCAAACCTCTCCCATATACTTAACAATTCAACCAAATACTGTACGTCGGGGAATTAGTGTATGGTTCAGTTTTAGATGTCATAAAAGGGCACTCGCACCTCGAATTTGGTCCAATATTTAGCTGGGAGAAGGGACATAAAACAAACCTAAACAACCCCACCAAAAATCAGATTTAAAGCCGAGCAATAGAAGTATTATTATAGGGTTTTTAAACATTCCGATGAAAACAAATTTAAAACTACATACAGTATCCCTCTGTAGTGTTTGTATCCCCAACAGTCTGCAAAACCTGAAAGTGATACTGCCTATAAACTGACTATCCATGTTCATCTTCCAACCTGGTTAATGCTTGCATAAATACCATTAATAAGAACTTTAGAATCAATTGTAATAAATGACAAAAATCCTTTACCACTGAACTCAATCGGCAGAATTACCAGCACCAAAGCTTTACAATCTTGAATGTACTGAGTTTCACACCATCTCCATATCACAGATGGGGAACTGAGTACAGAGAGACAAAATGATTTGCCTAAGATCACACAAAAAGTTTGTGCTGGGCCAGGGAGTTGGACGCTGCTCCTCCCAAATCCTAAGCCAATACTTTGCCCGCTGGGGCATCCTTACTTGCATGGGATTCTTATGAGCATCGATAAGGAAATCTGCTCTAGAATACTGAGAGTATCCCATTATTTCAAAGAGGATAAACTATGAGTAATTGATTCGCGAGGTAATGTAAATTAATTAATAGAATAAAGTTTTTAAAAAAAGACTCCAGAACTTTGCTGTAAATAGTCTGCTGCAGAGCAAAAGGATTTCACATATTTGTGATGCGTTACCTATACAACTGTAAAATAGTTGGGGAGAGGGGAAGGAGGAGGATTGTCCACTAGTTCAAAACCTTCCCAAACAATATGCAACTTGCTCAACGTCTGTTAATTATAGCGTAATTATTTTTACTTACACAAAATGAATTGCTCATGTACTCTAAACTTTTTCTGCAAACCATTTGCAGGTGATTAGATACATATATGGGGTTAGCTAACCTCTCACTTAGCTGCATATAATATCTCCATTACATGCCCATCATGATTTTACTGTTGCATATTAACAAGCCATAGCTTTTCTAAGTATTAAATCAGGTTTTGCAGAAAAATGTCACACTCTGCAGAAAATTATATGCTAAATGAATGTAAATATTTGTTTCCACGTACTGCTCTGCTGAATAGTGACCAAGTAAAGGTTAAATAAGGTTGTTATATTGAAAGGGATTTGCTTTTTATTTCGCAAAACAAGTGTTCTTACCTTGCTGGCTTGACACACATTTTGAGAAACTATTTTAATAAATCAGCGGGGTTATAGTCTGCTGATGCTTTCAGCACATATCCTCCCCTTCCCCCTTACTATGAATTGCTTTTTAAAATAACAGACTAAATCCCAGGGATTTCAATTGGAGTTTTGCCTGAAGAAAGCCTTTACAACTCCATCCAAACTCCAGTGAAGTTTAATTGGAGTCTCAATCGCCTTTAATCACTGCTGCTGAATTTGTCCCCACTCCCCACGCCTTAAATTTCTGTTTTTTAAAGTACTTAATCTGCTGCTACTTTGACTAATGTCTGATCACGTATCTGCGTCTCAGATCTCGGGGACTGGTGCCATTTAATAACTTGGCTAAGAAATGGATCCCAGTACATAGCACCAATTAAAACCCAGGTAACACATAGGAACAGTCCGGAGAAAAGTGCTAGCTACACTTTATAACGACATAGCCCAATTACAGAACAACAGGGAACACACGCACAAGCAAGCACGGAATTAGGACATTAAAACTAAAGGGCAGTATGTGTTACTTTTGTTGAAAGAATATGCTGGTGACAGGTGAAAAGGGCACAAACTGGACGCCTGACGCTACCGCTTGTTAAAACAGGCGCAAAAACTGCTATTTGTGAAGATTTCAAACCATGCAGATTGGGTTGACGCGATTAAAATATTATTTTCGTGGTTGGTGCTTGGTTCAAATCTCTCGGTTTGTACTAGATGACAGACAATCCTCCCCCATGTGCCTGACCCGGTCCGCAAGCAATGCTCTTAATAGCTCAGCGGGAGAATTTCAGAAGGAAGATCTGAGCCCCGCTGCGATCAGCGAATAGGTATGACGGAAGATGCAGCCTGCAGCCCTTCCAAGCAGTCTCGCGGAGTGAGCAGAGTTAAGAACAAGCTGCAACAGGGAGTAGCAGAGAGGAGAGGGCATCTGCCTTGTTATTGCTCCAGGCCCGGAGCTGCTGTTCAGGTAGTTGCCATATGCAGCATTATTGGCAACTTGTTTTTCTGCCCATACAGAGGGAGATCGGTGGCTTTATTTGGGGTTTGTGCTTAGCGCTCCCTGAGCGAGCCGAGAAGTTAGGATAAAAGTGCATTGATGTGGGATTCAAAGTGACCGGGCAGTGAGCGTGTGTAGTGAGTTTAAATCTGACTATTAATGATTGTAGGATTTCATTAAGCGTCTGGCGAACATAAAGAAGAAAAACGGCGAATTCAGTCTCATTTGCACCCTCGTTTACCTAATGAGATCGCTCCCCGGGGAGACGGGCGGCTCTCGTTTCATCCCGGGAAGCCTTGTGTCTGGCCTTTACCCCCTCTCCTCCCCCGGGAAATGCCCAGTGCCCGCCTCCTGCCACTGGTGACTGCAACATTTGCGTCAACAGCCCCCGCTCCCCCGGGGGCTGTGCCAAGCCCACAGACACCGGCCCCTCGCCCTGCCCTCTCCCCCCATCCCCGAGAGCAGGATCTGGGAGCCGGTACCTGTCCTGACTCCATACTTCAGCGTGTCCCTGCAGTCCACCAGGATCTGCTCCAGGGACTCGGGGTTGTCCGAGAGCTCCAGGTTGAAACCCTCCATCCCTTCCAGCAGCTGGTGCGGGTGATGGAAGTCCAGGACTTTGGTGGACCTGTCGAACGTCTTCCTCACGTAGTTGAGGAGAATGTCCACCACCTCCAGCAGGAACTGCATGGTCTGCTCCTCGCCATTCTTGGCAGGCAGCAAATCTGCGGGGCGGGACACGAGCACTCAGCGGCGCCTGCCTTGCAAGGGGGGCGAATACGGACCGTCCCCTCCAGCGCCCTGCCCCGTCAGCAAGCCGCCCGCCCGCTCGCCCGCCCGGGAGCAGCAGAATGGCCGCTCGCAGCGCGGCCGCCAGCGCATGAATTGCGTGACAGCCTCTGGTATCCGCTGCCAGGCTCCGTCAGCTTCACTCCACTCCTCATGGCCGGGCGGGCGGCCAGGGCACTCGCTAGCCGTGGTGCTGAAAAGCGCCAGTCGCGGCAATGCTGACACCCTACAAGCTCGTGCGCCGGGGGCAGAACGAGCTGCGCCACCAGCCCCTGCGAACGACACCTGTGGCTGAAAGTGCTGTAACCCCAATTACTGCGATGCCTCCTCATCGGGTAGCGCTGCTGTTCCACTCGCTTTTAAACACACATCGGTAATGAGCGCTCTCCCCACATTAAAACCAGATGTGCTGTAAGTATTCAGGGGATAATGGAGCAATCCGAGAGCAGCCCAGCGCTCCGCCTCGCCTCTCCAGCCTCCAGCAATGTTCAGAAGATACCAGCCGAGCCATGCATCAAAAAGTAACAATCACGGCAGCCCGACACCCTCTCCCCGTTTCAATCATACCTTGTACCGGACAGAAAGAATGTAACGTTGTTAATGGCTGGTTCACAATGAAAAATGCGGGACACTGATTATTTGTTGTGGGACATGCTTAGGTGGGGCAATTGGCGTGACTGCACGGAAGCTGAGCCGATTTACGCCAGCTGAGGATGTGACCCACTGTATTTTAAATACATCGAGGTACCTATACGTTGATGTTACACATTTTATCTACAACATCCACAGGGTGTTATTCTGACAGTACAATTCTCAGAAAACATGCAAGAGAAAAAAGATATTCGTTATTAAAAAGCAAAATCTGTAGCTAGATGCAATGCCAGAATGACAAACGCTAAAACACTGCTGAGATTAAGCAGATAATAGTTGTAAGGAGCACTTACCTCTAGCAAATAAATTGGAGAAGTCTGTCTCGGCCCGCCTGAACCTGGCTTCCCTCTCGCTGTTCTCACAAGCCAGGAGGTTCTTGGAAGATTGCCTTTCTTTCAGGGAGCTCACAATCCGACTCCTATCTTCCAGGCTGTTGTTCCTTTGCAAGAACCCTACATTATTATTACAAGATCCACAAGTCAGAGTATTCTCACTTCCCAGCATGTTTATAAGCGCGAAAAGCAGCTCACCAGACCACAGTTAAAAGTGAGGTTTGTTCTGCGTCTACCTAATGAGGTCAGGAATAAGAGTATTTATGGGGATTATTTGCCTCGAGGAGGGTGAGCTCCAAATGACATAGACTACAGAAACCCAGCCATGCAAAAAACCAAATATTCGTCAGTTAGTGCAGTGGTAAATTCTTATTAAGTCGATCCGACAGATTCCACTCCAGTAGCCAGCCACTGGAAGAGCGTTCAGGATGAGTCAATGCCATGGCAGCCTGCAGGCGAAGTTTATGGACCTAGCAGACAGAAAGGGGCAGTGATGTGTGATTAAAATCAGAGCCACTTTCGCTTTTCCTCCTCGTGTTGCCATCACGCAAAGGAAGCATGTTAGTGACTGTCTGACCTCGGAGAGCTTTCTGCTCTAAAGGCAGAGGCACTAACCTCAGCGACTTTTCCTCTATTAGAGAGGAGAAATTCATATCAATAAAAAGTGAGAAGATGCCGATTTTCAAGATTTTCTTCGTGGCCTCGGACAATCTGCTGTCATCGGAGACACTATTCTAACACACAAGGTGATATAGGAATAGGATAGTATTTTCAAACGTATAAGTACTAGGGATGATGGGCTCCATACAACACCCTAATAGAAAACAACAATATTTTCCGTGCATAGAGAAGAGATGAAAAATATAGTTTCCATTAAATCCAAACTAGCTTAGCAAATTAAACCAACTAAGCCTGTCTCCGGATTTTCATTTACCACGCTGCAACATTGTTTTTCTTGGAGACTTTAAACTTTAGACAACACCAACTCTTCAGCTTCTGTGGCTACTTATCTGTGTCAAACGGTGCCATAGTTCTGTTTCAGTCTGGAATGGCACGTTCTGTGGTAATTCGAAATTCCGAGAGAAATACTAATAAGGTAAACTTTTAACTAGAACTGCAACCATCTGGCATCCAAAGGTTCGCACTGACCAACTAGTCTCAAGAATTTGAATCCATCAAACCCAACCACACTCTGATTATCAGTGAAGGAGAAAAACTGCGTCCTGCGCAGGAAAAGCCACGCTGTAATTCGTTTTCTTTGCTCCGTTCAGTCCGTTTCCCATGGCTAGCTTTCTAGGCTACAAAACTCCCCTTCCATCCCTATTGCTCGCAGCCACCGGTTCACTAAGTAGGGATTTAATCTCTCATAGGTAAACTCTACGGGGGGCTGACTACTGACGTGTCCTTCATGATTTAGACTTTTGCAAACTGAAAGTTGCAGATACCTCTTGAATATAAGTGTGTGTGGGGGGGAGGTATTCTGCTATCAATTACTGCGCAGTAAATCCGAAAGCTCTGGAGTTCCTCGGTGTATTTAGGGCTCAGAACACAGAGAGAGGAGGAAATTGTAGCTTTTTTATTTAAATCGAATTCTATATTAAACCACAACGAGTTTACCTCCTGTTGCTACAGTTTCAATCCAAACAGAGTGAAAAATTACCTCGGGTCCTTTTCAATGGGTATGAAATAGTATATGCGTTGACCATAACACTAAATAACACAGTGATAACTGGCTGATACAGTGAACTAACTGGCTACAGAGTAACACTTGTGGAACAGCTAAACTAAGTCACTAGCTGAACATTGATGGCCTTAGAAGTGCTTCATTTCAATTTCAAACGTAAAGAAGGAGTTTGTTGCATAAGACCAACACAATGTGGATACGCTACTGCAAACCCTCACTACACGAGTAGTAATCCGGAGTCGCCTGAATATCTAAAGGAAATCAATAGGATTATTCCCATGGTTTACAAAGCTGGTCCCAGTTAGTCGCTGTACTCTGGGATGCCATTTGATAATCATCTCCACGTGCTCTAGCTTGCATTAACCTCCAATCCGGAATCCTCAGAAAAAATTAATGAAGGGACTCTTAGATCTAGTGGATGGTGAAGGGGACCTCTTCAGATATTAAATACATTACGTTATTTCTTACAAAACCACCCACCTAACGGCAGTTACATTATGAGTAAATGATCCTGTACTAATCAGAGAAACAGGTTGTAGCACCTACTGAGGTTGAAATTCTAGGTACAAAGTAGACGAGCATTATACCGCGTATGTGCTCTATCCTAGGTAGTATGATTTGATTTTGCGTTACTGTGTTTTAAGGGAAGCAAATTATTTTTCCATATAAGTGACAAGACATTTAGTGGAGATATTCAGTGCAAACAGTTCTGTAAAAAGGACAACTGCTCTGAAAAAATACAGCAGTTCTTCGCTGTTGCAAGCCCCGTATCGCGTTGATATTATACCGTGAAAATAAATATTCCCAATACTAAAAATATTAAAATATTAAAAATATTCCCAATAATAAACACAGGACAGATCTTGAATTACAGGCAAGGTGGTGGAACTACTTCCCGCGAGGCAGAAGGTTGTATTTAAGATGGCTGGAGAAGTTGTCTATATGCTCAACGGGTTGGTTAGCTTGCAACTGCTTGGTTGCCTCTTGGTGGCCCCAGTGATTCGGCGGCTGAGAGAGATCTGAAAGGTTGGTTGCATCACCTTACCAAGAACATGGAAGCAGAGTCCTGGGTCCAAATATAAAGGCAGCAATATTTCCCTTGACCTAGTTAAGAAAGAACCCCATAACCTGTCTATGTTGTTATCTAACTAATCTAAAGTGAAATTCAGCAAACGAGATTAATTCCGGAACAAATCAATTGGACTGTTAATAGTGAGTGACAGTTTCACTTAAGCGCACACCAAGAATGTAAAGGGGTTTTATCAGTCCTGATTCCCACTTAGCAGCGCTGGTCAACGTAACATGCCACTGCTGTACTTCCAGATGTGAGCCTCAGGCTTCGAGGTGGGTTTACATAACTACTCTGTAGTTAACATAGGGCTGGCCGCGAGTTGGTCTCTCCCCACACAACCAAAACTTCTAGGGAAATCTATGGACATTTTGCGTGATTCAGGCTCAGGACTGAGTTGGAGCATTACCTTATTGAGAACCTACAAGAGACAAGGCTGGTTTGAGAGCATAGATGCCCCAGGACTCAATTTAGGGGTTGTTGCTGCTTTATATCCATTTACCTATAGTATACTCATTTACTTTGTGAAGTTCTCCTCGACCACAAAGTTATTTTAATGGAACTTCGTGAGTTTATAACAGAAGGGGAACCAAAGTGGTTAAAAGTTGCACCAATAATAGAATGGTCAACACCGCCTTCTGATTGGCCGGCAATAGCCCAATATTTTATCTTCTCAACTATTTTTATTTCCTAGGCATCTTCTAAGAACTGGTGATTTATAAACGCCTAACTAGTTCATCGGAATGCAGAAAAAGAGTAGCCATGCTAGGGCTTTACTTGAAGGTTGTTTCTAAGCCTGGGGGTAAACATATGACTAGACCAAAACGTTACAATAGCTGTATTCCACTTATGAATTTAAATTAAGAATTATGTTGGAGAGACAGTGGAAGCAGCGAAGAATAAATTACTGTCCATGCTAGTTGTCGCCTATCTGAGAAGACGAAAGCTCTTATTAGCAATTGCTACAGTCCTTCAAATTTTAAATCGCAAGTTATTTTCATTATTTTCCATTGACAGAATTTTTAAAGCTATTTTTCCTAAAAATGTACCAGCGGGGAAAGAACTAGAGTCCTGAATCTCGGGTTTAACAACAAATAAAATGGATAAGAGACAATAGCATTTGCACTCTGAAGGGAGAATGGGTTGTGCGTGTAAAACCTTCCTTTATAGAAATTACATTTGCAGATCAAATAGACTTCAGAATGAGGGATAGAATTCAGATGTTCCAATTCCTAGCCCTGTGTTTTAACCACACCATAATCCCCCCCATTCATACACTTGTATTAGATGCGTCATAAAAATACCTCCGAGGGGTGTTAGTTCCAAAAAAAACCCCTAGAGGAGTCATGAGGAAAAGTCCCACTGACTTTCAGTAAGACTTCTGCAAGCAGCATCACCAGCTGACTGAAAGCAGATGTGATGAAGGCGCCTCTGAACAGTTTTACGCAGTGGAGTGGTTCTAGTGATTTCAGTGAGTGTAAAATCAAGTGTTTGTAGAATGGCGTCCCTTCACCAATGATAGCTGTCTGGGGCTGACACTTTTTTGTGGGTCATGAAAGGTTATACATGGACTCTACCCATAAGTGAAAAAACTGAGCAGTGTCAGCGAACTGCTATCAATAAAAATTAATCCAATCCTTTTCAATAGATTTGCTTATTCAAATATATGTTCCCCTTCAGACTGCGGCTTTTCATTGGATAAGAGGATAGATTGACCTATTTGCGGGAAGAAATACCACATACATTTTGGAGAAGTAGTTGGTAAAAATATAAAATATCCGACATACAAAAACATTGTCAAAGACGAAGACACTGCTTACCTATTTGCTTTTGCTTTGAGCTGAACCAGGGCTGGCCTTACCATGAGGCGAACTGAGGCGGCTGCCTCAGGTGCCAGACTGGGGTGGGGGGGCCACTAGGACCCAGAGTGTAGAAAATTGTGTCTGCTGCTGGTGCATAGGTATTCTCTCTGCTCTAGATGTACAGAAATGGTGGAGTGCTGTGCTGGAGGAAGGAGGGCACAAGAGACATAACAGGCAGGCAGGAGAAAAGGGGGCATGGGGGCATCATTTGAGCTCCCCGCCTCAGGTGCCAAAATGTTGTGGGCCGGCTGTGAGCTGAACCCTAATGAGTCTTATTAAAAGTTTGCGTTCAAAATTAATAATTGTCAACAAAAAGCAGTTCTGCCTGACAGACAGAAGTGACTTGTCTCGGGTTTACTGTAGAACTCTGTAAGTCCATGAGATTTAAGGTCTGAAACAATATTGTATAAAATGAAGAGAAATAATGAAGTAAATAGCCAAATATCATTGTTCTAAATAGCTGTAATTTAAAACAGTATTTGGAAGCATTAAGATTTTACGCTATTTAGTTTCCTAAGATAACTTTTTATTACTGTGCAGGAACTATATAGTTTATGTGTGTGTGCACTTATACGAGTAAAATAAATCGTAGTATTAGATGAATTACCCTTTATTATCATCACTATGTATTGTATCGTTTTCGCAGAAAAGAGTAATAAATTAACTAGCACTGAAAATTTAGAGTAAGCCTTCTTGCAATAGTGTCCTTTCCATCTTTGTTTGTTTGCTTGCTTAGAAACCAAGTGGTGTCTTGTTTGAATCCCGTCCCACACTTCTTTTCCTTCTTCAAATCCAACATGGTGGGATTGTTCATTTTCAGTTCATTTTATTTAACACCTACATTGTGTGATGCTGTGACGTCCCTTCAAAATCCTGGTAGTCTAGCAACACAGAATAAACCCAGCGGTGCGTTACTTTATCAGTTCTGCTTGCCGTGCTAAATTAAAACGATGATGAAAAAGCCCATAGCTCCAGACACTGAAGGGACCGGTAGGGGAACGGTCCATTAAACTCAGATCAGGGGCTATTTATAGAACTAAGCGGCTCCCCGCTAATAGCACCATTGGGTTCCAATGCAACTTCCTAATAGATCTAGGGCTAAAATATATTGCAACCTACATTTTCCTGAATCCAAACTTCCATGTAACAAAGCATCCAGTGAATGAGCTTTGATTAGGGGGGGAAAGGAGCTGAAATATTCCTTTGCATTGATAAAACACTCTCACCGCCCATTTCACACACTAAAATGGCCCCCTTACTAAAAGGTAATTGAGAACGGGGAGAAAATAATTCCTATTAATAACGGGGGAAATGCTGCGTAAAAGGAATGATCGTTTGGCATCAGATAATAAAGACCAGACTGTCTTCAAAAGGAAAGGCGCTATGAAGAAATCTGGAGAGGCGAAGACAGCTTGTTATCTGTAAATGAATCTCTTGCTGTAACGTTGCAATCTGATTGTATATTTGTTTCCCTTCCTTCATTTCATGTGCCTGCACGCTGACTGGCTGCCAGCACTATCTCGCAAACGCAGCGCGCTGACGAATTGCTGTTTAATAAGGCTCTCGTTAATCTTTTCCCCCCCAGGAGATCCGTATTTTCTGGCCTGATAAGGTTGAAAATTTTCAGACAGTGAGATGTGGCAAAACCCGCCCCGCTGCTCGTTTTTCACAGTCGCTCCCTCAGTCTCGTTTAGCGTCCACAAGTTCTATGCCAGCTCCTGCCCCTGCCCTTTCGCCTCCCCGGAGCCCCCTCCCCAGCTCCGTGGAGCTGTGTCCTCAGACAGGAGACCACAGGGAGCTACAGTGCTCCCCAAAGCTCTTCTCAAAGAGGCAGCCTAGAGACAACGCTTCATTCGTAGCGGATCCAGTAGTGCTGGAATGGGCACCCGTCACCACCACGCCCCCATCTTTCTTCCCCGCCACAGCCACACTCGTACTCGGTCACTTTCTCCCAACCTCAAAGCTGAAAAAAATGCCTTTAAGCTCCGGGATGAAAAACTAAAGCGACGCTCGGAGCTCCCGGGGAGCGTTCCGATTGAATTCACCTGGAGCAGGTTCAAGCACAAGGGGATCATGTCAAATATCCCAGGATTTCATCGTGTCTAGTCCGAGTTAGGGCGGTGCTGTGCCAAGCCCAGCGCTGCCCTTGCGCACGTCTGACAGCAGAGGGCGAAAGAGTCCGCAAAGAGCGGCGCTCACGCAGCCTCCCAAGAATTACTAAGAACACAGCGGCTTGCTTAATGAGTCTGGGGGGTTGCTTCGGGCTGCAGCGTTCAGGCTCTCAGTGTGTGTGTAAGGGAGGCATCTCTCTTCTCATTTTGTTCCCTTTGCTCAATTATCTTAATACAACCAAGATGGCCAACTAAAGCTTCCCTCTCGCTTTCAACCAGGAGAAAGTGTATGGCAACAAGAAACTCCCAGGTAGGTGTGGGGTCAAAGCCAGAAGAAGGGTGACAGTTTACAAAGGCACATTGCAAACTATGGACAGCGTCTTTGCACTTACCACATATTTTGAGACCAATTTTTCTGGTACATCCATGAGCCACATCACACCAGGTGTCGTAAGCTAGAACAAAAGACAGATTCACATAATACAGAACCCATGCACTGAGGGGGGGACTGACGGAAATCCAGATACTTCCATGGGGGAAGGCATCTGCTGTTAAATTGCAACAAAGTACCACCAAATCGATATAATATAGACTCCCTCTCTTCCTCCCTGCCTATCTCCTCCTCCTTTTCCTTAACCACTCTCATCTTCACTGTCCTATGAGGTGTACAGAGAATTTCAGGGATCATCATTTTAAAAGGGTCTGTAAGCGCCTGGTCTGTGTTGACCAGCATCTGGAGTCAGCCAGGGCAGAGATGACTCTGTCTTCAAATCAGCAGCAACATCGAGATGTCACACCAGCCAGTCAAGAAAGAAAGAAAAGGCATCTGGGACCTGAACATCTAATAATTTATTGGCAGGCCTCCAACAAAATGGCAGCTTAAAATAAACTGGCATGAAATGGGGTCCTGGAAGAGTTCAGGAATTAATTGGGTGAAAAATAGTATTTGACTACATGATCGGACTTGCATGAATAAGCTTCAGCCGGAATGGCAGTGGAAAGCACATTAGTGCGCCTCACGTCTTCTCCCGGCCTCTGCTCCCCACTTTCCAGCTGCATCCTTCATTCAACCCCACCCAGGTTGTTTTCAGACAGCGCACCCCAGCAGGGTGTAGCGCTGAACTGGAGATGGACCAGTGCGGAGACTACCGAAGAAGCAATCTTGACAATCACATTTCTCTTTGCCTGGTGTTTGTCAGTGTGTGGGGTTTGGATGCCCAACCTACAGCTACCAGGTGTACGGTCCCCTTACAGTGCCAGGCAGCGGCAACGCATAAGTAGCTGGTACGTAAGCGGGCCCTTCCCAGTTGCCTTGACCTATTTCCTCGTAGGACACGATGCTGTATCACCGGAGTCCACGTGAATTCTGACCCCAGCAATGCAAGGGGCTCAGAATGAAAAGATCAGGCCAGCAGCCCCCTCCGGACACAAGGCAGGGAGGGGGATGGAGAAAAAACAAAAGCAGGCAGTGAGCGAAAGACTGGAGGGAGGGTGGAGATTAATGGGGGCAGGAAGCACGGGTCCAGTCTTTTCCTAACAAAGCCTCCTTCTCTCCCGCCGGCTGGGGGCGGCTAACGCAGAGCAGGCTGGGCAGCAATGGGCCCCCGGGGCTGTGATCGCCAGGAGGCGGGTCACTTGGCGCCTGGCAGTAACCGGGAAGGGCGGCAGAGGCATGAACAACACGTGCCCATAGGCCGGGACCCCAGCCCGCCTGGCTGCCGGCATCACGGCCTGTGGAGGCTCTAGGAGCGGCTGATGGCGGCCTGGGCCCTGGGCATCCTTCCCAGCTGGGGGCGCCCCGCCGCAGCTGACACAGCAGGCGCCGGGGGGATGGAGCCAAGCCACGGCCCGGGCCGCTCAAGAACGAAGCCCGAGGTCTCCCCGGGAGCCCGGGATTGGGGAAGGGGGGGACTAGAGAGGCGGGGCCGCCTGCCGGGCCACAGGGGCCGCCCCGAGGAGCGCGCCAAGCCCGCAGGGCGGGAAGGACGCTGGGCCCGGGGCTGAGCGCTCAGAGCGGGGAGGGCGAAAGAGCAACGGGGCCTCCCCCCTTCCCGGCGCCCTTCTGTGGCGAGGGGCCGGCACCAGCTCAGCCGGCCCAGCTGCCTCCCGGCCCCAGGCAGGACGGGCTTTCCCGCCTCTGGTCTGCGCCCGCGGCTTCCTGCCGGGAGGGGGCGCTAGAGCTCCACGAGCTGGCTGGAGACTAGGCCGGGCAAAGGGGCGAGGGGCAGCAGGAGGGGGGCGTCTCTGGAGGGCAGGGGGCTTTGGGGGCCGGCGGGAGGGGCAGGGGCGCGGGGAGAGAGCCCCTCCGGGAAAAGAGGCAGAGACTAGCCGGGGCTGCGGGGAGGCAGAGCCAGCGGGGCAGGAAGGGTTGAGCCGAGGCGGGGGCGGAGAATAGACTGGGCAGGACCCGAGTGGAGGCTCAGGACTGAGAGGTGACCTCAGCTGAAGGGAGGAGACTGGCCTGGCCAGGAGGGAAGGGCGGGGGCTAGAGGGGACAGAAAGGGACCCAGAAGGGCAGGAAAGGAGAAAGTGACAGCTTGGAAAAAAGAGTTCTGACACTTCCAACAGCCGAAGGCAACTAAAGGCTAGAATAAGATGGAGCCTGACAGCAAGATCATGGCCAAAGGGAGCCAGGGGCAGAAGAGCACTTATTCCGGGAACATGGCAGCCCTCCCCACTCAGTGCTCAGGCGGGTGAGAAATCAGCTTGGGCGGGAGGAGAGCCCGAGAGGATGAGGGAGCTCTGCACTCTTCGGCTATTTCTAGCCTATGGATTTGGTAAGCTGGAGGATTTCGTTAAATGCCCCGCTGGATGGGTTCTTTTTAGTTTAACCCTTATCAAAGCGTCCCCTGACAATTCTTTGCTAATCCAACATAGATACATAGAAAATAGAATTCTGTATTGCTGGCAAGTAATAGGTTATTTCTTCATTAGACTGATTAATCCGATTTTAGTTCTGACATTTCAGCAAAAGTCCACTCCCCCCCAAAGACTTCTAGGCTCACACAAACGAACTGTTTTTCAGAAGGCTTTTGCATTTCGTGGCTCCCCCCTATTCTTTCCAGTTGCAGAATAATCACAATAATGACTCTGATGTTCATGCCTCATAGCCCAGGCAGCCCTCTCAGGCTAAAAGCTATTCCTCGCGTTACTGTGCCTGCCAAGCTTTTATTTCTTACTATTCCCCCCTCTTTGTCTCTGGTGATTATGTCATCGAGCTTTTCCCCCTTGCTTTCTTTTCTTTGGCAGCTGATTGTCTGAATTGTCTAGGCAGAGCTATAAACCGATTCTCCATCCACCTGCACCATCTCTGCTTCCCACTCATACCTCAATAACTCAAGGCAAATTCTGAGCAATTAGTGATACAGGGCTCTGAAAAGCTACAATTAGCATCCAAATTTCAGTTGATTATAGGCTTCCATGTAAGCAACGAGGAAGCTATAGCATTAGTAGTATAAAATGCAAGTCTGGAACACACTTCAGCCCTCTCCACTCCTTTAAAATAATCTAGATTTTCTATTCATCTGGGGAGTTTCTTTTCTAAGTCTCCCAAAATGTGTCTGTAAAAACCAACACTACGGGAGCCAAGGCTTAACGGCATCCTTGACAAATCTAAGGACTAGCTTCTGACTTTAAAACACCAGAAAGATGAATTATTTTTATAGATAAATTTCCATACCTATTTTAAAGGCACGGAGCAAGGATTTCTAGCTTTGCCGTTTTGTTGCGAATTTGGTTTCTCTGAAGTGCCATGCTAAAATGATAAAGCATCCAAAAGGTTTAAAACGAGAAGAAAAATCAAAACCTACTTGTGGGTCGTAAATTAGTTGGGTTGGGATCCTGAGCAGTGTTGGAGGAGGATGGAGCAGAGGATGCCATCAGTTCAGAAAATCAAAGTCCTTCGATCCCGTATTTTCCTCCAATATTCCTCTGGTGGATGGACAGTAAAGAATTTACTGGAAGGAAACAAAAGGCGGCTTTAATGATTTGGTCTCATGGAAGGATGAAACGCGAGTCCTGTTTAGATTAACTAGTCAGGGTGTGACTCGGCGGCCAACAATAAGCAATTAAACTCCTTGTGAAGTGACAGTGTCTGGGAAAGCCTGCACAAAGGGTTGCATCTCCAGTCAAAGAGTCCTTATCACGACGTTCCTTAGCCAGGCGAAAATATTCGCAAAGCAAGCGATGAAAAGGCAAGATCACTGAAGGCGCGGACATTTACTTAGTTTAAAACAGCTAACAGGGAAACATGGCAATTAGAAAATGCTTCGACAGGCTGAGGAGTTAAATCGTTTCTTTGCTGGATGTTGAAACGCTACGCCCTGTGCGAATGATGGATTTAGCAGACCGTGAAGTCTATCGCAATTATATCAATGGCCACTGAAGAGGGCAATTATGGCTCGTGTCAAATTGAAACCAAGTTATAAAACAGGCTTTTCAATTATCACTCAAAACGACCTACAATCCCCATAGAATTGTTGCTACTGTGTATTTTATCATATAATCCCTGAACTATTCATCAGATTAAATACAAAAATATTCAGGCAGGATTGATATAGAAAGATTTAGATCCTCCGGTAACAAAGACACATATTTGCCTATCTACGGCTAGGTGTATAATATGCATGTATTCATGTGTGTGTATAGATGCACGCTCAAACGTACACATGGCTGAACCATGATATTCGTATTTAAGATCTGGCTTAATTTTAAACTTGCTATAAGGGGATACGTAGCTGAATAAAGTGTCTATAATAATACCCACATCTTATGGACTAAGCCTTGCTCTCAGCCAGCCGTTAAGTTTTTCGCAGGTGGACATTGCATCCAACAACCAATTTGGGTTCACTGATCTAGAACCGACGGATCAATGCCTCGCATTATCCCCGACCCATATTTGGGTCCGATTTATTTTATCCAGAAAAACAAGAAAGAAAATCAAGGTCGCAGTAAATTAAGAAGCCTCCCTCGCCCCTCTTCCCTCCAATACCCAATAATACTCGTTCTTCATTTTCACTGCGTGGATTAAAACCAGCGTTTACACACAACGAGCCAGTGATTCCAATGGTAAACGGGCACATACTTCAAATAAACCCAAACCAAAAATACCAAGATATAGCTAGAAATCCTAAAGCAGCGGGACTCGCTAGACAATGCCTGGAAGTGAAGTAACAGGTTAGCCCAACGGTCTACTGCACCGGCTGTCTCAAAATGCCCATTATTGCTCTCTGGGCAGGACAGCCACAGGAAAATGGTTTGCTGAAAAGCCCCCCTTTCTGAAAGAGCCTCCTGGAGGCTTGAATAAGATAATCTAGTGAGGAGAGTTTAAAACAGACTTACCGCGGAGGAGAGCGAGCCCACACTTACTCCAAGTGTCCAAAAAGCCAGGGGAATTCTAACCTTGGAAGGAGTCGCCGCTTATAAACTCCGCGAGAAACGACGTCGGAAAACCAGCCGCGCCTCGGAATTTAATTCGAGATGACCTTTCCCCACAAGTGCTTGGATTTGCTTTTTTTTTTTAAAGCGTGAATCGCCGGTTGATCTGTTCCGACGCAGGCATGAGTCACACCGCTGCCACCACCTCCTCTGCTCCAATATGGAAGGCAAGCAGGCAGACGGGGGGCCGGGGAAGAGTGGATCAACCAGGTCAGTTTGCTGGGCTGGAAATCACGCGCCCAAGTGTTGCCTTCCTCGGCTAACGTGACTTTTTTGCAGGTGTTTTGGTCGCCTCGGGGCTTTGTAGCTCGATTGTGAATCCAAATCACGGAGATGCATCCAGAAAGACTGAACCTCTGAGTAATACAGTGCGCACCCTACACGCTCCCTTTTCAGAGGGGGCTAAGGGGCTAGTAGGAAAGACACTTCCGCTCGGCGATGTAGATCTTTTAAGTTGCCTATTTTTTACTGAGCCCCAGAGCATTATTTCAAACCAGCAGAAATGTTCTATATGTAAACACGAAGCAGTCGTGGCTGCCAACAGACGATTTTAAAAATCTCTTTCAAAGAAAGCTATTTGTCTTCAACTTTTGCTTCCTTTCAGTCTCTTTTGTTCTAACCCATATCACACTGTACTGCCATATATAACATGCGATCGCAGGAATAATTTCAATGAGTGTCTTTGTTAAATGAGGCTTAGCAAAAATACCCCCGTCTCTTCGCTATGATCAGAATTTTATACCTCATTCATTCTTTACGAACCGCCCCCCCCCGCCATGAGTAATTATTTTTGTGAGTCTCCACCAGAGGGCGTCAAAGATCCAGACGGATGAATCTTTTGGTCTTTACCATGGCTACAAGGAACACCTGTTTTTTATGACTTAGTTTAAATGGTTTCATTAGATTCAGGACTTACCACCAACATTCTTTTGCTAAAAATAGATACATCCAGAAAGGCTTTTTGTTTGTAGCCTTAACTCCAAGAATATCATTGCATTTAAAGATCTTTTGCTAGCAATTTCCAATGAGGATTGTATTGTTAGGTCTCAAAGGGTTAAAGTAACTAGACATATGACTAAATAAGACTGTATTTAACGAAGACAAGTACATGATTTGTAGGAATGTGCAACTACTTGAAAAAAAGTCTTATGGATGTAAAAAGGAGTGTTCTCCAGGCAAATGTTAGCAGCATGAAGGGTTCAGACGTGTATGTATCCTTTCCGAAGAGCTTGGTAGTGGAAGAAGGAAAAAAAAAAGTAAAATCTCCGATTTGGAGAGCAAAAATACTGAACGGCAGCACTAAATGCCCAGAATGATCGCTCAGCCGTGCAGGCGCTCTGCCTAGGACATGGAGACAGAACTAAAATATTCGGAACACACACACACAAATCTTTTAAATTCAGTTTTAAAGGATCTAATAGCTCTAGCCGACACGGATGTTCCCCATCTATTCTTGGAAATATTAACAGGGATGTTTCAATTAATGAGCCAGAACGTTTACTCATTACATAGAATGAGACAAAATAATGTAATTATAGATAATTGTCTATTTAATTGTAAATACATTTGCTTATAAGAAATTAATAGAAAATATAGAAATAGGTGCGTTTGCTCTTCTATGTCTTAAAACTTTTCAAGCTGTGTCTTAGAGTAATATAAAAAAAATCTATACATCTCGTCTCAAGAAGAACTCAAAAGCGCAAGTGGTAAGAAGTCAAACTATTAGAACGCAAAGTGCGTTCAGTGGCAAGCTGAAGATAGAGTTGTTTCATCGCCTTAAACAATAAATCATTAAATGGCATGAACTTCCTGCGGGCTAGTTCTGAAAAGTGCGGGTTAGAATCGCAAGGCAAGCGGACCAAATCTGGCATTTTTAGATCCACGTTTAGCAGGATTCACGTTTTCCAGCCGAAAAGACAATGCGAGAATAAGGGCAGAGCACTCTTGCCTAGGCTCATAGGCTGTATATAACAAGAAAATAGCGTTCACCCCTACACGTTCACTGGGCAGTCACAAACCGGCGCTGGTTTCAGCACCTCGGACAGCAAGCCAGTCAGGGCAAGGAAGTTCCATGCCGCTGCCTGCTGTGAATTAGCTCATTGAAGGGCAGGCGACGATTCTACCTCACGCCTCTCCTCTCCCTCAGAGGGTTTGTACATACATGCAAACTGCCTGCAAGATTTTTTTGCTTCAGCTTTATGACCCACTCAAATCATTCGAACTAACTCTTGGGGGCGAAGCCGGAAGGCAAGGATCCGTCAGGACCACCATAGTTATTTCACGTTGCTCCTAGAGTCGGAGGTGTGGGGGGAGGGGAGAGGGAAGGGTACCGGTGGCACACGCTGAGCTTTCTCTCGCAGAAAGGCACGCAAAGCCTTGAAGTCAATGTAAACCAGGAAAAAAAAAGTGTCTCTCTCTCTCCCTTCGCCTCTTTTTCGAATCCCCAAACCTGGGCATATTTACCTGGACAGAGCTCCCGTGGAAACAGCACAGAGCCTGTTTCCCGGCAGATAGAAGGCTTTGTGTTTAAAATCCGTTCTTTGTCAAGGCGGACAGATGTGGGACTTCGGTCTAATCTTAAAATGCTCTTCTGCCTTAGAGATTGTTTTACACTCTTCTCCTAAAAAGGGTGGTTCAATAACACAATACATCCTGCAGTTTCATGCAAAAGATCACACCCTGCCGTTATTACACTTATCGAAGACACCCGCCTTCATCAACAAGGGGAGTATTTATGTGCTAGCAGCTTCTGCGCCCCCAGCAAATAGTCCAAACCGTCTAACCTGGCAGAGGCTTTGTCGAAACCAGATTAGGGAACAACGGTTTATCTAGGTGACAAAGAAAATGTGTGGGCCCCAGATTAGTCAGGAACGTTATTTTATAATTTAAAACAAATGTAAAATAAATGTAAGTTGAATCAAAGTGATTGAAAAAAGGCTTAAAAGGTGCAGCAGGCTATTTTGACTCAGGCAGAGGAGAAAACCCCCGGGGACAAACACAACACTAGAGAAGACAGCCTTTGTTGTTACAAGGGGAAAACATTTTCAGAAAAAAATCCTGCAGGTGGCGCTATTTCTCAATTTCAGCTTTGAAACAAAGGTAATCTTAATGAAGATGGGCTTCTAGGATAGGCAATAACGTATGGTTTACACTTACAGCGTTTGTTTCACTCTGTGAGACTGCATAGTGTCATCTAAATTAGTGCACAGTTCAAGGGGCTGAGGCATCAGTTCCTGTGGCTTTAAGGGCAGTTGAAGATGATTAACACAATGAAGGATCCAGCCTTACATTAATGGTCCAGTCTCATTTTACACTCATTCCAGAGTATGGGCAAGGCACCCACTGATGGAAACATAGGGTGCTGCATTTGGTTTAAATATTCATTAAGATAGTAAATAGCTAGACTTTTAAAATAAGAAAGGTTCCTATGCAGATATAAAGATTATCATCTATGGTTAGACAGGCTCCAGTCTGGGAGATACTAGTTTCAATGGGAGCTGCAGATTCTCAGTGCCTCTCAAAATCAGGCCTCTTGCTCTGTGATACAAACCTGTTCTATTTGTAGTCATTTTACTTTAAAAGGGCATGTAAATTGTGCAGTTGCTGCCTCCTAAGTGCCTCTTAAACAGACCATGCACACACATGTTTTCTGTCACCTGCTTTGCAAGCCAGAATCCCGAAAGAGGCCTCTCTCTTCTCTCTAAACTTACAAACCTTTGTAGAATGAGCTAAATGTGTCAAATGAAAACTGTTGATTTGTTGTATACATTCCAAGACAGTGGATATATAATGTTATAGTACTACTTAAGAAATCTGATGAGGTTCAACAAGGACAAGTGCAGAGTCCTGCACTTGGGATGGAAGAATCCCAAGCATAGTTACAAGCTGGGGACCAACCAGTTAAGTAGTAGTTCTGCAGAAAAGGACCTGGGTGTTACAGTGGATGAGAAGCTGGATATGAGTCAACAGTGAGCCCTTGTAGCCAAGAAGGCTAATGGCATATTAGGCTGCATTAAGAGGAGCATTGCCAGCAGATCCAGAAATGTCATTATTCCCCTTTATTCGGCTTTGGTGAGGCCACATCTGGAGTATTGTGTCCAGTTCTGGGCCCCCCACTACAAAAAGGATGTGGATGCATCGGTGAGGGTCCAGCAGAAGGCAACCAAAATGATTAGGGGGCTGGAGCATATGACTTATGAGGAGAGGCTGAGGGAGTTGGGTCTGTTTAGTCTGCAGAAGCGAAGAGTGAGGGGGGATTTGATAGCAGCCTTCAACTTCCTGCAGGGGAGTTCCAAAGAGGATGGAGAGAGGCTGTTCTCAGTAGTGACAGATGGCAGAACAAGGAGCAATGGTCTCAAGTTGTGGTGGGAGAGGTCCAGGTTGGATATTAGGGAAAAATTATTTCACTAGGAGGGTAGTGAAGCACTGGAATGGGTTGCCTAGGGAGGTAGTGGAGTCTCCATCCCTGGAGGTGTTTAAGTCTCGGCTTGACCAAGCCCTGGCTGGGTTGATTTAGTTGGGATTGGTCCTGCCTAGAGCTGGGGGCTGGACTTGATGACCTTCTGAGGTCTCTTCCAGCTCTATGATTCTATGATACTTTCTTGGTGCCTTTATTATGGTACAGGTTAGAAATCTCCTGTACAAATACTGTTTAACACCTAGTATTGGTTCCATTTAATAACACCTGAATAAACTCTGGGAGTGGTTAATATGAACCTTGAGAATTCTAGGAGGCTACAGGGATAAAATACATCTCTGTGGATATCCCTGTATGGCTATTCAATAATTAAGGTGCATTTATAAATTAATCTGAATAAACAAATCTGAATAAAAACAAGTGGAAAAGGTTGTTAAGCTACAATATGGCAAACAGTGGAAGCTAACTCTGCCTGTTAAAGAGTGTCAAGAAGTGCATTGCCAAATATGGTAGCTTTTCCATTCCCCATCCTCCAGCTTCCTTTGGTTTTTCTCTACTTGTTGCCTCAGTCCTTTTATATTTAGACTGAATGCTCTCTGGGGTAGGTACCATCTTCACACATACCCCAATCCCAGGTAGGGCCTCTAGTGTCACAATAATAATTGTATTTTACTCAAAACTCATGCTCCTGGTTTACATCACACTTCTTACACACTGTATGTAGCCTGATCTAAGATTATGTTTAAATACTAATTACCCACCTTTAGGGTTGACTGGTTCTTTGTCTCAGGATCAGGCCCAGTATTCAATTATACTATGATTGGGGAACCCTGATGTGCACGGTTGCAACACTCATAATATAGAAACTCTTGTATATTTACAATATTTACAGTTTATTAATACGGTTAGTACAGTCACAAACACCTCAATTTCATAACACAGGGAATGTACATCCATATTTCCTTACCATAGACTGACATCATTCCTTCTAGAACAATCTTAGGTGTTAGCCCATCATCTTTCTCATTACCTTCACCTTCCCCATCATCACCAGCGGCCATCATTCTGGCCCTTCCAAAGACTATATCTTCTCCTCCCTATCGACCCTTGGCTGTGGTCCCACTTTTATACCAAGTGACGTTGACGATAACATGTTTTATGCATATTCAATAGGGGGTGTTTCTAATGCTCAAGTGTTCTTTTCTTATTGGTCACTATATCATTGCTCTTAACTTATTATCATATACGTCAATTCGTTGCCATGGGTCTTTGTGGTTAGCTATCGCAAAACTGTGTCCTGATTACTCAACTCAGCCTGAACCAATTATTTGGGACTTATATTTAATAATACATCTGCTGATTCTGAGGTCCATCTTGTGTGGGTGAGAGGTCCATACCTAAGTTCCCCCTTTTCAGGCCCGGGAAACCATAAATAAGTTATGACCAGTATCTCACCCCACCCACAGAAGTCTGCAAACCTCAGCTTCTGCTGATCTTGCAAATGGCCTGTTGCAGCATGGACAAAAGATAAAATATAACCCCATTTACTTGACCTGGACTGTGAGCTTATGTATGTTCTTACATTCAAGTGCAACCCTGCCGTCTAATTGGTTGTAATGCAGACATGGCACTCGTTGGAAAGTGCATTCAGAGGCTGTACCATCTTGTTATACCCTAGAGCAGGAGCCATTGCACTGCAGGGGAACCCGACTCACTGGACAGCCTAGGGCTGGGCTGTACTGCACCCATGCTGCTCCTATGCCTAATGGCATCTGGACTGCCACACAGCCCAGTCAGTGCATGGTGCCAACAGACTTGTGGTTGGCTGTGTGTGGGGGGGAAGGCAAGCAGCATATGCCCACAGACAGGTACAAGCAGCAGGACCACTAATTTGGGCTCTTGCTAGACTCTTATATACCAACATGTCTTGGCCCCAGCTAGGAAAGGGCATGGGCCTGTACCCAGGTGGGTTAATGGCAAAGCCCTCCCCCCAGGAGTTGAGTGCTGCTGTGTTAGTATTAGCGGGCCTTCACAAACTTGGGCTGACATAAGGCCTAGTGTATAACACCTGAACCCCGGACATCAGTCAAGCTAACACAAAGGGCCTACGGGAATGCTGAGAGCAGCTTTTAGAAGATTTCTTGCATTACAGCTTTTAACTATTACCAAATTAATCTAAATTAACACAAACATATTATTAGCATGATAGGAAAGTAACTTGACAGGCTACATGTAAATACTTATGCAGACTCTACAGCAAAATATATTTTGTGTGTATAGTTATCCTTTTCTTTTTCCCTGTTTTCCAGTGCCCTGACATGTCCCCATTCACTTGTAACTTTGTTAGAATGAAGTTAAGCTAGATCAGCAAGTGACATAATTCCTAATAACTGATTTTTAAAAATAACTGTAGGAAAACAGTCTTCCTGCAGTTTTTAGAACCTGTCTTGCTTTAACCTTCAGTGCAAAAAAAATGGTTAAATAAAGGAAAAGAAAAGAAACAACATGAGTACTGATCTCAGTATGGGCACATCTATACTGTAGGGCAAAAATCAAATTAAGATATGCAACTTCAGCTATGTCAATTGCATAGCTGAAGTCGAAATAGCTTAATTTGGCTTTTGCTGCTGTCTACACCTCAGGAAGTCAAAGGAAGAACACTCTTCCTTCGACTTCCCTTACTCCTCATGAAATGAGGGTTAGAGGAGTCGGAGTAAGAAGTCCCCCAGCTTGACATGATTTCAAAAAAATGGCTTGCTGTGTAGACATGTATTTTGTTATTTTGAAATAACATCAGTTATTCCAAAACAACGCTGCTGTGTAGATGTACCCTAAGAGGCCAAATCCAAATATTTCTATAAATAGGCATTAGGGTAAAATTATTAATGGATTTTAACTTATATTCTAGAGATGACCTGCACTATTCTTGTACGTAATAAAATGTTTGCTTTCACTGTTGATATTTTTTCTTCCTTACATGAGAGACCTTCTGCTTTATGGTTATAATTGATCTGTCAGAGACCTATGCTAAATGTTCCACACTTAGAATCAGGCCTGTCACTTATTTCAAAAATAGCTAAATATAGGCTGCCAGCTACCATTTTCTGCACCCCTGTGATGAATGACATTCAGAAATATGATTTCTGATTAGACCTTATTTTACATCAACTGTGGTCTCCCTATTATGCAAAATATTTCCTTCTTTATTCACACTTACTTGTGCTTCTGTGTATCCTACACTCCCTAGTCTCAATGGAGGAAATGGCCTTTTTATATAGTTTTCTTTAATGAAGGGACATAAATTTGGTCCTATTTTGAAAAATAACTTAGTAAAAATGTTACTTTACTCAGCAGAGTTGCTCCTTGGGAGTAGTTAGTAAACAGCTGTGACTTTCTCTTATGGCAATTTTTTTTACTCCCTTCTCCCAATTAATCCTGATGTGTTAATATAGGATTAACTGAGCAGGATTCCATTCCTTCCTGTGTATTGCCAATAGAATTGTTTATTTCCCACTTAGCTATACCTGTGCAACCCCATTGAAGGGCACAAATGAGGACCTTCGCACTTTCAATAATGGTGATAATTCACAAAAAAAGTGAGGAACCGAGGTTGAATCTCAAATCTCAGATAGAATTTGGAGAGCTGGGAAATTAGAAAACGTATTCTTTGGGGGTGGCAACCAAAGTGCATTTGATAATGAATAACTGAGGGTATGTCTACACTGCATGGCTATTTCAGGGTACTGGAGGTATCCCAAAATAGCAACCCTGCGTCTACACAAGCTGCCTGTTATTTCGCAATATTTTTCAAAATAATGGATGCATTATTTTGCCATCCTGATAAATCTCGTTGCATGAGGGATAAGGGATGGTTCAAAATAGCACATTATTTTAAAATTTGGCACTGTATAGATGCACCAAATTTCAAAATAATCTATTTTGGAATAGATTCTAAATAAGATACGCAATTTGTGTAGCGCAAAATGCGTATCTTATTTCATGTTTAGGGTGCTGTGTAGACGTACCCTGAGATACAGCAAGCAGGGAACTTCTTGCCATTGTAAAGAGTTACTTTTCAGAGTATAGCAGGCTTGGGAGATCTGAGCTAGTTTCAACACTACAACACTGGGCATATGAAGATTGCCTACAGGGATTTCTTAAATCAAACTCAACTCATCCAGTTTCAAGAGTATTATAAGAGAAATCGTGCCCTTCATTAGATATTTTTCTTTACCTAGAGATGGTATTTCTCCTATGGAAGAGGTCAGTCTCTGCCTTGACAATTTTTACATAGGTTACACTTGAACAGCTATCAATGAAATTGTAGGCCTCCAGAGCACAAAATCTGATAGTCTTGCACTTTCTATTAGCTTCCCATTTGCAGAACTGTAGCAATCCAAATCAAATTTACTTCCAAAATGGAAGGTGAAATGTACCGAACTGAAATGAAAGAGGGACAGGAAGAGATAAATCCACTCAAAATAATTGAACAATTTTACTATAACATAGAAATGACTGGATAAATATATTTTGTAAATAGGTTCATTTTTACCATGTTGTCCTATCTAAATGAGGCCTTTAGGGTCTGGAAACTTTATTTTTTTCCTTAATTCAATTACGGTAGGTTTTATATGAATAACACCTAACAACTATTTTGCTAAGAGGTGAGCCTTTACTCAATTAAGCAAAATTATTAGTTTCCCAATTTTTTACCAGCAAAAAGCCCAGAGAGAAGGAAATGAATGAATAGAAGGATGAGTGAAGGACACTGATCATGTCAAAACTGGAGATTGGTGCTTGCACTAAAGAGGGAAGCTAGGTCACATCTGAGAGTCAAATCCTGCTAATCCCATGTTTTTTAATATTAATAGATTCATCTGTTGTAGGCTAGTGATGTATACCATTACAGAATTGCCAGTAAGAGATGGGGCTTTCCAATCTGACCAAAAGTTAAGCTCACTCCCCCCTCAATCCAGATTGGACTGTGTTATCAGGGTGATCAGCTGATTTGCTCAGAAGATCTCTGGGGAAGTGCCAATGGATGGCGTGAACTAGAATTGCAACTGTAAAGATGCAGGTGATCTTCATAGGCCACCACAACACCAGAAAGGGCTGTGTCTGCCACTCCAATCCCGTAGGAAAGAGGGGACCAAGCCAATTTCAGCTGACTAGCTAGGTGCTTCAAAGGCAGCCTGCCAGACAGCACAAGGTACCAGCTAGAGATGATAACACTTAGTCCCCTGAACTGCAATTCAGACTGGTGCTTTGAAGACCACTTAAACTAAGGAGACAACTTTGAAGACAGTCCTTCAATTCTTTGTAGTCAGTGGCAGTTTGACTCAGGACAGCACACAGAAACTTCTCTTGAGTCCTACAGGGGCACTTCCTGGCCTTTTTGAGCCTCTCGGCAGGTGTTGGGACCTCAGGCTGTCATTCTGAGGTCAGTTCTCTCAAGGTACAATTGCAACATATTATAGAGGGTCCATTGTTAACACTAGACACAGCACTGCCCCGACGCCTTTTAAACACCTCACCATTCACGTACCTAGCACTGACTGACTGACGTGGAATGAGCACACATAGGATACAGGAACCCCACAATGGTGAGTTCACTACTAGGGCTAGAGAAGCCCTTAGTGCAGCGGGACAGAGATTCTCATTCGTGTGGGGGAGCAAGGGCTTTCATTTGTGCAAGGCCATACTGTACTCTGGGCAGGTGTGACTTGGGAGAACACTGCCAGTAAAGGTCAATAGTTAGTAATGGCCACACATTTCCACAGGCTGTGTTTATCCTGGGAGCCATTTCATTGCTTAGGGTGAGCAGCAAAGCAAAGGAGGGTCTTTTACTTGACTGTGGGTTCATCCGGGACCATATGCGGCTTGTCTTTGTGCAGCGATCCCCCACTCCCCACCACAAGCTGATGGCACAGTGGCAAGGGAATGTCAGCCTTCAAGGGACAAAGAAGACCCACATTTGCTTTGCCAGCACCCGTATGCTGGTAGCAGCAACAGAACCAAACCTCCTTTCTGTAACCCTCCTGCTCCTGGCAACTCGCTTGAGCACTTCCTGAGATGCAACCCAATTGGCAGGCACATCATCCGCAGCCTCTGAGAGCTAATTGGGGGGTACAAAACAGCCCCTGGTTGCAGGCCTCTGTGGATATTGAGCCCTCCTCTGGCTATGGGTCCCCCTTCCCCTCAGTGTACTCAGCCATGACTTCCTCCTTCTGTCTCGGTCCACTGTTGGATGGCCCCTGAGTCCCCGAGGGAGTCTTTGGAGCAGAGTTGGGATCGCTTCCAAGTATATCATCCAGATCTTTGTAGAATCTGCACATCATGGGCACAGCACCAGAGTGGCAGTTTGCTTACTGTGCCTTGTGGTAGGTGTTTTGCAGCTTCTTCACATTGACCCTGCACAGCAGAGTCCCCCAGTCATGGTCCCTTTCGGTCATTCATCTTGAGATGTGCCTGTAGGTAACACAATTCCTGCATCTGGGGTGCAGCTGGGACTACACAGGTTTTTTGCCCCAAATGCTGAAGAGGGAGAGCACCTTGGCATGGCTCCAAGCAGGGGATCTCCTGGTGCATGGAGCAGGCATGACCAGCTGGAAAGATGGGCTGGGAACACACCACACATCACAGAGCAAACAGGAAGGGGATTTTCAAATTTCAAAAAGAATGCAAAGGGTGGGTATGAGGATTGGTCACCTTAGAACAGGGATAGAGTTCAAACAGATGACCAGAGAGGCAAGAACAGGCATTGTGGGAAGGGTGCTGGAGGTCAGTCATGATGCTGTACTATACCATAGAGTCAACACTGGCAACCTAACATTGTATCCAGAGCACAGCATGCTCTACACTTCTCATTAAGGTGGTTTATGAGTGCAGCACTGCAGAGCTAGTGCACACTAAGTGTCTTGCTAGTGCCACCTGGAAAGTTACAGCACCAGGGGCTGATTTATTGTGCAGTAACTTGCCAGTATAGACTTAGCCCATGTTTTTGCCTCTGGGTATGCATGCTGCTACTTCACTCTGTACTCCAATTGCCTACTAACATCCAAGAGTAACCCACGAACTATCTTAGTGCCTTTTAGGCAATAAGACATTAGCTTCATCCTGTTCTGTGACACTGTGAATTTCAGCTTCTTAGCACATTGTTACATAGAGCAGGCTTTCTTTAGTGCCTACATCTGACATAGCATCGTGCAGCAAAATATTAAACTCAGCTGAGGCATTAGAGTCCCCAGAGACACCTATTTCAGATGTGCTGTGGATGACCGAATGACAAGACTAATTTAGATTGATCACCGGGTCTACTTTTAAGGTTAAAACTCACATTTCCTATGTCTAGAGCAGATGTTGACTTCAGTGATCTAAGCAATTTTCTGAACTGTGTGTTCTAGATAATGGTATCTGTTGGCTAAATTGTTTATAGCATAGCAGGAGCCACCAAGGTCTGTTGGGTTTTGAACAGGCCAGGGTGAACTATTAAAGGCAGAGTTATACTATTGTATACAATTTGATTTTAAGAGTGCGACTTATGTCTTTTTTATAGACTGGTAAGCAGCAAATGGTATTCTAAATTGCCTTATCAAAATAGTAGGCACTCCTGATTCTGTGGGGCCCTTTCCCTATGTAGGTCTATGTTTCCACAGTCACAAGAATTTGCATGGTGGTTTATCTGTAGCAACTTCAATTCTTCCCTTTACTGGCTCTTCTCAAGAGCATTTGCCAGTTGTACTTTTTCCTCTACTTTTTGTTCAAAGTCAAAGGATGACTGGGATTTTAACATTACAATGGGCTTTCAAGAAAAGTTGTTGTTTTCTCCTAAGAGGTTTTACTGAAAACATCAAGCCATTCCTACCCATGTCACTGCTTATTACTATATACATAGTATTTTCCCAAATGGGTCTAGAGTAATGGGAGCATGAGGCCATGTTTTCATTCTCTCTCAGATTTCTAACCTGTAATATTCCTTCTGATAATACCCCAATTGTACGAATTTAGAGATCAAATCAATAGAAACCCTTATCAAGAGGCCAATTTCACTTCATGCAGAGAGATTTATCTCTGTAGGGTGCATTTGATAACCAGTTGCGTGAGGTTATGAACTGTGTTTCTTTTCCAAGCTACAAACTCCATTTTGACAGTGCAGATTTTTGTTTTCTCTATGGTCCGTTTGTAGCTCATCATGAAGAAAGTCCCAACACAGAGATACAAAGTAGACAATAGAAGGTAGTTACTTTAAGTACCCAAGCACTGGAAATCTATTCACTCCAGTGGAATTGGTTTTCTCAGAGGACAGGTTGCCTTGACAATGAAGTCACTTGGCATGGGTTAGAGTTTTGTGGGGAAGCTGGCAAGGGTATTACCTCACAGAGGATGCTAACAGATTTTAAAATGACAAATGATGTTCGTCTCAGGAGTCATTTTCTGAGGTCCATGAAAGGGAAACAATCCAGTTATAATGACTCAAGAGACAAAGAGAACTCTGCCTGCTGGGACATGGCTGGCCCCTAAGGATCTAAGCTGGAAAGTGAGGAAACAGAGATAGGGACACACATAGTAGTGTTTATTGGTTTGGATGATATGTTGTCTCCTGTGCTTATACAATTAAAGTATGTTAACTGCTATGTGCCCTGAGAGTTAAACTCTTACCAGAAATGTCCTACTTTTTAGGTTGGAGTTCTGGGAGAGGGGAGGGAATGTTTAAATATAAGGGAACTGAGGAGCCATGTTAGTGAATTGGACAGCAGGTTCCAGCTTTCAGAATGGGAGGTGCTAGGTAGAAGGTCTGAACACTGAGACTTCTTTATTCAGGCTTCACATTAAAGCATCCAGGAGATTAAGGGACACAGAGGCTTGGATTTCCCTCACAGGAGTCCACTGGGTAGCTAGAAGAGGTAACTCCAGCCCTCTGGATCCGTGACAGGGATATCTACGGGGTCTCAACTGAGTGGACAGCAACTAACATGAAGAGCTTCACTCCCTGGTTTCTATCATTTCTGTACTGCTGATTATAGTTACATCAGTGACATCTCTAGCATTTCAGCTGGGCTAGACCACTCTGCTTCAGCAATTACTTCTCAAAGCTGAGGAATACTCTGACCTGATCTCAGATGCATTGGCTGTTAATAGAGTGTATTTGCTCACCCCTTGAATCATAACCACATATATACCAAATCTGCCTGGACAAGAAAGCTGAATAGCAAGTTTTAGTTCAGTGACAATTGAGACACCGATTGTCCATTTGAATGTTTCACACGCAAACATCTTGGATTTGCATATGCTTTTACCATAAGTGGAACAACCTTAAGGATTTCAGTCTTTTGGATATCTGCGATGGCTCTCACTTTGTTGCTTGACTAGGAAGTCTTTAACTAGTTTTTTTTTAAAAGCTAGCTTTAGCAAAGCTTCATTTACCAACCCCCCTTACACTTTTAAATGGGGACATGGGACACAGCCAGCCAGCCACAGTTGTTTGGATTGTTAGGGACATCTGTGAGGCAGTGAGCAACCCCATGCTCATCATGCAGTGAAGAAAGGACTTCATGAGCCTCTTTATTTTAAAAGCTGGCTATCATAACCACGAGGGCTGACCAGCAGCCTGGGGTCTAAGGGGTTAATTATGTCTCCTGTCCCTAGCCAGGTATCTGGTCAGCTAATAGTAATGCAGATAGGGATTTCAAACAGGGACAAAGGAATTTTTTATCTTTTTCCTCCTTTGTCAGAGTCAGAGCATTTTCTTTCAGGTAACAGGGAGATGGGAGGCCGTCTCTCTCTCTCCAAGAAGTCTCCTCACAATGTGTAAGTAGGGCAAAGTTTAGCTAGTCAGTCAGGTTTTATTGTGTTCTGGTTTGGGGATTTGGAAGTGATGTCTGTGCTATTAAAAGTGGTTTTTCTCTCTTTTGTAACTAAGTTTTGAGCCCATGGGGGGAGTGGTCCCCCATGAGTATATTAATTGGTGGCTCTTTTTCATCTAGTCACTATGCTTGCAACTATGGTTTTGTTTTGATAATAAAAGTTGCTTTTTCTTCTAATTAACCTGGTATTGGTTCATTTTGGTGTCCTAGTTTTACCTCTAAGGTCATCTGGCTGGCTGAGGAGTCAGCTACCACAGACTGCAGCTTGTCTTTCTCTTTTCTTTTTCAAGCTCTTTGGGGAAAAAGAGCTTGAGGTACTTCTGAGGTTTTAGAGAGGAGGTTTCCCAAGTGATCTCTTCTCTGGTTTTCTTGGAATACTTGGATAGTGGCAGTGGATATTCCCCAAAATCCGGGTATTAGGATTTTGGGGGGAAGTTTTTGTACCAAAGCCTGTAAAGACCAGGCTTTGGGGTGCTTTTGTGGGCCCCCACTTCCGCATTTGTCGTGCCAGAGCGGAGAACAGCCTTGACACTGGCAAACTCCACATTTCATTCTTGGTCCAGATTTTGCATTATATTTTTCCTAATCTTGTAGAAGTTCTAGTTCTCTAGATATTAACATTTGTGTTTCTTCCAAGAATCCAACCTGTACTTGCAATACTGTGGACTGTCATGCAAAACCCTATCTGCATAATATTATCCCATGTGGGCAGGTCATTACTCACTAACAGACACTTAGTTTAACATAGATAACATAAACTACGTGTGTTGCTCTCATGCCCTCAAAGCTTTGAAATTAAACAAACCCCATATGTTGGGTATATCTTGGGGTGGGCAATAATTTTTGCAGGGGAGCCACTTCATAAACTTTGGTTCATGGTCAAGGGCTGGCTCTGATCCCGGAAGGGGTGGGGCCTTGGGTGGAAGGGGTGGTTCTCTCTAGGTGCTGCACAATGCTAGAGGGGGGAGGAGACCTGCCTGAGGCAGAGGAATGAGCAAAGTCTCTCACCTCTCGCCTCTGCCCTGCCAGAGGTGTGTCGCACCTAGAGGGAACCGCCAGCCATTTTGAATGAGGAGAGGAAACTTCGCATGCTCCCCTGACCCCAGGCCAATCGGGACCTTGGGCAGGGGCATGCATGAGTCATTCGCTGTTCAAAACAGCTGGCTCCCTCTAGGCGCTGCACACCCCTGGCAGGGGGAGGGAACTGCTAGACACTTTGAACAGCAAATGACTGTGTGTTCCCCTGCCCCCAGGTCTCATTTGGGCCATATCTTGCCCACCCCTAGTGCAGCTACTGAAGTTAGCCCTACTTTTCTCACAGTCACAGGTAAGGGTTTTTAGTCCTTGAGTGACCCATTTAAATGTTTCCTGTGTCATGAGGGTTACTTTTGCCTCCAAATTAAGGAGCTCTGTGAATATCACTTTAATCCTAAAGTACAATCTTCTGTCAGTGCCTTGTGGGATAAGCTCTCTGAAGCAGACTTTCCTTGAACTCCCTATTAGAAATATACAGGCATAAAAAAATCCAAGATATAAAATGGAATCACCTGACACAAACCTCCTGCTAGCAGTGTGACTTCTTATTTTTGAACAATTAGGCATTTGTTTTTCTCAGTCATGGAATCTACCCTGTGTTATCAGGTCCCAGGCAGCTATCTGGGGAAGATGATTTCTGTGTGGTTGCCTTGGACCTGGAGGCTTCTTGTCTTCTTATCACACTACTTGTGGCTAGAGGATATAAACAAGGACATAAGCTCTAGTTTGTCTTCCATCACCTGGACCAGTGGTTCTCAACTCATTTCAGTCTACGGACCACCAGGCCAATCAAAAATTTTTTGTGGACCACCTCTTTTTTGAGACATGATAAAAAAGAGTAAACAAACATACATTTTGGTTTGAAATTTATTTCTTACTAACAGATTTTTGGATTCTCTTCTCACTGACAAGCTTTTCAATGTTTGGAGTGGTACTTAATAATGCACAACGAATATCGCTTTCCACTGCAAGCCGATTCCTCTGTTTGGACTTAACATGCAACAAACACGAAAATCCAGTCTCACACATATAAGTTGATGCAAATGGCAAAAGAAATCTGACTGCGTGTGCTGACAGATTTGGATAACTCCCGGTCATGCTGGCCCAAAATTTCTCTATGGTAGACTGCTGGTACAAGTCTTGAGCCGCAAAATCATTTTTCACATCCAAGAATTCCTCCTGCAGATCCTCTGGAACACTATTAACATCTGTTGTAAATGGATTCCTGATGAAAGATAATCCATCCCTTGTCCTGTCCACCTCTGGAAAGTATTGTTAGAATTCGTCTCGTAGCTTCCATAAATGATCGAGAATTTGCGTCCGAATGGCTTCCTTTTCCCCGAGCATGGCATCCACATATGGAAATTGAACCAAATTATTGCCTTCGACTCTTACGATCCAGAGTTCCAATTTGTCAAGAAAAACCTTGATGATGCTTTGGTGAGAGAACAGATTTGCACCTTTCCCTTGCAGCTGAAGATTCAGTTTGTTCAAGATTACAAAAAAACCCAAAAAGTTACGAAAGTTCTAAATTTGACTGCGTCAGCACATTTCGGAATTCCTCTTTCCCTTGAGCCTTGAGAAAGAAATCCAACTCCTCTCTCAATTGAAAAACTCTGTTAAGTACGTTCCCTGCTGACAACCACCGTACAGAAGTGTAGAACAGCAACACATCAAAGTCGGAACCCATGTCCAGGCAAAATCTTTTGAACAGCCTGGTGTTCAGAACCAATGATTTGATGCGATTCACCACTTTCACCAACCCTTTGAAAACGGCGTTCAGTTGATCAGGCAATGTTTTTGACACCAAAGCTTCCCTATGAATGAAGCAATGAACTCCAGTTACCATTGGAGTGCACTGATTCACCAGCATTTGGAAGCCCGATCTTGAGCCCAGCATGGCAAGTGCACCATCAGTGGTGACACCCACAAGATTTACCCAATCCAGACCATGTACTTCAAAGAAATTGTTAACAATTTCCATCACATCCTGAGCCTTTGTGGTGGTATCAAGAGTCTTACAAAAAAGAAACTCGTCTTTGAAGTCTCCCTCAACCATGTATCGTGCGAACACCAATAGCTGAGAGCACAATGCGATGTCGGTCTATTCATCCAATTGTATGGCAAACTATGGAGACTTCTTTATTTCATCCACAACTTGTTCACTGATGTTCTGTGATATCTCATTTATCCGTCTCGATACTGTGTCGTTAGAGACAGATATATCATTCAGCTTCCTTGCTGCTTGCTCGCCAAGAACAAGCCGCACCATCTCTTATGCACAGCGAGACACAAGTTGCTCTACAATGATATGAGGCTTCTTGGCCTGTGCAATTTTGTATGCAACAATGTAGAAAGTGCACACTGCATTGCTTGTGTTATTGTAGAATGCACTTGTTGAGTCGAGGCGCTGCCATTTCAGACCTGATAATCGCCGCTCAAAATAATCTTCAACCTTTTGCAACAAGTTGGGGTGACACTTTTCGAGATGGAGTTTCAGCTTAGCCGGGTTCATTGAGTCATTCCCCAAGACTTTGAAACAAACACCACATTGTGGCATTCTTTTTCTTGACAAGTGAAGCCGAATTTGATGTAGTCCTCCGAATACTTGCGCTTGACATTTCTTCCTGTCATTGCCATTATAAACAAACTACACCACACCTGTAAAACAGCACATGGAGCACAGGACGAACGACACAGCAAACGCTCAGCACGATGGCGGCAGCTACACTGATGCTCAGAGCCTCAGACGGAAGTTACTGGTAACACAACGGTTGCGTCCTAAGTGACGCTATGGATGACGCACCGCGCGTGCTTGTGAACATGGCGTAAAACAGCCTAACAGCGGCGCCTGCTCACACCATGTGACTTTGGACAATGTTCCTGTGGACCACCGAAGAAGTCACCATGGACCACCAGTGGTCCATGGACAACCAGTTGAGAACCACAGACCTGGACCATCTGCTTATTATGGGTAACTTGTCATTGAACGGGTTCTTTTGGCCTTTCCAAGTCCTACCATCTATGTTCTCAACTTTCTTTGACCATGTCAGCTGGGGAGGCCCACACTGGCTCAGACTTTATTTTCCAACTTCCCCTTCTTGGACAATGATTTTTTGTTGGAGGTTAGTTCTTTACTTTATAACTGTAGCTCAGCTCTTCCAAGCCTCTGTGGGGAGTGCCTTTTCACCTAAATCTTTCTGGATTAGAGTGACTGTTTCCCTCATGGGTGTTTGCCTGGCTGGATCTATAAACCAACCTCATTTTTTCTTTGAAGTGTATTTATGAAAATTACCACTCATCTTCTTCAAATGAATGTGCTGGTCTGGATCCACAGCACCATCAGCCTTATTTCATCATAAAAGGTGCATCATCCTTATAAAACAATCTTATAAATCAGACCAGTGGAACCAGGGTTGGTGTGATTATTTGTGGGGCCTAGCTTGACTACATAGGGCAAGAGCAAGGCCTATTTATACACATATACCGGGGGTTGCAAAAAAAGATGAAGAAAACAAATCTAAATTAATTATAAAATTTTAACTAAAACCACTTTCCACCACATCGTCATTAACGCACTCAAAACTGTCAAAACAGTCATTACTCCTCTGAGCATGATGCATGAGCATATCTGTGTTTTACACTGCAGTGCATGCATTACGGACTTCCTTATGGCACTGGGTTTAAAATGGACATACGTATTTCAACCTTATTTATATAAGTTGTAAGGAACATTTTACTTCTACAACACAAATGTATGTAGATAGATATTTTTAATATAATTTGAACTTTTAATCATTATTGTTTTAATATATAATAAATTAAATATAATTAATATATAATAAATTAAATTTAATATATAATAAATTGTCTAGAGCCTGAAGCAGGGTCAATAATAAAGCACAGGGCTACGTATGGGGGTACCAACTGCACACATCTCACACCAACTCTGAGTGGAACTTCTTTCTTCATAGAGTTTGATTAGCTTAAGACATGAGCTAATGACTTTTCAAAGTTCTGACTGATGTCTGGGGATAAAGTAGATAACCAGACCAAAACCTCATCTTACTTTTTCTGAAATGCCTTCAAAAGAAGCTAGGGAAGTTTTCACCATAGTAATATGCTTGTGAATTTGAGCTCCCTTCTTATGGGGAATTGAACTTATCACTATGTTTAGCTTCCTCATATTGCTTTATCTGGGACTTGAGGTGAAATGTACCCATCCCAGGGAAGGGTTAGATCCACCTCATGAATCTCTGGGGTGCCACAGCTCTTCTTACCTCCACTTAAGAACATCCTTGTCTGCCAACAACTCATGGTTCTCTTCCTCCACTTTTCTACATTTTGCAGTTTGTTTATTCAACCTATTGTTTATCCCTCTGAAGGCCTGAGATGCTTAAACCATTTCTACCCCTAGGCTGTCTACGTTTTACTTCCTTTGACCAGTTCTCCATCAACTTTCTGTTCAATAGGGTAGAACCACAGGCAATAAAAGGAGGCATCTTTCTGCAATATACAGTCTGCCACTGTGCCTTTTAGCTAAGGGTTTCTTGCAAGTGACCAAAATCTCATGTTTCCCATTTTGATTGGTCAAACTTTCTAGATCAACATTCTATAAGGAAAGGACTTGGCTTCATGTTTCAAATGAGTTGGTTGACGCATGTTTATGAGCCAGAATTATTTCCCCACTTATCACATTGTGGTGTTGAATATGGGTGGAGTTACTATGTAGAAAGGCAGCTGAAAAAAGTTTAACACTTACCATTTGATTCTTTTGAGCATGGTTGCTAGCTGTCTTGTTCCACTGACGCTTGGGGTTAAAGTTCTTTGTCTGAGGAAGACACAGTTTAGCTTCTCTAATAGCCTTCCGAAGATGAAGGCAAATCACAAAGTGTAAAGATTTTATAAAAAACTCTTAGGAAATCCTCTCTTCTGACTTTAGTCTGGTTTGTCTGCACCCATTCTCTTTCAACAGGAAATTTCACTTCATCACTGGGCCAATTTAGGAGTACAGGGGAACTTTGTCTCTCCTATTACTGAGCAACTTTCAGCTTATTAACTCTTTGCAATTCTGTCTTATGTACAGGTACACTGTTCAAAAACCACCTCTCTCATATCTTCAAAGAATTTCTCTCCAATGACTGACAGGCTCCTGTCTGTCTCACCAAATTCATAGGAAGGATAGGATTGTTGGGGCCTATGTCAAATAATAAAACGTGTACAAATTAATGCAGATGCAAAGCAAATTTTACCATACATCACTAAAGATCATCTTGGATTGATGAGGTAAAAAGATAATTAAAGGCCCTTTAAATAAACATTAACGTCAGTTATTCGAAAATAACGCTGCCGTGTAGATATACGTCTTTCTCCATCTTCTTTGGTTCAGAAAACAATGGTGGATCCCTGGTGGCTGCCTCAACCAGCAGGCTACGAATCCTTCCCTCAGGTCAGGCAGCAGCTAGTACCCTCCTGTCTGCCAGGAGTCAGTCCCAAACTGAGTCATGCTCCTCCTTTTCTCTCCTCTCCAGGCCTGGCATTGGCTGCAGGTATAAGAGGGCAGGAGTAGCTAGACTCAAAGGATCTCCTTACTCCTTCTGGGATGGTAGACAGTTCCTACTGCAAAGTACTCCACTTAGGAAAGAAAAATCAGTTGCACAGACGTAAAATGGGAAGTACTGTCTAGGAAGAAGTACTGTGAAAACGGATCTGGGGGTCATTCATAGTGGACCACAAGCTAAATATGAGTCAACAGTGTGACACTGTTGCCAAAAAAACATCATCATCATCATTCTGGTATGCATTAACAGGAGTGTTGTAAGCAAGACATGAAAAATAATTCTTCTGCTCTACTTTGCACAGATTAGTTCTCACTGTGTCAATTTCTGGGCACCATATTTCAGGGAAGATGTGGAGAAATCGGAGAAGGACTAAAGAAGAGCAACAAAAATTATTAGAAGTCTAGATACCATGATCTATGAGGGAAGATTGAAAGAACTAGGTTGGTTTAGTCTAGAAAAGAAAAGAAAAGACTGAAAGGGGACATAACAGTTTTCAAGTGCCTAAAAGGTTGTTACAAGGAGGAGGGAGAAAAATTATTCTCCATAATCTCTGATGATAGAACAAGAAGCAATGGGCTTAAATTGCAGCAAAGGATATTTAGGTTGAACATTAGGAAAAACCTCATCAGGGTGGTTAAGCACTGGAATAAATTGCTTAGGGAGGTTGTGGAATCTCCATCATAGGAGATTTTTAAGAGCAAGCTAGACATGTGTGGTCCTGCCACAAGTGCAAGGGACTGGACTAAATGATCTCTTGAGGTCCCTTCCAGTCCTAATCTTAGGATAATTTGTTTGAAGATTTATTAAGAGTTACAAGGAAATGTCTGGAAAGGATGCTGTCTTATTGCATCACCCAAATAGTACTCTGATAACCCTGAAGGCCAAGTCCTAATGCTTTATCGACTCAATAGCAAGGTCAGTATCAGATCTCTGCTGGAATAAATCTAAGATCTTACTGAGAGTCTCATTCAGGCTGAGTTGTTCTGATACACCACAAGGGGAACCTTTCTTATGTTTCCTTAGCCTTCTCCTGTTTGTGTTCCATTTTTAATAGCCTCTTTAGTCAGAACCCTAACTAAACGGTGTAAACTAGGTTGGGGACAGCTTTAAGTGGCAACAGCTTGGGGGTAGTAAAAGTCTTATCTTATCCTATGGTCCATGGGACCCCCTTCCTAGGAGGGAAAATGGGCAGAGGGAGACTCTCTGAAGATGGGGAGAGACTCCCAAGCAGAAAACCCCTAGGCAACAGAGCCTGAGAAGGGGAGAGGGAAGCTATGGGCAAGATGCCCATCTCCTTGACTGGAAAGCAAGACCTGGTGGATGTCCTTATTTGCAGTCCCCCAAAAGAAGAGACACAGACCCCATTGGAGGACCTTGGGGACCACGAAGCCCCCTGTCTCCAGGAGGGAGTTGGGACTAACCCCAAGGCCTTGATGGAAAGGAAATGGGGGAACAGGGAACACTCAACAGGTTGTGACTGATGCAAAGACCTGTGGATTTCAGCAGATTGGTTTTCCCCGCCTCTCACAATGTAGTACTGTGGGTGAAGGATGAAAGAAACCCACAAGGAAAACTCTAGGATGGACATAAAAAAGGTGAAAGGACTCTGATGTAGAGCTGCCCACATAGAAGACACCAAAGGGTGAATCTGGTGGTTGCAGAAAAGGAAGAGATGTGTGATAGAATCCTAGGCAAAGGATTACAGATCCAATCCTTTCTCACTCCTGTTCCTTGCTAGAGGAACAAATCACAGAGGGCTGAAGGTAACCTGGCTCCAGTTGAGGAAGTGGAGACAACTGCCACCTAATTAGCTTGGGGCTGCATAAAAGCCTCAGGGGAAGGAAACCTGGAGGGGAGCAGGAAAAAAGGGAAAAGGCAGAGAGTGGGAGGTAGTGCTCATCTCCCACTGACAGTGAAATGTTACTTGTACATGGTGCAAGAGTGATGGGAACAAGCCTGAGAATAAAATCCATCAGTGGTTACTAAACCCAAGGTCTCAGAGTGACTTTGTCAATATATCAGAAGTAGATTACAAGGGGAGGCTTTGCCATACTCAGCTACACAGGGATTATGGCAATCCTAAAGCTACAGTACTGCCCCCAGAATGACTTCTTTAAGGCCTAAGGGAAGACTCCTTCCCCCTCTAAGTTTAAAAGCCAAGGTTCAGTATTTGCCTGTTAGTGTTTTCTTATTAGGCTAACACATAACCCTATTTGTCAGTGGAATATAGAGATTAAGACAATTTGTATTCCAAGATCATTACTGCTAAATGTTAGTTATGGTTTTCTCTACCAGTGAAAGAAGTCATTTTGATTTGCCTGTCAGAAAGAGGCCCTTTCTGAAGCTGTAGCTAGCATGGAATCAAGGTGAATGCATTATAACTGATACAAACTTTTAGCAACTGTTGTCCTTGCAGTAAGTAGTGTTATATATTGATTTATCTGCCACATTTATGTGCTTGCTAATCAATAACATGGGTAGAAAATTGTGTATTTTATGTCAAAACAGAGCTGATCAATGCTTTTAGAAAATATGACTGATACCAAGTCTCCATAAAATTTGTCTAGTACTGCTAACAAAGCTGAAAACATGCTTTAATGTAATCATAATCAGAAATTAGATCTGAATTAAAAATAGTTTCTTGTGCAGAGAATATAACCAAGTTCTTAAGTTAGAATTGAGGAAAGTAACCCTTAATTAAAATACTTCCTTTACTTGAAAATGTAATTAAGGCAGCTGTTGAAAAGAAAAGTTAAACAAGATTAGCAAGCTGTGTAAGACTCTGGGCAGCGTGGGTAAATGCTCTAAGGATATGAACTTTCAGGTGTGTTTGTGTGCATGTGAATCCTTGTCTTGGGATTTGTATTTATTTGTAACTCTAGCGGTACAAAATAAACTATATCATCTTCCTGAAGCACCGGCTGCACTCTCCTTTATATGGGTTCCAAATCATTGCTACTAAGATGGAATCCAACAAAATGTATCCAAATTCTTTCCTTCGGCTTCAAAGACCTAGAGACATACCAGCTAGGTCCACCCGCCTGTGCCTCCCTCCTTCCTTTCTCTTTATAATTACATTACAGGCCTTGTTTTCAGGTAACAGCTTACAAGATGAAGTGATGCAAATCTAGTGGTTTCCCTTTGCATCCGATCAAAAGATGCAGAGGAGTTTATCTTTCAGGGGTTAACCAGATCTGTCTAGAATCCAGGTTCATTATGAAGTCTTAACATTCCCTGTGCGTTATGATTTTGGAGGATACAATTCCTTGACTATACACAACCTCCTTGCAGGAGGAATAACGGTAGTTCGAATTAGAAGCTTTAATTCAAACTACCTAGTCCGTGCCATGTGTAGCAATGGGCAGGTAGTTCGAACTACGGGGCATTTAAAAATGGCGGCGCCCGGGAACATGCAAATAAATATTTAAATCCCGGGCTTCATTTGCAAGTTCGAATGCCTACATTAGCCACCCTAGTTCGAACTAGGGTGGCAGTATAGACATATCCTTAGATATGTTAGTAATGGATATTTGTTTATAATAAAAAAACTTGAAATTCCATTATAGTTTCATACTTTTGGCTCACAATTTTCACTACGAAGACTGACATTAAGGAAACTCTGGAAAGTGCATTTAACATTTATTTTTTGTTACTTGTATGGCCACAGAATGTTTTGCAGAATTCATCCCCTACCACACATCCATGCTGCAGAAATTAGCATTTCAGTTTCTAGACTTTACAGTTTCTAGTCCCTAACATTAAAAATATGAACTAAACCTAAACCAATGCGGTGTTGTGTTCCTAGCTTTACACACGGCCAGTCTGAAATAGTTTTAGGAGACATGAACTGGTCCTATTATTTAATGGCCATTATGCTTCACACTCAATGAGCACACTTTAAGCATGGATATAAATATATACAATATATTGAAAACCTGTGAACACAAAATTTATTGAATTGGAACAAACAGGGATCAGGCACCCTTTAGGGCGAGTGAGGAAGGGAGGGGGCTGCAACTTCCCCACCAATTTGTATGGTAACATTGCTCTCCGTTTCCCTTAGTCAGGGAGTAAGGAAAATGTGAACCGTTTGCTCCATTCCTCAATCTAGCTGGGGAGCACAGGGGAACAGACAAACTTGGACATGCCCCAGCCCAGGGACATGCATCCCTTCCCCAGCTGTGCCTGGTGGAGCTGCAGTGTCCCTGGAGAGGCGCTTCTCACCTGGCCCCAAGCTGCTATGGTGAGAGAGGGATGGAGTAGTCCTCTCTCCCCAGGGCAGCCTGCATACTGAGCTCCTTGTCCCCAGGCCACCCTAGAGTAGTAATTTAAATGAGGAAAAACAAAAATTACTTGAGTTAAGGACCTGAGCAACACCAGGTAAATCTTCTAGTTTGCATATATTTGAAATCCTCAGCAAACACATACCCATAATGCTGATTTATGTGTGTGTAGAAGTTTGTTGTTCAAGTTCAATAAAAATACATAACTAGTTGACTTTGCCTTGCCCTCCATAAGAGAGCAGGTGCAGGTCATGTTTTAGGACTTCTCATTCTGCATCTGACCCTTGCACCACACTTTCAGATGCCCTCCTCTCTTCCTCAATATTAAGGAATGAGCAGATTTCCTCTTCAGAAAACATTCCTTGCTATGGCATCAAGACATACAAGCTAGGGATGTAAGTGAGTAGTCGAGTAGACGATTAACTGATAAGCCTAGGCTTATCAGTTAATCTTCTCAACTACTCGCATTTACCCTTCTTGCTGCCTCTATAACAGAGACAGCAAGGGGAGGACGGGGAAAGCAGGAGCTGTGCTGGGGGAGCTGCAGCGAAGCAGCCTCTGCTTGTTAGTGAGCCCAGCCTTGCTGCTGGCAGAGGCTGCTTTGCAGCAGCAGCCCCTGTCTGTGGGAGGGTCCCAGCTTCCCACAGAACTCTGTCTGCAGGAGCTGGGACCCTCCATGGACAGGGGCTGCTGCCACCTTGCGCTGCTGCTTCTGTATCCGAAGCAGCAGTGTGGGGTGGCAGGCAGCCAGTCTGCAAGGGGAGCTGGTTTTTAAACTGACTCTCCTTGCGGACTGACTCCCGCCTATCACCGCGCGCTACTGCTTCTAATACAGAGGCAACAGCGTGGGGTGGCAGGGAGCTCCTGGGTGTGGGACCAGATTGCATCCCCATCCCACAGGGACCACAGAATAGTCGAGTAACTACAAAGATTTCATGTGGTTACTCAACTATTCAATTAACCAATAGCTAACATCCCTAATGCAAGCATATTCTTTCATCCTTATTTAAAAGAGGAAATTGTCACAACTCAGATCAACAAATATTTGATCAAAATCTGATCTGCTTATTTCATCCTTCTTTGGGTGTGTACAGAGGCATCCTTTTCTTCCAAAGTCACTACCTTTTTATGGTTCTTAAACGATGTATGCAATTTAATGTTAGTGAGAGGTTCTGGAGTTGGCAGTAGTAGTGCAAACTTCCTCACATTAATTACTGCATCAAATATGTCCCAAGCCTAGATTGGAAAAATAATCTAGAAAAGAGAAGATAGTTCATACATAATACCTCCTTTTGAATTGTCTAAAAAAGGATGTGAAGTAGTGACAAATGATGTTTTTGTGATATGGATAACTGTATCCTGGCCACTAGGAATAACCTACATCACTACCTAATTTCACAAAGGCCACAAAAGAATGTGATAATTTGCAATCACTATTGCCCTGGTCTGTTTCTAAGCCATTTTCTACAAGGATTTGATAACTAAAAGTAACATGGAATTTTGTAGCTAGTTCCATCACAGCCTTAGGTGAAGATGACTAGTTATAGTAGGCAGTCCAAGAGATCTTTGTAATATTAATTGCTCACTACTTTGAAGTTTAGTTCTTCTGTGAAACATGACTGTAAAAAATGACATTGTCTCTCAACATCCTTAGCACAAGTGTGCTCAATGCAGTCTAAATATCAAGTTTCCTAATAAAAATCTGCCCTGCAAACTCAACCTGGATTCCAAGAAAGAATCAGCTCTCTTCACCTGTATAAAAAAAAAAAAAATCTTCAGGATAAAACTTATAAAACTTTTCTCTCAATTATGAGAGCTAAATAAACAAATCTACCGATATACAGTACAAAGGATACAATCCAATTCCCTTTCTCTTTGCAGGGTTTACAAGAATATGTAGCTATTTCAATCACTGAAGTTAGTGGATTTAATTCAATACATAGCAAGTACATCTGCTGGGTAAGAAAACTATATTTTTACAAAGTCATTTATCAGACCAAAAGCCTGTTTAAAAGCTACAACCTATGCTTTGCTGAACAGCTGATATGTGCTTGGCCTAAGTCCATGTATGGGGAGAAAGATAGCTTTAAACCATGTTGGTGACTTCTCCAGCTTGGGTCCTATGGGCACCAGTTCTGTCCAGAGCCTGAAGGTTGCTATCTTAATCTAGCTAAGAATAGACTCCAAGAGGTGTAGGGACAACCTGGCAATGCTCCCTTTTGCTTTAACAGTACCTGAACCAGAAGCCATGACAGGAGTGCTGCAGCAGTTGCTAAGGTATTCCTATACCATGGGAGAATTTTCCTATGCAGGGAACATTCAACTAGGGTCATTGAAATTTAGGCTACAGCTCCTATGTGTTCCCAAATCAATACAAAACAACCCAAGGGTGCTTGAAAAACTGGCCCCTACAAATATTTATGAGAATCACAAATATTTGACAATTATCTTGCATATCTTATTTGCCAAAACGTATTTTCATAATGAAATGCTGTAGAAAACTAACACAAATAAAACAACACCAACAGTAACAGATATTATGTATGTATAATTATCTACATACACAGGTAAAATGTCTTTACCAATTAATTTCTCTCACTTTACTTATAAGAGGTGATGCTCCTATAATGACTTAAACATGTGTATCAAAATAAACAAGCATAACATATATTATATTTAAACACATTTGTTACACTGAAGATAAAGCAAGTAACAGTTTGCAGCTACAACAAGAACCACGGTGTCATATAGCTACTGACATTAACAAGGGGTCCTGAACTGTTGGTGGTGGAAAAGAGAGGAGGTTACTCACTGACGTTGAGTAACTAATGTTCTTTGAGATTAGTATCCCTGTGGGTGCTTCACATTAGATCGGTGTGCCGCCATCCCTTAAATCGGAGATTTCAGAGCAGTGTCCCTTGGCCGCGCATGCGCGCATCTGTGGCCGGGCGCTGTTAGGTGGCAGGCATTGCGCATGCGCAAGTCCCCGCCCCCACTCTTCAGTTCCTTCTCTACCCTGGAACAACACCTATGAGAAGGCCAGGATCCCAAAGTAGAGGGGAGGAAGGGAGGTTTGTGGAGCACCCACAGGGACACTCATCTCGAAGAACGTCAGTTACTATTGAGGTGAGTAACCTCCTCTTCATCTTCTTCAAGAGATGTCCCCATGGGTGCTCCACATTAGGTGACTACAAAGCTATTTCTGGCAGAAATGCAGTGGAAAGGACCGCCTTAGCGAGTTTCAGGTTGGAGAGAGGTCCCTGCGTAAATGCGTAGTGCTTTGTAAACATGTGGTCAGAGGACCATGTAGCAACTGTGCAAATGTCTCTTATGGGTACTTTGCAGAGGAATGCTATCGAGGTAGCCATGGCTTTGGTTGAGTGTGCTGCTATGCTATCTGGAGGGGACACCTCTGACTGGGAGTAACAGAGCTTGATATAATCCAAAATACAGTGGGAGAGTCTCTGTGATGAGATGGCCTGGCCCTTATTGTGGTTTGCTGTCAACACATGTAGTCTCAGAGATGCTCAAAAAGGATTAATTCATTGCAGGTAAAAAGAGGGCGCTCTGCGCAGGTCAAGGGTGTACATTTTTGTCTCAAAGGAATTAGCGTGTGGTTTGGGGAAGAAGGTGGGAAGGTGTATTGTCTGAAAAAGGTGGAAGGATGAGTGTATCTTGGGGAGGAGTTTGGGGTGGGTAGGTAAAGTGACCTTGTCTTTAAAAAAAGGTGGTGTATGGGGGATCAGCCATTAGGGCTGCAATCTGTCCCACCCGTCTCACCGAGGTAATGGCTACGAGGAAAACAGTTTTAATGGATAAGTGTAGTAGTAAGGTGGTGGCCATTGATTTGAAAGATGGCCGGGTTAAAGCATTCAATATTAAATGCAGGTCCCACCGTTGTGTTGGTGGATTGATGTCCAGATAAAGTGCCTGAAGACCCTTTAGAAACCTCTTAGTGAGTGGATGTGCAAATATAGGCAAGTTGTCTATCTTAGAGTGGAAGGTAGTAGTAGCAGCAAGATGTACTTTAATAGAACTTAATGTGAGGTCCGTTTGTTTAAGGTGCAGAAGGTAATTGAGGATGGTAGGTAAGGAGGATGTTGAAGGAGCTGCCCAGTGGCGTACACACCACGTTGAGAATCTTTTTCATTTCTGAAGATAAGTCTTACGGGTGCCCTGAGCCCTACTATATGGAAGGACCGTTTGTACTTGTTGTGAGTAAGTCAGTTCTATCTCAGAGAACAATCAAGGAGCCACGCCTTTAGGTGTAGTAAGTGGAGGTTTGGTTGGGTGGCGTGAGGGCCCAGAAAGAGATCCTGACTGTAAAATAAGTGGATCGGTGATGCATGGGACATCGCCATTGGAAAGGGGAACCATTGTTGGTGTGGCCATGCTGGGGCTATAAGTATTAGGTGGGCTTTGTCTCTCCTTATCTTGTGGACTACCCTGTTCAACAGTGGTATGGGAGGAAACCTGTACATTAGGTGGGATGACCGTCTGATTAGGAAGGCATCTCCCATTGATCCCTTGCCGATGCCCGCTCTGGAACAAAATAGGTGACATTTCTTGTTGGACTGTGTGGCAAAGAGATCTATGGTCAGGAAATGTCTGCCAATATGTGCGGATTCATCTACCACTCGTATTTGGTCAGGAGGGCTTTGCTGAGTGCATCAGCCGTTGTGTTCAGGGTGCCCAGAAGGTGCACTGCAGTAATATTTATGTTGTATTCCAGGCACCAGTTCCAAAGTGCTATGGCGTCTGTGCAAAGTGCTCAAGATTGGGAAGAATTTGGTGCATGACTTCCTGTCTGCAAGGAGTTCCACGACATTTATATGTAGGTTCTTGTCACTGCTGAACCACAGACCCTGGGATGTATGATGCTGTAGGTAGGCGCACCATCCTGTATGAGAGGCATCTGTCGTCATGGAGACAGATGGTTCTGGTGGGTGTGAGGGGACTCCAGAACAAAGGTTCTGTGGACTCAACCACCACTGTAGGAATTTTCTTACTACCATTGGGAGGACTAGGGATTTGGGTAATGGGTGGATATTGGGTCTATAAACCTGTTCCAGCCAGCCCTGTAAACATCTCATGTGAAGGCGAGCATTGTTGACAACGAAATTGCATGCTGCCATGTGTCCCAACAGCCAAAGGCATTTGAGTGCCGTTGTGTGGGGACTGGATCGTAAGGTGTTTACCAAGGCCACAATTTTTTGGAAACAGTCCATAGGGAGGGATGCAGTGGCCCTTGTTGAGTCAAAGCATGCTCTTATAAATTGTATCTTTTATGTAGGAGAGAGCATTGATTTGGCTTTGTTCACTTGCAGGCCGAGGTGTTGGAATAGGTGTCTTGTGATTGACATTGAATGGTAGGAATTGTTGTATGAGAGTGCTTTGAGGAGGCAGTCGTCCTGGTAAGGAAAAATGATGACTCTTTGCTTTCTCAGGTATGCTGTGACAACCGCCAAAACCTTTGAAAAGACCCTTGGGGCCGTAGAGAGTCCAAATGGAAACACCTGTTTGGTAGTGTTGGGAATCTACAACAAAACAAAAAAAAGTCTGTGAGCAGGGTGGATGGAAATGTGAAAGTACGCATCTTGCAAGTTGAGACACGAAAACCAATCGCCCTGTTCCAACGCTAGTAATATAGTGCAAGCATTACCATCCTGAATTTTTGTTTCTGAATGAATTTGTTGAGTGCCCGGAGGTCTAAGATGGGTCTCCAACCTCCTGATCTTTTTTCTGTCAGGAAGTAATGGGAGTAAAACCCTTTGTCCCCAAATTGTGTCAGGATTGGTTCAATTGCACCTATGTGCAAGAGGTGTTCTACCTCTTGCTGAAGTAGAATCTTGTGAGAGTGGTCCCTGAAGAGGGACTGGGAAAGGGGGTGGAAAATGGATAGAGACATGAAGGGAATAAGATAGCCTTTCTGAATTATCTGGAGGACCCATCTGTCAGAGGTTATACATTGCCAGTTGTTAAAGAAGGATAATATCGATGTTGGAACAAGTTTGCTTGCGACGATGGCGTTGGAATAGGTGAGAGGCCTCAACCCGACATTCAAATTTGCTTAGTGGACTGCTGCGACTGTTGAGAATTGGTAGAGGAACGGCACTGTTGTTGGATTCCGCCTCAGCCTCTGTTCTGTTGGTCTTGTCTGCTGTAATGTTGAGCATATGGAGGCTATCGAGGTCTCAGGTAAGGCTGATACCTATATTGTCTCCTTCTTGGTGCCTGGTTGTGGATTCCTAAGGACCGAAGTATTACTCTGGAATCCTTCATGGAGTGGAGAATTTCATTGGTGTTAGCTGCAAACAACTTCTGACCATCAAAAGGAAGATCTACTGTGGGTCAGATCTCTCTAGGGAACCGAGTGGAGTTAAACCACGAAGCCCTTCTCATGACTACTGCTGTTGCTATGGCTCGTGCAGCAGTATCAGCAGCATCTAACGCAGCTTGCAATGCTGTTCTGGCAATCATGTGACTCTCTGATACAATGCTTCGAACTATTGTCTTTTAGCCTCGGGAATATCGGCGACAAAGTAATTAAGTCTGGTGTAATTCCTGTAGTCATATTTGCTTAATAAAGCCGTATAGTTAGAAATGCAAAATTGTAAAGTGGAAGACATGTACATTTTGTATCCAAATGAGTCAAGTCTTTTGCTATCACAGTCCGATGGGGTGGACTGAAATTGTTGCTGCTTGGTTTTCTGTTGTGCAGCCTCCACCTCGAGGGAGTTAGGTACTGGTTGAGTAAAGAGAAATTTGGATCCCTTGGGTGGAACCTAATACTTCTTATCTGTTCTCTTAGTGGTAGAAGAGATTGATTCTAGAGTTTGCACACCGTCTGAGCTGCTTCCATTATTGCTGGATTAATCGGCAGTGCTATTTTAGACAGTGTTACTGGGTGCGATATTCAGTTAGTTCATGCTGATTCTCTACAACCAGTTTAGTTCAGCAGCTACACATTTAAAAAGGTCTTGGAAATGTGCAACATCATCTGAGGTAGTTGGAGCTGGAGGCACAGAAATACCCTCCACTGGGGTGGATTCATTTAGGTGCAGGGAGGCATCCTCCTCTTGTATGGGTGGGTTCCCTTCGTGTATTTGTTTAGAAAGGGAATCTTGCACTTTGTGTTGTTTCTGCCATGTTGTTGTTTTTTATAAGACTGGCAATATTGGGACAAATGGCAATGGGGGTATGGCATGGATGGAGGTACCCAGGGACTGCAATAATATGGAAGTATATTTCCAAATTTATGGTAAGATCTGGAAGAGTAAATAGTCTGATCAGTATAAGGAGAATTTTCTGGAGAAAATCCCCTAGAAAACTCATCTTCGGATTCAGATGAAAATCTTTTCTGAGAAAATGATCTCTGTGATGTTAACATAGCACAGGAGTGGGCAAAAGGGCCTCTGCGGGCAGGTTGATCTGGCCCATGGAGGCCCTGCCACTCCCCCCTCCACATCAATCAAGGCCAGGGGGAGCGCACAAAGTTTCCTCTGCCCTGCCCTGCGAGGAGTGTACAGCGCTTAGAAGCGCCACGCGCTCCTTGCAGGGCGGGAAGAGACTTCGCACACTCCCACCGCCCCCAAGCCCTGAGTGGCCTGGAGGCAGAAGGGGGAGCACGCGAAGTCTCCTCCCACTACCAGGGGCATGGACATCTGGGGGGGCAAAGGCACTCACCCACCCTCAGATCAATCATGGTCTGTGGGTGAGGAAGCAGGAAAGTATCCTGGCCTTGCCCCTTCTGCTTGAGGCCCCACCCCTTCCGGTGTGGCCCAAGGCCACTTCAAAAATTTCTGAAGTGGCCCCTGGCAAAAAATTAGTGCTCACCCTTGACACAGAAGGAGAGCGATCTGGGTCTAAAAATTGTGAAATAAAGGTAGATGAGACTAACAAGTCTCTGTGCTGAGTGTAGTGCTCAACTGGTGTTGACGGTGCTGTAGTGGGAAGCATGGACACTATCTGAGGTGTTGAATCATGCCTCAGTGCTGAGCTGACTGGCACCCCTGTAGTGGAGTTGGAGGCGACTGATAATATGGAAGATGCTGTGCTCTTATGCTGCGTTGGCAAAGTTGTATCAGTGCCAGGTGCTGCTGCAGCTGATAGGGCAGGCAACTTGAAGTCTGATGCCTCAGAGCATGGTTTAGCACGTCTCTTTGTTAGCTGGGCTGTGGGCTCCTGAGATGCCCGAAGCATCATATGTGCTGAGGTGTAGTGCTGCCGCTGTTCTTGGCACCAGCTGGGAGGGGGACGGCCGTTTTGGTGCTGTAGCCCCCTGAGGTAAAGAGGAGGATCTCTTTTTTTGGCTAGCTTTTTGGTTCCGTGCTGTTTGTGTTCCTCAGGCTGTTGGCCCAGGTCAGAAGCTGGTCTGAGAGAATTCTCAAGTAAAAATAGCTTAAGGCGGAGGTCTCTGTCCTTTCGCACCTGCAATTTCAACTTTGCACAATGAGGGCATTTTTGAGAGACATGCTGCTCTCTGAGGCAGCGGACGCATTGTGAGTACCCATCTGAAATGGGGATAGGCTCTTTGCATGAGGAGCAGCGTTTAAAACCCAATGAGCCAGGCATAATGCTGAAACAAGTGAGTAACTGCAGGAAGGAGTTAACTAAGAGGAAAAACTTATCCTAATCTAGTTATTTTTTAAAAGTAACTAACTATGCTAATTAACTGGGGAGAGAAAAATGTGGTTTTAACAGGGGATAAGTATCTAGACATGAAGAGGCTTGGGAGCACTGCTAAGGTCCGTCTGTAACCGCAGGCAATAGAGAAGGAACTGAGGCGCGGGGGGTGGAAGGCTTGCGCATGCGTGATGCCTGCCATCTAAGAGTATGCGGCTATTGACGCGCGCATGCGTGGCCCCAGGGACACTGCTCTGAAATCTCCGATCTAAGGCTTGGCGGAGGCACGCTGACCTAATGTGGAGCACTCATGGGGACATCTCTTGAAGAAAAAGCAACATTATACTTAAGTGGACTACTGCAAGAAACAAAACATGATTACATGTTTACTGTCACACGTCTTCTGCACACCAGTCCAAGTCTTGAATGTATTTTTCACTCCATGCGGTCCACTGTTTTTTCTGCTGCATTCCATGCCATATGAATGTTTGTTATCTTCACTTTGCACACCCACTCAATGCCAAAATGGTACAAGTTACTCTACTTTATTACTTACATACATTTTATAACTTTATACTTGACAAACCTTAAACAGTATATAAAACCATGGTACGTCCACATCTTGAATACTGCGTACAGATGTGGTTGCCTCATCTCAAAAAAGATATATTGGCATTGGAAAAGGTTCAGAAAAGGGCAACAAAAATGATTAGGGGTTTGGAACGGGTTGCATATGAAGAGATATTACAAAGATTTGGATTTTTCAGTTTAGAAAAGAGGAGACTAAGGCGGGATATGATAGAGGTCTAAAAAAATCAATCCTGGTGTGGAAAAAGTGAATAAGGAAAAGTTATTTACTTATTCCCACAATATAAGAACTAGGGGTCACCAAAGGAAATTAATAGGCAGCAGGTTTAAAACAAACAAAAGGAAGTTTTTCTTCACTCAGCGCACAGTCAACTTGTGGAACTCCTTGCCAGAGGATGCGGTGAAGGCTAGGACTTTAGCAGGGTTCAAAAAAGAGCTAAATAGATTCATGGAGGTTAGGTCCATAAATGGCTATTAGCCAAGATGGGTAGGAAAGGTGTCCCTAGCCTCTGTTTGTCTGGAGGCGGGTGACAGGGGAAGGATCATGTGAGGATTACCTGTTGTGTTCCCTCCCTCTGGGGCATCTGGTATTGGCCACTGTTGGCAGACAGGATACTGGGCTAGATGGACCGCTGGCCTGACCCAGTATGGCTGTTCTTATGTTATGTTCTTAATGTTTTGTCTCCAAATCTGGCCAGGAAACTTCCATTGAAATTGCACTCACTTATGTTAGAGCTATTGTAATTAATTAAATTGGTGGGGGAGTGGGAGAGTGGTCAGGTGGGAAGGGACGGGTTGCATGAACAGAATATTAGCAGGTTTTTCCCAAAACATGGTATAATGACAACAATTTGTAGCATACAAGATTTGCTTGAAAACTTGTATGTGATTTCAAGTAGTACACATTCATGCAATGTGCAACTGCAGACAAAAAAGCAAACAGAATGTTGGGAATCAGTAAGAAAGGGATAGATAATAAAAAATAGAAAATATCATATTGACTTTCTATAAATCCATGGTATGCCCACATGCTGAATACTGTGTATAGATGTGGTCACTCCATCTCAAAAATATATATTGGAATTGGAAAAGGTTTAGAAAAGGGCAGCAATAATTACTAGAGGGTATGGAATGGCTTCTATATGAGGAGAGATTAATTAGACTGGGACTTTTCATCTTGGAAAAGATATGACCAAAAGAGGATATGATTGAGGTCTATAAAATCATGACTGGTTTAGAGAAAGTAGATAAGGAAGCGCTGTTTACTCCTAATAACAGAAGAGCTAGGGGGTCACCAAATGAAATTAATAGGCAGCCGGTTTAAAAACAAAATAAGTACTTCTTCACACAATGCACAGTCAATCTATGGAACTCCTTGGAAGAGGATGTTGTGAAGTCCAAGACCATAACAGGGTTCAAAAAAGAGCTAGATATATTCATGGAGAATAGGTCCACAAATGGTTATTAGTCAGGATGGGCAGGGATAGTGTCCCCAGCCCAGGGTTGGGCATGATATGGCCTGTGGGCTGGATCCGGTCCACCAAACCATTTGATTCAGCCCGTGGCCTATTTTGGCAGGAAGAGGTGTGGGGAGCCATACACTTTGTGTGCTCCCCTACCCCCAGGTCCTGATTGGCTTGGGAGTGGGTAGTGTAAGGAGTCTCCTCCCTGCCACTAGGGGCACGCGGTACATAGCTAGAGCCACCAATTGTTCAAAATGGCTGGGGGTTCACCCTACAAGCTGTGCACCCCTGGCAAGGATGGGGTAGGAGATTTTGCGAGCTCCCTTGCCCCAGGCCAATCATCGCAGCTGGAGGCGGGAGAGCATGTGAACTCTTGCCCTTGCCAGGGTTGCATGGCGCATAGAGGGAACCGCCAGCCAGGGAGCGAGAGACTTCTCATGCTCACCTCCCCCCAGCTGTAATGATTGTCCTCGGAGCAGAGGAGCATGCAAAATCGCCTCCCCCCAACCTCACCAGGGGCACACGGTGAACAGAAGGAACCTCCAGCTGTTCAAAACAGCTAGCGGTTCCCTCTAGGTGCCGGGTGACCCTAGCAGGGAGTGAGAGACTTCACGCACTCCCCTGCTCCCAGGACCTGAAAGGGTGACAGGGGAAGGATCATGTGAGGATTACCTGTTGTGTTCCCTCCCTCTGGGGCATCTAGTATTGGCCACAGTCGGCAGACAGGATACTGGGCTAGATGGACCGCTGGCCTGATGGAGTGCGCATGAAGTCTGTTGCTCCACAGGGACATGCGGCTTTGAGCAGCACATGGAGGGAACCCATGTGGCTGGGGATGCTGTAGGAGAGAGCCTGCCTCGGACACTGTTGAGCTGCTGGCTTGGAGCCACCTAAGGTAAATGACTCCCAGCCAGAGCCTGTCTCCAGCACCCCAGCCCCTCTAGCTCCCTATCCCAGATCATCACCCCCCTCTGCCCTAGGTCACCACCCAAATCCTCTGTACATCATCCCAGACCACAATTCCCTCCCAGGCACTGCACCCCCTGTTATAACTCTCCCCCAGGTCAAAATTCACTCCTTCACCCTTACTCCCTCCTGGACCCAGCATCCTAATCCCCTGCCCAAGGTCACAGCCCCCTACTTCACCTAAACTCCCTCAGACCCCACACCCTCTCCTGCACCCCAATTCCTTGCCCTAAGCTCCCTTTTGCACCCAACCTCCATCCCAAACCTGCACCCCCTTCATAGAGATGTGCAGCCCTTAACCACTTTCCAATATCTTGGAGGGGACCCTGATCAAAAATTATTGCCTACCCCTGCTCTAGTCTCTGTTTGCTAGTAACTGGGAATGGGTGACAGGGGAGGGGTCACTTGATGATCACCTGTTCTGTTCATCCCCTTTGGGGCACCTGCCACAGATCACTGTCAGAAGACAGGATTCTGAGCTAGATGGATCTCTGGTCTGAGCTGGTATGGCTGTTCTTATGCTTTTATATTAATATTTTAAAGAGACAGTTTACCCCTTTCAGAGCCTTACAAGCATTGTGCAAAACAGATGATTTCAACAATCTATAGAAAGGTTAATTACTCTTCTGAACTGATGTTAATGAATTTGGAAAGCAAAAAAATTCTTAATAAAATTAAATCTTTGCTCAACTGATGACATGTACTGTAGCTTTTCATCAACTTGATTGCTCCAACAAGAAAAAAATGTAGGAGTTACATCTAAGAGATCAATTCTGTCTATAGCATCAAATACATTTCACCTCATTAAACTATTTGCTTACAAAAAAATCACATAATACACAAAACTGTCACAGCATACTATTACTGAAAAAAATGCTTGCTGTCTCATTTTGTCTATGAAATTTTAGTTCAGATTGACTTCATTAGTGCTTTTTATATAACCTATTGTAAAATTAGGCAAGTATCTAGATGAGTTAGGTATCTTCTGGAAGACCTCTGTGTACTCCTAGGAGTACATGTACACCTAGCTGAGAACCACTGGTCTGGTGGACACAGAGGCAATCTATAAAGCAAAGAATGCATCAGTTTAAGAGGGAGAAAAGATATAATGATTAAATAGCACTTTTTAATATAGTATTTAAAAAGAGACTGTACAGAAGAAACAAAATAATCAACCCAGAGGATGTATAGAAGAATTACCAAACAGCTATATATTTTCATCAGAATCATCAGAACTTTCTTCTCCATCATTACTGCTATCTGCACTGCTAGTATCCTCTTCACTGTCCTCACTGCTTCTTTCATCCGTTTCTTCTTCCTCTTCATCAGCACAATTCTGTGTACTTTCTAAGATATAAATGTACAAGATATACATTTTAGGTAACTTAAGTTTTGGACAGTAAAACATTTCAGGCAGGTGATAAATACATAACATTTTAGGTTGATACCACTTTTGCAGCGTGGATACTGAAGGACAAAAGTGGATATCTGTGAATTTGCAGGGCTCCATATATAGTCAACACCCATTTTACAGACTTTTCCAAAATATTTATTTCATAAAATAAGAACATAAGAATGGCCATACTGGGTCAGGCCAAAGATCCATCCAGCCCAGTACTCTGTCTGCTGACAGTGGCCAATGCCAGGTGTCCCAGAGGGAGTGAAAAGAACAGGTACTGATCAAGCGATCTCTCTCCTGCCATCCATCTCCACCCTCTGACAAACAGAGGCTAGGGACACCATTCCTTACCCATACTGGCTAATAGCCAGGGCTCGACAAATAACGTAATCTACTCGCCTGTGGCGAGTAGATTACAACCCGGAAGAGCCGGTGCAGAGCGATCTGCACATGCGCAGAACCGAGCAAAGCCGCACGGCTGGCGAGTGGGGCTCGCCGCCGCTTGGCGAGCCCTGCTAATAGCCATTGATGGACTTAACCTCCATGAATTTATCTAGTTCTCTTTTAAAGCCTGTTATAGTCCTAGTCTTCATAGCCTCCTCAGGCAAGGAGTTCCACAGATTGACTATGCGCTATGTAAAGAAGAACTTTCTTTTATTTGTTTTAAACCTGCTGCCCATTAGTTTCATTTGGTGGCCCCTAGTTCTTATATTATGGGAACAAGTAAATAACTTTTCCTTATTCACTTTCTCCACACCACTCATGATTTTATATGCCTCTATGTATCCCCACTTAGTCTCCTCTTTTCCAAGCTGAAAAGTCCCAGTCTCTTTAATCTCTCCTCATATGGGACCCGTTCCAAACCCCTAATCAGTTTAGTTACCCTTCTCTGAACCTTTTCTAATGCCAGTATATCTTTTTTGAGATGAGGAGACCACATCTGTACACAGTATTCAAGATGTGGGTGTACCATGGATTTATAGAAGGGCAATAAGATATTCTCTGTCTTATTCTCTATCCCTTTTTTAATGATTTCTAACATCCTGTTTGCTTTTTTACTGCCGCTGCACACTGCGTGGACATCTTCAGAGAACTATCCATGATGACTCCAAGATCTCTTTCCTGATTAGTTGTAGTTAAATTAGCCCCCATCATATTATATGTATAGTTGGGGTTATTTTTTCCAATGTGCATTACTCTACATTTATCCACATTAAATTTCTTTGTCTAAAAGCATAGCTTTTAGACAACTTGAAGGTGAATGGGACGTCTCATGTGAGTAAAATTACTCAGTTTTTACAGGATTTATAGTAAGTTGGGAAGATCAGTGTATTAAATCACAAAAATAATACCGATGAAACTGATCTTGTCTGCAAGGAAGGCAAGAGTCTCCAACCTGTAATATGATGAGAACATGGAACACAACTGAAATTTCCCACTTCAAAACCAAATTTAAAAGTAAAGACAAAAATTAATACAAGTCAGTAATATTTAAGGTTCTTAGCAACAGAAAAGTATTGAAACACTGATTTATAGAAAGCAATTATCCATTTTTAGATACGGTACAGGTATAAGGTTGTGAAGCTGGCCCAGATCGGTGTGTTGTGATCACTTTGTTCTCAATATTAACACAAAGTAGCTAAAACTGATATAGCTGGCCACAACAAGATCACTCCAATGTAGGCGGGTCTTAGAGGACCAGGATAGTAATTCCTATGCCACTTGCCTTCCCTGCAGTCCACACAGCAGTTATAGGAGGGGAAAAGGCTGTTTGCGCCAGCCACCCAATTTTAATTTGAGTGGCCTCAAGGCAACTCTAACTCAGACCTAATGGCATAGGTCCCAAAGGGTTAATACAACTGTGATATGACCCGGGGTGCAATCTAGACTGTGGAACCCCTGTGCCGCCTTTAACTCTCTTGCCCAGACTGTCTCTTACACTGATATGCTAGTGAACAGCAAACTCCTCCAGGCTCTGTTCACTCAGCCATCAGCATGAAAAGACATAACCAGCTAAGTTGCAAGCTGGCTCTCACAAGCCACTCATGACCTGTATAAAGGAAGACATCAGCAAATTCCACTAGCCCAGCCTTGACCCTCAGAAGTGTGTTTCTTACATGGTTCAAGACCTTCTTGGTCAATGCAAGCTCATCAATTAATTTGCTCTTCAAAAGGCAGGGAACATGTCCCAGACTATATTCTGAGCAGATCCCAGAAGCACTTTAATCGAAACAAGTGAATTTGTCTAAAAATCAAAATAAGTTTATTAACTAGACAAAGATACATTTTGATTGATTAAGTGGTATTGGCTTAGAAGATTAGAGTTGATTACAAAAGAAAATAAAATGGCAAAACCACAATCTAAATACTGAAATGTTACCAGGCTAATAATTCTAAAATCAAGAGGATTTCTCTTATCCAAAACTTCACAGCAATTCATGCTACCTGGGACACCTTCCAGTTAGATCCAGCTCCTTTCAAAGTTTCAACGGAGGTCTCTCTGTCTTCCCTGTGTGGAGATGTGAGGGGGAGGCAGGCCCTCTGGTGATGTGATTTTTCTTCACTTATACTTTTCTCCAGGTACTGGAAAAATCCATACTGTGTCATGTAGGGTTAGGCAACTCTCATGGTGTACATGAGCTGCTGACCATCCTTCATTATGAATTGCAAATTTTTGTTTTTACCTTTTGTCTGCATGAGGTTTTGAATGAAAAGCCTCTGTGTTTTCAGTATCTTTGTCCTCTGAGGGGTTAGTGTGTGCATGTTTCTTGAACTTAACATGTTTCAGGAACAAACATATTATAACATTGATGATACATCCATTTCAACAGCACCAGGAGTTTAAATCAAGACTTTTCAAATTATCCCTTACCAGGCATAACATATAAACGGTTGTGAATATGTGGGTACATGTGGGTACAGTATGACAAGAACAACCTGAGATGATCTGGATTTTAAAAGACCCCTCCAGACAATCTTAGGCTGTTATATTAGTCCCTGGGACCACTAACATCTGGTCTGCAAGTATTGATTCCTCTCCCCACACAGCAACGAGGTCCAGAATCTCCTGTATGCTCCATGCTGGTGCTCATCTGTGACCCTGGCAATTCCTGGTCAGGTGTGCCGCTGAAGTGTGCTGCCTGCTCTGAGGTTTGCTCACCATACTGGCCACACGGGAAATGAAATTTAAATTTTCCTGAGGTTTTTTCTTGCACACGCAGAGAGCAGTAGAGTTGAAAGTCCTTGGCAGAGTGGTCACAGTGGGGCAGTGTGGAACACCTCTTGGAGGCCAAGAATGTTGACTTTCACACAGCTGCATCTGTACTACCATAAAGTTGACCATGCAAGGTTGAGTTTAGCATTACTCCTCGTGAAAAGCAGGAGTACTGAAATCAACTTTAACCGTTCTTAATGTTGATGGATCAGGCTTGGAGGTGTGGACTCATTGTTTAGAAATTCGACCTAATGTGGCTAAGTTCAACCTAAACTCCCAGTGTAGACCAGGCCTTAGAGTTGCCTTCAGGCTGTTCAAACTAATGATTGGGGATGGGGGAATAGACTGGCATAGCTGAACTAAGATTGGAGTAGTACAATGACAGGTTAAAGATGCATCTGCAATGTCTTTCCTTCAAGTTCTTCTGTAGACTCATAGGCCATGGTAGAGGATTTTGTCCAGTATGGTTACTATTTTTCAGTTTCGAATGAATGTTGTGAACAAATGTGATTCCCAGACATGACTCTCTGTAAGTCAATTCAAATATCTATCATAAGGATATTTTATTATACTGAAAGACAATATTAGTGCTTGAAATTGAACAATGACAATTAGAAACTGTTTGCTTAATGTGATTTTATAGCCTAATGTATCACACTTAAGACATATTAAACAAAAGTGATAAAATTATTTCTCACCCTACTGGTTTTAAAAATAAAATAGAGCCCATGTAGTTACAACAGTCCCATATACTGTTTACTTGTGAAAAGTACGAACAAGTTTACAACTTACCTATCAGCAACTTTTCTTCAATAACTGGAAGAAACTGCTTGGCCTCAGTATTTTCTGGTTCATAGATTAGAACTGAAATTTGACAGTAGGATATGTTAATAATGCTATATGGTGACAATAGCAACTGAAAGGAAAAATATACCTAAAAATTGCATATCCACATTTATATCAGAGATGAATGTTAATATCTGAACAATATCAAGACATATTGTTAAAGTGTATGCTGTTAGTGGCACAATTTTGACTTCAGAGATTTAAAATACAAACAATCATTTCTCAACTATTTGTATTTATATTTCTACACGCAATACTATATTAAATGTTGAGAGTACATATTAATAAATACATAACTTACAAAAAATTAACAATTATTATACAATAAACAGGCATAACAAATCCAAGACATTCAGATATAAAGTTAAACATAAAATAAACCCAAAACACATTTTGTTTGGATGTCTTTACTGTGGTAGTGATGCTATGAGGAAAAATATTTATAAAGTCTAATCTACTAAAAAATTAGCAAAATCTAATCTGGAGCCACATATTCACAGCTAGTGTCTGGAAATTTACAGGAAATATCTATTCTCTGATCCCTGTTGCAACAGCACTTTGCCATACTATACTGCATTCAGTTATATCAGCACTATTAGCTACTTATTTTTCTGAGCAATAAATTCACCAACAATAAATAGGTAAACACAAGAAATGATTATTAAGTGATGTAGCCAAATGACATACTATTCTTAAGTTTATATATTATAGCAATATATCAGTAAAAATTAAAGCACTTTATTGAAGATGCAAAATACAGTACAAAGTTAAACCAATGGAAGTAAACAAATTAAGCGAGTTTTCAGTTATGCAATAAAAAAAGTGAGCCACTGATGGTATGTGAGATCTCTGGCCAGGATGCTCTCCAGAGAAAGGAGTAAATGGCTAAAAACAACAGACATCTACTGTGGCATTTTTAGTTGCCACTGAGCATAAGTGCTAACTTCCCCTTTAGCCGGGGGTGCTGGACTGACACTCTGAGTCAGACCCCACTCCACCCCTTCCTCCAAGACCCCAACCTAGTCCACCCCTGCCCCGATTCCATCTCCTTCCCCGCAAACCCTGCCCATACTCTGTCCCCATTCCACCCCTTTCCCCAAGCTCCTGCCCCTTCTCAACCTCCTTCAAGCATGCCCATTCCCTGATCCTCCCTTGCCCTTCTGAAGCTTCCTGAATGCAGTGAATCAGCTGTTTGCGGCACTCTGGGGGTAGATCTACACAGCAACATTATTTCAAAATAACGTAGTCCGCATCTACACAGCAGGCAGTTATTTCGAAATAATGTCGAAATACTGTCAAGCTAGAGGACATCTTATTCCAACTCCTGTGACCCCCATTGTATGAGGAATAAGGGAAGTAGGACGACGAGTGCTCTATTTCGAAATAAGTGCTGTGTAGACGCTCCCAATTTTGAAGCTACGCAATTGACATAGCTCAATTTGCATAGCTTATTTTGAATTAAGCCCTACTGTGTAGACGCACCCTGGAAGTGCTGGGAGAGTGGGAGAGAAGCTGGTCAGTAGGGCCGCTAGTGGGTGAAAGGTTCAGGAAGGAGGAAGGCAAGAGGGGGAGCCTGGCTGCTGATGGGTGCTCAGCACCTACTAATTTTTCTCTGTGGGTACCCCAGCCATGGACCACTCATGGAGTCAGTACCTATGCCATTGAGACAAGTTGACCTGATTACCTTAGCTTGCAAGGCGAGGAGGCAGAGCATTGGGTGACCAAATAGGATACATGGTTCACACCAATAAAGGACATTACAAAAGTATGTTGAAATTAATATGGAATTTAATTAGAAACCATGCAATAGAACTAGAATTTCAGTTAATGTGCTGTTTTTAATGCTGCCAGTAAAATTACTAGCAGCAGTATTTTGTACCAGCTTTGACATTTTGTAAACCAGCAAAATGAACATTATAGTGTCCTAAATGGAATGAAACAAAGGCTTTAAAATGGACAAAAGAATCAAGAGAGTGGAAGGAATTCTACTGTGTGAGACTGAATTATATTTTCCTGCTTTGGTAAAATCTAGTGCCAAAGTATCAACCATTTGGATTCCTAAACTTCTACAAATGGAATAAAAGCCATGTAAGAAAGATGTTGTAAGACAGAGTGGGGAGCGAGAGAAAGAAACTAAATGATAGTATCCCATAAGTTATAATTTTGTTTCAGAGACAGAAAGACATTTCTAGACCTCAGTTAAACTGGCAAAGACTCAAGTGACAGAAGATTATCAGGTCACCTTGGTACATGGAGAAACTCTGAGCCTGTGTTTATAGATCAGAATATATACAGGAAACATGTACAGATTAGAAAAACGGTAAAAACAAATTGTTCTGTGCAAGCCCTGATGGAGAACATATGTAAAAATCTGAAGCCAGAATGGTAAAGATTCTAATTGTAAATGGACAGTTAAGAGGTGAACCCAACCAAAATCATTCTATTAAAAAAAACTGAAAGAGTTTGAAAATAACAACTTGCAACTGCATTGAGTGCATGATGTCAAAAATTAACAAATGCAGAAAAGAACGGTTAGTTACCTGTAACTGTTGTTCTTCGAGATGTGTTGCTCACGTCCATTCGAATTAGGTGTGCGCACCGCGTGCACCGCGTCTTCCGGAGCGTTTTCCCTAGCGGTACCCGTAGCTAAGTACCCCTGCTGGCGCTCCCCCACCTCAGTTCCTTCTTGCCAGACGCTCCGACGAAAGGGAGGTGGGTGGGGAGTCGAATGGACATGAGCAACACATCTCGAAGAACAACAGTTACAGGTAAGTAACCGTTCTTTTCTTCTTCGAGCGGTTGCTCATGTCCATTCGAATTAGGTGACTTCCAACCCAACCCCACTTCAAGGGGGAAGGGTCAGAGCACTCAGAAAGAGAAGCCCACGAAAGTTGAACAATCCAAACATATTTATTCAACTAACCAAACACAGAAAAAATTGTAGAAAAGTGCAATGTGTACAGATAAACAAACATATATACAATACAGAGCTGAGGACTGCAAATCCGAACCCTGCGTCTTCTCTAGCCTGCTGTGCCAGCGCGTAGTGCGCCGTAAAGGTATGGAGCGACGACCACGTGGCCGCCCTGCAGATTTCAGTGATTGGAACCTGCGCCCCAAAAGCTATAGAGGACGCCTGCGCCCTGGTGGAATGTGCTGTAACCCGGGGCGGGACCTTCCCGGCCAAGGCATAACACTCTTTGATACACCCTGCGACCCAACTGGACAACCTCTGGGTCGATATGGGGAGCCCTTTCATTCTGTCGGCGACAGCAATAAACAGTTGAGTGGACTTACGAAAGCGTTTAGTCCTATCAATATAAAAGGCTAGCGCATGTCTAGCATCCAGGGAATGGAGCACTTGCTCCTTAGTGGAGGCGTGGGGCTTTGGAAAGAAAACCGGGAGGTAAATTTCTTGGGACAAATGGAACGGTGACACCACCTTGGGGAGAAAAGCTGGGTGAGGGCAGAGCCTCACATTATTGTCAGAAAACACTAGGTAGGGCGGGTTTACAGTTAACGCCCTCAGCTTGGAGACCTTGCGAGCCAACGTAATGGCCACAATGAACGCAACCTTCATAGAAAAGTGCTTCAAAGAGCACGTGGCCAGCGGCTCAAAGGGGGGCAACACAAGTCTAGACAACACGAGGTTAAGGTCCCAAGCAGGGAGAGGGGGTCTAACCGAGGGGTACAACTTATCCAAACCCGTAAGGAACCTTTTGACCACAGGGTCAGAAAACAGAGAAACTCCTGCCGAACCAACATGGAAGGCGGAGAGAGATGCCACATGGACTTTGATAGAGGAGGTAGAGAGGCCACTGGACCTAAGTTCAAAGAGGTAGTCCAGAATAGATGGGACAGGTGCACAGGATGGGTGCACTCCCCTTCTGGACGCCCAAGACGAGAACCGCCGCCACTTGGCTGCGTACGACCGCCTGGTAGATGGTTTCCTACTACTTAGGAGCACCATCTGTACCTCCTGGGAACATTCCCTTTCTGGTTGGTTCAGCCATGGATAAACCAGGCCGTCAGGTGAAGAGAGCTGAGACTCGGGTGAACCATGGTCCCCCCGTCCCAAGGTTGGGTCAGGAGATCCCGAACCAGCGGGAGCGTTATAGGGTCCTTGGTGAGCATGTCCACCAGAATAGGGAACCAGAATTGCCTGGGCCACTGTGGGGCTATCAGGATGACCGTGGACCTGAAGGTCTTGACCCTCGTCAGAACCCTGGGAATTACGGGAAATGGAGGGAAAGCACAGAGGATGACTGCTGGCCACGGCACGGTCATGGCATCCCCCCTGGAGTGTTCCCCCAGCCCCAACAGGGAACAGTAGCTCTGGCACTTGGTGTTGCGTGCCGAGGCAAACAGGTCTACTAGGGGACAACCCCACCTGTGGAAGACCCGACGAAGGGCCGAATCCTTGAGAGATCATTCGTGGGCTCCGAAGGACCTGCTCAGAGCATCGGGAAACAAGTTTTTGCACCCCGGCAGGTACTCTGCTTGCAAAACTATGTCGTGCTCTACGCACAGGTCCCAGAGGCACAGAGCCTCGCGGCAGAGGGGAGGCGACCGGGCTCCCCCCGCCTGCTGAGGTAAAACACAGCCGCCGTGTTGTCCAGGCGGACCAGGACAGAGCGGTGAGAGAGCTTCGACAGGAAGGTCTCGCAGGCTCTCCTGACCGCCCTGAGCTCCCGGACATTTATGTGCAGAGCTCGCTCTGCAGGGGACCATAGACCCTGGGTCTGTGACACCCCAGGTGTGCTCCCTAATCCAGGTCGGAAGTATCTGTGATCAGTGTAAGTGAGGGGGGAGGTACAGTGAACGGAACCCCGCTGCACACCACCGCCTCCTGGGTCCACCATTGTAAGGAGGCTATTACCTCCGGAGGCACTGTGAGAACCGTGTCCCAAAGACCCCTGGCCTGGTTGAATGCCCTTGCCAACCAGGCCTGCAGAGGCCTGAGCCTCATTCGAGCATGGCGTACCACATACGTACATGCCGCCATGTGTCCCAGCAGCCTCGAGCAGACCCGGGCTGTCGTGATGGGGAACCAGGTTAACTCAGAGACCAGCTCCACTATGGACAGAAACCTGGTTCTGGGGAGGAGTGCTCTCGCCACCCTGGCATCCAGGAGGGCACCTACGAACTCGAGGTGCTGAGAGGGAGTCAATGATGACTTTTCCTCATTTAGCATGAGTCCCAGCCTTACGAAGAGAGCCCTTGTGAGGGAAACATGGGCCTCCACTTGCTCGTAGGAACGACCACGAATCAGCCAGTCATCTAGGTACGGAAAAACGTGTACCCCTTTTTTGCGGAGGAACGCCGCTACGACTGCCATACATTTTGTAAAGACCCTGGGTGCTGTAGAAAGGCCAAATGGGAGCACAGTAAATTGGAAGTGGCATCGGGAAACAATAAAACGGAGAAACCTCCTGTGGCTGGGTCTTATCGCCACATGGAAGTAAGCGTCCTTGAGATCAAGAGTTGTGTACCAGTCTTTTAACTGTAAAACCGGGATGACAGAGGCCAGGGTTACCATTCTGAACTTGGATTTCACGACCGCCTTGTTGAGGTCCCTGAGATCTAAGATGGGACGAACCCTGCCCTTGGGTTTCGGGACAATGAAATACCGGGAATAAAAACCCTTGCCCTCTAGATGTGAAGGGACCCTCTCCACAGCTCCCTTTTCAAGGAGCGCCAGCACCTCCTGGCGGAGCGTGCCTTTGTGAGAGGTGTCCCTGAAAAGGGACGGGGCGCGGGCGGGTTGGAAGGGGGCGAGCCTGGGAAGGGGATGGTATAGCCACTCCTGACTATCTTTAGGACCCAGGCGTCGGTTGTGATTTCTGCCCAGGCGTGGGCAAACCGGGATAGCCTGGCCCCAAACGGGGAGCCAGGGTGGGAGGCTGGTGCGCGACTCTCTAGCAGCCCATCAAAACTGGTGCTTGGGCTGCTGGGAGGGACCTTGACCAACCCCACGGTGGTTGTCCCCCCTCTCGGGCGGCGTCGACGACCCCTTGCGGAGGACAGGCCCGCAGCCACCCCCGCACCCCCACTGGGAGCACGAGGACGGCGTCTCCAGTAGTCCCCATGGGGGACCTAGGACTGCATTCTCCCCTGCTGTCTGTAGGGCAGCTGATGACGCTGAGAGGCCGGCGTGTGAATCCCCAAGGACCGTAGGGTAGACCTCGTGTCCTTGAGCGTATGGAGCCTGGAGTCTGTGTGCTCCGAAAACAAGGCTTTCCCGTCAAACGGCAGGTCCTGGATCGTGGTTTGGACGTCCGGAGGTATTCCAGACACCTGCAGCCAGGCACCACGGTGCATAACCACACCTAACGCCATGGTGCGGGCTGCAGAGTCGACAGCATCCAGGGAAGCCTGAAGGGCCGTGAGGGCAATGGTTTTGCCCTCAGAGGTCATGGCCGCAAACTCCTGACGGGCCTCGGCAGGCAGCTTGTCCTTAAACTTATCCACGGCCTGCCAGGTATTAAAAGCATAGCGACTCAGCATCGCTTGCTGTTTAGCAATGTGGAGTTGCACCCCACCAGTGGCGTACACCTTACAGCCCATCAGGTCAAGGCGCTTGGGCTCCCTAGCTTTTGGGGACGGCCCCGGCTGGGGAAGCCTCTCTTTTTGGGCCACAGCCTGAACGACCAAGGACCCCGGAACAGGTTGGGAGTACAGGTGTTCGTGCCCCGACTGGGGAACGTAATAGCGCCTCTCAACTCCCTTTAAGGTAGGGGTCAGGGTTGCCGGGGTCTGCCACAGGGCATTGGTAATCTTGGCCACGGTTTTATTAAGTGGCAAAGCCAAGCGGGCGGGCGCATCGTCCGAGAGGATGTCAATCATGGGGTCCGTGTCCTCCACTACTGGCTCCACTGGGACACCCAGATTGGAGGACAGACGCCTAAGCAGATCCTGATGTGCTCGAGCATCCATAGTAGGCAGCGCCGGTGCGGGATCCGCCAAGGCCTCATCAGGAGACGATGACAACGATGACTCCTGGATTGGTGCCGGACCCAGCGCAGGAACCGGTTGAGGCGCCGGCTGGGCAGGCGGCACCGCTTGCGGAAGCGGCTATGGTACCGAGGCCTGTGGCTCAGCAGCGGCATCTGGAGCAACCGGCCTCTGGGGGGAGGGAGGGGGTCGTGACAGCGACGCCGACGGTTGCAATCGGTGCCCTGAGGCACCGGACACCACAGAGGAGGGTACAGGCCCCTGCCACTGGTGGTAAGCCCACGGTGTCCAGAAGGGCCATTGCGGTTGAGGCGGTCAAGTCTGCTGCACCCGCGAACGATCACGCCGGTGCCGGGAACGGGATCTATGAACCGAGGAAGCTCCCGAGGATTCTGACCTGAATGATGCCACATCAGAATCCGACGAGTAGTCAGACTCCGGCCAGGGAGGCGCAGATGACGAATGTCCTGCCACCGATGGAGGGGCAAACCTGGCCATAGACTCGGGTTTGCCCGCGTGCGCTCGATGAGGGCGTGCCGGCACCAGGAAGACCGGTCCCAGTGCCGGTGCCGGTTGCGGTGCCTGTTGCGGCACCGGGAGAACAGGCCCCGGTGCCGGGTGTGGAGCCGGCTGCGGCACCGGGAAAACCGGTCCTGGTGCTGGGAGTGGAGTTGGTGCCGGGAGGACAGATACCGGTGCCCGGAGTGGAGCTGGTTGCGGCACCGGGAGGACCGGTCCCGGCGCCGGTTGTGGTGCCGACACGGAGCATGGCTGCGCCGCCGAAGTCGGTATCGGTTGCGACGTCACCGGCGATGGCGGCACCGGCATGGCCCACGGGGTCGATGCCGGTGCCTGTAACGGTGCCGAAACATGCATTGGTGTTGAAGAGGCTGATGCTGAAGGGCCCAGTGCCGACGACTGGAATGGCACCCCTGGAAAGCTGCTCAGCGCTGGTATCGCAGATGATGATGATGGTGCCGTAGACGTCGCCGCAAGGCCAGGGTGATACGGCACTGGTGCAGCCAAGACGGGGTCTGGAAGAGGTCCCAGCACTGAGGAAGGTCGAGCCCAGTCGAGCGTCGAGTGAAGCCTGGTGGCCTGTGTCGAGGCCGGCACTGATGTGGAGGCAAGCAGTACTGGTCCCACAGGAGACGGTCCCTCTGCATAAGCGACCGGTGCCGTCCGGTCATGCCGGTGCGGAGGCGAAGCCGGTGCCAACATGGCCTCCGGCGTAGGTGATCTTGACCCTTCCGCCTCAACCGACGACGGAGGGGAGGTAGTGAGGCTAATAAGGTCATGCGCCGCCTCAAAGGTGTCCGGTGTGGAGGGGCGGTGTGAGGGTAGTTGCCCTGGACTGGATGGATGTCCCGCTCACTTACGCCGCACCGTGGTGGATGAAGACGTGCGCACCGGAGACTCAGCTCGACTTGGACTTCTGGCTCGGAGACCTACCGCAAGATGTTCTTGACCTTTTCGGTGCCAGAGAGTGAGACCGGTGCCGGGCCCTCGACGCCGAGGCCTGGTGCTGAGATGGAGCATCTCGCGTGGATGCCGGTGCACTGCGCACCGCAGAGTGCCCAGCCAGTGCCGGCTGTAAAGCCGCCTCCATGAGGAGAAGTTTTAGACGAGAGTCTCTCTCCCTCTTAGTGCACGGCTTACATGACTTGCAGATCTTACAGGTGTCTGTAAGATGGCCCTCACCCAGACACTTCAGACAACTGTCGTGAGGGTCTCCTTTGGGCATGAACTTTGTGCAGATAGCGCACGCCTTAAAGCCTTGCGTCCCTGGCATTCCTCACCCCCGAAGCGGGAGAAGGAAAAACAAAGAGACACTAACTATCTAACTAACTGAACTATTTAGAACTACCTACAATACTAATAGAAACAGGAACCATTAACTGATCTAAGAGAGAGACACGCTCCAACGACCATCACGGGCGGTAAGAAGGAACTGAGGTGGGGGAGCGCCGGCAGGGGTACTTATGCCCCGCCATGGCGGCGCCACTCCAGGGGGCGCCCTGCCGGCGCTACGGGTACCGCTAGGGAAAATGCTCCAGAAGATGCGGTGCATGCGGTGCGCACACCTAATTCGAATGGACATGAGCAACCACTCGAAGAAGAAGACACCTTATCACCTACCATCAGCACTTCATAAGAAATCACTGACACCATGAATCAATATTGTAACAATCTAAGAACAAACTAGAAACATTGTTTTGTTCATGCCATCTAAAGTTCCTGTTATTAGCCACTACCGAAAGACAGGATATAGGGTTGGATGGACCTTTGGTCTTACCAGTATGGATGTTCTTATGTCATTCAAATATATTTTTTGTTAAAGAACTGGCTAATTACAACCTGTAAATTCTAAGGCTGCCCCAAAATGCAGTCTGAATAGGTCCAAGCAAGCTTAAAATTACCCTCAAGTCATAGACGGATACAAGGCATTTAGTACAAGGAAACCTATAAAGAAAATAAACTGGGCTTGTGCCATTTTTCTTTTTGATGCAGTAAAAGACCACCTGATGTTGTTTATTTTTTGGGATTTTAAAAATATTTTTCTGCTTATTTTTACATTTAAAAAAATCAAGTTTTACCTCACTCTGAGAGACACTTTGATGGTTTCTATTCTGCCCTTTATCCTACTAAATGTTTTTAATATGATCACCCGCTGCTACTCCCATCAATGCAGTTCCACTAGCAAGTGTGCTAAGGTAGATCCACTGTCAATGTTTTAACAACTAGGTTATCTAATCCTACTCAAAATAAAATGTTGTTGAACTTGAGAACTCTGTGTGGAAGTTCCACTGCAGTATCATACGGGGTGTGGTGTGGTGTATGTCTTTTTGATAATTTTGTTAGATGTCAAGCCTCAATAAGAGGAAGGGTATCTGAGTCCTTGTCTATGCTACAGAGTTGTTTCTACAAAAACTGCCTTTTGTTGACAAAACAGTGGAAGTGCATACACTGCAATGCTCCTTCTGCCGACAAAACTCTCTTGCATTGCTGACAAAATAAAACCACAATGAGTAGAGGCATAAAGCTTTTTAAAGCAAAGTTATAGCAACAAAGTATCAGTGTAGACACTGTGGTTGGTTACCATGGTCACTATAATTGGCCTCCACGAGGTATCCCACAATGCCTATCCTTAAGGCTCTAGTCAGCAATTCAAAACTTCACTATCCTGCACCCAGGTACACAGGCATCTGCCCCTAAAAATGGCCCAGGAATTTTTGAAATTTCACTTCCTGTTTGCTCAGCATGGGCAGCTGGCCATGGCACCTCCACACAGCAAACACTCTCCTGCTTGGACCACACCTGAGTTGTTGGACTTGCTGACAGGGTAGGGAGAGGAGGCTGTGCAGTCCTTGCTCCGCTCTAATCATAGGAACTTAAACACCTATGGACAGATTTCTTGTGGCTTGTTGGAGAAGGGCTACAAATGTGACACACAGTATTGCCGAGCAAATCTGAGGGAGCTGAGGCAGGCACACTAGAAGAAGAGAAAAATGTAAGTCTGATGTTGCACCACAGTCCTCCCATTTCTATTAGGAAATGGATGCCATTCTTGGAGATGACTCCACCTCCACTGCCAACAGCACCATGGATAGATAGTTCAGTGAGGCTAGAAGCAGAGGTAAGGGGCCTTTACCCTGTGAAGTCACGGATGAGGAGGGACACAAAGAGAGACACATTGGATGTGAAGCACATGCCAAGGTTGTCAGGTGGTGTGGTGAGTCAGGACCTCCCCCGCCCTCCCACTCTGGAGGTGTCTAGTCTGTCCCAGCAGCCCATCTCCAGTGTGCATGATACAGCAGAGGAGAGCCACGGCAAATGATCTTTTTGCGTTGATGCTGCTTGGTTATAGGAGGCAGAACTGTCCTTTGCTCTGAATATTCTAAAAGAGGCTGAAGGAACAGAAATGTACAAGATTAGCTGTGTCTGCATATACGCCACATTGCCTTGTACAGCTAAGTACAGCAATAGAAAAGTGTGTTAATGCACACTGAGATTTCAAGGGAATCCTCCGGAGAGCTCTCTAGGAAGCTTTCCTGGAGATACTTGGCAATACACTGCCAAGGCTCCATGCAGAGCTTCCCCCATTGGTGCAGGAAAGTTTCCTACAATCAGCACACCCTTGAACAGGGACCAAACTTGCACATGCATAAGTACCATAATGACCAGATCTGAACCCACAAGTGTGTAGGATATGCACCCCTGCATTCCTCTTGGAATGAGATATCAGCTTCAATGACTCATACCTGTGGAAAATGTGTTTTAGATATTGTAGTTAAATAAGTATTAACCAAAAAACCCAATCCCTCCCTCAATTATTGAATATTAGGCAACTGTCAACTGTGGTGTCATAATTTTGCTAATTTTCAACCAGTCTTGTCTATACTAGGCTTAGTTTCCTAAAATTTCACACCATTTGGTCTGCTGTACCTTGCAATGCTATCTTCCCCATTTTGGTTGAAGAACTGTATAGTCTGGCTAAAAGGCAAAACATGAAGCTAAAAGTCAAGATTCCTAGGCTCTATAAAACATTTGGGGATGGGTTTACTCAAACAAGTCATTTAATCTTCTATGCATGTTTACTCACCTCCAAAACAGCATTACCTGTCTACTTCATAGGGATGCTGTGTGACAGAATATATAGAAAAAAGTCTTTGCTATGCTCATATGAAAAGTGCTACTTATGCTTTCATATAGTATTATGGTCTCTATGCTTCAGACAGCTTTCACAAGACCACAGCAAAAGAGCCAGGTGGAAAAGAGAGTACTGCCTTCATAACATGTTCCTTCTTTCATGCCAGTCATGAGGAAACCCCTTTCTGGGAATTTCACAAGGTTACATTTTCATGGGTAGGGACAGGATTCATTTAGCAGAGTAGGGATGCTGTGAAGTTTCATCCAAAAAAAATAGATATAGCTATAGTACTTACTCATCTGACAGAGTTTTTTTGCGAGACTGTAATCTTGATCCATAATTGCTTTCAGAAACTAAAAGAACAATATGGTTTAATATGAAAGTTAGCATAGAGAACTGTTGATGTGCACACTTTGAGAATTAGTTTCAAGTTTGGCTGGTTTTTATATGAAATACTTTATAGTGAGCACTTTGAACTATTTCCCCAACAGCCATGAAATACAGAATTTTTCTATTGTTCTAAGTAGATCCACCAGGGGACAGTGGACAACTGCTAGTCCCACCATAACTTGTACAAACGCCACACCATTTATTACAGCTTAGAATTGAGGATTATATTGCTGTGTATGTGTGTTACTCTGAGAACACAACTAAGATATTTTGGAAATATCTAGGTATATGTGTTGCTTTACAAATGAGTAGTCCAATTGACTGCAGTGGAACCACTCACGAGTGAAGCCATGCACGCTCTTAAGTTTTTGCAAGATTGGGGCCTAAGTATGATGTGAGAACTGATTTTTGTATAACAGGTATCCTAAGTAACACCTCTTCTCATACAATAAGATAAAAATTAAGAGCCCAGAGAAATGTGTTCAACAAGAATAGATAAGAAGAAGTTATTCACCCTGTGCAGTAACGGTGGTTCTTCGAGATGTGTGTCCCTGTGGGTGCTCCACTCAGGTCTCGGTGCGTCCCTGAGCCGGCAATCAGAGCGTTTTGCATAGCAGTGCCCCATATGCCGCACCTGTGCACTCAGCCTCCCCTCCCGCCCCGGAGGCTGTGGAGCACGCGCACGGCGCGAGTCCCATCTGTTCCTTTTTTACCTGAAGTCCCAGAGACTCCAAGCAGAGGGGAGGACGGGAGGGTAGTGGAGCACCCACAGGGACACACATCTCGAAGAATCACCGTTACTGCACAGGGTGAGTAACTTCTTCTTCATCGAGTGGTGTCCCTGTGGGTGCTCCACTCAGGTGACTCCATAGCAGTATGTGTCTAACGGAGGTGGGTATTGGAGTCTCTCTACATGGAAGAGGGAAGAACCGCATCTGCTAAAGATGTGGAAGGTATCGGCCCACAGTGTAAGGCATAGTGATACGCGAAAGTATGGTGCGAAGACCAAGTGGCTGCTCTACAAATGTCTGTTAGCAGTACATTATTGAGGAAGGCCGTTGTAGTGGCCATTGCTCGTGTGGAGTGCGCCCTAATGGGTTGCGGTGGCTGTCTGCCCTTAAGTTTATAGGCAGTGCGTATGCAGCCTGCGATCCATCTGGATAGGCACTGAGCGGAAACTGCTGTTCCTGTGCGTGGTCCTGACCATGCCACAGAGAGTCTATCTGACTTCCTGGTCGATCTGGTTCTATCAAGGTAGAACGCGATTGCCCTCCTCACATTCAAGGTGTGTAATATAGACTCCTTAAGGGAGGCATGAGGTTTAGGGAAATAGGCTGGTAAGTAAATGGGCTCATTTACATGAAAGTTAGATATAACCTTAGGGAGAAACCTGGGATGGGGTCTAAGTATGACTTTATTCCTGGTGAATGTAATGAAGGGCAGGTCTGCCATGAGGGCTGCGATCTCTCCTACCTGTCTAGCTGACGTTATCGCCACTATAAATGCAACCTTCATAGATAGGTATTGTGGTGATATAATGGCTAGTAGCTCGAAGGGAGGCCTGGTAAGAACGTCAAGGACCAGGTTCAGGTCCCACCGTGGTACTGGAGGGCGGATGTTTGGCCGCATTTTCTGCATGCCTGTGAGAAAACGCTTCACCAATGGGTGTGTGAAAAGAGAGAAGCCGTCTACTGAGTCATGGAAGGCTGTGATCGCGGACAGATGGACCCGGACGGAGCTGATAGAGAGGCCAGCGTCACTGAGGTCCATAAGGTAGTCGAGTAAGGTAGGTATGGGAAATGTGGTGGGATGCAGATTGCGTCTCATGCACCAATGCTGGAAACATGTCCATTTGTTCTGATAAGTGTTCCTCGTGGAGGGATGATGGATGTTTAGAAGAGCTTGTTTGACTCTGTCTGAGCAGGTAAGTTCTTCATTCTGGAACCACTGAGGAGCCAAGCTGTAAGTTTCATAGTCTTGATACTGAGGTGATGTATAGTACCACGGTGTTATGTGAGGAGATTTGGCAACGCTGGGAGAGGGATTGGTTGGTCTATGGACAGGTAGGATAGGTAAGGAAACCAGGGCTGTCTCAGCCATGCTGGGGCTATCAGGATTACTGTGGCCCGATCGGATTGAATCTTGTTGATCACTCTGGAGATGAGTGGGAATGGTGGGAAGGCATAAAGAAGAGGAGCTGTCCAGCTGATGGTGAAAGCGTCCCCTTCCGACCTCTTGCCTAGTCCTGCCCGAGAGCAGAACCTGTGACGCCTGCGATTGTGCAGTGTTGCAAAGAGGTCTATGGTCGGGAAGCCCCATTTGCAGAAGATTGAGAAGAACGTTGGTATTGATCTCCCACTTGTGCTGATCTGAGAAATGTCTGCTTAATCTGTTGGCCCTGACATTCTTTTGTCCTGGAACGTACATTGCTGTTGGCGTTATGTGGTTCCTGATGCACCAATTCCAAAATTTGACTGCCTCGGCACATAGACAGTGTGATAGGGCACCCCCCGACGGTTGATATAAAACATGGATGGTGTGTCGTCCGTGAGGACACGAATCGTTCTGTCCTTTATAAGACACAAAAAGTGGGCGCACGCCTTGCGAATGGCTCTGAGCTCCAAGATATTGATATGGAGGTGTCTCTCGTGCTGGGTCCATGTGCCCTGTATTGATGCTGACCCGACGTGGGCTCCCCATCCCATAAGGGATGCATCTGTTGTTATAGTAACTGAGGGGTCTGGTCAGTGGAAGGGTACACCGGTGAGAAGGTTGTGTGGGGATGTCCACCAGTCTAGGGACTGTAATACTATTGGAGATGGTGAGAGGTGTTTAGCGTTGCTGTGTCAGGCTGGTATATAGTTGTTTGCGAGCCAGTGCTGTAGGCAACGCATATGAAGTCTTGCGAAGGGGACCACGAAGGCCGTAGCTGTCATATGGCCTAGCAGTTGTAGGTACATGCGTACCGTGGATAATGGGGCCTGTCGGACCCGTTGGGCAAGGTAGCAGATTGTGGTGAATCTTTGCAGCGGGAGGTAGGCTCTCGCTGTGACTGAATCTAGTAATGCCCCAATGAATTCTATCTTTTGCGTGGGTTGTAGGGTGGATTTTTGTATGTTGATAAGCAAGCCCAGATGCAAAAAAACATTCCCTGGTGGTAGTAGTCATGATAGTGGTTTGGTGATGGGTGGGGCCCTTGATTAGGCAGTCGTCCAGGTAAGGAAACATTTTGCCTTCTGAGAAACGTTGTGACTACGGCCAGCATCTCTGAAAACACGCGAGGGGCCGTAGAAAGGCTAAAGGGGAGGACTGTATACTGGTAATGATCCTGTCCCACCACAAATCTGAGGAATCTTCTGTGGGACTGGTGTATAGTCACATGAAAATATGCGTCCTGTAGGTCGAGGGCTGAGAACCAGTCCTCCTTATCCAGTGCAGGTATTATTGTTGCTAAGGTCACCATTCTGAATTTTGAGTTTCGAATAAACTTGTTGAGGTTCCTGAGGTCTAAAATCGGTCTCCAGTCCCCTGATTTTTTGGCTGTGAGGAAGTAATTGGAATAGAACCCCTTCCCGCGATGTTGTTCGGGTATGAGTTCCACTGCTCCTAGAGCAAGAAGCTTCAGGACCTCTGCCCGTAACAGAGGTTTGTGAGAGGGGTCCCTGAAGAGGGATGGGGTGGGAGGATGGGAAGGGGGCATGGAAGTAAAGAGGATTGTGTAGCCCGATGAGATGACTTCTAGGACCCATTTGTCTGTAGTAATTAGGGCCCACTGGGGGTAGAAAGGCCTCAGGCGGTGACCAAAGATGACATTGGATTGCACTGGGGATGTGAGGTAGTCACTCAGACCCCTGACCAAAACTTCAAATTTGCTGTTTGCCAGAGGTGGACTGGTTTGCGGAGGACTGGTTTTGGTGGTTCCTCCTCCTATTAGGGTGTTGCTTGGGTCTGTTATGATATGGCTGTTGGGCCTGTGTTGCTGCCTATAGTGATTGTAGTTGTAACTATAACACCATGGTTTCTGATAAGGAGCGAATTTGCGTTTCTTTCTGGGAGGGGTGTACATCCCCAGGATACGTAAGGTTGTGCAAGAGTCCTTCATAGAGTGAAGGATCTCATCTGTATTTGAAGCAAATAGCAGTTTCCTATCAAAGGGGAGATCCTCCACCTTTGCTTGCAATTCTTTTGGGACCCCCGATGATTGTAGCCAGGAGGCCCTGCACATAACTATGGCCGTGGCTGTGATTCTGGCCACAGTGTCTGCGACATCCATAGCGGCCTGAAGAGCTGTTTTTGCTATAGATAAGCCCTCCCTCATGATGGATTGAAGGAGCGAGTGTTTGCTTTCAGGGAGATCTTGAAGGAGATCCTGTAATTTGGAATAACTGGCGTGATCATAATCGGCCAACAATGCTGTATAATTAGATATACGGAATTGCAATGTGGCCGAGGAATATACTTTGCGGCTCAAGGTGTCTAAGCGTTTATGCTCCCTGTCACGGGGCATAGATTTAAATTGTGGATTTTTTGCCCTGTGGTTCATGGAGTCCACCACCAGTGAATTTGGCTGCGGGTGGGCAAATAGAAAGTCCATGTCCCTTGCAGGGACAAAGTATTTTCTGTCCGCTCTACGGTCTGTAGGTGAGAGAGAGGCTGGATTTTGCCACAAAACATCTGAAGGTTCAAGAATAGCTTCATTGATAGGTAAAGCTATTTTGTAGGATACTGAGGGCTGCAATATGGTAAGTAATTTATATTGTTTATCCTGCACCTCTTGTAGGGTAATATCCTGTGACTGCGCTACGCGTTTGAAAAGTTATTGAAAATGTTTCAGATCATCTGCTGGGGGAGAAGGTGAAATCTGAAAGACTGCTTCGCTTTGCTTAGGTCTGGACCCATGAGAAGAGGTCTCTGAGTCAGACTGAGGTAGGTCATCATGCTCAGTGGAACCTGCCTGAGAATCTACTGAGGGTGGGTGAGGTGGCAAGGAGCATGCAGATATTGGGGGTGAGCGCCTAGAGGTGCGGTGTTGCCTAGAAGTAGAGGGTGGGTGCCTTGGTTGATAGGTGTGAGAGGGTGGCAGTTGATATGCCTGCCATGTATCCCAGGGACTCCACTGAGGAGGGAGTTGATGTGGGGAATACATCCATGGCTGGCTATGCCACATAGGGTGTTGTTGAAGGGAGTTATCCCTGTATGAGTGCCAGGAGGATAGCGAGGGGGCAGGTGAGGAATGGTGTGATGAAAACCTGCTCCTATGCCCACTACCATAGTAGGAGCCCGGGGATAGAGGTATAGGTGAGAGGTGGACACTGTGAGGGATGTTAGAGTGCCCCTGCACCATGAAGCAAGGTGAGGTAGTTACTCCTCTAGACTCAGGCTGAGGAAATTTTTGTAGGTGCCTTGTCTTTCGCAGCACTTTCTTGTGCTGCTGAACCATAGGGCGGCCATGATCACTCTGCCTGGTTAAATTGGGTGCAAAGGAGGAGCTTGCTGGAGCTAATGGGGGAGGCATGTGTAGCTTGTCTGAAGCCTCTGCCTCGCTATCGCCTGATAAAGTGGCATGTTTAGTTTGTGCCTCAGCCCTCCTGGCTGGTACTGACTTGCGTTTCTCCGCGGTACCAGACATTGATGGTACCGGGGAACGAGAGGCTCTAGGCAGATCGGACAAGGAGTGTGCCAGGGAAGCCCTTGAGGCTTGAGAGCCTTTGCGGGGCAGTGAGGCTGCCCTGGCGGAGGGCATTTGCTGCACCCGCATGTCCTCTGGTTTGTCCCTTGGTGAGAGAAGAGACTTTTCCCAGAGGATTGCTTTAAGCCGTGCTTTGCGGTCTTTTCTCGCCCTTGCTGACATGCTCTGGCAATGCAGGCATTTGTGAGACCTGTGAGACTCCCCCAGGCATTTGCCACATGAGGCATGGCCATCAGACGAAGGCATAGAGTCTCTGCAGGAATTGCATTTCTTGAAGCCGGGAGAGCCCGGCATTGTGCCAGAAGAGAAGCCGCCGCGTCTGTGGCTGCCACTTTTTTTTTTTCCTTTTTCTTTTTCTTTTCACAGTTAAAGACAGGGTAAACTATCTAAACTATGAGGTAACAGGGGTAGAATTAACTAAGAATTGACTTTTTCTCCCTCAGGAGGAAGAGCACTGCTGAGCTCCGTCTTCAGCCAGGGATGGTTGAAAAGGAACTGACGGGACTCGCGCCGTGCGCGTGCTCCACGGCCTTCGGGGGGGGAGGGGAGGAGGCTGAGTGTGCAGGCGCAGCACGAGGGGCACTGCTATGCAAAACTCTCCGATCGCCAGCGCAGGGACGCACCGAGACCTGAGTGGAGCACCCACAGGGACACCACTCGATGAAGAACACAAGGCTTCACTCTCAGTACAGCAAGTGTGGACAAAGGACTTGAATAAATCCCTGACAACAGCTGTTGGGTCTACCGTTTACATCACATGAAACAGTCTGGGATCTCAAACATGCTGTCATTTGTTATCAGGTAAGGGGGAAAAACCCCAAGCCCAAACATAAATCTTTAAAGATCTCAGTGACCTAAAAGCAGTAATATTAAACTAACAAATGGAAATCTACAACAGACCCATTTAATTGATGTTTGAGGTAGCATTATCAGAACAGTAAGACAATAGTTAAAAGCAGTGTAAGAATCTACTTATATAAATAATAACATGTTAAAAATTATCACATAAGCAAACATGATAAATGCAGTATTCACCACTAAAAACAAACAAACAAAAAAATCAACATTGACCAAAAGATATCTGAGGTGTCATCATTTTCTCTCCTTAGACAACAGAGCATCTCAGACAGCACTGTGTGGTAACTGCCAGCTGTTGTTTTAATAATGAATATTAATACTATTCTCTCATTTGAAGTCAATTAGACAGTTTGAGAGTTGTTAAAGTCAATAGTTCCCTTTACATTCTCAAAGCTATGCTCATAATTGGCAGAGCCTAGACCTTGATGCTTCTTTGTCAGCAGACACAGTCAACCTGCCACAATATAAGTTCTGTAAAAGGTTTCTTTTCATCTTTCACTGCCAGCTTTGTCTTTTCAATGTAAAAATGGAAATTACACTGTAGGTGCTATATATTTGTGATCTATCAATCTTCCATACTGCTTATAAAAAGTTTTTGCTTTTATATATGTATTTACAGTGGAAAATACAATGAAAGTTCCCCCGTACTCCTCTGAGTTTTGCTCACGTCTCTCTTACAGCACAGGATCTAGATTTAATCTCTGTCCCTTCCCACCTTTTGTATACTCAATGGCTGTGTCTACATTGGCACCCTTTTTCGGAAAAGGGATGCTAATGAGACACAAGCGCAATTGCAAATCCGCGGGGGATTTAAATATCCCAGCGGTATTTCTATTACATAACTGCCGCTTTTTCCGGCTCCGGGCTTTGCCGGCAAAAAGCGCCAGTCTAGACGGGGATCTTGCGGAAAATAAACCCTTTTCTGCAAGATCTCTTATGCCTACTTTCAAGTAGGCATCTCGTGGAATGAGGTGACTTTCAAGCAGGCATAAGAGATCTTGCGGAAAAGGGTTTATTTTCCGCAAGATCCCCGTCTAGACTGGCGCTTTTTGCCGGCAAAGCCCGAGCGAAAAAAGCGGCAGCCATGTAATGCAATACCGGGGATATTTAAATCCCGGATTTAGTGCGCTGTGTCTCATTAGCATCCCTTTCCGAAAAAAGGGTGCCAATGTAGACACAGCCCATATCAGGCTTCAACTTGCCAGGGAAATTTTTTTATTCCAGATCATGTTTCTTACTGAACTGTCATTTTATCTGTAAGAGTATTAGTATCACAATGACAGCAAAGTCTTAACTTTAAAAACACAAACTAAACTGTTAATAAAAATCAATGAGACATAAATATATGTACATTGTTGCACCAAAGCATTTGAAATACGCATCTCATGCTTCCTTTAAAAAATAAAGAGGAATTGGATGTTGAACAAACGCAACCAATTAGATGAAAAAACATATGGTCTCCCATTTGCCAAACATTTGATTTTCAAGTCTAGGTAACAGGAAGGAAAAAAAATTCTCCATATACACTGTGTACTCCAAATGAGTATTAAACACATAGTGGCCACTTACAATCTTTTGTATTGCCATCATACAAACCTGACAGAACTATTTTCCCTCTTCAAACAACTAAACACTGGCACACATCTTTTATATAGGCATTTTTTTTTAAGTTGTTTCTGAAAATGTTGGCAGGGATTTTGGTTGCATAGTATGCCTAAAAGACTAGTTTTCAACACAGTATTTACCATTACAGTATGGGTGGGGAATTGGGAGTCAGAAGCAGATGATCCACAGAAAAATCAGTGAGGGGCCATACAAAAGTGAGAAGCAAAAAAGCTCATAGATTTTGTGTGCTCCAGCCCCACGAGGGGGCTGGGGGGGAAAGGGGGGAGACAGGGTGGCTGGAGCGCCAACATGGGCTCCAGAGCCCTGAACCTTGGGGGCCAGATCCAGGAAAGCTGGGGGGCCGCATCTGGCCCCCAGGCCTTAGGTTCCCCACCTCTGCATTACAGTATCTGCTGCAGAGCCCCACGTATTCCACAATTGCAGAATTCAAGCCTTGCTACACAACTGAGATTCATAATTCTATTACAAAAATTAAGTCTCTAGCCCTTATGGGTATGCTAACCTAAAAAATGTAAGTAAATTGTCAACAGCGGTCATCTGAGTCTACAAGCCTGAAAACAATATTTCTGAGAGATGTGAATGGCCCCAGTCATTGAACTCAAGGCTCCTGGGACTAGGTGATTGTGCAACTGCAAGCTTTGGCATTTTCCCAAAATACTACAGAATTCAGTATATTTATTGCAGAGTTTACTATCTCACTGGAGCCAGATGCCTAGCATCTTAAGTTCTTTTGTCATCTGGTCCTGTTGATATCTGTCCAAAGCTACCTTTTTATCTGCATCATTAAGGGAGAAAGAATTGATAATAGTGCATCACTATTCTATAGAAAAGACAAGCGTGGTTTAGAGAGCCAGAACTAGAGACCAGTCTGTGGCGTGGGAGCAGGGGGGGAAAACCAGAAATGGAGGCTGGGCAGCTAGACCTGGTTTTTTTTCCAATTTTTTTTCAACTGGGTCGTAAGAAAAAAAAGTTTATGATGCCTGAGATCCAGCATAATTGTATCTTTTGACTAGAGTGTAGGCTTCATGGTGGGGCTTCAAGGATGAGGAATCTGGGGTGAAGAAGGGTGAGGGGGTGAAGGTTTTGCCTAGGGGTGGGTTCTGGGGAGCAGAGATGAGGGGTTCAGAGTGCAGGCGGGGTGGGGTGGGGCAGAGGGATTCAGTATGTGGGTGGGGACTCTGGCTAGGCCATGGGGATGGGATACAGGCTCTGTCTGGGGGTGCAGGCTATGGGATGGGGCCAGGAATGAGGTGTTTGGGGTGCAGAAGGGGTTTCTGGGTTGGGGGGGCTTAGGGCTGAGACAGGGGATTGTTGGGGCACAGGCTTACCTCCAGCGGCTCCCAGTCAGTGATGCAGTGGGATGATAAGACAGGCTTCCTGCCTGTCCTGGCACAGTGGATTGCACTGCACCTTGGAAGTGGCCAGCAACAGGACTACCTCCCAAGAAGAGGGAAGTGAAGGATTAGTCGACTATCTGATAAGCAAATGCTTATCGGATAGTCAACAGGCTAGTCGATTAGTCGCTTCCCCTCCTTGCTGCCTCTATCAGAAAGAGGCAGCGGGGGGAGAGAGAAGAGGGGGTACTTCAAAGCAGAAGCATAGCATGGAGCCTGGGGCTAGACCTCAGGCTTCATGCGGCGCTGCCACTTTGAAATGCTGTGTGCAGCCGTGTCCCCAGGCTAATCCCGGGTTCCACAGGGCACTGCCGCTTTGAAATGCTGCGAGGAGCCTGACGCTGGGCTCCCCGCGACATTTCAAAGTGGCAGCACTGTATGGATCCCGGGGTTAGTGGGGGAGTGCCCAGCTGACCCCGGGCTCCACGCAGTGCTTTCACCTTTGAAGTGTAGCAACAGCCCCAGGACTGTTGCAATTACTCAAAATTTAACATCCTTACCCCAGACTACCACCATCCCACGCTCTGGCTCCTGGTTTGTTGCCATTGGCTGATTCCTGGTTTGTCGCCATGCATTGCTGAGCAAAAATGGATAAAGCGCATTTTGGGCTTGTTTTGAATAGGGTAATCGAGTAACCGCATGAATTCTTAGTGGTTAGTCAACTATTCTATGGTCCCCGGGAGGAGGAGGGGGGACCAGCAGACAATGTGTTCCAGCCCCATTCCTGGGTAGCCCCCTGCCACCCCACGCTGCTGCTTCTTGAATAACCAGCTCCCCTCGCAGACTGGCTGCCTGCCGCCCTGCACTGCTGCCTCTGATACAGAGGCAGCAGCATGGGGTGGCAGCAGCCTCTGTCTGCAGGGGATCTGAGGTTCCCCATGGACAGAAACTGTGGAGGGAGGGGGAGAGAGCAAGTAGGGCTGCTGCAAAGCAGCCTCTGTCCACGGGAGGTCCAAGCTTGGACCCCATGGACAGGGACTGCTGCTGGGGACCAGCCTCTGTCTGTGGGGAGCTTGGGACCTCCAGTGTCCCACTCCACCGATATAGGCAGCAGCGGGGGGGGAGGGAGAAGGGAAATGCGAGTAGTCGACTAGATTAACCAATAAGCCTAGGCTTATAGGTTAATCGTACAATCGACTATTCCTTTACATCCCTAGTTTTTAAATGTGATTGGCTTAATTTTTTGGTATGTTTTGCCTTTTTATCTTGTGAGAATTGGCTACTTGCTTCCACCTAAGAGATGGACCTATTGCTGACTGCTTCCAGGGCACAGAGTAGTCTGCAGTGCCAGGACAGGCAGGAAGCTGGCCTTAGCACCCCTGCTGGTCACCTTGTCACCCTACAACAGGGATACTCAACTTTGGAAGCCCGGGGGGCCACAATTATACTCACAGCGCATGCCAAGGGCGGCAACTTAAGTGAGGTTGCATATACATGCAAATATATATGCAAATAGCTTCTTTCACACTGACGGGCACGAATACAAAGATTAAGACAAGACTACACAACACACAGGCCCCATTTTAGTCAGTTCTGCTGATATTAATAGAATGCAATATTTACCCAATTTCCATCCATATATTTACTAAAACACATATCAACAGAAGCCCATTATATGAACTACTTTTTTGTTTTGGTTCCCACCCGCGGGCCGCGTGTTGAGCCCTGCGTAAATCCAAACTGCACTGTGGGCCGCAAACAGACAGGCTGCATGCGGCCCACAGGCCACGTGATGAGTAGTCCTGCCCTACAACAAAGTGATACAGTGCCTGTCTTTCCATGGCCCTGTACTGGGTCACGACCTACACGTGGAAAATCAGTGAGCTAGAATATCTGAAGAACAGAGGCCTGTAGAACTCAGATGAGCCACTGAATTTGATTCCCAATTTTGATAGCATGCATGATGAATTGAAAAGAGATTTTGAGCTGACACATTCCAATAATATTGTAATCAGTGAAGCCCACAGAGCTGGGTCATCTGGAGAAAACAAACAAACAAAAATAAAAAATAATCATTGCTGAAAATAATCATTGAAATTACTCATTGATGCATAATTCATCAATTTTGAAACATGGTTGCAAGCATATTTGCAGAGGGGAGATGCCATAAATCAACACGGATGCAGAATTTGGTAGAATTATGCAGTGTTTGCTACAGAATTGGGTCTCACTATATTGCAGAGTACAGGAGTCCCTTAGTCGATGTTTGGGGGTGGGAGGAGTGATATTTACCTCTCCCAGCAACTCTATTGGTGCTTTTCTTTTTCTATCTTCGTTTTCATCATGTTCACTGCTACTTTCATCATCATCCGTAGTTTCTGACAGCTGCTCATCAATATTCTGGTCATCAATACTATTTGTCTGAAATTCAGCACTGAGTTCATTATTTGCTGTCTTTTCTACATTTCTGGAATTTTTCTCTTTATCATCTAAATTACAAAATGAATATTATATTAATAAAAAACAAACAACAATACTTAGCACTAACAGTGCATATTATGTGTCCAAAGTAATTCATAAGCATTAACTTGTTAATAGTGATCACTGAAAAGTAGGGATGTTAAAACGCATTTAATTAAGTAAATGTGTAACCATTGAAAATTTCAGCAGTGACAGTTACACGCAGGCATGGCAATCAGCTCCCTGGAAGCCTGTGTGTACTGAGAGCTGGCTTTTAAGCCAACTCTCCATGCACACTGGTTTCTATCTGCCCTCCCCCACAGTACTGCCTCTGATACAGCCAGGGAGGGAGGACAGGCAGGCAGCTCTGTCGCGAGAACCACAGGTCTGATGATGCATACCCAAGGGGGGAAGGACAGAACCAGGTGGACAGTTTTAGCAAATAAAGGATATTTATTTATGACAGTGACGAATTTATAGTATTTATTCTAAGATTTTTAATAGACTGTGTTAATAATGAATTTACAGTATTTATTATATTTATTCCACGATTTCTAGTTAAACGTGTCAGAGATATAAAGATGGGAATGGCAAGGGGAATAGTCTCTATTCTAAAAATATCCAGCTACACTAATTAATAACAATAATAACCATAAAATCTATGTACTACCAAAAACTACAACACTAAGCTTATACAACAAAGAGAATCAAATCATACATACCAACTTACACAGCACACAGAACATTACAAAGATATCGGTTTGGTTGCAAAGGCCTTGGTTACGCCTGAGAGTCGGGGGAGGTGGCTGGTCAGTTGATCAGGCCGGCAGCGCTTTGAACTATGCGGGAAGGCACACGCACAGTGGTACGTGTGTTGCGAAGACCTCCTAGAGCGAACTGTGCGATGGGTATTTATCCCCAAATCTGCACATCGCTTTCCCGCGCTTGCATATTACCATATATGGCCCAATGGTCACCAAGTGGGGGTCTGTGTCCCAGGGGTTGGGCCGAAACTGTGCAGGTTTCATGCGACCAGGTAAGCCCCGCAGTTCTCACGCCAAGGTGACGGGTGGTCGTCTGAGGCTATTTTCCCCTTTTCACACCTTCCCTTTTTCTAAAGGCAATGGTATGCAGGAAGGGTGCGGCCGGTTTCTCCCAAGGAGTACTGCAGCCCACAACAGCAAAAGCGGCCTGGCCAAACTTTTTTACTGGGGGAGCAGTTTTTATCTCTAACAAGCTCCTCCAGGAGCCAGCAGCAGCTGGCTTCTGAGCCAACTCCCCATTCGTAGCAGGAGCCTGCATATAACTGTAAAGGTTAACTGATGACCCTGCGCTCATCGGTTAACCATGTACAGGTTACACTTTCACATTCCTACCGAAAAGGAGCTTTTGCATATAGCTGAAAAATGTTTTCTATTTATCTTCTGTATCAAAAAGTGAATGTTGACATTATGAGCTCAGCTGTGCCCTTCTATATACTAGGGTAATTACACCTGAAGAAAACAATTGTATGGTGCACCTCTCGGGAAAGAATTAGACCAGCTGAATGTAACATGCCCTAACTGGAACTCCATTTTAAAATGATTTTCAGTTGTTGTATTTACAGAAACTTGGCATCAATATCATTCTTTCAGCTAAATATTCTGAAAAAAGAATCACTGTACTTATAAAGCACTGGTGCTTATAAATGTTTATCTTCTGGGAGCCAAAACACAGTATATTTTTGTTTCACAGAGTCTTACAAGTCTTTAAAAGAAAGAAAGAATAGCCACTTTACCTGAAAAGGGATGCAAAATTTGAGAAAGTAATAGTTGCCTTCGGAACCATAACTTTGACCTTCCTAACTTTTGTTTAATTTATACTGTCAATCCTAAGTGCATTAAATATGGTCTCTTTCATCTAAATTTCTTCGTTATTTGTGAAGTTTTCCCCATGAGTACATTTTGTGTAATTTAAATTGCTGCCACGTCATTTATGACTAATACTTACTACCACAAACTGCAAATTAGCATTTCTTGGACTTGCCTAACAAAACAAAAAGAAGAGGAAACTTCATCTGTCACTTAAGTATTATAAAACATTAGCAAGTTTACAATGCCATTCTTCTAGTGGAGTATACAGCTTGGGTGGTAATTTTGAACCAGCTGCTGTCTTGGTCTGAAATGCCATAGTGCAGAGGATGTTTTTATTATTATTAGTGATAAAAGCTCTCTTCCAGCATGAATACAATGGAATAGTCCACACAGGATTAAGTGAATACGATATCTCTTTTCACCGGGAGGCATTAAAATGTTCACTTAATTAAATGATCTACTGTCTGAACACATAGGCTCTTTAAAATGAAAAGAAAATAAGAATTGTGATTGAATGCACATTCAAATAAGCATATCTACAGGGCCATCCTTGGGCATGTGCAACCTACAAAGCTGCATAGGGCACCACTAAATCTGGGTATGCTGCATATGTCCTGGGATGGGATGTTAAGCAGCTGAGCCCCATCCCTTGGCCACCCCTCCCTACACAGGCTCAGTGTCAGAGCTCTAGCAGCTGCGGTCTGAGCCCAGCCCCCGCTCACCAAGTAGCAGCAAGAGGCACAAGCGCTGGCAGAGAACTCTGGAGGAGCAGAGAGTGGCTATGCACCTGCCAACAGAGAGAGACAGAGCTTTTTCTTCAAAGCGCTGCTTCTCTCCAGCTGGCAGTGAAGCCGCCCACTGCTCCTCTGGCCCATGCTCGCACCTCCCACTGCTGCCCTGAGGCTGCAGGAGGGCCTCCCTCCCTGCCCTATTCCAGGGTTTCCAACTCTCCTGGGCCAGATGCCATTGCAGAAAATGGCATCTGATCTGGGAGGGCAGACAACTACCTGCCCCCTACAGCTCCTGCCCCTGCAGCTTCTTCTGTAGAGTAGCCACTCCCCTCACAGTAGATGGGTCCTGGCCACCGCAGTGGCAGCCGGAGTCCCAGGCCATTTAAATCACTTCCAGAGCCCCGAGCGGTGCTGAAGGGCTGGGTGGGAGAGGCTAGCCCTAATCCTACCTCTTCTACCTGAGACCCCACCCCTTCCAGCAGTGCGAAGCCATCCTCTATCCCCCCTACTCCCTGCCTTCTTGCCCAAGGGTCAGGCATGTCTGCTGGCCACCCTGGGCAGAACCAGGTGGAAAAGCTTGGACTGTGCCAACCTGCCTTCTTTATCCAATTCTGTCATCTTAAACACACAAACTAATGTGTTTCCACAGAAGTACTATGAAATTGTGATAACAGGTTTAATAAAGTTTCCTGAAATTTCAAATTAACCAAGTACAGAAACATATCCAATCACACAAGCTGCTGAAGTCAAAGCAAAGACTCTGACTGCAGGGGGCTCTGATTCAGGATCATAAAAGCAGTATGGGTTCTGGTAAGAAAATTTTACCTTAGCTGTAACACCATTCTTTCAGCTAAATATTCTGAAAGAAGAGTCATTGTATTGATGGTGCTTACAACAATGTTTGATCTGCTGAAAGCCAAAATGCAATGTATTTTTGTTTTACAGAAAAAGATTTATTGGAACATCAACGGTACCAATTTTATCCTCAAGAGGTTCTACTATAGTGTAATGTAGCAAACAGCAAGTGTCACCAAACAAAGTAATAAGGAAGAAAAATGAAAGTTGAAGACAAGACAACTTTTAATTTGAAAAACCAAGGAATTCATCAATTTAATGAATACCAATACTTTGTTATTGAGATGCCAGTTGCAGCTCCATCATTAAGCATGAGCTGAGTTTTGCACTTAAAATCAGAGATTCAACTGATTATGTATATTAAAAAAATAGTGTACCTTAACCAAGATTACTAATACTTACTCTTTGATTATACAATTAATTTACATTCTTTTGATAATTAGTTTAGGAAGTAAATTCAAAAATAAGAAATTCAGCACCTACTGCCTGACTTTTTGTCTCAAATGATCTTATTAACAGAATACTGCATGTGGTTTACCATGTGGTTTACTTACAGAAATCTTCACTGTGTGTAGGCTACAATTGAAAATAAATGTTTTGTTTTACTAATGAATTTCCCTGCAATACACTGTTCCTCAAAATAGCACCATATAATCCCTATATTCATCATTAATAAATGGTTGTGATATTTCATATAAAACATGCCTTGTAAGATAGCATATGAAAGGTCATGATCTTCTGATACCCATGGTTCTATCAAAATATGTATATAGCTAGTGTGTATGAAATTATGAGATTTTGCTGGATGGTTGTATTGTATATATATTGTAAGTTTGGGAATTGTCCACTGTTAGTTCTCCAATGATAACAAAGGAGGTGATCCAAAGCCAGGTGGGTATTAAATGACCATTAATCAGCAATGGAATTGTTAACAAGGGATTTACAAGAGTTGCATTAAGAGTTGCACAAGGATCACACAATGGGGAATTACTCAATTCCATGACTAAGCAACCCCAACCTAGTCCGGGACATCCCTATGATAGTATTTTCCAGGCTCATGGACTGAGGGTATGAAATAAAGCAGTGGTTCCCAACCTATGGTCTGCAGAATCCTGGTGGTCTGCAACGGTACTGCAGGGGGTCCACGGAAAGTTTAAAAGTAAGGAACTTACCTTTCTCTTCCTTTCCTTTTCTTTTTTTCCTCTCCCCCAGGGCTCCATGCTCAGCCAAGGGCAGAGTGCAGGGGCAGGAGTGCCTTCAAGGGTAGAATTTTGGGAGGGTAGGGGGCAGCAGCCGTGCGCTCCGGGACGTGGCTTGCTTTTCATCCCATTCCCTGGATGCTAAGGGAGTGAGGGGAAAGTGCTTGCATTCCGTTCATGCCTCTCACACCTGTGTGTGTGCGAGAGAGAGCGAGAGAGAGCGAGCAAAAGAGGCATGCACAGAATGCAAGGACTTTCTCCTAACTACCTTAGCATTCAAGGAACGGGATGAAAAGCAAGCCACATCCCGGAGAGCATGGCTGCTACCCCCCCGCCCCCCGCTCCCAAAATTCTGCCCTTGTGCTGTATCCTCCTTAGATGGACGGGGGTGGGAGCTGAGGAAGCAGCATAGGTCAATGGGAGTGGTCCATGATATTTTAATAGATTGAAATGGGGCCTGTAAGCTCGAAAAGGTTGGGAACCACTGAAATAAAGGACAGAAGCATCTTGCTTTTACCTTTTCTCCTCTCCCACCTAGGCTGCAAGCAACAAGAATGCTGGGAAGTAAAGGCTTGAACTGAGGAGACTGGCCCCAGACTTAAATGGAAAATCTGTGTATTAAAGACTGAACTCTACATGCAGCATCCAGTGGGTAAGAAAAACTGCTTGATCCAAATAGTGCTCAATCTAGTAAGATTCAGAATTTAGACTGCATGCTTACCTTTTATCATCTTTGGTAACTATCCCTGAATTTTCATACTTATGGCTTACTTAAAATCTATCTTTCTGTAATTAATAAATCTGTTTTATATTTTCCCTACAACAGTGTGTTTTAGTTGAAGTGCTTGGGAAATCTCAGCTCAGATTACAAAAGTTAGTGTGCATCCTCTCCACAAAGGAGGGGTGGACTGGGTAATGAACTTATACTAGTCAGGCTTCTGACCAGTGCTAGATGGTAGTTCCTGGTACAAAGCTGGGAACTTGGGAGATCCATTGGGGCCTCTCTCTGTGTTATTTGTGAGTAGCTCAGGGAGCAGTCATGCAATTTAGCTGGGTGTAAGGATCTACAAACTGTTGCACTGAGTGATAACAGCACCTGAAAGGGTTTGTGGATTGTCACAAGCAAAGCACTGTGGGAGGGAACTCAGGCTGGACAGTTCAGGGGGCACAACAATACCTCAGTTCCAGGTTGTGAACTAACAAACCCCTCATATAACCCCAATAATTCCTCATAACAAAAAATTTCTTCTGCAACAATACTGAAGAATGTTCTTCTATAGATAATTCCACAAACTGTACTCTTTCAAAATATCCGCAACCTCACTATTCTCAAAGGGTTTGAAGGCACAGGCTGTCTTCAGGTCATTTATCTTCCACTGCCCTCAAATGGAACTGAGACTGTGTCTACACAGGGCTGACATTGTGTCTACACTGCTGCACAGTTAGGACAAAAGGGGGCATGGCCAGCCAAAAGTGCTACACTTTAATTCCCCCATGTGAACACTGTTGTGCAAACTAAAAGGTTCTTAATTTGCATTAATGTAGTCCTTTGAAGAGTCCAAACTAGGAGGGAGCATACAGATACTCTAAGTGTTCCTCTCCATCTGCTAACAGCTCATGGCCATCAACTGAAAGCATGCTGGCTTCACTCTCACTCAGCACAAGAGGCTGCACTGATCATTTTTAGAGAGAGCAATTTTTTAGATATTTGAAGGACAAGATATTGTGCACAAGCCTCTATTGACAGATGAAAATTCAGTTATGAAATACAATGGTAAAAAGTGACCTTTAATGCTAAATATTTATTTTCAAGATGTACCCAGCAAGAGGGCAGGAGTGAAAGGGGAACCATGTTTGGGTGCAATATGTAAGCAGGGGTACAGAAGAGAGAGAGGAAGAAATAAGGTGTGTGCACATGTGTGGGGGAACATGAGAAAGCGGGGTGGAATTTGGAGGATAGGAAAAGGGAAAGTGGAGTGTATTCCCCACTTGCTTTGAACTATTTTGGTGAAATAAAGTGGTTGCAAATGCAGCTTAACTGGCCAGGACGCTTTGGCTGCATCATGCTACTGCAGACTAGAGTAGAGCAATCAGGACATACTAGTGCAGTGTTTCTCAACCAGTGGTACGAGCACCCTTAGGGGTACTCAAGAGAAGTCTGGAGGGTATGCCAACACAACTGAAATTTGGAGAAAACTGAATTTTTGTTTTAAGTTTTACAGTGCTTTATTATTTTTGTACTTTTTACACCCAAAAATTTCATTGCCCGCCCAGCTACAATTAAGTTGTTTAAACAAATGTGTTGTAATAGTAGAAAAAAAATGTGTGTCTGAAAACTGTAGGTACTGGGGGTACTTATAATTTTTTTTAAAGGGGTAGTTTATAAAAAAGGTTGAGAAACACTGTACTAGTGCATCTGGCTATTAAAAGTTAAAATTGTTTAAAATATTTAAAGCTGATATTTCTAATGAATTGGAGATATGAAGTTTCACATAGCATTCTCTTTGAATTTCTTGGTTGGCGTTAACGTTTGGAATTAAAAAACCAAAAAAACAGATATTCCTGAAAGATTTATATTAAATACGTGAAGGGTATGTATCAGTAACTTAGGGTAAGATATATTAAAGGTTGTTGTAATTAATCCCCAATTGTAGTAAAGAGTTGTAAGTTAAATTTAAAGGAAACCCAAACATGTTAAGGTATGGAAATACAGTGAGAGCACCAAAACTACCTCAATTCTGCCCTGTGGTGACAACATGAGAGGTTAAAAAAACCCTAGAATGTCTTTAAATGTCAGTTTGATATAATCTGAGATCACAGACACTAAAATGCCTTAATAACATGCATATAGTTGTTGCACAGAACCACTGAAGGGAAGAATTAGGTTGTCTGGGAATGTTGTTAGGGTATGATCCAAAGCCTATTGAAGTTAATGGAATTTGTTGATTTCAGAGAACTTTGGCTCAAATCCCAAAACAGAACAAGATTCCTTAAACTTTATCATGAGAGTTGGCAGTTTTTCAAAAGTGACATTATTAAGGGCACAAGAGCAAACTATCCCACTGCATAGGAAAGATAGGAAATATAGCAGGAGACCACCCAAACTTAACCAGGAAATCTTGAATGATCTAAAAAGAGTTCTACACAAAGTAAAAACTAGGTCAAATTACAAAGGATGAATATAAACAAATAACCCAAGTAGGTATGGACAAAATTATAAAGCCCAAGGCACAAAACAATTTCAAACTAGCTAAAGATATAAAGGGTAAGAAGATGACAGTTTATAAATTCATTAGAAGCAAGAGGAAGACCATGGACAGGGCAGGCCAGTTTCTCAATGAGGGGGGAAAACAACTGAAAATAAGGATATGGCAGAGGTACTTAATGACTTCTTTATTTCAGTTTTCATTAAGAATGTTGATAGCAATTAGACCTCTAACACAGGGAATGCAAGTTAAAATGAGGTAGGATCAGAGGCTAAAATAGGGAAATAAGTAAAAATCCTTTAGATAAACTGGATGACTTCAAGTCACCAGAGCTTGATGAAATGCATCCTAGAATAGTCAAGGAACTGAATGAGGAGATATACGAACCACTAGCTATTATCTCTGAAAGGTCATGAAAGACAGGAAAGATTCCAGAGTACTAGAAAATGGCAAATATAGAGCCAATATATAAAAGAAGTAAGGATAACCTAATATTGTCTCAATTGACTGTCTCATAAGCAAACAAGGGAAATACAATTTAGATGGAGCTACAATAAGGCAGGTACATCTCTGGGAACAGCTTTCCAATCAGTTACTAGTTATCACTGGTTTACTGTCATGCTAGAAGGGCATAGTGAGTAGGGGCCCGCAGGGATTAGTTCTTGGTCTGGTTTTGTTCAACATCTTCATCAAGGATTTAGATAGTGGCACAGAGAGAGTACACTTACAGGATGATGTTCAATAAGGACAAATGCAAAGTACTCCACTTAAGAAGGAACAATCAACGGTCACACACAAAAAATGAGAAATGACTGCCTAGGAAGAAGTAACACAGAAAGAGAATTGGGCGTCATAGCGGGAACCACAAGCTAAATAGGAGTCAACAGGAAAAAAAAACCCAATCCAAAATCAACAATCATTCTGGGATGTATTAGCAGGAGTGTTGTACAGAAAGCAAGACACAAGAAGTAATTATTCTCCTTTCTCCACTAGGGACGTTAGATAGCATGTAATTGAATAGTCATATAACCGCATAAAATTTTAGTGGTTACACGACTATTTGATAGTCCCCAGAGGTGGGGCCAGCAGCCAGTGCACTCCCAGCCCCACTCCGGGGGAGCCCTCTGCGACCCTATGCTGCTGCCTCTGTATCAGAGGCAGCAGCGTGGGGTGGCAGGTGGGAGCCAGTCCGCGAGGTGAGCCAGTTTAAGAACTGACCTTCCTGTGCAGATTGGCTCCCACCTGCCACCGTGCGTTGCTGCCTCTGATACAGAGGCAGCAGCGCGAGGTTGCAGCAACCCCTGTTTGCGGGGGGTCCAAGATCCCCGCATACAGACAGAGATTGTTCTGCAGCAGCAGCCCGTCTGCAGGGAATTCGGACACCCCCCCATGGACAGGGGTTGCTCCGTGGGATGACAGAGCAACGTCTCTCTGAAGAGAGCTCAGACCCACAACAGACAGGGGGCTGCTGCCGTGGAGTAGCCTGTCTGCAGTGAGCAGCAGTGCAGATGGGGGGCAGGTAACACTGTGGAACTGCTGCTAGGGAGGAACCAACCGGCTTTTAAGCCAGCTTGCCCACAGCAACAGCTCCCGCCTGCCCCCTGCCACTGCCTCTGTAGGAGGCAGCAAGGGGGGGGGGGGGGGAGAAGGTGGTCCGCAGAGTTGGCATGTGCGGGGAGCCTGCTTGAAAGCTGCCTTACCGCGCGTTTCAGCTCATCCTCCATGCTGCTGCCTCTCTATCAGAGGCAGCCCAGGAATGGGGGGAGGAGCAGGCGGATCCAGTGCTTGTGGGGAGCCAGCTTTTAAGACAGCTCCTCACGGGCACTAGCTCTGGCTCGGCTCACCCACCTGCTGCCTCTGATACAGAGGCCGTGGGGAGTGGGGGGAGAGTGCATGTAGTTGGTAAGATTAACCAATAAGCGCAGGCTTATCAGCTAATTGTGTAGTTGTCTACACGTTCACACCTTTATACTTCACATTGAGGCCTAATCAACAGGAGAATTGTTTCCAGCTCTGAGCACCACATTTCAGGAAAGATGTGGACAAATTGGAAAAAAAAGTCAAAAGAAGAACAGCAAAAGTGATTAAAACTCTAGAAAAAGTGACCTAGGAGGAAAGATTAAAAAAAATCTGGGTTTGTTTAGTCTATATAAGAAAAGACTGAGAGGGTACATAACAGTTTTCACAGGGCCCATCTGCAGGAATTTGCGTGTGTGGGGGGGTGCATGCCATGGGAGGGGCTGGTGGCTGCCCAGCCCCACCCCTGGCCTCGCTCCTGCTGGGGGAGGGTGGGGAGAGAAGAAATCAGCCCCAGCCAGCTGACTTTCCCCCGGCCAGCTGGAGCACAGGGGAAGGAGGCTGGGGCAACATGCTGCTTCTGCCTTCCCCTGGCTAACTGGAGCATGGGAAGGAGGCTGGGGCAACACACTGCCCCAGCCTCATGGTTACTTGGCGGACCATGGGGGCAAGGGTGTGTTTGCACCCCCCTTATATACAGGCCTGTTTCAAGTACATAAAAGGCTGTTTATAAGGAAACAGGAGAAAAAAATGTCCTTAATCTCCAATGATAGGACAAGCAGTGGGCTTAAATTGCTGCAAAGGAAGTTTAGGCTAGACATTAGGAAAAAAACTTCCCAGATGTCAGGGTGGTTAAACAGTGGAATAAACTATCTGGGGAGCTTGTGGAATCTCCATCACTGGAGATTTTTAAGAGCAGATTATACAACCACCTGTAAGGGATGGTCAGGATAATACTTGAATCATAAGACTAGGGCTTAGCTTACCAACTATCCTAGTTTCTATTTCTGAGTGTAGCTCCATAGAATCTATCAGTAGTCTTCTTGCCAGGTTTTAAAGAGTTTCAAGTTTGCATCAACTTAGTTCTTTACTAACTAGCCTTGACTCAACTATGACATCATATGCTAGCTCACAAAAGTGCAAGTGCTGACAAGGAGACCTTCTTACATGGGGAGGTAAAGTACCTATACCAAAGAGGTGGTTGCTATGTTGATGCGAGAAGCCCCCCTGCTGATATAACCATGCCTACGCTAGAAGTCAGGTTGGTAAAATCCACATAGTCAATCCACATAGACAAGCACTTCAGACAGTTAAACCACTGATCAAAACCACAGCATTATTTCCATCAAACCAGATACACACATGACTAAGTAGGGTTGCCAGATGGTTTAACCAAAAACACTGTTGAGAAAAAAAAAGGGGGAGACCAAAGTTGTTTAAAAAAAACCCCACAAAAAACCAGCATGGCCCCTTTAAGACCTTTGGGTTTTTTTGCCGGCGGCCATCTTGTTTTCTTACTCTGTGCGGGAAGAGAGCTCCCCTGCGGAACCGGGAGGGGCCCAGGGGCTGGGTCGGGGGGGCCGGGGGCTGGACCCAGTTGCTGAGTGTGTGTAGGGTTGCCAGGTGTCTGGTATTTTCGCCTCCTGGTGGGGGAGGGGGAGAATATCAGAAAATACCGGACATTTTAGGTATCCGGTATTTTCTGATTTTTTTTTTTTTTTAATTGGACAGGAGGTGAAAATACTGGACTGTCCGGGTCAATACCAGACACCCGGCAACTCTAAGACTAAGATATCACATTCAGTCCTTACAAGAAAATCAGGTTGTCTCCACAATCATGCAGCACAGTAACTAATACTACTTTATAATCTCTACTCCTTACCCACTTGATGGAGTCAGTTTTTTGAGATGTGGCTGGCTGAATAAGAGACTTATCTGTAACCCAGTGAAGAAAGTGAAAATCTTACCTGTATTTTCTTGCATGTAGTAGGGGGATCTTAAGTTAGTTTCTTGAATCGTAGATGATTTTTTATTTTTTATACTTTTTGCAGAAGTGTCCCATCTACATGTTGGATGCAATTTCCAGTACAAAAAATAAAATAAAATAAAATAAGCACATAAAAACTAAAATCAGATCTATATCCAATTTAAGCCAATTTTTACACAGATGTAATTGCAACAGCACAAAAATTATAAGCCAGATATGATAACCCTGTCATGCTTCTTATGGAAAAGTGATTCGTCTGCTGGATGACTGTGCATTTTTTGAAGGACATGTATTTTCTAGAATCTAGACATAAGATTTATTCCTTAATTGATGGTGAGATTAAGAATTCTCATAATCAAAATTAACAAAAGGGAGCAAAATAAGGGTATTTACCATTTCTCTCCTGCTAGGGCATAGGCATCCGGTATGGTAGGCGGAGGAAGGCTTTGCCTTCCCAAACCGCCAGGCATGGTGCTGCCCACATGCCGCCCCCAGAAGACCTGCTGTAGGCGTTGTAGGGGCAGTGTGTTGCTGCTCCCAGTGCCTGCTTTCCCCGCTGCTTCAGGCCAGAGAGGATCAGGCCACATGGCCTTCTCCCTCCCTGATGCTCCAGGAGCCAGGGAGACTCTGGCTGCACGGCCTCCACCCTACCCGGTGCTCCAGGGAGACTAGGATGTTTGAGCTCTTCCCCACCCCGTGGTGCAGGAGACGGACAGACGCCCAGCATGCTGCCTCACCTCTTCCCCTTCCCGTGGTGGGGGAGGCACCTCAGCAGAGGGGGCAGGGCTGTAGGTGGGGCTAGGAGCCTGCGTCCCCCAGCCCCGGCTGCACTGACTACCCATGTGCTATGGTTTCCCCACAGCAGCAGGAGCTCCCACTCACCCCAAGAAGTTCCTTCCACTGCCTTAGGTTTCCAGGAACTTTGCAGCCATTTTGTTTAAGACAATTAACCTAAGGACAACCTGGAGCTCAGTTTGGTTCACCAACAAAAAATTAAGATTGATTCAGATTTGGTATGGTAGGGTTTTTGTGTTGAGATTTCTTTCTTTCTTTTCTTTCTTAATCCGTATCAGTTCCTTGTCCAGTGCCGAGTTTTTACATTTTTTTTTGTACTACATTGTCCCAAAGCCTGTTTTCTGATTATTCTCTGGCAATTCAGAATACTATTTGATCAGCCTGCTCTTGCTTCTGCTAGACACTAACAATTCATCACACTGGCTGCAGCCATATTAGCTACCTAGCCAATGTTCATGCTACCAATATGCTTTTGTAGTGATGTTGTCTTGTCTATACATAAAGCCAATATAGAGTTCATATTAGAATTTTCCATCCTGGCCTATCCTTCTGATGTACATCCCTTCCCCAAATCTTACAGCCTAAGGAAGTGATCATTAACTTGTGATGGGGGGACACAGAGCCATTTGGTACTCATTTTAGCAAGATTTCCAGCCCAGCATTTCTTCCTAGTGACTGTAAATCCATCCTCTTCTGACAGAGTGCTCCTAACTAACCAGTAATTGACGCATTAATCCAAAGGGTTAAGATTATTCATTTTAAAAACACAAAATAAAATTTTAATAGCCTGTTTTTCTTAAATGCACATAGCGAACTACAAAGAAATAAGACTTACTTTTCAAAAGTTGATTTAGCTGCACATAATGAAATTTGTTTTGTTGGGGTATAAACTTTGTTTGTAGATTCTGGTCTGCATCCATGCTGCCTTGATTTAAATTAAAAATAATTTTCCACACAAAGAAACAAATCAAATACTGCCAGTAACTACAATATAATTATGTCCTTTCCATCAATACTTGTGAGTTTGTGGCTACTCAAAATTAGTACTGCTATCTCCTCTCTGCCCAATCAAAAATAAACACACACACAAAAGCTGTGAGCTATACAATGTCCTCACTAGATGATTCTATTTTTTCTCTTTCATATAAATTTAACTTTTATATTGTGATATAAAAACCAAGTGCTGAACTCAGCACCACTGAAGGCAAGTCAGTAACCTGAATAGTTACTTTGTTTATTGCAGATTTTATATACAACAGAGATGACTGTACAGGTTGAACCTTCCTGGTTTGGCACCCTCAGGGTCTGAGTTTACACTTCACAGTCACTGTATCTTTAATTGTCATTCTCAGAGAGCAACTGAATATACTTCTCAAAGTTTTTATATATCTTTCTGTATTAAAGAACAAAAATATAAAGTTGGGATCACAGAGAAAATAATTTTCAACTCTAATTTTTGCTTTCTGAATTTTCAGATCCCCCAAACAACATGTGATTTGAGGTACTGAAAGTAGGTCAATAACATCAAGTCTCCACAAATAACAAAATTATCCTTTGTGATAGCACAGGAAGCAAGTAGCAGTGAACTGACTTTTGAAAATGTATGAGTAACTGCTACAGAATTTTTAAACTTCAGTAAAAATAAGGAGACATCAGTCTCAACATAATTATATAAACTAGGGTTTACCTATTCATATACCTTGAAACAATTACATTCCTGTAATAAAACGCAGTGCTATGAAAAGAGATAATCCTCATTCCTATATAGAGTTATTCTTTTACTAGAGATGCATATTCCTACTTTTTAGATTGATTTAATGATATATTTAATATTAATAATGTAACAAACTGCAGTTATACTTTACAAAACAACTGTTCAAGGGGAAAGAAATCACAAAAGGAATTTATTCCAAAGCTATGAAAAAAAAATCTAGGAACTAGAGCAATTTTATAGCACCATATGGTAAAACTTGATCATAAAATTCTCACCAAGTGTAACATCAAGAGCAGTACACTTGGTGAGAATTTTATGGCCAAGTTTTAAAAAGTGGTAAAAATTGCATTTACAAGCTTTTCCATATCCATGCAAAAATTAACTCATTTATCTGTATTTTACAATGTCCAAGTAATTACATGGGGGTAAAAACTGAGAGGTTAAAAGTCCAGTTACCTACTACCGACCAGTGTTTTTCAAAGTGTCCCACAGGACCACTTTGGGAAAACTCTTAGCAGGCCCATGATGCTTTGTCTACCTGAAGGACCTGTAGCCACAGAGCCCTGTGTCTCTCCTTGGCTGGAAACAGCAAACCAGAGCCAATGGGAGCTGCAAGGCTCCATGGATACTGACCTTTTATGTAAACAAAGCAGTGCAGTCCCACAGAACACTTTGAGAAATATTGATCTACCAGATTACATGTGCAAATGCAGTTTACATGAACAAAACCTTTATGGAAAGGCATATAGCCAGGAAAAAAGGGCTCTCTTTCAACATTTGATCCATTTAATCTTTGGAGTTACTCCAAAGTTTGCACTTGTGTAAAGGAGATAAAAATCTTGCATCCCAAATAGAGTTTTACAGAAATGACATAAAGCAAGGAAGGATATTTTGGAGCAATCTTGGGTAATCACCTGGGCCAAATATTCAGACAGACTTTAACAAGCATATTCACATTTTTTCATGTAGACTCTTTCATGTGTACAATCCAAATTTAGGTCACTTCTAAAAAGGGTGACCTTACATCTTTTACAGTACAGCCACATCTGCCTTTTGATTGCTCACAGAAGACGGGATCTTGTTATGATGCATGTTCTTGTTCCACTGAAGTCAATTGAAGGTTTCCATGAACTTTTATGGGAGCAGTCTACAGGCTGTGGTAACTTTGCTTATTTTGGAAAAGTGTTCAGTTTTCACTTACCCTCATAAAAATCTTAAATACAGTGATTGATATTATCAAAGCAGCTAAGATCACTCAGTACCTGAACTTGCACTCATTAAGACTAATGGCAAAACTCCTGCAGACTTTAAGGATCCAGGATCCATTCCTGAGATAAATCTTCCATTGCTTTTTTAAATCCAGTATTTTTTATTTTAGTTTATACATTAATTCTATCATTTTCAAACCAAAATATTATGCACAACAGAAAATGTTTCAATAGTTTAAAAAAAAGTGTATTCTACAACAGTAAAAAAATCAAATTAAAATAACCATTCAGTAACATACAATTTAAAGGCCTTAATTTAAAAAAAAGTATACTTTCACAACATTTACATTTTATTTTAAATGCAGCCATCTAAATAACAATAGTGCCAACTGAACCAAAGGTTAAAGCACTAATCCATGCATTTCCAGTCTTTCAAAATTAATTAGGTGACAAATGATTTCATTATCTAGCTCTAATTGCTTAAAAAGGCATGTAATAGATCAGCTGCAAAATGAAAGAGATCATCTTACCATGGCATTGTTTGAATTGGTTCAATAACCACTTCTTCTAAAAAATAAATGAACAACAGCTGTTTCAAGTTCTGAATCACTTAATACAAATTCTGATTTACAATTCTAAACTTTGACTATGAGATATTGTAAAATGTTTCGAAGTTGCAATTAAAATTTGCACTGCTAAACAACTCAAAAACTTGCTTACTGGATATTTTAAATCATCAGGACAAGCTAAAATAATAACAAAAATAAGGATTTATTCCACTACTAAATCATTATTATTAATTCACTTACCTTTTGGACCAAACACGTGTAATCTCCCATTTTGCCTACACTTTTGGTCCTAAAACGAGAGTAATAATATTAATAAAAATGAAAACAATGAGTAGTCCTGTGGCACCTTAGAGACTAACAAATATATATAGGATCATGAGCTTTCATGGGTAAAATCCACTTCATCAAATGTTAGTCTCTAGTCTAAGGTGTCACAGGACTAATTGTTTTTAAAGTTACAGACTAACACAGCTACCCTTCTGTAATTACTTAAGATACCCTTTTTGCATTTGTGGGAATTCTTGCAGTTATGCAAATTCTCAGTAACTTCAACTGAAGTCCACAACAGTATTCAGAATTACAGCTTTGAAATTTATTTACCACACATGAAAATTTCTGGCAACAAAAAGCTATTATTTCTCAATATAACAGCAAAATAAGAAACAAAACACATCCATTGCCCAAGAAACAGATGCTGAAGGAAATCCTATGGAAAACTAAGTCTTACCTTTATGGCATCTGTCCTTTCTAAAGAGTTCTGCCTAGTAGAAAATATAGACATTTGTAGTAACACATATACTCATTGAACACTGAAATTTCTGTTTATTCAAGTGGACATGATGGCAAAACAAATCATAATAAAACAAAAGAAAACTTGAAGGTACCAAGTTCTTACTCAACTGCAAACAATTACTTAATCTGAACTCTAAGGTCTGACTTTAACAAAAAAAAAAAAACCCAGCCCTTTTCCAGGACTTGTACAAACCCTGGATGTTGGCTTTGGCAGTAGAGCCCAAACCCACACTAGAAAGATCATTAACCAGATTCAGCAAAGTGCTTAAGTACAAGCTTAAGTCCATCTCTTATTCTGTAAATCCCTTAAGTATATTTTTACTATTGAGTTCACTAAGACTTAAATATGTATTTAAGTGTCTTGCTGAATTAGAATATTAGTAGGTACAAAACTTTTTCAGCTGTAATAGGTATTACTAATATTATAAATACGCTATTTAGTGTAGACAAGAGTGCAGGTATTTTCAATATAAATTTCAGGAAATCTTGTTTCTCCATTGTGAGCCAACGTTCCTCAATAGCCCTTATCTAAACTAGGACTTTTTAAAAACGGTGTAGCACCAGTACACAGGGACAGGCATTTTAGCCAACAGAGTGATTTTTTTTTAAATGCCCAATCTATACCAGTCTTCTCACCATTAGAGATTCATTAAAATAAGTTTTCCATGCCCTGCCCTCTATGACTTGCTATTCTGGGTACATCTAATCATCTTTTTTCTCCATTCCTATTAAAGCCAGGCAGCTGGGCCTACAAAAGCGTTACTCCAGAACTAGCAGGGAAGATATTGTTTGTCTTTATTAATGGCTATGAATATTTCTTTAAACTTCTTTACATTGTACTTAGGAGACAGACGCTATTCATTAAACTACTGGGGCAGAGGGAGAGGAAGGAATAAGAGGAGTCAAATAATGTTTCTTTTGTCTGTCTGTCTGTCTATCAAGAACAAATATGTACCACATCCTACTCTTATGTAAACTTGTGTAGCATTCTATTGCTGCCAAATAGGGAAGATGGCTCTTGGATTCAGGAGCAGCCTTTGGAGACATGCTGCACAGAAAGGTCAGAGAATTATTGTAGACCAGAAGCTACAGAGCTTTATAGGTCTCAAAATGTTTTTAAAAAGTCTCCTTTGGGCCAGGAACAAGCACAAAGAAATAAATGAAAAGATAATTCTGGTTGAGAAAAAGGTGAAGCATCACTAGTGCTAATCTATAATATTCCAAATACAAGATGTGAATGTGACTGTTTAAACATATATTTATGAAGGAAGTGTTTGAAAATATGACATTTATAGACATCTCACAACAATTATTATAAATGCTATTTTTCACAATGTGCCCTTTTTGTATTAAAATTTTGATTTGATCTATTAGGCATGACTCCTTGTGACTGATCAATTTAATGCAACAGAAGAACCTTTAATATATGATTGACAGCTGAATGTAACACTTTATATTATATCATTGCAAATCACAGAAAAACAAATAAAAATCCATTTTATATATACCATAATTTGGAAGAAACTTCTAAAATTTTAAGGAGGAAGCTTTTTGGCCCCCAAGGGTGTGTCTAGACTACAGTTTTTTCGAGAAAAGTGGCCTTCTTCCAAAAAAACTTCCCCTGTGTCTAGATTGCTGCCACATTCTTTCAAAAGTAAAATCGAAAGAATGTGGCAGTTTTTTCGACCGCGGAAAACCTCATTTTATGAGGAATAATGCCTTTTTTGGAAAGTGCTCTTTTGAAAAAAGATGTTACTGAACGCAAACAGTGATTTTTCGAAAGAGAGTATCCAGACTGCCTGGGTGCTCTCTTTCGAAAAAGTGGCTCTTTTTCTAAATTACTGGTTGCTGTCTAGATGCTCTCTTTCAAAAGAGACTTGTTGTCTAGACGTACCCTAAGATTGCATAATATTGTATACTAATTCAATGAAAACTCATGTCACTAACTTGTTAATCCACCTCTATTCTTTACTTAATGTATATGTGGGAGGCCATCAGCAGATCACCTTTATTCCTCTCTCCACCCTCAGGTCTTTCCAAATTCACACAACCCACATTCCTTTACAGCTTGTCTTATACAACTGAAATCTTTTGGAAATTTTTTGGGCAAGACTGTGTTTCTTTTCTTACCTTGACAATGTCAAGCAGGCTTTTAGAATAAACCCATCTAAACAGAAACATGCACATGACCTATTAAGCACAACACAGAAAAAACTGTTTTCTAACTAATTTTTTATTCACAATTAGTTCATTCTCAAAAGTTACCATTAATGTTGGACTGTCAGAGTTTCTATACGTTTACCAATGTAGACTGCACTTGATAATTATTAGTTAAACCAGACAAAACATTGTAATGCACTGAAAATTTCAAAAAACTGAAGTATTAACTGATGGCTAAGATGTCAGTTTGTAAATTATATTAGCACTTTTCATTTTAGATATGAATGCTTTTCTTGACATTACTGGGTGTTCAAAAATCTCTGATAAAATGCCATTAAAAAATATTTCTGTAGTATTGGTCTTCTTTGCCTTTATATAGGAGGCCCCTGCTTTACGACGGCCTGATTTACAACCCCCTGCACTTACAACCTTTTCCGTAAGTGCGGAAGGGGCTGAAATCCCCCAACTTACATCCTCGGCCCTGCATTTACAACGGCTTACGACACCTGACGTAAATGCGGATTCAAGTTACGACACCCCTGACTTGCAACGCTATCCCTGGAGCCGATCGCATTGCAAGTCGGGGGCAGCCTGTATAAGGAAGATTTGTAAATGTTACATAGAACAGACTTAATGTTGGTGATGTCAGAAGTTAACTCTAGAATCTTCTCTTTTTGCATTCCCTTTTTCATATCTAACAATTGTAAAATATAATTTAAAAAATAAATGTACAATTTTCTTAGTCTTATTATGATTCTGTGGGTAGAACTCATCTAGGACCATAATAAGGCTTATAACCAGTGCTGAAAATGCAACACAGTACAGTAAAACTCCAATAGTCCGGCACTCCTGATAGTCCGGCATCAAAATGGCAAGAGCCTAGTGAGTGAGCTTCGGCAAAAAATGAGTCACAAGGTAACAGTGGCAGCAGCTGAACTGAGCAAAAAGGGTAAAAAGGCTTAAAACCTAAAACATTACAGTATACTGTATACAGTATGTACAATAAAAGGGTTAAGAACACTTTATATACAGTATATAATGTATACAGTATATATATAACCTGCTTATAGTACCTCCTGATAGTCCGGCATATCTGATAATCCGGCACCACCTAAGTCCCATAGGTTCCAGATTATCGGAAGTCTACTGTATTAGGAGGTGACATACTGTTTAAAGATATTACATGCTTGATGAGGACATTAAACCAAGGTCCATATTGCCTATATCACAAGCCTATTCAAGTGGAAGTTAATAACTCACACAGAAATTTTAAAGAGGCAGAGATAAATTCCATGGTTTGATCAACTTTCCCTTCCGCAGTAATAAAACAGTCTAAGTACACAGTATATGGCAGAGGTTCTTAAAATATTAACTATACTGGGCTGCTTGTGTTATGTGGGCCATGTCCAATACTACCAGTATGGCCTTACGTACATCACATGCACTGTAGCTATGTGTTGACTGGGTCACAAGTGGCCCACAGGCAGCATGTTGAGAACCATTGGTATCAGGTAATCTGAATCTCTGTTGAGTGCATAATGATCATTATTTTTCCTTCTGAATAATGTTGTTGTAAAACCATTTGGGTGCATAAAGTTCCAGGCAAGCAGATTCCTGTGCTGCCATTTCCCCAGTCAGGGAGAGGGGTAGTGGCAGCACACGGAGCGGCTTCCTCCTCCCCATGAGCAGGATCCAGCCCATAAGGCTTGGGGCTCCTTCCACACACCCCACAGCACTGGCACTCCAACCTCACAGGGGGAGGAGGGAAACGAGGCTGGAGCACAAGTGCAGGCTCCCCACTACGGGGAAGAGGGAGTGCCAAGCCTGTGGACCACCTGCAGGACGGCTGCGGACCACTAGTGGACCACTGTGGACCACACTGAGAATCACTGTTCTAGGTTAAAGCTTATATGAGAAGTTAACACTTTATTATTTCTTTGTTTCGGTTTTTACCAGGAAGGTTGGTGGTAATTGTGAATGTCACTGAAAATTAGGTAGGATCAAAAGCCAAAGTAGGGCAAGAACAAGTTAAAAAGTACAAGTTAGATGCCTTCAGGTCACCAGGGCCTGATGAAATACATCCTAGAATACTTGAGGAGCTCACTGAAGAGATAACTGAATCTCTAGCTATTATCGCTGAAAAGTCATAGAAGATGGGAAAGATTTCAGCAGACTGGAAAAGGGCAAATATAGTGCCTGTCTATAAAAAGGAAATATAATGGAGCAAATAAATAAACAATTTGCAAACATCTAGAAGATAATAAGGTGATAAATAACAGTCAGCATCGATCCGTCAAGAAAAAATCATGTCAAGCCAACCTGACCATTTTCTTTGGCAGGGTAACAGGCCTTTTTGATGGAAGGCAGCTGTAGATATGGTAAATCTTGAGTTTTTATATTGTTTTGCATGACATTCTCAAAGAACCTAGAGAAATACAACCTAAATGGAGCTACTATAAGATAGATGCATAACTGGCTGGGTAACTGTTCCCAGAGAGTAGTTAACAATGTTTCACAGTCATGCTGGAAGGGCATAACTAGTGGAGTCCTGCAGTTCTGGGTCTAGTTCTGTTCAATATTTTCCATCAAGGATTTAGATAATGGCATAGAGTACACTATAAAGTTTGAAGACGACAGCAAGCTGGGAAGGATTGCAAGTACTTCTGCTATGACTGAAATTGAAAATTATCTGGACAAACTGGAGAAATGGTCTAAAGTAAGTAGGATGAAGTTCAATAAGGACAAATGAAAAGTACTCCACTTAAGAAGGAACAATCAGTTGCACACATGAGAAATGACTGCCTAGGAAGAAGTACTGCAGGAAGGGAGGTAGGTGACATAGTGGACCACAAACTAAATATGAGTCAACAGTGTGACACGGTTGCAAAAGAGGCGAACATCATTCTGGGATAAATTAGGAGGAGTGTTGTATAGTTAGCAAGACATGAAATTAATTTTTCCACTCTACTCCACGCTGATTAAGCCTCAGCTGGAGTAGTGTGTCCAGTTCTGAGCACCACAATTCAGGAAAGATGTGGACAAAGTCTAGAAAAGAGCAACACAAATGATTCAAGGCCTAGAAATCATGAGCGATGAGGGAAGACTGAAAATAATGGGTTTGTTTAGGCTGGAAAAGAGAAGAATGAGAGGGGACATAACAGCTTTCAAATACACAAAAGGTTGTTACAAGGAACAGGGAGAAAAACCTGTTCTTAACCTCTGAGGATAGGAACAGAATCAATGGGCTTAAATTGCAGCAAGGGAGGTTTAGGCTGACATTAGGAAAAACTTCCCAGCTGTCAGGGTGGTTAAGCATTGGAATAAACTGACTAGGGAGCTTGTGGAATCTCTATCACTGGAGATTTTTAAGAGCAGGTTAGACATACAACTGTCAGGGATGGTCTATATAACACTTAGTCCTGCCATGAGTGCAGGGAACTGGACTAGATGACCTCTTGAGGTCCCTTCTAGTCTTATGATTCTAAATCCTCCTCCTCTGACCACTACTACTGGCTGTTTTGCATGAACCTGCCTGAGGAGCCAGATCCATTAGGCAGCCTCTGAGCATGCCTCTGAGATAAGGCTTCCACTTCCCCCATGCAACTTAGGCCAGTGGTTTCAAACTTTTTTCCTCATGATTCAGTTGAAGAAAATTATTGATGCCCGGGACCCAACATAATTTGACTAGAGTATGGGCTCCAGGGTGGGTCTCAGGATGAGAGCTTTGGGATGTAGGAGGAAGCTCTGGCTTTTGGGGGGGAGGGGGAAGGGTCAGATCTGGGGCAGGAGAGGCTTTCTTTGAGTGGCGCCTAGTCAGTGGTACAGCAGGGGTGCTAAGGTAGGCTTTCTGCCTCTCCTGTTACCGCAGACCATGCTGAGCCCCAGAAGCAGCGTGCAACAGGTTCCCAGCCAATGGGAGTGCAGAGTTAGTGTTTGAGGCAGAGGCAGTGGCAGTGTGCGGAGCCCTGTGCACTCGCTCCCCCCGCCCATCTAGGAGCCGGGCCTGCTGCCAGCCGCTTCTGGGGCACAGTGCCATCTGTGGTGCCAGGGTAGGCAGATAGCCTGCCTCATCACCCCCACTGGTCACCTGATCACCTGCAGCAATGAGACCCAGTGCCTGACATTCCATGACCCATTACTGGGTCGTGACCTGTAGTTTGAAAACCACTGACTTAAGCAGCTAAATGTCTCTCTTTCCTGAAACAAAAGACAGGACTATGCAGCACTTTAAAGACTAACAAGATGGTTTATTAGGTGATGAGCTTTCGTGGGCCAGACCCACTTCCTCAGGTTTGTGAGTTGCTCTGGGACTTAGGCAGGAGATAGGTGCCTACGGTGACTAATGCATTTGCATTGAAGCCTGACTCAGGGAGGAAACAGGCGCCCAGCTGCCTCCTGAGGCTGCAGCACACACACCTAGAGATAAAAGCTTAGATGCTGAATGAGCTGAGGCACCTACAAGGTTAGAAGGCAGTTGAGCAGGAGTTTTATGGATAACAGTGGTACCTGAAAATGGGATTTAACTGCATAAGTACACTTTGTGGATCATATTCAAATTCATTATCTGAATTTGTGTTTTTACCATGAAGAGAAGTGTTGAAAGGATTTCCCTTAATTTTTAATTTGGAACTTGGGAGCAGGATGGTGAATTCACATATATTTTTCCATAATAGGTCTCTAAGCTTGTTAGCAGATTCTTATTCCTTATCTGTGCAATTTCCCAGGAAAGCAGAGATATGAACTACATAATTCATAGGGTAATAGTTGGTATGTCCACATTGCTGGTATTAGCTTTGAAAAAGTGTGAATGTGGCCACATGGAAAGACAAACTGCAAATATGAGAAACATTTCATAAAAAAACCCGAAAAAAATATAAGCTTACAAAGCATGGTGGTGTGGAAAAATATGCTTACTTACAAAAATATGCTTACTTACAAAAAACTACAGATTTTAATTCAAATGTGGGAAATACAACCCTTTACTTTTAAAAATTATTGATAACTTATAACAAATACCTTCTGGTCCAATCACTTCCAGCATTCCAGAGACCTGATAAAATGTACAGAAAAAAAAATTAAGAAGTTATCATTAACATTTTTTTAAAATGGGGATAGCAAACAAATTTGTTCGATGCATTTCAGTTTTAATCCAACTGGATAATTCTTCAAAATTAAAATGTTCTTTTAAGCAGAATCAGTCTGTTATACAATATTAACTTTTGATATGCTACAAATTGTCTGATTGCACTCCAAGCATAGATGTCTACAGCTTTTTTTCTGACTCAGAAAGAGAACTATTTATGAAAGAGATTGGCATTAAATATATACAAATATATTCCTGTGACATACAGCTCAGAATAACGACAAGAAGCAGAAGAGCCATTTCCTAATACACACTAAGGAAAAATCCCAATTACAAAATCCCAAAACATCAGTTATCCAATTCCTTACCTGGTAGTATTTATGAATCCTGGTAGCAGTAGCCCAATACCTTACTCCCCTAATTACTAAAAATAGGGTTTTATAATGGAATCTTAACTCTCAACAACACGAACTGTGATGCTAGAATGCCTGATACTAACAACAAAAAAAGATCTAATAAGGCAATGAAATAAAAATGTCTTGATGTCAAGAGGCTTTCACCAGAGATGTTTATGAACTATGTGCAGGATTTACAACTTTGCACAATGCATTCCTGAGATCCTAATTGATATATGCATGCAATATTAAGGATATTTGCATCAAGAGCGTACAGAACCTTGACAATCCTACAAAAAGGGGTGGGGAGCATTTAACAAGGTTTGAAAATAGAAGAGTGAACAGGCAGTTTCAATCCATGCCACAAAAGCAGATGAAATTTGACCGCTTATGTTAAAAATTACCATAAATTATCCGTCTATTACCAAGACTACATTTCAGATGTGGGGAGACTTTAAACAGAAAAGAAAACCCAGGAAGAACAAAGTAACAGATAACTTCTATTCTTGATGAAGACTGCAATTACTAATACCCATAGGGTGTGCATTAGAAGGCAGAATTTGATCCTAATGAAGCCATAATCACTCCTATGACTGATGTTAGTTTATTCTTCTGTAAACAGGTCTAAAATAATTGCCCGAGTCAGAGAGAGACCGAGTTTAGGGCTAGATATTTTTAAGGTACTTGGGTGCCTAGTGGGTTTTCAAAAGCACGTAAGGAGATTAGGCAGCAAACTCCCCGGTCCTCTTACCTGGTGTCTGCGGTGGGAGAGGTGTGTGGGAGAGAAGAATCTCTTACCTGGGAGGGGGCTGCAGCGGGCGCCGGGGGTGGGAAATCTCTTACCTTCGGGGTTGTTGCCCTGGCGGTCCCTGGGCCCCAGAGCACACCGCACCTGGAGACAAAGGCAGGGCGTTTAGAAGCAGGAGCCGCGCTTCCCACTCACGGAAACGTTCCGGGGAAGGAGCCGCAGCTCCGCTACCTGTTCATGTCGCAGGCCGAGCGCGCTGGCGGCGCGACCGGCTCCCTCCGGCTCGAAACAGAGCGCTGGAGCCAGGCCTGCCCGCCGCAGCGTGACCATGGCAACGGCAACGCCAAGGCGCGGAGCGCCCAAAAACAGGGCCCGGCCTGCAACGCTGCGGCGCGAAGACCGGGGTCCGGCGCGCGCAGAGCCTCCCTGCTGCCGGCGAGCGCTCCCCGGAGGCAGAGTGCGCTGCCCTTCGCAGCCCCCAGCGCTCTGCTACCTCGCGTGTAGGCGCAGGGCGGAGCTAGGGGTTCAACCCTCCCTCCGGGATTGGCCTGGTGCCTCCAGGTATTAACATGAATCTTTCATTAGAGATGCTGTCATGTCATGAAGCCTCCAGGACTGCATCCCGTCAAAATTGGCAACCTTAGCACCGTGGGCTGTGGGTGAAGGTAGGGCTGGGGGAGACAAGCCCCCCAGCTCTGCCCCTTCTGCCCAGACCTCCCCACCCTGCACCATGGGGAGGGCAAAGGGTGCACAGCCTCAGCTTCCCTAGCCCTGGTGCACGGGGAGGGCGGGCGGCGCACTGCTCTAGCTCATGTGAACTATGGTGGTGTGACAGCAGCTGTAGGAGACCAGCTGCACAGTATAAGGGTCTGTCGCCTTGTACTGCTGGCAGGAACTAAGTGCATCCCCAACCACAGTCAAAGTGGCCATAGAGGTAGCTATCTGCCCTCCAGCCCTGGGGATGAAGGATTCTACCCTGTTTCAATGGCTGGCATTGACCATCTCCCTTAAGCCTGGCTCCAGATCTGTCTCCCTGCACTCAGTCTAGGGAGGGAGTTGTGGGGTTCTCTTTGTGTTCTGGGACTCTTCCAGTTCTGGTGCGATCCCTGGAGTAAGAACAACCAGAGTGTCAGGAGATTTGTTTACACTACAGAATTAAGTCAACATGATGTCTGCATACAGCCACTGCAGTAATTATAGTACTTGTACTTGTCTACATGTCGATCCTTATATTGGCTGTGCATGTCTTCGCCAGGAGCTATTGTATTGATTGTACTGTCATGGCTTCTGAAAGCCAGTAACAGTTAGTGTAGCCACTCTTAACTACATCAATATTGTCTCTATGCCTCTTATCGAGATGGAGTTATTAATTCAGCATAGCAAGGCCGTTATGCCAGCGAGAGCAACATTTTTGTGCAGAAACTTACATAGGGTAACTCTATGATGTAAGGTGCATTGCATCAACCTAACACTATAGAATAGACCAAACCTAAGGACATGCCTTTAAAAGGAAGTTAGAGCAGTTTAATTTACATCGCTTTGTAAACAAATGTAGTTAAGCCACAGCTATTACTGGTTTCAGGTTGAGTAGTTTAGTTTAGTTTAAATTGATTCCATATTGAGTTATGTTATGTCTGCACTACCAAAACTTATGTTGCTCAAGGGGTATGAAAAAACCAAATCTCTGAGCAGCATAAGTTTCCATAGGCATAAGTGCTCGTGCGCACAGTGCTATGTTGATGGGAGATACTCTCTTACTCTCTTAGGTGGTTTTATTATGTTGACTAGAGAGCTCCTGTTGGTATGGAGTGATTACACATTTTTCAAAAGCAAAACAAAAAAATGTGTTGTGCAATAACTTCCTGCTTCACCCCCTCAGGAAAAGTAATAAGCAACATATTTTTTCTTAATAAGACTCTTACCCTGCAAATATTTGCATATGTAACTACTAAAATTTGCTTATCTCCAGCAACATAAGATGACCTTCAAGATAGGGTACACTCTTTTTTTTTTAATAAGTTGCTTCCTCTGTTGAGGTAGAGCTTCTTCAGGGTCCTGTGGAATAGTTTTTTATGTTGCATGCTCCGATTGTGGATTCTATCAGCAGGCTGCATGGCCAGAATATGCTATTCTTTACTTCAGCTATTGTTGATTGCCTAGAGAGTCATGTAAAGCATGAGTGTGAATTGGGCCTTGTCTACACAAGGGGATTACAGTACCTATAAAAACTACAGATGTGATTTTAAATACCTGCCAGCGCCCCCCCGTCATCCGAACCACTGAGGCGGGGGAGGGAGAGGACAGCAGCGGCGCTTCGGGAGAGGAGGCCAGCGTTGCCACCCAGCAGGCCCCCTCCAGCAGCTCCTCCGAGGCCGGGGAAGAATCCACTGGTGAGTCTTTGCAGTTTGCACTCACAGGGCGGAGGGGGAGCCAGGCGCCCGGAGGGGGGAAGGGGAGAGCATGTCACTCAGGCCACGTGAGCTGCACGCTATGTAGCATTAGGCAGCAAGCAGCACGTGCAACCACGTGCAGCCTGGTGACCGAGCGGCACGTGGCCGCGGCAGGCAGCTGCAGGGCACGCCTGGGACCGTGCTGCTCACACACATTTCGGCGGGACCAGGGGGAAGGGTGGATACCGGCTGGAACCGGCCAGGGCCCCAGGGACTCAGCCCAGAGCCCGCACCTCCGCCAAGGGTGCAGCACGGAGAACGGCACACTGTCCCATGCCTGGCTGTGAGGTACAGCCAGCTGCTTTTGGGTACACCGCAACTTCACAGTCCTGTGACCGTGGCCCCCACCGAGCCCCTCGCCTGCTCCCGGTGCCTTGGCTGGCTCCCCGAGGGAAGTCCCCACTGTGGCCACACATGTCCCTGGGCTACCGGGCTTGTGGGAGGGATAGTGGGAGGGAGAAGGCCCGCCCTGAGTTTTGCTGCAAGGATGGGACACCCCCAGTCACTCTTCTGGTTCCGTCCAGGAGATATCCCACGCGATGGGATCTGAGAGCCCAGACCACCTCTGCCAGATGTGCTCCCAGGCACTGTGTGGGGATGCATCTCGCTCCCTGTCAAACACCAGTGATTAGCCCAAACTTTCACAGTCTCCACCGGCAGGGAGTTCCACAGGTGAACGCAACACAACCACCCTCCCGCCCTCCACGGGGCCAGGACACAGACCGGTGGTTACAATACTGGAGGAGGACCCTACTCCAGGGGCGGTCCTCCTTGCAAACATACAACACGGGGGGTAAGGGGGGAACCGAGTGGGCCCAAGCCACACAACTGTGGGGTCACCTGGGCTCAGGGGTGGAGGGCATGAGGTGTGGGGACAGTGGACGGCCTGCCTGACTGACCCATCCTTTCTTCTCTTCCCTGCAGCGGGACCGAGCACAAGACCCTCCAGTCCGGCAGCAGCGGCACCCCCAGCTGGCCAACCCCGGAGGCTCAGGCTCCAACACCGGGACCAGCTGCTTCGCCGCCACATCATAGCGGTTGAGGCAATCCAGGCCTCCATTAGGGAGCGCGTGCAGGGGGACCTGCAGTGGTGGCAGGAGTCCTGGGGTGCCTTCCAGGCACAGTGCACAAGGATGGCCGACTCCATGGCCATCCTCATGACACACTTTGTGCACGCCGTGCATTATGGCATGGCCGTACCCCATGCCCCTGCCATCCCTCCCGTAGCACTGCCCATGCCCCCTCCTGCCCCTGCAATGGCCCCTGCTCCTATCCCAGCTCCTGCCCCCGCAATGGCCCCTGCCCCTATCCCAGCTCCTGCCCGCAATGGCCCCTGCTCCTATGCCCCCAGCTCCTGCCCCTGCTCCTGCCGCCCCTGCTCCTATGCCCCCAGCTCCTGCCCACCTCCCCATGCAGCCTGCCCCAATGCGGCATGCCCCGCATGTGCAGGTCCGCCCCCAAAGGAGCGCTCGCAGAGGCCACCCGTCCCAGTAGCTCCCCCTCCCCCATCCCAGTTGAAGGTCTCCCCGTCCCAGTTGAAGGTCTCCCCCCCCCCTTGTAAATAAAAAGTCTATTTTTCAGTTGATTCTTGTGTTGGTTATTGTGTTACTCAGGTAACTGTAAGAAATGATTTGAGATGCCAATTAGCCACCTAAATTTAAAAGGGTTACAAACTGTGGACACCAAAATTCTGTATTCTATCACCGGGGGTCCCTTTTTAAGTGGTCATTGGTTTGTGGCGCATAAATAAATACTGAGACTTTTCAGTAAAATTTAAACCACAGACTATATTTAACATAGATAACAAACAAGCAAGAACGGTTAAAAGACGCACACTAAAGATTATGTAACATAGTCTAGGCGCAGGAAGGATGATTGGTAGTGTTGCTGGCAACCTCAATCCTTTGGTCCTTCCGGGCCTCGGGAGAGGAACAGCCAGGAGATCCCTCGAAGACGACTGGAATCAGGTACGCTGACTTGAGCCTTCCGCACGAACCCTGAATCCTCTTCCCTGTTCTTCGGGACAGGCGATGGTGGCCTAAACCTAGCCTAAACTAAAGAAAAACCTAACTACGTCCGGCGCACCCGGCGAACAGTCACGATGATGGCCGATGTGCTTTGAACCGACGCTTTACAATTGGGGGGAGGTAAGGGGAGGGGGTGGGGAAGGGTAGGGGATGGGAGGGAGTAGTCTGGGGAGACCCAGGTGACCCTACTACGGGGCTTGGGCAAACATGTCCACCAGAGCCTCTCTGATGCGCACCCCATCCTGGCGTGCCTGGCGGACGGCAGCTGTGTGGGGCTGTTCGAACGTCTGTGCCTCAGCTGCCATCCATGCAGGGAGGAAGGCCTCCCCACTGCGCTCCACAATGTTGTGGAGCACGCAGCACGCGGCCAGTACCTCCGTTGCATTCCGCTCACCCATCTCGAGACGGGTAAGCAAACAACGGAAGCGGGCTTTCAAACGTCCGAAGGCGAGCACCACCGGATTTCAGGCCCGGTTGAGGTGGTCGTTGAACCGGGCCCGGTTCTGGTCCGGCCGCCCTGTGTAGGGCCGCATTAGCCAGGGCAGCAGGGGTAGGCGGCGTCCCGGCGGCGCCCAGATGGGCATAGGCACATTCCCGACAGTCAAGTCCCGCCGAAGTAGGTGCCCGCCTCCAACCTGCGAAAGAGTCCGGAGTTGCGGAGGATGCGGGCGTCGTGTGCCCGGCCGGACCAGCCCCCGTAGATGTCCAGAAAGCGGCCCCGGTGGTTCACGAGGGCCTGCAGAACAATGGAGCAGTACCCCTTCCTGTTCATGAAATGGGCTGCTCGATGCTCCGGGGTCCGGACGGGGATGTGGGTTGCGTCCAGGGCTCCCCCGCAGTTGAGGAACCCGAGGGCAGCTAAGCTGGCCATGGTAGCATCCACATCGCGCAGGTGGATGACTCTTGGGAGCAGGACGTCGTTGATGGTGTGGACGACCTGCAGAAGGGTGCAGAGAAACACAAGGGAACACATCACATACGGCAGGGGTGAGTGTGCGCTCCCTTGGGCCCCGATTCCCTCTGTCCTCACGCACACACACACACACCAGGGCCCCCCTCGCCCCATGGCGCCCCCCCACCAGCGGGCCTGTGCAAGGGAGGGACGGCCCAAACCCCTGGGCGACCCAGCCTGGAGTCTTGGCTGCCCCTGGGCATGGAGTGCAGCACCCTCCCCCCACCCTACTCCCCCTGGGACTTACCTCCACGACGATCACACCGATGGTTGATCTTCCCACCCCGAATTGCTGTGCCACCGAGCGGTAGCTGTCCGGTGTGGCCAGCTTCCACAGCGCGATGGCGACCCTCTTGTTAACGGGGATGGGTGCCCACAGCCGGGTGGTGGCTCTCTGTAGCGTGGGGGTGAGTCAGGCGCACAGCTGCAGGAAGGTCTGCTTTCTCATGCGGAAATTCCGGAGCCATTGCTGGTCGTCCCATAGTCCGAGGACCAGCCGCTCCCACCAGTCAGTGCTGGTGTCCAAACTCCAGACTGTCGTCTCCACGGTGGGGTGCTGATGCCACAGGGCTGCCAGGGCCTCCCTGGTGAGGGAGTCGAATGCGATCTCTGCCTCCTGGTCCACGAACAGCAGGGCACCGGCCTGCAGCACGAGCTGCAGGCACTTGCACAGCTCCAACAGGGGCCCGAGCAGGCACATGGCCACCCACGGCTCCATGGCAGACAGGGCAGGGCAGAAGAAAGGAAACGCAGGAAAAGCAGCAGTTGGGGGCCAAAGGGTGGTGTCCCCAAAAGTCAGAGGGCAACCACCAAACCTGCTAAGGGTGTCAGTCCCTGCCAGAGGTCCCAACGCACGGGAGCACGAGACAAAGCGGCTGTCCGGCGAGACCCCTTTAAGCATGTGTCTGAAGCGGAGCTCCGGCCCCGCCCTGGAAAGGTCTGGTGGACTTTTGCCCTCTTCAAAATGGTTCCGGGCTTCTGCTTTTGCGAAAAAGCGCGCGCCAATCTAGACACGCTTTTCCGCAAAAGCGCATCGTTATAACGATAACTCCGGGACCAATCTAGACGCGCTTTTCCGGAAATACTTTTAACGGAAAAACCTTTTCCGTTAAAAGCATTTCCGGAAAAATCATGCCAGTGTAGACGTAGCCAATATGTATCTATAACTCCCAATAGTATAAATGCATGTTACATATTCTTTTGGAGCGCACACATCCTAAAAAATAACATGAGCCAGCAGCACACTGATGTGTTTCATTAAAAGGGATCCGATCTAAAATTCACCTGGTTTCTGAAAGGGAGCAAGTAATTCATACAAATTTGCTTTCTTACTCCAGTCAGATCTCCTACATTTTCTGGTTGTATTCTCTCTCTCATGCTAAGAGCTACACAAGGGAGTGGGAATTACTACAAATGTATGGCTCTTGCCTTTTGTGAGATCCGAAAGGATGGGAGAAAAGAAAATTGAGGTTCTTCATTCTGTGCTGTTTATTAGACCATACTTGTGAGTATGTGGGCTGAGGGATTATTTTATTCATCCTGCAGGAAGCTAAGTAGGGGGATTCCTGTCCAAATGAGAAGGCTCCCCAATGAAAATTATTTCTTTTCTTTTCCATCACCCTCTGGATTATTGGAGGGGTGATAATCATTAGACCACAAGCCTTTCTGATCTCTCTTCTTGAGGTATGTGACCCTTTTTAAGAAACTTATTCAGCTCATTGGGGATGGAGAGCAGGAGATAGGGGGCCTGTGATTGGTGTGATGTTGAGGGTTCATGTAATTTCCAAGAACTAATTGAGATAGAACCACATATTAAGGTTGTGATTTTAGAGTTAGCATACATTACAATTGCTCCTCCAAAGTCAGTTTTACTTATTGTACCTGATGTTATCATCAGTCAGTCTAATTACTCTGATAGCACTGCTCACAGTTCTGATTATTATCTCTAATTTAACAATTCAAATACTAAACATGCCCTATATTACCTTTATTTTGCAAATAATACTGTAGATTTAATAAGCTGTATAATGACCTTGACAAGCTTTTTATTAAGAAGCTCATAAGATTTGGTCTTATGTTGGCACATAAGAAGATTTGGTTAATATTTGGGAATAATTGAAAAGGTGATTACCTTTGACACTGAAAAATGTACCGATTCTCCTCCCAGTTCTTACTGTGTTCATGAAGAGTGACGCCCATTAAGTTAATGGAGTTACATTGGTGTAAAATAATGGCCAGTAGAGAACCAAGCCTTCCGTATTTAGCCACTAATGACAACATGCAATTTTTTAAAAGTATAATGTAATCAGGTGTTAAGATTTTGATTGACCCTTGCAGGGTTGTGCAAAGACCTTTCTTCCACCACAGACCTGCAAGGGCAAAGCACAATAGCAGTCACTGTGAAAAGTGCTATCTCTAGACAGCAAACCACTCAGAATGGGAGGAGATGGGGTACACTGGCCTGTGCAGTGGGACCAGAACACCATAGTTGAAGAATCTGTGCTATTCTGAGAAATAGCACAGAATGCTCCCTGAACATCCTCAGGCTGCCTTTACTTTTACACTGATTTTTATAAAGGGGTCCAGAGGCAATCCTTATTGGTTAGCTTAACTTTAGCACTGGACAAACTGGTAGAAATTATAGTAAAGAACAGAGTTATCAGATATAGATGTACATAATTTGCTGGGGAAGAGTCAATATGGCTTTTGAAAAGTGAACTCATGTCTCACCAATTTATTAGAATTCTTTGAGGCAGTCAACATACGTGCACAAGGGTGATCCAGTCAATACAGTATATTTGGATTTTTAGACAGTCTTTGATAAGGTCCCTCACCAAAGGTCCCTTAGGAAACTAAGTAATCATGGTATAACACAAAAGTTCTTTCAATTATCAGTAATTGGTTAAAACCAAGGAAACAGAGGAAGAATTAATGGACAGTTTTCATAATAGGGTGGGGATAAACAATTCTCCCAGGGATCAGTACTGAGATATATGCTGCTCAGCACATTCATTATTGATGATCTGGAATAGGGAGTGGACAGTTCAGGGGGACTGCACTGCTCTGCTTCCCCTTTTAAGCTCCAGTTTGTGTATTCTTTGCAGGTGTGGCTTGTTGGAGTAACCTGGGCCCAGAGGTGCTCTTTCATCCCTTGTTCTTTAATGTGGAATTTGTACACCCAGTCACAAAGGCACACTGAAATAATAATCCCAGCTACTAGCTGTCTCCTCTCAAGAAAGTGACATTGGGGCCATTGTGGATCGTTCTATAAAAACTTCAGTTCAATGTGCAGCTGTGGTCAAAAAGTATGTTAAGAACTATTAGGAAAGGGATAGAAAATAAAGCTGATATTATAATTCCAGTATATAAAGCCAGGGTGCACCTGTACCTTGACTACTGTGTCCAGTTCTGGTCACCCTATCTCAAAAAGAATATAATGGAACTGGAAAAGATTCACAGAAGGCAACAAAAAGGATCAAGGAAACACTAAAAAAGATTAGGGCTGTTCACCTTAGAAAAGAGACTGTTAGGGGAGGTATAAATAAGAACTTTATAAAATCATTAATGGTGTGAAAAATGTGAATAAAGAAGTGTGAGTCAACCTTTCCCATAATACAAAAACTGGGGGGGGGGGGGGGGGGTTGCAGGAGTGAGTCAGGTCACATAATTAAATTAATAAGCATCAGATTCAATACAAACAAGAGGAAATTGTTTTTGCATAATGTACACTTGAGCTGTGGTACTCATTGTCATGGGATATTGTGACAGCCAGAAGTATAACTGAGTTTTAAAAGAGCTGCATAATTTTATGGAAGATAGGTCCATCAACAGCAGTAATTAATGCCTCGATAGATTACATTAACTACTAGCAGCTATTAGCCAAAAATGGTTAGGGATGTAAACCCACGCTCAAGGCAATTCTGAACCTGTGAGAGGCAGAAGCCAGGGGGGAAGACAGATTTCTCCAAATTGCCCTGCTCTGAAAATTCTCCCTGAAGCGCTGGTACTGGCCACTGTCAGAATGAGGGTTCTGGGTTAGCTGGACCATTGGTCTTACACAGTAGGTTGATATAACCACTTCACTCAGGGGAGTGAAAAAATCCACAGGTAACCCAGCCCCCAATATAGCTAGCACTAAGTCAACAGAAGAATTCTCACATTAACCTAGCTACTACCTCTCAGAGAGGTGGATTACCTACACCAATGGGACAATCCTATGCTGCTGCGGCAGTGGTTTATCAGGCCCATACATGGAGGGTGTGTGTGTATGTGAAGGGTGCAAATGCACCCCCCCATTGTTCCCCAAGTGAGCATGAGGCGGGGAGTTGGCCCAGCTCCTCCCCTAACCTGGCTCTAAGAACTGCACTATTAGCGCCACCATGACTTGCTCCAGCGCAAAGTTGCTGTCGTTCTTGATGCTCATGGGCTGCTGGGTCAGCAGGCTCAACAGCAGAGCCAGGTGCAGGACAAGGCACCCTGCATCCCCAGCTGCCTGCTGCCCTACCCTCTGCCATGCCCCGAGTGGCTGCATCCTAAGCCCAGCGCCCAGCTGCCCTGGTGGAATCTGCCGCTGCAGGCTGGCAACCCCTGAGGCATCACAAAGGAGCAGCCCAGCAGTGTTCAGAGCAGCTGTCAAATCAGCCTAGTGGGGGCTGGGTAGCCAGTGGGGCACCTGCTGTCACAGCACCGGGAGCAGCCCTCCTTCTCAGTCCCACCCTCACATGTAGGAGCCAGGGTCTGCTTGAGTTACAAATTCAGAGTAACTGTCTTTGATGTCACCACTCACATTTTTCTTTAACCTCTCTTATGCATACTCATTGTATGACTGTTTTGAACTTTTATATTTTAAAAAAATTGCAGTCCACATTTACAAAAAAGCACCCCCTTCAGAAATTCCTGCATACAGGCTTGTTTATGTATAGTCAAGCCCTTAATATGGCAGGTCTAATGTGTTCTAATTAAAGGATTTTAAGTCCTAGTTCATCTTACATGCCATCCAAAAGGCTACACTAATATAATGCTGGATTTGTGATATCACAATCTGTGGCCTTACAATAGGATATTGTGACAGGGTGGCTGGACTCTTCAAGTAACTCTTGCTGTTTCTTGATGTTAAAACCAGAGTTTTAAATTCATTTGCAGCTATCCAGAGCAGAGCATTAATTTCTGAATGAGTTTGACAATAGAACAATTGCAAGGTTAGGATGTAGGATATGGGTTTGATTTTTAAAAGATTTATCTTATTAGGAAGCTCACCCATTATATCATCATATCCCTCAGGGAAATAATATTATCAAAGAATGAAAGCAATACAATTGCAAACAGGACTTCTGAGTTCTTTTCTGCCTCTTCTTTTGACTTGTTATGTGGACATGTCATTTAACAGCTCTGGGCCTTAGTTTACACTTTTCTGTAACAGTTACCCAACTGTTGTGAGGCTTACTAATTGCAAAATACTTTCAGATACATGACATATATTTCACAAATTTGGCATGAAAATCTACCAGACCTGTGGGTTGGCAGGTAAATCCATCATCTGCTGAGTTTGAGATGGCTGGAATCTACATATCTTTTACATAAGAATTCAGGTGAACTTCACTAAAATGGATATATAATTAATGAGTAAACCTACTTCTTTTAAAATAGTTGTAAGAATAAAAATAAAATAGAGGATCTATTCTAATGTCTTGAACTTTCATTTCAACAAACTGGATATGGTAGTGTGAACTTCACTAAATATAGAGTGAAACTCACCTGCCTGAGGACCAGCACAATGCCTATGCACCGCTTAAGACTTACTTAAAAGGTGCATAGATATTGTGTTGGTACTCTGCATGGAATGAACAAAATGAATAATGCCCAAGCTATAAGGGGACTGCCATATGTCTAATGATTATGCCAAAGCCTGAAATACAATTGGGAATAATGTTGGAACATAATAAAAAAAGTGAAGAGTAAAATGTACATCATGTCCAATTAAGTAAAACTATCAAGATGTCAGCAAGGAAAAATGTATTAGATTGCCTGTTTCTTCAATACTCAACAGTCTATGAGATATTTGTGACAATACTACAATTTGTAATATGTGAGCTAGAGTTACTCTAAAATTAATGTAACCAGTACCTCTCTGCAAAAATCCCAATATGCCCCAATTATGTGATTAAATCTTTAACAAATAACATCTATTTGCTTTCTGTCATGGAGGGAAGGATCATACATGGGGACATTATTTGAGTGGATATCTCAGTCAGCTAGGAGACTTTTAAAAATAGCTGCTGCAACTAATCTGATTCAGATGCAATACAAAAGAACTAGCAAATATGTAAGAGAAATTTGCAACAGAAAATAATAGATATTATGCTTAAAAAAGAGGTGTATGCATAATGAAATGTTAACCCTCACAAGATAGATTCCACCAGAAACAATACAAAAAATTCCCAAGAATAATTTAAAACACATGACCAAATTCTGACACTGAATTTTATGCAGAACTTCCCATTGCCCGTTGAATTTACCAGTCATGTAATTAGTAAACCATGATCTGATTCTGTTAGATTAACTACATTATCTGCAGTAGTTTTCTAACTTTATAAGCATCACTTTAATCTGAGAGATTTTTAAAATATATCATTTACCTTTCATAGTTTTTAAATGTTCATTTGTCACTTTTGGGTTTTTTGACCAAAGATGTGTATTTAAAGAAGATATTTCTCTTCACAATTTACTTTCTCTTACTCAGGTCTGAAGTGAAGTTATGCAGCTGAAATTGTGATATTGTATTTACTTCTAAAGTAAGAGACTGAGATTCTCATAAACTCAAATATATGGTTTTCTTATGTTATCAACAAAACAGAGAATGAGAATGGTAAAGATTACAATTTTGATTCTGCAATTCTCACTTAGGCATGAATGTTACTGAAGTCATGAGTCTTGTCTGCATTAAGGCCTGAGTAAAGATTGCAGGATTTGGTCCTTAGCTGATAGTAGTTTAGGGGAATAAAGCTTTTTCTTGTAACACAGAATGTTCTTTTTTTGACACTTCCCCAGGTTTGAAAGTCACTTTTCAGCATTGTAGAGAAAGCATTTCAAAGAATGAGACTATATAATGTATTTGTCTTATGATTTGAATTAGCTGTGAGATAAAGTAGCCTATATGATGTGTCTGTTATAGCAAATAACCTAGAAGATTTAAAATTCAGAGTTGAACTGACCTTGAATAACATGCATACTCAAAATTAAAGAATATTAAGCACTTTATTTTATAAAACTAACAACTAGTTAATTGGAAGCAATGGTGGGTGCACAATGTATTTTAGGACTGTAAAGTTAATGAGTTACTTTTATTGTAGTGTACAATTTGAGGTAGAAATAAGTCCTAGAAATGTATGTGCTATGTTGTGGCAATGTGCTGTTCCTTATATCTCAAATTCATTGGAGGGCTAAATTCTATATAACTTTTGAAGTTTCATTTTTTTTAATGTTTGTCACTGATTCCAGATTTTAAGATTTGAATAGGATTTTTTTCTTGACAGCGGGGTAAAATATATGAACTGCATCAAGCCTGCAGGGTGGCGGGAGATTTGAGGGGGACCTGATTGTTTTTGTATTGTTTTAGCAGAAATCCCCAGTGGCATCGTGGCCCTGTTCTACCACAGCCTTAGGCCCTGATCTGCTGACAATTAAGTCAATACCAAAGCTTTATGTACTTCACTAGTTTTGTCTTTAGAAACCAGCCATATTACTATGAGATTGATCCTACACCACTAAGGTCAATGGGAGTTTTGCACTGCCTTCATTGGAAGAAAGATCAGGCCCCAAGTTTATTATACCAATGAAATAATGTGCCTCACCCACTCAGAGTAATATATCTGATTAGTACCACAAATATAACAATAGCAGCTAACTAAAGACCAAATTATAAAAAGGTGAACTTGTATACATGAACATTTACAAATATCATGGCTTTGGATTAGCTAGATACAGATCAAATCCATGCTGTAATTCAATTGGAATAGAGTTTTCCATAATTGTCTAGTTTAGAAACCGCCCCCACGGCTGCATCAGTGACCATCAGGCTATTTATATGAGCCTTGTTTAGTATAATGGGACAAAGGCATTGGAATGGAACACTGTCACAGACAGGAACTCTTCTCTGCATTACATACTCAGACTAAACTCCTGCTGTAAAACAAGAAATATCTTGGTTAACCTCATATTCATGCTCCATTTTGGTCTTTCCATTTATTTAGCAGCAAAAGGCCAAAGTCCATTATATTATTGCTTAAAAGGAACTTTCACTTTGTAAAAGTACATTTCCTTTCCCCCCATTCTATCAATAGCAACTCTTTCCATCCTTGTCCATTTCCTTTGTAAACAGAATTTAATTGTATGGAACTGAATGATGTTTTAAAATTGGCTATTTCTCTGTTTTGTGAAACAAGTTCTTATTTAAACTTATTTAAAGTGCTAAATTTGAGGCTCTATCATGTTGAATTAATTGTACTAAGAATGAGAAGATGCCATTTTATACCACAAAATCTTTTGAAATTTAAAATCACTACATAATTAACAGTGAATATTTTACATGAGTGAGAACCTCTGGATTTGGACCCTCTGTAAGTCTACTATTTTTCCTATGACTGTCACTTTTTTACAATATAAATAATATGCCCTTAAATAGTATAAGCAGCATAAAGTTAAATGTAAAGTGCATATTTAGCAATAGAATTTTATTCCGTAAATTAAACTATTTCTTTCATATATGATATTATTGTGTAGATATGAAATAATCTATAGCTAATAACTCATATCTCTTTATTAAGTTAATACTTTGAGCCTGAAATTATTGCTGCAGAAATTGTTAGGCCCATATACATGAACATATTTTCCTATAGCTGTAGTGTGCAGTTTAGGATAATTACAAATTAAGACAAGTGTTTCAGATCTTAAAGTTCAGTAGAGTACTTTTGAATTGGGTTATTTTCATAGCTCAAATCCTAATGAATAAATAACACCATTTACATGTACTATCATTAAACATTTCAAATATTTATAAAACTGCTAACTCCCATGTTTGATTAAAAGCTATCTGGTAACCCATATCTCTATTTAGAATTAAGATTGTGCCATAACTTCTGTTACAATACTCATCTGGCAGGTCTATTTGAGTCTGAAATTTGACATGGATGTTGAACCTAAAAAAAGTTGACCAATTTGTTAAAATAATCTTCAACTATTTTATGGATAATTAATGGAGAAAGTTTATGTTTGCATCCACTAAAGAACTCTTAGTGTAGCTGTCGCTGTTTTTAAAAGTTAAATTTTGCAAGTGATTAGTCAAAGATCATGATCAGTTTAATTTTTTTATAATTGCTTAATATTTTTATTAGCTCACTGGCTAATGTTAATATAGTAACTACTTTTAAAAGACATTTTGGCAACATTATGTGCCCAAATACATACATATGACTGATAATGCCTCAAAGAAAGCTGTACTAGTTATTGGTAAATATTTTTTTAACCTTGTAAAGGTGTTTAAAAAAATCTCTAGATCTTCACTTAAGGAACTGAGACATGATGAACAAGAGAGGGAGCATTGCATATACCCTGCCCCCAAAATAGTGCAAGGATTAAACAAAAGGAAAATTAAAATATGAAAAGTATTTTAATAGTGCTGTGACAGAGCCCAACAAAAGGCAGGAAATACCTAGTTAAGCTGAAGCACAATATCATGCTGCCATGCATTTCTTTTCATATAAGAAGGGTGTATTAACTGTGACAATTCCCACCTTCACTCGGATTCAGAATATAGTTTTTACTATCAGCTCTGTGAAGATTTAAGTATTTTTATCCTTTGTTCCCTGTTGATGTCCATGGCTTGGCTTTGGCTTTACCAGAACTAATAAATGTAACATCAGCCCAAGAGTCCACATTTTAAGACCATTTACCAAGTACAATTCTTAACTGTTATTTCTAAAGCAATGGTAAATTCACACTTTGTTGTTAAAGTTTAAACATTGCTAAACTTTGGAGTGCATTAAATGGAGTGCACTCAACAGAAGTTAAGTCTTCTATTCCTGTAGATCACAATGCATTCCATAGGGGAGACTGAAAACTTTTGAGCATGAAATGTGGGGAACAGATTGTGGCTTAACTTGCTATTTCAACAGTCGGGTGTTTACCAAATAAATGTGGCCGATGCGTTTGCTCAGACTAAATAAACGATAAAACAGTTCTTCAAACTGCGGCGTTTTGTAAAGCCTTCAGAAGGAAGAATAGATCAAATGAGACCGACTCAGTGGGATCTTCTCAATATGACCCCAGTGTTAATGTATTTATTTTCACGCTGCACTTGCAGGTCGCTTTACAGAAACATCTCATGCTGGAGCCCCCCGTGGAGCCACGGACAAGAAAAACACTTTTATTCAAACAAAGCTATTAAATAACCTGTACACAAAAGTTCAGTCACTTCCCCGGAAAGAAATGAAGACCCAGGTGTCCAGACTAACGCTGCTGCTTCTATTTACTGTCTCAGAGCAGCCCATGGTAAGAAACTCCGTTTCCATCGTGGGGAGGAGGGCGTGATTCTGTGGCCCAGCCTGCGTCCAGAGCTTTCCCCGGAAGGGAGCGGGACAGTCCTGGAATCAGCTGGACTTCACTCCCACGAAGCAGCAGCCAGAAAGATCCTGATGCCAGTGGCAAGGCGTGAAAGAGTCACGTGTTTCCCGCAGCTTTGCCCTGGGCCAGAGAAGGGGATTTGTCCAAGGGCTCCTTCAGGACAAGAGGGCGCACGTAGGACAATGCCTCCCGGAGCCCTGTAAACCTCCAGGGCAGGGCTCCAATCCCAGACCCCCACCCGAGCCGGGCGCAGGTCCTGCATCGTCCTCCCAAGGCCGAACCCCTAGAGCACCTCCTGGGAGAGGGCTGCAAAGCCCAGAGCTCACCGGCAGGACTCCAGGGCCCGCGACTCCTGGCCCTCCCAGGGCTGCTGGGCCCGCCTCGCAGCCCCTCCAGTCTCCCGGGACAGGACTCCGGGTGCGAGGGCCCCTCAGACAAGGCGGTAGGTCCCGAATCTCCACGGCGGAGCGGCGCCCCGGGTCACAGGCCCCGCGCGTCCTCCCGCTTCACGCCGTCGCCCGCGGCTTTGAGCTTCTTGTTCTGATGGGTCTTCACGTGCTTGGCCAGGTGGTCGCTGCGCATGAAGCGCTTGTTGCACACGGGGCAGGCGAAGCGCTTCTCGCCCGTGTGAGTCCGCAGGTGCCGCTGCAGCTCGTCCGAGCGCGTGAAGCTCTTGCCGCAGAAGAGCCAGTTGCAGACAAAGGGCCGCTCGCCCGTGTGCCAGCGCAGATGCGCCTTCAGGTGCGAGGTCTTGCCGTAGACCTTGCCGCAGCCCGGGATGTGGCAGATGTGCTGCTTCTTCCGGCCCGGCTCCGCCTCCGGGGCGCTGCCCGTCGCCGCCTGGCAATTGGGGCAGCGGCAGCGGCGGCAGCGGCGGGCCGTGGCCGCCAGGGGAGACTTGGTTTGCAGCAGGGCGGCGATTTGCGTCTGGTACTGGGCCAGGTCCGAGGGGCCCAGCACTAGGCTCCGGGGCAGGGCGGCGGCCGGGAAGCGGTGGCTGCAGCTGCCCGGCGCCCCCGCCTGCTGGAGGCTCCACCAGGGGATGTCCTCGGGGGCCGGGTTGGGGGAGAGCTGCCGGCAGGGCTGCGGCGGGGGCAGCAAGTTGGAGTAGCCGGGCGGCAGGGCAGCCTGGGCGGCGTAGGGGACGTAGGCGGGCGGGCAGCTGGTGGGTAAGGCGGCCATGGAGGAAGGGAGCATCTTGACCGGGGAGAATTCGTAGGGGTAGGAGGGGTCAGCCGGGGGGGTGAGGGGCAGCTCGTGAGCGCCCCCGAAGGAGGGCTGCAGGTGGCTCTTCTGGGGGGTGAGGCCCAGGCTGGGATGCGAAGGGGGGAGCCCCCCGGGGGAATGGGCCGGCATCTCGCTACTCCACGGGTGGAAGATCCTGGATGGAGATCCCAGAGCTGGGTCGTAGGAGACCTGTAGGAAATCCGAAGGGGCGGCTCCCGGCTGTCCGATCCGGCTACAGGTGGCGGCCAGGAGAGCCAGGGGGGAGTGCTTCGCCAAGTCTGGGGAGGCGCTGGGCGTGCGATCCTGGTGTGGGGGATAGAGGAAGACCCGGTCACTAACCTCTCTCCCAGATCATTTGCTGTCGCCCGCTATCTCCCCTTTCCACCTCCCCGAGGCGCGGCCGCTACCGGAACTGGAAAGTTTCTGTGTGTTCTCCAGGGAACGCGGAGCGCTAGTCACTCAGTACATGGGCAAGAAACTTTCCTCACACTCTGCCAAAGTCTCGGTGAGGAGAAGCCTGAGTCAGCGGCAGGACAGGCTACAACAAGCGTCTTCCCCCCGTTCCCCCGGCTCTAAACCCCCTCCCGCCAGGCACTGTGGGTTCTCTGGAGCTCCCGTAGATGCCGCCTGCAGAAGTGAATTCCCAGAGCTAACCCACCCCCTACACTTCTCCTTAGCCCAGAGTGGCTTTTACAGTGCCCGTTGCAGACCAGCGGCTTGAACCCCCAAGGATCTTCTTCATCTAGGGCCCAACCGGACCCCAACCGGGGTGAGGAGTTATAAATTCAAGGAGATTTCTTTATCTTACTTGAGACCCGTGCTTTCAGCGGTAGCAAGCCTCCTGCGGGCTGGTACTGCCTTTGGCGCGATCCCCGGAGCCCCGACAGACCCAAGGAGCCTGGCTGCGCCCTGCTTTTCCGTTACTTGGAGCGCTGCTGTCTCCCCCTAACTTTAAACTTTCTCCGTTGTTATCAGAGTGTGAGACGCACCCCGCACCCGCCCCCCTCCCAGCCAGGGAGGCGCTGGTACTGACCTGGAGGAAAGCTTGCAGGGAGTCGTTGCGCACGACGGCCACAGCGGCCATGGTTACTGCTCCCGGAGCCAGGGGAGGACCCCGGGGCAGTGGCCAGGCATGGAGACGCCAAGGGGAAGACCAAGAGCTGCCCAGCTTCTTTCTCTCGCTTTCCCTGTGATCTTTGTGCCTCCGCGTCCGGGCCACCCCCCCGCGCGGCGAGATCTGCGCGGACTGTCTGACTGCACCAGGATCACCTCCAAGAATTTGATAAGGACTTTGCTGGGCCGCCAGCCAGTCAGAGGGAAGATTTATGGCTTTGAAGTTTGCCGCTACCCAATCATCAAAGAATAGCGGCTCTTTCAGAAGCGAAAGCAAATCCTTTGAATCCACAAAGCTCCTATGGTGTGTTTGTTGGTCTGGATAAAAGAACTGATTATTAGGGGGGATGGGAAGGGAGGAGATAAAGGCGGGACAATTAATGAAGTAATCACTATGTGGGAAATGTATATACACAAATAATTGGATTTTCTTGATCAAAGGGCCCCTTACCGCCTGGAGACCCTTGCATTGGATGCTCAAGACACTGGATCCCCCCACCCCTTGCTGCCTTTTTTGTGCAATTAAGGATTTGTAGCAGAGACCTAAAGCGACAATGTGTCTTTGTTATCTCCAGAGAAATCTGCCTGCGGATTCCGCTGTTAGAGTTTGATGACTCAAAGTAACAGTATAAACACAGCAAGTTCACCTGAGGGGGGTTGGGGGACCCCAGCTGCCAAACTTCCCTACAGTTTCTCTCGCGCCCTCTCCCGAAGCTGAGAACAGCAAACTCCGTGGCTCTGGCTTAGCTAACAAACTCACGGTGGGTTCCCCACTGGTGTTGGCTTAATTAACTGAAATGTGGGCTCGGTGCATTTCTGTGCATCTCTATGGCGCTGGGCTAAAGACAGAGCTCGATGGAGTGGAATTAAAATGATGGGCTTTGGTAACGTGTGATCAACATTGTAACCTATAGACGAGGAAAATAAGAGTGTCCCTTTGCTGGGGGTGTGTGCGCGTGATCTAAAGGTGCATAAAAGACTTTTTAAAGGAAGGCGAACGTCTCTCGCGGTAGCGGTTTTGTTGGGGCTGTGTCTTTCCTTTTGATGTTAAGCGGGAAGTTGGTGCGCAAAGTGCCTCGGCTCGGATAAACTATTTGAAGTACAGTACGGGCGGCAGCGTTGCTCGAGAAACTGCCTGAAAACTTCTGCTCGGATCTCCGCGGAAGCCTCTTGCTGTGTCCCGCAGCTGGCGGGGCAAACAACACGAAGCCCCGCGACGTGAATCAGCCCCCGCCAGCTCTCAGGCTTCCCAGTCCTCTCCAAGCCTGTCCCGGGGCGCGGCTGTGACAGGGCGGGAGATAGCTCGCGCTCCTGCTCCTGCCCTGCCCCGCGCGCCGTGTCACTGAACACAAGCCCCTCTCCTCGCTGCTGGTAGAAACTGCCCCAGATGCGCTCTCAGCCCCAGTACAGCCAGCCCCTGAGCTGCACACGTGACGGAGGACGTTCCCTGAGCTCTTGGACACACTTTAGAGCAGATAGTGCCCTGCCCTCCTTCCTTCATGTCTCTGTAACTGTTTCCCCAGGTAACTCGATCCTCCCAGTAGCCGTCGGGTTCAATTGTATTCGCGTTGCAAATGAAGCCTTTTTAAACGGCAGCACACAGAGATCTTTATCTGGCTTTCCTGCGGAAACAATCGCTGGCCTCTCAAAGGCTTCCCAGAGTGGTAGGGCTTGAATTTAGATCGGTTTCTTTGAAGGGATTAAAGTGCCAAGTCCTCTCCCACGGCTCCATATTGAGTCCCGGGGAGAAGTACGGCTCCTGCTAACCCCTCTCCCCCAACACTGACCCCCTAATGCATGAGCCACTCCAGGCTCTTGCCTGGGACTTGTAAATGCTTCGCCAGAGCGACACTAGGGAAATGACTACAACGCACCCAAAAAACTAAATCGGTTCAGCCCCATCGCTAATCTCCAGAGATGACACGTCTGATTTGATGAATTATTCGGGGGAAGCTGAGGGATGGGGCTAGATTATGTTTGAAATGCAGAGTAAGGTTTTAGGGCTGTCATTTCCTGTTGTCCTTTCTTGGTAGCAGAGGGCCAGGAGGAGCTGGTCATTGCTGATGTCCAGGACCCACGTTTAGGATTATGACTGCTGTGACAAACGAAGACCCCCGTAATGGGACACATGAGTTCCCGAACAAACTTAAAAGCAAATGCTGGCCATGCCTTGCGTGTGTGTGATCTCTCCTCCCAGAGTTGCGAAATGTTTGCATCTGATTGAAAACATGCGAGTGAAGGCAGCAGCTCCAGCCCTCCAGCAACAGGGGCTCCAGTCGCTGGAGACCCGGGGCAAGGCGCACATTTTGGGCCACTGGAAATCTCTCTTGCTGTCCCTCTGGTCCTTTGGGGACTCCGGGATTTTTCAGAGAAGGCTTTCCCCATGTGACTTGAACACACACACGTTTACACGTCAGTGCCCGGGGCTCTCTTCGCACACTCCCAGAGTAAGCCTACTTGCGGTTTTTAGGCCAGGGACAGAAACGCACGCACATCCCGTTTAACTTTAGAGCAAAACTCAAGGCAGAAAAAGAGAATCGAGTTGACGTGACAACACACAATGGGTGGATCCTCATTCCTGCCCATTCCGAGGGCACGTACGCTTCCTGGAGATGAGCTATATTAACCACGCACGTCAGATGATGCCATTTTCACCGTCCCTACCTTTTACCCCCCACCCTCCACCAAAGTCGGATCTGATTTCTATTACGATCTTTTCCCCGCGTTAATTGTATCTTTGATTACGAAGTAACTTGAATAATAAACTTCAGAAACGAAATGGAAGTCAAAGGTAGAATTGTTTAAGCAATTGATCATCCTGATGTTTCCTTTTCCCCTTAAAATAAGTTATTCTACACGTATTTTGAATATCCAAATGTGTTACTTACATTGCAAAGCAGTAAAAAGTTGGACTAAGTTCCCATAAGGAATCCATAACTCGAATGCCATAAAATCCTCATGGCAACTGACTTAAAAAATCGAGGGGGGGATTTCTGGTTTCCGGAATAAACAATTGACGGAATAATGAAATGTTGCAGCAGTAATTTTCTTTACAAATAATGAGTGTTCAAATTCGGAGCACTTCGGTCTCCTGAAATGTATTCTTAATGAAGTGACGTTCAGAGTTGTCATTAAATATGCAGGACTGGAAGATTAAAGTACAATATTTATTTTAGAAATTTGTTTCCGTTATCAGGAGATACAGGTATCAAGGTCAAATGTCAATTCAGTTACACAAAACACTATTTTCGTGAGAAATGGGCTGTTGCTACATCCTAATGTAAAGAGACATCAAAGACCAGGAACAATACACAAAGCAACCCTTAGAAGAGGCGGAATTGAATAAGCTTCCACAACTACAATAAAACCCAAACCCACCCAACGTGGGGGTAAAAGGAGGTCAGGTCAAACAGTTATTATCTGAGTTACAAAGCTAACACCTATGCTACGGTAGATAAGCAGATGAAACGTGACACTTCCACGCAAGCCCAAAGTCCACCTCATAACGATCAGGCTGTAATAGCACGAACGGAGTTTTAAAGCAGCAAGAGCTAAGGCCAGACCCAGTCGGGAGACGGCAGCTGTAACTGTCCCAGTGCAGTGCGTGTGTGTTTCTCTCCCTCAGGACTGCTGGAGGCAGCGTGGTGTCAGGGCCACAGAGAGCAGCAGCAAGGCGAGCCCTGTAGGAGGCGATCTCCAGGACCAGCAGAAGAGTGGAGCTGTGTGTGTGTGTGTGGCAGGGGAGGCAGGGCGCGGTCACACGTCTTCCCAGGCAGCAACAGAGAGAAACGAGAACCAAGGCAACCTGCGGAAAGAGAGGAGAGATGGGGAATGCCCGGTAGCGCCACTGATCAGACAGGCTAGCAGTGAGCTAGCTTCAAGCAGACCAGTGGGGTCAGGCATGTCCCGGGAGTGAGACTCCATGGGCCACCACTGCACCCCGAGTGATTCATGACCTACAAAAGTGGCGGGCCCTGCAGAGTTCTGTCGAGGCAGCTGGTTAAGGCTCTAATTGCCTCTTCCACAGACAGCATCCCCCCCCCCCCCCCCAGAAACTCCCCTCTTGTCTTGCCTGAAAGGCTCGCATTTCCCGCCGCCCCTGTCCTACACCGTGTTCCTGCTTTGTTATAGGTGCTCCAGGCTACGGGGCACTTGGAACAGCTCACAGAACTAGCGAAGGGCATCCGCCGATATCCTCAGTGGTCTACAACAAAGTATTCCTCAGTGCAGTCACTCAGCGGGCCTTTGAAATCCGGCTCCAGCAGAAAGCTCCTATTGTTCTCAACCTTCAGCGTGGAAGAGATCAAACTTTACCCTCTCCAGCTGGGAAGATTACTCGCCTCCCTCCCCCTGCCATCTGATATCCTCTGCCTTTACCTTGGAGGCTTGAAAAAGCTTGTGGCCAGGAAAGGTCCAGGGCACAGTTGCTCTAACTCCTGAACACCTGACCCTAGAACATACCGCCTGTGGTATGTCAAGCCGGGTGATAGAGCTGGGAGAGTTTGGAGAAACTGTTCCAGAAAGCAAGTTCTGCCCCAAACAAAATGCTTTTCTAAATAAAAGCAGAGTTTAGTAAAAGCGACTCATTTCAGGAGGGATAAGGCACTATTCCAATACATCCCTTATTTCAAAATTTTTCGAAATAAGCTATTTCAAAATAACATCGAAATATGCTACATAATTTGTGTAGCACAAATTACATAGTTTATTTCAAGGTAAGAGTGCTGTGTAGACTCACCCTTGGAAGACAAGATACTGGGCTAGCTGAACTGTTGGTCTGCCCTAATATGGCCATTCTTATGTTCTTAATATATTCCAGAATAGCTCTCTGTATGGACATTCTATTTAGGGACAAAAGTCACTTTATTCCAGATAATTACTCTAAGGTGGCAGGTTCTGCTTCCCAGTCAGCCCACCAACGTGAAATATCCACCCCTGTATCTGACATGGGCACAACACACTAATGACAGACTCAGATACTGTTAATAATTAAAAGCATCCTTCCATAATTGTCACACTAGGATATAATATAAATTAGAGAAAGCCTAATGAAGAAATTAAGTCCTCTATTCACATTTTTTGAACATTAGCTTAGAGAGGTTGTTTACCAGATCTGGATAACTGGCAAACAGGTTTGATGCAGTTGTACCTCTAGAGCCTTAACTGTGAGCAATTTGCATCTTGTGATGGGACAAAAATAAAAGCAAGACTAAAGTTTTCTATAAAGTCTCTTGAGTCCACTTAAATGTGACACATTTTCCCTTCAAACACAGGAAATACACTAGCACATATTGAGGCTGACACAGAGCAAAAATATATTGAGGATTTTGAGCCATTATCATTTTCCAACCAAGGTTCAAATTTAACATAGTTTAATGTAGTGTTTTCCAAACCGCTTATAGCTAATTTGCTATTCAAGAAAATAAAACCATTTATACCCCTGCTACAATCTCTTCATGTGCTGTTAACAACCTCAATATTTCAATATATACATCTTCTACGCCATCCCTGGCTCTTTATGCCCCCTCTCTACCTGCCTTTTGTAAACACTGGTGTCGATTTTCATAATATGATACTTCCTCTCATTTTTCCATGTTTTGATGAGCAGTGAAATAGTTAACAATGTTGACATTTAAAATATCATCACTAGCATCCAAGTTAGAGCCCACTGAAATTTAAGCCATTCTCATTTCAAAGCTATTGTTTCAAGCTCTCTGGAAACTCAGGTCAATGTAGCTACATCACTTATATTGCTTCATATTTTCTTCTCAACCATAACAGCTAGAAATTTTTTGAAAGAAAGAAAGAAAGAAAGAAAGAAAGAGAACAATCAAAAGCCCTGTGTCCTTGTCATCACACTTTAGGAAACACTGGGTTAAAAAAATTCCATGATTATTTCAGTACATGAGTAGTTTGGGTGTGATTCATTGGGGTCATTTGATTTTACAGACACAGATAAACAAATACTAACCATCTACTTATATTTAATTATTCATTATGTAAAGTAGTTATGTCTTAACTAGGTAGCAAATGTAAGCTCTAAAATCTGCATGGTAATTCATTTTGGTTACTTAGTACATTTATGGACAAATCACAGCTGTTTATGCTGTATCATAACTACAAACAACAAAGTTTAAAGTGAAATAACAGGCTCAATTAGCACTTTAGTATCAGGTTGACCATGCAGTTGTTGAACTGTGTGAATTTGATCGAATCAGTTTTTCAAACTTAGTAACAACACATACAATTATTAATGGAAGACCAAAGTACTTTACAAATGTAAAATACTTGCTGTCCCATACATTAAATCTGTTCTAAAGACAACAGAACTGCTTTCCAAGCAGCCTGTTCTCCAAAAGCTACTGAAGATAGCATACTGAATCCATGTTTTTTCTTGCAAGGTATAATAGCTATGTTAACTTCAGCTACTGTAGTTTGCAAGAAATAAAACCTGGTTTTGGTGTGATATAACTTTAATAACTATAACTTACAAGAGCTACTCACCTCCACAAGCCCAAAACAAAACCACAACAAAACCAGAGCAGGACTGTGGGGGGCCAATGAAAGATACAGATGAATAGGATGAGAAATGTGGAGGAAGGGTACCATTGTTTCAGCACAAATGCAAAATCATTTGAAGGGTTACATTTATATCTACACCTACCTACACACATAAGTACTAAGTAGCCTATTCTTTGGAGATATATATATATATATATATATATATATCTCCAAATAATAGGATATAATAGGATCTATCTATCTATCTGCAATGCAATGCAATACAATACTAAGGCAAATCATGCTCCTGAATGTTAATATTTTTAAAGCTTGCATGCTATTTTCTACATCAGTCAATCAGGACACAAGAAAGCTTTCCTTATTAATCAATGAAGAATTTTGTAATTTAGAAAAAATGTACACATTATTTCCTATAATCTGGGACTCAGAGTAATTTAAAAAAACCAAAGAGCTCATCACCACCATGACTGCAAATCAGCCCCACTACTGCCTGAATATCCAACATATAATGCAGCTACCCAACCAGCTAGAAGAAGCCAGCTCAGAAGAACATCAAATACTCAGATGCTACCAGAAAATACATTCCAGTGCTTAGTATATGGATACTGGTATTAAGCAATCTCCTGTGTACATCTTATGGTGTACATGCCATCTTCTAAACTTAACAATGAAATATTCTTATTCAAAATGTCAGAATAGAGGGCCAACCTCTGCTGTTCTTATATAGTCAACAATCTTGTTGAAGCCAATGGAAAGGTTGCCTGAATAAAAACAGAGCAGTGACATAATGATTTGCTGCTTTTCTATAGCTATTGCTATACATACTGGCTACGTCTACACTGGCATGATTTTCCGGAAATGCTTAAAACGGAACAGTTTTCCATTATAAGTATTTCCGGAAAAAGAGTGTCTACATTGGCAGGATGCTTTTCCGGAAAAGCCCTTTTTCCGGAAAAGCGTCCGTGGCCAATGTACCGCTGCTTTCGGAAAAAGCCCGATCGCCATTTTCGCGATCGGGGCTTTTTTGCGGAAAAGACTACTGGGCTGTCTACACTGGCCCTTTTCGGAACAGTTTTCCGGAAAAAGGACTTTTGCCCGAACGGGAGCAGCATAGTTTTTCCGGAAAAGCAGCTGATTTCTTACTGTAGAGCGTCGGTGCTTTTCCGGAAATTCAAGGGGCCAGTGTAGACAGCTCGCAGCTTATTCTGGAAAAGCGGCTGATTTTCCGGAATAAGTGGCCCAGTGTAGACACAGCCTTACTGTAGAGCGTCGGTGCTTTTCCGGAAATTCAAGGGGCCAGTGTAGACAGCTCGCAGCTTATTCCGGAAAAGCGGCTGATTTTCCGGAATAAGTGGCCCAGTGTAGACACAGCCACTAAGTATATTTGGTACATTGAGTGGTTCGGGAAAAAGCTATTCTGTACTGTCAATCATTCTTTTTAATGAGATATAGTTATCAGCTGATTTTATAAGTTCTCTTTCCAGTTTTCATTGAGTTGCTTCTAACTGAAGAATGAGATAACTTGCCATCTAGAAATAAAACAATATATATAAGGGGAAAGAGAAATCACAAATCCCTCAGAGTGTGTCTACACTGCAGTGCTAGCTTGAAATAAGCTACGTAGTTTGAGTTACGCAAATTACATATGTTAATTCAAGATAGTCTATTTCAAAATTTGGTGCTGTCTACACAGTGCCAAATTTCAGAACAGACTGCTATTCCGACAAGTCCCTGAATCCTCATGGAACAAGGTTTACCGGGACGTTGGAATAGTGCACCCGTTATTCTGATTACATTTCAAAATAACAGATGCGCTATCAAGACACGGAAAACGCTATTTCGGGATACTGGAAGTATCCCAAAATAGCGCCACAGTGTAGACACATCCTCAGAGCCTTAGCTATACACTAAGGCTGTGTCTACACTGGGCCACTTATTCCGGAAAATCAGCCGCTTTTCGGAATAAGCTCTGACTATCTACACTGGCCTTGAATTTCCGGAAAAGCACTGATGATCTACTGTAAGAAATCAGCTGCTTTTCCGCTATACTGCTCCGTTGGGCAAAAAGTCCTTTTTCGGAAAACTGTTCGGAAAAGGGCCAGTGTAGACAGCACAGTAGTGTTTTCCGCATAAAAAGCCCGATCGCGAAAATGGCGATCGGGGCTTTTTTGAAAGCGTCTACATGGGCCACGGGCGCTTTTCGGAAAAGGGCTTTTCGGAAAAGCATCCTGCCAATGTAGACGCTCTTTCGGAAATACTTATAAGCGGAAAACTGTTCCGTTTTAAGCATTTCCGGAAATTCATGCCAGTGTAGGACGTGAGCCTTAGGCTACGTCTTGAAATACTGGCATGAATTTCCGGAAATGCTTAAAACGGAACAGTTTTCCGTTATAAGTATTTCGAAAGAGCGTCTACATTGGCAGGATGCTTATCCGAAAAGCCCTTTTTCCGAAAAAGCGCCCGTGGCCAATGTAGACGCTTTCATAAAAAGCCCGATCGTCATTTTTGCGATCGGGGCTTTTTGCGAAAACACTACTGTGCTGTCTACACTGGCCCTTTTCCGGAACAGTTTTCCGAAAAAGGACTTTGCCCGAACGGGAGCAGCATATTTCCGGAAAAGCAGCTGATTTCTTACAGTAGATCGTCAGTGCTTTTCCGAAATTCAAGGCCAGTGTAGACAGTCAGCTTATTCGGAAAAGCGGCTGATTTTCCGGAATAAGTGGCCCAGTGTAGACACAGCCTAAGGGGCTTAACTCAAAATAAGCTATGCAAATTGAGCCACATCAATTGCATCTACACAATACTTATTTCAAAATAGAGCACTCTTCCTCCAACTTCCTTTATTCCTTGTACAGTGAGGGTTACAGGAGTCAGAGTAAGAAGTCCTCCAGGTTGACAGTATTTTGACACTATTTTGAAATAATTGACTGATGTATAGACGCGGACTAAGTTATTTTGGCGTAGCACTAGTTATTTCAAAATAGTGTTGCAGTGTAGACATACCCATAGTGAATTTTGGGGTGGTTCTTCCCAGTGTGGTTCTTCCTAACGTCAACAGAAAACTTGATTCCAGCAATGTTCACAGCCCTGTGTATCAAATTCTACAGCAGACATCCAAGAAAAAGCATTATATTTGCAGTTGTATCTAGTTTTCCATATTAGGCTAGTGTTACTTTATCTCAAGAGTTTAATATAAGGAGAGGCAAAGGAAAATTTCTGCCTCAGTTTTCTGATATCCTCATGACCTCCTATTGGGAGGTCCTATCCTCTCTGTTAATTGAGATACCACATGCCAGAGTAAGTAACAATTTCAACTGCTGCTCCCTACTGTTTAGTCCTAGTGGGGATTCTGATTACAATGTCTATAAAACTAGCCACTTCCTCTGTTCACTGCTGCCATTCCAACCAGGCAATCCTCAGAAAACCAGTATTTTCTCTCACACACTTAGATTGGCACCCTTTATAACAGGGGTGGGCAATAATTTTTGACTGGGGGGGCCACTCCAAGATTTTGGAAAGTGGTTGAGGGCCACAATCTTCCATGATATTAATGGAGGAGATGCAGTGTCTGGGATGGAGGTTGGGTGCAGAAGGGACCTTAGGGTAAGGGATTGGGGTGCAGGAGGGCCTGTGAGGTCTGGGAGGGATTTTGGGTAAATGAGGCAGTTGTGATCTGGGGCATGGGATTGAGGTGCAGGGGTTTAGGTTGTGACCTAAGGCTGGTGACTGTGGTGCAGGAGGGGATGCAGGAGTTCGGATAGTGACCTAGGGCAGGGGACTACAGTGCAGGGGTTTGGGTTGTGACATAGGGCAGGGAATTGGGGTGCAGGGTCTGGGAGGGGGTATGAGCTCAGGAGGGTGGCAGAGGGTTTGGGTTATGTGGGGTAAGGAGGTAGGAGTGGGGGAGGATTGGGGAGGGAGGGGCTGGGGTGTCAGAGGCAGGCTCTGGCCAGGAGACTTACCTGTGAGACTCGTGGCCAGCAGCCCAACGCATTTCTCAAGCAAAAGCCTGCCCCGCCCCCACAGAGCTGCAGACCCTGAGGCGAGGAAGGAAAGTGCTTTGCACGCTACCTGTTCTTGAAACAGGCAGCTCCCATTGACCAGAAACTGGCCAATGGGATTGTGCTGGTGACAGGAGCAGCCACGAAGCACCACTCCCCCCTACCCCTTGCTCACAGTTTGTGAAACACAAACAACCCAGCAGCTGCTTTTCTGAGCAGTGTGCTGGGGCAGGGCAAGCAGGGGAGTCTGACTGAGGCTCCCCTGCTGTGTCTGTGGGCTGGATCTGGTGACATGGCGGGCTGGATTCAGCCCATGGAAGGTGTTTTGCCCAGGCTTGCTTTATAAGGAAGTGCTTATGTATGAGTAGAGACACTACAGCTTATTTGCAGTGCTTGAAATAAAGCATGAGACTGGAAGGGCTGAAGCAGGCAGGGAACCTGGGCTAGTGATAGAACTGAAGCTGGCATATAACTCAGGGTTAGGGCTGTGGCTGACAAGAATCCCTGGCAAGAAGCATGGGAGGGGGTGTGGCTCCTGGATGGGTTGTACTTTTCTGCTAAACATAGCAGAAGCCCAGCTCCTCTGTAGTTAAGGTTGAGTCTTACTTTCTATTTAAAAGTGGGTTCTTTTGAGTGATCTAATATCTGCATGCTTAACTGGATTATCTTGAAATGCAGTGTGCTGGGGAGGGGGATGGTGCTGGGTAATCCAAATCTGAGGTCATTTGAACAAGGAGTTCCTGTGGATATATCCTGCCTTAAAACCCCAGAATTTTACAAAATCACTTATTTCTTTTAATGCTTTTTCTGCCCATCTCTGGGCCTTAAACTATGGCTGTGATGCTCCTCAAACTAATTTCAGTACCTTGAGATTCTCTCCATTACTCCAGAGCACTCCTACTTTGGATAGAAGGTGGGTATTTAAAAAAAGTTATTCAGGGGAAGGGGTACACACATCTCCCTGGACCTCCATGTGCGCTGGGCTCTAGGAACCCTGCTTTTCTGAGGGGGTTTGAGTTCTTCTCCCTCCTCCCCACATGAATCAGCATCTGGTAGAGCTTTGCCCCTCCAGGGACAGTCTGAGCCCCTCTCCTTGTCTTCCATGTATAAACAAGGAACTGGGGGCTTGGCTCCTTGTGTGTGGGCAGGTCTGAGCTCCTCTTTCTGGCCCTTGTGTATTAATCATGATCTAGGGCCCCTGCCCCACTGCAGGGGGAAGTGTTTGAGCCCGTCTCTCTAACTTTTCCCGCAAGATCCAGGATCTGGAGAGGCACATCTGTGGGTGCAGAGCTGAGAACAGACATGCTTGCTGCATAGCACAGATCCATAATCATTGACAGTAAAACTACTTGTATGCGCTCTGCACTCAAACACTGACTGAACCTACTTTACAGAAATACTTGCTAAATTTAAAACTCCTCCATCATATACTAAAACTCCTTTCCCTTTACCCATCAGATTTCATCTAGCCTATACTTTCATGACCGATCATTAAACATACAGACCTCATATCCCACCTCAGTGCTGACAAACCCACTGGCAACCTGATTCCAGTGCACTGCTACTGACAACTTACAGAACTTCGTGCTGAAATGAGGTATATGGGGTTCCTCAAGGTACAGAGGCACTCTCCTTTTTTCACACACACTTGGGGCATGGGGCAGCAGGGAGAGGGGCTCACATACTTCCCCAGGAGGAACAACTCCCCACATCTATTTATATCACAATCACAGCTCCGCCAAGCTTCTCCAACATTCAGATGCATAAACACAATAAATGGTGCTAGATGAATACAGATAATGCTCAGTGGCAACTGCTCAGTGGCAAATTTTCCAGGTGGGGAAAATTTAAGGTTGTACTGGCATGTCTCTTAACTGTGTATTATATAGTTTTCAGATATGTAAACTTGCATTACTTTCCTTTTTTAATTCCTGGTTTTTAGAGATTTTTTTTTAGCTGAGCTTGAAATATTGGAAGGGCACGAAGCACAAAAGGGCAACCTCAACTTTGTTAAACAAGTTTTTTGACATTTAATTTTTCCTTGCTAGCTTACTCAAACATTCCTAAAGCCATTAGTTTATGACATAATTCACAATTCCACTTCATGCAGGTCTGGATGGTTCAGAGGCCTGGTAACATGTAGTGGAGCTTTTCACAGGATTGAATTCAGGTCAGGTCAGTAGGGATGGAAAATCATTACCACATGACAGCTATTCAGTGGCCTCCCTACACAGAATGAATTTCAATCCCATTACACATCACAATTTGTAGGCAGTTCCAGATGAACTAAATTAAATGGAGACTCATAGCATACTGAGAACAAACTTGAACTGCTACTTTTCATACTGTACTTGATCTGCGATTAAACACATTTTGTGAGCCTAGGAATCAATTATTTTGTCCCAAATTTACCTATTATTTTTTAATAAAAATATCCCTTTCCCAGTCCTCTAATTTGAATGATTTATTTGTACTACAGACAAGGACTGCATATTTACTGCATATGGTCTGTAAAACACCTACTATAATTTAGGCACGGTATAAATAATAGTATTTATATTTTTATCTAGGTATATTAGCTCTGGATGGACTTTTTCAGAGAGGGACTGGCAGAGACACAATATCTTGTGATCTTGCAATATCTGTGGGTATTTTTTGACCAGCTTAATTTGAAGGAGAAAAGATAAATTTATGTTAGAGGGATCCAGGGGTATCCTTTCTACCAGGCAATTTGTTTGAAAATGCTTGCTGTTCAGTGCAACATAGTACATTCAACAAGGGCAAAAACCATCAAAAGTAGGAATGGGTTTACCACAGAAAAGAATGATTTCCAACAGACAAAGCCCCATATCTCATCCCCTCCAAAGCACACAAATAGAAACACTGTGCATATGGCAGTAACAGCTATGTGATAAATCAGGAAACCATATGATAATCTGCATACAACATATATGTGTAAGCGATATCTCTGTGATAAATTGGAAAAGAGCATTGTAAATCTTATGTATCATGTTCCTGTACAATTTCTCACATACCTATGATTTCATCACTTACCCACTATTCCATCTCTCTGAAACACGAATAGACACACAACTTGCAGTATCAAACAATCACTACTATTAAAAAGCCATCTATTCCTGAAATATTTCCTCCTTTTCTACCTAATGCTGGAATTGCCCCCAAAACTCACATTCACTCATGAAGCTTTTAAAATGTCATGACTTGAAATTCCAGTATCTTGTGGCTCTGCAAGGCTAGATTAAATAACATTTTCTTCATCGCATCAGAAAGAGGAGATTTTTCCTCCCTTCCAATGGGACCCATGACTTAGCCCAGAAGCTGTAATATCAAATTGCCATGGCAATTTTAGGTTTAGAAAAGCTACTTTAGTTATTTTTAGAGGTGTTTTACATTTTATTGTTCTGATTTTGCTTTGTCTTTGAGGTTGTACATTTGGACTCGTGGTAGCTAAGTCACTAGGCTTTTCAGGTGTAATGATACAAAAAAATAGTCCCAACATTTAAAAAAAAAACACACCACCCTCTCCCAAGCATCTCTTACAGAGTGTTTCTCTAACAAACATTGCCTGTGGAATGTTCATGGTGATGCAATAATATGAAAGGGTTAATCACAGCAGTTGTTAGGGATAATTGTCATAACTCACTTTAAGGCTATGTCTGCACACTATCAGGGAGGGGTGTGATTCTCATCTCCAATCGAGCTAATGCTCTAATAATAGTAATATAGTTGTGAGAGTATGGGCAGTAGTAGCACTGGCGACATGAGTCAGCTGTCCCAAATTTATCCCCATAGGGGTCAGGTGGGTTTGTACTCAGGGTGGCTAGTTTTTGCCCATGCTACTATGGCTACACTAATATTTTTAGTGTGCTGGCTCACAGGAAAGCTACAGTGAGTAGCATGGTGTATGTGTATGCATGGTGAGAATCACACCCTACCTCATAATGTAAATATACTCTAGGGGCATGTC